>OU015524.1:108784294-110024294 GCA_907165065.1 Caprimulgus europaeus
AGCTCCATCAGCAACTAATAACAGCAGTACTTTTATCAATGTTCTTCTCATAACAAGTCTTGTGCTGAAACCAAAACACAGCTATTCTACTTACTAAGAAGAAAATCAACTCTATCCTAGCAAACGCAGGACAGCAACAGGGTGCCAGCATCTAGAATTTGAATTTATGCAGAATTCGTGGAAATCCAGGAAGGTAAGGCTATAGCAAACACCAGAGACCGTTCTCAAAAGAAGAGGAAAATGGGTTTTGGAGCTGCCAACGTCCCATGAACCAGTGCCCAGTGAGGAACGTCAGTATAGGATTATGTATGGACTATGTTCCTACTAGTAAATCAAAAAATGCTGTGGCACAAATCCAAGCACTGCAACCCAGTCGTCTATGCAGTTAACTTGTTAGCATATCCCCTGGTCCAGTTTAACACTGGGAACATTGCAATGCCATTCCAGTTGGTCTCAGGGCCAGAGGTGGGTCTCCAGCATTATTTAATTTATGAATGCAGCCACAGCCACAGAATCCCTCACCCTCCATTCAGCATGCAGATGACAACTATTTCTCACCAGCTTTTCATCACAATGGACATCAGGAGAGGAAGCTGGTCCATGACACTTACAAGACTCATTCCTATCATTTTTGCTTGTTTCTGAGGAATTCTGCTTTTAAAAACCTCCTCTTAACCATATCTCTGAAGTCTGGTAGCTGTTGCATCCCTGCCTGCCTGCGCTCCAGCTGCAGTTACTGCCTGTATTTGCAGGCAGAGCTATGGGGGTAGCTGCAGCAGTTCCCACTCTTTGCACCACTCCTCTCACAGTAGTTGGTATCCCAGAGAAGGAAAAGCCAAACAGGATGCGTGTCCACCTCCAAGGGCCACGGTTCACAGCCTGGCACACTAGTGCAAACTCCCTGCACCAGAGGGGACACGTGTGCCATGGCGCTGCCCTGGCTCTGTGGGCAGCAGCCCCTCGGGAGCAGCAGGATAGGACTGCAATGACTCTTTCAGCCATGCTGGCTAAATCCACCTGCAAATATGAGTCAGAACCTTACTGCTGAGAGAGCTGTCAGCCCTCTCACTGGGGCAAAACTCCTACGCAGTGGAAAAAAACCCAAACCATCCTTAATAAATACTATCTCCCAGGGCACTTTAAAGGATAAGAGTCTATTTTAGTAGTAGTAGTCACAACTTTTAGGGTCAGCTCAACACAAATGGCTTTGGGCTATTTCTGGTTGGCATTTCAAGCTATGTTAATGCTTCACCACCATTTCCAGTGTTTAGGCTGGCAGCTCATCGCAAGAATGGGTTAACACCTCTAGCAGTACTTTGGAAGGTGGATCAGCTATTTTTTTTCAGCACTGGTAAAATAATCCTGTTAAATTGGATGGCTGAAAAACAAATTCTGGGCCAAAGTTTTCCTTAATAAAGTTGTGGGGCCAGTATTTAACAAGTATTTAAGTGCCTAACAAGGCAGATGGATGCTGTGAAGGTTGTGTAGGAGCTGTTGTGTATGGGGAATTAATTGACAATTTCAAGCACTTAGATGCTTTTGGAAATCCAAACGAACACCTAAATACCTTTGCATGTACACAATCCACATTCTTAAAATATGAAAACTGACTCTCATACTACAGGATAATTAAACAAACCTTTGGATATGGGTGTAAAACCCATAGTCTAAGGTCTGGCTGAAACCCACTTATTCAGAGACTGCATTGTTCCTCTTCTCATAGCAGCAAGGACAAGACAAAGCTTATTAGGAAGGACCTATTGCTGCTGAGCTCATGCAGTTCTGGTTATAAATGGGACGAGATATTGGTGAACATTATTTATCTAATATTTAAATGCATTTCTATACTAACTACTGCTCAATTACTTTCCGGTCATTAAGACTGGGACTCTGTTTATTGTGTGCTTTGAGTGTCCTGTATAATCTGATCATTTAAATTGCACCTGAAATATAAAAGTCAAGTGAATCCACTCCAGAAAGTACTGGAGAAGAGAGGAGAGGAGGATGTCTCTGGAGACCTCCAGAGGAAGCCTGTCTGTCTAATTAAATTCAGGGAAACAATTTCCTTAGATCTCTGGTCTTTTAGTTAGTTCAGCAAGTTATTTAGAACTATTTGAATTAGTATGTTGTTTAAAAGATTTAATAAAAATAGCTAGAATGTGCTGAAACCAGAGTTTTTTGATTAAAAAGTCTGAAATGAGTGATACCTAAAAAAAAAGAAGTTAAGCAAAAGCAAAAAAATTAAATTTATTTTGCTGAATTGAATCCAAATTAAATTCTGAACAAGAGCAGCCTTTTTGTTTATTCTCATTTTGGACTTTTTCATGTAAATATTTGTACCATTCTAATTTAGAATTACGGAAATATGACTAATCATAATGAAATTTTTTAGAATGCTTAAGTTCAGAGGAATAGAGCAATACTGTGCAAAAGCAGGAAGAAGTGCATTACAGCCCTCCTCCTCTGATCAAAATGAAAACTACTTCTTCATTGTCAACCTCAAAAAGTAGAACAAAAACTTATACAGTAGAGATAAATGCTTCTGCAAATGGAATCCTATATATTAAAGTAAATTATAGTTTTAGTCTTTTTATATTGAACTATGTGCACAAAATTGCCTTCTAAAGCTGTAACGTAGATCAATTAGCAAACATTACTCTGAGATCTAGTTAATATTCCTAATACTTTTACATACTATATATTAAAAAATCATTTACCAGTGGTCATCAAGATACAAATGCAGTTAAATTTAAATTCCTGTGGCTCACACTAAGTACATTTTTCTGTAACAAATATTTCCTTATATATGGACAGTATAAGGCTTATTTACTTGCTTGGGTATGGTCTATGACCTATTAATTTCCTTGCCCAGAAGTGCCTGCTTGCTGAACGGTAATGATAGGAAGTACATTGCCAGCACAAGCCAGAAAGTGAAGTGCTTCGTTTATAGGATGTGAATGTACAGTGTTTATAGGCTTGCTAATGCACAGGAGCATACATTTAAGTGCATGCACACACATAGAAGGTTAAATTTATTTTACTGCGTATGTTTTATGTCACAGTGCCTACACACTGTTAAATATCTGGTTGATCTCTCCATTTTCTTATTACTCCACTGAGACCTTAATAATTAAATAGGACCTGACTTCCACACGTAGAGTCTCTACCTTCTAAAGCCATCTTAAAAATTTAGTGCCATTACAGCTGCCAGAGTCTGTAGTTCCTGGGATTTATACTTGCTCACAGAAATACTTTCTGTTTTCCTTTCTGGTTCTGCTATGTATCGCATTGTATCTTGCAGTATTGATTTTTTTAAAAAATAATTTTATTATCATGCAAACCAAAATTCATCTGGCTATTATTCATTCCAGGGTGGCTCAGAAATGCAACTGCTTTTGTATTTGTTTCAGTTCTTTGAAAGCACAGGGTTATGCTCAACTCGTAGAGCACCTGTGGTGATGGCCTTGGCAGGACATCCCCTCCACCAGCCGTTTGCCAGGCTGCAGGTGTGGACATCGCTTACAGCCACCAGGCACTGTTCATGGTGTCAGACAGAGCCTCTGTGGAGCTGATGCCCTCCGTCCTGGATACAAGAGGCGTTTCTTCCAGAAGTCACTAGCAGCTTGAGCAAATATGGACTTACTGAATGCTCCCTCTCTTGAGAACAGTATGAAATTTTAACACTACTTAAGCCCCTCTTAAGACCTGTGTTAAGAACCTGAGAAATATGTGAAGATTCATCCTTTGCAGAGTGGAAAATTTAATCTCTGATAAGAAAAGGGGTTTGAAAATTGTGCTAGCAAGCAGGCAGCTGAACAGCAGCTTCTTCAAGAGGCAAGGTACTACAAAGCAGTGTGCAATCATCCTACCATTTCTCTCGTTTTCACCACTTCAGCTGACAAATTTGGTTTATTTTTAACTTTATTTTTTACTGCTCTTCCTTGCAGTAAGGACTTCATGATACTGACTGACCTGGTAAGAAAATGGCAGGTGAAATTCAGTGTCAGTGACTGCAAATAATGCACGAGGGAGGAAAGGGACCTAGCTAAACACACACAGCCAGGGACCCTGACTTAGCTACTAGCACTCAGGAAAGAGCTAATATTCAAGTTCATGGGTGAAGGGAACATTATGAATTATTAAGGAAAAAAACATGAGAACAAAACAGAGGTAATAATTTATGTGCTGTAGGAATTGGTGGTGTCCTCAGATCTCAAACACTGGCTGCACCCGCTGTTACCCAGTGGAGTCAAGTGTTCCTTTAATCTCACAAGAGACAGCAGAAGTAGAGAACAGAAAGATACAAGTAAAGGGAGGTGAGAGGCATGCTACAAAAATCAGTGGTTACTGATGTGAGTTTGTCAGATGGCTTGCATAGAGGTGTCTTCCTACAGCACAGAGTTGTGGAACTCATTGCTGCAGGACATCATGGGCACAGCGAGTGGAAACGGGTTTAGAAAGGGATAATATGTAGTAGTGGAGGACAGCTCCATCAGGAACTATTAAACATAGTTGTCTGAATGTAGCCTCTGGCTCAGGAAGCCCATAAACATCTGCCTGACAAATTCTGTGAGAATATCAAATGTATATGCACCTCAATCTTGTCCACCCATCGTCTGTCTGGAGACAAGTTGCTGGATGACAGGGACATCTGACCCAGGCAGTCTTCTCATTTTTAAGGATTTAAATGTGATTGTTTTTCCTCCTTTCTAAATAAGCTCTAGGTCGGGGAACCCCACTTGATTCCCTGGCTTTTTACACTTGGTAGGTGCAGGGCAATGCTTTGCAAGCTCTGCACAAGCTTTCTGTGTCTGGAGGCAAATGGCTGCTTAAGTGGTTTTAGCTGTCACTGAGCCATCTCTTTTTCCAGATACACAATATCAATGTATACTTAAAAATCCATGGGGCAGAACAGAGTCTTCAGAAATGAAGCATTAAATATCAGGTGGTGACTGGATACACTTTATGTGCTGAGTTTCTTTAGTGTTTTATTTAGAGATAGAAAGTATTAGAAATACACAACCTCAAAGGAACGCACAGACTACACAAGGGTTATTAGATAACTCAAGCTGTCCCACTTTCTGATAGAGTGCCAAGGGGCAGAGAGCTGTTTGTTAAAGTTTTACGGGAAAATAAATGCCTTTTCTTTCTGCAGCATTTTTTTTCTGGCAATTAATGTTGTTGCCAAAGAAGGAAAGCTATATATACAAGCATAAGACATAAAAGGAGACAAATGAAGAGGTAAAAGTGCTATTCTCTCTGGAGTTTTAAGTTTCTAATATGAGCAAAATCACAGAAAGCCTCATAATTATGTCTCATCTGCAATGTCCAAGTTTTTAATTTTACCAGTCACAAGGTGCCCATGGGCAGACCCAATGGAGGACTCAGAGTACCTCAAGTAAGAAGAACCCAAAAAGCCCTTCTTTATCCCTTCCAAACACAAAAAGCCCTCCTTTCTCCCTATCACATATAGATTGTTGGATGCATTGACTGCTGTTGTCACTTTTGGTGACTTTAGTTACCTTGCCATTGCTATCAGGAAAAAATAGCTATCAGATGGTGGGGACTGGAAAGGACATGGCAGGAGTTAGGAGGGAAAAGGATATGAATTGAAACAGAAGGACCAACTGGATTATAAGCAAAGGGTAAAGGTTTATTTGGGCTTTGGAAGGCAGCACATTTTTTAGGGAATGTTGTTATCTTCCTTGGAAAAACGCAGGCGTTTTTGGAAATGATTAAGGGAGACACTTCAGTCCTTACTGGAACTACAGTGTGTTGCCTGCTCTTAAGAGAAACAAAGATTTTTTGTTAATTCCAGACAGAAATAACCCAGTTTGATCTAGTTATGTTCCCCATACCTTGTGCAAATCTAGTCTCTAGGTAGGTAAGCCTCTCTTCTCTGACACCAATTAAAGCCTACCCAACAACTCTAAAAGAGACTTCTAATTTTCCCTCACCCTTCCACGCCATGCAGGAGGGCTTTGAGCAGCGCTTGGGGTGATCCCAACAGGCCCCCTCAGCTGAGCAGCACCGAGCTACACTTCAGCATATTGCTTTCACAGAAATGCTGCCTTTCTTGCAGGAGCATGCAAGGAAGCATAACACTGGCATTTCTCGAATGTCAGATAAGGTAACTCGTTAGCTGGCACGTAATTACATAGTTTAAACATTACTGGAGAAGGAGGAATTGCTGGGGCATAAGAGAGCCCATCTTTTCTGAACTTGCTGCAGAGCTCTGCTTGAGGCACCAGCACTGTGATGCAGAACATGGCTTTGTTTGGCTCACTGACTATTAGACAAATGCTTTAGAGAATAGTGCAATTAGAGCTCTGAACAATAAAATCAAAGTAAGTAATGAAAGGTAGGAGTGGGGAGAGAGAGAAAAAATAGCATTACATCAGCAGACACACGTGACACTGAGTTTGTCCTTTGCCTTCCCTATTCACCTGCATTGTCCTTCCCAAGTGTGGCAGTGTGGGGTATTCCCTGCTTTATGTTATCACTTGTCCGGGTGTGTCCATGGGCTCTGGATCCTTGGAGAGGGGGGGGTGGCAGGGAGATGCAGGGTGGCTGCCCCAGGTGACAGGAGATACTGTGGAGGAGAGCTGGTCCTAGCAGGAGAGGCGATGCAGAGAGGCCCTTCCCATGGATGCATCTCCACTTGTTCTCCTCCCTGATTGCAGTTCCATTTCTCTTTGCTCCTAGGCTCCTCTGGCCACCTTAGGGTCCTGCCCCTCCCCTGCACTCCTGATGAGCTCTTCATCACCGGGAAAATGCCCTCTGGGAAAGAGTGGCTCATGACAGACCATGGTCACTCAAAGTATCTCTACTCAAATAGCTATGCTGCTTGTTTGTCCAAAAATACACAGCAAGAAGAGAAAAAAGATTGAACATCTGAAAGGCCGACCATTTAAGTCTTCATTAGAGTATATAGTTTTTCTCATGAAACATGGACGTATGTAACCACCTCAGACTGACCTCACAAGCTCAAGATCTCTCAGACTTGGCTGTGAGAGCGACTTCTTGGCAACTTAATTAAAAAACAAAACCTTTTTCTGTAGAGGAAGCTTGTGATCTTCTGCCTTAGGAAAACAAGATGTTTAATTATAGCTTGCAGCTGAAAATAGTATCTTTCTAACCAATGGTTGGGTTGCTGTTCCCTGCCTCAGAGTGACTTATGTAGAGCTGTCTTATACCTGTCTTGTTTTTTCCACTTCTATTTCTGACCAGGTCTTTGAGCCAGCCATGTGGTAGGATGACATATGAAGCAGACAAATGGCACAGTGTGTAAGCCTCCTCTGTTATTCACAGATACTTAGAAACCAAGGACCAATTTTTTTCCTTTGGATTTGAGCAAATGCCATTCAAGGCATACATGAGGACAAGAAGTTTGCTCCAAAACATTAGGCCAGATCCTGCACAGCTGTGCAAGTGGAAAAATGGTGGAAATGCTTCCCCTCCACTCTTGTGTGAGAAGTGGGTAAAATCCCTCTGGCAGTACTCGTAGGCTGCCAGGCCTTCTCCTGACCACACTTTTTGTACACCAAGCTCCTTGCAGGAGCTGTGATGGCTGAGGTGGGACTGATAGCAAATGTATTGGGTTTGTGTGGCAAGGCTTTGGCAGCAGTGGCCGGGGGGGACATGGGGCGGCTTCTGTAGGAGAAGCTGCCAGAAGCTTCCCCCATGTCCAACCCGACACAGCCAATGCCAGCCGGCTACAAGAACGGACCCGCTGCTGGCCAAGGCCGAGCCAATCAGTAACGCCTCTGTGATAACATAATTAAGAAAAAAAAAAGGAAGAGAGGGAAAAAAAGCTGCACACTTTGCAGCTGGAGAGAGGAGTGAGAAGATGTAAGAGAAAACAACTCCACAGACACCAATGTCAGGGAAGAAGGAGGCGGAGGAGGTGCTCCAGGTGCCGGAGCAGAGATTCCCCCACAGCCTGTGGTGAAGACCATGGTGAGGCAGGCTGTCCCCCTGCAGCCCATGGAGGTCCATGGTGGAGCAGATGACCACCTGTACCCCATGGAGGACCCCACACTGGAGCAGGTGGATGCCTGAAGGAGGCTGTGACCCCGTGGGAAGCCCATGCTGCAGCAGGTTTCTGTCAGGACCTGTAGCCCGTGGAGAGAGGAGCCCACGCCGGAGCAGGTTTGCTGGCAGGACTTGTGACCCCGTTGGGGGACTCGCGCTGGAGCAGTCCCTTCCTGAAGGACTGCACCCCATGGAATGGACCCATGCTAAAGCAGTTCATGAAGAACTGTCAGTCATGGGAAGGACTCACGTTGGAGAAGTTGGTGGAGGACTGTCTCCCATGAGAGGGACCCCACACTGGTGTGGGGGAAGGAGTCCTCCCCCTGAGGAGGAAGCAGCGGCAGAAACACCGTGTGATGAACTGACCCCAACCCCATTCCCTGTCCCCCTGTGCTGCTGGGGGGAGGAGGTGGAAATTGGGAAAGAGATTAAGCCCGTGAAGAAGGGAGGGATCGGGGAGGTGTTTTAAGATTTGGTTTTACTTCTCATTATCCTCTGATTTTGATTGGTAATAAAGTAAATTTGTTTTTTCCCCCAAGTTGAGTCTGTTTTGCCCATTCCAGTAATTGGTGAGTGATCTCTCTCCGTCCTTATCTCCACCCATGAGCTTTTCATTATATTTTTCTCCCCCTGCCTAGTTGAGAAGGAGGAGTGACAGAGTGGGCTTTGGTGGGCATCTGGCCTCTAGTCAGGGTCAACCCACCACAAACAAGCTCCTTGCAGGAGCTGTGATGGCTGAGGTGGGACTGATAGCAAATGCTCCTTTGAGAACTGGTAGCGATGGTTTCTGTGAAGGCTTTTACAGCATATTGCTGAATTTTATCAGGTAGTCCCATGAATGCATCTCCAAAACACATGTGAAAACATCAGGTGTGTCCCAAGTGATTTAGGAACACATGTCCCTCTGGTCACTTGGATCAAACATCTTTTTCTCAAGGCACATAGAAAAGTGTCTTTCCCATCTTGTGAGGCAATATGGCATTCTGGCTGTGGTGACTACCAGGGACAGCTTCTGCACCCTCAAAGAACACAGAAGAAGGGACAAACCAGCCCAGACTTCTTCTACTTAATTCCTGCTGTGCAGCACTGTACACAGCTGCCAGCACTCGGTGTGCTGCTTTAACAGCAATCTGGCTGTGAGCATCACACACGTGGTACGATCTCTCTGGCTATCAGCAAGGACAGTGCAGTTTACTCTGAGCCTACAAGTGTTTTGTTTTACATCCTAGCAGGTTCTAGCTCCCTTAGTTAGGCTCATGTGCAGTGAGTTCTGGGTGTGCCTCAGGAGCAAATGCCTTTGGTGACAGCTTCTTGTAGGTCAGCCAAGATGCTTGCAGCAGCTTACAGAAGTTGTTCTTTAAAGCTGGTGTGATTGAGCTGCCAGGATACCTGGGGTTTCAGGCCAGCAGAAAGACATTACAAGGCACAAACAATAAAATGATTTTAATGACTCAGTCCAAACGTTGCTGTTTTCCAGCTCTCCTAGGCATTTGCACAATATAGTTACTTATCTGCATTAAAAAAAACCCCCATCATTATGGAAAGTGCTAAAGACTTTCAAATAAAATAGTTATCAAGAAACTGTGTTTTAAGAGGTGATCCAGTCTAAATAAAGTGTGACATCAAATATTTGTATGGGGTATTTTCTTTGTTTTGTATCACATTTTGGTGTCTTCTTCCTTGCTTTACCATTCCTCCCAGAATATCTGCCAAAGCATTCACTGCATGCTTGCCCAACACTTTTCTGTTCCTCTGAGTTGTCGAAGATTAATGCCTGTAAGTTCTTTGTTTTAATCACTGTCATCAGTCTGCCTTTCACTGATTAAACAAGCCTGTTTGATTTTGATTTGGCATAGAAATGCTAAGGGAAGATTTTGTTTAATAGGCTGAGATCTTTGTCCTCCATTTCCACAGCAAAGCAACGTTATTAAGACACTAAATTAAATACAGTCTTTGAAGTCTCAGTTTTGCTTATTACATTGCTCTCTGTAATGGCTCTGTTGAAGTTAATGGAAACATTCCTATGAAATCAGAGAGACTTGGGTTAGGACATAAGTTGTAGATATCATCAAAAAAGTCAAAAAGAGCATCCCAGAAGTCATAGTATCTCATGGTGTAAAAAAAAGGAAGAATCCAATCCTTGCAGGGTAACACTTCTTAATAAAAGTAGCATGAACATTGTGGTAGGATTCTTTTTTTTTTTTTTCACACTCCTTTGCAAAACAGTTTTCACTTGCTGCTGTCTGTGAAAGCTCTCCTGGAAATCAGAGGTTTGAGAGAACATTTAGATTCAAAACTTTTACAGACTTTGACTCCCAGGAGGCTGCCACTTTCATACCTGCCACTCACACTCCAGGGAAATATTTTTGAGTATTCAGACCTCTCGCTCAGCACAATAAGCCTAGCTTTCCTAAGGAAAATCAGGGTCTGTAAACTGAACCTGGCTGGATCTGAAGCAATGCTCATGTGGCAAATCTCATGCTCCCAACCCAACCGCATCCATCATTAACTGGTACTGATGTAGCAGCATTAAGAGTCAAATCCCTTATAAACCCTGGTTAAGTCAGCTGGCTCTAAGACCACCTGCAGAGACAAACCCTGAAACCTCATTTGGTATCTAATCAAATTAAGCATACATCTTTTGTGGGGGTCCAATTTAGCATGAAGTGAAGGAGAAGTGAGCTACTCAAAATTAAAAAAAATTCCATTGATCTGTCAGGTAATAGTAATTATTATTTTTATATGGCAAAGCTGACTCATGAGGTTAGACAAGAAACTCAAATCACAAATGTGATTGCCCATTATTGCATAGTCTGAGTAAGAGCCTTTTCCTGCTGTTTAGTCCCAAAGTCTACAATCACTTTTTAAATACAGATAATTGCACGAGGCAGATTCTCCCCCACCCCATGACCGGTAGTCTAGACTTAATTCATCAGGAATACAGAGATGAATGAGATGATGCATTCAAGTTGCTGCAGTTAAGAAAAATGTCCCCTATACTTATAAAGGAGGATGTCTGCCTTTGCGGTGGTTGTTCTGAGATAATACAAATGCAGTTGTGACACTGATTAGGTATTTTGTTGAGAGTTCACTCCTAACTATTCAGTTACTATACAGAAATATTCTAAAAGCTGGAGCTGAACAGAGAAGTATGTATGCCCTGAAGGTTTTTGACTATCCTACAGGTTCATGGAAGGATGGATGATGTTATCCCTATAGCAAGGATGTCATGGTTACGATACTTATTTTAGCAAAGATATAATTTTCCCGCAGATTAACAGACCTTTCAGTCTGCCACAGTCTCAAATTCCATTTCCTTATCTTCGCTTCTGCGTCGCAGCCATCACCCTGGTGCTGTGGTACGTATGCAGAGAATATTATGCATTAACCAATAACTACTATAAATCCAGAAAAAAACTAAACCAAGAAAAAATCAACAGTATGCCTACCTTAAATTTACCATACTTTGAAATATCTTTGAGAATACACAATAGTATTTAAAGTTTCATATTCATTTTTCATTTTCCCCACCTTTGGGGAAAGCTGCCATGTAAGACTATTGTCCCTAGACTGCAGAGGGACAACTCATTAGCTAGTTTTGACTGTTTGTGGAGAGTTGTGTGTCCCTATGCTCAGTGGTTTCTCTGATGATGACTCCAAGACTATTATTTCACAATAAACTGATTTCAGAGTAAAGGATAGGATAACTGCTACAGATTTGATGAGGCTCACGCTGAAAACATGGAGTGTAGAGGAGGGGTTTATATTGTATATTTTGGATTTTTTGCAGCTTTCTAAAACACTGAATGATCCCTAACCAGAGTAGTTCTTAGTACTCTTGTACCAAAACTCCCACTGAGCATGAAGATTTCATAGGTGCACACTAGATACTGACTATCTGAATTACAGAACGTTACCTCTAGACTATTAAATTAAGTAGGCATAGACCCTTAAACTTGATCCTTTATAGGTTTCCACTGAAAAACTTGGAGTGATTTAATCCCAGACCAACTAGAACTCTCCCCAGGGATTCCTGAGCATGGTCTGAGAAGTAGCAAGAGCCAGGGACTTCCCCCAGTAGGCGACTGGGATGTGGTTACATCACATTTTTTTTTAATAAAAAGCCAACCGTGTTGGTTGCCTTACAGGTAGAAGAAGGGCTCTGGCATTGTTTAGTTCATCACTGTACATAAAGCCAAAGAAAACAGACCACATTTTGCAAGGCACTTCACAATGCCTTTGTTGGGAAGGCAGATTAAGAGAAGACAGCTATGAAACAGTGCTAAAGTACGGTATCACAGCTGGCAGACTGTCCTGGTTAAAAGTATCTTCATGGTTTCAGCCTACCATCTGAGGGCATCTTGCTTAGGTGATCTGACTCTGCAGTTTGGGCTCGAGGGTTGACAACATTTTTGACCTGTATTAGATACCAAGTGGCTGTTCCCACTAACAGAACTTTGTATCTTTGGGTGCAGAAAGCCATGATGAAGGTGGTCCCTTATTTCAGATGTCCCCTTGGAATGAAGGAGCACTGGGGACCAGGGATTCACAGTGATGGTGGCTGGGAAATGCTGCACAGCACTGGCTTGACCCGTGTCCCATGGGATAAGCAAGAACAGCAGAAAACCTGCCTCCTTTCCCTGGCTCCTTCCGTAAGTCACTCACAGCAAAGACAGTTCCCTTGGTTCCTCTGAAGTCAATCACTTCTCATCTTAACAAGCTCCCAGTTGCCCTTTTTGCAGGGTTACAACCTCCAGTTCATCTGAACATCTCTGAAGGATACTGAGAAAGCATTAAATACTTCTCCGCTTGCCTCTGAGTTACCAGACACTCATAGCTGGATCTTTGCAAACTCCGTGGGGACGCCGGCTGGCAATGTTCACACTTGTCTCCAGGCTGATGAGGTCTCAGCCAGCAATGCTGGAGCTGGTGCAGCAGGCAGGCTCATGTTTTTATCCTGTCAATATAACAGCCAGTGCTGGCTGCGGCTGATTGATCATAAGAGCAGCAAATTACCGTGCATTTTTAACTATGCTGCTTCTCTTTCTGAGACAGTAATAAATCAGCTTTTGAAACTGGTAGAATAGTTCAGCTTTCTGCTGAGATTCAGAAACCTGTGGTACTGCAAATGTATGGGGAGAAATTGCTTCTTATCCTCCTGTGCCACTTGTGTCCTTAAACTGTATGGTTGGTTAGGAGAAACTGAAGATTTATAAATGTGGGTGCACTTCATATTTTAAGACACAATAATGAGAAATAATAATAATGATTAGAGTCTCTGGTCTTATAAATTAGTGTCTCTGGTAACTTCTGTGGAATTAAAGAACCCAAAATTCTAGGACCATTTCTTGTTTTTTTCTACAATACCAGATTTCCTCCTGAAAAAAAAAATGTAGAAATGAGTAAAATGGCTTATAAATGGGAGCCTGCATATGGAAGCAGAGTGTCCAAAGAGTCTGGATAACACAGAGTTTAGAGGAAAGAGAAACTGCATCCTCATATTCTTTAGTGTTGATTGCCTTTTCTTGGCTTTCCTGCATCCTGGCACTGCAGCCACCCTGGACAGCTGCTGCTCTTGGTTTCCCTGCACATGGCTCACTTTTTTCCTCATGCCAAACCAGGGCCAGGAAGAGAGCCAGGGGTGCCTGAAGCTTCTTGCTCATTCCCTGCTCTTCCTACCTGGCTCAGAGGAAATCTCAGTCCATTGAGGACCATCGCCTTGGCCTTAGCCCAACAGCAGAATATGGTTTTCACTATCATATCTATGACACTGGGATGAGGGATGACTCATGAGGGCTGAGGGTGAGAGGAAGGTGACGTGGTAATAAGGCAAAATAATTCCTTGCTGCGTTGTTGTGAGAAGCTCGGTTCTTTTAGGTTCTCCTTCCCAAGTGAGGAAAGCAAAGGTCCTTGTCTCCAACTTGCTAAACCCTGTGCTAACCAAAGTTACATTTTTTCTTAACCGTGTCTCCATGGTCCATGTTTTTACACAGCTCAGGTTTTGGCAGCTGCCTTCACCACTCATTGCTCCATGATTTTTCCCTTCCACCACCTCTTCACACACAGGTGCTTTCTGAAGGCCATGTCTCATTGGAAGTTCGCTTACAGAGCATTTCATGGCCAGGAGAGGACCAGTGCACACGTGCTGTGTGATGCAGCATGGTGGCTCTGCTTTCTCCTGTGCGCTCTCTGTTCAGACAGCAGCCTGCACAATGGGAGCCCTCCTGAGGACAGGGATCCTCCAGCCTTCAGATGTATTGGAAGAGCCTCTGGCTCAGCTCCCCAAGGGTGAAATGGAATGGTGTGCAACTGCCTGCATACAGACACTTTCTGAGGAAGAAATAATGCTGTGAGGACTTGGGAAGAGCCCCTGCCTTGTGCACCAGGGGATTACCTCCACCTTTTACATCTGGGAGGCAGCAGCTCCTCCTGATTTTGACATCCTCATGTTTTTTCCCTGCCTTGTTTGGGGATATTTGTCATCATGTGGTCATTTACCAGCCCATCCTGCAGATGATGCATTTAGTTCTCAGCTCAAAGGTTTTTACATCTGGACTAGCTGCATCCTAGCGAAACAGCTTAAAAGGTGCCTTCTGATGCAATGGACACTGCACAGTGATCAGTGACAAAAGCTTCCTGGAGGTCTCTGCAGCAGAAACTGATGAAGCTCAGTAAGAGGAGAGATGAAGGAGACTTGCTCCTCTGAGGAGGCTTGAAATGACATGCCTCATCTGTATGCATTAACAGAGAATGCACTTTAGCTGTGAAAGAGTGGTTAGACTTAGAGATTATGACCTTCTCTCCTGGTCCAAAACAACTGAATTAGGAATTACAACAAATTACAACAAAACAACAATTAGCAATTGTTAAAATTGCTGTTTAACTTGGGCATCTGCTTCTTTGAAGAAGTGCTGTAGCTTTATGTCAGTGTCCTAAGACCTAACAAAGCTTGTAAACTTTGGGGCAAACTTACAATCTAAAACTTAAAAATTTAGGTGTCTAAACTTGGGTGAGGACCACTCCATCCCACCAGCTGTCTCAGCATAGAATCACAGAATCTTTGGGGTTAGAAGGGACCTCAGGAGATCATCTAGTCCAACCCTGCTGCCAAAGCAGGTTCTCTACAACAGGTTGCACAGGGAAGTGTCCAGGTGGGCCTTGAACATCTCCAGAGATGGAGACTCCACACCCTCTCTGGGCAGCCTGTCCCAGTGCTCTGACACCCTCACAGTAAAGAAGTTTTTCCTTAAGTTTGTCTGGAACTTCCAGTGTTCCAGTTTTTGCCCATTGCCCCTTGTCCTGTCACAAAGAACTACTGAAAAAAACCCGGCCCCATCCATTTGGCCCCCACACTTCAGGTATTTATAGGCTTTGTTAAGATCCCCTCTCAGTCTTCTTTCCTCCAGGCTGAAGACTGTCTCAGCCTTTCCTCATACAGGAGATGCTCCAGGCCCCTCATCATCTTTGTGGCCTCCACTGGACGCTCTCCAGAAGATCCCTGTCCCTCTTGAACTGGGGAGCCCAAGACTGGACACAGTGTTCCAGATGTGGCCTCACCAGGGCAGAGTAGAGGGTTAGGAGAACCTCGCTCGACCTGCTGACCATGCTCTTTTTAATGCACCCCAGGACACTGTTGGCCTTCCTGGCCACAAGGACACACTGCTGGCTCATGGCCAGCCTGCTGTCCACCAGCACACCCAGGTCCTTTTCCTCAGAGCTCCTCTCCAGAAGGTCAGCCCCTAACCTGTACTGGTGCATGCAGAGCATGATGGAGACTCACTGATCTCACATGTGTAGTCTTGCTAGCAAGCTCCAGACAGCAGAAAGCAGGAGTGGCCAGTGACGTGCAACCAGTCAGTGTGCTGTTGCTTCAAGGGCCCAGTTCTGTCGTTATCTACACCAGCATGTGCTTGGGATAACCCACTAAATTAAACACAGTCATCTGCCAGTGGAGCCAAGAGCAGACCTTGACCCTTAAACGCTCAAAAGAGTGGGGCAAAGAGACCCCAGACCTCCTCATCAGGACACCTGAAGGTCTCTGTTTGGCTGTTTAGTAATCCTTCAGATTTTGCCTCTTAGTGGAGTAATCTCAATAGCTCATCAACAAATTACCAAACCGTGTCCCAAGAATAACGCTGCCAGCAGTTTGCAGTGAATTACTAATGCATTTTACCATTTCTTTAACAATTACAGCTCTATTTAGAATGGAGAGAATTGCATTGCTATTCAGTTTTAGAATGATAAATTGCAGGATATTAAAAGATTCTTCACTGAATGCAAACAATAGAGAACTTAATTATTGCTCAGAGTGTCACTGTAGCATTATGGAACAATTTGAAATTCAACTTGCCTGGCTAGATTTATTTTAAGTCTGACATTTTCAGCCCTAGCTTTCATTCTCTGAGTCTCTTTTTCACTCTGACAACACATCAATCTATTTTCTAACAGTTCTAACATTAAAATAATCTCTCTTAATCTGATTTTTTTTCTCCCTTATTTTGTATTGGGGCAAAAGATTTATCTGCAAATGCAGCGTGGTGCAGGAAATGTGTTTATATAGGAGACAAATTCAGCCCAGCAGCGGTATCTATAATCCATGCGTCCTTTTTGTCGTAGATAGATAGAGCTGCTTGAAAATTTTTGAAGAAATAGCTTGCAATGAAAAATGCTGTTTAATTGAAATAATATTTTATGGGAACAAAGAAATTTTCAATGAGGGGAAGCCAGAACTCTTAACTGCAACTTTATCAATGTGTCAGCATACTAGATGCAATCTAGACTACTGGATTGAAGTGCTCATTTTAATACACAGATTTCCTATTATGTAGCATTTTTCCTGCAATATAAAATTTGAAAGGGTATATTTTTTCCACTGATCCCGAATACAACATTCCTTTCTTGGGAAATTTAAAAAAATTGGCCCTTGTTCTAATGTGGAACAATTTGTGAGTGTGGGAATGGGGACATCCTCTTCTGAAAAGACACCTGAAGGAGAGGGACCCAGAGGCAGCATGATCTGCAGGGCACAGTGACACCCACCCCCTGCACCGCACAGTGTGTCTGAGCTGTGTTAATGCCAGAAACACTCTTTTCCCAGTCACAGGCTGCAGGTCACTTTCTGCTGCTGACAGGATCTTCTGTGGCTGTGGAGCTCCAGCTGAGACTGCTGCCCTTAAAGCTGACCAAGGTGATCCCTCTGACAATACCTGAGGGAGAACTTATACCAACACCAGACTGAATGTCTTATAGTCTATTACTGGGTGCAGCTCCATCCTCTATTCCCTCTCCAAAAACATCTTGGTGGACATTATCTCACCCAGCTTTAGTCAGATATTCATCTACATCAGTCATGCTGGATATGTTGGTGGAGAAAAGCAGGCATCTCCAGAGGTTGACTCATCCCAAGGCACAGGGCTGGATCTCCCTTTGGGGATGTTTCTCTCCATTGACTGGAGAGAGGTTGGAGTTTCAGCATTCACAAAATCCCTGGCTTTCATCGGCTGTATTAAGGGATGTCCTTCTTTTGCACAGCCCATATCTGTGAGGTGACATCACCCCAAAAAGTACTTCTGAAGAACTAGATAGTTTCAGAGATGTGACTTACGGCGTGATCACACAAATGTTGGGTTGGTGTAACCAAGGGGGAAACCTCTGACAGAGTGGGTGGAGGAGATGCCACAGCTGGGGTTTGGGCAGGACTTTCCTGAACTGGCTCTTTCACTGGAAGGACTCCTCACGTGGCACTGTACCCTTGAGGGAGAAGTCCCAATAATAGCATGTCCTTAAACATCTGTGCAACTTTAACTACATGATTCGGGTATGTAACACTTGTCCTCTGCATCCACCACAGCTGGTGCCAGTCAGCAGCACTGGTGGTGGCTGGGTGCCGAAATGGCACTGGGAATGTTGTGCCTCATGGGAGGCCACCTTGGGTTGAGGTGCAGTGGGAGCATTCAAGTCTGCCTGCTCTGTCAAGGAAGTGCTTTGTTTCTCCCTGCTGCCTGTGATCTTTCAAGGACTTCCATAACCTTCCGTTACTCTTCAGGAAAAAAATAGAAAGAGAAAAATTTGCAGTTGAGATTTATCAAACATCCTGTTCAGAGGACACAACACAGGAACATAATGTTCACCATCCCTAAAAATCTGTAACCAGAAACTTTACAAAGTGCCTTGAGGAAATTTCAAAACCACTTTAATAAAGGGAAACACCTGCTAAGATTTAAATCACCTCTGAGAGAGGAACATATAGTACAAAGAACACACATTAAAACTAAAGAAATAAATGATCTTCAAGGCCCCATAACAGGAACAAAATATCATTGTCAAGTTTCCTAACTTGTTAGCTGGCTGTATCCTAAATTCTGTGTTTTGGTTCATTAGATTTCATTCTTCTTCCCTTCTAATAAATGTTCCACAGCACCCCATGACTGCAGCAAGCACAGTTCTGGAGAGACAATGTCCTTGTGGAGTAGATGAGGAGTGGCCCGTGTGTTGGTGGGCAGCATTGTAGGGAGAGCAGGTCCCATCCACAGGGCTGTTTTGGGGCAAGATCATGCCCTGTGTCACCATGGCAGAGAATGGGAAGCCCTACACAAGCCTGTTGCCAGGCCCACGCTGGGGGCTGCTGCACCACAGCACAGCAGAGGAGTCTGATCTGCCTCCATGTGCGGTTCTGAGAGGGACTTGTGTTGCCCAGCCCTCCTCTGGCCCTGGGTATCGTACTCTCCTGACTTTTAGTCCTGGTGGGAGCTACTAGAGGTACCTGAAGATGAGCTGCATTTTTTCTCCTGTTGCTGCTGAACTCTTTAAGTAGTTAACTGTTTTCCAGCAAAAGATCTGCAGCAGGAGGCAGTTTTTGAGGAGTTTGTCTCCCTACAAAAAATCAGTGTTTATTAATCACCTGTCCCTTACTGTGACAATAGTAAGAAAATTTACAGCTGCCTTTCTCTAACACTGAACACAGTATCTTCACATAAAATCAAACAGGGATTGTCACTCGTAGCCATCCACTCCTCTGCTTCACCAGACCCAGCTTCTCCCTTGGATTTTTGCAGCTCTGTAGCTCCAGCTTCCTCCCATAAGCATGGAGAGACAGGATTTCCCTTAACCTCCTGTCCCCTTCCTCCTACTCTTCCTCCTGGTTACAGAGATGGCTCATTCCTTTTGCTGGCACCCTCTGAGTCATGGATGACTGCATGTCCTTCTCCGCAGGGGGAAGCAATTGGAGTTGGATGGCTTGAGGCTCTTGCAGCCCCTCAACTTCTGGCACCAGCGCATTACACTGTACATTAAAGCAACAACTTTTTTCCCTAGGCTCCAGGCTGGGTTTGAGGAGAACACGATGCAGTTCCCAATTTTATTCTACTGCTCAATAAACAGCTTATTTTAAAAAATGTAAAATAGGATGCTTTTCCCAAGATCTCATGAAATATGTATTTACTGTTCAGAACTCTTCAGTAAGTGGCAAAGGTCTCAGTTTGGAAAAACACAAGAGTTTCTGTAAAACTAATCTGAGCTTGCTAGCTGACTATTAAAATGCAGGATGGGTGAATTAGTAACTAATTAATGTGTAATAAAAGCCATATCCTTCTAGAAATAGTCAGCCTATTGTTTTGATTCAGGGAATGTTTGCTTAATAGCCTCAATAACGGCTCACTTTCCCAACCACATCAAAAATAACGACTGACATTCAGATAAAATCAATCATTTCAATAATAAGAAATTCAGATTTTGTTGATGTTTCTGTAGATGGCCTGAAATCACTGAATTTTAGCTCTTCTGTGTCTGGGAAATCTGCAGTTATTTGATTAGGGCTAAATAACATCCTCAGCTCACTTAAAACAGAAAGATGGTATCAAAAACATTTGGCAGCGGCAAGAAGTAAACACTAGAAACATCTACAAATGTTTACTCAAATGTTTAAGCTGATGGAATTTCTGAGAGAGAGATGAGGGATGAAGTATCAGCCCACTGAATGCACCTCCTCTCATGCTTAGCCCCAGCTTGCACCCACACATCCATAGGACTTGAGACAAAGAGGGGTGGCCCAAGTCCGAGCAAGGACCCATTTGTAGTATGGGTATGTGGGATATGCTGGACCTTCTCTAACAGTATTTATTTGCCAGTGTCAGCTGTTAGATGGGCAAGCTGGCTGCAGCACCTTTCCTCCAGTGTCTCAGCATTACGTGCTGAGCGGCAGCAGGAATTTCTAGGGAATCAAAGCTTCCAATGCCCCAGACCAGCTATCAAACATTATTGTCAAGCTCCCCTTCCTAGCCATTCTGCAATGAAATCTAAGAGCTCCATACTTGCCTTTCTCCAAAAATACATACAAATAGTACCTCCATTTCTGCTCAGCAACTGCTACCATCTCAGGAGCTGCAGAGTTCCTCATGTAAAGCCCTCACAACCTGCAGGACAAGTCATGGACCCCATGGCTTAGTTCTTCACTAAGCTGTGGCACATGTCATGCTGTGTCCCAGTAGACAGTAAGGTCAATATTGTGTGATGTGGCATAACAGGGCCTACAGTGGTTTTAGCAAGGTAGACTCTGTTTTGAGAGGGGTAAATCTAGATCCAGTAACAAACTAGGTGCTGAAGCATTTAATGTTGAATTGCCTGGCCCAGGGGATGCTGTACAGAATCCTGAATGGGATTGGTAGGAGGTCTGTGTAACATTTGGAGACTTCAGCCAATTCCACCTTCAGTAATTAGTAACAAGTATCAGGGGATCACCTAAGCTAATAGCTACCTAAGCTACAGCCCTGTTTACTCTAAACTTGGGTCTAGAAAACATACCACTGCAATTCAGTTTTCTGAAGTTCCTCATTTGATCATAAGCAGAGTAAAAGAGTTGAAACTAAGCTACATTTGTATTTCCTTTAAAAACTCTCTTTTTATTTTTATTTGCTAGAAATGTAAGTCACTTGGGTGCAGAGTAGTCAATAATAATAATTTACATAGAAGTGAATAGAGATGGGATGGCATTCAGATCAAGACCGAGATAATTACATTTATGTGTTTGCATATCAGTAGCTATAGGAGCTTGAAATGCCTAAGCATCCTTTATAGTCAAAGTTGATCTAGAGGGTCTAGAACCTATGGATCTAGTGTAATATGAACTCCCTAGGACAGCTAAGATTGTCACACAAGAATAGCTGTGGACATACAGTACAGGACAAAAGCTTCATTCATTTCCCTAGACATAGGTGTCTGTTGACCAGTTTGACCCCTGCAGATCTATAATTCCCAGTGGATACTCAGAATAAATCCTACTTGTCATAAAAAAAACTCCATCACAGCTGTCATTGTGGCTCCAGTGGGTGTGAATAGACTTTTGGAAGCAGAAGTGGTCCTTTGACCTCAGGGCCAGTATGTCCAGAATGAGCTACCTCCATATTAAGGTAAGGGTGACAGAGCATTAGCATAGGTTGCCCAGGGAAATTGTGGAGTCTCCATCCTTGGAGATACATCAAAGTCATTTGTACACTGTCCTGGGCACCTGGCTCTGGGTGGTCCTGTTTGATATGGTGGGTTGGACCAGATAATCTCCAGAGGTCCCTTCCATCCTCAGCCATGGGGTCATCCTGGAATATTGTGCTCATCTTGAACTGGTCATATGGATAACAAGAGGACTTATTTCTAAGATAGCTATGCTCTGGAATTAAATGTAGTCAATATTATGTATAATTATATATAATTACATCTATTAGTTTATCTAGGCTCGGGTATAAAAACCTTTTTGCCATGTTGCTTATTTACATAGCTACAGCATGGGTGCTGGAAAAGTGTTGGTGTGTAAAGTAAAAAGAACAGAAAGAATAAATGAGAGCTAACTGGCAAGACAGTGAATTTCTTGCATCTTTTTTAGGGCTGTGAACAGCTGCTGCATGCTGCAGAAGATGGGACAAGAACTGTGCAAATATGAATTTGCCAAAAACCCCCTGCTTCATCCCTACCCTGTAGGTCAAGATTATGTTCTGAAGTATCCCCTTGGTAAATCCTGAGCCTATAAAAATAATGTAGCTGAATATTCTGCTGGAATGCTAAAAGTGTTTGGTCTCATGGCTGTTCATATGGAGACCCAAGATGTTCTTTGACATCAGGATAGCTATGTTAACATGCAGCCTTTGCAGAAACAAGGCACTGTGGTTATCTTACGGTAACATGTGAATTAAAAATATAGAGCTTGACTTGACTAGCTATACCAGGGACCTGTGCCTTCTCTCTTTTGTAGTGTGATGGGTCCTTTGAAATGCCTCGCAGTCACAAAACATTTTTCTTCTCTTGCAGTGAAGCCACAGAAAGTTTACTTGTCATTCAAACAGAGTATCACAGTTCCCTTCTTTTAACTTTTCTCTCATTCTGAATTGTATTTCTCTCCCTCTTTTCATTGCCTAACACCCTTTTTTTTCAAAGTTCTTCTGAAACAGGCTACTTATCAGAGACAAACATATTTTAGACACTATGCCAACTTTTGCCAAAAACTTATAAAATGGCCATGCCCTGATAGAAATATGACATTCACTATATTCTTTGCTCTTGAGTGAACAGGCTCTTCCTCCCAAGCATAAATCTGTTTTCCCATTGGTAAATTAGCTTTAAGCTCCCTTTGGATGTTGTCAGAGGCTTCTGTGGAAGAAGGGAGGGCTTTGGGAGGGCAGGCTCAAAAGAGTCATCCAAAACATAAAAATCATCCAAACCATGTATGGACCCTAATTCTGGGTCTAGTCACATGCGTGTAATTCCTTTGGCCTCAGTGGAATGAGTCCTTCATTAAGCAAAGGCGAAAGGATCAGCGTTAAGCTCACGAATATTAATTTAATCGTAGCAGATTTACATGTGAAAGCCCATTTGTACAATACAGCAGGATGATGATCCTAGACTGTTTGAAGTGGTCCTGACACTAAGTACTTTTTTATCTCCCAGGGGCTTTCTTCAGTGAAATGTGATTTCATGCTTTGCATAATGCCAAGGTGATAGCTTGCCTTTCCTTTGCCTTTGCTTTGGGAGATATACGTTGTTTCCAAAATCAGAATTAAGTTAGGAAAAAAATACATTTTTTTCTAAAAGTCAGAGTGAGTTTTTCTTCTCTCAGGTTGACATAACCTCCTAGATTTGAAAATTGATAGACTTGAAAAATGCTGAACACTCTCACTACAGCTTCAGAGCAACATTAAAAACAAGGGGCTATTTTTAGCATCAAGGAGCCCTTGTCTTTATTCAGACGTCGCTTCACTGGAATATTAAATGGCAATTCACAATTCTCGCATTTTGACATCTTGTTACTTTTATCTTTGTTTTCTTGTCAAAGAAAATGTCTTAGAATCTCAACATTCATACTGTGTTGGGTGTCCTTGAAAGTCACCGCTGTTCTTAAATGGAGTGGTCAGCTTGACTAAATGGTAACTGGCAGCACATTATTTGCTCATTTTCCATTCCTCAAGCACCCCAAATGCATGTTGACTGGAGTGAGGCTTTTGAATATGAAATTTTCAGATTTCTGCATGAAAAGCAGACCATGTGAGAAGGAATCTACATTGTGCTGAACATCTCAAAATGCAGGGGTGATGGGCAGTAACAAGAAGCTTTAGAAGCCACCTATGTGGTAATCACTTCTACTGCTATGTTTTAAAACACTATGCAAACTCATCTAATGGTATTTCCACATCAAAAGAAGAGCTGTTTGTTAATGAAATATGGCTACTAGGTTAAATTCTGACCTGCGATAGATGTGTGTTGAATACTTCGAGGCTGCAGGTTTTGCATGGTTTAAAAAGGTTCTGTTTTAGCTGAACGTATCATTGCACTCGTTAGCCAAATTGCTGCTCTGTGAATTTTTTCAGAAATGAGTAAGAGGAGAACACAATATGGGATCTGTTTTCTGTATTTTCACAAACTGGACATTGACTTCATGTAAGTCTTATGTTGCGCTGTAAAAATTCAGTTTCCCAGAAATGCTTTAACACCAGTGTAAACTCTACACAGTTTCAGACAAAGCTGCTGGACGATTAATCATGATTTTTCTGGGTTTTTTTCTTAGTTTAAGGGATATAAAATAGTTAATGAAGCTGAAAGCTGTTATTAGACCTCTTCATAATTTAGCAATAAAGTATTTTAGAAGGAGGTTTAAATGAAATAAATAGATATTTGAAAGCCTTCTCCTGGGCTAGGCCTTACCTGTAGGTTTCAAGCAGTTCTTTGCACAGATTTGTGGTGCACACACAGCTGTCAACAGGGATGAGGTGCTGATGGTAGGTTTTGACTACCTAGTCTTAGTCTGCAGCCCAACCAATGCCCCAGGCAAGGGAAGAGGGGAGATTTGTTTCCTCCAGGCATAGCTTTACAGAAGGAGTACTACAGTATCATGGTGTATGCTGGAAGGGGGTCTCACCACTCACTCCCTTCCTGGTCCAAGAGTTACAGCCACCAAAAGCTTAGTTAGAAACAGATGAAAATAGCTGTACTAAGGTGTTGGCTTCAAAGGGAGCAGGCTTTATTGTCCAGAGCTTTCTGTCCAGTCAGCTGTCCTGCTAAGCTAAATGCAGCACCTAACACAAACCTTTGATTACTGCTTTTAGCACACGATATCCCATCTGCATATTTGCCAGGAGGGAAGCACGTGGATATATGAGTGTTTAACAAAGAACTGATGCTACTGACAAGCAGATGCCATGAATGTTGTATTTGCATGACCACGATTTACAAGAATCAAAGATTGCATCTGTGGCTCCAAAATCTAGAGATTTTATTTTAAAAAGCATGAATTCATTTTTAGATAGGCTATTGTTATTTGTTTTATTAAGCTTTTAGATTTTCACCTTTAAACTTAAACTGTATTTGTATTTTAATTTTTTTTTCCCAAATATTTCTTTAAAAGTACAAGCTGTCACTCCTATGCAGTCTCTGTATTTCAGCAGCTGGGTCCTTCCGAGAGACACTAAATTACAAGGTACATGACAGACTCATAAGAGTTGTCATGGACTGATGGCTTTTTTTTCCTGAACACATTCAACAGTTCACTTGGAAAGAAAACAATATGTTTCTTTCCTCAAAATTTAACTGGGGAGGTGAAGCTGATTTTATAAGAAAAATGGCATGAAATAACCAGAAAATGCACTGTAAATCTTCCTGTCTTGCAATTTGGAAGAAGGAGCCTCCATATTCTAGGGCTGCTGTTAAGAGGGGTCTTTTATATATCTTTTCCCTACACACCCAGACTTTGAGCTGACATTGTGCCCACCTCCTTCACCATGTAACCCCGACTGCCCGTGGCTTGGATGTGCCACTGTCAGCTTATCGGCATTTCTGTGGCCAAGCAATCCGAGTTGCAGAAGGATTTTGGGAGGAGGCAGAGACCTGCAGGGATGGCATCTGCAGAGATCATAGTTATTTTTCACAAATCACAACAAAGAAAGCAAGCCAGCTCTGCATCAGGAGGAGTATTTCATTTTGAATGCAATGGTTCTGTCACTCCTGAAGCTACTTTCAGCTTTAGGGCTCAGCACTGTGCCAATAAAGCTAATGGGAATTTTGTCACTGCCAGAAAAGAGAGCAGGATTTGGCCTTTCAGAGCAACACACTTAATTCTAGTGTGCAGCCTGGCTTCAATTTTTAATGAGAAAATGGGGAGAAGCAGAACAAAAAGTGTTCCACAAGTCTCAGATCCTCAATAAATGCAGCATAATGGCAGAGCTAAAATTAATGCTATTTTTTACAATCTGGATAGTGAGTGAGAGTCTGTGGAGCATTTGCTACATCATGCACGACAGCCAGACTCATTTCTTCTTCCTGGTGGTTTGTATTTACTGGATGTCTGTGTTTTCAACTGATGAAACACTGTTACTCCAAGGTGAAGATGGATGGATGTTGGGTAGTCATGCTGGGCTGATGTTGGTCTGCTAGAAATGCTGTGATCTGCTCGTCTAGTTCAGTGCAGCTTTGAAGATGCTGTGTTCACCCTGAGACTTCCTCCACTTTTTGTGCCTGGCAGAGCAGATACATCAGGCTCTCTGTGGAAAATGGACCTGCTAATTTGCCAAATTTCCACTGATAGCATCTAAGAAGGAGGATGAACTGTGACCCCAGTTGCACCCAGAATCACATCTCAGTACTGTAGTTAAAGGTCTAGCTTCAGCTATAACATGAACTCCAGATCTGGCAAACACTGGAGAAAGACAAGCAGATTCAACTTAGCCTGTAGGAAGCACCTTTGGCCACTTAAAGACTTGCAAATTAACAAAGAACCTCAAAGTTAATCTTGTTTTTCAAAACGGTAAAATTATGTTAACCTGCCTCAGTGAAAAGAGCCAGATCCCACTATATCTAACATTCAGCCACCACTGCAGCTTCTCAAAACTCCCCTGACTCCAATGCAGACCCACCTCCAGCCCAGGCTGAGCCAGTTAGTGATAGGGAAATGACTCTTTGAATACATATTTATGACAGAAGAACTGGTCTGAAAAGAAAAAGGAAGAGAGAACCATGAAGAGAGAGTACTGACCTGAACAAAAGAGGACTATTGGCCTAAACAAAGAAAGAGCATCACTGCCATGAGGAAGGAGAAGGGGAGACAAAAAACCTCAGACATCTGGAATCAGCATGGAGAAGAGAGGTAAATGAGGTCCCCTGCAGCCCATGGAAGTTCAATGGAAGAGCAGATACCCATGTGTATTTTCTTCTTTTTTTATTATTTTTTATTATTTTTGTTAGATGATCTCAGTGTGCTGGGCACAGTGCCCCTAGACACCTGCCCAGCTGAGGCCAGGGACCCTGCTTACCCCCACTGAGCTCCAACAGGCTCCTCTAAATTCCTACAGCTGCCTCAGGAGTGCAGCAAGCAGCCGTGTTACAGCATTTCAAGAGCCAGGAGCACTGGCTGTGGGAAACTGGGGTGGTTCTTGGGTATTAAGCTGAGGCTGGGATCATGTATATGTAACAGAGAAGCCCTAAAGTTGCTTGCAATAATTTATTGCTATTATCTTATCTAGATGATAAAATATGAGATGCATTCCATTTGCTTATAAATTATTCTTAATGGAGTTAAACTGCAGCAAGGGAGACAGAGGCTAAACACTAAGAAAAACTCAGGGATAAGAAGAGCTGAGTGAGGTAGCAGTTTGACTGGGGAGACTGTGGTGTCCCCTCACTGGAGCTTAAGAAATGTGTTGGACTAGTGTCTCTCAGAGGGAATTAGAGGCTAGCTGCTCCTTCTGCAGGCAGGGACTTGGATTTGATGCTCTCAAGAGCATCTTCCAGCTCTGTTCTGTAGCAAGGTGCTAAGATGGTGTGGTTGGTGCAGTCACCAGCTACCTGAGATGCTCCAAGATTTTGCATCCTCAGCATGTGGCCTCCAGGAGAGAGAAGGTTGGGGGTGACTGGAAGATCCTAATAATGGGAGCAAGGATGCCAGGAAGGGGGGACAGAACCTATGCAAACATTAAAAGAAGTGAAATCAGGTTTGTTTGAAACTGCCCCAAACAGTGCAAACACACTTTCCAAACCACTGCTGGTTTTTTGTTCCACTAAATTTGTATTAAATATTTCCAAGCTATTATAGCATCCCCACAAAATGTCCTAGAAAATATTTAGAATTTAAATATCTCTCCCATATTTATACTGTCAACAGGCATCCTGATGGATAAAGTAAGGCAAATGGCTATGTGACTTATAATTGGGCTTTCAGATCAATACTGCCAGTCTGATAGAAGTTACAAAGAATGACAGTTATCAATCAATAAACATGGGAAAGTTGTTTTTGGAAAACAGCAAGTATGCTGGAATTTAGATGAAACCCAAGTGAACAACGTTAGTTTTGAAGCATTTTATCCTATGATTTTAATTCACCTTCTGAAAGGTGCCCTTTCATGTTACTGTTGTTATGATGCATCCCTGAATGGGTAATGACACCTATATCTGTGTAATGTGCAAAGAAGAGACACAAAAACTATATGTGAAAAGGTCTCTGGCTTTGGGGCACCCCTCTTCCAGGGCTGTTTCTCCTCAGTAGCTGTAACACCCTGATGCTGTAGCTGGGCTCTTTATGGTGCCCAAATACAGTAGAATTCCTGTCATGCAGAAATATCTGGTTAATAAAGTGAATGATCCTCACAATGGCTGAAAACATTTTTCCAAGTTATTTGCTAAAAAAATCCAGTTGTAATTGCAGCAGACCTGCCTAATCTCTGAGAAAAATCCCTTCTCATTTGTAGATTCAATGTTTTTCAAGGAACACTGAGATTTCCTGAGATTACTGGCTTAGATATCTAAAAAGACAGCTGTGTAGGAAGTGGGAAGCATAGGATGACACTGTGGTTTGTGAGCTTGTCAATACCAATTCCACAGGAATAAGAGAAAAATTTAAGGTAAGACAAGTTGGTAGAGATACAGAATTGACCACCAGAGCAAACCAAGGTTTATATAACCCCTTTCCTGTTTCATAATGAACTCACACGTTGGGTCTAAAGCTGTTATTTTAATTGTAAAGTGCATTGCTACTAGCACACACCTGAATCCAAAACATAAGGTTTGTCAGTGGCAGCAACTGTACATGTGCCATGCAGTCTGCAGGAGAGAGGATAAATGAAGTCTCTAAGGAATCTCTTTCTTCCACTTACTGAAGCTTTGCCGTTGTTATTATGCGTACAGCGTCCTCCTGGTCCTCTGCTGACGTGGTGTATGCTGTTTATAAATTGCTGTAAATTGTGTGCCCATGCTCCTCTATTTTAGAGGGTTGCAAGGAACAGTAAAACTCTGGCAGCTCCTGCCACAAGGCCGGGTGTCGGGCACTGCTGACACTGGTTTTGTGATGTGCACATGCTGAGGTAGGAGAGGCAGAATGGAGCAGAGGAGACAGCAAAGCTGCTCCTGACCTGAGCACAGGACATCAGGGAGAAAGCCCTTGAGAAAAATCCTGGTGTGCTTTTCAGACTGAGCAGTGGCTGAAGGATGCTTAAAAGGAGGAGCAGACAGTCACTGTATGGTCCCTGCTGCACCCAGGAAAGAGGTGCATACTTCTTAAACACAGGCAGGAGGCAAAGAAACACCATCATCTCCTAATGGACACATTTTTTTTACCGACTGCTTGTCTTAAAAGGGATGACATGTTGGTAGAAAACAATTTTGGTGGTGAGTGTCAGCCCCTCTTTTCCTGAAGAACTACTTCCCATGGTCATTCCTGGGAGATGTTTCCCTTCTGTAACCAGTACCCAGAACTTAATGCATTCACAAAACCCAAGATCCTCTTCCCAGATGGAAAAAAAGTCCTGATTTTTACTGTGATGCTTTTGAATCATCATGGCAAGAACAGCCTGATTTGTGGCTTTTAATACTTTCCATGTTTTCCCTTCATAACTCTCCACATGGATGGGATGCGGCAGCCCTGAGCTCCAGTTGCAGCCACACTTACCCAGGAACCTTGTGCTGGCACTGGGCTGGGCAACAGGAGCTTAAAATATTTATCATCTGGCACATGCCAATTTTCTGTCCTTCCTGAGAGCTTCTGCTCAGACTTGGATGGCTTCCAGGAGTGACTCCACAATGGTGAATCGATAAGATTGACAGCGTAGCCTGAGTTCAGCCCCCTCTTTCATGGACTATAAAACAAACCTGACTCACCGTGTCTCTGTCAAATATTTCACACATCTCCCTGTCACATGTGCACAGCGTATCTGCTGTGCTACACGCTTCGGAAATAGCTTCGGTCAAAGATAGTAGGAAATGTTAACAGCAGTAGGATGCCCTGAAGCCTGCAGGCTTCAAAAGAAACATTGCCATATACCTTTCCAAGCATTAGAAGAGATGGTTTCTCTGCTATTGTAAAATTAATGTATTGGAAGAAATGGCAAGATAACAACTGCTGAGAAAATGGGCTTTGGACATATGGACAGGGGTCAGATGCTCCCAACAGCTCTTGGTTTGTCTCTGTTAATGGGGGACACTAATGCCACGTCCCTGGCGGCTCAGGTTGGCTGGCCCGACCCATCTATGGACAAATTAAGATTTGTATTAGTAATCCCTTGCCAGAAGCACAAATGTCACTCCATGCTTGAACTGGGTAGTGTCTAAGGAGAATAAAAATCAGATATTTGGCTCATAGAAAAGTGCTTCTGTAATGCTCCTTATCATAACATTCTTATCCTCAGTGAACTCGGATTTATTTCAGAAGCTATTTCAGGATGGTGTTGAGATGATCTCTGGCATGAATGGACAAGTAGGATTGTCAGCACTGAGTGCTCCTCATCCCGCATTCATCTGCCCTTGCTGAGATAGCTGTCCGTGGAGGGACTTCCTTGCGATGGGCAGAGAGGGGCCAGCAGCACCAGAAGGTGGCTCAAGCTGTTGAGATCAGTGCTGTCTCCAGGGCACCCTCCTCCTTCCACTGACCACAGAGGCACCAGAGGTGGCTGTGGTCCTCGTTGAGGTACCTGGGCTTAGCACCTACAGCCAGGGAGGGTGAATCTGAGCCTGAACATCTGAGAAACACTCCATGAGAGTGAGTGAAACCAAAAACATAGCAAACCCTGAATCTCTTTTGCCCATCTTTCTGCAGAGCAGAGTTTGCCACTCACTGCTTGAGGCAGGTTTGCAGGGCTTCCCAGCAAAGCCCTTCCAACAGCTGATGAATTTGTCAGAGCTGGCAAAGCCCTACCAATGTGACCTTGCTATAAAAAAGAGGGCTCATCCTGTTTGGATGATCATCATTCCAGGTAGGACTAAATATACAGCACTGGTGACTAACCTCTTGCACATGAGAGATTTCATCAGGCACAAGGACAGTGGTAAAATAATTGAGTCCTCTTCTCTCTCCTCAGACCTATGTATCTGTCCAAAAAACCCAAAGCATTTATCTGAAATGGTATTGGAGGTGATTGGTTTAGTGGAAGATGTCCCTGCAGAGGGGTTGGAACTAGCTGGTCACTGCAGTGGTACCTTCTGTGTCTTTCTTGGTGTCTGATCCTGCTGGCTGCCCCTGCCACATCTCACTGGCTGAAAAGCAGCTGTCTGCTTGGTAGAGGTGGCCCATACCTGCCCAGGTGACACACAGGCTGACACGGTACAGCCACAGCTCACTGTGCACTCCCTACCTGACCACAGGCAGCATCCAAAGTACTGCACTGCAGAGCTTTGCATTATTACAAGCATTTTATTTTAAGTTTTTCCATGTGCTTCCCAGTAATCAATCACATTTCTTGTCAATTATTGTCACTTATATGCTTGCATAAATATATACATTTATATATACCAGGCCTTGAGATGCTGCTGTGGGGTTTCTTCACAGATACTTCTCTATCACCTCTGCAGATCTTGTGCCCCATAGCTGTGCTTCCTGATGAAGTCACATGTCCATATGACAGGCTACTTGCATTCCTGCTGCTGGGATGTTTTTTCTTGCCTGTGCCTATGCATCCATTCCCAGTGGGTATCCAGGCCCTCAGGGAATCCAGGGAGCTTCTCTCCCAGTCTGACAGCTGGGAACACGTGCCATCAGCATGGATGAGGAGACACACATGAGCTGTTGTTGGCTCAAGGATGTAGAAGAGAAATGTTGCTCATTGCTGCCCGCACGCTTCATCTTATGCTGTTTCTGACAGGGCAGCCTCTATTCCTCCCCTTGTTCCTCCTCTGTGGATGTTTCCTGTGGTACATTCTTGACCAGTTCAAAGCATCTGAAGTGCCTTTCATCTGCTACCTAAGCACAGAAGAGTGAATATTTCAGCCTCCACAGCAAAGAGCAACCAACCATCAGATTTCCTGAAGGGTGTTAAAATATCTCCGTGACCACACGTATTAATAAACTAATGGTTTGTACTGGGTTTGCATGGCAAGGTATTGTAGCAGAGGGGCTACAGGGATGGCTTCTATGAGAAGCTGCCAGAAGCTTCCCCCATGTCTGACACAGCCAATGCCAGCTGCTCCAAGATGGACCCGCTGCTGGCCAAGCCCAAGCCCGTCAGTAACTGTGGTAGCACCTCTGGGATAACATATTTTAAAAAGGGAAAAAAAAACCCCACTTCATTTTGCAGCCAGAGAGAGGAGTGAGAAGATTTGAGAGGAACAACTGCAGACACCAAGGTCAGTGAAGAAGGAGGGGGAGGAGGTGCTCCAGGGGCCGGAGCAGAAATTCCCCTGCAGCCTGTGGTGAAGACCATGGTGAGGCAGGCTGTCCCCCTGCAGCCCCTGGAGGTCCATGGTGGAGCAGATGACCACCTGTAGCCCATGGAGGACCCCACACCAGAGCAGGTGGATGCCTGAAGGAGGCTGTGACCCCGCGGGAAGTCCATGCTGGAGCAGGATCCTGTCAGGACCTGTAGCCCGTGGAGAGAGGAGCCCATGCTGGAACAGGTTCTTGTCAGGACCTGTGACCCCATGGGGCACCCACGCTGGAGCAGTCTGTTCCTGAAGGTCTCCACCCCATGGAAAGGACCCAGGCTGGAGCAGTTCATGAAGAACTGTAGCCCACAGGCAGGACTCGTGTTGGAGAAGTTTGTGGAAGACTTTCATGAGGGGAACCCCATGCTAGAGCAGGGCAAGAGTGTGGGGAGTCTTCCCCCTGAGGAGGAAGGAGCAGCAGAGACAAAGTGTGATTAACCGATCCCAACCTTCATTCCCCATTTCCCTGTGACACTTGGAGAAAGGAGGTAGAAAATTTGGAGTAAAGTTCAGCCCAGGAAGAAGGTATGGGTGAGTGAAAGATGTTTTAAGATTTGGTTTTATTTCTCATTATCCTACTCTGATTTGATTGATAATAAACTGATTTTCCCCAAGTTGATTCTATTTTGCCTGTGACAGTAATAGGTGAGTGATCTCTCTCTGTCCTTATCTCAACCCACGAGCCTTTCCTTATGTTTTCTCTCTCCTGTCCAGTTGAGGAGGGGAAGTGATAGAGCAGCTTTGGTGGGCACCTGGCACCCCTCACCTGGTTATTTAAGCATGAAATGTAGCATCAGATTGTAAGGACTAATCAGTATAGTGCAGAAATACACAGCTTTATTTAACAAGAGAAGTGGAGTCTGTGCGTGAGGGAAGGCTTTTTTTTTTTTTAAAAAAGGGCTGGAAGATCCAATTTTATGATCAAGTAGTACCTGCCATGGCAGAGTGTTACTGCCTAGACACCACAGAAAATGAAAATCCTGTTTATTCGTATAGAAATATGTCAAAATTTGACACCCTAATTTGAAAACACAGCTGCAATCCAGAAAAAGACAGATGCAAAATTGTGGAAAGGAAAACAGAAAGGAGCCTGCACAGTACATAAAGGCTGGAAAAGTATATTTAGTCACTTAATGTCTATATGGACAGGAGATGGGCAGCAAAAAATAAGTTATTACCCAGATAAGAGAAATAAGGAAAGATTGTACTTCCAAATGTACTGAAAATAAAAATTATACATGGACACTCTTCTCCAACTGTGAAGCAGAGGATAAAATCTGAGGCTTTAAAATTGCTAACTCCACCATTAGTTTAAAGTGAAAGAGAATCCCTGGGAAGCTACGAAGGTAAAACTAGCAGATCCATACATTACAATCTGCATGACTTTTGCTAATGAGGTTTCTGACCACCAATAAATAGTTTTGAAAGTCAGAACAGAAAAAGATAAATCCAAAAGATCAGAAATAAGATTTCAAAGACAGAAGAGAGAGACACAGATCTGTGATTTAGTGCCTTAAACTGCATTAATAAAAACCACAAATTTTTTTTTGATCAACCTAATTGCTATGCTGTAAGTACAAAAGCAGAGACATACACCAGTTCATGAGAGCTCTGAAAATATGCATTCAGAAATGTTATTAGAAAATATAACCCATATTGGCACATATTGCTGCTGGGCAAAGCTGTGAGTGCTTAACCACTGAACTCAGTAGCAGCAGCTCTGCCCTGAGTATACTCCCCTGAATGCACTCTGCTCTGCATCTCTGCTTCACTGCGCCTCCTGCGCTTTTAAAAGAACATGTAATGATTCTTCAAAGTGGTTTTGTACGTTTCTTACATAGACATTAACTTTGCTGTGATTTTTTTTGGAGTCCTGGAAACTTTATTTTCCCCAGCTAGGTTGTTTTTTTTTTAATGTCTCTAGCTTTGAGGAAATGTTTTCAAGGCAAATCTGCCACTTTGCTGCACAGGAGCTCAGGCAACAAACTACCTGCCACATACAAAGTGATGGCAAACTCTTTCTCCAAAGTTTGTCTCTCGTTTCTGAACTTTTCAGGCAGTTCCAAACCGCCTTTCCTTTTATTAGGAAGACTGTAATTACTATCTGAGGGCAACCTTTGTTATGACATGAAAAGAAGCACTCCAACTACTGTGCTAAACATTGGATGTTCAGCTGAGTGATAAAACACTATAATCAAGCCCCACATGTGACTATCTCCTTCAACCAACCTTCGCATGCATAAGTACTGAATTTCAAATCACATAGTATTTATTAGGGCACAGCACAGGCTTGTGAAATGAATGTCTTATTTTGCACATGTTTAGAAAAAGAGAAAGCTGAATAACCACTGTTGTGCGTGGTGTTCCTCCTGACTCGGCATGCACTCCCATCAAAAACAATAGTGGTGGTAATGGCACTCTAGAGACTGAGTGTTTCTCTGCCTGTGATGGGCAGGTGCAAAGGTTTAAGTAATATTTTTGTTTTTAAGCAAAAGTAAAAAAAAATTAAAATCACATGTTAATATTGCACGAAGGTGTAACATTTACGTGGTCTCGTTTGTGTAAACTCTGAGAATTTTTTGCATTTACTAGTGAAATTGGAGGTGGATTCCTCCAGTCCAACTTTGCTGTTCTAAGATATAGGGGTCTAGATCTCTGTAGAGTAAGTGGAGGTTCCTTTAGGAGAAAATCTCACCAACCTAACTGGGACGTTAATTTTAGGATGGATCAGTAGCTCTCCAGAGGTGCTTTGACGTAGCTACTACTTTCCACATGATCATAAGTGGCATTTTTTCAGTCCTGGGTTCAGGAGCCACAGGATTGTGAGACATGTTTGCCTAGAGAAAGAGAAGGAAAAAAAGAAATTTCTAAGCCAATCGATTTCAGAGAAGACTTCAAAGTATGAGTCCTAATGGCCAAAATACGTTTAAAAAATTCCTAATCCTTAAATCAGTTTCAGTAGTTTCTGGTAGGTTCTGTTATGTTCCCTGGCTACATTTCACAATGCCAGCAGTAAGTATTTCTCTCATGCCTTTGGAGAGATCCTTCACATCAGGACTGCACTGAGGAAACCTCTGTTGTGGAAAATTCTCCTTCCCCAGGGCAGATGGATGAGACGGGACTGCACCGAGGAGTGGAGGACAGGACAGCACAATTCTGCTGTCATAGCTGCTCAGCTTTGTCACTGTTAGGAAGAGGTGGGTGGTGTGAACTCAGAAACTGGAGAAAAAACATGGACATGAGCGTTTCCCTCTGGGCTGGGAGGGATAGTCACTAATTTTAGCCCTATCTCTGTGAAGTTCTTTCACTGGAGCTCCCTCATCAGCTCCCTCCTTTAACAGACTGATATTGACATGACAGTAGAGAAGAATGCTATGGAGATCCATGCTCTGGTGGTCCCACAGGCTGAGATCAGGAGGAGTCTGATCAGGGAATTATTGTTTCATCCCAAAAAGTGATTTAACAAAAGTCAAGCAATCTTCCCTATTTGTTAATTCCAGGAAATCCTGTTTTCCCCGTGCCTTTGTGTCTTTGATATAGGTTGCAAGTTTTCTGGAGCAGAAGTCTTTGTTGCAGCTTGTGCAGCTGAAATACATCTTCAGTGCAAAACAAATCATGATAATAATATGGTAACTATGGGAGGCTGCGCTGTTGTTGTTTGACTCATTTGAAAAGAGGAGAGTTCAGGCTTACAGGACACTAGTTTCACATATTTCATTCACATTTTCAGATTAACTGATATATTTTTGTATCCTAGGGATTAGACTACTGTCTCCAGTGCTGAACTTTTTATTATAATTCAAAATATATCATTCTCTGTATTGATTTTCTAAACAAATGCACAAATTCAATTGCTTCAGGGACCTAAATATAGAAATATTGATTGCTTTGAGGTAGATAATTTTGATAGTCTTGGTTTGCTTGCAGGAGCCTTTCCTAGCATCCCCGCTGAGGACAGTTTTTTTCTCTAGGTTGTGTCACAGTGCGCATCTGGTTGTCACAGTCTATGTTAATATATATGCATGATGCATTCAATACATGGCAGTCACTGGCTCTGATCTGTGTTAGCAGTGAGTTAATGCTTATTTGCGACTAGTTTAATCATCCAGAATAAGGAAATGAAAACAGTCAAGGCATTATTTGAAACTTTTTTTCTGTTCTTGCTTAACTTAAGACATGGTGTTCGTGTCTTTTAGTAAACCTATGTTTGGGGTTTTTATGCTATCAATCAGCATTGTTTTCATTCAGAATGTGATATAAAATCTGGCTCCATGTTTTAGTATTGCATATTAATTACAAATATAGCATATTTACTCTGTGTGCTCAGTTTCATCACCCGTCTTTTGCCTTCCCACCTTATGAGTATGAATCTATCATTATCTATCCCATCATCATACTGGAGATAGGAAAGCATTTTACAGTCACAGGTAATTTGCTCTACATCTGTATCTATGTATGAATGTAAATATATGTCTAGAATTTAGACAGCTCAAGTCAACTCATAAGCTTGTCCCTCTCAAAAATTTTGTAAATTCTTTTCATTTATTTGAGTTTCAAAAGTCTCACAGTTACAATTTCCTGAATATATATGGGGGTTTTTGAAAATTTTGTTTTCCTTGGGGATATTAATGCAATTCCACAACTGGGTTAGTGCAATCAATCATTTTCCACCTGCAGTAAGAGGTTACTGACAGCATGTGGCACCCAGCAACACTGATTCATCTGCATATTTAGCCGTTAATTTATTTAGATAAATTGTGTCTTCTTAATATTGTTATTGCTTAAACATGGCTCCTAAAAGTGGGCAGAAGATGGAGACACTGCATGTTCAGCCCATCTGGCGCTGACACACACATCACGATGAGCTAGATTCAGACTCTAGACGTAGCATGGAGCAGGAACAAAATATCCCACCTATGGCCCTGGAGCTATTGTCATTCCCTTTGGTGCATGACATCATAATTCCTCCTTGTTAAAGGAGGCAGAGGGAATAAATAAAGTGCACAGCAAACAAGTCTGGCTTTTGCTGGTATAAAAGGCAAGGAGTCAAAGCACAGATCCAGTGCTCTGTCTGTTCTGTGTTACATCCTTTTCCCATTCTAAGAATGGATAAGGAGTAGGAAACCTTGCAAATGTTTGTGTTGATCACTGGAGCAGAAAATACAGGGGAGGAGCACTTTGCTTCTACTTACTTACCTACAGAAGTGAGCACAAAACCCAGCCTTCTATTTTCAGCAAGCAGTTAAGAAAGAAAGTGGTTTCTTCTTTTTAGTTTCAAAACACATTCTCATTGCCCATGGAAGTACAACAACCCCATAGTGTAAAATGGATAGATAGCAAATAATAACTCCATTAGTATCTGCAGTAATGCTGCAAGGAGCAGGAACGTTTTGTACTCTCAGATGAATTATTCCTTAGTGAAGTGGATGGCTGCAGACTCCAGAGAATAAATTCTAGGTGGGTTTTTCTTTTCTTTCTTTGGCATGCCACTGGCTGTTCTGTCATTGAAGAGGAATAAGAAGCAAAACCACAATTTATGCAGCAGTATAAACCATCTCTCATGTCAGTCACCACTAGACACTTGTAAAGATGTCCTTATTGTTTTTTCTCCCATTTGTTGATGGAGCATATTCTTAATTGTTATTGTTGATTCTTTTCCTGAACCACACATAATATTTTACTAAACATAGGGGTATCTAAGCCAAACTAACCCTTTTTTTTTTCCCATTATCTTTTGCAACAAAAGGATAGGAAACCACCTCTGCATTGAGCATCAGACAAACATCAGAGAAAACCATATAAAAAGCATCTTTTGACAATTACACACTGCAGAAAAAAGTTCTAGTTTTAAATTTTCTACTCTCAATTTCATCACTTTTCTCTGAACTTATCTTTCTAAGAGAGCATGAAGAGATCTCCATAGCTCTCTTTATACGATTTGCTTTCCTCTTGTCGTTTGTGTTCCTTCTTTATTTTCTCTCTGCTTTCTGGTCATATTAATTGGTATTTGCTAATGACACCTATTACTGAAAGCACACAATCTACCCATTATAAGCAAATCAGCCAAACATGCCTGTAAATGACAGATTAATCTGACTGAGATTTGAGACTGAGATACTCTAAAGGATGTTGTCAAAATATTTATGATGTGGAAAGAGCTGAGCTGAAGCATCAGAAGTCTTGCTGAAGATTGTGAAGAAAGACTGGAATGATTTTATGGGGATATGTAGGGTATGGAGAATACATGTTGCCACTCAGGCTGCTTGTTTGTAAACAGCAGATTGCAGAGTCATTGAGGTCCAACTAGTTGCGGCTGCCAAGCCCTCTGAGAAAACTGACCTTCTTCAGCACTCCATCAAGTTTTTAACATCCAGATAAAAATAGACTTAGTCGGTCAGGTCTGTAAGAAAGCAAATGTGGGGAGTAGTTCAAGTCAAGATGTCAGATAAAAGATCCTCCAAGTTTTACTGATTATCTTCAGTGGTGAAAAAGACATGAAGCAGACTACTCTTCTGGAGGTCTTTCATAATAACAAAATATCTGATAATATCTATATTATGATCAAAAGAAAGTTTGATTACAGATCTATGTTTTGTCTGGCACAATGGAACCATGATTATTATAAAATAACATCCAGAAAATCAACTTACTACTAACAAATATATTAATGGCATTTGGACACAATTTTTTTTCCAGTTTTATCTATAAACCAAAAATTCAGCCTCCTGGTACCAGCACAGGCACGAGGGTTGAATCAACTTCTGTATTTTTAAATCAAGCTTGTTCTGGTACCTAGTAGGAGACAATATTTCCATTATATTGTCACTAAAGAATAGCATTTCTACATGAAGTGTGCCTGACATAAAGGATGTTATGTTAAACTGGAAAGTCTCTGTCAAGCTGGGATTGTGGGGTTCAACTCGCCACATTCACTGTTCATGTGTCAGATCTCCAGTCTAAGCTAATGAGATAAGATTTCTCTGTATTTAGAGGAAAAATGTATGCATCTCTGGCCTAATTTACTTGACTTCAGATGCACACATGTAGCCATCTTTAATGCAGATATCTTCCTATATGCTAGATGTATAAGGTCCCATTATAATCAATGGAGTTCTACTCAGAGCTTTCAAAGGAATTGAGAGGGTGACCCATTCCATCTGAAAGTGGACACATGCATCCTCTTAGTCTAGTGTCACTGACTCTTTTGACTAGGAAACTATATTTGTTTGCCTCAACAGAGGTTTGGAGAGCTGTTTGAGATGCTCTGAGATACTCTTCTGGCCTCAGCAGATATATGCAGAAAGGAGCAGATCTTAGCTCGTCTTTTGTACCTGTTTGGACCATGGCCATGATGCAGCTACCCTAAATCTCTGCTGACCACAGTGTTTAGCCTCCTGCCCTACCTATGACCACCCGCTCTTACAGTAAAAGTGTCTAAATGCGGAGCTGAATCCCAGCCTTTGGGCCAAATTCATCCCTCAGATAGCCAAGTGAAGGCACTGAGCTGAATTTGTTGTGTTACCTAACACTGCTTTTAAGTCTTGTACACAGCAGTATGAATCATTTAGAATTTTTTACTCAGTAGTGCCACTTCCAAAAAGCACTTCAAATCTGCTAGAATCTGTTGCCCTGAGTCTACTTGTTAGCAGTAATTTTTGTGCTTCAATTACTTTGATTAATATAACACATATTGAAACCTCCTGTTTCATGTACAAGGTTGTTATCAACAGAGCATTTGCTATTCAAATGGAAAACAGCCCTCAACTAGTGCAGCTCATTTGTTCAAATGGAAATCTGTATAAAATGGAGAGCTGTCTTTGCCTTGACAGCTATATAAAGAGGAAAACTCTGGTCCATTTCAAGACTTTACATTTTTGGAAGAGATATAAACCAAATTTTTCATCTCTTCTTCATAATCCCGTGAAAGCATTACTCTTTGCACTTTTTATGGGATAGAACAAAAACATATGTAAGCAAAAACAGCTCTCCAGAAGGCCCTTGGTTCGATGGAATCTTTACAAAATGAGACAATTGGCACAGCGCAATGCATCTGAGGTTGGATTAAAATTTTCATATTCATAGCTTCATAGTTTTATTGGAGTTTCATATAACCCTAATTGAGAAATCCAAGTGAGTGGTTATAACACAGCAAACCTTAGTTTTTTTCATTTTCTTTATTTTTTCTTTTTCATATGAAACAGCATAAAAGGTAAGTGTGATGTAATATATTTTCCAAGAAAGTACAAAAATTCTCTGAAGTTCTGCAGCTGAGTGGTGACACACTCTTTTCTGGGACAGCTAGGAGCCTCCGTTTGACCTTGGTGTCTGACACCCACTGTGCAAGATGAACATACGCAGGTTCCCAGATGCTACGCGTTAATATGTTCATATTTTTAATAGATTGCAGTTTGTAAGTTCAAGGTACGCTAATTGCAAGCTGCTCTGAACATATGGAGACTGTTCAGTTTTACAGTAATTCAAAGAATAACAGGAACTTGTAATTGGGAGTCATAAAATAGAACAGACCATTTAGAAGATAAGATGGAAAGGAGATGGGTGGAACACCATTTATCACTGATACCTCCACTTCATGTAGCACAAGAACTAAGTTTTGTATGTTTTGGCTGAAGAAGAATGAAAAGCACAAGGACAACATTTCCCATGCTGAGATGGTCAAGTGTTTCTTTGCTGATGCTTGAGCTGGGCTCATTGTTGGAAGGGACTCAGTTCCCCTGACTTTGTGAGGTTTGCAGTATCCATTTTTCAAATCAGGCCATGCATTCAACAGGTACAGACAGGAAAGCTGGAACTACAACACTAACACTGGCAACCAATGCACATACACACCTTGGTTTGTAAAACTCAATCATATTTGCCCATTTCTCATAAAAAGGACATAGTCTGCTAAAGACAGGAGCAGAGCTGCCGCTTAGAGACCAATCACCCAGCAACAGGACACTACTGCTTCTTACTTGTAGCCTAAGAATACTCTTAATTATGCAATTTCTGGGTTTTCAATTTTTTTTTCTCATGGACAGTAAGATATCCTTTAGTCTCATTCCCATCCAGAAAAGGATTTGATTATGATCTCTTGCCATTTCAACAATTTTTGGCCACAGGAGAGCCTATGCTCAGTACTTCTGCCATGCTTAGTTCTCCCTCAGTCCCAGCTATGGAGCATCATCTGTCTCCTTGACTTTCTGTGCACAGAGGTGAGTACAGTGTATATCACCGGTAGGAGCATGGTCAGCCCTTTTCTTCTATGGTGAATTGTCATCTGTAGTGTGTACCTGAAGAAGGGAAAAAGGCAGGGGCTTTTTTTTTTTTTGCCATATACAATGCAAAACACATCCATGAATAATCTTAAGCAGAACAGGCTCTGTTATAGAATCATAGAATCATAGAATGGTTTGGGCTGGAAGGGACCTTAAAGATCATCTATCTCCGATCCCCCTGCCATGAGCAGGGACACCTTCCACTAGACCAGGTTGCTCAAAGCCTCATCCAACCTGGACTTGAACACTTCCAGGGAGGGGGCATCCACAACTTCCCTGGGCAACCTGTTCCAGTGCCTGACCACCCTCACAGTGAAGAATTTCTTCCTAATATCCAATCTAAACCTACCCTCTATTAGCTTAAAGCCATTCCCCCTTGTCCTGTCACTAACTGCCCTTGTGAAAAGTCCTTCCCCAGCCTTCCTGTAGCCCCTTCAGGTACTGGAAGGCCGCTATAAGATCTTCCCGGAGCCTTCTCTTCTCCAGGCTGAACAGCCCCAACTCTCTCAGCCTGTCCTCATAGGAGAGGTGCTCCAGCCCTCAGATCATCCTCGTGGCTTCCTCTGGACTCATTCTAACTGGTCGATGTCTCTCTTGTGTTGGGGGCTCCAGAACTGGACGCAGTACTCCAGGTGGGGCCTTACGAGAGCGGAGTAGAGGGGCAGAATCACCTCCCTCGACCTGCTGGCCTGCTGACACTTCTGATGCAGCCCAGGATACCGTTGGCCTTCTGGGCTTCAAGCGCACATTGCTGGCTCATGTTGAACTTCTCATCCACCACCACTCCCAAGTCCTCACATTTGCATCTGTTTAAGGTAGGAGCAACTGGGGGGCAAAAATTGGGCCAATGCAACTAGACTGAAGAATTTAAAAAGGTTTATGAGAAACTTGTAAAGCAAGTTCTGAAAGGCTTTGATTATTTATGCCCTTTGTTCTCCCGTTCAGCTGATGCCCCATCCGAAATGCGCCTGTCACTGACACTGATGCAGTAAGAAGCTGAAATTGCTCCTGGCAGTGCTGGAAGCTTCGAGTGCAATGGCTTGACAAAGAGGGGAGCTTCCCTGATGACTGAGAAGCCTTTGTATAAGCTAATCCTCTCCAAGGGCTCTTCAGGTGGAATTCCCTTTTCTGTCAGTGTGACGCTAAACACCAGCTTACCTTTTGATGCAGAGAGGTTCAAAGTTGCCTTCAGTCTTCTGAAGTTGTTCCACTCCCCTCAAGGTTTTTTTTTTTACTTACTTTATTTTTCTTCCTTTTTACACAGCATAAAATCAAGTCTGTGAGCATTAAGATTCAGAGTTTCTAAAGCAGTGTTCACTGAGGAAAAATAAGACACAGAAATTTCACATCTGAGCTCCCTTTCTAGTTGATGGAGAGATGTAGGCACTTCTGGAATGTGATTCATCTAAACCTAAAATTAGGCTTTCTAAATAGGACAGCTGAATTGCATCCTAGATTACCTATTGCTCTCCTTTGAGTGAAAAATGAGCCAAAGGCAATGGGCTCAGATGTAGCTGTTGAAATTGCAAATGTCTAAAGCTAGGTGAGATGAATCTCACTCACAAATTTTGAAGAGCAGTGTATTTACATAGGCTGAACAGCTACTTCTAATAGGAGAATGGAGAATAAAATGTCCAAATATTTCATCAGTGTTTACTGCAGTGTTGGATAATGTTTTGTTGAGGTAGTATTGCTTAGAATTTATTATTTTTTTAACTTTTAAGTACAACTAGGAGACCAGTTCACACTGGGAAATTTATTTGTTGAATTTCATCTCATTTCTGTATGTTCCAGGAAGAAGATAATGGTTCTCTCAGATATATTTGTTATTTTGTCTAACTCAATAAATAATTTCTGCTGCACTTAGTCTGCTGTTTGCTCATGAACAGATCATTTTGCTCACTGAAAATTTCATGTTGTTTCCGTCAGGCAGAGAAGCATTTCTAATTTTTCTGAATTAGAATGATAGAAGAAAAAAAAAATATTTTGATGAACAGAGATGGTGCTTTTAAATTACAATAACAGTTTGCAGTTAATAGCTCAGTTTCTGTCTTAAAAGATGTGTGTATTTCCTAAATATTAGTTTATCTTGCAATTAGATCATGTGAATATTATCATATCATTTAAGTAGATTGTGTAACTTAATGCCAACAGCTTCAATGGTCTGACATAAAATCCACTCACTGCCTTTTTTCCTGTAATTTGGGCATCTGCACAGCCAAAAAGCTGAGTTTACTCAAATGGACATTTGGACATGCAGCTTCCACAGTTATGTACAGCCTACTTGGAAATGCATGTACAAATTAATCACAAAGTCGGTGCATCTTGTTTTTTAAAATTTAAATTATACAGTTCATATCTACATACCTAAACTATGAAATCCAGTCTATCTAAATGCAGACATCTAATGTGCTACATTTTAAATACCAAAGCAAACCAGTCATCCTAAAAAAAGATCTGATATTTCCTATATATTCAGTGGTGAGATGTCTTCAAAGGAAGATCCTGTCTGCCTGGATTTCTGAAGGACTGATTCACTAGACATCTAAAATGCAGGCACAGATAAGGTATCTAAATTAGGCAGGCTAAATCCCATCAGAGCACCTCTTCTTTAAGGATCGATGTTCCCACAAAGGTTAATGGGAAATTTGGTATCATTATATGAATTAGCTTAAGAGTTCAACCTAATTCCTGGAGGAAACTTGTAGTGCAGCTGGAAGAAGGATCCATCAGGCCCATTCTTAGGGCTACAACTCAGTTGCCAGACATCAGGATATAGTGCCCTTTGAGGTGCCTTGAGGATGTCTGAGACCTATGCATGGGCTGGTAGGTGTGATAGAGACCCAAGACTTAAGTCCTTCTGGACTGAACCAAGAGTACCCTTGGTCATTTCAAAGAACACTAGATGCCCTTGTGCAAGAAACTGTACTAAACTAGTTTTAACTGCAGAATTTGAGAAGCTATGGGTAAGCTATTTCTAGGCTGAAGTGTTTAACAGCTTTATTAGCTGAAAAATACAGCAAGGCTTTTTCCTTTCCTTCTTGGTCAAGTTCTGTTCACAATCAATATTTCCACTTCATGCCCTGACTTCCTCAAATCTGTAGTGTTCATTATTTTAATAATAAAATGTACGGAACTATTTTTACCTGTTCAGTATTTCATTTATCATAAAACACCGAAAAAAGCAATTTCTTTCATACCAGCCTTACTGGCAAATTTGTGATTTCTTCACTCTTCACTAGTATGTCTGATAACTAGATACCTTCTATATCTACATTAATAAATAGTAACAAGAGGATGTTAGAAATAGGGCCACCTCTTGATTACACCAGAGGCCTGGGGTGTCAGGATCTAGTTCTTCTCATTACTTTCTTGTATGATCATGACTACTTTTATGACCATGGGTGAATAATTTTGATCTGTATTTCAGTTAGTGGAAGTAGATCAATGTAAGAGAATAATGGCATAGAGAACCACAGACTGAAAGGGTACGTCCATGCTGTGTTGATCGGTGCAGAGGTACCAGCTCAGTGCTCAGGGAAACATAGCCGGGCTGGCCTCAGACCGTGCAGCTCCATACCCAGCTTTGCAGGGAGGTGGATCTGGGGGGAGAACCATCTCCAACTTGTCTGCACCCAGCAGGTCTCCCTCACTTCCCTTGTTTAGATAAAGCCTGGATTTCTGAGATCATTAACCCAGGACCATTCCCTAGAATTGGTGCAGCCAGCCATGTCCTAGTGATCCAGTACCACTAAATGAAATTTATGCAAGGTGACAAGCTCTTTCCACTACTGAAAGAAGAGTTGGGGTAGCTCAGCATATTACAGGATTAGGCTCAGTTGCCTAAACCAGAACCATTTTGCTCACACCTTCCCAGCCCTCTCTAGCTCTGTAGGTATCAGCTATTATCTTTTAATAGCTTTAATAGCGCTATTGTTGTTCTTCTGTAGCTAGGTAAGAAAATACGTAATCCAAGCTGCCTGAAAATTGCCTGATAAAATGTTTGGAGAAAATTGCCACCCACATACTATAGTCCTCTGCAATGTATGGGAGCATTTACAGCACTTGTACAAGGTGAGAGGACAGGTGTATTTACAAATGCAGGTATGTACGTTTAAACATAAATATAATAATGCAGATAGGAAAATTGGGCGGGGAAGTGTTTAGATGGGATTTTAAAAAGCTATCAGGTTAGACATGCTAGTCATCTAGTTCTTTAAATTTGAACTTTGCACCTTTGTTTTGTTTGTGTCTCTTAATACTTACATAAACTTACAAAAAGAGGTAAAGCATAGAAAGAAATCAGACTTGCAGAAGTAAAAGTCTTGATAGCCAAGTATATGAAAATGAACATTGAACCTTGTATTTAGGCAGCCTGGTAAAAGCAGTCTGATTGCCTAATTAGCATAGGAACTGTCGATGGCAGACCACTCAGAATTGTATCATTGTTCTGTCTGTCTAGAAAGGGATTTTGGATATGTACCTTTAAATACGTGTATTTGAAAACACTGGATGCCATGTTTGTGTCTCACACAATGGTGTGACACTATATAGTTAAGGGTTACTACTGTGCGAATGGCTGTGAGTTTACATGCTGTTCTAGTACTGGTATGGGGGATAACAGAATTTTAATACTAGCAATATAGCCATAGCTCTGGACAATAGGATTAACTTCTAGTATTACTTCAGGTAGAAATAGTTGTTAGTGCAGAATTACAGTCTTTCAAAAGAAAACATTAAATAATAGCTTTTTTAGCTGGTATTAACTGGAAACCACTAAACCCAGTCTCTAATAAGTAACCCAAGGCATCAGCTGAGATGAAGAAAATGTCGCTCACTTAGTTCTTCAGGTAGGGAAAAATGTATTTTTTATTGTAAACTATTGCTCCTAAATGGTGGCTACATTTCCCTTTATGGAGCAGTGGGTCTTGAATTCCAGTCCTGACCTTCATCCCTGACTAGTGGTCAATGGGCAGCAACAATCCATTCTGCATTCATTGCAGTTGTTCAATGTGTTTCCAGTCTTGCTCACATCCATTGTCATTTAGCTGTCGCAAATGTCAAAGTTTCAGTGCGTCTGTAGAACTTAGCGTTCCCTACCAGACCATATGAAATCTTGCACCTTATAGGGCAATAGCATCCTTTAAAGAAGGAAATACACCACCCAATATTTTTTTTCTCAAACTACTGAGACATGACTAGTGTTTCTGTTTCTCTTCTATACTCTTCTTTCTGAGTACTCCTCTTTCCAAGACATCAGGAAATGAATACCTCACCTGCTCATAAATAGGTTCATTTCATGGATGTTTTAAGAATCTGAGATAATCTAATAAGTATTTTGGGCAAATCCACTTATATTTTAGCTCCTTGACCTTCAACAATGGTTTAGACTGAATGCTTTTTAACACTTGTTTGCACAGGAGCTGGATGGATAGGTCATTGCACACACAAACATGCCAGGAAATGGGATCAGAAGTGGTCATGAATGGATATTTCATTTCCGTCAGCATACTGTAGGTAACATTTGCTTTACATTTTTAAAGAGCTTTTGCTTCTAACATCTGCCAGTTAGAAGGCTTATTTGTTCAGTGAGTTTTCTGATGGTAACCCTCGTAGCTGTTCTTCATAGTCATCTGTATCTCACGTGGTTCTCTGGATTCCATGCTCTGAGATGTAAAAATTCCCTCCAGTGCCTGGCCAATTGCCCAGGAAAGTCCTACTGTCCTTCTTGACACTGATAAAGGTGATGGGATTAGGTCTGAGGCAAAGCATCTTGAATTCAGATGTCTGGAAGGGTCATTGATATAATCCCAGGGCAGGTTTATCCTTCCAAGTTGCAACACAGCCAAATCAAGAATACTTCCTAAAGCAGGTGCTTCCAGGCTTTTTATGCCACAGGGGCATCAGGCACTAAACAATAACTCACTGAATTTCTTACTCAGTCAAGCTAGCCATGAATTAACCATACTCCTGCTGTATCATCATAAAGATCAGTCTTCCACATAAAGGCATAGGTTGTTCTAAACTAACAGTAAGAATTTAGGTAACCCAACAGTGAATTCTTTCATACAAATACAGGGAAACAGTTATCTACATAAGGGTTTTGGGGCTTGGGTTTTTGGGTTTTTTTTGGGGGGGTGGGGGGGGTTATTTATCTTCCATTTACAGGCTTTTTAACTCTTCGTATTTACTCTCTCATTGTAATTACAGTGCCTGCTGGGATTTACCTTTAATTAAACTAGACAGAGCCTAGAGAATTTATATTGGTTATATATAGTTCTGAATAATTCAACAGCTTTTTTGTAGTACCTTTACTGAAATTAGAAATTTGGAATGCAAGTTTTCATATAGCCCCAAGGAGTGTTAAGATTGGAGAATAAGGTTTTTATAGAGACATTTGTGTGTGAGTAACAGAAAATGGCAATACGCCTCAGAACGCAAAAAGTCTTGTGAAAAAAAAAAAGAATCTGTAATGTAACTGAAGCCCAGGAGGTAAAGCACAGGTATTACAGCTGAGGCAGCCTGCTAAGATTTTCAGAGCCGTCTGGGAGGACAAACAAAACAACTTTTCATTTTAATGGGAATACCTATTTCAAACACTCCTTGTCTTTGGTTTTCAGCCAACCCACAATATCACAGTGAGTGATATAAACACAGAGGTACAGAACACAACTCTATGAGACACCTGAATGAAACAGATCAAGCAGTTTGGGTGAGCATCTCAAAGGTTTCATCAAACTTTGTTGTCCATAGCTTGACTGGGAATCTCAATTGACTGTTTGCTTACCATTTTGGCTAGAATCAGTGTGCTTGGAGTACAGAAGAGATGACATACATTCATTAAGGTAATAGTTTAAAGACTTGAGATAGTTTTTATTTTTTCCACTCATTCATGCTTGGAACCTCATCTCTGTATCACAAACATAGCCAGATGCTTTGGACACATGTAACCAGCAGTTCTCTTGGGCTAAGGTTTTCTTTTAGTTATCAGCAGTTTCCTCCTGATGTAGGATTGATGGAAATTTGCTATGTACCTGCCCCTTAAGAGAACCAAATGGACACAGCATAGACATGAATTCATGTAAATTCATTGGCTTTTGGATACTGCTTAACCATAAACTTATTAAAACCAGCCTGTATTTTTATGAAGCAATTTCAATATCCACGCTCCAAGTGGTATTTATTTACAAACACACAATTCATCATGCGTTAGCTGCTAGGTTTAGAAGGCAGTTTATGTCCTTGAAAGCTTATTTGTTTTCTTCAAGCATGTAATTTGTGCTAATAAATTATATTACCTTTGCTTACAAGTCTACCTACAGAATAAATTTCTGCTAGCCTGAACATGACAGTTGTGTCTAGGTCACCAGAGTGAACTTTGCCAGTGAAAACTGTAAGTCTGTGATGTAGCAAGAAGTATTTCTGCTATTTAAACCATGAGTCCTGTAAATGGCTAGCTAGCCTTCTCTTACTTTATGATTACAGACCAATATTAAGACCTGCTGCTGCCAAAACAGACTTTTGTTGGTGGCTTAAATCAGAACCTAGGTTGTCAGCAAATGTCTATTGATCCCTTCCTCTGGCTTCCGGAGACTATACAGCTGGGGCTGACTGATAAGACAAAATGAATGGGTGTTTTGTTGTATGCTAATAGCATGGTGAAGCTGCAGACAGCTGTCAGGTCCTTTCTTTTCTTGTTCCTTCCATCTTCTGCCCACCATAGTGAGCTTGAAAAAATGCCTTTGGAGACTTTGCTATCACTTGCAATGCTTTGTCCTCAAGATGTTGTGTGCAAGTTTGGTGCCTTCATGCAAATGGAGCAGGATGCTGAAGGCAGAGGTGAAGACCTGCCTGGATAAGTCATGTCCTTGGCATGCAGAAGGGCCGTGAGAGGAAGCCTCAGAGCAGAACTGGTACATCCACTGCTACATGGGTCCTCTGGCGACAAGAGTTAGATAAGTACCAAAAGGAGATTCTTCCATGAATGGGCAAAAAATTCTCAGCATATTTAACCCATGTGCTCCTTTAAGTAGCCCTTGCTGTGCTTGACTCTGAGCAAGCAATATGGTGGGGATGGTGAGCTGTCAGATGCTCTACCCAAGCACTAACTTTGAGATCAAAGGAGCTGCACTTGGTAGAAAATCCCAATTCATGTCAAAAAATAAGTTGCCATCACACTAGTTTTGCTTTATTATAGACTAATGTAATCACTGGTCATTAAGCAGCCTTTTCAAAGATTAAAACTTGGTACTACCAACTATACTGCTGCTCCCCTTCTGCAATCGTATCAGTTTATAAGAACATTTGCTGTATGAGAAGGTCAAGTCATCCTGGAAATAAGCAGCTTTTTTTTTTTACTCAAAGCTGCTGCACCATGAATGATTGCAAAGGACAGTCAACTTTTTCCCTCTTACAGCATGTGTCACAGTCCAAGGCAAGATGAAAGAAGTATAATCAATTTTTAAGATCTAATAAAGAAATTAAATGAATGTGAGAGGCACTGACCACAACAGTAAGTTTTATTTAACAAAAAATAATTATTTGTTTCTTTATTTATTTTCATAAGAGCTTTAGCATTCAGTGCCTCACCTAACAGTACCTTTCTGATGGCCTTCAGCACTGGGCACTCAATGTCTTTTTTCTAGTAAGGAGCTGGTGTATGAGACTCTGTGGTGTGCTTGGAGAACATATAATGCTGTGGAAATGCTGAAACTATAACACCTGGATTTTCAGAGAGGATTTAGGAAATAAAGCTACATAATAATGCTAATGTCTGTGCACCAGAAGATTTCCTTCCAAAATACTGCTAAGATTAGAACATACATCCTGAGAAAAATAAACAAAGCAATTACCAAATAAATGGATTTATATTCTTAGGGGAGAAAAACTTTTCAAGCTTAATCTGGAAAAATAAATCTCTTCTGTTCTCAAAAATTTTTACTTTCTGTTTTTCTGCACCAGAGACCACATACACAACAGGAAATGCACTGCTAATTTGAGATAGAATAAAGTTGTTCACCTAATAGTGAAAAGTGTACATATTTTGGGAAGAGAAAAACATATACTTCACGTTTTTCACTTAACCAATAAGGTTATTTGCAGATCCCCAACAAAGAAACTATTTTGTTAAATTGAAAAATCCCCCAGCTGAGAGTAAATATCAAGCCTCAACTAAAAAAAACCCAAAAAACTCCCCAAAACCTCCCCCAAAAAAACTTTCCAAATGCAGCCAAAGAAAAATCCTTTCCTTCATGCCCACCATGCATGGGAAGACAGATGAGAGATGTGTGGGAGCTGTGTTTATATTGGTTTTCCTTCCTTACCTAGGCAGCTGCAATGACTTTTGCTGAGAGCCTCTAGGGAAAGTTGGGGACAAACGAGATGCTCACCTGAGTGGTGGATGGTGAGAGTGGTGGTGAGTGCAGCAGAGGACTTGGTTTGGACTCCAGGTGCTGTCAAGGGACCTGCACAATACTGGGCTGAGCCTCCTTTCTGCCTCCATCCTTCTTGCTTGCAAGAGGAAAACAGTGGTTTCTGGCTCCTCCCAGGGCAGAGGCTGACTTGTTCCATGAGTGTGCAGAGCAGATGTGGCAGTCTGAGACACAGCATCACTGTGCCACAGAGTATATGCCCTGATGCTAATCTCACCCCACTGCAGTGACATGAAGCATCCCTTTCAGATGGGGAACAGTAGTAAAACATGAATCCTTGTGGAGCTGGACCCTGCAGAACTGGATCATGAGCCCAGAAGCAGGTGTGAGGCAGGCTGCATCCTCAGGGGTACTGAGCTGTCCCAGGGGCAACTTCAGATGGGTATTTTCGTATTCATCCTCATGACCAGGAATTTCTAATGACTCAACAACTCTAAAATGTGTTGTGTCAGTGCTGGACTTAGAGATATTTATTCTTGACTCCAAGGAGCCACTGGAATCATCCATACATTTCCCCTTTGCTTTACTACTTGCAGACACAGACTCACATGGGTTTTGTTTACAAGCTGAAGAAATATTACAGCTATCCAAGTGGATAAAAGGTATTAGTGTATGAATGTCCTGTCTCTGCTCTTGTTTTCTCTTCATTCTTGGCTGCTTCTTGTTCATTGCTGGAATAATTTCCCAGCTACCTTAAAAAAAAAAGATTCAATGGCACCTGCATGCATAATTGTAATACTAATAAATAATAAGTAGATATAGTGAATGTATTTGAGGAAAACCAGGATCAACTTGCAAGAAATTTGTGAGTGGGGAAAAAAGAGCAAAATAATTGCAATATTTTCCTGTATTTAAATTGAGAGAAGTCTTTGAGAGAATGAATTTATGGTAAACAGACAAGGGAATGTCACTTTCTTAATTATTTGAAATATGCAGTAAATCAAGGTGAATTGCTGTCGGGACCCATTTATGTTTATATTCTGCATCTACAGTCTACAGAATGCTTACCTGCTTTTTGAAATGCAGATTTGGAAACTTTGTCATCCTTTGAAAACAAGCTTAATACCATCAGCAAGTAATCCAATATAGAATTCTTGTGAAACACAGCAGGATCGTTATTAACTGGAGTAATGACTCAGTTAAAGAACAGAATTTTCCACTATGTGTGTGCAACGATAACATATCTTATAGGTTTGTCAAAAATCATCCATGTTGATGGAATGTTACGTCTTAGTCAAAAACCAGCAAGTGCCAAATTCTTCACAGTCAAATCTGGAAAAGAAAAAAATGGAGAAATTAACAGCAGTATTCAGATTGCTAATAGTCAAAGTGTGCATTGAGGAATGAATAAGAGGGAGTTTTAAATACACTCCAAGCCTGATACACGTTATTGAACTGATAAGCAGGTGTGGTGCATCATTCTGCTGTGGTGCTGCAGAAGAAATCAGTTTCCAGAAGATAAAATTCAGGTGTTCCCATAAAAATAAATTAATGTATAAGGTGTTTTAACATATAGAGATGTGTCATGTGTGAGCTATATCAATTTTTGTTCTGGGCTTACAATTGTGTCATTTGCATACTGTCAATATTAGGTACTGATATTGCAGAGATGTGGTTAGAAACTAGTTGTGGCTGGACTAGTGAAAGATTTCTTTATAAGAACCTATTTTTCATTGCATTCATATACTGACACAAATTAAATTATTTTCATTGGTGTTTTACAGACTTCAACTGCTTTGGATGTCTGAGTCCATGCATGGTGGATGGATCAGTTGTTGTTACTGTTTGATTAATGTAAAGAGCACTTTCATTACACCCTTGGGCTTCCCAAAGGTTTTACTAAGGACATATTTTCTTTTGAAAAATGTACACATGGAGAGCAATTGAAGAGGATTCAGGCTTAATAAGACAAGAGAGGCTACAGAGAAAACAAAGGCAACAGCTAGCAAAATCCATACAGAGGATGTTGACTTTTTCTCTTGCCCTTGGGCTGTATGTACAGAAAGTACCCTTTTCTCTCACAAATCCCATCTGTCATTTCTAATTTCTAAGAAAGAGTCGGGCAAAGAAATGTGAAGAATCTCATGAGTGTTAGAATTACTAGTGTTGTACACTGGAAATAGAACCAATAATTTTTTTGACAAAAGAGATTGATGTCAGATAAATGCAGTTCAGTTAAATTGAAAGTTGCCAAAGTTTGCAATAAAAATATTTAATTGAGTTATATCCTAATGTTGAAAGAAACTGTTTTCATTGTGTCAAAATATATTTATCTCTGTGGTTAAAAATGTTTAATTGTGGTTTGTCATTTCAGTTCTTTTTATTTTGGGCTCGTATTGCACTAATAGCTTTGTATTTACAATACAATATTAGAATGTTATATTTAGTAAATGGTATATAAATATTTTCACAATGCAAAATTTCAGTGTTGCTAAACTAAATATTTGGATGTTCTATATTTAGGTTTGACATGCTATTGCAAGGAAAATTTTAAAATAAAGATCACTTTTTTCTTCATCCTTTATCTCAAATAAATGTCAGAATATCAGAAATTCCTAGAAAATATTATGTATTCTGTACAGGTCTAGTTAAAATTAATTAATATTAATCAGTCATGTCAAGGAAAAAGTAGATTTCAAGCAATGAGTGAAGAACAAGCAGTAAATGGTCAATTAGTAAATGATTTGTCACAAGCTCTGAAACAGAATTCTCAAGCAGATAGTGAAGCTGGGGAGGAGGTTCGTAGTTCCCCAGTTATGTGGCATGTTTATTTATTTCTTCATGCATATACATTAACAATATATTGCAAAATGTATAAAACATGTAGTACTTGATTTTGCCTTTGGTACAGTACCAGTTTCAGACCAATATAAGCGAAGAATCTAGCCATGTATTCATTATTAATAGATTATTTAGAATATTTATGGTGCTAAAGTCACTGTATCCAGCTCTATTCTCAAATAAGCCAAAGATAAACCTGCTATGATGCAACATTGCCAACTGCTTTTAAAACTTTATCCATAAGCGGCAAAACCCGTTTCCAAATATAGGTAATTAATTCCCCGACCATTTGGATGCATAAGAACTGATAATTATGTATTCTAGTCACATTTATGGAGATGCTTGCAAAGAGCGCCTGACTCCAAATGGATGATAGCATCCATGCTTGCTGCAAACTAAAGGAAACCTGGAGAAATTTATTAGAGATCTGAGCTGTTTTTATAAGACTAGCTTTTTTTTTTTTTCCATAAGACTAGCTGAATACTAGAGTATTTAGCATGATTGGACAAGATTTTAGATTTGAAGAGAGGAGGCACCATGGTTTCAACCCAGATCTTTAGTGTAGTGGCAAACTTTCTGTCAGGATAGGAGTTTTTATGCTCATTTGTGGGATGTGTCCCAGTGATTTGTGCCAAAATATGGCTGTGGATATCCCAACCAGGGTGGTGGTTTCCCTTTCTGATAGTTCTGTTACTGCATAGTCTTACTAACTTTGCACTAAAGAAAAGATCAGAGAGGACTGAGCAGTTAAAACTGGGTCTGGAGCACGTGAGAGATATGGACAGAGACTCCTTTCGCAAGATCACCCAAGAGAAGTCCCTGTGACCACAGAGATGGTTGAATTCCTCCCATCACCAGAACTGGGGAGCCCCTGCCTGTCCTGAGATAAACCTGTGCTAATCACTACAGCAATTTGCAGTGAAGCTTAGCAAAAGCAATGAAATCCTCATTATTCATCGGGACAAAACAATTGAAAACGCCACAGAATGGTATTAAAGAAAGATCTTGGCAACGACATTTCCCATTCATCACTGAACTTCCTTTTGTCTCTCAGCCTTTTTTTTTTTTCTGAATGGAGTAGCTTGGATTCTGCAATCTAGCCTTTGAGGACACCACTAGTATGTACAATGAATCTGTACCGTACGTTTCATGTTGTTCAAACGGACTTATGACTGAGCAAAGTGAATTAGTATGCAAAATGTCAATGCAATGTTAAATTAAATAGCACATAGTAATGAAAGGCATTCAATTTGGGAAAGTAAAATGAAATCTTAACTGAGCAGAACTGATTATTGTATAAAACAGAATGGATAAAAGGCTTGACTCGCCCATTGTCTAGACCAATCACTTAGAAACATGTGGGTTGGCTTTAGAGCCATTCAGATAATATGTATGTAATCTGTTTGCCCAATTTAAAATGTTTTTTGATTTGACTCATTTGTAAGCTGTTAAGAAATATGATGAGTTGCCAGACAGCTTAAGAAAAGTCTCAAGAAGATAAACAACTTGCCCAGTGGCACACAACAGATCCAGAGTAGGGCCAGGAAATTATTTCTGACATATCATCTGTCCTCTAGAAATTGTAGTGTTGATTGACTAAAAAGTCTTTGTAAATTCCACTTGAATTTGGCAAATATTTTGTGAAGCAAAGCTAAGGAAGACAGACAAAAATGGAGATGCTGAAATCAGTTTTTCAAGGTACGGTCACACAGAGGTTTGGACGTCTTTTTCAAAGGCAGTGAGAGTAGGAATATGGCCCTTATCACTTCTCAAAGCAGTAATTAGGACACTGTGGGAAAGCAAGTTTGATTTTCCTCTTTGCCTCATCTACAATACAAAGATTTGCTGATAAAAAATTATTTTCATTACCCTAAATTTGCACGCTTTATTGTTTCTACTCAATGCTGGCTGTGCAAGCAGGATGCTGACCAGGAAATAGCAACTCCTCCAGTCCCTAATTGACTTCCTGACCACAGGCAGGACTGCAACCATCATCTCTCTGCGGGAGATGGAGGGACTAAGCACACCCGAAGAGCCCACACGCTGCAGGAGGCAGGCGTCAGTGAGGTGCTCCAGGGCATTGTGCCACCCTTAGTTCTGTAGGATTTAATGAAGAGGTCCACCTGACTCCTCCATGGGTATGGCATGGATAATTACATATCTGTGGAGATACAAACTACACCTCTGCTGTTGCCTACACACCTTCCTCTCCTTTGTCCTGTACCATCCATTAAAAGAAGGAAAATTATAACTATACTTACAAGAGCCTGTGAAAATTGCAGGCTCTGCTGAAGCCTGTATTTACCTTGGTGTTGTGAAGTTTGCTAGGACGAATGGAAGTATTTTATTTTTGATTACTGTTTCAGCATACTGATGAAATGTTTTCTGTGTTTTTTTCCAACTGGTTTCCTTTACAGATTTTCACACTAGAAAATACTCAATATATTTTCCTCTTCTTTGAGCACACATATAGGAGTGCTTTTGACCATGTTGACTGTGAATTATTTGATTATATTCCTTATTTTGATCACCCACAATAAAAATATTAGTTCATACAAAAATCTCTTTTATTGAGAAATGGTACAAGCTAAATTGCTACATATGATCTCCTTTCAAAGAATTAGAAACAATAGGTTGTACAGAGTATTATTAATCACTATTCCAACTGCAGACACAGTAGAGGGCTGTGGTGTTGGATTTTTTGAAAGCAAACACATTAAAACAGAAGTGTAGTGATCGCTCCCCAAATAGGCATAGAAACCGGCTTCATGTCTTGGCTGACAGAACTTGGCAGTCTGTCCATTGCCACCTCTGTCTCTACTGGCATGCTCTTGGTCTTTCCTTTGAGCCAATGATTGGTAATGCTATGATTTGTTAGCGATAGGAATGTTCACCTTTGGGAAGGCCAGCCCAGCCACTTCACCAGTGCCACCACCAAAAGCCCTCTTGCACTGGCCCTAGTGCTGTTTACATCTCTGTGCTGATGTCTGGGACTCCCTCACTTGTCTTGGCGAGGCTGCTCCAGGGATGCTGTGTATTCATTATGATACAGCCCCTAATTACAGGCAAACATGCAATTTTTTTGACCCTTGCCATACTCAATGTCTGCAAAACCTTAGCTGTGGGATTCTTAACTTTTAAGTCATTGTCTCTGCAACTGTAAGAAATCTAGTCACCTATTTTTCTCTTTTCCATGTATATGCAACAGCATTCAAAGGGGAAAAAAAAATAACTGAAAGCTTTTGATGACAAAGCTTAAGAGCAGGAAGCAGACTTCCAGTCCTTCCTCAAAATACAGTGACTCTGAAAACACGACAAGGTCCTTAAAACTTTCATAACACCTCCAACTCCCATCCTATTCATGACTCACTGATACGCTTAATTTGAACCCAGCTGTTAGCTGCTTACAGTGGAGGCTGCATCTTATTTATTTAAATCCATTTACATTAAATCAGAGATTTGGCTGGTCCCAAGTGGTCACTTAAGGCAGGTTTAATTGTACAGGAAAATAGACTCATTAATGTAAAATGGAAAGCAAGGCCAATTAAAATTTACAGCAAGCTATTACTAGTTTCTTAATAAGGAATTAATTAAAAGATCTGCTAAAATAAATTGACTGAGTATGTATAAATTTTAAACTTGAAAAAACAGCCAAAGTAACAAAGAGAGGGGAAAATAAACTGTGAAAGAACATTTGGTCTAAAATAAAAGTAATGGGAAAATACACAGCTATGTTGGAGACAGGGACACATGAAATCAGATTCACAAGTTGAAGTTATGTGGTACAGTTCCCATACCCATCTTAGTTCAGACATTTCATAACATCTTGCTTCTGACATTTCAATCTGAAAGAAGTCTAATGTATTGAGAAAACATCATACAAACCATGCAGATGTATTTAAAAAAATGTAGAGATGTTGTTTCACTGACTTTGCATTTGATGGACCCTTCTTTTCCCATATCAAGGGATTTGAAAGACTCACCCGTTGCCAGAAATAACAGCTGTGGGCGATGGACATATTTCATGCCAAGGCTCAGACTCCCTCCATTAGCTCATGGCTACATACACCAGACATACACTGCTGCTGAGACCATGAGCTGCTGCCATCTGCATTATGAAGGTTTGCTGTTGACAGTGAGTGCCCACAACACACCTCTCCCCCACGCACCCTGGTGCTACAGCCCATGAAAGCAAGCCATGCACTGTTGCCCTTCAGGTGCCCTGGGGAAGTGTTCGGGGTTGGCGCTGGTGCTACAGGAGTGGCCCCATGCCCGTGCTCTGAACCACAGCGCCCATGGTAATGCAATCCCATGTTTTCTTGCACAGTGCCAAAATAGATGACTTTATTGCAGAGCAAGTTATAAGGATAAAAGAAGAGATGATTTGCAAATGGATTTGCAATATTGAGCTACAAACAATAAACCAGCACACTGCAGTAGCTGGATTAATTTGTCAAAGAAACTATGCTAGATCTGACAGTGAGGTTGTGAGATTGTTTCACTAACTGCTAGAAGCCACCTTAGATTTGGAAACCCTGAAGAATTCTTAGAGGAAAGTCTTTCCTGCTAAGTAATCACAGTAGCTGCCATGGATGACCTGCTCTTTCTGAAGCCATGATGATGTCATTCATTGCTTCTTTTTCTTCCAGATTATCTGCCTTTCATTTTTTGTGATTGACGCGGAGTAATTACATGGTGTTTGCTCCACACAGTGCTTTGTACTACCAGCTGCTGAAGCAGTTCCCATGCAGCTGGCTGCAAGCTTTGTCCCCACAACACCGCAAGTGTGGTGGGTTGGACTGAGTGCCAGATGCCCACCAAAGCTGCTCTATCACTCCCCTCCCCAAGTGGACAGAGGAGAGAAAATATAACGAAAGGCTTGTGGGTTGAGATAAAGGCAGGGAGAGATCATTCACCAATTACCACTACAGGCAAAACAGACTCGACTTGGGGAAAATAAATTTAATTTATTACCAATCAAACCAGGGGATGATAATGAGAAATAAAACCAAATCTTAAAACACCCTCCCTCTACCCCTCCTTTCTTCCTGGGCTTAACTTCACTCCCAATTTCTACCTCCACCCCCGCTGAAGGGTGCAGTGGGATGGGAAATGGGAGTTGCAGTCAGTTCATCACACATTGTTTCTGCTGCTCTTTTCTCCTCAAGGAGAGAACTCCTCACACTCTTCCCCAGCACCAGCATGGGGTCTCTCCCATGGAAGACAGTCCTCCATGAACTTCTCCAAAATGAATCCTTCCCACAGGCTACAGTTCTTCAGGAACTGCTCCAGTGTGGGTGCTTTCCATGGGGTGCAGTCCTTCAGGAATGGACTGCTCCAGCACGGGTCCCCCATGGGGTCACAAGTCCCGCCAGGAACCTGCTGCAGCGTGGGCTTCCCATGGGGTCACAGCCTCCTTTGGACATCCACCTGCTCCGGTGTGGGGTTCTCCACAGGCTGCAGGTGGTCATCTGCTCCACCATGGACCTCCATGGGCTGCAGGGGGACAGCCTGCCTCACCATGGTCTTCACCACAAGTTACAGGGGAATCTCTGCTCTGGAGCACCTCCTCCTCCTCCTCCTTGTTCACTGACCTTGGTGTCTGCAGAGTTCTTTCTTTCACATCTTCTCACTCTGCTATCTGGATGCAAAGTGTGCTCTTCTGACAGAGCCAATGCCAGCTTCACATGTGCCCAAGGATGGTTCTGGGCAGTTCTGGGAACTGAGGCCAACTGGCACCTGGTCTCCATTTAGTCTAGGAAGTCCTTCAAACCTCCTTCAGGAGTGAGCTGTGAGCCAGACTACAACTCAGAGAGGAGCAATCTCTCTTCCCAGACTGGCACAAAGCTGCCGAGTGGTGAAGACCCTTTCCCAAAAGGTGGCTAAAGACGGACTGAGACCTGCAGCTCCAGCATCCTCTGAGCACTGCTGTCACTGCAGATCCTTCAGGCTCTGGGCTGTGGGTGCTCTGTGCCACCCACATCCCTCATGAAAGGCTCAGTGCTACTGGGGAACCACATTTGAGCTCCATCTAAGCCTTGAGGACCAAGTCCCAAGGGGATCTGAGCCCCACCTCTTGGAAGATCCTGGGCATCCCTGCTGGAGGGGGGCTGTCCTTGGGCTGCAGGGCTTGAGGTCTGGCTGAGCCGCCTCCTCCTCCCTGAAGGAGCTGGTCTGAACCACAGCCAAAACTTAACACATCTGTCAGCTCAAATCCCTGTGTTGTTCTCTGAGCCAAAGCATCGGCACAGAAAGAAACCTCCTCCCTTTTTCTTATTCGGTCTGTAGGAATTCAACTGCCAGCACACATCACTTCCAGCAGACACAGAGCACAGCTTGACTTCTTTGTCCAGTCCACATAAATCAACAAAAGTTGAATTTAGAAGCCTTAGTAATTGCAGCAAACTGCTCAGAAATGAATTACAGGGCAACAATTATCTATTGAAATTTTTAGATTAGAGAAGCTCTCTTTTCATGGATGAAAAATGAATTAAATTAGTGAAATGAATTATTTGCTGCAGATTTTTAATTCAGCTCCTGTTTTTTTGCTGCTCTGCAATATATCTGATAAAAACCCATTTGTCAGATAAGCTTGTCTCACTCTTTACAGCTACAAAACAAAGTTTTTAATTCATTATGATTTTCCCTAGCCCTTCTTTCCTTCATTTACATTTGTCAAAGTGGATTTAAAATGCTATCAGATCACTAACATTTGACAGGCACACTGAAAGGTGTAAAGAACTCTGAAAAGGTGCAAGACGAGGGAGAATAAAGCACAAGAATTTTAGCAACTGCACTAAGTAAAGTCTTTATAAGGACTGATCTGGCATTTCAAAAATAGTTTCTTCCCAACCTTTCCAGAATGTGCTGAGATTTATCATTTGAGAGGAGCTGATTTCACCTTTCAAACTGAACAATGTACGTACTAATCCTGTGTGCCTATTTTGTAGGTGTTTGTTCTGTAAAATTACAGGAGGGAGAGAAGAGCCTTTTTGGAATTGAAGGTGCTGCTCTCTGTGCCGGTCATGCTGGACCATACATTGATTTTTTGTCATTATCTGGAGAAATGCCAAAAAGTCACTAGAATGAATCATTGATCAAAGGGAGTAGGTGTCTGAGATGGTTAAATCTGGGGATTTAAACCTAAAGAACCTGTTTCCCTATCCTAATGCAGCCTGACAACATTTTAAACCTAACTTTCTCAGGTCTCAATTTTGTTTTACAAGAACTGGTAGTCAGTAATCCCATCTGCATTTTCCCCTGTGCAAGATGCAACTGCTATTGCCATCTTAAAATTTATTGTACTAAAATCAAGATAAACCATTCATGTTTGTGGGCAGTGAAGTCCCAGGTGGGTAAATATTTATTGCTGAACACACAAAACCTAGGTTTTTTCCAGATATCCAGGGTCCCGAGAAGCTTGCAAGTCTCACTAAACTCATATGTGCCTGCCAAAAAATTCAAGGGACATTTTGTATTACACCGACATTATGTGTTACCCTCAGGAACACATGAAGGTGACACTGACCTCCAGAGATTAAGAGTGTGACTCAGGTGTGGACTAATAGATATTACTCTTTTCCTGGTAATGTCACTTATTCAACTGTCACTTGAATAAGGTGATCAGCCCCTGTAGTTATTGTTCCTAGCTCTCCATGATATTCTGCAGCATGGATATGAGTGGCACAACCCAGGCACTTGAAGAAGTTTATGGAGCTATGGTTCATGCATGGCTTATTCCTCACTGTGGCACTGGGTGTTACATTTACAGGGTGACTACAACAGAACAACAAGAACCCACTTCCCCTTGGCCTCAGTTTTTGCGTTATAAATTGGTGCATAGATGCATGTGACAGACAAAGGATTGTGTTCCTCTGTTTCACAAATTTCTTGCAACTCTTCTTCTATTATGAATTCACCTCTTCCCTCTCACATTTTTTCTCTCCTCACTCACGCAGGAGCTTAGGGACAAGGAATGCCAGTGGGAGGTCTGAGATGTGGCTGATTCAGTGATTTTAACTTGTGGCTTGTGTACCCCGAAGCATCAAGAACTGTTTCCAAGGAGTACTGATAAGATACTGGAGGCTATGTGAGTAGTCCATGCCAAGGTGAAGTCTGGTGCACAACTTCTGACTATTCCCCCATAAGTTTCCAACAAGGGATTGGAAATGGAGCACAGCACGCTCAACAGGGTCCCCCTCACCAGGTGACACAGGCACGAGGACAATGGGCACATCACAGCTCTCACCTTTCTCTCAGGATGGATATAAGCCTAAGGAAGCAAACTATCAGTTAGATTTGGCCCTCTTTATTCACCTTCATTTATAAGCTTTTCAGAAGCTATTAAATTGGAAAATATCCAAACTTGCTGGTATAGATCATTCTGCTTTAACCAGAAGCAGTTAACTAGTTAACTGTGGGTTTTGCTGGATCAGAGCCCTCAGGACCCCCTAAAAGGAACTGTGTAATTGGATTTAAGCATCTGAGAGCACCACCTGCATGTAAGGGTCTAGGGCACAAATGTCCATCAAATCCTGGAATTTGGAGAAAAGAAAGTTAAACAGAAATGCTTGTTCTACTCCTGCTTGTTAAGTGCTGGATGAAGTATGAAGCACTACTGCTGGAAAGTAGCATTCACCAAGGAATCAGGCATTGTAAATTACTCAAACACTCCTCAGGGTCAGTTGACCACAGACAGAAAACACAGCTAAAGCTGAGGACACAGAGCTCTGGGAAACATGCACAGAGTCCAGAGAAAGTTCTGCTCTGCAGCTGCAACAAAACACTTCATGGTCTCTGCCTGGTTCTCAGTGACACCAGTACAAATCTACAGTAACTCAATGTCCTGACAGAGAGTTACTCTAGACTTGCTCCAGTCCCACTGAGAGCAAAATTTATGTTGTGCGTTTATTCCAAAACACAGTATTTTTTCTCTGACTTCTGCTGTCAGAAGACATCCGTTGGGTGCCTTTCTGCAGCTCTGAATGACTTTACACATGATTATGTTTTCTATTCGATTGAAAAAAAAAGTTTTTAAAAATCGTTAACGTGCACAGCGGTATGAAAGCACATTTAGTTACAGCTAGGCAGGGGTATAAATAGCTGAGCTGTGCTTTCCCTGTAGCTGATGCTTTGCTGGGTTTCACCAGAAGAGGGTAGAGTTTGGAAAGGGCTCGGCGCAGCCCGGGCTCCCTAGTGTGTTGGGAAACAGCAAAGGGAAAACAAGCACAAGTTTCTCTTCTGCACGCTTGCACCGACTGACTATGTGCGAGAGTTAGCAGATAAACATTGGAAGATCTTAAAGTAAAAAGGAAACGGAAAGAGAAACAAAATTCCAAAGCAGCTTTCTAGGGAGATCTCTGGAATCGAAGAGAGAAGCTGCAAGAGTTTTCTGTGGGCTCTCCCTGCTGATTGTCTCTCTCAGAACTGTCACCCACTGCACGTTGCATTAATCAGAGCGCAGGATTTATTTCTCTGCCGTGACTTCCAACCTGTGAATAAATACCACTTTTAGAGAGAGAATGGGACCTGAAAAGACTCTCGAGCACTGAGCAGAGGGGTGAGTTTTATTAAATGGTTTCTTGTCTTTCAGTTCTGCTGGAGCTTTCTAACATCCTGCTTGCAGGCACAGCAGCCCGATGACTTGTCTTTTCCCTGCAGCTTGTTGCATACCTCATCAGGCTTTCCTGACCACGGGTTTATTTCTGTAACCTTTCCCACCACGGCTCCAGGTCAGTCTGGTAACATTTGTAAGAGAGCTGACTCGTTGCTGATTTGTTTTCATGAGAAATTAAACCCACAAAGCTTTGAAACCAAACAACAGGCTGAAAATCAAATAAAATCCAATACAATTAAAATGGCAGGTGACTCTAGGTTTCCAGATGTGGACACTGACGGATCAGAAAAAAATGAAGAAACTGAGATTGTAGTCAATGTCGGTGGGGTAAGGCAGGTGTTCTACGGAGATAACCTGAATCAATACCCAGAAACACGGCTGGCAGAGCTGATCAACTGCTTATCAGGGGGATATGATAGCATATTCTCCCTCTGTGATGACTATGATCCTGGAAAGAGAGAGTTTTACTTTGACAGAGATCCAGATGCTTTCAAATGCATTATTGATGTGTACTACTTTGGGGAAATTCACATGAAGAAAGGAATATGCCCTATATGTTTCAAGAATGAAATGGAATTTTGGAAAGTAGATTTAAAATTTTTGGATGACTGCTGCAAAACTCATCTAAGTGAAAAAAAAGAGGAACTGGAAGAAATAGCCCGAAGGGTGCAACTGATTCTGGATGACTTGGGAGTGGATGCCTCAGAAAGTCGCTGGAAAAGGTGCCAAAAATACATCTGGAAGTTTCTGGAGAAGCCCGAATCATCCTACCCCGCTCGAGTGATCGCCGTCCTGTCCTTTCTGTTTATTTTGATCTCCTCTGTCGTGATGTGTGTGGGGACAATCCCAGACCTGCAGATTGTAGACGCGGAGGGGAACCGTATGGAGCACCCGACTCTGGACAGCATAGAGACAGCCTGTATAGGCTGGTTTACCATGGAATATGTGCTGAGGCTAATCTCCTCTCCCAACAAACTCCACTTTGCTCTGTCTTTCATGAACGTTGTTGATGTGCTAGCAATACTTCCTTTCTATGTCAGTCTGACCTTGACCCACTTGGGAGCCAAGCTCATGGAGCTGAGCAATGTCCAGCAGGCTGTCCAGGCGCTGCGCATCATGAGGATCGCCAGGATTTTCAAGCTTGCACGGCACTCCTCGGGGCTCCAGACTCTGACCTATGCTTTGAAACGCAGCTTTAAGGAGCTTGGGCTCCTCCTCATGTACTTAGCTGTTGGAATCTTTGTCTTTTCTGCCCTGGGTTATACAATGGAGCAAAGTCACCCCGAAACTTTATTTAAAAGCATCCCTCAGTCATTTTGGTGGGCAATCATTACCATGACCACAGTTGGATATGGAGACATCTACCCGAAAACAACACTAGGAAAACTGAACGCTGCTATCAGTTTTCTCTGTGGGGTGATAGCGATCGCCCTTCCCATCCACCCCATCATTAACAACTTTGTCAGGTATTATAACAAACAGAGAGTTTTAGAAACAGCTGCCAAGCACGAGTTGGAGCTGATGGAGCTAAACTCAGCCGAGGGGAAAGCTGCAAGCTCCAAAAGTGAACTAGAGGATCTTGAAAGGGAAGGCAAAGAGGATCCTTTCCATAGCAGCCGGCTAAAAGTCTCCCACAGTGACACTTTTATTCATCTCCTGTCAGAAGACAAACACTATAGGACCAGGCTTCAAAGCTGCAAATAAACTGTGAGCTGTTGTCAGCGCTAAGATGTAGATCGGGACAACCTGACAACTACTGAAAAGACTCGTGGGATCTATCAGAGTTGGGAGGGAGCACTGCTTTGCTTTTCCAACGTGAATGTAAATTAACCCCATGGTATCTCCATCAACAGTTGGTAAGACTTTGCCGTTATTACCCAAAATAAAATAGTAGGACTCCATTGAGATCAGACTGCTTATAATGAGTGTGTTCTGACAAAAACCATTTGTAACCATTTTAGAGACTGAAAAGTCTTTCTTAATCAGTAAATGTTCAATGACCCGAATGTGCAGCATTGACACATCAGAACTCTGTACCTGTGACAATAAAGAGCAGCATTGCACAGACTGTGTCTCCCAGGCTGTCTTCAATGCCTTTGCAGCTAGAAGAAATGCTTCTTAAAAACTTAAAGCAGCCTCTGACCCCTATGAGATTCAGGCAAAATATTACAAGCAGTTTCAGCTTAGAGACAGTAAAAGTATGAGCATATACCGTGTGCAGAATATTACAGTCAATGAATGGCTTTGGTTTTGTAAGATGTAATTTGGGGTCAACTTTTTGGATAGATATCTGTTCCTTTTTCCAGAAAAAATGTAATTTTCAATAGGACCTGGAGATATTCTTTTGAACAGAGATATAGGACAGAATAAATGTATTTTAAGGAGCAAAAGAAATAAATATTTGTTCCAGCTTTCAATGACAACATCATTATTTATATATGTAGGGATCTTTCAGGAAGGATTTATAATCAAGTAATTTTTAAAGCTGTAAGTTAATTCATAATAGTGAATTAAAAGTGTATTTTTAATTCACTATTAAAGCAAGGGAAGTTTATAGGGGAGCTAAATGGAATACTTTTCTAAGTATGAGACTTTAACTCTTTGAAAATAAGAGTAGAGAAAGTTTCAATAATAGTAGTATAATCTCCAATTGATTGAATGTAAAAATATCTATCTGAATGAACATATTATTAGGTTATATAAAAAAACCCAAACCCAAACAAAACACATCCCACCCCTACATTAACTGTATGGCTTTGTAAATGTTCGTTTATAGACGTAGTAGGCACTAATCAGTATTTTATTGATTAATTAGCATATTAATCAACACCAGTGTGTAGCTACTATCCTTTCCAAAAGCAAATGCCATCTACATGAGCATTAATTTGGCTCATGTAATGATTGCAATATATGGGTCTGGTCTCTACCAGAGAAGTCCATTGAAACTAGGAGTTACGCCAGCTCAAATGGGAGGGGAGAACTGGCACACAGATGTATTTACATATGTTAAAAGTAGGATCTCAGATGATTAAAGGGCTAGACTGGCTGTCCTTATTTGTTCCCTTTTGTGCTGAGCAATCCCTCAACCAGATGAAATGCAGCAGCCTGTCCCCAGGCACCTCATGCCTGGGACCTCCATGCAGATCCTTGAGACCCTTTTCCTGGGACGTGGGCATGTGATGGGGGCAGGATGGGCACAGAGCCATGAGGTGGGCTCTGTGCTCACTCCTAGTGCCTCATTTGCCCTGGCCCCTGGCAAAGGGGTATGTGTCTGCTGGTGGGAAGAGCCCCGTACATGCCTGTGGTGGCCGGGTTTGCGTGTGGAGGTGGGCAGCTGTTCCCCAAGAACACTGTCCATTCTGCAGGTCTCCTGACATGGAAATCAACCTCCAGCTCACCTAGGCTGAAGGCATTTCCCAGCACTACCCCTCACACTGCAGTTGCTCACTTCTAGGGACACCTTCCCCCTGTCCCAACCTCATGCCAGACCCACTGTCCTCTTCCCCAACCTCATTACTGTGTCCTGCCTTAAAAACCTCCATCAAGTAAGACAATTCAAAGCAAACTCTAAACCTTTCCGTACCAGAATGCTTCCACCAGCTTTTGTGCCAAATTCTCTTCTGCCTAAGGCCAAGAGCCCATCCAAGTGCCCTCCTCAGCCCAAGCATCCCTTCAGCACCCCCTCATCCCCATCTTCCCCACCATATCCCAGCTCCCAGCTCTTGGCCTGCAGACCTGCTCTCTAAATCCGGCTCTGCTGAGGCATGTTCCTTGCCTGCCACCAATCCCAGCTCTGCTCCCGCTGTGTGCCCAGCCAGAAACCACATCCAGCTCTCGCTGCAGGAGCAGGATCCTTCCCCTTGCTCTGCTGGGGACTTCCAGGACACAAGTATGGGCTGCAGCCATCAAAAACCAACTCAGGAGGGATGCTAAGGGTGGGAGAAGAGGAAAAGTAAGAGAGCTGTGCCAGTCCCAGCTGTACGCCTTATCTTTCAGCAAGGATATTAAATGTTCCTGACTTCCCTCATGACATGCAGAGGGTGGCTAAGGATGAATTAAGTTAGCAAAAGAGCTTTCCTGAATGAGGAAAGCGCTGTATAAATGCTAGGTAATGTGATTAGCACCACAAGTACTAGATCCTCACTGCTGCTCTTTGCAATTTATTTAACATGACATTAAATAAAAAATGAGCCTCTTTTATCAGGAATAATTTTATGGGCTGATTTCTCCAAAGAGTTATGCCTTTGAGTGCAGGGGTCTGCATATGCTATGCCAGTATGGAAAAAGCTTTGAGGCAACCTTGGTGCCACTCCAGCCCAGGCTGGTCCCAAGCCAGGCTCCATGCGGTTTGTTGCACTGGGGACCATATTTGTTTGATTTGTTGCTGTAAGTTATATGTTCTTAAAAGGCTGTGGGTGGGTAGGATGAATTCCTGCCTGTTTGCCTTGCCAGTGCTGTGGGAGCCCTGCAGGAACAAGGGGGAAGTGTGGGTAGCTGATGGTAGAAAGCAAGAGGCTTTCTGGGGCCCCAGGAGAGACACCTCTCGTAGACAAAGAAACTACCATAAAACCTCTGGCTTTGAAATGAGGGCTGGAGGGAAGTCTCTACTCCTTAAAGGATGGAGGGAGCTAGGGAGGGAGCTCGGAGACATTTGTTTTCACACTTTATTTAAAATAATCTGCATCACCCAGCAGAGTTTATTTTCTTTTATTACAAGTTAATCTTAAAAAAAGAAGGACTTAAGAGGTTGGAAGACTTGGAGGTGAGGGGAAGCATTAGCACAGCCCTTTCACAAGAGGAAAGTGGCACCATCTGAAGGCTCTGTCTGAGTCAGGATCCCCTGCTTTTATGCACAGGATGTTCTCAAGCTCAAAGCTGGGACAAGCCCTAAAGTCTTTTCAAGGGAGAAACTGCACAGTGCTTGTTGCAGGTCTCATTCCTGTGCTCTGGGTGAGGTGAGCACAGGCTGTGTCCACCCAACCCACCAGCAACTTCCTGACATCCATCTCTTCCTGAGCACTTTGTGGATGTTTTGGCTGAGTCTTTAGAATGAAGTTAATGAATGCAAGGCATTCCCAGTGAGCCCATCTCCAGACCAACAGATTCGGCATCAGGCACTGCACTGAGCTTCCCCAATGTCTGCAGCATGTGGGAAGCTTTGTAACACAACTGGCTCTCAAGGGAGCCCCGCCCCTGGTATTTAATACCCTCGCCTGGGAACTGGGACTGAAACAGCCTAAAAATGCCCCAGTGCAGAAAATTGCATAAACCTCCTAGATCTCTTCTGCTACCCAAATGCTCCTCTTTGGACTCCCTGGTGTATAAAGGAAATGGGCCACCCTTCCTATAAGAAACTGTGAGCTCTGGGAAGAAAACCTAGAACTCTAGAAAACCCATTGAGTAAAATCACGGAGAGAAAACAGAGCTACTGTAAATTTAGTTGACGTCAGGGCCCTTTTCATAAAGGAACTCCTCAGTTCACTCTGCAGGAAATTTCAGAGCATATAAACAGGTCAAATTATCCTCTTGAGAAGTTATCCCATAGGACATCTTCCCTATGCAGCCATCTGTGGCTGCTTCTAGAAAACTTTGAATCTTTAATACAGCCTGCCATGTACAGAGCTAAAATTTGAAGGGACTCACTTTTAATTCCTAACTAACATCAACTTCAGTCGTAAATTTAGTCCAGTTTGACATCAAATAGCTGCCAGCAGAATCTGATTCAATAGTCTTAATTTAATAACCCACCCAAGGGTGGATTGGTGGCAATTGCTAAGACTGTAGGTAAAATGAAGTCTAGCTTCCTGGACACCATAAAGGGCAGAACTTAATAGTGCTGAAATTGCTTTTAGAATTGCATGGGAGATGGCTGCAGTGGTTAGTGACACATAGCATTAGTCTCGGGGAAGTGACAAGCACGTAACACATCAACTCATACCATGCTCTGGCTGGCGTGTCACAGCTGCCTTGGCTTTGGAGACAGCTTCAGGTTCAGGCAGAAACAGCAGTTGACAGCTAGGTTTTTGTTGCTGGACTGCCATATATTTATGATTTAAAGACACTTTAAAAAATATAATCAAAACTGTGGGAAATGCTAGAATGCCACTATGTCTACTGACGTGCAGGAGAGCTGCCCCTTGCTGCAGGTATGGCACCAGCCACACAGGGTTAATTGAAATGTCCTCTCTGGTCTATGCATGGGTTGGAGAGGAATGTGAACTTATGGAGACAGAGCCAGCTCCTATCAATCAGAAGGAGGGCTGAGGACCATGCAGCACAGCCCACTTGTCCCTGGTTTTGCTAAGGGCACTCATTGCTAAGGTGGTTTTTACAGCTGAAGCTGAATGATGCTGTTTCAGTAACCCTTTAGGTAGTTTTTTTTGCCTAATGTGCTATTTGAATCTACCTAATAAAAATGCTTAAAAGGAGAAACCAATATCGTGTTGCTTTCAGTCTCAGGTATTCTCTGAATCCATACTGATTTTTCAAATAACTACCCCAAGCACTCACCTGAGAACAGATGAGTGTCAGAGGTGTTTGTTGAAACAGAGCATTCAAATGTGCATGAAAGTAAGGGTTAAGAGCTATTAATTAACAATTTACCATATTGAAAGACAAAAAAACCCCCACATCCCTCTTCCAGCCACATTTACATTGCCAGATACACTGAAACGAGTAGAGTGGGGTCCCCTGTGAGATACACCAGGCAGAAGTGCTTCCTCCCTCTTCCCTGTCAACACTCTATCAGCCCTATAGTCACTGACAAACCTCAATATTTCTTACTCACAAAGGTATGACAGTTACCGGGCACATGCACAGAACACCCCTGCTACCCAGGTTTCTGAGGATCTGGCTTGCTGTTCATTCAAATTTTACTGCATTTTGCCTAGACCAGCCGCTCCCGACTATTAACATTTCCTTCCACACCAGCCTTCATGAGACACTTTCCCTTTGAGACAGATGGTCCCCAGCAATATGAGGAATAAGTTCTACACTGCCTGGTGTAAGTTAAACTTCACCAGAAGTTGCAGCAATGCAGCACTAGTGTGAAAGTCAACTCAGGGCAATAAACATTAAGTGAACTTGCTTCAGCTGTAGGTATCCCACTGAAACTGAAATTAGTTTCTCTTCCTGCAATGAACCATATTAGGCTTGAATTCAGTGGGAGCTTTGCCTGCCTTAGGGGTGTTGGGGGAATGGCACAGTCAAGTGAGCCATGTTAATGCACAAGGCTGGCTCACCTAAATCATTAAGAAGTTGAAGAGGATAGAAAGGTCTGAGAACTCCAAGAGCAGCTGTGCCTTTAATTGTTTCTTTCCTTTTTGCTTTCATATGTAGATGAGGAAGCTGCCAGTGTCTTAAAGCCGCTTTTTGTCTTGCCATGTAAGGGAAGCCTTGAATATCTTTCTAACATGCTGAGAGTCAAATACTGCTAAATCATCCTGGTCAGTTAAGATATATAAGAGAAGCAGAGAGGAAAGGAAATCTTAAAAGGAATCTAAGTAGAGGATTCACTTTGAAAATAAAATCTCAAAATGGAAAGCAAGGCTGAACGCTGTGCTGTATATCCCTAGAAAAGCAGTTATTTTTAGTGCATCACTCTACTGATTTCAATGGAAATAAGGCACCTAAAGGCTGACTCTAGTGCTTTGTTTCTTGGTTTAAGCATGAAATGTTATGATTCTCTCTTCTAAAAGGAAATAACCTGTACACCCCAGAGCAGTTAAATATCTTAAAGAATGGAAATGACCTGTATCCATTAGAGTCCGTGCTAGCACTCACAAATTCTGTGTCAGAGCTCACAAAGTGGTGGAAACTTAGGTGAGCAATCGCTGGACAAAGGCAGAAAATTGGTCAGCACTGCAAAGGAAAGTTTCAGAAAACCTTCTGGCAGCCTCACCCTGCTTTGTGGTGAAGGAGACAAACTGCAGCTTCAATTACTATAACAGTATTACAGGGAAATTCTTTATCACTACGATACACTCCACTGATCCCAAACAATGTTTCCACTGCATTACAGTTATCAGCTTTACAAAGTCAGTGTTTTCCAGGCTTACTAGCATATTAAGATACGGCAATTTTACATAACACTCAGAATACGAAGTAGCTGTAGCTAGCTATTGGTCAGTGTTGGGGCTTTTTGTATTATTTTTACAGAAAAAAAAATGATACACCACAAATATTTTTTGCCATATTCACATAAATGATGTATTCGTTATAATACATTGATTTTAACTTTTCATATCCTTGAAATCTCAGCTTGCCCATCATCAACCACTGAAAAATTAACCCTTTTGTCTTAGTTTACACCAGCTTAACAACCATGAAATACTACATACCATTTTGGTTTCTTCCCTTGTTCCATCAAGATTACTCCATAATGGGACAGCTCTTGTCACTGGCATATTTTTTTCTTTTCATTCAGTCTCATTTTTCATAGCTTAATTTCAGTCTATTGTACTTCATTATTTTGTTTCGGAGAGTGGAAATGATTCATCTCTTGCTGCTCACACCACTGATACACTTGCAGGTGACTAGTGCACTCCCACTAGTCACAGCTCTCTGCACTGTGTCAGTTCACTGGGGCAGGATTAGAATGTGACAAGAGAAAACACACTGGCCCAAGACTTCATTTGGACATGTTGTCCAACCACTCCCCAAAACCCCTCTATGCATCAAAAGAAATCTCCCTCTTATATGTGGAAAGCTCAAAAAATGCAAGGTCCCGGTACAGCAGCCCTTTCTGATTTAGCTGAGTATTCTTGCACATGTTTAAATTCCTTCTCTTTGGGAGAACAGAAACACTCTGAAACATTTTGCTGGAGAGAAATTGCTTTAAATGTCCACTTACATGCATTGCTGATCAGAATACGCTCATGTTAAACCTTACATGACAAAAAAAAAGAAAAAAAAAGACATTTCTGAACAGCATCCAAGCAGGCACCAGCGATTTTCTGCTCACGGCCACCAATCAGGCGTTGGCACAATGGGACCTTGATTGGTCCCTACGGGGGCTGCTGCAATATAAATGAGAATGATTTTCTGTTCATGAATAACAGATAAAGTGCCGTCCTATTGCTTGAGAAGTGAAATATCTAGAAGACAGCCTGACCTTTGCATCCCCCTTACTTACTTACTTTGTAGAAACATTACTAAATACAAATGTGTTTTAGTACAATCTAAAAAAACCCTAGTTCCTTCATTATTTAGCAGGCAAAACTTAAGAAGAGAGGAGGTAAAACCTGCATCCTCTTCTGGGCTTTTGCCTGGGAATGGCCACTGGCCAGCTGGACACCTCTTGCTTGTTTGCAGAGGAACAAATCACACCCCTGCCTGCCAGCAGGTCCTTCTATTTCTGCTGGTTGTCACAGTAATAAATCAATTGTTGCTGCATAACACAGCTCCTGTCCAACTCATGGGGAATCTGTAAACTCTCTGCAGCACAAATGTCAACCAATTGCTGGCCAGGCTTTCAGGCTGGAGTGGTTATTGTTTGCCAGTTAGTTATTTGCACTGGAACAGTAAATTCCATTCGCAAAAGCCTTTACATTTGGACTCATTTGCCTTAGGAGCAAATTAATTGCTGCTGTATGACACTATCCCTGCTGTGACTCAATAGGGCACGTTTGTACTGCCTTGGCTGGAGGAGTGAACACTGGTTGCCAGCTGGACTTCATCCTAGCACACTGGAGCTGTTATTGTCCACCTCATGTTGGGGCTCTTACCATCAAGACTGTTCACATAAGGCCTGAACAATTCAAAGATACATTAAAGTGAGCTCCTCTCATATCTGATGTGACTTGTCTGCACAAAGTGACTGAAAATTTTTTTTTGAGTTGGAAAAAATGTGTAAAAAGAATATAAAGGTCCTTGATGAGGAGCTAGGAGTTGCCTAGGGGGAGTATATGTGGAGTGCCAGAACAGTTCTTGGCCCAGCCACCCAAGGGTGGCCAGGTAAGACACCCAAGTCACTCTTCCCTCCACTCATCTGACTGCTTTCTAAGCATCAATTTGCAGTGAGCAGGTGGGTGGCAAAGGATGTTGTGTCTGACGTTCCCCTAGAAGTCTGTCCCTTCCTACTCCCTACAAGGAAAACCACCATTTCCCAAATACCACAAGTATCCAAGTACAAGAGACATTGTAAGAGGTAAATAGACCAGCCTAGGAGACAACAACATCCTTCCCTCAGCTAAACCCAAGGAATGCCAAAGGATTTTTTGGAGGGGAATACTTTTTTAATCACAAGGTTGTAGATAGCCCCAGTGTGACAATGTTCAGGTTCATGGCTGAGATTTGCAGGTTTCGGTGCATGTAACAGTAACACTTGGTTGTGCTGGCTAAGCCTGTCATAAAATAACATGTGCCACCCTGAAAAGTGGATTTTTAGAGGGAAAATAATAAAAGTCTTATTCAATATGGGTAAAGAAGCTGCCACTATTTGTAAGTAAACTTTTTGCTTGCTGAAATCCCCACGTAAGTTACAGCAGCTCAATAGGTCGCCAGCAGTTCTGTTACATCCACCAAGGGAAATAAAGCACATTAACTGGATTCCTCTACATTTCTTACTGTTCCAGGGTAAATGAGATTAGAGCGATGACAGAGAGGTGGCAGAGAGGGAGATAATTTGCTGGTACACTCCCTTCCGATGTTTACTGGCTTAGCTTGCTCATCCAAATTGGTACATTTTGTAGACTAGGCAATTGGATTTTGAGCAGCAAGGTATGGTGGGTTGACCCTGGCGAGAGGCCGGATGCCCACCAAAGCCCACTCTATCACTCCCCCTCCTCAAATGGGCAGAGGGAGAAAATTATAACAAAAAGCTCGTGGGTGGAGATAAAGACGGAGAGAGATCACTCACCAATTACTGGCACGGGCAAAACAGACTCAACTTGGGGGAAAAAACAAATTTACTTTATTACCAATCAAAATTAGAGGAGAATGAGAAGTAAAACCAAATCTTAAAACACCTCCCCCATCCCTCCCTTCTTCCCGGGCTTAATCTCTTTCCCGATTTGCCACCTCCTCCCCCCAGCGGCACAGGGGGACAGGGAATGGGGTTGGGGTCAGTTCATCACATGGTGTTTCTGCCGCTCCTTCCTCCTCAGGGGGAGGTCTCCTTCCCCCGCACCAGCGTGGGGTCCCTCTCACAGGAGACAGTCCTCCACGAACTTCTCCAATGTGAGTCCTTCCCATGACTGACAGCTCTTCACGAACTGCTTTAGCATGGGTCCATTCCATGGGGTGCAGTCCTTCAGGAAGGGACTGCTCCAGCGCGAGTCCCCCACGGGGTCACAAGTCCTGCCAGCAAACCTGCTCCGGCCTGGGCTCCTCTCTCCATGGGCTACAGGTCCTGACAGGAACCTGCTCCAGCGCGGGCTTCCCGCGGGGTCACAGCCTCCTTCGGGCATCCACCTGCTCCGGCGTGGGGTCCTCCACAGGCTACAGGTGGTCACTGCTCCACCATGGACCTCCATGGGCTGCAGGGGGACAGCCTGCCTCACCATGGTCTTCACCACAGGCTGCAGGGGAATCTCTGCTCCGGCGCCTGGAGCACCTCCTCCCCCTCCTTCTTCACTGACCCTGGTGTCTGTGGAGTTGTTTTCTCTTACATCTTCTCACTCCTCTCTCCAGCTGCAAAGTGTGCAGCTTTTTTTCTTTTATCTCTTCCTTTTTTTTCTTAATTATGTTATCACAGAGGCGTTACTGATTGGCTCGGCCTCGGCCAGCGGCGGGTCCCTTCTTGTAGCCGGCTGGCATTGGCTGTGTCGGGTCGGACATGGGGGAAGCTTCTGGCAGCTTCTCTCACAGAAGCCACCCCATGTCCCCCTCCCTGCCACTGCTACCAAAACCTTGCCACGCAAACCCAATACAGAATGGAAAGAGATTGTGGAGCAGTCCAGCACTGCTGATTCTTGGGTAGTTTGAAATTAAAATGGGAATGTAATTTCCTTAACACTAATCTAAAATCTCAGATTTCAACCTATTTCACTGTTATGTCAATCCAAGACACATGATGCTCTGGGATAGCAGCAGCTGCAACAAAACATCTGTACATCCACTCTGTGATGAGAAGAGGCCACCCCCAGCTGTGGTGGGAAGTAAAGAACCTCATCAGTAGGCTGCAGGTCTGGAGACATGCCTTACAGTGAGGTTTTACACGAGGACCCCCACCTGCTGCCCAGTGCTGCGACTTCTCTTCTGCTCAGGGATCGTATGGGGGACTTTCCTGTGCTGCTTTATGGCTGTGTGAGAAAATGTTTTGCACAAGAAAATGAGATTGATTCCCACTGAATAGCTAAATGGGGAGGGTTATAGATATTTGGGATGAGTGTCTCTGGATACTGCTTCCTTTTTAAACAGAGACTGAAGTGAAAATGGCTCTTTTCATCCTTCATTTGTATGCCTCTGCTGATTCTACTGTTTTGTCTCCAGACAAGAGCACTGCTATGATTTAATGGGAAATGGTAGTTTCTTCAGTGAAAGATCATCAGCATTCAATTGTCAGCTCATCTGCCTTGTTCTGGTCCAGGTAACAAAAAGCACACACTATCCCAGCAGACCATGTGCACTGGCATGAGAGGGATCTTCCAAATCTTTAGTACTTAATGAAGCATTCCTTAATGTAACTCAAAGATGAATGAAAAACAACTCAAACCTGTTTGGGTTTGGGATATTTTTTGGTCATAAAATGCTACTAAGACACCTCAAGGCTTTTCACTGTTCTATTTTGCTAATCAGCACCTACCAATGAGCTGGAAAAAAACCTCACTGTTTCTGGCAGAGACTACAACACAAATGCAAACACCAATCAAGTAAATTATTTTCTGGTGAAAACTGATAAAGGCAGAACAAGAAACAAATGTGTGGTAAATTGGTCTAATTTAACCATCATCCATTTGAGCACATTTGAATGCAAGGTTTGCATGCAGACTGTTTATGCTTACAGAATGAGAGCCTGGATGGTGAAAGGAAATTAGAGTTGAGATGAGTTACTGGGTAGGACAATTGAAGCAGGACAATGTGGTATTGTGATGGCTACTGCAATGTTACAATTGCAGTACAATTTCCACGCTAAGTTGTAGGGTGGAAAGGAGCTGTGTGGTTTTAGAGACTCAACAACTGTCAGTCAGGGCTGCAGGAACTAATTAAGGTCTGAAAAATCTGCCCTAAAATAAAATTAAAAGTAGCAGGTTTGTTTTTTTTTTTTATTTTGCCCAAGAAATGGTTTAGAGGTGGCTTGATCAAATAGCAGCCAAGAGGAAATGGTTTTAAACTAAAAGATTTAGACTAGATATAAGGATGTAATTGTTTACAATGAGGATGGTGAAACACTGGCACAGGTAGCCCAGAGAGGTGGTAGCAGCCCCATCCCTGGGAACATTCAAGGTCAGGTTGGACAGGGCTCTGAGTAACCTGATCTAGTTGAAGATGTCCCTGCTCACTTCTGAGGGGTTGGACTAGATGACCTTTAAAGATCCTGTCCAACCCAAACTATTCTATGATTCTATGAAATAAAGGTGTCTTAAGCAGATGATCCCACAGCCTGTGATGCAGGCATGATATCATGACATTTCAGTATTCCCTGTTAGATCAAGAGGTGCCTGGATCTGGCTGTTGTAGTCAGACCTGTAAATCCTGTCCCCAAATCAACAACTTAATATACCCAACATCTGTTTGTGATCTCACAGATCAAAAGAGGGCTTGTGCCAGTTGTGTCAGTTCTAAATGAGATAAAAATGAGAAATGGGCAATGCATTCTGGCACTGGAACAGAAACAACCATAGGAACAGGATGGTGACCATTCTCCAAAACGGAGGCAACACTCAGGCAGCTCCTCCAGCCTTGACTACAACCCATAGTGCTGATAGCAATCATTCCTTAGACCAGATCCCCTTTTTATTCTGCCTCCCTGAAAAGCCTGCAGCTTCAGATCCTCAGTTCCTCCTGTGAAAGGAGACAGAAATATAAACTGTTCTATCGTGTCCTGTTTTGGAAACCCAATTCAAGGCTCTTTCCACAATGACTACTAACAGTGTGGTTAATGCTTTCCAGCTGATGAGACTAGATCAAGCCTTTCAGAAATTATTAATATTTTTTTTTCTTACACTCTACAAGGAGATCTAGATTCCAGGTCTACATATTTACTGCTGAATAATAAAGTATGAAGAGTATTTTCATAAACTAACTCGGCACCAAATTTTACTCTGTTATAGTATTCAAAGATTGCTTCTAACTCTGCAAAGTCCTTTTCTTTAACATTTTAACAAAAGTGTTGTCTTGCCCAGCGTTCTCTGGACAGCTTCTCATGCATATTCAAATCAAACAAACAAAGCTGCACAATAATTCTAATGTTATTGTCCTATGATTTCAATAGGAGTGAAGATCACTTGGTATAGCTGATTACTGAGTTCAGTATTCTTACTACAGACAAAATAATTAAATCATGTGATTTCACTGAATCATCTGAATAAAAATAAAAGACTAACCACCCACACAACTCAACTAACAACCTATCGAGATGCACTCCCATGTTTATTATTGAAATAAACCTGTGATTTAAATTCAGTGGCAAAATATTTGCAAACATTTATTCCATTATTGCATGCTCATTTCTTATCATAAGATGAATCAGATGAAGCTCAAGTAATGGTTTAGTTCCATGATGTTCAATGCCACACATATGCTTAGCATTGTGTTCTCTAATTCTTGCTGTGCCCCTGCATAGAAATGGTGTGACTTCATCTCCCATTTATTACAGATGGAGTGACAGACTCAGATTTTACTACTGTCAAAACAGCATTAACTCTTGATAGTAGCTGGATACTGAAACACCATGAACTTATCCCTCCATCACACTGACGAATATGGTGTCATACTGCAGAAAAGATACCATCATCGACATGTGATTGGGAAGAATAGGAATATCAAAGCTGCAGTGCAGTGACTGAAGAAAAGAATGGATCTGATTCATTACCCTGAAAAATCCCATCTAAAATGAATCATCTTGAAGAGCCAGCACAGTTGCACCTTTTTAACTAAGGACAATGTGAAAAGTTAATGTGCATGAGAGAGAGAGCAATTGCCACTTGTCCAGGTTTGACGGGAACATGAAAGGACATATTGCTAGTTAGTATGAAAGCAAAGGAACAGGATAGGTGAGAGTAGCACAGGGTTTAGAAGCGTAATAGGGAGCAGAAGAGTGAAAAGCAGCACAGAGAGAAAAACTAAAGAAGAAAGAGGCAAAAGGGAAGGGAATGAGAGAACTTCTCCATTTTTATACATAAAGCTCCGTTTTCCTTTGAGTGGCTTAAATTCAATATGATGAAAGTCCCTTTGATAATTTTAGTATTGCCAGTCATTTGATAAAGATAAATCCAGTTGGAACAGTGGTGGTGTATACATGTGTGCGAGTATGAGTATGTCTGTATATATATAAATGCAGTCAGCCTTGCATAATTAATAAAAAATATTTGTAAGTACTTTCAGAAAGATTTGCTACAACTGTAACTGAAGAGTCTTTTAATAAATAAATTTAATATTAGACATATGTATAAACTAACCCTATTTACATGTTTCGCCTTTGTGCTTATGTACATAAACCAAAATAATTTTTCTATTAATATTTACTTTTTGTATGGTGCTGAAAAGATCCATCCACACAGTGACACTCATTCACAATCCAGAGGTTGACAACTAGGAAGCTATGAAGTCAACTCAGTAACAAACTTCAATCTATTCACATTTCCTTCAGAATTAACTTGTCATTATATTATGCACAACCAGCACAGAACTGACTCACTTAATTGGAAAAATCTAGGACAAAATTATATTGACTGTTTCTGAAAATTAATGGCTATATGTCTCGTCCCTTTAATTTCCAGGTGGCAATTCTTTCTAGTGAGTTCTACAGGAAAAGTCTCAATGAAACTGAATACATGAATAATTTTTTACTGAAATAACATCATTGTGTTATTTTCATCAATATACTGTTCTTCCTCTGATTACTTCTGATGGATACCTGCAGGAAAACCAAAGAAACAGCAGCAAGGTTGTGGTTTATGAATCAAAATGATATTTTTTGTGCTGGACATGAACAAAAAGTTCTCTTCCATTCTAATATATTTCCTAATTCTTCAGGAACTTAGACACTTGATTGAATTGCTACCAAATTCAGAGATGGCATTATAAATGACTACAGTAAATATCTCCATTTTAAAACCTCTATGAGATAACAACTGACCTCTGGCTTCTGATCTTACAATTAAGCAGCTGAAAAGAGTTAATAGTTTGTTTTTGAAGATATGTGAAATAAATGTAGAGGAACTTCTGTTTATTTATTTAATCAGTTATAAAAAAAGCTATCGATGCCAAATGTTCTGAAACACATGGATGAAATGGTAACTGAGAGTTAGATATGAGCATCATTGCTTTCCCTTGACAAAAAGTGCAACTTCTCCACCTTTGAGATAGAGACATGTCTGGATTTTCACAAGTGAGCTTTGGAAGTTCTTTGGTGTCTGTCCTGGTTTTTCTAGGATACAGTTACTTTTCTTCTCAGTAGTTAGAAGAGCCGTGTTTTGATTTCAGTTCAGACTGGCTTTGAGAACATCACTGATAACAGTACTGGTGTTATTAGTTGCTGCTGGAGCTCAAGGCCACCGTGTCTGGCTGTTCACAGCTGCATTAGGACTGGGAGGGAGAAGCACAGTGAATAGCAAAGCCCACAACTGGTATTTGGATGTGCCAGTGAGATATTCCATATCATGTCACGTCATGTTTAGTATATTATCTGGGGCTGACCAAAAAAGGGGGATGGATTTGCACAGGTTTTTCTCGCTAGGGCTCTGGTTCTTCTGGGATCTCGGTTTCAGTTTGGGATTGTTGCTCCTCTAGAATTGTTATCGGGGAACGGGCTGGGCTTATCAGTGGGTGGTGAGCAGTTGCACTGGGTCATCACTCATTTGCATAGCTTATTACTGTTATCATTATCATTACTATTTTAATATTAGTTGTTTAGTTGCTTGTTGTTGTTGTTGGGGTTTTTTTTAAGTTTTCTTTTATTTCTATTATTAAACTGCTTTTATCTCAACCTACAAGCCTCCTAATCCTTGCCCCCAATCCTCTCCCCTGTCCCCTGGGGGTGGGGGGAAAAGTGGGTGAACGGCTGTGTTGGCTGCTAGCCAAGGGCTAGCCCAGTGAAACAATTCCACTGACTGTCCTGGTGGTGGAAGAGGGATTCAAGCTCTCCCCTCCCTTCCCTGACATGGACTTCTGCTGGTGCCTGCCACTGGTGCCTGGCCTTGCACAAGCAAAGGAGGTGGTGAGTGGCTGTTTGACTACATAAGCTGCCATAAAAGCCTTTTCTTTCCTCTTCCTAAGCAAAGACACATACCCAGCAGGCTCATCCTAGCCAAATCCAGCTTGCTGACTGGCACCAGGAATGCTCTGCTCTGCAAAGGGAGCTAGCCCCACATTCAGTTCTTGTTGCAGCTGCACCAACACAAATTCCCTTTCAAGCTGCACTTCAGGGATGTCCCAGATTTCCTGATGCATAGTTACTTTTGGGCAATTCCAGCAAAGATAGACATTGAGTCACAACAAAAACTCTAGGGGAGAAGTTGAGGGGAAAAAAATGGGACAGTCCTCACAAGCAGCCCTGATAATTTGACTCCTACACAGAGAGTTTAGGGTATTTGTAGTCACCGGTAAAAAAGACACGGCCATGAATGAACTTTTCTCACTTCAGACACAGATAGAAATAAAAACTTCAACTCATACATCTATTGCCACTTCTTTCCACAGTGGGGAATCTCATTTATCTTATTTTTGAAGGAGACAAACAAAGGATTGTGAACCATCAAAAGGCCTCACGTGTGGGCTTGTGTCCTGTCCTGAAAAGCCTACAGCTGCTGTTACACTGAGATAGTGAGATGTTCAGCCTCCCACTGAGGGCCTTTATTGACTTGCTAGAAACAGGAAGCAATATCAAAGCTTTTTTTCATGCACCTATTGACTTTCATATCACTCCTTTAAAGGATTATTGGATCTCCATTCAGATAGTGACTAACGATGTTATCACTAAAGAATTCATTAATATGGAAAAATGTCTGCCATTCATGGAGTTGAGTAAAGCAACTGAAAAGAAGGCATTGGCAGGAAAACAGGTATAATGTTCTTAATGAAATTCCAAAAAGACAGTTAAATGAGCACTGTGTCCTAGGGAGTGATAACAGATTTTGTTTTCTTAATAGTGCAGAGAGGTTAGCTCAGTGAATAGCAAGAGGAATGAATGGTATCAAAATGTGCACGAGACAAACACAAGTTTAAAAATTTGTTTCTACAATTATTTCTGCAGAAATCTGGGCCTGATACATGAAGACATTGACAGGCTTGGGGAAGTCCAGCAGAGGCTACCAGGATGGTCAGGGCTCAAGCACTTGCTCTGCAAACAAAAGCTGGAGGAGCTGGGCTTATTCAGCCTGGATGAAGGACAGCTTCAGGGGAATCTCACAGCAGCCTGACCTGCCTACCTGGAGGGTTATTGAGGAGCTTCAGCCAGGCTCTTCACTACTGTGCACAGCAGGAGAACGAGAGGCAGGAGTCAAAACTGAAATAAGACATTCCACCTGCATATAAGGAAAAAAAAAATCACAGAGGACAGTCAGGCACTGGATTAGGCTGCCCAGAGAGCTTGTGCAGTCTCCATCTTGGAGGCTTCAAGACCCAACTGAATAAAGCACTAAATAGCCTGGTCTGATGTCACAGAGCCTCTGCTTGGAGCAGGAGGTTGGACTGGAGGTACCTGAGGTCCATCCCAAAGTGCCTGATTCTGTGATTCTACTTCCCTTTGCGTAACAGTTTGGGAGGACTTCTAAAGGAGATCACCAGTGTAGAGATGAATATATTTTATCTTCACTGCTTTATATATGTCTGTCTTTACAATGAAACAAGCTAACTTGTCAGTCCATATTCATATATCCAGATGACAAGAACCTAGAGACAACCATAAAACCACCAGGAAAAAAAACAAGGCAAGTTATTTACTGTACAAGACTAAATCCTCTTACAGATTGTCCCCTAGCAAAAAGATAGGTCTTTACATTAAGAGGTGCAGAACCCTGGAAAAGGAATAATGACCACAAACAACTATTCCTGACTCCTACAAGTGGAATGAAAAAACCTACACAAGTCTGTGTGATCTCTGCTGTTGAAGCACTTCCATTCATACTGATCTATTCCAAAGATCACATTATTCCTTCACTGCCAGTGCTTCCATTCACACAGGCATTCATCCAGAATTATGTTGAGAACATATTGCAGAAGCCCTGCATTTCAGAGCTAAAAAACATGTGCTAAACCAGACAGACATTTCCAAGAAGAGAACACATGTATGAAGTTTAAACTGCTCCATACATGGCAGAAAATCTATGTTCTCTGCAGGACTATATCCCTAATCCTTTTGTAACCATGTATACAGGGTGAAAAGCTTCAGACCATCGTAAAAGCAGCAAGAGTATATTGCTCTCTGTAAGTAATGCAGGTTGTTAAGAAAAAAACCCTTATTTATTTTCACACAAATACAGTTATGAAAGTTATTAAAATAGCAAAGTAATGAGCTTAAGCTGACTATGTATATTCATTATGGAAACTAATGCCAGCTTAAGTATATACATACACTTAAAATGTAGAGAGCTTTTTTCAAATGAAAAGTATGTTGAAAAGAAGTTTAAGGATATAGTATTCTGTTATAAATCCGTAGAAGAAAGTCTTATCTGAGTTACTGACTCAGGTTGCTGAGATATAGAACCATAGAAGCCAGTAGAATCTTGTCTTTAAGTTTGGCCTCGTTTTGCTTCAGAATTGGAAGGCCTTCTACTCAAATTTTATACTAGTATGGAGATGCAACATATTTCCGAAGGCAGAGTGGGGTGTGCAAATAAAGGAATAGCTGTCCATGGAGTAATGTAAGATTAGGTGCATTAATGCTGGAGAACTTTGCTTTATCAAATTGGTTCATACTGATCTTGGAAGGGCTCAAAAAACATAAACATGCTTGGGATCCTCTAGTTGCTGTCTCCCTCATTCTTCCAGTTTGCAGACAAGCAGAAAAAAGAAAACCTTCCTGAAAGCAAAAGGAATTTTTTTTTTTTTAATACAGACAATTATGTTCAAACTACCAGAGCAAAAACTAAAACAGAAATTGAAAAAGAACAGCAGAGATTCCATTTCTTCTCATGACTGAACAGTTTAATACGTATGACTTGTAACTTCTCTGCATGGGTCTGTCATCTTTTTAAATGCTATTAAACCTCAGTGACAAAATACCTATTAAGAAAATGGCTGTTGTTGAGAAAGAGATAATAAAAATCAGGTAGATTAATGAACTGAATGGGAAACTTCACTCTAGAAATAAGCAAGCTCACAAACTGAGCTTTGCCATCTACATCCACATTTTAAATCAAACAGGCACTTTAATACATCCAGCTCTGACCAAGAGGGATTTATCAGCCACAGAAAGCATCAGTCAGAACTTCATAAAATTTTGTATACACAGAATCTGCAATATTAGGTCATATAAAAATCGAACAACAAAGTTTCAAATAATGTTTATTGTCTTCTTCCTTCAAAACCGTTGAAGGTTTTGAGGAAAGGACACTGGACTTTTGGCTTCCTATAGGTCCATAGAAATCTTTAATGAGGCACATATAGCCCATTTGTACAAAGGATCATGTTCAGATAACAAGTGGAGATGGGATTTTGTGCATGGTAGGAATATACAGTAGGCAGTAGAGCTGCAATTACAGGTCATAAATAACCTCGTGGATCTATAATCACTCCAGAGCCTGCCAAAAGCAATTCCTTCTCGACTGACAGAGCTTCCAAACCCACCTACTCAATGCCTAAAACCGACAGTTGAGCATCTGGACCAACATTATGGCAATATGAAAATAGTATCATCTGTGTCAATAAACATTCACTAATATCTCTGGCTATTGATTTCTGCTATTATTTTAGAACACAATTTTATTTCAGTTATTGGATTTTGGAAAAGGATTAAGGAGATAAGAAGCTGGTGTTTGAAATAATAATTTGAGAGGAAAAACAGCAACAATGAAAAATTCTGCAGCTACTCATGTTCACAATTATTTTAAAACAATTGACTTTGTTACATACAAATACAATAAATACACTCAGCTTTTTAATGTGGATGTGAATATTTGTATATTCAATAGCTGATTTTCATTTCCATTTTGAATGTAATGAATTTTAAAAATTATTACATTTGGGCAAAATAGAAGTATTATTGGAATACAATTCACAGCAAAATCAAATATTAAGGTAGCTTAAATGAGGCACTGCAACAACCTGTTGTTCAAACAACAAATGCTCAAACAACCAATGGAATGTTAAAATGGAAGACAGCAAAACTGAATTTTTTTTCCTCTTCAATCTGTTAAATTCCATGAGATAAATCAGCACCCCATTTTAAACCTACATTTAATGAGAATTAATAAAATAACAGAAGAAATATATTCACAATCTCAAGATATAATCTCATCTTTGTACCAGTTAGCACAATTTTCTTATACTCATATGGTCCTAAATAGTATAGTTTTTTCCACACAAATAATCTTGCAGAAATATAATCTCATTTATTTCCAAGTGAAATATTATTCAAGACTGGTTGCTGAACTAGATGAAGCATTAATTTGTAAACCTTATTATTTTAAGGTTTGTTTTGTAGGAGATGCCTTTTATTTCCATTTAGATACTATTAAAAACTATTAGAAACTATTAAATTATGAACTGCTGAAATGGCTGAAATTGGACCTCAGGCAACCCACCCAGGCCAGTGGAATATTTGTATTTTCTTCAGTTGCCTACAGATCAAACCCTTAACCCAACACCTAAGCTCCCGAGGCCATTCCCTCCTCCTCTGGCTCCCTGTTCTTAACGCAATCCTCAGCCCCTGAAGACAGTACCAGCCATAGGTCAGGTCCTTTCTCACTTGGGAAGTAATATCACAGGTTACTCCGTGCTTACTAGACTCATCACCTGTCTCAGCTGCACACTGTCGCATGGGCTGAACTCAGTCACAGAGTACACAAGGGAAAATTCATGCCAGTGGTAATTTGACACAATTTCTGCATGCCTCAGTTCACTAATTTGCTAAATGAGAAATATCCTATCCCATAAGTAAACTGTGATGTTTAATGATGCATTTAAACAGGTTTTAAATTCCAGGCTGTATGAATAGACAAAATTTTAAAAGAGACTATGAAATAAAACCCTGCCAAAATTTTGTTTACATCATTTAAAATATTTTAATTCTATAATGTTGAGATAGGTTTCCCAAAGTTCCCATAAAATAGGCAGCTCAGTAAAAGAGATAGTAGGAGCAAGCCTCTTGTGAGAAAGGCTCACCCATTGCTAATGTGAGGAATAAACCAAAGTTGAAAGGCATTATGAGCATTCACCTGGGCTTTTCTCCTTTATGATGCTCAAGGATCTACCTATCTTTTAATTGAACTAATCAGTACAAAAGGATAACATTAAATATCCACCTCTAAGTTTATCTTTGAAACTTATTTCCCATTTTTATCATTATATTTAAAAATCAATCCTGATTTCTGCAGTGCCATACAAAAGAAGAGTGCAAATTCCTGCAACATTTCCAAACAGAGTAAATTGATCTTTTACTGGAGAGCTAATAACATTGTTTCCACCTTATCTCTCTATGTTTTTTTATTCCTGGACTGTCTCAAGAATCCTACCATTTTGCAACAGGATTGTATTTCTGGCTTCTTTATACAAGCTGAACCAAACTTTTTTCTACAGAACAGGGGCAAAGTGTTTGCAGTAAGAGAAAATCAGCTTTCCACAAAAAGCTTCCACTCCAACATGAACTAGGTGGGGATGATTTATAAACCACTGTGAAAGTTATTAAAAATGTATTCTATTTAGACAATTAGTATTCAAGTTTAATTCTGCCCTTATTAAAATGGTCATTTTTGCTATTCTCTCATTTGATGAATGGCGATAATCTGGCACAATTTTTGCATCAGATATTGCAACAATATCCGACTCAAAGGCCGTGCCTAGCTTACAGCTGCTCAGTTCATAGTCACAGGATGGTTTGGGTTGGAAGGGACCTTAAAGCTCATCCAGTTCCAACCCCCCTGCCATCAGCAGGGACACCTTCCACCAGACCAGGTTGCTCAAAGCCTCATCCAGCCTGGCCTTGAACACTTCCAGGGTGCTGGCAGATGAATCCCCCATCACCAGCCAATGATCTTCTCCAAGCAGTTGCTGATTTGGGTGGCTGATGGGCAATGGAGGTGGTCGCCAAGCTACTTCACCTCCACACTGCAGTGTGGCTGCTCCTGTTGGCATATGCAAACTCACTGCTGGCCTCTCTGCAATGTACACCAGCATGTAAATGAGAAAGACTTAGCAAACAGCCCATGGTAGATCCCAGAGTCCAACTGTGAAACCACCATCAAGTCCACAGTGGCCTGACATTATTTCAGAGACCAGAGCTATTTAAATATGAACAAACAATCGCTTTACTCCTGCCCAAAACTGTGACCCACCAGTGGGACAATTGTGCCTGCTGATAGTCTGGCAGATGCTGCCGACCTGCTTCCCTGGTGTAGGATGGTTGACCACGTGTGAGCTGCTGGCAGGAGGCAGCTTGGCTGCACATCAAGCAGGTGGGAGATGTGAAGGGGATGGAAAAACAAGTAATGCTGCCTACAGAAATAACTGGGGCTTTAGTACCACTAGTGCCGGCTCAGGGGTGACCTGCACATGGCGCAGCAATGATTTTAAGGCAGCAGTTGCAGGTGTATGAGCATGTGCATTCACAGACACAAGCTGAGAAATAGGTCACAGTAGCTCTGGGAACAAAGGAACCAAAAAAACCCCAGAAAAATGGTCTATTCTACTTCCTCAGTTTCCAAGGACAGATGTTGTAAAGCAGGCATAACATTAAGGCTTTGTGTTCATTTCCTTCAGATTACTGAAAAATATAAAGCTTAGTTTCATGGGAAGTGTGTGTGGTTTGTCCTGTATCAGCTGTGCTTGCTTAAGAATAATGTGGTCTAGATACATTTCTCAGAGACTTGTTTCCCATTACTGTTTTACATGCATACCAGAAGAGTGCTATGCAGAATTACCAAGAAAGGTTACTAAGACAGCCAAAACAAAAGTGCAAGAAGTGTAACAAAAGCAGTTCTTTGCCAGTGTTGCCCCCAAATGCAAAGCCAATGCTAGTTAAATGACATGTGACAAACGTGCAAAAGGCACAAGGACACTGGTAAGACAGTAAATTCTATGCTCCCTTCCTGGAAGAAGTATGAATTTCTCACTACCTGTACAGGGCAAGATTTACTTTTGCTGCTCCAGTTTCACACATCAAGCAAATTTGTTTTAGGGAGGTGATAGGAGAAGGAGGGCAAGTTGAAATGGCCACCTAGTTCCTTTCTCTGAAAATCAGGGCTGGGTGTCCTCATGGAGGTACACAGATGGGTCAGACTGGAAGAGTAAGTTGTCCAGGCTATTATTTAGGCCACACATCCTCAGGAATGTGGATTTATACACAAAGTACCTGACTTTAGCTTTGAGAGATGGAGATGGCTTGGCTACAGATAAATCCTTGGTTGAGGGAGCTGGAGAGAGCAGGGGAAACATGTCAAGTGATAATATAAAGAGAATTCTCTCTTGGCTCATCTCCTATTCTTCTCTGTTCACAATCACAGCATGCTTAGCTGGATCTTTCCAGCCCAGAGCAACAAACCAAATTTATAATGTTCTTAATTGCTTTTCTTTCCTTTTGCCCCAGCTGGTAGATGGACCTGTACCATATTAGCAATGCTTTGTGTTGTGCTTGCAAGAATGATTATAGAACCAACAAAATGATTTTATTTCCTGATCTGTGCACACTGCAAGGGAAGTTCAGTAAGCAGCACTTGGTCTTTATTTATTTTCACTCTCTGCTCTTGCCTGAGATCAGAAATTATTTCTGATGTATTTTGTTTGCTTTTATTATATGATGCTCTGAATTCTCTCTTTTAATTGTCACAAAGAATGTTTTTTGGAAACAAGTCAAGCTTGCTGAAGCTTTGCTGTAGATGTAGAAAAGCAAGGGATGCTCTGGGACAGCACACAGCAAAGCATGCTTGTAGAGTCTACCAACAAACAGGGATAAAAGAAGATGACTTCTACCACATGCATCAGCCAAGAAATACATATGACTGGGGCTGGTTATAATGAAGATTCTAGTGACAATTGCCTGCCTTTAGAGGTAAGCTAAAGAGTCAACTCAAAGCAGAGACACCTTCAAATGTGTTCTCACATTCAGGAATAAAGATCACCATTCTAACATCTACAGAACCAGCACAAGTTTCTTCAGGCTTTTTGCTATTTTACTGGATTATGTAGAATTGTTTCAGAGTCGTATTTGTGCCCAACCTATGGAATGAACCTGCCATCATACTTTTGGATGTATGTATCATTGTCCTGTCCCTCTGAAAGGGCTATCTGACTGAGGAATATGAAGTACATTCCAATTCAAGATTTAAAAACATCAAAGACTGCAAAATATTGAGAGGTGGTCCAGATGGCCTGCTAAAAGTTGATATGTTACACCTGGTGAAGGAAAACTTGGGTGGAATTGACTCCAAGAGGTTTTGGTATGAGCCATTTTGAACTGACTCTACCAGTCCTCCTACATAGAAGTCAGGCTAAACAGTCCCTTCTCATAGCAAAGATCATTAGCCTCCAATTATTATTTAAAGTTTTATATAAAAATTACAGATTTTTTTCCTGAGGTAATTTCACTATTCTATGGTTGTATTTTTCTCAAACATTATGCTGTAGAAGGAAAAATTCAGTTTTCTTCTTTATAAACCTTACAGTCTAAGGCTGCATGTGGAAAGCAATGCACAAATGCGTGAAAAAATTGGCTTCTCCTCACAGAAGGAGACTCAAGAAAATTGTTATTTCCACAAGGGTGACTTTGATTTTAGCATTATTTTATTTTCTGCAGAGGAAACAGTCACAGCAGATAGCATGCAGTGCTATGCTGCACCCCAAAGAAGGCTGTGAGAGAGTATGAAATTAGTTCAGCTAGTGTTTGTGCTAACTAATGTTAATTTAAATACACTTTTAGTGTGGAAAAAGCCCAGGCTGGGACCATTTCAGTCTTTGAGCAATACAGCTGATTATGGCTGTGCTTACAGAGCTGTGATTGAGCCAGCTAGGAAGAAACCAGGGCTGTGGTTTTTGGTGTTGTCCCAAGGAAGAGCAGGGTGCTGCCTCCTCCACTTCCAGGGAGTGGAAGAGCAGTGAACCATCCGTGGGGACCTCAGTGGATCAGAAAATCAGCCCCACAGGGAGTTTCTGCCTTGAAAAGACGGCTTGAAATCACTGGCTTGCCTTTAGGGCCATCAGCATTTTACAAGCTCTGGGTTAGTGAATTTTGAATCCAGACCTTTCCTTAGTACATCCATTTAATTAAGTCCCAAGACTTTTTCATGGCTCTGTTCTCAATTAGACAAGCTGCAAGTGCCTGTATGGGTCAGAAGAGACAGAGTTCAGTTTGCATCGCTGGAGACTGAAGCACCAGATTCAAAGTTCTCACCCAGATCCACTATTAAGTAATGTCAGAATATTTCATATGGGAGTGGATTTTGATTTTAACCATACACCACCTCCTGGCTGAAAACATGGGGGGTTTTTTTCTACATTGCTCTTACATTATTTGCAGGCACCAATTAATCTCTTGGTGAATGATTTCTTCCAAACTCAAGTAAATATAGATAGAAATTTTCCCCTGGAATCAGAGATATTTTATTGCTTTTTTTCAGCAGTTGAACTTTTTTAATTCAAGTTTGTGTTGGCTGAATTTCCATACAAAGACAGAGAAAAAAATTATCTATGATTCTATTTTTTCTGGTGGTGTTCTCCTGTTTATTTTAGTTGTGAACAAGGGCGATGCCAACAAGAGGATTAGCTGTGGGGGCCTCACAGTTGCTCAGAGCCTCTGCTTCTCTGCAGGCAGGACCAGAAGAACATCATGGATCTGTCTTCATGGGCACTTTGTACACAGTGCAGGGGCTGCACCCTGTAACAGCCCTGTTAGTCCCCCTTGAAAATCTGGAGCTGGCAAAATTTCCCTCCTTACGCAGTGGTGAGGAGAAACTCAGGCTACTTTGAGCTCACATACTCTCATGCATCCTTTGCTATTCACAGGCCAAATAGAGAGGAAGGTCTTTGTCAGACCAACTTCTTTAGCAGCAGGAGGATCTGGGGACGGCTCCGTTCACTTCCAAGTTTGTGAGTGTCTGAGGGAAAGAGTACCTGAAGGCACAGTTAGCAATGGACATTGTAGCACTGTTATCGACCTAAAATTACTCAGGAATGGGGTCAGAGGGCAGGGATTTCTATAAAAGAGGAAAATAAAGCAATCTAGTGAGTCACACAAAGTTAGTTATTCAACTGTCAAATGAAAATCTTACAGCTGAGAGAAAGTACTAGTGAAAGAGGTTTTGTGTACACGCACAATAGCGCTGTCGTTTCATCCCTAAAGTATGGTTTGCACAGTTTTCTTGGCATCTTGTCTTAGGTTTATCTTAGATAACATTTTTCTTGTGCTGATAAATTCCCTTTCTTCCTATTGGAAAAGTTAATTCTTTTCCACTCTGCTACAGAACAGTCAACATGGACCTAAATCCACCTCTCTCTGATAGTTAACTATTTTGCAGAATTATTGCTTCAATTTTGTTGTACTAAAAAGGAGGTAAGGTCCATTCAGTAAGACTTGTAAGCAGTATTGTCCAAGACTAAGCCTAACAGCATCCAAATCTTTTCCCATTCTAGTGCCCAAGAATCTACAAATACCATTACTGTTATTTTTAAATAGCTGTAATTCCTACCATGTTGTTCTAATCAAATTGTCCTAGTAATTTCTTTTCCAAACTTCATAAGCGAATTGCTCAGTCTCCTTTGCAATGCACAGCATTTCCACCTCCCACGAGGATCCATGTGCACACAGGTACCTCCTGCTCTTCCATTTGTCTCACACAGCCTTTCACAGGATGAGAAACCTCAGTTCTTCTGATGTTTGTTTCCTCCTCTGTGAAAACTCCTGTGTAGCAGGGGAGGTCATATCAAGGGCAAATTTTCTGCTCCTTGTTACCTAAATATTCATAGCGATATTGAATATTCACATTTGCACGTATGCTGGTATGATGTGCAGAGCATATTGGCTAGTACCTGTCTCTTATTGAGTCATTCTCAGATACCCCCAAAATGAGAGACTTGAAGTGAGCTGCTAACAAAGGCTCTTATTTTAAAGTTCCAGAAAAGCCATTTAACAATTAACTTCCAGTGTAGTGAGCACTGGATTCATTAAATAAACACTAGGTTACACAAATCCATATTTATCACTCTCTGCAGCAAACAGAAATCTAAAGTAACATTTTGAAATAAATTGCAAGAGGCAAGACAAATATTGCATGGTGAGAAAGTAAGTATATACTACAGAAGAATGGTGGTATATCCTGTCCTCATGGTAAAAATGTGAGGAAAAAAACATAAAACTATTAATGAGTTTGTCGTATTGATGTAGACAGAGTGAGGCAAATGCCATAAAATCTTTTGTAAAGCACTCTGCATTAATTGATAAACAAGATGTTCCATTTCTCTACTATATTCAGAGGATTAGTGTTAAAAAAAATAAATTGAAAATGACAAAATCTATTACCAAAAATTACTTGAAAACACTTTTTTTTTTACTGGCTCTGTACTCTTTCTCCCTCCCAGGAGGATTCAAGGTCTGCAAAATCCTTGGCAGCATGGCAGTATTTTTGTCACCGTCTCCATTTAGAGGTGATTATTTTGGGCAATGTAATTAGAGGTTTTGCATACAAACAGCAGTAATACACGACTGCAAGTTTAAACTGGGAGATTTCAGGGGAAGGAGTGTTTGCTGAAAATCTGCTGTGCTCAATTCAGCCACCAAAAGGATTTCAAAATGGACTTTTTCTCTCTTTCATCAGGAACAGGAGGGAAAAGACACATCATGATTGTATGGTCAAAAAGTCCAAAAGCAGAAATGCACAAATAAGAAAGGAAAACAAAAGAAACCCTGACTAAATAAATGGCTCATGGTCAAGCCTTAAAAATTAGTTTTGCCTCACAGAAGCATAGGCTACAGCAGAAATTAACAAGTAAGCTGGAAGCAAGTGCAGTTACCCCTTTTAATCTGCTCATTACACTTATATACTATATGCTATGCAAAACATGCCTATAGGAGTTCCCTGTCTCACCTCCTGCTTTGTCTGTTTTGTTCCACTCGTGCTGTTTAACATGAAATGTAATTCTCTAGAGGAAAGACAAAAGACTTCTCTTTTTTTACTGTGCATCTGTGTAATGCCTTGTGTCATGGACACAGTCAGTCACAGCTCCTGGGCTCTCCTGCATTGCAAATGGTAAATGACTTTCCAAAGAAATGCGCAGGAATGTTCTCCCATTCACCAAAAGTGCACTGAGGTTATGATTTCCTAGAGATTCATAATCAAAATCCAGCAGGCTCTGCAAATGGAGGGCATCTGGGAAACATGTAGTAAAATTGAGATTCCTCTCCTTCCCTTCAGCTATTTTAAAAGCTGTAGGCTGGCCCTTAACAAGGCATCTCAGCCAACCTAAGAGACAGGAGAACACTGAGATGACTTGCCCCCTGTATTGAAAACAAAGGGTGCATGGCCAAATAGCCAGGTAAAGGTAGGTAAATTAAAATTTACCTTAAAATGGCTGGAGGTGAGGACTTTACCAAGAGGTAAAGATAAATACTACTCTCCCCTGTAATTCAGAAGATTCCACTTAGACTGAGCAGCACTATTCCACGTGTGCTGCAAACAGTGAGAGAACAAAATTGTTTTCTTCGTGGGGAATTTTAATTATCTTCTGTAGATAATGTTCTAGATATCAGTTATTTCTTTAGTATACATGATTCATCAATATTTAATTTAACTGAGATTTTAGCTACACTCCATTTTCTAGCTTACACCTTGTAACTTAATCAATATGCACTTACAATTCTCCTCTAGCATGATGTAAGTACCAAACCTCTAAACTTGCTTCCCAGATTGCTGAATCTTATCTGAGGCTAAAAATGCCCAGCGCTTTCAGCAGCAGCAACTGCTCCGTGAATTCAGAAAATGAGTTTCAAAACAGATTGCACGAACTGTGTACTTCATCATATGTACTGAAGTAGGTCAATATAAATTGTAAAAAGTAGATGGAAATTTAGATATAACTTGTTTACCCTGATTTGTACAGAGAATTGGGAAAGGAATATGTCAATTTAAAACATTTATTCTGTCATTAAAAGAAATAATGAAGCTTGTTTTCCCACAGAGTTGTATAGAAACGAAACCTAATGGAGTCCTTCCCTCTTGTGATCATTAAATCTGTGTGGTTGGCCAGTTGCATTATTAAATAACAGACGAAACATGGAAATGCCTGGAGGCAAACTGAGTTGAACATCTATTGTATTCACTACTGTGCATGTAAACAAACAATATTCCCCATGCCAGAAATCTTACAATCCACAAGAAAACGCTTAAGGAAAAAGGCACAGACACAACTGTGTTAACCTGAAGGCTGCCAGTGTAAAAACAGGTCCTTCAGGGATTTTCATTTCTTTGCAGATGATCAAGGGTCCAGTCTTAAATCCAGAGAAGTCAATAAAATATTCCCATTGACTATAGTAAGCTAACAACCTCAAAAAGAAAGAAGGAGAGAAAGAAGGAAAGAAGGAAAAAGAAAAGAAGGAAAGGATGAAAGATTTTATCAGGATTTCCCTTCTACCTATTCTGTAAAGCCTACTTTAATGTCATCCTAAAGAGACCAAGTTGTTTTCATTTTATTAAAAAAGTATATCAAAGCAATACTGAGTAGTTTGATCCCAGTATGAGAGAACATTTTACCTCTTATTTTTTATTAAATAATCCCTTTCATTTAATAACAATCCTATTTTCAAAGTAAGAAACTAGAAATGTCTGTGTGACTATTCCGTATAACAGGAAAAAGTTGTTTTTATTTCTGCAGGGACAGTAAATTGGAGCCTTTCATCAACTACTATTCATCTCCTCTTTTTATGAGGATATAAGTAGGTAATTATCAGTGAAGTTCAATGATCAAGGTGCTGCATAAATTTGCAGAAGAAACTAATCCTAATTAATCTAACTAAACATATGGTTTAAAATAATCCCCAATGCAAGTAGTTTTTTCCTCGATCATTTGCTTTTATATTAGAATTTCATCTGTCCTTCATGCTTGATATTTGAAATGGCACCCAAAAGAGACATTTTTACCTGGAAATTTCACAATGTTGTTAAATACAGCCTCAGGTACAAAAGAACAGAAACAAATACTCTATTGCTACAGATGAGCACAGTTTCATGAAAAAGTGAACCAACACCAACAATCTTTAGGAAATTTGATGAAGATAATTAAGGAATAAGTTTATGACATGCAACGGGTGGAGCTGAATGGCTACAGGTCTCTGCCACAGCTGTGAGGAAGTTCTCTCCAGTCTGTTCTTGGTGGGGAGGAAAAGGGGAAAGATGGGTTCTGTACAGTGGCTTTACTCTGGGTTTTCATTACCGTGTTTATAAAGATTTTGGCTGTTTTATGTTGAACCATTTTTTAGCTATTTTAGACCTTCATCCCCCTATACTCATTTTGTTGTCTTAATTCTGCAAACTCCCCAAAGACATACACATAAGGCTGAAATAATCTCAAATGTACCTGCAGAATGAATGACTTTAATGTTAATTTTAAATCTGACACTTCATTGTCACAGTGGATCAAGAGCTCTGCTGTGCCACCCTTGACCCCCGGACTTGAGCCTGAACTGAGCCTCAGGACCGCCGTGCTATGGTCTGGGCAAGGAACCACCAACCTGTTTGACAAATTCTCCATTGAGGGACCAGTTTAAAAAACCAAACCAAACCAAAATAACCACAACCTAAAGGTCTTTTAAATGTTAAGAGCATAAGTAGCTGTGTCAAAGTCTAGAGGTTTCAAAAACATCTTCCTACTGAGGACTGAGTGCCTCTGAGTGCTGTCAGGGGCACTAAGTTGCTTCCCTTGTTTACCCTTCAACAAGCATATGAGTTGTCTGATACATTGAGAAACCTGCAAGGCCCACACAGAAAACTGGCAAAACACTACCCCAGGTTATAATCAAACGGATACAGAGAAGTACAATCCTTCCAACTAATGTTTCTGATGGAGAACAGATGAGTACCCAAGTACTTTCCCTTGTATGAGCTGATTATGAGGAAGAGCCTGTAAATAGTGCCCAAAATCATAGAATCACAGAGTGGTTTGGGTTGGAAGAGACCTTAAAGATCATCTAGTCCCATCCCCCCTGCCGTGAGCAGGGACACCTTCCACTAGACCAGGTTGCTCAAAGCCTCATCCAACCTGGCCTTGAACAGTGCCAGGGACGGAGCATCCACAGCTTCTCTGAGCAACCTGTGCCAGTGTCTCACCACCCTCACAGGAAAGAATTGCTTCCTAATACCTAATCTAAACCTCTCCTCTTCCAGTTTAGAGCCATTACCCCTTGTTCTATCACTACCTGCCCTTGTCAAAAGTCCCTTCCCAGCCTTCCTGTAGCCCCTTCAGGTACTGGAAGGTCACTAGAAGGTCTCCCCAGTGCCTTCTCTTCTCCAGGCTGAACAACCCCAACTCTCTCAGCCTGTCCTCATAGGAGAGGTGCTCCAGCCCTCGGATCATCTTTGTGGCCTCCTCTGGACCCACTCCAGTACATCCATGTCCTTCTTATGTTGGGGGCCCCAGAACTGGACACAGTACTCAGGTGGGGCCTCACAAGAGTGAAGTAGAGGGGCAGAATCACCTCACTTGAGCTGCTGGCCACATTTGATCCTGTTCCCCTTTATACCTCCGCAGCAGCCAGAGAGACCTCCATAAATTTGGAGAGCTGTAAACAGGCTGATAAACACTCATAGTCCAAGCTTTGTCCCCATATATGGGTGCTGGAACCAGAGTTGTCCCACACTACACTCACAGCCAACAAATGTGCCCATCTGAGTTGCCCCTGCAGCCGAGCTAATCAGATGCAGGGACATTCAGGGAGGTTGGCTCATAGGTGGAAAGGAAAGGTCAGCTAAATAGTTTCCAGTGCTCTGTACTCAAAAAGTAGTTGGTCTTCTTCATCTTCCTCCATTTTTTTTTTCCTGAATGCTAGTAAACTTAAATTGTCATCGTTATAGATTTGTAACAAGTATATATTTTGTTTTGAAAAAAAAATTAAAGTCTAATTATAAAATAAATACATAATCAGTTACTTATTTTAATATCTTTCTCTTTAGTGGATTTGATCTGAAATGCTCAGGAAAATCTGAGGTGGTTTGCTTTACTGTTTTTCTCTAGATGACAAGTACAGAAAAGAATGAAGTTTAAGGACCCAATCCTGCAAATTGCAGGTTGTGCATAACTTAATTCTTTTACATGGACAACATAAATTCCAGCACCTGCTCGTACAAAATTCACAAGCTAACAAAACACAGCTGAGCTTCCATATGAACAAATGTCAGCATTTCCTCAGGGAAAACTGAGGGATGCACTAGTTGCAAATAGTAATTTCTGAAGTCCAAATGATTTCTGAAAAACTAATAAAGGCTTAAAGAAGTTGGAGCTGTCATAGGTGGGATTCTGATTGTAATTAACCCAGAGCAAGTCTGGGATGTTTCCACTGGATACAGAGGCAGTATGTGACACTGGTGCAGGGTAACAGCCTTAAATTCCCAGCCTTAAATCCCTACCTGTGTTCAAGAAATGTTTGGATTTTAGAAATGAGAAGTCACCGTCTGTTTGCCATCAGTTTTCCTTTAAGGCAATAGTGAGGGTTTTTCGTACATTATTTTGGCCTTTAGATCTCTTCCTGCAGGGGAAGTTACAGTGAAGCAAGTCTGAAAAATATCAACTGATTTGAAATGAGTTTCCTGAAGGGGAGGGGGTTTTTTTAACTTTTAATCATTTTAGTGCTTATTATACTAGAAATGTAAGATGTCATTCCTAAGCTTAAAAAGTTCACCCGTTGCATGCAAATATCTGTGATTGGCAGGACTTGGGTGAGGATGGGGCACTGGCTGACTCTGCAGCACCCTGTAGAGGGATGCTGTACAGAAAATGTACAGAATATTGCTCAATGAGACTGAAAAAAACAATGTGTCATCTGTGCTGCAAGCATCACAGCTCAGCTCAGCTGAAATAGCAAATAGTCTATCTGGGTTAGGGGAAGTCTAGTCTTCTGAAAATCTCTCACCTGCTTAAAAACCCAGTGCTTCTATTCCTGGAAAATCCTTGCCATTCCTACAGAGCATTTACTACAGGACAAACAATGATAGCATCCAGAACATAATATTGATAACACACACAATTAATTTGTTATAATGTATTTCAAATAACTAAAGTCATGAGGTTATTGGGTTTTTACTTATCCTCTGAGATTTGTACCATTTCCTTGTTACAAAGAGGCTGTTTATGGAAGGGGAAGGTGTGAGGATGGCTATAAATGGCAGAGTCTTGAAGAGATAATTCAAAGTAGCTAGAAATCCACAATAGGATTTTCACTATCTATAGCTATTTTTCAGTCTGCTTGTACTTTGCGTGCACCATACAGGCATTTATATTTCCAAAATGTGTACAAACAGTTGTTAATGTACAGAGTATACATTACATTTCTTAACTTTGGAGACTCTTATAAGAAATGTCACCCTACAGTAGCTGTAAAGCAGTTTATACTTTACATGCTATAACTCAGATATTTCTGGGCCAGTCTTGCAAATACAAATCACAGTACAGAACCTAGACAATAGGATGAAGGACTCAGACCTGAATGGTGCATGCCCTGAGTGAATACACAGTTTTACCACATCCTATTTATATATCCATTGTTTTGTGTGTGATAAAGCAGTAGTCAAAAATAGGAGCTCAGCTGGAGACTCATAATTAAATTTGGATAAATTTTCCCAATTGTTTGTTATGCAAAAACGTATTTCCTATGGTGCCTGGGTTACAAAGACATTACTGGCACTTAGGAGATGAGCAGATAAGGTTGAACCAGCTGACAATTAGTGAAGCACCGCATCTGCTTGCCATTTTCAGTCCCCAAGGCATTAGCTTTGCCTCCTGACAGCTGTCTTCTGTTTCAAGAATAGAAGATGGTTTGGGCTGTTACTTGTCTATCACTTTTCAAGATTTTGGAGAGTCACCTTCATGCAAGCTTCCACACCTCAAACTTTCTTCCCTGAGTTATAAGTACATCATCACAGCCCATTCATGCCAGCAAAGCACAGGCTCCTGGTTCACAAATAGGATTTAAGCAAAGAGAATAAAGAATTTGAGAGCTCTTCTCAAAGACTTTGGCCCAAATGCAGACACCTTTCCATCTGCAGGTGCTCTCTGAAGCACTGTGGTCACCACAGTGTCTGAATTCAAGAGACTATGGATGACTGTCTGTCACAGTACCTGCAACAGCTTGATTTAGAGATGGCAAGCCTTTCTTCCCACTGCATCTGGAGGGATATGGGAGCTGGAAGCTGGAGCCTCAGGGCAGATACTCTCAATTTCTTAATGTTCGTTTGAACTTAGATGCCATGGTAGTCATACTGCTTAATTTATGTACTTATAAGGTGTTATGAATATGCTCCCTTACACTTCCCCACCAGCTCTGACTTCCATCTCTCAACTGGTTGCACATCAAGGCTTCTGCAGAGCCCAGTGGAACTGCCTGTGTCTGGAGCTCCCTTGCCAGGAGGAACGAAGAGTCTTGTGAACTGTAGGCTTTTTCTTTGAGGAGAGCATGGGGAAAAGACATGACCCTCATTTATACTGATGTGAACTGAGAGCAAATTAATTACAAAATGCAAAGCTGGTAATGAAGAAGACTAGCGTTAGAACGATTATTGTTCTTAATTATTTTGGAGGATTTGAGGAAAGAGTGTGTGAAAAGCAGTAACGTCAAAGAGCAAGCATGCTTTGGCTATCGAGGTAGCTCATATGTGACTGTGCATATATCTATGCACAGCAGACATTATAAAATAATACAGAGCGCCTTGATTGATCAGCCAACCTTTAGAGAACAAGGCTTCTGTGGATAATTTATCAAAACAAAACCATCTTCCTGGCACAAGTTTGCTATATCAATTCTGTTTGAGCTAGCTAAATAAACACAAGTATTCCATTATCTTTTGTTGTCTGTACTAGCATTGCAGCATTTTCAGTACCAAGATAAACATTTATAATAGTGGATCATACCATTAGGCTATTATCATCAGCTTTTAATAAAAGAGATTGCTATCGACCAGTGGGAATACGATGGACCTACAAAATCAGGCAGACAAGTCATTTTTTTCAGTAGCTGCCCTTATTATGTTCTTGTCTCACAATAAATATGAGATTATTTATCCTTCAATAAAACAAATTTAATGTAGTTTACATTACCATGGGGAGGAGCCCATAGAGACAAATGTTACTGAATGAGTACCTTGGGGTACGTTTACATCAAGCTTAGCTTCTGGTATCTTTCTGTTGTGCCCATTCCAGCAGCTCACCTCATAATTGTCTGTGGAGGGTTGCCCTAAATCCAGAGACCTGTGATGGGAGTATGTTTTGATCAGACATACCACTGTCCTCCAGTCTGTCTCATTACCCATTATGTCTAGCTGTCTTCCAAGAGCTAGTAAAAGCCTGCCTTTCCCTTGTTACAACACAGCTAGTAGTATAATAAATGGTTTCCAAACTGCATGCAGCAAAAGTTGTCTAAGGAGGTTACAGCCCATGTGAACTTGTAGTGCCTAAGCCTTCTCAGCAAAAAGGACCAAGTTCATGTTATAATTATTAACAAGATTTATGCCTTTCTAAGTCTACCACCCAGCAATAGGTTTGCACTTCAACAGCACCTTTGGATATCAAAGACTAATACCTTGACATAGGCAAGGCAAATCACGAGCTGATACTTGGATTATGAACAAATTAAAATTTGTATTTCACATTCACTGGTTCACCTGCTCTCAGTAGGTCTTCCATAAACCAACAAGGAAAGAATTGCTGCTGGACCTTGTATATCAACTAATGAAGGAGTAGTTGGGGATGTGAAGTTTGGGGGCAGCCTTGGCTGTAGTGACTATGAGATAGTGGAGTTCAGGATCCAGGTAGGAGGAAACCGGGCAGTAAGTCAGACTGCAGCTCTGAACTTCAGGTGAGCTAACTTTGGCCTCTTCAGGGACCTTCTTGGAAGAATCACATGGGATCAGACCCTTGAAGGAAGAAGGGTGCAAGAGAGCTGGTTAATATTCAAACATTACTTCCTCCAGGCTCAAGAGCAATGCATCCCTGTGTGCAAGAAGTCGAGCAAAGAGGAGAGAAGACCGGTATGGATGAACGAGGAGCTCCTGGCAAAACTCAAACATAAGCAGGAGGTGTATAAGAGGTGGAAGCAAGGACAGACCACTTGGGAAAAATATAAGGGCGTCACCAGAACATGTAAAAATGTGATGAGGAAGGCCAAGACCTAATTGAAACTAAATCTGTCAAGGGAGGTCAGAGACAACAAAGAAGGGCTTCTTCAAATACATCAATAACAAAAGGAAGGCCATGGAAAATGTGGGGCCACTGCTCAATGGGGCAGGGTACCTGGCAACAGAGGACATGGAGAAGGCAGAGTTACTGAATGCCTTCTTTGCTTCAGTCTTCACTGCCAAGAGCACCCCTCAGGAATCTCTGACCTAAGAGACCAGTGAGATTCAGGAAAAAGGAAGACTTTCCCTTGGTCAGTGAGTGTTGGGTTAGAGATCGACTATGCAACCTTAACAAGCCCATGGCCCTGATGGGATGCACCCACGTGTGCTGAGGGAGCTGGCTGTCATCATTGCTAGGCCACTCTCAATCCGATTTGAGAGGTCATGGCAATCAGGAGAGGTTCCTGAAGACTGGAAGAAGTCAAATGTCACTCCTGTCTTCAAGAAAGGTAAGGAGGAAGAACCAGGGAACTACCAGCCTGTTAGCCTTACCTGAATTCCTGGAAAGGTAATGAAACAGCTCATCCTGGAGGCCATCTCTAAGCATATGAAAGACAAGAAGGTCATCAGAGATAATCAGTATGGATTCACCAAAGGGAAATCATGCTTAACTAACCTGATTGCCTTCTATGATAGGACAACTGTCTGGATAGATGAGGGGAGGGCAGTGGACTTGAGCAAGGCTTTTGATACTGTCTCCCATGACATCCTCATTGGCAAACTCAAGAAGTGTGGACTTGATGACTGAACAGTGAGGTGGATTGAGAACTGGCTGAATGACAGAGCTCAGAGAGTTGTCACTGGTGGTGTGGAATCAAGTTGGAGGCCTCTATCCAGTGGTGTCCCCCAGGGGTCAATACTGAGTCTACTGTTGTTCAACCTATTCACCAATGACTTAGATGAAGGAACAGAGTGCCTCAGCAAATTTGCTGATGATACTAAAGTGGGAGGAGTGTTGGATACACCAGGCAGCTGCGCTGCCATTCAGAGGGACCTCGACAGGCTGGAGAGATGGGCAGAGAGGAACCTCATGAGGTTCAACAAGGGAAAGTGCAGGGTCCTGCATATGGGAAGGAATAAGCCCAGGCACCAGCACAGGTTGAGGGCTGACCACCAAGTTAAATATGAGCCAGCAGTGTGCTCTTGTGGCCAGGAAAGCCAGTGGTATCCTGGGTTGTATTAGGAAGAGTGTTGTCAGCAGATTGAGAGAGGTGGTCCTCACCCTCTACTCAGCCCTGATGAGGCCCCACCTGGAGTATTGTGTCTGGTTCTGGGCTCCCCAGTACAGGAAGTACATGGAACTCTTGGAGCATGTCCAGTGAAGGGTGACTAAGGTAATTAAAGGACTGAAGGATCTTTCATATGAGGAAAGTCTGAGGGAGCTTGACCTGTTCAGCCTGGAGAAAAGACTCAGAGGGGATTTGATTACTGTTTATAAATATCTAAAGGGAATGTGTCTAGAGGGTGGGTCCAGACTCTCCTCATTGGTACCCAACAATAGGACAAGACGCAATGGACATAAACTGCAGCATAAGAGGTTCCACCTGAACTTAAGGAAGAACTTTACTGTGAGAGTGACTGAGCACTGGAACAGGCTGCCCAGAGAGGCTGTGGAATATCCTTCCCTGGAGATATTAAAAAAACCATCTGGACAAAATCCTGGTTCACGTGCTCTAGGAGTCCCTGCTTGAGGGTGGTTGGACTAGATGACCTTCAGAGGTCCCTTCCAACCTTAACCATTATGTGATTCTGTGATAAGATTGAGAGAAAACTTCATCCTGACTAAGTTTGCCAGGTTTAGTAACATGTCTGGAGGACATGGTCTGTCCTGTCACTGCTTTACTCCTCACCTCTGGCTGAATGTAGCACAAAAAGATGCCTAAGTTGAAATAACTAACAAGAAAACTTAAGGGTGTTACCGTCTTATACATCTATAGTTCTTTCTCCATGTCCAGTAACTGGCATTTTAGGTGTGGTCCTCCTACAAAGCTTATCAGACGCCATGAACAATTTCTGGTGTAGCTGTGCACTCCACTCCTTGGGGCAGCAGTCAGTATTTGGGTGTGTGAGGTTGCTGCTGGGGTGTCATACTCTTCCTCCTTTGTGAAAGTCTCTGTACCGTGTGGTAGTAGTAGTACACAAAAACAAGGAAGGTCTTATGGCAGTGCTCTGCTCCAACCTGGGAAGGCTTTGGGGGGTTATTGGTAGATATTCAGGAGGAGGCATCAAGAATAGGATTTTAGGCTGGGTTTGGGGGAGACTATGGAAAATTACACTCAAAATTCCAGTCAAAGAGGTGAAATGAAGAAATTCTGTTACCTGTAGGGTTTAAAACCCCATTGCATGAAGGAGTAGAGAAAAATAACACAGCATTTAATTCTGTTCTGGGAGTGGGATAGTCTAGATTAATTTTTCCTTATCTCTTTTGAACCTGATCTTGTGTTACAATGAAGCCTAACACTGGAAACTCTCCTCATTCATCTGCTCATGATAAAGAGGAGATAATTGTGGAAGTGGAGCAGGTTCCTACCACCAGAGACCAAAACCCACAGTGAGATGCTCTGACAAATCACTTCAATCTTCATAAACTCATGTCTCCAACTGAATTGAGTTGGCGTCCCTCAGAAATTCACCTTAATTAAACAGAGTTTTATTACTGACATGATAACTACATAGCTTGCTGTGTAATCAAAAGTCTTTCACAATTCTCTGACTGCACTGAAGAAAACTCCAAAACAGTGATACTCAATAATCAGTGAGAAAACCAGTGGTGTATGTAAAATTTACCACCAGATTTCAGTTCTGCTGCGCTGCTACCAAAAGTCTAAAAGACATATAGAAAAATACATGTATTATTCCCTTCTCAACTGTCCCTTGCAGCCCATGAAGTTGCTAAAAGCTGCCTTTGTTTCTCTGGGGAGAAGATGACAGTTGCTGATGCTGTGATCGCTTAATCTATTTTTGCTGATGTACTCTTCAGTGCTACAATTTGGTTCTACTAATTGATTCCTCCTACAAAAAAACAGCTGATGAACATCCATTTTAAAAGTATGCCTAAATTGGGTTGATCTGCCACTCTTAAGACTGCAGCTACTTTTGATTATTTAAAATAACAGTAAGCACCTTAGTCACACAGTTGCCTTAGGTAACGCTGTATAACACTTGCATTTTCTTTCACTTTACTTATTGTAACCACAAATATCTGAGGAAAAATTAATTTATTCAAATTTTGGGCTCTCTCTGTACCTGTTGGTACTTCTGCTTTTCCATGCAATGGTAGAAGACAGCTGGTATTAGCCGTTGCTGGAAACAGTTTTGCATGATATCTAGCTCTTTTCTTCACCCTAATTTTGGCTGCTGTGAAGTCAGGAATGATGAAATTAGTAAAGTTCCTTATATATGAGAGTTTTCCCATGCAAATTTATTTGACACTTACAGAAGGAACTTGTTTTCTAAAAACTCAATTGAAGTTATACTGTAGCAAATCTTTAAAAATGAAAAGGTAATATCTAGAACTGCATTGTAACAACAAGGTACCTATTGTTGTCTCACTCTGTAAGGAAATTGAGGCACTCAGTGCTGTAGAGAGGAGCAAAATTTCAGATAAGCCCTAAACCCTTTGGGAAAGTGCTGTGGAAAGCGATGCTTTAATTGCAAAGGAAATACAAGGAGGTTTGGTGTGACCAAAACTAGACTAGCACCTTAGTTGCCTTAACAAAGGATGTCCATGCCTGTGGTGAGAGGAGGAGTCCTGTTTCCTGCCAAGTGGTAACTAGTACGTAGGTGAGTAGCTGTAAGATGATAAACTCAACTGCTTGGGAAAGTATCTGTGAAAATTCATAGGGTCAGGACGTATAGAAAGATGTTTGTGGAAATGAGGAAAGTGTGAAGAGCTATAACCTTTTTTTCTAGCAGAGGATTCAGTGATTAATAGCTCCACCAGACTGCAGCACAGTTCTGCACTATCTATCTCCTGCATTTTGCTCTTTTTCAACCTCCAGAGTCTTTGATGGTATATCCACTATATATTTTATACTTGCAGGTCTCCTGATCTTACCTTATAAAGTGACTTTGCAAAATAAATAAAGCAAATCCTTACCACAGAATCACAGAATGCTAGGAATTGGAAGGGACCTTGAAAGATCATCTAGTCCAACCCCCTGCCGGAGCAGGAACACCTAGATGAGTTCACACAGGAAGGCGTCCAGGCGGGTCTTGAATGTCTCCAGAAAAGGAGACTCCACAACCTCCCTGGGCAGCCTGTTCCAGTGCTCTGTTACTCTCACAGTGAAAGTTTTTCCTTATGTTTACATGGAACCTCCTGTGCTGCATCTTGCATCCATTGCCCCTTGTCCTACCATTGGGCATCCCTGAGAAGAACCTGGCTCCATCCTCCTGACACTCACCCTTCATATATTTATAAACATTAATAAGGTCACCCCTCAGTCTCCTCTTCTCCAAGCTAAAGAGCCCCAGCTCCCTCAGCCTTTCCTCATAAGGGAGATGCTCCACTCCCTTAATCATTTTGGTGGCTCTGCACTGGACTCTCTCAAGCAGCTCCCTGTCCTTCTTGAACTGTGGGGCCCAGAACTGGACACAATATTCCAGATGTGGCCTCACCAGGGCAGCGTAGAGGGGAAGGAGAACCTCTCTCGACCTACTAACCACACCCCTTCTAATGCACCCCAGGATGCCATTGGCCTTCCTGGCCACAAGGGCACAGTGCTGGCTCATGGTCATCCTGCTGTCCACCAGGACTCCCAGATCCCTCTCCCCTACACTGCTCTCTAGTAGATCATCCCCGAACCTGTACTGGAGCCTGGGGTTGTTCCTGCCCAGGTGCAACACCCTACACTTGCCCTTATTATATTTCATCAAGTTTTTCCCTGCCCAGTTCTCCAGCCTGTCCAGGTCTCTCTGGATGGCAGCACAGCCCTCTGCTGTGTCAGCCACTCCTCCCAGCTTTGTATCATCAGCAAACTTGCTGACAGTGCACTCTGTTCCCTCATCCAGGTCATTGATGAATATATTGAATAATACTGGTCCCAGTACCGACCCTTGAGGGACTCCACTAGACACAGGTCTCCAACTAGACTCTGCCCCATTGACCAAATATCAAAGAGTAAATTGTGTGTGTGGAGGAGGGGGAATAGTATGCTATTTTCCTGAATATTTTGTATCTTTCTATTTATCTCTCTACACAGATATGAGGTTAAGTAGCCACTGGGTAGAAGAAGATTAGCTTTCATCTCCTGGCCAAATTCCATTTTAGGTAATTACATTCTTCCTGCCTAAATATCTCCATAATTTCAATTGGGTACAGTCTATTTCCTATCTCAAATTGCTTTGCCGTACATAATATGAGTTCCTGTATTCTCTCCCAGAAATGAGTGCGCTCTGCTAACAGATGAATTTATCACTGTATGATCACTGGTGAGTAGTTACACAATAAAGTCAACAGAATGTTCTTAAATTCCTTTTGGAAACAGTACTATACAGCCATAAATCTATAGTGTTTGTCATTAGTATTGAGCAGAGGCAATACATTATGGAGATTTCTTTGAGATAACATACTAGAAACAAGAGAGTCTGGTACTAAGCTGGTGATGTCTGCCTCTTTCACCTTTGGATCAGGGAGTCACAGGACATCAGTAGGGATCTGACATGGTGAATTAGAGATATGCTTGGATGATAGCTGGATGTAGGGAAAAAAGTTGCCATGAAGTTGCTATACATTCAACAGTAGATGTATATACATCAGTTAAATTCCTTGGAAGAAGGGATCCACATACCAATGCCCGGGCACTCAGTACAGAGAACTATACAGAAGAAAATTAAGAGGGAAGAATAAGAACTAGGCAAGCACATGTGATACAACCCAGTGATTTCCAGGCTAAGCTCATACAGCCTCCAACTCCAGGTTCTGGAGTTGCAAATTATGATGATAAAGTCTCAAGAGGCCCAAAGTCTCTTTGGTGCTGTGTTGTGTGTGTGTGTTGTGCAATAACAGCAACAATCCTCCTTCACACCTCTGAGGCACCTGAAAAACTCCTCATAGTGTTCAGCAGTCAACTGGATATATTAGCAACCAGCAAAGCCAGCATGATTCAGCAATCGCTTCTCTCCAGCTCCTCTTTTTTAGAAAGAACAATGCTATGCATGGTATAATTTTAAACTACGTCTCTTAATTATAGGTTAAAATAAGTGTTTTGGGTTTGCACTATACTGTACTCTTGGCCTGAGCTTCTACTATTCTTTCTTGGTTTTCTTTTCCCCTTGTTATGCTTATGAATAAGACAAACTGAGAATAAGCTTTCAAGCAGTGTTTTACACAGTTGTCCATTGAGTGTGACAGTTCTTGCAGGTCATTTGAAATTACTTGGCACTGAGCCTCTGTTGTCTTCTTGTCACCAAATATACTTGTTTTTTAAAAAATTCCTACTTTAAGTGCTTGCAGAGTAAACTGAGTCTCTCACTTATCAGTATATCCTGGATAATAACACAATGTTTTAAATAGCCAGGGAAGAAACATTGTCATTTAACAACGATCTCTGTTGCACATCATAATTAATAAGAAATACATTACTTTCTACATATCATTTATTTTATTTGTAGCATGAAGTCAACCATAATTTATTAATATTAAAATTATTAAAAGGATCCCACCAAGGTCCTAACCCATTAATAGTCTTATAGTGGCAATAAGCAATCTTTAATTCCCTGTGCTCTGTCTAGGTCATCCTTTCAGAATTTATAATGCCTCATTTTTATGATAAATGATACTGTTTCAAAAGCAATTGAACACCTACATTATCTAGACCATCTCAAGAAGCAATCTTTGGCCTTCAGGGATAGCTCTTTATACAATGGATGGCCCTATCCACATAGAAGAGCATCCACCCCTGGTCTCCTCTGGGCAGATGGTCTTAAAACATTGTTATTGTGACTTTCTGTGATTTTTTAATTCCAAGAACTTGAAAAAATAGGAGCATGCTTTCATAGGCTGGGAAATAGAGCATTTCATGCCATGACTCTGAGAGTATGCGGTACATGAAGTAAGGCATAGCCTCGTAGAGATTTGGGGTGCATGAAAGTACAAGACCTGTTGGCACAGTATGGGAAGATCATGTGTGGGCTCAAGTTATCATGAACTGCCCCAAAATCATCCCTGGTTTTGTCTGACCTGATATTAGGGAATGCAGAAACTCACCCAAAAGGAGAGCCCTGGACTGAAAGGCCACTCACAAGGTGTAGACAGTTGGGGGACAGGATCCATCAGTGAGCTGAGGAGGTAGGTTGTTTGTCAGGGGCTATACACCTGGTATTTCTCTTTGCTGAGCTGGCAGACCAGAAGGCAGTAAAATAATGATTTGATGACACGATGAAGCCCCATTTCCAAAAAAGAGTTTATTTCCAGAGACCTCAGTAAGGTCAGACCAGTCTAAATCAGTGCTGTACATAAGCACGTTCAAGATACATACAAATATTTCATTATTTGACCTTCTAGGATATTCAGAACAGATTATGAACTAAATATTTTCTGAATGCAGAAAGTAACATGTGAATGTGGAAAAAGGAAAAACTTGCTGGCCTGGGAATGGCCACATTGCTGCCCATGTGCTAGGTAAAGGGAGTAAGCAGTGGTTTGTGAGCATCTTCTCATGAAGTTGTGCTACACGTGACCAGGTCAGATGCTGAGTGAGAACAACTATGTAGAGGAAAAAATGCCTCTGTGCCAATTATTTTAAATCTCATTCCTTTTTAAGTGCATTTCAAGTTTCAAATAACATACAGACTTTAAGTGCCAAGCGAGCCCTGAGGCTGAGTTCATAGTGCTGGAAAGTATCTTTTGCAAAAATATTCTCATCTGCAGCCTCTACTATGCTAAATGCAGAAGACAAAAAGATTACTTTGCTGTAATCTCAAAAGAAAAAGGGAATTTTTCTCTGCCTGTTTCTGATTTAGGATTGCTATAGTTTGCAGTTCTAATCCCAACTGAGGGGCTGTTTGAAGAGCCTGGAAGTTTGAAGGAGGCACAGCCTCCTTGTGTGGTGCAAATTCAGGTCCCAAGCATCTGCCTTTGTCAGGGTGCTGAAGCCTTCTCGGTCCAACCACCGAGCATTGCTGGTGCTCAGCCCACTTACCCACAGCTTCTGCACAGAGCAAGTAAGCAGCAGACAACTTAGAAGGAGGCACAGCAGAGTCAGGGCAGAGCCGAGCATCGCTAACAGTCTATCAGACCAGAGCTGGCAGTGTAGAACTTGCAAACTGATCTTTCTTAAATGAGTCTGATTTTAAACATTTTTTTTCAATAATCCATGCCCAGGGTATGAATAAAAAGCAATTTGCCTCCTCTACTAAAATAGCCTCCTACACAAGTCTGTACCTACAACTGAGTGGAAGTTTCCCTTCCTGCTACTTGCCTTTACTCATGGCAATAAATTATTTAATAATACTCCAGGAAGCAGGCTGGCTGGCTACATGGCTTGGCAGGAATTAAAGCACAACTGTATAATTCCCATCCTCTTTCTCCCCAGAAAAATTCTACTTTTTGTAAAACCACTAAGTGATGTACCAGAGGCATCTGGTGATGTCCAGGTGAGGCCTGGGTATAGGATCCTCTGCTTGAAAGTCTGAAAAGCTTATGGAGAGCCACGAAAATTCACAGCATGGTGGGTTCTAAGGATTAGTGAAAAACTATTTGGTGACTAAAATAAACCCAGATGATGTTCAGCAAGTGGTTGACAACCAGTCCATACTGTAAAAAAAATCAAGGATAAAGAATAGGATAAATAAAGGGATTTGTTGCCAAATTCCTCCAATGTTTGCAGATGGCTCTGCAGCTGTTCTTGTGTCGATGATATCAATAATAGAAATGAATTTCTATGAAAGTTCTCTTAGATTGAATATTAGGAAAAATTTCTTCACCAAAATTGTTGTCAAGCATTAGAACAGGTTGCCCAAGGAAGTGGTTGAGTCACCATCCCTGGAGGTATTTAAAAGATGTGTAGACATGATGCTGAGGGACATGGTTTAGTGGTGGACTCGTCAGCATTAGGCTTATGGTTGGACTTGATGATCTTAAAGTTCTTTCCCAACCAAAATAATTCTATGATCCTACAACTACTAGCGTTATTAGTGCAGTGTTCACATGCCTGTGTACTGGTGCCTGACAGAGAAAGCTGTGAGCTGGGTGGGGAATTGATTCATACAGCAGCTGAGAGTGTGTGTTGGACCTCCAGCACTAGAATATGGAGGGTCTTTGAGTGTCTGGGGACACACAGAATTACTGCTTATGCAGGTGAGAGTTTAGAAAGTCTGAGGTGCTGTTGCTTCCCTCCAGGATGGAAGGAGGTGTGAAGATGAAGGTCTTCCTGGCAGCCTCCATGATAAATCCACCTCTGTTGTGTCCCAGTGACTTGGTGAAACCAAAAAAGGAGGAACCAAATCATAATACAAAACTGCTTCAAGCTGTGTCTTCTATCAGACACTTTTTGTTTGTTTTTAAACTTACCAGTCATATCAGTGTTAATTGATATAGCTCCATTAAATTAATATATGCAAACCTGCAGGAGGATAGTAGTCAGGAAAATACTCTGGCTTTGATCATTTAACCTTGGTTTCACTGCACCGATTTGGTTTTACCACCACTAGCAAAAGCGGTCAGTATTTTGCCAAGTCAGGTACTTCATCAGTATTAGTTAGCAGCTGCCCTGCTGAGTCCATGTCTTGGAAACACAGAGCTCATCACACTGCTCCCATTTCCAACTTCTCTAAGTATCCTTTCAGCAAATTCAATAAATAGTTTGTGTTTTACAAGATCAAGAATTGGGCCCATGTGAACCTCAACAAGGCCAAGTGCAAGGTCCTGCACCTGGTCAGGGCAACATCTGGTATCAATACAGACTGGGAGATTTGAGAGCATCCCTGCTGAGAAGGACTTGTAGGTACTGGTGGATGAAAAGCTCAACATGAGCTGGAAATGTGCGTTCATAGCCCAGAAGCCCAACCATATCCTGGGCTGCATCAAAAGCAGCATAGTCAGCAGATTGAGGGAGGTGATTCTGTCCCTCTGCTCTGCTCTGCTCTGGTGAGACCCCACCTGGAGTACTGTCTCCAGTTCTGGAGTCCTCAGCACAGCAAAGACATGGACCTGATCAGAAATGATCAGAGTGCTGGAACACCTCTCCTATGACGAAAGGCTGAGAGAGTTGAGTTCAGCCTGAAGAAGAGAAGGCTCTGGGGCAGCTTTATTGTTAACTTTCAATATTTAAAGGGGGCCTGTAAGAAAAATGGGGAGAAACTTTTTAGCAGGGCTTGTAGCAATAGGACAAGGTGTAATGGTTTTAAAGTAAAGGAGGGTAGATTCAGACTAGATATAAGGAAGACATTTTTTACAATGAAGGTGGTGACTGGCACAGGTTGCCCAGAGAGGTGGTAGAAGCCCCATCCCTGGAAACATTCAAGGTCAGGTAGGATGGGGCTCTGAGCAGCCTGATCTAGTTGAAGATGTCCCTGCTCACTGCAGGGGGTTTGGACTAGATGACCTTTAAAGCTCCCTTCCAACCCAAACTATTCTGTGATTCTGCCTCTCGGGTTATCTCAGATGCGAGGCTTACTCTGTGTCTTCAGCTAACCCCAGCTGCAGGTAACTATACCTGTGACTAATGAAATGGTACCCGTTACTAAAACATCATGTTAACACTAAGGGGCCAGAAACATACAACTTCTCAGAAAAATGTACGCTAGAGACTGACACTGGAAAATTATCACTTTAGATCTGTCAAAGGATTGCAGAGCTGGCCCAGACACACAGTTCACTCCTGCAAGCATGCTGTTTCTATGTCACGGCGTAGACAGCATGTACATTGACTGTGTAGGATTGATACAAAAACAACACTGTAAAGGTAGTAAGAGCAATACCAGTTTTTAATTGTATGCGAGTGAAGGCACCATTTTGTATCACCTGAATGGGGCTAAAATTGTCTTGTTGTTTAACGAAAGTAACAAAAAAAAATTGATAATAAAAGTTTTAAAACTGGGACAGCCAATTGCTATTTTTCAATTTGGTCTTTCTCTATTTTTTTGTATTTTAAGGAAATATGTTTGGTAAAAGAATATAATCAAATGGCTGTTTTAAATATAGCTTATGCAACCAAAAAAGCTAACCCTATTTAAATTTACTAGAAAGCAGTAAAGCTAAAGATGCCTGTCATGGTTGAGTTTAGGATGTGAATTTAAACAGTTGCAGCTTGACTCTTCCACAGTGATATATGAAAGACAATGGACTTATTCTGATTTCTGCTTTCATTTTCTGCATTTACTTGGCTGGCTTTAAGTTATTTATAACTTTTTAAAAGCTGTTTAAAATATGCTTAATAGCTGGACTAAAGTAGTTTGATCATTGTTAAACTGTTTTTAAGAAGTGACATGTGATTACTTTTGACAGAAGCTTGGCACTTAACCAATCTTGAAAACTAATTACTGCTTCATATGCTCTTCCACAGGCAAAGTGTTTCCTTAATAAAAGAAAGGAAATAGAATTGAGGAGTTTAGGCACATACGAGGAAGTATGATGCGTAGTAATTGATTTTAATAAAAGTGGAAGACTTCCTTTAACTTACTGACTGCCTTCAAAAAGCAAAACACTCTACTTCCTTCACCTGCCTCGCGTATTGAGAACACAAGATTTAGGAGGGCAGAGCATCACTTACCACATGTAGTTTCAGGATCCAGCAAAGGAGCAATTCTGGAGTGATTATTATAAAAACAGCTGTTAGTTCAGGCTCAAAGGGGCACCAGGAAGAGGGCCTGGACCTTCATGGAAGAGTTCTCAAAACCATTCTGAAATAAGAGCCCCATATATATGAAGTATTTTTTTATTCATTCAGACTCTTTTTACAAACACTTGAGATGGTTATTTCCCCCTTTCCCTTTCCCTTTCCCTTTCCCTTTCCCTTTCCCTTTCCCTTTCCCTTTCCCTTTCCCTTTCCCTTTCCCTTTCCCTTTCCCTTCCCTTCCCTTCCCTTCCCTCAATTCATGCTCTAAACATCTTCACCTCAAGCCTGGCTCAGGTCTTTGAATTCATTATACCACCCACCTAGTTACCAAAGAGCTGGAGCATGGGAGGGAAAATAGCTGAGCTTCACTTTGAAAGGCGAAATTCTCATGCATTTCAGGGCAAAACAAAGATGAAACAGAAGTCTGTGCAGGTGCCTTGACCCACTGTCTACAGACTGGCAACCTGGCTGCCAAATCATAGCCTATGGAGAAAAAACATGCTCCATACATATATATTTCCCATGCTGTGTAAAAGGGTGAGCAGCAAGAATGTCCATTCAGAGTGATAGGAACTTCCAGAAATAAGTTTCAGAAGCAAAAATCCTGATATAAGACAGTAGTAGTAGGGACAGACGATCAGTTAGGAGTACTCAAAAAGAAAATTAAATCCCTGCCAAGAAACAGTGAGGCCCTCAGTTTGAAAGAGAAAAGACCATCAGACCTGGCCTTGAAGAACCGTGGAGGCTCCCAAGAAGGTTTTGATATACATGAGTAATTACACTGCATCTAGCACCAAGGTTTAATACTAAAATAAGAACTAGCTCTTTTAAAATAAGTAATTAAGCTGCTGGTTTTAAACACTGATAATGTCCTTGTTTGTATAGCAGAAAAGAGTTTTAATTAATTATATAAAGAAATTAACTTTGTCAGGAAAAAATATACTGTGGAGTCGACACACAGGGATGTTCACTTTTGTTAATCAGAGTGTTTCTGTAGGAAGCAAGCAAGGAGGGAAAATAATTTGCTTAGATGTAGCTTTTCCCATATTATTGTGTACAAAGAAAATCCACAGATGAACTTTATATTTGCTTGTGCTCAGACAATATTTCTTAATTATTAGGATGACAAAATAAAGAGCTTTCTGTGTGTGCCCCTCAGCCTGGGGCACAGTCCATTACTTGTCATCTTCTACTTGTACAAGCCCCCAGCCCAGCACATATAGATGGCTAATACACCACATTAGTTCTTTACACAAAGTTTTATTTGGTTTTCAGGAAAGTTTATTTATACTCTAAAACTTAATATTCAGTTAATGCTAATACAAAGACAGTGTTCCTACTGGGAAATTAAAGAAACTCAAAGAGAGTCCAGCTGCACATGAGAGATATTGCAGGGCTTCCATAAGTTTATCAGAAATGTTTTTTGCTTTCTTACCACCTCTGTACAGAATTTTGAATTATTTTAGCAAATTTCCAGACACCAGGACCTCCCTATATGTAAGAAAAACACCAGCTATTTCTGTGGTTCAGTCCACCTGCTGCTGCTGGAAATCCAACATGTTTTTCAAAAGGGAGCTGTCTGCAGGGACTCCTCTCCCGCTTACGGCTGGGGGAAGTAAACGGGGCTGGTGATAATCTGTCTGCTCTAATCCTTCTCAGAGCATCATTATAGATCACAGTTTGACTTTCAGTGAGAAAATGGTGAAGCACAAGCACCAAAGCATGACTGGAAGCAGAGCTGGGGCTCTAATATAATGTAATTTCACAATAGTTTTCTGCACCAGTAGCAGTTTATTCTGCTTCTAGTCTTTTTTAATGTGACTTTCCGAGGCAGCCACAGTCTTGTTCTTAGTGTTGCCAGGCTACATTGTGCTTTCACCACGTTGTGTACTTTCCTGAACACCAAACTCCCCACGGACCCAACTGCAGGGATTACCTTTTGTGCCAGGGCAGGGCACCTACTGTTTATACCTTTTTAGCCCTATGCTGATCCTCACAGGCTTATTAGTTTTAGAGGCTTGTCAGTGAAAAATATTAGTGAAGCTGAGCAGAAACTGTACTAGTCTCTGAGATGAAATCAGGACATTTCATGCCTCCTTCTCTCTTCAGTTACCAGCATCGTCCTCTGCTGTGACCTTGCTTGTTAAGAACTGTCCATGGTGGGTGCTCCCTGCTCTGCTGAGCATGGTGACCCATCCTCTGAATGGAGGCCTCTAAAAATACTTCCATTTGAAAGCAGGTGGTTCCTGGGGTCTGCAAGGAAGCGCATGTAACTGAAGCTTTTTTTTTCTGGGCTGTAATATTTTTAAAGCATCATGCAATTAACTGTTAAGTATGGAAGCAAAATGACCTACCATAGGGCTTCCTAACCTAAATTACATTAAAACTCAGTGCAGGGGTTTAAAGTTGAGCTGGCCAGAAGTTTGTTAATAAAACACTTTTTGTTGCGAATTGCCACTTTGCCAAAATTGTTGGAACAAATAGATCAACAAAGAGAGAAAACTTTAAACAGGACCATTTCTTGGATTCAGCCTAGAACTCCTCATCAGATTTTAAAAAACCCTCAAAACCAAAACCCAAAATCTGTCAGCCACTATGTGGTTGAAGATAGTCATCAGGCTTGTGGAAGTTCCAGGTTCAAACCCATGTCCCTGTTCCAATCATCTCACCATGGGCTACTTCAAAGCAGGTTTCTCTGCTTTTGACCTGTCTTTTTTCTGAGGAACTTCCCCAGCACAAAATGCAGCAGTAGAGATATTTATTGTTATTTTTTGGAACATGATACTCTGCTTACAAGATAAATCCAAAACAATATTGTATATAGAGAAGATTTGGATAAGGATCTAAGTAAGAGAGAGGAAGAAGAATTGCTAGAGATGTCCATGGAGATTTGGCTCTTCACACTTGACACCAGCTGCTGAAACCACCTGAGTTCTAAGTGTTTGCACCCTAAGCAGGGCAGCTTCACACTGGGCACTGAGACTGCTAAGAGGGGAGACAGAGGTGTCTCACCAGGCTGGCACCTCCTCTCTCCCCCAGGATTACTTGCACTTATAACTCAAAATCCTGCTTCTTCATTTTCTTGGATGAAAAATAAAGATAGTAACACTTTCCTGACTCCTGCAAGGGATGATGCAAGGATGAATGAAGGGTTGGAAAAAGCTCTGAATGCTTCATCACCTCACGTGAGCGCTAAGTATTACTAATGCTGTTATTAACTGATAAACACACCCAGAAACTTGCACTGAGCAAAGAATTTTCTGTTTCTTGCAGGTAACAGTCCTGGACGGAGAAGCCACCTCCAGAAGTGGAGATTGCACGTTAATCATCTTCGTCATTCTATAAACTTACCATCTATTGCTTATCTATTTTCAGAGAACAAAGTTGTACTTTTCACATTTGTTCCATCTGGAGAAATTTCACTTATTCATCTCAGAGTTGGTTATTCTACTATTTTTTTCAGTTTACACTGGAAATGTTAGAGTTGTGATTGTTCATGAGAATGGAAATTAAGGGAATGCTGTACAGCCTATGCTAAACATATCTGTGAACTCTTAAAAAAAAAATCTAATAAAGCACAAGATTTTTATTGCGACTTCTAAATTTCATTTTTTATGTGATTTTATTACATTTATATATATTCTGCTTTGATAAATAGAAAATATTTTTAGAAAATAATTTGCTCTTTTAATGAGACTAATAAATTGATTTCCATGTCTGTGAGGATTTCAATCAATAAAACAGTATTCTCATCTAGAACTCAATAAAATTTTTAAAATATATGTGAACTTCAATTTTGTCTTGGAATACATTTACAGAATATAATTGTACTTAATGAACTATGAAGAAGAGCTGTATTTTTTAACATATAATTTCTAAGGAGAGGTCATAAAAGGACAGATATTCATCTGCTTCTGACTAAAGAACTTCTCTGGTTGTCATCAAAATTATTGAACCATGTTTGTTCAATGTTCTCCTGTATTTTACAAAAGTTATTAATAAACAGTTGAGAATTACCAACAGAAACAAGAAAGAAGCATATGATTTGGGGTACTTAACAAGGCAATTAATTACAAATTGTCTAGAGGTTGATTAGTATACTTTTACTTTATATGTATATACATCAATGTTTTATTTTTTACTTGCACTGAATTTATTCCAGCCCTTATTTTCATCTAGCTCAATTCCAAAATCAGTATAGCACATTAAAAAAATCCATTCAGTATTGGCATATGCTTTTAATTTTTCCCACTGAAATAATTTCCCAGGTGGTAGTTCTTCCCACTCTTACTGGTGAATTCAGCCTTATATAAAACACTCCTTGAACTTCAAGTGTGAGCTATGCAAAACACCTCATTTAAAACTTCTGTCCTCTCTAAAACAAATAGAAACTTACTGGCTTTCAAAGGTCAGGAATCGTAAGTTGTGATTTCCACAGGCAATAAATAGGACCTAATCCTGGTACTTGGTACAGAAAGGGGATCAGGGCTGCTTGGCAGAGCCATTGGGTCACAACCTTAGCTGTGAAGCTTGGATCCCAGCATGGTGTTCAATAGCATATTGCTACAGCTTGGTTTGGGCATTAAATGGACAGGAGTCACCCAAGAACCTAAAATCCAGGTCCAACATATATTCAGATTAAGACCTTATCTAAATTATAGCACTCACCCTGACAAGTAGATCAGGTTATATGTCCCAGCACTCGATTTGGAAATGGATCGGTAAGAATGGTTTTACCATGTGACACATATACCAGAGAAACCACATTTCCAATGCCTTTAGCTCACTCCCCCAAAATCTAGTAATAATAATCATTATAATAATCACTCCCTCTTGCTCTACTGACATGACATAAAATTATAATTTTCATCTAAACTGAGGTGTCTGTGGGTCCAAGGCAGGGCGGTGTACAGATAGCCATGGATTATTCCTCATACGAACAGACTCTGAATCAGCTCTGACAAAGGCAGCATACCAAACTGACATTTGAAGTCTGAAGTTTTAATTTTATTCATGGACTGTGGTCCCCATCCTCCTCTATGGCAAGGTAATTTAGACAATTTGTAAATACAAGTAATTAAGCAGGTGTAAATAGCACCACGGAGCATTTAAGTGTGCTCTTTTCACTGAGAACAACACAGTTAAATGAAGTTGTTAATTTTCTCATTTGTAGGAATCAAGCATTACAGATACATGCTAACACATTAATTAAATAGTCAAGATTCTGTCATCATGATTTGATTCACAATATTTCACTTGAGAACAATCAAGATTCATCCATAGATACATGGGCATACTAAAATGGAATATTGAAACAATTATGTAAAATGCAGTCTAGAAGACAGACATTAATTTTCCAGCTCTGCATTATCTGGATAGGCAAAAGGAGGCATTTCTAACATATATATTTAGCTAAGTCACTTGCCACAGTCAAAACCCTCTATCAATACATGATGTAGAAAGTTTAAAGTAGCATTTGCAGGCTATATCCTCAAATATTTGATCTTGATATGTTAGCTTCAATAAGGAAACTTAGACACACACCCACATGTGTGCTTTATTACCTTGGTTAGGAGAGGGCTATAGGATTCAGGAAGGCCACAGGCACCCCTGGCATGTCCAGGTGCAGGCACAGGTCAGCCCGCGTGTTCACACATCCACATGCACCTTGCACAGTCCCAGCTTCACAGGGATGGGATGCACTCATTTCAGTGAGAAGCGTTGCTCCAGCTGGAAGGATAATGACCAGATACTGGGACCCCAAAGCAGCAGGGTTTACCCTGCTCTTCAGCCACCTAGCTAGGTGGTATGACCAATATGAGGTAGGTGATACCACCTGCCAACTTCAGAGCCGATCACAGTCCTGTGATTATGCATGGGAACACCATGCACAGCTCAGCATGGCCCTTTGGCAATGCAGGCATGGAAAAGCTCTGGTTGGGGATCACACACCATTTTAGGCAGGCAATAAATGTTTATACAACCAGGTCAGTCAAGGTAGAAGCATCTTTGGGCAAACCCAGGTGAAAAACTTTATTTACTGAAAGGATTTTTTTTTTTTAATTTTTTCTTAAGAAAAATCTTCTTGTGATCTAATCTGGCTTAGGACTGGGAGCTGGGCTGCTCTCCTGATTGCTGGCACCTCAATTGTGTCTATGGGGCACTGAGGGCCCATGAAATCCTGTCTCTTACCCTGAGTCTTAGCTTTTGGTCTTCAATGTTTTCTATTGGTTCAATAGTTTAACTCTCTGTTCCTGTGGCTATTGGGCTTCTGAGGTCAATTCTTCTCCCACAGGATGGAGGAATTGTTTACAAGCAATAAGGCTCTTACAGGAGCCCTTGGGGAACATTATCACACCCATGATGAGAGACAGCCAATATTTTTTCCAACATACTTTTCATCTGCAAGTATAACTGGACCAAAAACCTGTTTTAAGGGAGAAGCTATTTGTCACATAGAGGTATAGTTTATAAGAATGAAGGGGGTGGGGGCAGGGGGGAGCATCAGGAATATTTTTGTCAAAGTTTTCTGTTGCAGAACTGAAAAGTGTGTGCGTTTTCCATGTTGTTTTCACCCGTAGTCTTACCAGCTGTGAAGTGGTAGGAAAGGATTAGAAGTGCTGCTTTTCAAGAGTATTGTGTTTGGAAATCAGTGTCAGGCATGTAGAAGTGAGGCTATTATTTTAAAAAATTAAATATATTTTTCTCCTGTTCTTCACACTCTCTTACTATTTCTCAGCTCTACAAAAACTGGAAGAAAGTGAAAGTTTGTGAGTGTGGGAAAAGAAAAAGGCCTTTTTCATGTTTTCATCTTTTGCTCATGGAAAAAAATGTAATTTCACATGCAAAATATTCCTGAGAAAAGCTCTACTTTTCCAGTCCTACCTAGGCATGACACAGAAAAGATAGATTAAAGGAACTGTCAAAAGTTTCAATGTCAACAGCAGAGTGAAAAATAGAAACTCATTTTATCTGACTTTGCCTCTCCTGAGTATTCTTATTGCTGTCTCTTCTACAAATCAAACACTCATTTCCAAAATGTTCCATGATGTTGAGTAAGAGCAAAAGTGGAAAAAGTCACAAATGATCCTGCAGAAATCAAGAGAAGGTTAATAATTAATCTCTTTTAATCATTTTGAAAGTGTAATTAAAGATGTCATCAAAATAATTTTTTAAACAGTCAGTGACACTTTGCAGCTGTTAAATTGCCACAGCAAATCCAGGTTAATTTTTGCCCATGACAAATCAAGCTTTTTTGGTCTCTTCCTCCAGCCAAACTTTTTGGTCATATTTCCATAGCTTTTTATTCTAGACCATACAATTTCTTTCCATGTCTACTCTGACTCAAGAACCAGATTCTGGTACATTGTTCACATTGTCTATTCCTTTGGCAGACCTTATCAGATCAGGAAAATATCTTTTCTATGTCCAGCCCTTCCTACTTACCTTGCAATAATTTTCACATCCTCTGACTGTAAATCAGCTCCTGTAACCCCTAACTCCTGCTTTTGTAACAAGGGTTCAGGCTGAAAAAATAACTTTGTGCTGAAATATCAGATGTAAAAGTCTCAGTGGAGAATCTCTGGAAAGAGAAATGAAATCCCCAAAACACTCAGATAAAATGACACAAGCCTTTTAGATTGATTTGGATAATGTTATTAAAGTAGAGCACAAAATACTGTGACTTGTCCTTCCATTGGACAATGTCCTCATTGCTGCTTTGCATTCCCAACCTCTCAGCCCAGCCTTTTGGGGGGAGGCATCATCATCAGAGAGATGGTGTAACCAGGGAGGCAGATACACTGCTAGCAAAGAGGTACCAAGTGCCACTTGACAGCAGTGATGTGCCAAAGTGAGCTATTAGTTTTGCTAGACCTTAGTGTCTCTCCCTGTCTCTCAGAAACATTTTCAGGTTAAAGAGTAAATTACAGCCAGAAGGTGACAGTGTGAGATGATACGAGAAATTGTTACCAACAAGACAAGGTTAATGACCTGTCCCATGAGCTGCTCAGCTAAGTCTCTTTGTCATTGCACTACCTCATTAAAATGAAATGGGTCCCCAAACAGAGGGCAAATACACTGAAAGTTACAATAAGAAATGGGAAAACAGGGGAAAAAATATCCATTTACTGACTTTATTATGTTCACAATATCAGGATAACTTCTGCATATATAAATTGGATATGGGACTTGCTCTATGTAGTAGAGGGCAAACCACCATACACAGTAAAAAAGTAATCTTTTCCAAATATTAAATGTAGCTTTCTATACAGTTTCATGATGGATTACACATTTTAACTGCACTGCCCAAAGAGTTTTATTGCTGACCCACAACTTTGAGAGTGTCTTCCCTGCTCCCAGGTGGAACAAGCTGTGATCTACTGCCATCAAGTTCTCTCAAGTTTAACAGGGTGAGTTAAACAACTTTGACACTCTCATTATCTTATGTTTTTAATATATTCTGCACATAATTTTTCAATCTTCATGACAAATGAAATGTATAATGTTATTACAATTTTTCTCAATAGATTGTGTCAAAAAATTACACCACTGTACTTTCAGGTGGCTGAAAAAAAGAACAAGCTTCCTGAAGCCGGATGTACTCATTACAATGTGGGACAGAAATATTAATCAAGAGACCTGTAGGAAGTAGGGGAAGAGCTGAAACATGATAAATTTGTACACAAACACAAGAATGAAACCTGTCCTAAAAAGAAAGGGGAGGAAGTTGTGTTATTCCATCATGGGCTGGAAACAAGACAGGTTGCCTCAGAAACTGTCACCAACAAACCAGACAATAAACAACTCAAAAAGCTCTCCAGTGCAAAGTAACTCAGATGGAAAAGTCAATTATCCTTTCACACAAGCTGACTTCAAAACTGGAGGAGAATTTTAATGGTTTCTTGTGGGCTTCTCTTTTTTATAACTGAGAAGAAAACCAGAAAGAAAAATCACTGCTATGTTTTTTGTTGAATTTTCTCTTTTATCCCTAAATATCCCATAGTAATCCCTTCTGATCTGTGGAAATCAATGCAACTTAACAAGGCTGGGCTTTCCATTGGGCCTGGTTGTTTCTCTACATAAGAGTTAATTGGAAAATCCTAAATTGCCCATCACCTTCTAGAAAATGGTGTTCTCAAAATCTGCAGGGAAATTTTCCACTGAACCTGCTTATTGGCAAATGATAAAAATTTCCTAAGATGAAGAAAGATGCTTTTCTCAACATGTGTGCTAGTCTCATCCGCTTCAGTGATCAACCTGAGGTGATGGCGTCATCGTGAGCAAACCATTTCTCTTCTTCTGTGACGTTTTTCCTTCTCCTGCCTTTTATCCATGCCTTTTATCCCCACACTGCAGCAGTCCTGGGCAGCACACATGGGGGGATTGGAAGAATCACTTACACATTAGCTGGACAGTTATCTCCAGCCTGAGAAGCAAAGTCTCTGCTCCTAATCCAACTGGGGTCCTGCGTTCAGTCATGGACCCCACACCAGATGCACTGTTAGCAGGTTCCCTGACAAAGTGAATAGTTTGGATACAGCCAAGTGAGGTTTGGGGGTTTTGGAGGGTGAGGAGGAAAACATTTGCCTGAGCAAGTCTATTCACTGGAAGAAGCAATGCTGTCCACTGCACTAGACTGGTCAGTGGGGTCCTGAACTGTAATTTAACACTGTTGTCAGGTTTTCAGTTACATAGGTTTTACAAAACACTTATTTTCCTTCATGAAAGGCAATACATTAGCAGTAAGCAAAAAGTCTCTTTCCTGCCTAGCCAATTTTAAGGTGAAGTTACATTTTTATGAGCTGTAACAATTCAAGGACTGACCATCCTCCAGGCAGTGTGATCATCTTGGGGCTGCACGACCTGATTTCCTGAGTGCTCCCTAATCTGCATCAGTATAAAGTCAGCAGTGTTTGAGCTCCAACAGAATTGGTATTAGCTTTGCATTGGCCAAATTTGTAGCTGATTTGCCATCAGTGAAAGGAGGGTCTTTTTGGTTTTGATTGCTTCCACTGGATTCGTAAAAGATCCAACAACAACCTGAGACAGCCTTTGAATTTGCATAGAAGATTTTAACGTTGCACAAGAAAAGAAAAACAAAACATGCGACCATGAGCACTAGTTCTGCCCTTGGAGCACTCTGACACACACAGACACTTGACTGTGCAATGATATTAATTGTGGACACTCACTCTCCTGGCCTCCATAGGAAGAACTCAATCTGTAAAGTCAGTTTTTAGGTAATAAAAATGTGGCTTTGGGAAAGTTCAGTCAGAGCATGATGCTGAACATGAGACATCACCTTGACTGATCTGTGCCACCTCCACAACAAAAGGCTTTGACAAGTTTTTCTGCTTTCACCAAAGGAAGAGCTATTGTATCACCTGTAGATCAAACTATTTTAGAAAGTTTTGCATTTACAATCAATAAGTTAAAATCAGTTGCAAAGCAGTGAGTACAACAGCTGTAAAGCATCTCTTAACCATGATCCAAAATCCTGTCTTCAGTTAGCTTTCATTCTTACATGGTAAGATTTTGACAATTTGTCATTGTTTCTCCAGGGTATTTTGCCTGTGTAAATGCAAAACACAGAAAGATGCTCAGTTCCTTCCAACATTTTTGGTAAGTGAAACATGAAAGAACTAAGTGGGTGAGAAGACAAATTATTCAAATCCCCTATGCAAAGAGCAGCCCCTTTTTACTATCACTCATATGTTTCTACTGAATGAGAGAATTTTGTTTCCACATTGCATATTCCATTTTTTTCCAAGTTCCTTACAGATATAAGAACATAGGAAATCAAGGAAACAATATTTACCTTGGTTAATTTTATCTTGTGACTTCATCACACACAAAGTATTTCCTTTGTCCAGTGCTTCCATAACCCTATTTCAAGGTAGTGAAGAATTATTACAGTAAACACTAAAAAACCTGTCTTTCCAGAGCTTTTGAAGGTAATGTTTGTCTCTGTACCCTTTCCAGTAAATGGAACAGAGTACCAGAGACTTCCCCTATCCCTTGGAAGGGGCCAGGGATGAATTTTGCATATGAGATTCTTTAGGAATAACAGATTAACTACAGGTCTTCTTCACGGAAAGCTAAAGAAGTGTTCGCAATATCCACCAGGCATGTTAGTAGGCTGATGATTTCAACATGTTTTTCTGGGGAAATTAAGAAATCACTTTTTGGCACACGTCATCACACCGTAACTGTCTCAGTAATTTGCCATGTAGCTTGCAATACCTATTTTTAATTCCAGGAGTAATTAGATATCTCCTGGGACTTGCCCTGAATATATTTCTTGTCTGTCCCATATAATTCTTCAGATAAACTGATTTTGCATCTCTCTTGTCAGGGAAAGCATGTTAGAATCACCATTAATTTTTGCCATTTAGAATTTGACAGCAATAGGATATCTACAATGTAAATTGACCACTGTACTCATCTCTTCCTGCTTCTTTCTTATAAATATCACTTGTGCTACTACTAGTTAATAATAAAGCTGAATTAAATTTAAGGTGCCCTCTGTTAGCCAGGATCTAATATCAGCTTCCCTGAGGTAAGTAACAAGCACTGGCCATGCTAGGAAATGGTCCAAACTTTTATCCAGGCCTGGAACCAGCCCAAACATCAACATTTCAAATATTTGCTTCCTCCCTGTGCAACTATTTATCTCTCTCTGAAGAACAGGATTTTCTCTATCAGGTTATGCTGTATGGGCTCACCCTTCATATTTCTGTCCAAAGTGGCTGTGGGCTCCAGACTGTCCCAGTGCTTTGGGGGATCACTCGAAGGAGAGTGTCCAAGCAAGGAGGTCAGTACCACAGCACAGGAGAAACACGATGGTGGATGGTTCATGTAAACACATACTGTTGAATGGTTTTGTCTTTTGCAAAGGGATAGAGAAGTGTAATGAACTAGGGAGGCTGCACTTCAAGATACCTAACCTGAGGAGTCAGCATGTAGGTGTTTGTGTGTGCTTCCAAATTTCCATTACAGTCAACAGAGATCCAGGTTGTGATTCAGGTCCTTAAATACAAGCCTGCATGATTGTCGTCTTCACTGGTTTTTGTACATCAGTTATTTAATCAAACCCTAAATATGTCATTGTCAAAAATATTCTGATATCCTTTCATTATAACTTACCTCATTTTCAAAAGACAGGAACCTGATGTGCTGTATGTTTCTCTGTAGCTGTGAAGGTTATAGTTGTCATATCTACAAACGGAAGAAAAATGTCATGTCTCCAGGTACATCTTTCCATCTGGACAGCATTTTTGCCTCAGAAATATTTTGAAACCCTTTGTTCTCTCTAGTTTTTCTGACTCAGATAATGAGATTCTCACCAATTCTTCTGGGGAATAGTCCTCAAAACTTTCGCTATCCTAATGTCATCCTACACAAATCATGACTTTCCATTGCTACTATTTCTCAAGTGCTTCTCATCTTGTTGTCTCCATTGTCCCTTAACCCCAATTCACCTGCTCCACACTACCTAACCACAGCTCAGTTTTCAGTCAATAATAATGTTGTTTCCTTTTTGTAACTCCCCTGTCTTTTCAGTTCATTTTAATTACCACCCACATCCTAGCATCACATCATTAACAGCCACATCCTAGCACCACACAGTCAAAAACAGACACTCTTGGCTCGAGTTTCTGTGGACTGTGACTGTGATGTATCACCACACCAGAGTGGAAAACTGAACAGATTTCACAAGGTTTGCTCTGGATGCACTTCTTGCAGCAAAGATAGCTAAGCTCCTGAAACAGTGCAGCCCCATGGTTTATAGCTTTACCAACACAGAGGGATCTCAGCCACATCTATGGTCTTGAGCTGGATCTGGCTCCAAACTGGAGCGGGAAGTGGGTCACTCCTGCCTCTTCACTCAGCACAGGATACAGTGAGTGTACACCCAACCTCTGGTCTCTGGCACATGTTTTCTCCTGGCCTGCCAGGACAACTCAGCCCTAGATTGCTGTGTCTTTGCAGCACTACCACTTTGCAAATTCAAGATTGATTTTGTCGCCACCGTCGTGTCCAACCAGCACATTCTCAGCTTTTACTTGAACACTTGTATATAAAGAGGTGTTTATAGTTTTTAGGTCTTGCTGTCCCATTTAATACAAACCATTCCCCTACATATTTACTTGCATTTTCCAAGTGCAACATTGCTAAGTAATTTTTGACCTGTAGTACTGGCCTCCATCCTCTTGCCTTATTGTTCTGTTCTCAAGAGGACTGCAGTGTTTCCTTATTTAGTATGTGTTGCAAACTGGTCCCTTTTTTCCAGGACACAAAGATGTTAAATGTGACCAATGCAAGGTTCAATAGAGGACTAATACTTGCACATGGCCCAGCCCACAATGTATACACATAGCTCAGGGAGGTTTTAAAGTGGCCATAGTGTGGTGCATCATCAGCAACAGACTGGTGCTGAGCTTTCTACAAAGCCCATGGTGGCAGAGGTCTTTCATTCCAACCTGACCCCTTGTTGTGGCAGCTTGCTCAGTAGGACTGGCACAAATCCATTACTTGCTTATTCTTTCAACCCACAGAAAGACCCCAGAGTACATCTCAAGGCCCATCCTAGCTGGATGTAAACTAGCAATCCACTGCAACAACTTCAAGAGTTTGCTGCTGATCCTACTAGCCTGCAAATGCCCTTTTCTCTTTTTTATATTTTCCTGTACTGAGCGTGTGGTAGAATTCCTTCCTTTTCCCAGGAGGCTGTGATCTATTTCTCATTGTTTCCCAGTTGACCCATTAGCCATTTGAAAATTCAATTAGTTGAAATTATTTTTATATTTATGCTGTAATTTTGTAATTATCATTGCAAGTGACATGCCACAAACAATGTGTTCACTGAATTAATGAAAATGTCATTGCTGATATCCAGTAAACTTTGACAATAGTTAATTAGGACTAGAGTAGATTTTGAGTTGTACTGTCACTTCAGCCCAAATTGGCTAAAGCAAATGTTACATACTGTGATCTGTGAGGTGACTAGTCTGACACCCACTGCAGTCAGCGGAAGTCTCTCTGTTCCCTTAGGTGAGCAACAGTGCCATCCCTGTAAAAAGTATAACTATAACTGAATTTAACACTATAGAGTGATAACAGTGAATGGCCTTGCAAATGGGGGAGCAGTCACATTTACTGCAGAAGAGACAAAAGATGCCCCAGCTTCATCACCTGAAAACCAGTTAGGGGACCACTTCTGTGATGACAAACTGTTAAGAAGGAAAGCACTTAACATTTGAGTTGTTTACTTTTCCAGTCTCCAGAGTGCAAGCATGAAGCTATTTTTCTTAATTATTAACCCTGTAAAAAGCCATTCAAGCACCCTTTATGAAGGGAAATCAAAACAATTCACAGGTGTTTAATGTAGCTTCATGGTAGACAGCTGACAGGTAGGTAAATAATACTTGTAAAGGTTTATATCTTTCCACAGTCAGTACAGATGATAAAAAATCAAAATAAGAAAGCATAAGACTCCTTAAATATTTCCTACATTATGCACATTTTGTTAGGACAATGTTAAAACAATGTTTTGTTATTTAAATCTTTTGGAAAAATACATTTTTTATTTATTTTTTTTTTTCCCCTGCCAAGAGATCTGTCAAACTACAAGACATAGAGAGACTGGACTTACCACATTTTCCTACAATTCCTAGTGTAACTCTTCATAATGAAAGTAAATAGCTTTTCATTGCTCTGCAAATGGTAAGGAGTGATAACATAGGGAAAAATATTTAATATAGTTTGTAAAATTTCAAAGGGCACTTTGGTATGTATAAATTCTTTAGGTATGTATCTGAATTTTCTAGGTGTTGTTGAAAATTTATCCTAGAACAAAGGCCTATGCTGCACATATACAGATCTTCCTTTTCCTCCACCATTTATCATATACAGCTTTTCTCATGGTAGATTCTGAAGTCAGAATTCAGTTTTCTAGGAACTGCAGGAAACCCTGTTCATTTTGGACTTCATTCTTAGTGACAGATTGTCTTTTTTATCCTGTGTTCTTTCCATTCAGATTTTGAAAACATTTTTCCTTCATGGAAAATACGTAACATTTTTCACAGAAGTTTTTTCCAGGTCTTTGTCAGAAATAGATACATTGGTAGTATCATAGCTTAAATTTCTGAAAAGGAAACCCGATCTAGACAGACCTTAGAACTGGCCAGAACTTTTGTTTGCACTTCAGGTTGTTTAGAACTTCACAGGTCTGGAGGAGGAGGAGGAAAGGGCATATGAGAGAAGCACAGTGTAATTCATGGGAAGTGAATTACATGGGAAGCACAGTGGGATTCATGCTTACTGGTGCTCCTGGGGCTGAATGCAGGGAGAGGCTAAAGATCTGTGCTATTCCTCTTAAATTAAATATGAGAAATTACATCAAGAGAACCTGGTACATTCTTTCTTTTCTGCTGCCTTGTGTGCTCTTGCTTCCAGTGCTATACACAGGCTTGGACAGGCATGGCTCACCAAGGCTGGCTTTTCCCTAATCAAAATTATCTGGAGGCTGGTTATATGATCCTGAAAAGATTCCCATGTTAGAGGGAGCTCTTTACATGGCATGTGGCCATCAGAATGTCTGTCATATTGCGTTTCTTCTGGGACCTGCCTTAAAGAATGTGTTCTGGGAAAGAGGAGAACATGGGCAAGACTTCCCTGCACACGTGAATCCTGAAAGCCTTGTTGGCTTTTGGAGCACTTCCTGGCAAAAGGAGTCTCAGGAGCTCTTAAATATCCCCTGAGTCCTCCCTGAGCCCCCCAGGATTGGGTAGTGCAAAGCTGCCATACACTGCCATCCTTACCATCCTGCCAGCTCTTCCTCTACAACCCTCACTAGCTCTGCAACAATTCCTTTGGAAAAAAATAGTTTGTTCATCTTGATTAGAAGGATGCAAATACGAGCTCTGATATCCCCTGCTGTAAAAACAAAGAAAAAGTAGTAATTTTTTAAGTTATAAAAGATGTTGATTTACTATATGAAGGAGCTGTTCAGTGATTTGCCTGTGATGAGTAGCTTCAGTTGCTGGGCACATTTGTTATCGCTGCTGTTGCCTGTGGTGTTTTGATGCTATCCTGTCACAGCCCCTGGTTTTCCTTCTCCTGACACTGAAGTGTGATTAAGTACCCTAGAGCCTTTGACAAGGAACTACATGTTGTGCTGGTGCACTTTCATTAGGTCAGGAGGCATAGAGGGAAAAAATAGCTGTTCTGTTTCACCGGAGATCGTCATCAAAATATTTCCATCTGATAATCAAGTCTCCCTTTATTGTGACTCAGGATCATATATTAATTGTAAATTACAATTAACCTCTCTTCCTGCTGTCTAACTGAAGTCGTTAATATTTTACCTCTTAGTATTTTGATATCTGAAGGTGAAAAACCCTTTAAAATATGTTATTTATATGTTATTTGTGATTTTCTTTTCAATTCTTCCCTAGTATTTCTCAATGAATCAACTGCATAAACATGCACAGTAATTTTGGCGGCATGTAGTATTAAGGCCTGACTTTTGGCTCTGACAAACATTTCTGTATTATTCAGTTTGTTTTGGTAGGATCTATTTTAGTTTACTAGCTCAATTCCTAAATGGCTTTTGTGCAGCTCAGTTTCATATTCTCAGTAGTGTCTCTCATAAGTCAGCTACTAAACCAATAAAAATTACCCAAATTAGTAATACATTCCTCTATTTCAAGATGTCAACAGTATGGAGTAGAAGTAGCTGTCAATCTTTCTCAAACCTAAGTTTAAAAAAAAAAAAAGCATATCAAAACAGCAGCCCAACATTTTACTGCAAATATGTTCATGTTCGAAGCAGCCAAAGAGCTGCATGGGAAAAGAATGAGGTTTGGGGGATGCTTAGGACTGCTTTGCTGACATTTAATGTCCCATTTGGGCTTCTCTATGCCAAATGATTTTTTTTTTTTTCAGCAAGCCACATACAGTTCCCATTTACTTCCTGGGAAATTTCAGACATTTCAGGAAAATGAAGTGGCCACCCAGCCTAGGCATTGATATGTGCATCCCAGTGCACAGGAGTTAAGGAACCAGAAGTCAGCTCTTGCAGGAAATTTTTTGTGAACTGGGAATAATGCAGGGGGTGGCTTTACCTTTGCTTAAATCCCAGACACTGGATGCTGACAGCCTAAGCTCCAGCTCAAGAGGAACATAGCCATTATGGATGTTTTAATTCCTGGAAGATGGGTCTGGGGAGGAGATTTCAGCTCTCCCTGCTCTTTGTACCATCCGTCTAGAGCTCTGAAGCACTACGGTGTGCTGTCACCTCCATCTCATTAGAGTCTTCTTCTGTGATCAGCTGGAAGTGAGGAGGGGGATGCAGATCTCCTTCAATTCAGGAAGAGGTAGAAACTGAGCCCGGGTCTTCAACTTCCTGATGCCAGTATGAGAAAACAGGGGTTATTGCTGGGCAGGATTTACAATGAATGAATTCTGCTCAGCTGCCATTCTAACTTCTGAGAGGGTCTCACATGCTGAACTAACCTTGTGCACAGCTCTAAGGAGTTACTAAATGCTGAGCAAGAGATCAGTCACCCCTGCCTACTTCTACACTTACCTGTGGTCAAGTGCCATGGTCTGGACATCTCCATGCAACTAAACATGTTTAGTTTTCTAAGTAGGATGGCTGCATCTAAACCACCTTTTGGGAATGGTCCCAAATGCCAGGGATGACTTTAGCAGTTTAACCACAAAAGCAGTCATGGTCCAGCATCTGCATACAGGTCTTGATATTGTTTTAACTGACATGGCCACAGCCTGCAGGACTGACTGGCCTGATCCATAGTAACTGCACTCTGAAACTTTCTGATATACAACTAAGCACATTAAAAAAAAAAAAAAAAAAAAAAAAAAAGACTGACTAGTGAACAGAGAAGCCTGAGGGAGCTCCTGAGGGAGCTGGGTCTCTTTAGATTGGAGGAGACTGAGGGGTGACCTCATTAATGTTTATAAATATGTTAAGGGCGAATGTCAGGAGGATGGAGCCAGGCTCTTCTCAGTGGTGTCCAATGATAGGACAAGGGGCAATGGGTGTAAGCTGGAACACAGGAGGTTCCACTTAAACTTCAGAAGAAACTTCATTACTGTGAGGGTAACAGAGGACTGGAACAGGCTGCCCAGGGAGGCTGTGGAGTCTCCTTCTCTGGAGACATTCAAGACCCTCCTGGATGCCTTCCTGTGTGATCTCATCTAGGTGTTCCTGCTCCGGCAGGGGGATTGGACTGGATGATCTTTCAAGGTCCCTTCCAGTCCCTGACATTCTGTGATTCTGTGGTTTCATTAGTTCTGCAACTGCAGAAGAAAAAGGGAGTGAGAGATGGAAGCTGGCAAGATATTATCCTTAATAAACAATACGTCACTTGTCATCACCAAGACCAAAGCTTCACTGCTTGAGGGTGATCAGAGGATACAGCTTTTCTGTGCGGTTTGGCAGCTTCATGCTCCTGGCACCAAGTCACCCATGAGTGTTGGAACAGTGGACTCGAGAAAAGGAAAACTTTTACCCCCTGAAATTTGATTACTCAGAATGAAATAATACTAAAGAAGATTAAAACAGAGGCTCAAGGTCAACTTTTAGCAGTAAACCAACAAAAATAAAAACCTTTGTCTTTCATACAGCCAAAGGAAAATATTAAATTGTAAAATAGAATAGACTAGACTATTTCAGTTAGAAGGGACCTACAACAATCATCTAGTCCAACCACCAAATTAATTCTAAACATTAAAAAAAAAATATTTCTTTAGGTGACTTCCTGCATTGTCATAGAATCATAGAATTGCCTGGTTGGAAAAGACCTCTGAGATCATTGAATCTGACCATACCTCTCCACTACTAAACCGTTTCTTCAAACACCCCATCTAAAACACCTCCAGGGATGGTGACTCAACCACCTACCTAGGCAGCCTGTTCCAGTGCCTGAGAACTCTTTCAGTGAAGTATTTCCTGACATCCAATCTGTACCTCCCCTGGTGTAATTTAAGGCCATTGTCTCTTGTTTTATCACTAGTTACCTGGGAGAAAAGACACACACCCGCCTGGCTACACCCTCCTTTCAGGTAGTTGTAGACAGTGATAAAGTCTCCCCTCAGCTTCCCCTTCTCTGGATTGAAAAACCCAGTTCCCTCAGCTGCTCATCATAAGACTTGTTCTTCAGCCCCTTCCCCAGCTTTCTTGCCCTTCTCTGGACACACTCCAGCACCTCAATATCCTTCTTGTAATGAAAGGCCCAAAACTAAACACAAACTGTTGAGAAACTTCATCTTCCAGCTACCAAGCAACCAAGCAAGTTGCACATTACTTCAAAAGGTTGATACCTTGGAGAAAGAGAATGTGCCAGAGTAGTGATGGACACAAAGCAGGGCTCTGGGTCTCCACTTGAGAGACCTTTCAGGAGTAGACTCACGTATTTAAAAATTTGCACAATTAAAATTGAACAGATCATTGATTTGATAATGACAAAGTGCCAAATCTGTATTAAATCTCTCAACTCCCATCATTTAGCAACAAATCAAAGGGAAATTATGAGGACTATGAGGACAGATGGTAAAATTACTGATGATACAATAGTCACAGTGAAGAACATTTAATAATACATGTTGAAAAAATACCTAATAATAATAATAATAACACATTAAACAGAATGGGCTGTACTATACCAACACTTTGCATTTCTGGTCTTTAGGAACCACTGTTAACTGCTTGCTGACAACCAATGGCAGGCACTTCTAATCCATGTCACACAAACTCCTGACTGCTTCTAAGAGGTAGGAAAGTTAGAGTGGCTTCCTTAAGGTCATAACAGAGAGGTTATCAGTGCCAGGGACAGGATATCTGAATTAAATGCCTTTTGTCAAGCCCTGTCCTGCTTGTCCTGAAGCCACTTGGACAGTATTTCCAAAGAGCTGATGCTTTGTGGGGTGGGGAGAAGTCACCTTTATTCCAGACTGTGGATGACAGTTTTGAGCCATGTATTCAAAAAGTCCAAACAGCAGTTTTAATCTGGTGGGTTTCGACTAGTCTGTTGTGCCCTGTCACTTGCATGCACACACTGCAGTGAAAGAAATAAGTAGGAACTTTTGGGCTGCTTGTCCCACTTCTTCTCACAATGAAAGAGCAGAACTAGACCTAGTAGTCAATTCTTCTTTTACTATGTGGATCAACACAACTTTATCTTTATTTATATATGAAAAGCATAAATAAAATTTGCCACTTAAACTAACAAACCACTTGCATTTCAGTGACCTTCTAGTAGATAATTTTATCCTCCATATTTTGTAAATATAAAAAATACAAAATGCAGAAATGGTCAAATGAAAGTAATCAGTTTTACATCACAATACATTTTCTGTAACTCTAATGAGAAAATCAGCATTATTGATCTAACGGCCAGTGAAGTGAATATTTCTCATGCTTCCTTTCTTGTCATGGATAATTGTTCAGTTGAAATCCCCCATATAAAGAGTATGTATTTGGATTGTTGAACAGTAGCAGCTCCTCTCTTTGGTATCACTGATTCTCTCACAACAGGCAGCTCTAGCACAGTGCAGCAGCACCAGCAGCAGTGAGGACTGCACCCTTCCCAGGCTGGTGCAAAGGCAGGCAGAGTCAGGCCCCTTCTCAGAAGTCTTACCAAGATTAGCAATAGATGCCATGAAGTGATTAATACTGCAAAGCAGGAAATCGCTGCTGGTTACAGAAAGATTCTTCTGTAAGCAGTTTGCAACTTGCCAGAATCCCATGGGCAAGATTTTCAGCTTTTTATTGAAATACAGAAATCAAATTTTAGTTTCAGGAGATAATAAAAAATTTCAAACTTATCAGATAATTAATTTTGTATAACTAGTAACATGCTCAGAAAGGTGAAATCAGATATTCACAACTGAGGAGAACAAAAGTGGAGCTTTTCTCACTTCGTGTTTGCAATCTCCAGAACGCACTACACCAGGAGCAGCAGAGTAATAAGGTGAGTAGGGGAGAGAAGATGAGCAAGCTGTCATGTTAGAGTAGAGGAGAGTGATAGCTTCATTCACAGAGTTCTCTTTTGCTTTTAAACTCTTAAATGAAAGTACTACAGATCAGTGGGTTTCCTCATTAACCAGCTTTAGCACCAGGTTGTGAATACCAAAAGCAGCTTTGGCTTGCATACAGAGGAGCTGTACGCATGACAGCTGAGCTAACATCCCTTTGCAGTGCAGGATCAGTCTGGGTGGAAAGTTTATAGACAGGAATGATGGTTGCACAGGTAACTGGTTCTCGCAAACCATCTTTTCTGGGGATTGAAAATTTCCTTTCTCTCCTGTCCAAAGCTTTCCAGATTTAGTCTTTATTATTTAGCTTCTGAGTTTGAACATGATTCTTTGCCTGGTTAGATTTTGTGGTGGGCAGGAGGGCAAAAGAAGCAGTTTGTCATTTTTACATTTGTAAAAGATTTATAGTGTGCTTAAGCATATACATCTTGCAAATTATTTTATGAAACACAAATAAATTGTTTCAAATAAACATGTTTTATTGCACTTCACAGCACAAAAGCACATTTATTCTGTGGTGGTATGATAACATGGCTCGTAAAACCCCAAATTTCCAAATAATTTCCAACCCCAAGGGTTTTAGCAGATGAGAAAATGACATAAAATGATATTGAAATCCAGCAGCAGAGACATTTTCCTCACAACTGCAAAATGTCTGCATATATAATATCTGTGCAAGCAAAAGTCTGGTTCTTTTTCCACTAGCCTCCTCAAAGCTCCCTTCTGCACATAGTAGCTGAGTTCAAGGCAGTGAACAGAGCTTCTTGACATCAGGTTTCAGCTATGTAAAGACCTGTAGGTCCTTACCAGTTAATCTGTCTAGGCCTTAGCTTCTAATTATTTTCTGTTCTGTCAATTTAAATTGAGAGTTTCTTGGTACAAGAAGTATCTCTGACTTACCAAATAATTAAAGTTGTATAATGAGTCACACGTCTGAGAAAGGTGAAAGAAAACCTTTGCCTAGGGTATGAATGAAAACAAATTTTCTAACATTTTGCATTCTCTTTCCTGACAATCTTGCCTTGTCAATTTAAAACTGTAGTATAATTTGGTTCAAGACAGTTCTCCAGCCATGGTTTTTACAGAAGGGCAGTATCCAGGCTGGGTAAATCCCATGGCTCCTGTCTGAGGATGGCTGGGAGCTACCGCTTCTTCTCACTTCTGCATGGGAGGCAGCATGAATCCCAGAGGTGACCACTCATTTATGTTTCACATCCAGGGGTTGTAAAAGGCATAAGCTATGTCCCTCAGAGGAATAAAGACGTGGAAATAGCCCCCAGTTCAAACACAGAGTTCTGTGCCACTGCACTGCTATTTCAGAAGGTATCACGAGTACCTGTGTCAGCTCTCCATCCCCTGAAGACCTGCCTATTATCACTACAGGTCTCTGTAGCCTCTAACCGCCACCGTGGCTTATACAGTTAAGTAAAGACTCAAAGCCACATGGATCCTGCCCATGCAAGTACATTTAACAAAATAGCAGCAGAAACTTAGCTTGACTTCTGGGTGATGGATGTTTTTTCAAGACTAGCGATTTGAGTGTATTTGATTATAAAAATCAAATAATGAAGAAAAATGCTTTTTTTGTGTCACAAGCCTGCTTTGAAGAGTGATGATTCTTCATTTCCTAACTTGATTTATTCATCTAATCTACTTGACCTTATGCAGACCTTCTGGTTTCATGTCTGAATGGGAAGGAGGAGGAGTTCTTTGTGCGTGGGAGAAAGCCAGAGGAACTATGAAGAAAACTGAAGGCCAAAACACATTGTTTCATGAGGGAAAAACTAAAATCTGTATTTATTACAACCATTGTTAAAAAGGTGTCTCTTATCTTAATTTGTATTTTGAGAATCCAAAAATTAAAATATTAGCCTAAGATACAAAAGTAAAATATTCAAAACTGTCTTTCTGAATTAAAAGAGTTTGTTATGTGAACAAGGTTTTGTGTCTCCCCAGTGATCAACAGGCAGAAACACATCACGTACATGTTACAGGCTGAGAGAAAGATGCTCAGAAGACTTTATTCACTTCGTACAGCCTGAGTGGCCATCAGTCCGTGCCAGTCTCAGGTCTGATCCTGCAGTCCGATAGACCTTTTTACTTGAACAACAACATCTTCCCTTACATGGGGGACCAAACATGGACCTAAGGAGCAAGTCTTTTTCCCTCTCTCATGCCCACTGTCAAAGAACAGCAGGAAGGGCACCGGCCTTGCAAGATTTTAACCAACCCCAGGGGGTCCTTTCTTCCCTCACAGCTTTTGTGTTTTCTTATTCTCCCTTTCTCTGTTTAATTTTGTGCCAATATTTTTTTTCTTTGTCAAAAGTGACAGAAAACTGCATCTCCAGAGGGAATATGGGTACCCAGCAGCAGATGCCAGCACCTGGGGGCCAAGCAGCAAGTTGATTTTGGGCTTAAAGGGATCCCAGTCCAGAGGTTGGTCTCACTGGCTGAAATAACAAGTACTTTTTTTCCTCTGCTATTGGCAGAACATCCTCAGCTGTCCCTCTGGATTAATCTTCATCCTGACCAGGAGCAAAGTAACTGCCTGTAGTGTGGAGAAGAGTTATCCTTCCTGTTCTCCTAACAAAATCAGCAGGATTATAATTTAACAGAGTTGTTTTCTCTGAAGGGAACTGTAACAGAATCTGTGAAAGAGAAACAACTCTGAATGAATGCCAGTGGTACTACCTACTTGAAGAAGGGAGTCTCTCTTGTTGACTTTCAAGTGAGCACTTGGCAAGAGAGAATATTAACACTCAGAGACTGGGCAAATAGACAATTTTGGGGAGTTACACAAAGATACAAGGACGTTTCCTCCACTCACTTGGCAAACAGACCCCTTGGAGACCACACAGCTCAGTGAAGTGGGGACAGCTTCATCTCTTAGTGCTCTCACTTTATATACTCTCTCCTAGCTAAAAGTATCATCTGTAGGGCTGTTAATATTAGCTTTCTGTTCCAAAATAGTTGGTATTTATGGTAGCTGGAATTTTCTATTACCTATGTAATATGACCTAAAGAGACCTAAAAGGACAAGCACTTTTATGAGTAGTAGTTGCACTCGTATACTACAGAAAGTTTTAATGGGCAGCTGGAAGGGAGCAGGTCAGTACGCACAGGGCTGGGCTCATCCTTCTCTTTGAGGATTAAACATGTGGCAATAGGCAGCTTTATTTAAGTTAAAACCCCATATGTCTGCATTCTTTGTTAGCTGAGAGGTAACTAACAGCAATAACTCACATGCTTGAGAGTCACAACTTGTTTGATTAACTTGTGATCTGCTTGACGTACCTTTAAATGAAAGTTATTTGCCAGCACACTGGTCATTACTTTTTTAGAAGATATATATATAGCATAACAGACATTTTTCAGAGTGCCAGTAAGCCCTAAGTCTGAGATTTTGACTTCAGAAGGAAAGGCTGTAAACTGTTAAGAGAAACACAGAGCAGTAGTTTGCAGAAAACTTTGTCCAGAAATAGCTTTTTCAGATCATGTGCTTTGGGCAGATAAGACACATTTGAATATGAACCTGTAGGTACCCTACATTAAGAAGGGGCTTGCTGCTTCTTATGAGTGATTTGTGACAGTGAAACCATCTACTGTGAAACAAGACTTCTGACAGAAATAAAGGATAATAGTTTCTAAAACATAGTGGAAAAATGGAGTCTTGCCATTGCTTTTAATGGGTTTTGGATCCATCCTAAGCAAGCTGCAGTGATGTGCTGCTCACTATAATTCACTGGCTCTTGCCCCTGCCTTGTGGCAAGAGAACGTCACCCAGCAGTGTGCGTGTTGCCTTTGGGCAACTGCCAGGCATAGTGCTATGTTTATGACCCAGGACAGACTGAGCAAGAAAGAGAAAAATCCCATCAAAAGCAGAGGGCAGCTCTTCACAGCTTCTTCACTGTGCTCTGCCAGGGGGTCCCAAAGTCACAGTCAAGAAGTTGTTCCCATGCTTTGGATGCACAGCTCTCTTGCAAAATGGAGAAGACAAGAGGAAAAGCCTCAAGTTGCACCAAGGGACGTTTAGATTGGATATTAGGAAGAATTTCTTTACTGAAAGGGTTATCAGGCATTGGAATGGGTTGCCCAGGGCAATGGTGGAGTCCCCATCCCTGGAGGTATTTAAGAGTCACCTAGACATAGTGCTGAGGGACATGATTTGGTTGGGGACTTGTCAGTGTCAGGTTAATGATCGGACTCAATGATCTTAAAGATCTTTTCCAATCTAGGCAATTCTGTGATGCTGTAACTTTGCAGAAAGCCAGAGTTCACAGACAAGGTGCTGCTCCGTGGGCAAGGGTCACCAAGGTGCTACTTCTGTGAACCTATCATCTCTCTAGAGCCTGTGGAAGGCAGCAGAAGTTACCAACAGTCACATTTTCTCCTTCATGACCTCTCAGCCAGAGACGCAGCCCATGGATATGCATTTCCAAAGCTTCAGGTTTCGCATATTTTTTCCTGCAGCAGCATCAGCACCAGGGCTCTTGTCCCATCTGTTCCCATCCTCAGGCTATGCAGCAGTTGTGCCAGCCCAGTTTTGCTGCAGATCCCTGCAGACATGCAAACACACCTCTACCTCCTGCCCCCCTTCTCTCTGCTCTCTGCCCCTGTTTGCATAGTGGCCTCCAGGGAGGAAAATTACTGTTCTCAGAGCCACAGCCTCAGGCAGCTGTTCCAAAGTTTGCTTTAAGCCACCCTGAACTGCCCCCATCCCTAAAGCAAATGGTGACCTCCCATCTCCCCAGGCCCTTTCTGCCTGGCTCCACTCAGTGCCTGGAGCTTTGGCTGGAAGAATGCCAAACCAAAGCAAGGTACTGAAGCATGGTACCGTCCCAGGGGGGCAGGGCCACCTCCCACCCCAGCTCACTGCACAGGCACACGGACCCCTGGAGGTGGCACATGGGGAGGGCTGCCTCATTCTCTCCAGGGTCCCTGGGTGATAACCCAGCAAGAGCTGCAGCCAAGTGAAGTTACAGCTGGGTAGTATTTAGATTCCTGTTCTCCCTAAGCTTAGTAGGCTGGTGGTTTTGAATTAAGTTCCATTATTGCTGTGAATAGGAGTTGCAGGTTGTTTTCTCCACATTGGATTGCTCCAAGTTATACATATGCAAAACTGGCTTGAGTTAAGGCTTCAATGGACAGAGACTTGTGTGCACATAGTAACACACCAGAAATGAAAAGACTGAATAATTACTAGATATAGAGTTCCTTGCAGAAAGAAAAAGGTCATTCTGCAAAAGAAATGTCCTTTTATTTCTGAAATGAAGCTGCTGAAATAATGCTCCCAGTGAGGTTTAGCTACAGGGCTCTCAGCAGCTTCATTAATAAGAATTACTTCCAGCCACTCTGCATCTGAAGCACTGTGACACCAGGCAGACTCACATCTCCTGTCAGCTATAAAGAAACACAACCATCAGCTCTCCTGCTTCATGTGTGACTGCTAAGATGCCATATATTGATTTGTTAAATCCAGCCTATAAAACCAGAAGTTAGAGTAGGTGTAAGATTATTATGAGAGAAATAAAATATCAGCCTTTCCACTTCATAAAAGCCCATGCATTCTTTTTAGTAAGCAGATAAAATAATTCCTTTAATCAGTGCTTGTCCACTAACTGTAAACTAACATCTAAAATCTTGGCTCTTATGTTCAGCACATTTGCTGAGACAAAATATAATTATTAACAATTAGAGTAGAGTTATTCTAAAATATTTTGCTGCTCTTGAGCAATTAACAGGGTAATCACTGACAGAAGCATACAGGCAATGATGGCAAAGCACAGAGCTGAGTCTTTTCTTCCTGTTTTCCACTCTGAGCCCCAAATTCAAAATCACTATGAGCCAGTGTAGCTAACCTATGTGTACAACAGCACCATGTGGCCTGATCACATCCAAGCTTATGCACTTACTCTTTCCATATTTACCAATTCTGAATTTGCTCAACCAAATTTAAGCACACACAGACATACTCAGCTAATCCCACATCATATGAACCTTGTCTTGGTAGGATTCTTCACTTCTGAAAATGTGCTACAGTGCAGATTAGTGCTGGTGACACTGCTCACCTGAGAAGCACAAGCACTGGGAATCTCTGCATCTGATAACACAGATTGCTCACTGCAAAGCCAGGTCTATAAAAAGATCCTGCAATCACATCCCTCCTAAAGCAGATTTTGGAATCCAAGATGTCCTGCATAACTGAAGAGCTATGAAGTAATGGTACACAAATACATAGTGATACTGCAAAGTCTTGATGAGTCGTCCAAATTACAAGCAGAACTGGAGTGTGTTGCCTCACCAGTTTAGCCAGGAGGAGGGTATTTTGGTTTATTTTGCAGGCCTGTAGTTTACAAACCTTTTACACCCTCTTACTGAGTGGTTTGCCTGCTGTTCCAAGGGAACTAATTATTCTGCTGGAAGTCTTATTTTGTCTTGGAGGCTTATCTTCGTATTGTCATTGCTATATAAATAGAATCTTAGCTAAAAATAAACATTTAAAAATGTTATCAGGAACTTGCTTTCATACCAAAATAGATTTGTGTGTTTGTGCATGCATAACATACAAATGTTCAAGTCTTGATAAATTGAATTAATAGAGAAACCCCCCCAAGCACCAAAGTGCTCTCTCTTGCCAACACTTTGCTTTTATTAGGAAAAAAAGGGATAGGTGAAATTGTTGAGGTATTTCTCTAAGAACAAAATCTGCCATGCGTGACATGAAGCCAAAATAATTATTTTTAAGAGGTTCAGAAAGGTGTGAAAGTCAGGTGTGAGATAGGGTGTCATTTTTAAAAAGCCAGGATTTATATTCAAGACTATTATAAAAGATGAAGATTAAGATCGAACAAGTGGCACAATAGCTGCTCTTGCTGAACGTTTGAAACCATCAAGGTTAAGGTGTCCATATCATGTCACTAGTTACAAGGTGACCAGAAAGGTGAACTAGAGAAGAACATAATGTAAAATTCAGTGGTTTTGGAAGGCAGCCAATACTGAGTTTCCTTCTTGAACAGAGCTTGTTTTTTTCCTTAGGCAGTCTTCAGTGGAGATTAGACAGCCACATTTCTGCAGCTGATCAGTTTTGGGAGCTCTGTCAGACCAGGGAAATATCTTTAAAGAAATAATTTAAAACCTCTAGCTCAGTTATCCACTTCACTCAGTTCAGGCAAACTTTTGCACCCTCAGTGGAAACAGTTTCCAGAGGATCCAACTTCTGCTCCCCTAAACCTAGGTTCCTATAAAGCTCTTTAGTTTATTTTCCAGCATGGGTTGATTCTTTCTGTTGTGCATTCCAGAAGAAACAGTTAAACTATAAGGACAAGCCAATGTCTAGCAGTAAAATTAATCGTGCATCTACTAGATAATAAAGAGGAATTAATGTCAAGTGAATGTCAACAATTAGAGCTTAACAGGATTCTTCAGCATCATTTCATTAACAGCTGAAGTCCTGTGAGTGAACAACAGAAATATACTGTGAAGGGTTTTTACTTCTCCAGGATGTTTGATTTTCATTGCATAATTTGATATGGACACAAGTTTTACATTAAATGCAAAACTGTTTCATTTATATTGGCTGCCTTACAAAAGTCCTATTGATCTCACACCTTTTTCTCAAGCGCTCAGAAGATTGGTTTAGAGTTATGAAAGAGGTCAGTATTCTGGCATTTTACAGTATCTTGAAGACTACTTGTATCAAAAGGAATAATGAAAGTGATGTTAAATTAATGTATACAAAAATTGGAGAAGTCAGAATATTCCATGCCCATACCTAAAAGAAGAGATTTCTCATTTAAAGGTGGATTGCCTTATTGGGCCAGAGCTACAGGATTTGTTGGTCCTTCATCTTCTAACAACTGCCATTCAGACTACTGTGCAGGCCTCACATCTTTAATTTTGTGGAGTGACTTGCCTTCTTACTAGGAATTAAAGAGATATTACATCTAAACTTGGCAGTTCTGATTAATAATACAGAAGTAAGATGTATACTATTAATTCTACATGTACAGGACACATAGAAATTCAACCATTTGTGTTCTACTAAACCTTTAGATTGGACAACATCTTACAGAAATGAGCACAACATCAATTATGTATTTTATGAAAAAAACCCCCAACCAAACAACCGAACAAAAAACCACCAAACCCTCTGTTTTAAATATGTATATAAGAGAAAAACAAAAAGATTCTTCACCCCTTGATTGAGCCTGAAACTATACATATATATATTTGGGTTTTTTCCCTGAGTCTTTTTTTAAGAAATAGATAACATATATCAAGAACTATATTTTAGTTTAGATTCTGGTTGTAACTATAGAGATTAAATCGACTGGAGAGTTTTAGGATTGCTTAACTTTATAGCTATCTTAAAGATATAGCCTTACTTTCCTATTGAATAAGAGGAAATTAATGCGCTCCCTAAGGCAGACTTCTAAAATGGGTCAAAAAAAGCACTCTTTAAAATTACCTGCTGCTCTTCATTGATTAGGGAACATTTGGTATAGGAATCAGTTTGACACAAGCACCTAAATTTAGGTACTTTCAGGTGCGCTAGGTTTCTAATCTCCCATTACAGTCACTGGAGCCTGAAGAACAATTCAGCTCAGCATAAAGTAGATATCTAGTGGCTGGTCAGCTGAATCGTTCATTGATTGCTTTTACTAGATCTTCATTAATGGTAATGGGATCTTAGACATTTTATATGTAGTTGCTTGTATTTAAGGGACTTAATCTAGACTTGATCTTCCACTAGAAGTGTTAGGGATCTACCTGATAAAACCCTACTTACTAACCTAGGGCACATGAGCCTTACCCATTATCTCAGACAAGTTTCAGCTCACTTCAAAAATATCCTTGGAATAACTAAGAGCTAAAAATGACTTGCAGAACCAGGAACTCCCCTGAACTTGAACCTTCAAAGGAATTAAACATAGAAAAGACACATTCTTTCTGAAAGTTGTTACAGTTGCAGGTCCACTTCTACTCAAATGGAAGAAAAAGTAAGAACAAAGCATTGTTCAGCAGAAAATGATGACCAAGACATTTACTAGAAGAGCATGGCTACCAACACACTTGATGGCTGAGTTTCACATATCTAGTTGGGCACTGGCCTAACAACAGTGCAATCAAGGAGACAAGCACTCAACCTGGAGCTCAAATTCCATCAAACAACTGACAAGATGTTGCCATGTGTAGTGGTAAGTCACCCTTGGACATCACACTTATCACAAGGTAAGTATATTTGAGCAACAGGGTCTTTCAACTAGCAGCTATGACAGGATAATGAGCCTAATGCCTTGTTGTAAGTCCTACATGATTCCTGCCATGAGGCATGTAAAGTCCATTGCTGTAAAGACAACACAAAAAAGAATTATGCAAGCCATGACTGTTAAGGGAGGGTTCCAGTGCTTCTGAACTTGGGATGAATACTTTCCAACCTTTGTTTTTTCCTAGATTTTATGTAGCACCAGTAGAAGCCCTTGAAGGGGCCCAGAAGGTTCATGTAGTTGTCCATAGCACTGCAGGAGACACAACAATACAAGTGAAGAGAACATCAGGTGAAAACCAGGAAGACAAGTCATCCACAGTGACCTTATGAACCACTTAGCCTCTCTCAGTTTGCAGGCTGTGGGTAAGCCTGTGTGCTACCTGTGGATTTTAAGCTGTCAGTTTTAAGAGCTAAGCTTTCACCACGTACCAGGACCTCACCCATGAAGCAGACTATGCAAAATTAACCTATTCAACTTTCACTTCATCAGTCACTTGTTGTGTTCAGTCCAAGCTGTGGCCTTTGCACTGGAGCTAGCAGTGAGGCTGGATATTACACTAACCTTTAAAAACATTTTGGCTTTTAGGGAGCAGGGAGAGTCCTGTCCCCAGCTTCTCCATTTCAGCCCATTTCTGATCGTTGGGCAATTACCTCAAGGGGAATAGCTTTCCAAATTCACTTTTAAATACAGAAAAGCTTTCATTTTGTATAAAGTTAGAGTGATTAGCCAAATGGCTTTGTAGACCCAACTGCTTTGGAGCATCATATTATGAACTAATTTCATTACTATTTGGCAAGAAGTAGTAATTTGAAGTCTCCTTGCACCAGGGTTTACAGAAAGGGCTGGAGGCCAGCACTGTAATTTCAGTAAATATAATCACATTTTACCACATCACTGCACTAAACAAGCAACTCACATAGAGCAACCAACAGGAATGAAAATTATCCATCAGATGGGGGCTTGGTCCCTGTCCCTAAAGGAAGGTATTATGAACCCTTCATATTTACCCCAACAGACAGAAAACTCAAACTCTTTACCTTGCCAGTCCATCAGTACTTTATATAGAGCACATGGGAATTTTGAAGAGGGCATGCTTGTATAAATGAGGCAGGATAGAGTTCAAATCAAGGAAAAAAAAAAAAATCTAGAGTAACGTGTGAGAAACCCTATTAATGTTTTTTCTCCAAAAAAGAGTGAAAAATAATTTGAAAGGTGAGATTTCTAGAGAACAATAGGAGTTTGCCCACTTTTTTCTAGCAATTCTATACATGCTGTCTTCTAAAAGACATGGTTAATGAGCAAGCCTGCTTCAGTTCATGCAAAATCTGCTGCCTGTGTGGAAATTATGAAAATGAAAAAAAAAAAAAAACCAAAACCAAACAATCCACCTGCCACTGGCTTGCTTACCCAAGTTATGTTATCAAGTATGCAGTCCCCAATTTACAGTTGTACTGGCTCTGATTGGGATGGAGTTGCCTTTGTGCATCGCAGCCCATATGGTGCTGTGCTTTGGACTTGTAAACAAAATAGTGTTGATAACACAGAGGTATTTCGGCTGTTGCTGAACAGCTCTTGCAGTGTCAACGCCTTCTCTGTTTCTCAGTCTCACCCCATTGAATAGGTCAGGAGTGGGCAAGAGGTTGAGAGGAAATGCAGCCAGGAGAGCTGACCCAAACTAGCCAAAGGGGTGCTCCATGCTATATGACACTGCTCAGCAATAAAAAGATGGAGAGTTTTGTCTTCCAAGGTAGCCATTGCTTGGGACATCTATCTACTTGTAGGAGGTGATAAATAATTGCCTTTGCATCATTTGTTTTATTTTTTCTCTCTCCCATTAAACTTTCATGATCTTGACCCACAAATTTTCTCACTTTTGCTCTTCCTGTTCTTTCCCAATCCCATCTAGAAGGGGAATGAGTGAGCAGCTGTGTGGGTGCTTAGATGCTGTCTGGGGTCAACTCATCATACCACTTTTCTCTCAAGACATCTCAATACATCAAGAGGCTTGAAAAGTCACAGTAGCATCATCAAATAAGACTTAGTTTATTCCTTCATTATTCATCATCTTTTACTTTCCAGAGTGTGCACCTCCCACCTTTCAACATGCTGCTGCTTATTAGCTCTCCTTAGCTTTCTTTTAAAAAGAGTCTTTTCCACTGAGGTTATGAGATCAAAGGCAACAGGGCAAAAGAGTATGTGGGAGAGTTAAGTTCAGCTCACAGTGGAGCTGAAAATGGGGAGCTCGGTTAAGGGAACAAACAGGTTAAATGGACTTCCAAGAACTTACTCAAAATAAGCATTGTTTAAGCATCCAAATGGAGAATAAACTCCTGCTAGGCTATTACCAAAATTTAAATATTTTCAAAAGGTTTTCTGATTGCTACAGGACAGTTTGATGAAAACTTTTCATTGGCAAGTCATGCAAAAGCACAAACTTATTCTCACTTAAGAAATCTAGTTGCTAACAAGCATTTAAGTCATTCCCACCAGACACCTGAGCTTAACAAAATAAATATGTTCCCACACTGCAGATTTTCAGAAGGTATATCTATGCATCAGTAACTTCTAGTTCACAGAAGCATGGTTTTGCTCATAAACAGAACAGTCTAACAGTCTGGGATTCTGCAAGACAAAAGAATAAATTCATAGAAGTGCTAGTTTGCCACAGGAGACATACAATGGTTTGAAACTTGGCTGCATTCATGCTACTGATCTTTTCTGAAGGTTGCAAGACAGTCCCAAATCAACTGCTAAAAAGCAAAAGTTCCTACCTGAAAGGTTTTTCACAAATATTAACAAAAAATTATTGTTTCTACAATTTAAATTTAAGTAATATGACAGCAAATTGTAAATTTGGTTTCACACACAGCTCAACTTCCAATAATCTTAAAAGAGAAGAGAGATTTCTTTCTTCTTCCTCCACAAAAGTAAGCTTTCACAGTACTCTACATGCAGCAGCACCATTACAAAAAGCCTAGGAACTGTCTTTTGTATAATATTCTGTACATGTGTTACTTTCTGGTCTAAAAAATTTCAGTATGACTGTTTCATAGAAGTTCAGTAGATACAGAAAAGAATACCAAGTACTGCAGTTAAGAATAAAACTTCAGTACTGTAAATACCCAGAAATTTTCTGGATAGTTTCCAAAAGTCAACTCTACTTCCCTGTCAAATATTGTTAAAAGCTGTCAGAGAAAAGTAAGAGAAATACAACAGACCAGGTAGGATGTTAAGGGCTTGCACTGTATGTTCAGTCATTCTGACCAAATCTCAAACACTTTTTTAAACCCTTATTTCAGTCAGATTTCACTGATGGGCTGAATTATGCCAGGTACTAAGCACCTCCCTCTCCTGATTCCACTTGCAGGCCAACAACACTCCAACTCTCTTTGAAAGGGAGAAGAAGTAGGTTTATTTCTTAACCCATTTCACATAACATCCAGAGCACTTAAGGGTCTTGGGAACATCAGTCTCATAAAAACTCCACTTGATTCTTCAGTGTGAGAAATAGAATGGAACTTAGCACACTCAGCACTGCCGTAAGAGCAGTTGAGGTATGGAACATATTGGAGCAACTCAGCCCTCCACTACTAACATGCTCCAATTCTCACACCAGACATGGCTTTTGGTGTCCTGCTTCAGTGGGCTTCATTGTGGTCTACCCTGCTCAAACAAAGCTAACACTTAGAGCTGGGATGGCTGGTAGGCAGGGGTGCTGAATAGCTGGTCTGTCAGCACAGGGGCTACTCCAGATTCCTACGTCTAATTCGAAGCACAGACTTGAACTCAAACTTCCTCACTGCTACCCAGGATGCTAGTGACAAGGGATACCTGGATGGTTTCCTCAGCTCTTACTCATAGAAAATGTTTAGGTTTTTTTACCTTTTTGGTGGAGCTAAGAAAAATAAAGTGGAAGAATGACTCTCAAACTAACCAGGAGTTCCTGGGGAAAGGTATTTTTAAAAGGGTGGGTGAGGGCAAGAAGGGTGTAGGTATAAGCTTGCATTTTACCATTTTCTGCTGTCAAGCCAACTGACCTAGTCTAACTGCATGACCAAGGTCATTCACACATGAGACTGGGAAATCTGGGATATTTTGTCTATTATAATTTCCTCTGTGGGACAAGGGAAGGGCAGGCAGGGAAGGACAGGGGAGTGAGCTGCTGAAGAGCCAGTAGTGGCTGTACTCACTGTCTCTTATACCCACTCAAGGAGATTTTGTTGAGCAATACACTGACGGGCACCCCATAAATTTTTCTTATTTCACTGCTGCTAGTTTCAGGTCAAGAGAGCATTACTTTGCCTTGTTATTAGTGTTTAGTGCTTATTATTATAAGCAGTGATCTTTCCCACAGGTGTCTTCATTGGTTTATGTCTTTGCATGGGTATTAAATGTGATCTATTACCTTTTCCACATTTTTTTAGCTTGAGATGGTCATAAAGTAGTCTACTAAGTGACACGTTTAAGGCCTTTCCTGAATGAATATAATTAAATTTTACGTTTTATATTATATAAAATATTCCATCCTGACCCCAAAATATTATGTTTATGCCACCATCTTCCATCAGCTTTTTATTCCTCAAAGAGGAAAAGACACATTTCCTCTCCTCTGTTTCACATGCACCTGTGAAGTTCATCAGTCAGTTTTATAGGCAACAATTCTTTATGAGCCTCTATTTTGAGGTTACTAGCCTCAAAATATGAGGTGTCTCACTGGAGAGATACACAATTACAATTATTTAAGATATCAAGCTCATTCAGCTTGTTTTCCACTAGTGAATGATACCACCTTTTCTATCAAAGTCTTATCTGCTTTCAGCTCTTTGATAGAATGCAAAATATGCCCAGCTCAGTTCTGGTCTCACAACAACATGTATCAGAAATTTTTTAATGGACTTACAGAGGGAAGATTGACATAGGTCAGAAAGATCAGAAATTGCTGAATGAACTCAGAGAGGGAACACAGCTGTGAAATTAGGTCCTTTGTTTCATTTCTAATCTTCTAAGGACTGAGAAGGGTTCTTTCCACAAGAGTATATAGCATAGTAGATGTATTTAAATACTTGACTACTTTTGTAGTGTGAATTGAGCAGGCTGTATAAATTGTTCTGCTCATAACCATTTTGCTAAAATTAAAGCAATAAGCTAGATCCTAAAGTCCAAATATGCACCCTAACCTTCAATCAGATTTGTCATTCAGTCCATGTTTAGCAATGTTGATACAATGGAATCCATACAAGCCTTACATCAGCCAGCTCATTTAAATAAAATCTTCCCACTCAAATCCTTACAACACCAAACCTATAATGTGATATAGATATAAATAAATGTGGATGCATACATACCCATGTTAATGTTGTAAAGAATTAGGTGTTCACAGCCAGCGTAAGTTACTAGTACCCTATAGTTTCAAAGCGTCTTACAAAGCCTCTAAGATCATAAGTTTCCAAAGAAAAATAGGTTATTTTTTTATAAATAACTTTGTCAGACTCCTTTAAGTGAGTTAAGGAGAATTATTCAACTATTTTGAAAATATTTAAGACCTTATTCCTTTGCATAAAACAACAGTAGAAAAGCCCACCGAGCATACAGGCCATTGGAAGTGAGACCTAGGCTTACAAGAAAAGTACTCTCTCCACTGAAAACAAGTCTTTGATTTACCCTCATACACATGTAAGGGCATACAGGGCAAAGCAATGTGGTACCAGATTTCAAGTACTCCAGAGCAAGTAGGCTTTAAATCCATGCTACTTAAAGACAAGGCTGAATGAAAAGCTCAAGATTACTCAATTCCAGCCTGCACACACAAGCCCTTTGCTGATTGTAAAAGCATAAGTGAAGTACATCTTAATTCAGTTTGAAGTGATTCAAGCATTGGCAACAACAGAGAATATGAGAGAGCCCCTTTACGATTCTACTTTATTTGGTAAGGCAGACTATCACAGGTATTCACATGCTTTGAGTTTTGATAGAGGATTCATGATTCCTAGAAGTATTTTGATCTTGTCAAGCAGCGGGTAGATATCTTCTAAGAAATAGAACAGAATCTCTCCACTTCTCTAAAAAGTTAGATTTATTGATTGTTCTGTTGCTGTAAAAAAAAAAAAAAAAGAAGGGCATAAAGTCATCATGTCATCATCAACACCACAAGAAGCACTTGAGTCTCCTAAAACTCTTGCTGGGAAAGAAATGCAGATTGACAGATCTGTCAGAAGAGCTTTTGATTTTCTTTTCCTCTTTCTTAACACATCTCCAAAAGGCAAAGGTTACCTTAGGACAGTAGCTCCCCTCCTTTTTGCCAAGCACTTGAGGATCCATTTTTCAGCTTTGCTGTAAGATGTAAGAGTGCAGTAAGCCACAGGCTGGTAGCATATTAGAGAGAACATCTTTGTACAGCACTGTACACCCCATGCCAATGACACTGCATGATTGCCAGCACTTACCCTGGGGACAGAGGGCAAGGAGATCTGTGCCAGAGGCTTTGAACTTCTCTCCATATAGCTCCTCACAGCTCTGGGAGTGGGCTTACAGGACTGCACTTGCTTCATAGAGTGATGTTGACAGATTATGTACCTGATAATTAAGCAGTCTAACAAGCCAAGTCAAACTCTGCCCCCATATTAAAAAACAAAACAAAAACTCCAAAAAAAACACTCTAGAAAAAAATCCCACATAATTTCAGAGTTTCCAGTAGAGCATTCACACAAGCCTTGACATTTAAGGGACTTAGCTAAAAAGCAAACAGGTTTTCTTTAGGATATTTCTTTCCCTATAGCCACACACTGTACACAGGTTTCATTTCAGAGAGAAATAAACCCATTGTACAGAGGTTATGAGAAAAACATCTACACTTTGTATACTCAAGAACACTTAGGGTATACACAAGGACATAGTCAAGATATACATATTTAAACACGGTAGGTCACAAATTGAATGTGAATCAGTCTATACCACTTTTACGGAAGACAAAAGACATATCTAGGGGCATGCTAGGAAATATGAAGAGGTGTGCTGTTTAAACACAATCTACACTCCAGTGAGGAGTTATGGGGACTGCCAAATCATATACTGCTTTGGGCTCTGTGCTTCAAGGAGTACACAGTTGCAGAGTCTATAGCTGGGCTGTTAAAGCTGGAGAAGACAGAGTATCAATATTGTATTTTTTTCCTCAGCTATAAAGCCACTGGAAGTGGCCTCTCTACAGCAGTTTGACATCAATAGCTGAAGGGCTGGGCTGGGCCCCAGGAGAGCAGAACTGCTCTTAGCCAGCTTTGCTGTCAAAGGAAACCCACTGTCAACTTGTGGCCCAAGGGGAGAGATATCTGCGCTCACTTACACAAGGGAACATGTCCTTCCCTGTGCCCGATGTAGAAAACTTACTTTAATGAGCTTTAACTACAGCAAGGGGCTTTCAATAGCTAAAAGGTTTCTGGAGTGAGGAATCCATGCAGGACAGGAGCAGGTTGCACAGGGGTGTCTGCACAATCCTCATTACTGGAAGTCAAGAAGAAACTGGACAAGGACAATGCTCCTGGCACACAGCATTACCCTGACTTTGGGCAGGAGGATAAAGTAGCTCTTCTGATGCTTGCTAGCCTTATTTGACATCATTTTGGCTCCCAGACCTTCAGTAGTGAAACTCTGGCCATGGTTACTTTGTAAACAGGGATATTCCCTTCTCTCCCTTCACTTGCTAATACATGGGGTTTTTAAAACTGAGAAGACACTTTAGTAGATAAATTACTCATAGTAGATAATTATATAATCAGGGGCAGGGGTAATGAAGAGTAATTAGGGCTACTCAGACCTACAGTTCTCACATAGCCAAAGCACTTAAACATTTGCTAAGTAACTGGCTGTAATTTGGCCCAGAGTTGATACATTATCCAGGAGAAAAACTGTTCTTAATTACATTTCTTTTGAACCCTCTATTTCCTGTACTTGGGTCATTCATGTATATAGTGCCATTGGAGTGGATATCACTTGAGGAATCCAGTTGAAATGGTAGTTGGCATTGCTTCACTGAAGGCCACAAAAAATTAAGGAGAGACCTCGGCCTAGCCAAGTTATCTTCTAAAAGTCATGCAGACTGTCTCATACTGTTCTTACTTTTCTTTGCATCTTCATCTCTTCTCTTGTCCAGCCACATGGTAAGTGGAAGTAATTAATGTTTGCAAAATGCTTTAAAAACTAGGCTGAAAGAAGCTACACAGGAATCATGGTTATTTGGAACAATTTCAGAAACAGTCACTGTATACTCACTAATTTTACTTCCAGTCTGAATTTTTCATGGGTAATTTGCAATGCTCATAACCCACCAGAAGCAGATAATTTCTTGTAGCCAGGAGCTGTTTATATTATCTTATTGTTCGCTTATTATCTGAAGGAAATCTTTCTCAAAGGTAAGAAAAGCAAGAAAAGAGTTTGTAAGTTTTATTCCCCACCCATCCTAGTGCACCAGAGCTCTTTGAAGAACCTCGTCCCCCCATCATCCTCCAGACAAGAATCTGGGTCTGACACTGACACTCCTCTGTGCCAGCAGCGTTTGAAATGCATCTGTTATACATGAAAGTGTTTGCACACTTTATTTCAGGAATGCTGCCTTTGAATAACTGGCCTATTTAGTTTCATCAACAAAGCCTCTTGATCCTCATCAAATGTAACTTCAGAGCCAGTGAACATGAGCCATTTCCATTTTTAACTAACAGCTCTTTAGTACAGTACAGTATAGGAGAGGTAATACTGTTACAGCTGCAGCTACTGGAGAAACTCTGCACCTTTTGTCCTAGCTAGATGGGGTTTCTAGTAGAGTATTTTGGAAGAAGTTGGAAAAAATAATAATTTAAAGAAACCCCACTCCTACTACCACCAGTCCAAACCCATCCCTAGCTGCTGACCTTCTGGGCATGCTGTAAAAGTACCTTAGGGAAGAGGATGCCCTCTCAAGTGATGGAGCAGCGCAGCTGCCCAGCTGAATCCCATTTTAAATCAACACTGCATGGTATTAGCTCATCCAGAGTACCTGTGTTAGCATGCCTGCATTTAAGTAGCCACTATTTTCAGAAGTGTCCAAGCCACTTATAGACACATGCCTCATTGAAGTAAGCTACTGATGAAAGCACCATTCTCTGCTCTCAGCTGCTGTCATCAGCATTCAGGTTGCTGTGCATTTCTTGAGAAAACCCCCTAGAGAGTAGTTTTCTTTGACACAGACCAAAGACTGTAACTTTGCACCGCTCGATAACCTTTTATAGCTCTGCTATTTCACCATTAATCTCTTTCTTTCTTTTTTCTTCAAAACCACCTATCCATCTTTTAGGTTGATGGAAGATATTTCCCCATTAAGTGCACATTATTGCTAGGAACACCCTGTCCATTGTGCAGAAATTGTCTTCACGCCGCAATATAACCATGCTCTGTTACCGTATGCTTAAGAGAAGAGTGCCTCTGGGCATTTAGGGCAGTTTTTTCATGGCTGCTCTGCACCTCCTCTTTCAGTCTACACCTGCCTCCCTAGCTCTGCATCAGACTGATTCTCAGACACACCTTTTACTGTCATTTCCTTTTCTTCAAACAGAACTGTCCCTCTTAAATGGTTCCTTATAAACTGCTTTGTCTTTCCTATGATGCCCGGCTGGACAGCCAGAAGTGAGAACCACCATGACGGACATTAATGTGTTTTTGGTATACAGCTTCCCACGGGGAAGATGAACCCTTAGTCCTGCCTCTCCCTTAGCACCACGAACAAAGCTGAATGACAATTTTCCTCACTACAGGAAGGACATTGAGGTGCTGGAGAATGTCCAGAGAAGGGCAAGAAAGCTGGTGAAGGGGCTGGAGAACAAGTCTTAGGAGGAACGACTGAGGACACTGAGGTTGTTTGTCCTGGAGAAAAGGAGGTTGAGGGAAGACCTTAGTGTTCTCTACAACTACCTGAAAGGAGATTGTAGCAAGATGAGGGTTGGTCTCTTCTCCCAAGTAACAAGCAATAAGACAAGAAGAAATGGCCTTGAGTTGTACCAAGGGAGGTTTAGACTATATATTAGGAAACATTTCTTTACTGAAATGGTTGTCAAGTATTGGAACAGACTGCTCAGGGAAGTGGTTGAGTCACCATCCCTGGAGGTATTTAAAAGACCTGTAGATGTGGCACTTAGGGACATGGTTTAGTGAGCATGGTGGTGTTGGTTTGACAGTTGGACTTGATGATCATGGAGGTCTTTTCCAATCTCAATGATTCTGTGATATCATGGGCTCATAGTCCAAGTCTTCTCATCCTCTCCATTTGCCTGGCACTTAGAAAACATTATTTTCTTCTGGAGACCATGACTAGGAGGGAGTTAGCTGGTTTTGCTGAACCAATGGCAATGATCAATCTCACAAGCGAGCAGAATCAACAACCAAGACCCAGGGCAGGGGCCAGAGTATAGCTTAATTAAATAGCAGAGATCAATACTTAGCCTTTAGCCCTAGTCCTAGTACTTCACATCTCAGTTATCATCCCTGGGCAAATTCCATCATGCAAAATCTATGAGATTCATAGACCATGGACTTGGGATTTCTCCTGTAGAAAAATCACTGGTAAAAGTTATAAAGGAATTTTTCTCATGTTTGTATCTCATAGATTGGAAAGCAGACAGCACAACAGCAGTTGCCTGTTCCAATGCTGTGACATTTATCCAAGCCAAGCTTCAAAGAAAGCACTGTTCTCAGATGGAGATTGCAAGAGGCAAACTCTCCTGTTACCTTGTTATATCATTTCTTCCAAAAGAAACATCACGAAAAGTTTCCATTGCAGCATTTTCCCTTTATTACAGGGTGGTATGGTGGGAGGAAAATTTTAATGGATTGTGTTCTCCATGGTACCCTAAAAACCAGCTCTTTCAGAAGTCAGCTAGCACATAGAAAGAGTATGAATTAGGAGTAGGGTTTTATTCAGGACACCAAACTGCTGTTGCCTCTTTTCAGGCAAATGGGATCAGAGACAGAGTATCTGATACCCTAAGTGAGCTTTTGAAAGCAAATACCCTCCATAAACTCTCTGTAGCAAGTTGCTGTCTAGGCATGAAAGTATCCCCACAGCTCTAAAAAACAGTAATATCTGGATTTTATCTCAGCCATTTATCTCGTAAATGGTTTAAACATTGCAATAACAACAGTCATTAAACCTCAAAAATGCCTACAAACCAGCTCTCAGCCTGAGGCTAGAGTGTCTTTCTAGTTCTTAGATTTACATGCAATTGAACAGTTATAAACACCCTTACTGGTAAATCAGCCAGGAACAAGCTTTGAACAGTTTGTTTGCTTTCACATCACTTTATTCAAGGTAAATTTAAAAAACATTAATAAATAAAAACACTGTTGAGTTCAAGGCTTTTTATCCAGAGTTTCTCTGCACTCATTGTTTTACTTTGCAGAACTAATAAATGATCTTTGAATAAAGTTGTTCCCTTGGTGTTCCCTCAACAAACACTTCAACAGTTTGTGAGTGAGTGCATTCTGCACTGCATAAACCAGCAACTCATAGCAGTAGTGGATTTTGCTCTGCTAATTCATCTAGAAGACAAACCCTCCCCCAAAAAAACCCCACCTGGATATCTTCACTTTTTTTAATCCACCAGCTATTTTGAATCTCCAGCTGCTGAAAACCCACAAGGATGATGTGTCTCCAGGACACACAGTGGGCCAGGGCAAGGGTCTGGTAGGTGGCATAAGGTAGGATGCAGATAGTGACTCAGCAACATCAGCATCGTGGGGGAAAGGCAGCATATTTGCAGTCATGCAAAGATATCACTGTGCCCTTGGCATTCCTTGTGTCAGTACTGTGAACTCATGACTCAGAAACAACAAAGTACTTCAGATGTTGCAAGATTTTTCTTCCTGCAACAGCCAAAGAGGTGCTATATTGCTGCTGATATCCCCATGTCCATTCAGTAGCCCCTAACACCTGGAGGAGCTTCTTACACAGTGGAAGGTGGTGGCACCTTAAAGGGTCCCAGACCCCTCACAGCACCGCCTGGGCAGATCCCACCAGCTCAGCACCCACCCATGCCCCATCCCTTTGGGACTCACAGATGAAGAGTTTCAACCCCACACACCCTTGGTGGTCAATGCCATAGGCATGCTTAGGCTGTGAGGTGTTTCTGTGCTGCAGATGACCTACCATACATTACAGCTGCTTTCACTCAAACACCAGAGCCAGAGCAGCTGGGGACAGCATCTGCTTTTCAGCAAGGAGCAGAAGCAGTGATAAGAAGCACCTGGGATTCAGCTTTCCACTTGCACAGGGAAGGTCACACACATCAATCTCCTCTCCCAGCACAGTGCATAGGCTGGAGGAGGGACGTTAGCTTTGAGCCTCTCCCATCATGGGTGCCAATATCACAGAGCCACTTGCTCAGACAGAGCCTGCTTTTATGCACTCTCAGGGCAGTGTGCTAGAAGGCACCCTCCCCTGGGCATACATAAATGCAATGATCGTACACAGAAACCATTTGAGGGGGCAAGGAGCAGGATCTAGGATTCCCTAGGTCCCAGGAGAAGAGTTACATCAGCCTCTTACTGCTCTAACATGAACATGAATCTTGTTTCACTTCCTCAGCAGTTAGAGTTTTAAAGGTGCTGGAGGGAACCTCATCTCAGCTATACATCCACCTTGGGGGACGCTGCTGACTTCCACACTTTTAGAAAGAGTAAAATAAGAGAGGAAGATTCAAGGTTACAGTATCCAGCCAAGAATTAATTATTTAAAAAAAAAAAAATTTAGACAGCTTTTTTAAAGTTATAGCTACTTACAGCACTTGTCTGAGGCATTCACACAACAAGCATCAGAGTCTCACTGACCTTGATGGCAGTGGAGAAGTACAATGCACCATCTTCCACCTGAGCTCTTCCTGGCCCCTCTGTAGACAGAAGCATCTGCCTCCCCTTCCACCCTTGCCTTCCAGGGCAAGGGTGTTCCCTGCAGACAGCTCAGCACAGCTCCTCCTCTCTAGCAATACCTGATGGGTACAAAGCACCAGGTTGCTCGTAAATAAAAGGATAAGCACTGAAATTAAAACCTTGTAGTTTCAGTTTTATCTGCAAGTGTTTGGCATCCCTCAAAAGCAAATTTGGGGTAATCCAAGACAGTCTGTTGGTGTAAACCAACCAGTTTGTTGGCTGGCTGCTCAGAGAGATCTTTGAGGAATTTTTTGATCCACTCCTGAAGGAAGTTAGAAACAACCAGAGTAAATCCAATATCTTTCTCCTCCTGGGATACCTGATGAATTATTTTTTAAGTAGTGCATTTAGACTGAAAATATTACTTATTCACAAGATACATGAGTAAACAGCAACAGAAGAAAAGAGCCAGAGAACAGCAGAGAATAGCTGTCTTCTCTGTGAGCCTTCCCTGGTGAGGATCAGAGGCCGGAACAGCCTTTCTCTGCACTGCTTGCTGGAGCCCATCCAGCTCAGTACTTCAAGGCAGTTGACAGCATTTTATAATGTGTTATAACTCTGCACTGTTTCTTGGGACATAAAACTTGTTAAAGCACAGTTCCACTCTCTTTTGAAGCTCTTCAGATTAAAAAAAAAAAAATATGTCTAGGAGCTCACTTATACGTAAGAAAATAACAAATACAGAAAGCGTACAAGATGGAGCTAATGCTTCTCCCAGTAACTAATATTAATCTCAACCAAACCTCATCCCCAGGAATAGGGATTTTGCTGGACAGATTTACCAGTGGTTTCACCTGTATTAGTCTTTGCTTTTCAGAGCTTATGGTCTCTGCTCTTTGCAAATTATCTGTTTGGTGAGCCATTTTGCATCTAAAATAAGCATATATGTAACATGTGCATGTTACAAATGCTGCTGTATGTGTGGATAACCAAGTAAGGAAGTTTCTGTAAGAGCAAAATGTGCTGCTTAAAACCTTATGTTTATGAAATTACCTGAATGTTCAAAGCATTATATACAATATTTTCAGTGCACATGAAGTGTTTGGTTACAAGATGTTTATGTTTTATTCTATATCAAAAGTTACTGTCATATTCACCACTGTGTTAACTAAAGGTTTCCCATAGTGCATTATGGGACTATGACCACCTTTGTCATATACAAGGTTTAACTTTGGGGGATTTTCCTTGGGGAGAAAAGTAGATGAGGTGGAGTGACTTATTTTGCAATAGTGTTTTGTGGGGTTTATATAGGCTTTTTTAAAATAGACAAATCTATGACGTATCTGCGGCAGAAAAGGCAGCTGAAAAATTAAACTTTTCCATAGAAGTTGAAGGTAGCAAGGTCTATGATGTACCTCTGGCCCCGAGAGAGTTTATTCAAGGGTCTCAGAGTGATTTTTATGGTGAATTCTGCTCAGACAAGCTTTCTACTTATCACAAAAGTGGTGTCCTAGAGGGGGAAGGCTGGCAACATCCAACCACATGCCTGCATGAGCCTGTAAGCAGCCTTCTGCATATCCTTAGCCTTGAGCCATAAACCGCTTTAGCAATAAGGGCTGAAAACATGAACTCACCTCAAACTTCTGTGAGCAGCTAATTTGGATGAGGGAGGAAACGTCTGATGGTCAGCCTGTAGCTGCACAGGTGAGGAAATGTGTCCTGCACTACTTAGAGGTGCCAGAGCACTGCACACTTCATGCCTGATTATATTTTTGCTGCCAACCAGCTAAGATGTATTATCCAGACCATGAAGCAACTGCTTATCTTACTCTCAAGGGTAGGCTAGAGTCTGTCATCCACCCAGAAGTGAAAGAAAGAATTAATCCTAGGAACAGATACCCAAATCTGTGAGAAATGCAATAACCACCAGCTGCAACTGGTTCTGGGGACAGCCAGCATTATGGGGTCGTGCAGCTGCCTGGGACCTGTGCTGGTTACATGGTCCTCAGCATGAATTTGGAAGATCATATCTGAGGTGACTCACACAAGCTGGACCAGAAATTGACTGGGAAAGCCTTATAGGGAAGATTAATATTTTTTTTTTCTTGCTTCAGAAGCCTTGTCAATAACTGTGCTGAAATGTAGCAGGATGGCAGCTCCAGAGTACTTTCCTGACAAGTTATCAATGAGCTTTGTTATCAAACCTGTTACCTGTGACAGTCTGTAAATAAGGAAAAATCCTGTTAGTTTTGGCTCTAATTGCTGTAGTCAAAGGAAAGAATGAAGTGGAAATTTTCTTTCCTGAGGTGATTTTCCTGCATTTGATACCTCACAAGAGGGTATGCAAGGCCTTGTGACAGAGGAGAGCTGCTGTGGGAAGGGGAGCCAGTGTGGGGACAGAGCAGTTGCTGTACAAGAGCAGCAGTGTGGGGCACTTCTGCTCAGTGAAGGACAGTAGAAGTGAGACCCTCCCTGTGCCCCGGCTCAGGTACCACACACAGCTTGATAGTTTAAGCTTCACACAGCAGAGGGAAGAGGGAGATTTCACATAATTAACAAGGACCTTAGTCCTGTTTACAAATAACAATGTGCAGTAAAAGTAGTATTTTCTCTGTGGTGAGAGCACATGAGTTTGCAAATGCAGGAACTCCTGCAGGCTGGGTGCCGTCTGGTATCCCTCAGCACAGTAAAGCCTCACTATGCCAGAGCTGGGAGGCAAATGCATCCAAAGAGGCAGCACAGGGGACTCCAGGTCAGGTGGTCACCAGTGGTGACAGGAGATGAACTCAAGTCTCCATCATGGAGAAGGGCAGCTCCATTCTGGGTGCTTCTCTCTAGCTAGGGCTCGACTTCGAAGCAAAACGCTTTGGCCAGCAGACACAGACTGGCTGGACAATGTCTTCTCATCAGCACAGCCACCCAAACCACCTGGTGGGACTGGTCCCTGAAGTGAGACCAAATGCTGCCAAGGATTCTGTGGCCACTGGGAGATCAGGTCTCTACTGGGATCCTGCTCATTTACAGATGTAACCTCCAACTGAGGAACTAAACTTAACCACAGTGAAAGGCATTTTGGAGCAGATTATTCCAGTAAATACTATTGACAACATCTTCCTGAGGACAACAAAATGCTTGGATATTTTCCAGTAACAGAAAATCTGCTATGACCTGCAAAAGTAGTAAAAATTTAATCTCCTATGTTCTGTGGTCTTCGAGTATTTTTTGTTCCTTCCACCAGTTGTTTCCCTCTTGCAGCAGGGAACTTTGGTGCTGTTGTCACCACTGTCCTACTCTGGCACTGCACTAATTAGTGCTCTCCATCAGCAGGCATTTCACTTCTTGAAATCCAACTGCATATACCAAAGTCTTATTAAAGGAATATGATGTCACTACAGAGATGGCAAAAAGAATAGATTAAGTTCTCTTTTTTGTATATATGAGGATTAAAAACATATCAGCCTTGCCCATCACTGTCTGTTTTTAGGACTGGGTTCTGCAAGTAGTTATTTTAAACTGCATATTCTTGGAATATGTTACTGGTGTATATCTAGGAACCATTCAGACTGAATAGTCATTGCTGTTTCATGAATCAAAAGTTATTCTCTGTCAAACTGCTGTCAGAGTAATCAGAGTCAAACCTAATTCATTCACACTTCCACTTGAAATAAACCGTGTGCGTCTGGTCAGATTAAGCAATGAGTCTCAAACTGTTACAGTGTGCACCTTGCTCCAATTCTCCCAGCTGACACTTGATACTATTGCAGACAATGCACTTCCTAACCAAAGCCCTTACTACCCACATGTTTCTGTAGAATGTAATTCCGGCTACTAATGGAAAATGCCATAAGTGGATAAGTCTTCAGCCGGTTTGTTGCAAAGAATGTCAGCCCCTTGCTGGTTAGCTCTCTCTAAGAAAAAAGCTCTGCATTTTTTATGAAAAAGCATTAGCTATTTTATGCTAAATGCTGAATTAGCAACCCATAGCTAACAACATTACTAACACCATCAATGTATTTTTTTTAAAAAAAAAAGCTGTAAGAAAGACTAAACAAAGGGACCTATGCTAGAAACATATATGAGGATAAGTACTGGGTCTGGCTGTTATGCAGTGAATTTCCTTCACAGCAGCCCATATGGTGCTGTGTTTTGGATTTGTGACTAAAACAGTGTTGATAACACAGGGATGTTTTAGTTATTGCTGAGCAGCGCTTACACTTACAAGAGCTTTGCTTCTATGTCCAGCTTTGTTTCACCTATTAAATTATTACCTCTCACCTAGTATCTCAACCCACAAGTTCTCAGCTTTTGCTTCTCCAATTCTCTCCCCAATCCTGCCAGAGGGCGAGTAAGCAAGCTGCTGGGTGGGTGCTTAGCTGCCAGCCAGGGTCAACCCACCAGAGACTGTAAGGACATATATGCTAACCCAGGATCTAACATACCCCGGTACATGCTCTACTGGCTCTTCAGTGCACCTCCAGGAGAAGCTGAGGATTCCTGTCCCTGTGATGTAGCCTGCCTGAGACATCATAATGCAAAATAATGCATAATTAATAATGTAAAATTCAACTCACACTTACTACCTTGTTTGAGGTGGCTTGAGCAAATTAGTGACATGGAAAGTATCAGCCAGAGGAGTGGTGCCAGGGTCAGCAGGAGACTGATCACCTTACCAGGAGCATTTCCTTGGCAGAGTCCCCCAGGAAGGTTGCAGCTACACTTCTGAGCAGCTGGATCACTCCTGAGCCCAGCTGTGCCACAAGGCTCAGCAGGAGACCCACTAGTTGCCTTGTAATCTCACCAGATGAGCAAATCTAGATGTTTTCACTACAGAACTACTCCACACCCAACTGTGAGTCCTTTGCCACTTATAGATCGGCTTTTAACCCCCACAGCAGGGTGACTCACAGGATGCTCTTCTCCTGCGCTGTGAGGCAAAGCTGAGAGTATGGGCTTGGAGTTCAGGCTTTTCCTCAGCCTGCCTCCTGCGTCCTTGGGTACCAGCAATGCAAAGCCCGTGTCACACCGCAGGGTTAAGGGGAGCCTTGCATATGCTGGTGTGTGTTGGTAAAAAGACCCTGTGAAGGAGAGACATGACTGACTTTCACAAGCTGGTACACCACAGCTGTGTGAACAACCCAAATGAACCAGGCTGCTCTGAGTTACGTTTCCATCACAGCCAGAAAAAGACAGAAATCTTCTTACCACCTATTTTGCAGAGAAAATGCTGTCAGACACTGTCATATCCCCTGGCCCCTCCTGGGCTCTGCTGCCTTGCTGCACTCCTCTCCTTGCCTGTGTTGTCTTTCAGCCCTGTGTTCAATTCCAGCTATGCATCCAGTATCTGAGCAGATGGACATTTTTCCACACTCCTTTTGTCAGAAGCTGATACCAGCTTCCTGAAAAAGCTGCCACAGGAGATCTGCAAGGACTTTGCTTTGGATAAATGTATCCCAAATGCCATTTTGATTAAAAAAAAAAAAAAAATCAAACAAAGAGGTCAGTCAGATGTACAGCACCCTGAATATCTTATTGACATGTTCTTAACCATTTCTTATTGCAAAATGCTGTTTGCTTTTCTTTTCATAATTGTCTGCACTGATGACCAACTGATCTGGGAAGTCATTTCCATGCAGGGTTGTGTTCCCACCACTGCAGCGGGGCAGCTCCAGGTCTGGCAGAAAGACGTGGACCTAGGAAGGAGTTCAGAGGGTGGTTGGGTGGACAGAAGGGTGGAGGGTGAAGGACACCCTGCCTGCAGCAGCTTCTGCCCACTGTGCTCTTTGAGTACAGTTTCAGAGGACTGGCACCATGAGGATTTTTCATAGGGGATATATTTATATTTCTGGGACTTTTTGCTTGCTTAAGCTCTTGCAGGCCTGAAGACCTTCTAGATCATTGGTGTATGCTTATATTCCTTAACATGCCACTTCCAAATTAGGCCATGACTATAGTCATTCTGTAAGTGTACATAGTCCTTCATCCCAGGAGCCTAGTGCTTTATACATCCAGATAACAAATTTCCAAAACATTCTTACAGATATTTATTCTATTAAAGTTGAAATGTCAGTGGAAACTTCCATGGGATTATATATATCAGTTCAGGCAAATGACAGGAATAAAATGAAAATGTCCCTGTATATGGCCTTTGCAATCCCAATGGCCAATGCTTTCACATATGTCAGATCGTGGCACGTATATTTAGTTGGGAAACAGGAATAAAATAAGCCACTAACTATTACAACACACTTTTGATAACAAGAATTTCCATTTATCCATGTTTGTAACTAACATTTAACTGCTATAGCAACAGGCACTTTATAAATGAGCAAAGTCACAAAAAGAAACATTCCCAGTTTCATTTGAGCTTGACAGAAATAAAGACCATTCCTGCACTCTAGTGCTGGATCTTTTTTCCTAGGCAGAGCTGTGGAGAGTTTTCATTCACAGTTTATTTATCTTAGGATGAATTGTTTAAATTATGATATCTTGTACTAGACTTTATTAAATGGCATAGTATTTGCTCCTTTCCTTTGGCATGCAAGTGGATGTGTGTTCATGATGGTATTTCAATTACTTCATCATATTTCCACACTTAAATGTAAGCAAGTCATGGGACAGAATCATTGCATATATGTGCTACAAACTGTCCATATTTGGATCTGCTCCTTCAGTGGACAGGATGAGTAATAATGAACATAAACTGAGGGAGTGGGAGACTTAGGTGGGACTGTAGGAAAAAATTTCTATTGATGTATGTATGGAGCTTTGGACTTGGTTGCCTAGAGCAGGTGTAGAGTTTCCAATGCAACCTTTTCTTAAAGAAAAGGTTAAACAGCAGTTCTTCGGGAATATAATAGAAGGCAGAGCTGATCCTGTCCTGGGGCAGGGGATTGACTAGAAGGGCTTTGTGAAGTGGCAGCTGGGCTTGTAAACTAAATAGTGCCCATACAAGGGTCTAAGAATTTGTACATTTAAAAGATTGTCCACACTGTTCAATTGGCATTGCTCAGACTAGAATAGTTTATTCTGGTGCCCAGAGCACACTCCTGGATAACACTTCTGGATAATACAGGACATATTTATCACAGAATCACAGAATGTCAGAGATTGGAGGGGACCTCGAAAGATCATCCAGTCCAACCCCCTGCCGGAGCAGGAACACCTGCAGTAGGTCACACAGAAAAGCATCCAGGTGGGTTTTGAACAAGTCCAGAGAAGGAGACTCCATAACCTCTCTGGGCAACCTGTCCCAGTGCTCTGTCACTCTCACAGAGAAAAAATTTTTCCTTATGTTTACCTGGAACCTCCTGTGCTCCAGCTTGCACCCATTGCCTCTTGTCCTGTCATTGGGCATATTCCTCTATGCAGTACAGACAGGGTCACATTTGGGACAGGAAGGAGTTATTGGTATGGACACAAGGAGTTTTGTGCCACTGGATGTCATTGCTGGAGAACAGACTCCTTGTCTGCCACCTTAGCACAGTCTTGTTTACCATAGCACAGACACTGCCAGAGGTTTTATTCCAACCTTACTTTCCCCACCTCTGCAATCCAGCCTTATACAAAAAGGAGAAATTTATGAAATTTTGGTATTAAACTCTCAACAATGTTCAGAGTCTGTTTTGGTTCAGCTCCTATTGTTTGTCTTCACAGCACTGGTTTCACTGATATATCACTGCTGACTTCAGCAGAGATTACCAGGATTTATGTTCACCAGGCTCAGAAGACAGCTTTGTTAAGGGGAAAACCTGACATGTTGTTTTCTTTATGTACATTGAGTGATGTAGAAAGAGCTAAGGATGAACTGCTTTATGATCTAGCATGGAGACAAAAAAAACCAAAACCAAAACCAAAACCAAAACAGAACTAGGCTATTGACAGCAAAGTACATAAGCAGTAGTGTATTTTTGGAAGCTGGAAAGAATGTGATTAACTTTACAAGAAAGGTCAATAATTTCCAGTCTTTCTCTGTTTAATTTGTGTGGTCAGTTTTTAAAACTTGTGTTTCTCAGGGAACTTGCACAATATAACTTCTCACCCAAAACAAATCTTGCTTCTGTTCAGTGCATGAAGAACAACCTGCAGTGTTGCTGGGATTAGGACCTCTGGGCTACAGGGAGGCTTTGCATGGCATCCAAGTGAACCTGAGCCCCATGGCATTAGGGGCCCAGATGTATTCAGATGTTACCCAGAGTAGAAGTGTCCATGATCAGTAACTAAGAGTGTGGACAGGAGCCCTCCATTGCACAGCTGGACTAACTGTTCCTACTGGTTTCACGGGGGAAGAAAGTCTTCATGAGGCAAGTATGGTACAGTTGTTTAATCTGTTGTCCACCTTGATGAAGGTGTAGATGAAGACTGTCAGACTTCCTTTACAGTAACCCTCTTTCCTAAGAATAGGACTTCTGGATCTGTTGAGCTTGCAGGTTTCAGAACAGATCCATGACAGGATTTTACTTGTTTTGTGAGAAGATCTCTGTGGCCTGGGATCCAATCAAATTCAGATCAACATAAACAGACATAGTAGTTTGATGTACTTATCTATGAACTAGCAGATGAACAAACTTTTTCACATAACAGGCTCAATGGACAACAGCTGTTTCAGCTGGTTTTTGGACAGGACTAGCTATAAGCAATTGTAACACAGGTTAGAAATGAGATTTTGCCTCTCCTTCACAGATCTCAGTACCTCATGAGCAGGCTCTGCAGTTATCGACTGTATATGTGTTTTCAGACAGGCAGATGCAAGATACCCAGGATTTTGTGATATTTCTCTTGCACCTCCTCCTGTGGTATGTCCAGTTTCTACTATGCACATGATAAAAGAATAATAGCATCTGCAAGAAGGAGGATGCTGCAGAGAGGCAAATTGTAGTTCCTAGCAGTGTCTCAATTCATGTGAAGGTGGAGCAGGGAGGAAAGATAAATCTGTAAGGGGTACAGAAATTTACCTGCCATAGCAAGGACTGTTGGCTTAGCAGTTCTCTGTCAGCCATCCTCAGTCCCTTGAGATGCACTGCTTCTGGGGCCCAACTCGCAGGAAAATCAAGGAGTATTTTATTTATTATATATACTAAGACTCTTGGTTTTGAGGTATTAAAAGGTGGGGCTACAGAAGACAGGTACTAAGGAAATATGGTTACCACATTTATAATCTGTCTCAAGCTGGATCTTAAAAACCAGACCCTGGCCATCAGAGACCTGTGCTGGGGCTGTCTTGTGATAGACTCAGCCAGCATCCTTTTGGCACGTCTGGTGTCAGAGAGGGTGTCACTGTGGAGGTACCCTTCTTCTTAGGCTCCCTGGTCACCAGAGTGGGGGACATTTTGATGATGGACTGGAGGGTCTTTTGGTGGCATGGGAACTTGGCTGAGGAGGGAAAACAGAGAGAGGCACCAGCCAGAAGAGGAAGGAAGGATTAGGTCCTGCATTTTGTGAACTCTGAAGCTTGCAGAGAGCATTTCCCAGATGAGAAAATTAGGTAGGTTTCTTGAGACAACTTGTGAAGTGTGGCACAAAAAACATGTCTTTTAAAAACACATTCCTTTCCTAAATCAGAGAAGCATCTTTTTGTAAGTAGTGCTGAAGCTTCTCACAAATGGCAGATCTTGTACACTGGGATTTTCTTACTCCCTTTCTCTTGAACTCTCTGTCAGGAAGGATATAAACAATAGCTTCGCTGTTTTACAGCAAAAGTACAGAAGTTTGGGTTCCAAAACCCTTAACAACCCACAGATAACTAACAGCCATTTATTAACAGTATATGGGTAAGAATTATATTTCTCTTCCAATCCAGGGTTTCATTATGGCATTCTCTGTTTCTTCAAGTTCAGAAACAATAATTTGCAAAGAAACCTTTAATCAAAACAAAGGAATTTGATTCAGATTTTTTTTTTTTTTAGCGTAGGAGAAGAACAGATGGTTTGTGGGAACAATTCGTTATTCTGCACTATTATCTCTTTAAGTGAATCTTTCTTTAGTATGCATGAAAACTGCTAGATTGCTAACTCTGGGCGCATAAAGACCTGTGTTTAAACACAGCACAGGCATGGTCAAAGCACATTCACTAGCTCAATCTTAGTCTTTGTCATAATTGGTACTGAGCTGTTGAAAAGCGCTGAACAGTTTGGGATTTCCACTTAAAAAAAAATTTGCAATATTTTGAAATTTCATTTCATACACAACAAATGCACTTACAAAAGAAAATTCTTGCAAATCAGGATGTTTTTATTTTGATTTGGAGAAGCACTGGTGTAGACTCTCAGGCATGAAAAAGTCTTCTTGGGACAGCAACAGCTGCTGACTGAGATTAGCACAGGTAATATGGACAAAACCGTAATTGATAGGATATTAAATTAATTCAGCAGGTACCAGAGCATCCAACATCTGGGTTCAATCATCTTTTAATACAGTGAAGGTGGATATCAGAAGACACTTCCCACTCCTTAAAGCAGTAAGACTATAGAACAACCTTCACATGGAGCTAGTGGGAGGGTAAAAAAGCAAACTATTTTGAGGTTGAACTGAGTACATATAAAGACTTTCCATCTTAATACTTCAGGAAAATTTCTTGGTAGCTAAAGTATGTTCTCTGAGCTGTATGAGCAAACCTGTTAAAGAATTAAAGAGACAACACAAGAGCCATACAGACCCAGAGCAGTCTTTAATTAGCTGAACTCATTGGCTACAGCCTGTAAATTCTGACAGTGAAGGACTGCACAAGTACCCTTGTGTGCTGTGTAGAAGGAGTCAAACGGGAACCCTCCTTTGACCAAATCTGTAGCTGTGATGTTAAACTTAACGTGTAAAGTAATATTTCTTTTTCCGTTTAAATGTATACTCACCATCCTTTAGACTTTATCTTAAAAGCTCATGGGATGACTTGTTAAGGACTGAGAACAGAACTGTTCTGTAATCATGTATTTGGTGAGGAATGATAAATGCGCAACAGGACACTTCTCACAAATCAAAATCAAAAGAGATTTTAAATCGTTTAGTACAAATTATTAAAATCAACCAAAAAAAGTCTTTGAAATGGCAAACAAAGAGAAATTGGGTAAAACTTCCAGATCAGCCATTTAAATTCATTCCCTCCCACCACCCTAGAATTTCTAATACTTATAAAGAAAATATATGCTGAAAGATAAAAGGAGGAAAAAAATAGAATAATAAACTTCAATTGGACATAAAAGGAATAAGTAGGAGTATGGGAACATATTTGTAACTATTTTCTTATAGCTAAGTAGGGCAAAATGACTCCAGAAAGGCATGGAATTATTTAAACTACTCTCATATCTTATTGATTTTTCAATATACAATTTCCTTACAGGGAAAAATATCAAGACACATTGACACAGGGTATTATTGATAAGAAAGCCAGTTGTTGGTTTTATATAATTTATTTACTTTTTAATCAGTAACTTGGCATAGGATTCATTTACTTCTATTATATACATTTGAGCTGATAATTTTAGACTTCTTTTCTGTTTGGTGGACAGAAAGGACCCTTGCAGAGTGCAATTTATTACACCCATATGTAAACCTCTGAAATAGGTTAATGAATTGCACTCTCAAAGTACCCATTTCTTTCAGGGAACATAAAGACAGTTGAGCATAATTAGTGCTCATGTAGACAGGGAGGGCTTACTTGCTGATGATGGACATTGGCAAAACAGATTTGACTTGGGGAAGAAAAATCAATGTAATTTATTACCAATCAATCAGAGTAGAATAAAGATACATAACAACCACATCTTAAGACACCTTCCCCCACACCTCCCTTCTTCTCAGGCTCAAATCACTTTGCTCTCAATTTATCTACCTTCTCCCCCAGCTGCACAAGGGGGATGGGGAATTGGGGTTGCAGTTGCTTTGTCTGCTACGCCTTTCTCCTCAGGAGAATAGATCCTCGCACTCTCCCTGACTCTGGCATGAGGTCCCTCCCACAGGCTAAAAGAGTTCAGGACCAAAATGTTCCAATACAGGCTTCCCGTGGAGTCACATACTTCTTTGGGTGCAGTCCCCTGCTCTGGCTGGGGGACCTCCAAGGGCTGGAGACAGGTCTCTGCTTGGGTGGACCTCCTCCCTCTGCTCTGTTGTGAGCTCTCCACATAGCCCCAGCTGCCTTCAGCCACAGACTCCTGCTCCAGTGTGGGGTTCTCCATGGACTGCACATGGGTATCTGCTCTGCTGTTAACCTTCATGGGCTGCAGGGGAATCCCATTCACTTGCTCTCCTTTTTTCCTTGCTGACCTGTGTGTCTGTGGTTGTCTCTCTCACATCTTCCTTTCGCTATCCTCCAGTTGTTAGTGTCTTTTATGGTTGATGTTTCCTGATTGCTCTCTCCCTTGACCAACCGGTTGTCCCCGTCATAAATATGGATTTGCAGAGGCGTTTCATCGACACTGTTGGCTCAGCCTGGGCTGGAGGTAGGTCTGCCTTGGAGCCAGGGGAGCTTCTTGAAGTTTCTCACAGGAACCATCACTGTAGCCCCTTCTCCCACTACCAAAAACCGCCCCCTGATACAAATCCAACACAGAGACCCGTGCTCTTCTCTACCGGCAACTGAAGACTAGATAGGACACCTTACAATGTCTATAGTATATTTGTACCATAAGTATATGTGGAGACAACTGAATTCAGACAGTGTCACTGTCCTTTATTATCTGCTTGATGTATTACTGCAGTGAAGGGATATAGAAGCTATTTACACAGGCTGGGAACCAGACATCTAATTTAGATACCTTTGTTTCAGCAGATTGGATTTCCCTCTGGAGGTCCTCAAAGGCACTTACTTTTCCCTGTTAGTTATAAAGTGAATTTTGGCGCTCACTTTTGGAAGAATGCTCCATTAGATGCCCTGAGCTGAGCATAATTCATGCGCCTAAATGGACAGGATCTTAATTCATGCACCTATTTTTTAAAGTGACTCACTACTGTATGCGATTTTGGTATTTCTAAGAAAAGTGACCCTCAGTCTCATTCCCGGTGTGGGTAATATAGAGTTTTACAGCTCTGTTTTCACTGTACCTTCAGCATTGTTGAGCATTCAATGAACATCCAATCTCTGCATGCTGGATGCTCAGAATTGCAATTGTGTTTCAAAATGTGGTGACCCAAAAGCACAAATTCCCACCTTTCTTTGGGGTTTTTTTTGTTTGTTTGTCTATTAAGAAAGGAAGCACAGTCCTTCAGGTAGGATATGAGTCAGAACTTGGTAACCCACGTGCCAGACCCTTCCTGAGTCCAGACAGGTCACTTCTGAAGTGACGCAAATCCCCTGAGGTCTCCAATGTAAATATCTAGATTTTAGTGAGTCACCTACTTTCCTTTTATGGCTATTTGTAGAACAGGATGCAACTCAGATTCAGTTCCTCTCATCTTAAGGTAGACTTTTACATAGATATAAGGACTCATGCCCCAAAAGTGCCTGTCCTCTCATTGAACACAAAGCGAGCCATAGGTGACAACCTGAGATGGAGATGTCATCTAAAGATATACATGTCTCAAGGAGACAACTCCCTCCTTAAGATTTATCTGATTTAGTGGGGTTTGGGTCTCTTTGTCCATGCTTCATTAACCAACTACTAGTTGGAGGAAGCAGCACCTCCCTGTTTAACACAGTACTCTTGGGACCTGAGGAATGCAGAAACTGCAGTAATGAAGTATCTAAAATACATAATTTCAATCTCTTAGAGTTGAGAAAACTGCACTGTTTTCCCAAATCATCCTCTACCCCAATCTACCATTTATAAAGCTTATCTTCAGCTCAGTGGTTTTTTTTTTAAACCCAGTTGTCTAGCAGCAGATCTGCTGGGAAACACACCAGATAAATCACTGAATTCAATATGAATACAAAAGGAAGAGCTGGCTGACATTTAGAGAGACTGACCTTTCGACAGGCAAGGCAGTGTGAGATTGAAACACTGTCTCATTCAAGGTTTTAAGAGGGTTATTCCGCATAATAAATAATGTAAAAAAGAAAAGGCACTTGAAAAGCATAAAGAGTAAGGTCCTTTCATCCTGCCTGGTACCCAAGCACAGGCCCAGTTCTATACCTTTCAGTACTTCTGCATTATTTTACTCAAATGTACATCTTGGGGAAAAAAAAATATATTAACAGATCATCTAAGCATTTCAGCAAAGACACTGTAACAAGTTAGAAAGTGATTTTTTAGCTTTCTTTGTCATCTTCAGTTCTCCCTTTTGGTTGTTTATATCATCTGGTTTATCTTTGTCTCTTCTTCAAAGGTCACTTAATAAAACCATTTTTAGAAACCTTTTTAAAGTATTATTTTGCCCAGCCAGAATCAACAGCTATGTTACTATAGGTTTACATTATCTTATTCTTATAGAATAAGGAGTGTTTGAAAGGGCTTTTCCAGAAAACTGCTTGAAAACTGAGACAATATCATTGTATAGAGAAAACATTTAATATTTAAAGACTATTAACCTTTCTAAGTCAAAAATATTTTGTGTTCCTTTTGTTTTTATTTAGAAATAAGTGGGCGGATCAGTCAGCTAGGCACTCCCAGCATCGTGCACAAACAGTTCCATTTTCAGTCCAATTATAATCCCAAAGAAAGCAAAAAAAGATAAGACTAGGACAAAATTGAGTAGAAAAAATATCCTTGAAATTAATGAGACAAGATTTTTCACAGTTTATCTTAAAGGTCTGGTCTTTTTCTTCTAGAAATAACTTTAATTTCTCCAGTTGGCTTCAGGATCCCAGTTTATGAGCTAGGAAATTAGGACCAGTTGGGATCAAAATTATTCCTATTACAACCAGCATTGGATATATTGAAAATTTATATTTTTCCAGCATCATTCAATTGCTGAAACAACTGACTTTTCAGTAATTCCAAAAAGATTCAGTGAGACATTCAGCTGATAAGTTCAGGAATGCAATGTAAAGCTCTAATTAAGTAATGCTATAAGGAACATTTTATATAGGTTAGCCTTCCATGGCCATTTCATTTAACAAAAACTTTTGTAACCATACTTTATAATAATATATAATTTCTTATGAACTGATCTCATGCACTTACCACCCACAGAAAACTTACACCAGATTGAAGTGACTTGCTCATGTCACCCGGGAACTGACGCCAGCTCTGACCACCCCAGTACACTTCATTTTGCTTTTTTATTTTTCCATTTCAATTCAGGGGTCAATTATCTGCACTTTTAAAAGCTACCCAGTAAAAGCATGGTGACAGATACAATTGCAAACTTTGCAGACCACTCACTGCTGAAAACATTGCCCTGTACATTTCAAGTCACACTTCAAAAAGAAGTGTTGATAATTTTTTTTTTAATAAACTACAACGATTTAGAAACGACTAGAGATACGCAGATCAGACAAAAATGAATAGCTGTTTGAAGTATGCTTTCTAGATGGAACTCTCTGATCAGCATCTCTCTAACTCACTTTGATATCGTTATGGGCCACTTGGCTGTATTTGAATTTCATGCTGTTTTTCTAGTTGGATTGCAGAGTTTCCTCTCACTCCCACCAAGGACTCAAGTCATGGCACTTGGTTACGAACTTCAGACTCTGCAATTCAAGGATATTCGGCGACTGCATCTCTCTATGGCGTTGTGCAGCCTCTCTCAGCAGTAAGCGGAGACTTACAGTTCAGCTCTGGCCCTGAATTCAAATTTCAAAGATACGAAGGACAATTTGTCCAATAGTTTTACATGCAATTAGACAGCTGGTCAAAATTAGCTTCCCATTGGCGTATGTGGCACACTCTGTTGCTTCTTAAACTGATGCCAGTCAAGGTTTCACTGCAAGTAAACACTGTTTCTGCTCAATTACATCAGAATCACTGAAAAGTGGATTTGGACTATGTCCAGAACAATTTCACGATATCATAAAGAAGAAAAAAAGCCCTTTTTTTTCACACCCTGATGATTTTCTCACTTCCTCAATATTATATTACTGTGAATTTGAGCATAATTAAGGTTTCTGTCACTTCATCCATTGCCAGCAGAAGCAGAAGGGCTTTTATCCCCTAACTGCTTGTTTTTCAGTGTCCATGAAAATGATTGTTTGCATTCACATTCCTGGCACTGGCAGAGAGAAAAAAGAGCAGGAAAGAGGAAGCATTTCTGTGTCTAAATCTGCAAGCACCTGCAGTGTCAGAAATACTGTGACCAAACGCTTAATAAATTCTGGAGTTTTAAAAGGACATGTCTGAAGATCTCTCTTCCTCATGGTGTTTCCGACTCAGCTGCATTATCCCCATTTACATCTCCAGTGGTGGGCATAGAGCTCTCAGAACTGTGGTTTTGACAGCTGCAACAGCTGCTAATGCATGAAAACCAAGGAGCTTTTGAATCCAGCATGCGACAGAACAGAGCTCTTCCTCCCCATTTCTATCCTTAACAGCTGCATCAGAATGGTTTGAGGACTGAGACTTTAAATGGCATCTGCTAGCCCAGTGTCAGGAGGGTTTGTGGGGCTGACTGCATTTAAACACACTCCAAGATAAAACTGGCAACATGATCAGGGCCTTCATCTTCATGGGTATTGAGGTGTGTCTCCCATTTAGATCAATAGGAGATGGATTCTGGCCTAAATTGGCATTTTAGCACTCTGGGAAGGCTAGATCAGCAGAAAGCAGAAGCATGTCAAGGTTTTAAATACACTTGTAAATGCACTGACCAGGCAAACAACATCTGAAAGCACCTAGCAGGATAATAATTGTTTTTTTCAATTCAGGTGCCAAAACAAAACACTTCAAGCAGTTTCTGGAGAGGTCTATCCAATTAAAAACAAAACAAAATAAAACAAAAAACCACCAACAACAGCAAAAAGAGTTTTTTAAGTTAAATAAAAGCCAAGAGTTTTTATTTAGGGTCAAACAACACAAAATGAATGCAATGAAACTGTACCTTAACCTGGAGGCCATGTAGTATTCCGGTCATGTGTATTCAAAGAGATGAGCAAAGGATAATTGAGATGACTAGGCTAAAGAGCAGCTTTTTTATGGATGAAACTTAGCAGTTTTGCTTATTAAGCCAAGCACGATGACGGCTGGAACAAGATATTTACTGCACAAGCATAGTTGGAGGATGAACAGAGAAGAGCTAACAGAAGGCACAGGTGCAAAGGCTGGGCATACATGGGTCATGTATGCAGTCTGGCAGTTAGCAGACTTTCCCACCATCAGAGGAGTGAGACACTGGAAAACATATCCATTAGGATTGTCAAGAACAAAATCTTCAAGACCACTAGGTTGAGTGGTGGTCTATTTGTGAAGGCTACACCACCAACTGCAGAGGACAAAGTGTCCAACAAGCACACTGGTCTAACGAATGCATCCAGGTTTTGGAGTGTGGGGCCATGCAGATGATCTAAATGCTTCACCCAAGGAGAGGAAGGGATCCAGGGATGCACTCAGACACCTATAAACCAATATCTCTCATTCACTGACTGTATCAGGAGCAGCATTTGAGAGAAAGGGAATGTTTGCCACTCTCTAGGAAGGCATCCACTGAGGGAAAGAGGGAAAAATTGACCCACATCTGGTACATTTCAGGTGACTAGTCATTTTGTGCCTAGTGAGTACAGGGAAAAAAACATGGGTAGAACCAAGGTCAGAAGCACATGGCTCCAATATTGATAATCTAATTTCTAAAAAGGTTTTTTCCAACCAGGACAATTTATTAAATTCATACATAGTCCTGGAGAAAACAAATTTCTTCTTAGCAAATAAAAGTTCAGTGGACAAAAGCCACATAGAGTTTAGAAGGAACCACTTAAAACTTAGATTCTAACACTTTTCTGCTACCACTGGTAAAAATGCCAGCAAAGACTGAATCTAAATTGATGCCAGAGAGGAAATGAGAGGCACTGGGGCCGAGTGCCTCATTTCTGCACTCCAACACACTGCCATGCTGTGATTTAAAAGGTGGGGACTGGCTAATCATTCACAACTGTGTAGTTAAAAGAAAAGGTTATCCAATTCTTGCAATGGCAACCCAAGCGATATCACAGATTAGAGGTAGCAACAATTTACCTTCCATATTTAGCACTGAAAGGCTTACATTAACTTCATGGAAATAGAAGCATCGTGCAAATGATTTGAATTTCGTTCTCTCTTCTCCTTTGGGAAAGGGCTGAGAGCGTTGATCACTGCCCTTACCTCTCTCCGTGAGCTGCTGTAGAAAGATACAGGAAGACATAATGCCCAAGCTGTGATGTGCAGGGATTCATTTAGGAGATAACATTTTCTCCTTAACCTTACAGTCAGTGGCATATAATATGCATTGAGCAGAAATATATAAAGGCAATGCAGGCTCAAAATTTTCTGATAATGCAGGACGGAGGCAAGAAATTCTCAGAGGAAATATAACATGTTTTTCCTATTCCTATATTTTGTCCTACAAATCTGCTTTAGGGCATTGTCAGAAACATAAGCATGTAATTCAGGGGAGTTCTGCAGCTTCTATTGTGTAGCTCAATTTATTTCTTCTTTTCTTGGTTAGCTTAGAGGCTCAGCTTAGTTTAAGAATGTAAATTCTGTGATAGACTATACAGTTCCTCATCTGTGCAACCTGTCATTAACTGGAAGAACTGGGAAGACAGCAAAGGGAGCCCATGGAGGTGGAGGCTGTCCAGAGGTCTCACAGTGATCGTGCACACAAGAAGCACTGTTCCCAGCCTTTGTAAGGACCATACAGAAGGAAGAGAACCTGGGAAAGAGAATAACAAAGAAGCTAGAGGAGAGAATATGGAAAGATTTATGTAGGAAGGATAGAGGGAGTTAAAGGAAATTCTGAGATGGATGGGAAGAAGCAAAGTTAAAAAAAGGAGAAAGTAAGAATAGCTGGAAAAATACTACCAGATAGGGAAAGAGTAGTGAAAGATAAATCAGAAAAACACAAAAGTGATTTCAAAAAAAGAAGTCAAGATAAGAAAATGAAACACCATCATTAGTTACAGAAGGAGTGAAGAAAAATTCCTCTTCGAGGCCTGCTCCCCTCTGAATTCAGATAGCTGATCAGCTATCAGCTGCCAGCCTTTGGGGAGAAGTGGTGGCCGCTGCTCGTTTCACCCTCAGCACCCACAGCCACGCTGATGCCGCTCGGTCTCCCCCACACAGCCTGGCACAGCCACGCTCCCAGCCAGGCTTGGGGTTCAGCCACACAGCACCCCAGTCCTGTCCAAAAGCATTAGCAGGAACCCCACAGCTGGCTTCCAGGGACACCAGTTTGCCACTTCTCATTCATTGTCCCACACTTTTTTGTATTTTTAACTTAAAACTGCACTGTGACTGAGATAAAGAACAATACTGGCTTTAGGTTTTACATGCAAAGGTAATATCAACTTCTGTTTCAGCATCCTAAATGGAAATGAAAAAAACTTACCTGCAGGAATAAAATTGTCAAGGATTAAGGGGATTAATTGGAGATAAATCATGTTCTTCTATCTATGACTGACTTTGAATTTTCCAGTTTCAGATACTCTTCTGTTTAATCTCCTCAAGACATGTTAAGCTATTAAATAAAATCTAGAGCACAACTTCAGAGTGTGTTTTATCACAAAGTCTCAGGAAAAATAGAAAGTGCTCTTTGTAGCAAGAATCTCACCTCAACCAGTTAGAGACTGGGAGGGGGATGTTTTTTGGTATTTGGGTTTTTTTTACTTAAATGGCATCAATTTGCTTCTGACTGTCAAAAGACAGTCAATTAAAAAAAAAAAGAAAGGAGAGTGCTGAGAATTAGAAGGTGCTTCAGCACAGAAGAGCATTGCTTTGAGGATAAGAAAGATATTCTAACTTCACAGAGCTGTATTGCAGTGGAAGAATAGACTTACTGGAGCTAAGAGGGTGAGTTTGTATATCATAATGTACTTGTGTCGCTAGGATTTATTTTCACAGATGTAAGTTTACAAAGGAGCATGTGAAAAGGTTAAACAGCTCATTTTAGAGTGTCTTTTTCTCAGCAGATTCATGGGAGTCCAACCTTAAAAGTCATTCTCAGCTGTTGATGTGGCTTAGATATGGCCGGGCTGCAGGAGCTGTGTGGCCCAGGGTGGGAGCAGAAGTCCTCTGCTCTGCACATTCCCTCCAAAGGGACCAACGCACACTGTCCTCTGCAAAAGGTGATGTGGAGGGTCTGTTAGGGTGTGCTGGCCCTCCACACACTGTGAGGACCTGTGGAACATGAGAAAGCATCTCTCTCTTGTCTTGCTCAAATCAACCTCAATAGGCAAAGCCCAAAGCCAAGACACCGCAACTGAGTGGCCTGAAACTAACTTGGGGCAAGCAACAACAAAAACATTTCTGCTATGGCAGGGCTCCTGTGCATGGTATGGGCATGTTCTGCCACTGTGCAAAATATCAAGAGACAATACAGCTGTATAAATCCTTAAATGCAGGGTCATGTCCGCTGGGCACAGCAGTGTCAGACATCTGGTGATCATAGGGAAGGCACCTAGTTGCCCCGCTGGGCAACTTAAGCTCAAGGTAGAGAAATAGAAGTGGACACCTCGTTTCTGAGGTCAGTTCTTCAAAGCAGGGGCTGTGAGTCCCTGTACATTTGTACAGCACCTCGCACGTGGTCTTCATGCCGGCAGCTGCCGCTCCGAGCTTATGCAACCACAGATGCTTATTAATAACTGTATCAGTTTTGCATCTCACTCTCTAAAACAGGTTTCACCTCCTCCCACCCCCAGCCCAATCAATCAAAAGCCCTTAAAATAAATCTTCTCATTCATGCTTATAATCAAGTCTCAGAGATAAAATAACAGTAGGTATTCGCTATCACACAAAATCAGGTTATTATCCTCAAATTCTGCCTAGCAGAACATAAAAGATACATTTTTGTCTATGCCCCGCTCAGTCTTGGTATTATTTCTTTCTCTGACCTTGCTTCTTAATCCTTCATTGGTGAATGCTATTTTGAATTCAATACAGCATTTGTTTATTACCTATATTACAGGAGTTCCTCTCCTATCACCACAATGGAAGATTTCAGCTGCTCTTCACAGACCATGCATGAGCATGAAGGAGGAAATCTGCCCCAGACACTCTCTGTAAAGCCAAACACATCTATGGGCTGTGGATAACACATGGCATTTTACTGAATGTAAACTGCTGTTTTCATAACAGATATTAATTGGTTTATAAATGAAAAGCACCATTTAATTTTTTTGTTTCATTCAGGAAGCACAAAAGTGTCTCAGATATCAAAGGTGAATTTCAGATTTAGTAACTGAGCAAGTCATTAGTTAGCAAATTGAAAACCATCAGCATGCTCCAAGTCATCACTTAATTCCAAACACAGCTTTTATTGTATTGGTGCTAGTGGCAGCACATTTACAATACCAGTTTGTAAAGTATACATTCCAAAAATGCCACAAAGTCATTTCATCAGTAATTGCATCACAGGAATAAAATATTGCAGTTGGAAAATTAGAGATATGGCATTGAAACTGCAGGTGGACTTGTATGTTCCTTGGTAGATGTAATACAAAACCTGTAGATGTGACACAACTGTTTAACATTATAGAGACCTGTAAATACCAGGCAAAAGCATAGTCACTGTAATTGGAAATGAGGCTCTATTAGAAAGTAAAGTATTTAAGAGTTCCTATACAAGTCACCACAGTCTTGTCAGTGGTAACTCACCACATATTTGAATACAGGCATTATAGTTCTCTGCAACTTGTCTGGAGACTCACCTGGGTATAGCCAGGGCTGGGATGAGTTCACACACCTAAAAGAAAGATCGTGTACATTCCAATAGTAACAATCAAAAGACCTATATTACCTCTGCAGATCTTTGATGACTACATGTGACAAAAAAAGTCATGGCATGACTAGCTGGAGACTCATCCAGCCAAGCAGTGGGGAAGCAAGAATTAGAATTTGTTTTAAGTTTTTTTTTTTCTAATCTTGAAAATTTCACTTTTTAATACAATAATAAATACCTATCTTCAAAGTCACAGAAGGAACAGGAGGTAGGAAAAAAAGAACTTTGAAAAATGTTTTTTCATCTAATCATTCACTGGAATATTTTAAGGTCCTTCACTGGCTGATTGATTGAAATGGGCATGACACAGGAACAATGTAGAATCACAAATTCCTCTCATATAATACATTCCCCAAGAGTCATTCCATTTATTCCCAGAAGGAGATCTACCTAAAGAAAACAGCAGAATTCCTAGAATTGCATGTTAGAAGAATAAGTATATATTCCTTCAAATTATCCTTTCTGTGTGTTCTTTGCCATAAGAAATGTCACATTTTTGATCTTTTAGACTTAAAAGTTGTCAGTAATTACAATTCTCTCTGTGTTACCTGAAAGGGGTGAAATAAAGGACAAGTATTAAAACTTACTAGGCTTAATTAAAATGTTTCCAGAATCATGTTCAGAGAGATTAGTTTCTCTAATAAAAAAAAAAAAATTAAAAAAAAATCATTTTTAATGTTATGACATTTTCATCCTTTTTGATTATACTGTTCAATCCATTACTATTTCCACTGAAACCTTTCCACGAAATAGCCCCAGTCCACTGCAATTACACTTGCATATTCTGTGCATACAATACCAGATAATAAGGCTCATATAGTTTTATCTTCATAGTTTCATTAAAGATAATAACAATGTTTAATGGCTTCATCAGCTCTTCACTGGCAAATCGTTCCACTTGTACAGCTGCAAAGCGCACAAGGGGAACCACACTGGCTCACAAAGGAAAAGTGGACAGAAAGGGGCAGAAGGAAAAAAGACTGTAAAAGTCCGATATATTGCTAACACTAACTGTGAGAGTTGTATACCCCTGTATAGCAGCAAAGTAAACCTGTACAGTTCACAGCAACTCCTAAGAAAGGTGGGATGTAGTGTCAGAGGCATAGCTCAAGCTTCTTACCCCATTAAGGACAGAAAATTAGAGATGATGTGGTGATTTTGTATGAAAATAGGTGGAGCTGAAGTCCATGAAACTTCCAGGTCTAGGTGACATGTACAGACAAGAAAGAAGTTGCAGAAAGAGGAAAACACTTATGCAGCAGACATACCAAAAAGTGCCAGTGTCCACAGTCCTCCATGAAAGCCTTTGCTAGATCAGAGCCCACCATTGCTTGCACACCAGACACTTAGCTGAGGTCACAGAATCACAGAATTGCATAGATTGGAAAAGACGTTTAAGATCATTGAGTCCAATCATTAACCTCCCACTGACAAGTCCCCAACTAAACCATGTCCCTAAGCACTATGTCTAGACAACTCTTAAATACCTCCAGGGATGGGGACTCCACCACTGCCCTGGGCAACATGTTCCAATACCTGATAACCCTTTCAGTAAAGAAATTCTTCCTAATATCCAATCTAAACTTCCCTCGGTGCAACTTGTGGCCATTTCCTCTTTTCCTATCACCTGTTACTTGGCTGAACAGACTGACCCCCACCCCTTCTTTCAGGTAGTTGTAGAGAGTGATAAGGTCTCCCCTCAGCCTCCTTTTCTCCAGACTAAACAACCCCAGTTCCCTCAGCTGCTCCTCATAAGACCTGTACTCCAGATCCTCCACCAGCTTTGTTGCCCTTCTCTGAACACACTCCAGCACCTCCATGTCCTCCTTGTAGCGAGGGGCCCAAAACTGAACGCAGCACTTGAGGTACAGCCTCACCAGTGCCATGTACAAAGGTAAGATCACTTCCCCTGTTCCAGTGGCCACACTATTCCTGATACAGACCAGAGTGCCATTGGCCTTCTTGGCCACCTGAGCACACTGCTGGTTCATGTTCAGCCCGTTATCAATCAACACCCCCAGGTCCCTCCCTGCCGAGCAGCTCTCCAGCCACTCCTCCCCAGGCCTCTAGTGCTGCTGGGGGTTGCTGTGGCCAAAGTGCAGAACCCAGCACTTGGCCTTGAAGAACCTGCCTGGGAAGTGCTGGAAGAGGGCACCCACCCCTGCTCATGCCCTGTCTGCTCGCAGGCTCAGCCCCCACTAACATGCAGTGTGTGAAGCACCTACAGGGAAGACATCCTAAAACACCTGCAGGTGCCTCACAGCTGCTGCATGAATGTGTGGTGCTGGTGATGCAAGAAGCCCTTGTGCTGCCTGTCAATGCCAACATTTCTGTGATAGTAAATGGTAAAGGAGCTTTTTCACAACACTGGTCTGTTGCTCTGTCTTCTCAGTTAAACCACAAGTTTATCTTAAATAAAGAGACCCTGGTAAGGGAAGAACAACCAGGAGTGTCTGAGGCGCTCCAGAAGAGGCTAAATACTTCTCCAGAAGGGAATCCTTAATGTTTATTTTTTCTGGGTTTTTTTCTTCAGAAGTTTCCCTGTGACAGGGATGACTGTGCATTTGGAGAGAAAAGCTGAGCCAGCGATGATTTTGAAAGACCCTCAGGGATTAGTTACTCATGCAGAAAACAGCACCACTTCAGACACGTGCCTGCTTGAGCATCCATCCCCAGCGGGACATTCTCCTCCCAGAGACAACCTTTTCCAAGGACTCTGGGTAGAGCTGCTCCCTTCTCTGATACAAGTAAAGTTATTTCCAGTCTCCATTTATAACTCAACAAAGTTTATTTCACTGCCTTCTGAAAGAAATCTGTGTGTGTGAGTAGGAAAGGTGTATGTACAACCCAGAAGTCTCATCCTCAGGCTTGTCTCTTCATGACTTTTTTCACTTCCCTCAGTTGTCCTGAGAGCAAACTAGAGGGGCTGAGGGAAAAGCCATGGTTTCTTCCTACTTTCACACCTCAGCCTGGCGCTCTGTGCCTGCCAGCCCTGTACCTCCCGCAATGAGGTCCTGAGGCAGAGCAGCCACACCTCTCCCTCAATTTGGGGTTTAATTGCCTGATGGTCAGGATTCACTCATGCTGTTTACAGTGCAGGAGTGTCTCAGTCTCATTGCACATAAAATGAAAAAAAAAAAACCCCTCACATTTTCAGCTCATGTAGTTGGATGCTTTACTATTGATGAGGCCCTGAGTAATGTATGCACTCCATAAATAGCACATGGAAGCTGCCTAGAAGGATAGGAAGATAGGGTAGAGGATTGCCATAATCAAGAGACACCTGGACTCGGTCTGAAAGTAGAAGTCTGTCCAAAATAGTGGTTTTGAAAGTGCACATCAAAGCATTAATTCTGCACCATAGAAGTGTTACCTTCTGCATTTCACTAGACCTATCTGCAGTCGCTGCAAGATGCTGTTTCTCTCAGATAAAAGCAACACAGTAAATGTCAGGATCAGTGGTGCTGGGCTGACTCGGGGAGGCACTGTGCTGTAGTATATAGAGCTCCATATTTTCTCTCCATCTAGATTTCTAAAACTGTCTTACTTCAAAGAGTATCCATATTATATTTTAGAATTAGAGCCCCAGGGGGCACCATTCAGTCATATGAAATGCCATCAAATCACTTGGGGTAAAACCTTTTGTTGACTTTCCTGACATCTCATTTTATTTAGTAATTTATTTTTTGGATATGTACAGGTGAAGCGAGCTATGCTTAAATATATTTTCTAGAAGTGCTGATTTTTTTCATAGGGACGATATCTCTTTTTAAAGATCAACCTTTATACTGTGAAATCTGTTGGCAGCTGCAGTAGAGCCTATGACCAGTATATAAACCAGATCTCCATAATCTATTGTGTTTCCAGTGAATGCAGGGAGAAGCAATATTTTGCATCAATGAAAAGAAGTGGTTGATAGACTTAAACTGTGCCTATTTTACACAACTGAGTCATGCATTTGAATTGTTTGATTGAAGCAATAAGAAGCCATTGGAACTTGTGAGGTGATTACCATCATCTGCCTCCCTTTCATCTTGCAGCTACCACCAAGCTTTGGCAGCAGTGAGACAGGGCTTCCTCAGGGGTTTTTGCTGACCCTTGGCAAAACCCTGGCCCCAGGACAGTCATTTGGATTTGGGCTGTTAATCTGAGGGTGATCCCAGGGGTCTGGATGCCCAGGCTCAGGGTGGGATGAGAAAGGGCAACCAGTGGCCTTGAATGAAAGAGCTGGAGAAAGTGTTTGCAGATGCTCTCTCCACCTTTGTGGGTTTCTTTTAGGCTGCTGGTCTTGCACTTTGTCCTTAACAGAGTTACAGCACTCCTCTGTCACAGATATGTCTGCATCCAGTCTCATACTTCCCTGATCTGGACCTGTGGACTTGGCTCCCTGGCTTGACTGGGACCTGCTCCACTGCTCAGGACTGGAGGATCTGGAGCACAGGTCTTGTGAGGAGTGGCTGAGGGAACTGAGGTTGTTTAGCCTGGAGAAAAGGAGGCTGAGGGGAGACCTTATCGCTCTCTACAACTACCTGAAAGGAGGTTGCAGCGAGGTGGGGATCAGTCTCTTTTCCCAAGTAACAAGTGATAGGACAAGAAGAAGTAGCTTTAAGCTGCACAAGGGGAGGTTTAGATTGGGTATTAGAAAAAAATTCTTCACAGAAAGAGTTGTCAAGCACTGGAACAGACTGCCCAGGGAAGTGGCTGAGTCACTGTTCCTGGAGGTATTTAAAAGACATGTAGATGTGGTGCTTAGGGACATGGCTTAGTGGTGGAGTTGGCAGTGTTAGGTTTATAGTTGAACTTGATGATCTTAAAGGTTTTTTCCAACCAAAACGATTCTGTGATTCTGTGGTTTACTGGGTGCTCACTGGACTCTCATTCAACTCCTTTTGCACCCCTTGCTCTGGTGCTGTGGTTGGTGAGGGGCTGCTCTGTCAGCCCTGCATTGCCTCGGGCTCACAGCTACCCCTCCGTGCAGAGCACCCTGCCCTTGCTGCTCCGTAACAGCCACAAACAGAGAAGAGAAAATTTTCACCTCCAGAAATCAGTTTATCACACCTATTTACCAGATCCTGTTCCCTCTTTTTTTCCAGTGTCCTCTAGACCTGCATTTGAATTCTATTGATCCAATGGCCTCAAGTGGGTTAGTTCCTCGCACTCTTGCCTTTAAAGTTGCAGAGATTTTCCTTCAAATATAGTTGAGGCAAGTATAGGTGAAGCCCCTCCCTGGCCCTTGCAAGCCCAGACATAAGACTGAGCCAACTGAAATAGAAATTTGCAAAAAAAAAAAAAAAAAAAAAAAAAGGGAAATAGGGCAAACTAAATAACAACAAAAAAAATGATCAGCTAGGGTGCAGATCCACCCTGACAGTCTGCAGACCGCCCCAGGTAGCTTTGTCTCAGGTTCAGCTGTAGGTCAGTAGCAAACACCTCATGTCTTAGAAACTAAAGGTTTTTGCAATACAGAATGTCTGTTTGTTTATCCCTCTGGAGTCATCTGGGGATTTCAAAGGAGTTTGTAACCATTAATGAAGCAAGTAACAATAAGCAAGAATAATCCACTTGTGATATATTGGATTTTAATATCCAGTCCCTAAAATATCCATTTATCCCCAGTATTTTTTTTAAACAAATAAACATGCTTTCACATAGAGTGTTTGTCCTCAAGGTCTTTTGGGGCTTTTGCATTTTTTAAGATGTCTCCTATCCTACACTCTTGTGCAGAGATCTCTTGATTTACCCTTTTTCCCATGCATGCAGCCCCCTGCATCAGATCACACCACAGCAGCATGGGCAGCAGCATGACGGGGGGCCAGCCACGCGGAGCAGCATCTCGAACCCAATCTTCCTTTGAGGGCAGGTCTCTGTCAGGCAGCACACTGCTGATCTCCACACAGCTCTGCAGCATTTCTTTCATTCCTGCACCTCATGTGCCTTCCACCACCAACTGGTGGTGATCAGAGCACAGCAGAGATGCTGAGCTGCAGCTCTGCAAACAGGTGATATGGAGCGTAGCCAAGGAGGGAGCATGGGACAAGAGCCAGTTGTGGGAACCTCTCCCCAACACCAGAGACTTGGCAGATCAGTAATACTTGTCTAGCAGGACTAGGGAGGTGGTCATCACCCTGTACTCAGCACTGATGAGGCTTCACCTGGAGTCTTGTGTTCACCTTTGGGCCTCTCACTACAAGAAGGACATGGAGGTGCTGGAGGGTGTCCAGAGAAGGACAACAAAGCTGGTGAAGGGTCTAGAGCACCGATCTTATGAAAGGCAGCTGATGAAACTGGGGTTGTTCAGCCTGGAGAAAAGGAGGCTGATGGGAGACCTTGTGCTCTCTACAACCACCTGAAAGGAGGGTGTAGCCAGGTGGGGGTTGGTCTCTTCTCCCAGGTAACCAGCAATAGGATGAGAGGTAATGGCCTCAAGTTGTGCCAGGGGAAGTTCAGGTTGGACATTAACAAAAATTTCTTTTACAAAGGAGTGGTCAAACATTGGAACAGGCTGCCCAGGGACATGGTAGAGTCACCATCCCTGGAGGTGTTAAAAAAACTTACAGACATAACACTCGGGGTTATGGTTTAGTGGGCATGGCTGTGATGAGTTGATGGTCAGACTGGATGATCTTAGAGGTCTTTTCCTACCTTTATTTTTATGTGATGCTTAAATGTAAAATGAGGAAACAGGGGTTTTTTGGGGTTTGTTTTTTTTTTTTAGCAAGCTCTAAACTCCTCAGGGCAGAAACCAATTTATCATTGTTTGCATGCACATATGACAATTAGCATCACTGGAAGCTGATGCTCCAAGTGGGACCCCTGGGCCAAACTGCAAGCAACAAATAATACTAAGCAGTTTCCCAGCTGTTTATATTTGATTTCTCTGTATCATGTGTAAAAATATTTCAGAGTAAATGAAGGAATGGGAGAAACTGACCACAGCATTGCCATGACTATGTACAAATTTGTAACATTACAGAGCCAAAAAAAGTTTAGGTTTTTATAGGGTTTTTTCACTTATATTAGACAGAGTTACTTACAGCACTTGTGGGTAAAATAACTTCCAAAGGAATAATCATGTTGCAACATAAATTAGCAATTACCTTTAGCTTGCGGATTTGAGTTTACTCTCTGGTCCACCTCCAACATTCCTGCCTGCCATCTATGCTGTGTCCTTGCAGAATTATGGTGCTTCCAACTGGAAAGATCTGAGGTGGGACAATGTAAGTTTTTGCTCTAATATATCCTAAGGAAAGACACAAAAAGGGAGTTTTTAAACAGCCAGTTTATAGAAGGATAAGCTAACACCAGAGGGAACTGAAGGACTTCTGATGCATTTAATTATTTTCTGGATTATATTAGACACTGGCAACGTATGAGGGACATCAGGAAATTATTAACTCCAGTCATAAAGGCAAGGGAATTAGAGCAAACTGCAGTGTTTCACCCTATAGGCTCAAAAGTCTCTAGATACTCTGAACTCACCTCAATACAGAAATGCCATTGAATCCTTCCAATTTCTCTAACCCCCGAGACCAGCAAGTCCAGCCTGGTGAACAGGTTGCAACCCTGGAACAACCTGGAGTACAAACATGGCCCAGTGCAGCTGCACCTCCCCACCTTGGCCAAGGTCTCACCTGCAGCCTGCTTTGTCTGCCCAGTTTGCACAGTGAGGAGCCAGTCCCTTGGCTCTGCAGGGGATGCTCTCCCTCTGCCTGCGCCTGCGGAGCTGTGGGGAGTGACAGTGGGGAGACAGGTTTCACCTGAGCAGGACTGCAAGCCAAGGCATGCACCAGTTCGTAAAAGCCCCCTCACCTTGTCCCCACAGAGAATGACCTTTTGGGAAGAGATCTGCCAACCCCAAAGAGCAAAGGGGTCTCATATCTCTGCAGGGAAGCTTAGTGCCACAAATGAGAGGTTATTAGGCTTTTTTCAATCCCTGCTTAGTCTCATAATGCCATTTTAAGACACAACTGTGGTTTCAGGCACTCTCCAGGGCAGACTCGGCTGGCTCTGGAGGCTCAGCATAGAAATGAGGATTCAGTGCCATTTACAAACTGGGATGAGTTCAGCATATTTAGAGGCTGTTCAGTCCCATAGTTGAATTTACCATAATTTGCCTTTTGCCTGTTCATTTTCTTCACCAGTGTCCTTTCTGCCTGCTCTGGAGATAAGCTGTTCTGGTGAGAAACAGAAGGCACATGCTCTTATCCTGTCAGCCTGCTGCCCACTGCCTTCCCTGTTCCTCTCCCAAGAGACAGCACGTTGCTCATGCCTGAAGCTGCCTCTTCCATCCAGAAGTTGGAGAACTGCCCAAAAGAGAAAAAGGCCACATCAGCCCAAAGCGTTAGAGAATGAGCCACATAAAACAGCTAAAAGGGAGCAATATGATAATTTTGCAATAACCTAATTGTGCATTATTTATAGCTATGAATGTAGGAGAGCTCCATGCTTAATCCTACTTTATGTTATATCATTTTAATTTATGTTATTGCCGTGGGTTGATGTTGACTGGCTGCCAGGTGCCCCCCAAGCCATTCTATCACTCCTCGTCTCAGCAAGATGGGGTATGGGGAGAAAATAAGATGGAAAAAAAAGAACTTGTGGGTCAAGATAAAGGCAACTGAATAGAAGCACAAAGCAAGGGCCATGCATGGAAGTAAAAGAAAAACTAATTATTTATTCTCTACTTCCCATCAGCAGATGATATCTGGCCACTTCCTGGGAAGCAGGACTTCAGTACATGTAGTGGTTACTCCAGAGGACAAATGTTGGAAATAACGAATGCCCCTGGTTCCCCCTCTGTTCTCCTATCTTTTATTCTTGAGCAGATATCATATGGCATGGATTATCCCTTTGGTCAGTTTGCATCAGTTGTCCTAGCTATGTCCCCTTCCAAGATCTTCCCCACTTCCAACCTACCGGTGAGGAGGAATGTTGGAGAGCCAGCCTTGATGCTGTGGAGCACAGCTCAGCAGTAACCAAAACACTGGTGTGTTATCAACACCATTCTAGCTACTAATACAAAACATTGCCACTACGAGGGCTGTTGTGGGGAAAATTAACTCCGTCTCAGCCAGACCCAATACAGTTATATAATTTACCTTATATCATCTAAATTTATTTTTTCTTATCACATCAGATTTTCCTTCAACTACAGCTTCTCATTCATACGCTTCCCTTGAACTCACTGATTGCCATGGAAGATTTTGGTCTAGCACGCTGAACCATTTTTGGTCTTTCATTTGGTTTTGTGCTTGAATACTTACCAATCATATAATCTCCAAATCTAGCATAATTAATGTGAAAGAAGCTTTACATCAATTCATTGTTAGTGGAAATACTGATACTGGATGCCAAATGGTGTAGCATCATCTGCCTTAGGTGACCAAGCAGATGAGGAAGGACACACTGCTGCTGGGTTTCCCCACATTCTCTCCCCTGGTTACACAGGAGGTGTTCTCACCACAGGCAGGTGCCCTCAGCCTGTCTAACTGAGGGACTGGAGACATAGTGGTTAAAGACAGATTACCTTCTTGTCAGTAGAAATGAGCATCTGAGGAAGCTGGAAGAGTTAAAAAACTATGCCTCGTATAATGTATGTAATTACATACATGTGTATTTTAGTTCATCATTATCAAACATCTAGCTAAATACAAAGTCTAGCTTTAGGATAAAATACGTATTTAGGTAGCTAACTAAAATAAAGGCAGTAGCAGCAAACAGTGTCTTGAGGGAATAAAATTTACCCATCGTACAATTTAAATACGACATGTTCCTCAGGTTTCTTCATTCAAAAATTTCTCAGTAATATTTATGAGGCAAGGTCTCATATTTTAGTACAGATTATGTTCAATGTCATTCCTAAATAAAAAACTTGACGTACACTGTGAGAAAACATTCTTATGATACTTTTGCATTACTGCTATCAGCAATCATAGGACATACAGATGTCTGATCACACTTAAATCTTGGCCTGCAGCTTATATGTTTCCAGTCTTTGGACTGGACCACTGCCCTGTTCTGAAACACCTTTTTCTTGCTGTCTGATGAAGTATAACAGCTTCCAAGGTTTTATCTAATATATGCTTTAAGACTAGTAAATTGCAATTAGTCAAAACATAGTAGAAGTCTCCGACTTAAGTCAGAGGCTTTAGGAGAGCATTTGCAAGTCAGACGTGGTGGCTGCTAGTGTAGTTCAAATCTCAATGCAGAAGGAGGAATATTTTCAGCTCAGTGAGGTAATGAGTAAAAATGAATTTATTAATACCATCACATGAAACTTGTGTAGATATGAATTGTATAATAAGGTGTAATTTATAATGGTTCATGACAACATAAAATATTTATTAATATGACTGCAGCTTATTAATCCAAACGGTTTATTTTTGTTGGACTTAAGTCTTTCATTGAAAAAAAGATATTATAATAGTATCCCCCTTCTTAAGCAGCACTGCTGAGCATAACAGGATCAGTAATGTTTGCCAGGCTTTAGGATTTATTGAGCTTTTAAGAAAGTTAATTTGTTTTGGTTTTTATCTGAGAAAAACTTCTTTCTGTATGCATCTGAGCTGTGGTCACAAAGCAGAATACACAGAGTATTGCATTTTTGGAGCAGGACAGATGCTCGTTCTGAATCTAACCATGCACTGGAAAATGAGAAGTTAATTTGACCCTCAATTTGCTCGCTTTTCTAAAAAATAAAACTGGAGTTAATAAAAGAGAAATAATTTAATGCTTTATTTGTCCATTATGCTGCAGTTACATAAAGGGAAAGCTTGTGTCTTCAGTGTGTTTACTCCCTGTAGTCACTCTTTTGCCGATGAAGTGCAAATAAACAAAACATCATGGGAAAGGCAAAACGTTTACTTGGTAATTTAGTTCTTCTCTTACATTTCTGATACTAGCCACATCCGAAAGTGTAGCAATTATTAAAAGACCACAAGACCACTGCCTTCTGAGACTAGAGTCAAATGCATTCACATGAAATATTAATTTCAGTATTTCCATGCAAACATATTTGAGAATGCACAGAAATGTACACATGCTGGAGATACAAAAAAATCATTGTGAAAGTAATACTATTTGCCTTCTGGGCAAAGTGAATGTCATATTTAAAAATAAACACGGAGAAGCCAAGATAGCAATCCATTTAGGGAAAAGAAAAGCAAAAAAAATATTTAAAATAAATTTCTGTTTTTAAAATTTACATATGTTTCCTGCAGGGAGTGTGCTTGAAACCAAAGATTGTCCTGCGTGCAAGAAGAACCTGAATGAGTGATAAAAGGAGTTACCAGCCCTGAAGCCCTCCAGACCAACTCCATCACATATTCATAAGGTCAGTAAGGTTAGAGCATTGGAAAAGTTTGCTGGCAGTGCAGAGCTGCTCAAAGTGCTAAGGACAAAAGCAGACAGAGCAGCATGAGGGAGGACCTTAGGAAAATGTATGATAGGGCTGTAAGATGCCAGATGAAGTGTGATATAGATAAATATAAGAAGATGCACATGATGACAAACGATTCACACATATAATGCTGGCTTCTGAGCAGAGGATAACCACTCAGGACTGAGGCCTTAGGAAATGGCAGCTCTTTCCTTAAAACTCAGTGTTTGGTAGAAGTCAAAAAAGCAAAGAAAATGAAAGGAAATACCACGTAGACAATGGTTTCAAGGGGAAAATGGGGGATTCCATAAAAGAGATTTCCTTTGGAGGTTCCTGAACAGACAAGCCAGGATTGGCAGAAGAAATCATTTGAGCTGAAATCGGTAGAGATGCAGTAAGGTAGCAGGAAGAAATATCACAGACTTGTCCTCTTTTTATTCTTCCCTAGGTATCTGCTTACAGGCATTTTGGGCTAGGTGGATATTTGCTCTGAACCAGTATGACCATTTTCATGTTCTTGTGGGACACAGGAGGGCTGCATTTAATTCCAGCTCATTCACAGAAACTGAGTACGTTCTTCTCCTGGTAACTTAGTCTTAACCTTGAATAAATTTTCCCAGACACCTGAGTGAATGTAAAGTTTGTGACCTTTCATAAGGAGATTTATGCACCTGTGAAGATTATTCCCACAGGCTTTCAGTGAACTTTGCAGAAGCAGGAATGTTGTGAGCTTTTTAAACCAGGAGTCCTGGTCCTTTCATTAAGGTTGAGAGGCAGCCAGCACACCTGTGGATGCTGAAAAACAATTATAACAGTAATTATTTGTGTTTTAGTACCAAAATTATTAGCCTTAGTGTGGAAATTCAATCCAGTTAAAAGTTGGCTTCTGTTCATGTAAAGTCTGAATTGCTCTGTCTTTCCTTGAACCCTCCCCGACAACCAGCACACTTTGTAAAGGTTACTCAGCAGGGTATAGAGCAGTTTTATTCCAAGTGCATATAATGAGAGGGTGCGAGAGAAACGGTTGAGTCAGAAGCAGCTTGCCATTTGTCACTGCCTACATGGGATTAAGCAAGTGACCTTATGATGAAAGCCCGATATTAGTGGATTATTTATGAAGGCTGTTTGATATTGGAATAACACTCGATATAAAGGAACAATGAACTGTTGTGATATAAAGATGTGTTTCTCCTCCTTTGTTCACCTGTAAAAAATTCCTATTGCGCTTACACCTGATTAGCCCCATTTCAGCTGTCAGTCGCTGCCTGAGTGACCTTGTAGCTGTACTCACATGGAAGGACTTTGGAGCCATGTTCCAGCTTCTTCCCAGCCCTGTCACTGACCCCACTTCCTTCTGCTTCTGACTGAAGGACTGGTTCATTGCTTGCCATGTCAGGTGCTATTGGACTCATTATCAGCTCCTGTAGCACTGTGCTTGTGGGTGAGGGCAGTGTTTGCATATTCTGCTCCCAGTTTGTCTCTCCCCATGGAGCAGCTGGTCCTTGCTGCCCCCAAGGTGAGACCTCACTGTCAATACAGTCAGTAATATTGAGTGATGCTGGGTGGGCTGGAGCACCTCTCCTATGAGGACAGGCTGAGAGAGTTGGGGCTGTTCAGCCTGGAAAAGAGAAGGCTCTGGAAAGACCTTCTAGTGGCCTTCCAGTACCTGAAGGGGCTACAGGAAGGCTGGGGAGGGACTTTTTACAAGGGAGGAGGGTGATAGAACAAGAGGAAATGGCTTTAAACTGGAAGAGGGGAGGTTTAGATTAGATATGAGGAAGAAATTCTTCACTGTGAGGGTGGTGAGACACTGGCACAGGTTGTCCAAAGAAATTGTGGATGCCCCCTCCCTGGAAGTGTTCAAGGCCAGGTTGGATGAGGCTTTGAGCAATCTGGTCTAGTGGGAGGTGTCCCTGTCATTCCAGGGGGTTGGAACTGGATGATCTTGAAGGTCCCTTCCAGCCCAAACAATTCTGTGTATTCTGTGATTTGGCAACAGGTCTACTTGAGTTTTTTTTGAATGGATGTTAAGCTTAAATGAATCTTTGATAGGACAATTATTATTGTCATGGGCCTCTATGAGTTACTAGACTAAACAGTCCTAAATTAAAACAAAACTTTATCCAGTAATTCCTTCGTACATTCAAAGGTGTGGTTGCCCTATATCATATATGCGAGAGATGTACTTCTGAATCAAAGACTGAAGAGTGTGAAGAATTTTGTGTTCTTTGCTGTAGCTTACAGTGGCTGCCTTCGGTGCTAAATTGGTCATCAGTCTCACAGTTTTACCTTTGCTTTCAACTTGAAGGCAGTAGATCTCAGTGTATCCCACAAAAGGGTAGGGTTACTACAACTTGAAGCTTCTTATATTTACATGTTTGTTCTGACTGTGTAATTTGATGGCATTTCATATTCTTTCTCCCAGCTAACACAGTTTAGATTTATTAAACTCTGTAAATATAAAATGGGAAACACCGATCATCCCAATTCCGTTTCTCCTGTAGTGTCACTTTGCTGTTTCCAGTCCTCTAAGCTTCCCAATTTCACAATGACTTCTTGACTTCACTGTGCCTTAGTATTCATCTTTCTACAGAAAAATCAGTGGGGCTACCCAGAGTTAAAGGGATTTAAAAGGCCAAAGATATTTGAGAAATCATGCAGAAAACCTACCAACATCTTCCATGTATGACCGGCAACTTTCCATTGCCAAAGGAAATTATACTTGCCTTCCTCCTTCAGTCCACTCTCTTCCATTCACAAAATATTGTTGCTATTTTAAAAGTTTTGTTCTTTTGAGCTCCTCATGTGAAGATGACAAAAGGACTCAACCACAAAGTCTGATCCCTTTATTTAGCTGTGTCATTGGTGTAAAAGACATTAAATGTAGGTGTTACCTGTACCTACAAGCATTGCTTCCCTGAATCCTATGACCATTACAATGATACTACTATTGCCACTTAACATGAAGGTGTTCTGGTTGAACTTTCAAGCTGCCACACCTGGCAGCCAGCAATACACAGGACACTTGTGAAAGCTGGCATGTATGTCGTAGAGGGAGTCTATAAGAAATTGCAGATTATTCTATTCCAAACAACTAGAATACAATATTTCAGAAGAACAGCATCTCTATCTAACATGAAAAAAAAAAAACTCTCAGAAAGTCCTAACTTAATAAAGCCCTGAGCAACCTGGTCTAATTTTGTAGCTGATCTTGTTTTAAACAGGAGCCCGGACCAGAGACCTCCTGAGGTTCTTTCCAACCTGAGTGATCTTATGATTCAGTGAAAGTTAATCTCTCCCAAATGCAAATGAAAGCACTGTGCAAGGCAGGTCCTTTACTTTTGGAGGCAACAGATAATTTCTTCTTCTGGAAATCTAAACCTTGTGGTGAAGCCCTTATTTCACTCAAGTTATCCATTTACTTGATTTTCATATTCTGGAAGCAATCCAGATGCCAGTTGTACAGAGCTCAAAAGAAAAGCAGGAAGAGAAAAAAAGAAATAATAAAAGAAGATAATGTATTTATCACTCTCCTTCATAACATCTAAAGGCTACTTACTGCCAAATGACATAGTATTTATGATGTCTGAGAACTTCTTTAGTATCTTTATGCTTTTAACAAAGATGCAAAAATGCTATAACTTAGGCAAATGTGCTTGTATTGCTTGAGAGATATACCTCATGGATTCTTAAAAAGAAAGGACTGATGGACTTTTTGAACTGTGGCTAATGGACTGTTTCTAGTTTTTTGTGATAGCATGTTCTGAATAGGGCTTAGTCTCTACTGGAGTCTTCCCTAGAAACTGGTTATCTTAGGCTACCTATTTCAAGGTTTCTTGTCTCTTCCTTTGGATATAAAGGAAAGAAACAGAGGGAGAGAGTAGCTTAGAAAGTGGTCTAAGTATCAAATTTTAAAGTGTTGCTATGTCACATGCTATCTCTAAGAAGAGGATATAATAAAATAGAAAATACCACTTTGGCAAGATCCATGTATAATGAATATTTTATACAGTGCATACTGCTTTCAGTGCATAATTTAGATAGTTTGAAAGAAGTCTTGCATCTGTTGTGATATCTCCATCTCCAGAAAAACCCAGAATGCTTAATTCATAGCACCCAACGGGCTCTTGACACAGATCGTTAAGGCTTAAAAAAAGGAGATGAGAAAACTCCAGTGCAAAGAACCAAGGAGAAAGGAAGAAACCTGATTTAGACTTTCAGGTATGGGCAAGTGTATAAGATGACAAGCTGAGACAAGAGCTCTGCCATCTCCCTTCATAAGACTGACTTCCATCGGAGGAGGTTCAGGAGGAGAACTTGGTGAGGTAGGGCAATTCCAGCAAAACAAAAACACAGACAGGTGACTTCAAATGGTAACTTCAGATGGTTGTTGGTTGTTACCAACCATCTAAAACACTCAAAAACCAAAGTAAGTATGTACTATGTTTTGTTATTTTTCTTTAGTGATTTTGTTTAGAGTTGTGTTAATTGGGAATGTGACCCTTTCTCATAATTCAATAAGATTTATTGTATCTATTAAAGCCAGTTGATTAATCTCAGGGGAATTTGATAATTTGAGAGGTCATACAAGCAGTATGTCATGTGCTTGGCAGACGCATTCTTTGATTATCTGTAATTCCCCTCAAAATTCAGGGATCAGAGTGTGGTTTTCATCAGTGAGCAAGGATTATCTTGGAAGCTAGTAATATTGGCTGCCAGCACAGAGAGAAACATATCTGTGGTTTAATATATCCAAGGGGCTAGAGACAATCCGTCAGACAGGGTAATCCCATGTTGTGGAAAAATGAACCTTGCTGTGTAGTAAGAGAACAGGAATACCTTTCCTTTAGAGAAGAGAAGGCCATTATACAGACTGTGGAAGGATACACAGTTGCAGCAACCCTGGAAATTGAATGTTACCTCTTGAAAAAATGCATAGGATCCCAATTTACAGATTTTTGAGTTATTTTAATTTTTTAAGCAGGAGCATAATTATTTCAAAAAGCTGTAGCAAGCTACCATTTTTTATTATACAGTCTCAAGATCTATAGAAAATAAGGTCTTATGATGGCAGTAGTGATCAGCATGCAAAAATGTCCATATTCTATAGATATCCTCCAATCACTGCACAAATTCTATCACAATAACTGTCTGTAGGGAACTTGAGACTAGTCAGAGCACAGGAATTTGAATCCTTTTTGAGTATAGCCAAAGGCTTAAAATGGCACCAGCCCATCAGAAGGCAGGGTCTTCTGAAAGTGAAATTTTCATGTACAGTTAGGTGCTGGGCCACATCCCCACAGGCTGCCTGCCTCTAGGACAACTCCTTTCAGTAGAATATTTAGTCAATACTAACACCATGGTATCATGGACTAAAGAAAGTTACTAGGCATGAAGAAGGAACTTTTGTGGGTTGGGAAGTTCATCAGTTTTGATCTTAGGAAGTGAAAGTTTAGAGACATCAGTTTCAAACACATTTTGTAAAACAGCAACAAGTCCTCTTTGACTGTCCGAGTAAGCCAGCCTGGAAGAAACCAAACAGTTGTGTGCACATGAGAACATGGGACAACCTGGGCTTCTAATCCTCTACTTAAACTGTCAGCCTCTTTCAGTTTTGCCTCCAACATCCCCAGCAGCATGCTAACCTATGGTTTGTGCTTGCTCTTGGTGACATTCATGTCTGAACCCTCACTGTTTTGAGAATGCCAAATTTTCCCTCCAGTTTTCAAGAGTAGCTACGATGCATTTATTCCTTAGTACATAACATTTACTGTGAAAGAAACATCCTACATAGATAAAATCAAAACTATTAATAAATCTTTCATAGCAAGCAATACAAATCTGATTCCTTTTTACCAGTTTTACCATGCAGAAATCCCCAAAACAAACCAACAAATACACGTTTGCATGTTTAACCACAACACCCTTTTCTGGTGAAATATTAATTCATAATATACATTGTCCAGGAGAAATAATATATGTTAGGGGCCTGTTAAAGGTTTATCATGTCACCTGATAGCACATTATAGCAATATGACACAGATTATCATAAAATATTTTATATTTTTTATCTTTTATAAGTTGTGCCAGGGGAAGTTTAGATTATACATTAGGAAAAATTTTTACACTAAAAAGGCTACCAAGAACTGGAACAGGCTGCTTAGGGAAGTAGTTGAGTCATCATCCCTGGAGGTATTTAAAAGACTTGTAGATGTGGTGCTTAGGGACATGGTGTAGTGGTGGACTTGGCAGTGTTGGGTTAATGGTTGTACTCAATGATCTTAATGGTTTTTGCTAACCTGAATGATGCTATGATTCTATGATTTTAATATTACAGAGTATTGAGTGTACCTGTAAATATGAAAAGGGACATGAATGTAAACTGTAACTTACCATACTATTTCTGCTTCCAGTTCAAGCAGGGCTTTTTGAAGTTATGAAATAAATTAAAAAAAAAAAAAAATCACAAGGATCTTCAATGAGTAAGCTACAGTTCAAGTATGGCACATAAAAAATATCTGTCAATTAATTACAAAACATTTGTGAGAGTCACAATCTGTTTTGACAATCTGAGAACAGCAAACAGAGAAATTCATCAAACAAGGAGCAATAGTTGTAAATACATGGAAGGGAACCGAGAGAGAAAAAATAGTACACTCATAGCCTAACAGGCACATACCTGGAGCTTAGGCATCATTCCCCTCTCAGTGTTTCTCTTTTGTGACTATGAGGGGCATGAATCAGTGAGGACTGAGCTACAACCAGAAACAGAGCCTTTTATTCCAACCAGTGCAGTTCAGGAAGGTAATGAGCCCCAAAGACTTTTCCACAGTGCTGCCTTTACCAGAGTTGCAAGTAACACGTAGCTGATTTGAGCATAATTTGACATTTGTTGTAGAAGCAGAAGCTGTTTGGTAATTCAGAGAAAGCTGATGAGATGCCCTAAGTGAGAAATATGACTGCTACAATCAGCCCTGGACCTGCACCTGCCTGATGCACGCAGAAGGATCACCCATGGACACTGTTCCCCAGACACTCCTTCTCTACATACAGCTTTTAGCATTCATCTGCAATTTAAGGGCTCTTCTGAGACTCTTCTTATGCACTTAAATAGGGAATACACTTTGGACCTCAGAAGGAGATTGAACATCATCCTTTTTAATGCTCCAATGTCATTCCACAGAGATCTGCCTCATTTTTAGAGCTGAAGTGTACTAAAAATGCAGTGAGCCTGTCTCAGCTCCACAAGAGAGACTGACATCATGCCTGAAGGTGCTCAGCATCCCCATTTGTCACCTCCTTTTCTCCTTGTCATGTGTCCTTCTGGCAGTGAAGTTGATTTCTCCTCATGATTTCTCTGTAGCCCCCTTCCTCCCACTCTACAGAGCCAATATGGCCAAGGCAGTACCGTTGGCTGGACACCATTCTCCTTCCTCCTCTCCTCCGACTTAATAAAATCCCTATTCATGAAGTCTCCTAATATCTCTGCACAGTCTCAAATCCAGAATGATGTAAAATGCTTCAAAGATGCAATGGGGCCACCACAGTATTTTGCATCCTCCTGCTGCCTCCTAACGTAGTAGCAAAGAAGTGCTGCAAATCCCAGGCTATTCAGTAAGTCAATCAAAGCCAGAGGTAGAGTTGTTTTTGGAGTGGGGTGTACAAGCTGGGGAAAGATTTGGCTAAAATGTGCACACAGATGTGCCCAGCTCAGACAATCATTTGTTTTGTGCTCAGATCACCAATGTATATTGCTTCAGGTTCTTGAGTACAAATACTTCTCTTCCCTTGCCATTCAAATCTTACCATCCTCCCCAGTTCCCAAGCAAGTTACAGTGCTAACAGCGTTAATCACAAAATACTGAGGGTAGATCACATAACTGAAGAGAAACAGAGGAGTGCAAAACAGCATACTCAAGCAACAGTGACATGGAAACAAAAATTCTAAAAGACAATCTCAGATGCAGCAATCAGGCAATAGCAGCTCTCCCACAGCTTCTTTCCCTGATCTTGAACTAGGACTGAAAAAAATTTCAGCAGTCATTTACTCCGGATGTTGTGAAATCATGCTGGCCAAGCTAAGTGCTGTCAGCCCACATTTCAGAAACCTGACAGTAGAAACACTGACTCATGAATCCTGCAGCTAAACTAGTGTTCAATGAATAGGACTGCATGGGGATGCAAGCTGAATTCTGTATTTTTATTAAAGCGTAAGACTATTTTCTACATTTGTTTTATATTTCCATTTATTTAATAATTTTCTTTGGATTGATTCCATGGTATTTTTTCTGAAATATCTGTCTATAACAAAAACAAAAAGGATTTATAGTTTATAAATTCCTGAGTGGAGCACCATCCTTAACCCGTAAAGTTTCTCTGACTGAAAACTCGAACAATTTAGCCATTAATTTTACCCCTCCCAAATAAAACCTGTTTTTAAGTACCTCTTCTCCTTACTTTTTACTTCTTTTCCAAGCATGAACCTCATACAGTAGAAATCTAGGTACCACTGCATAAGCTGCTTCCATGAATCATAGAATGGTTTGGGCTGGAAGGGACCTTAAAGATCATCTAATTCCAACCTCCCTGCCATGAGCAGGGACACCTGCCACTAGACCAGGTTGCTCAAAGCCTCATCCAGCCCGGCCTTGAACATTTCCAGGCAGGGGGCAGCCACAACTTCCTTAGGCAATCTCTTCCAGTGTCTAACTACCCTCATAGTAAAGAATTTCTTCCCAATATCTAAACTAAACCTCCCCTCTTCCAGTTTAGAGCCATTTCCCCTTGTTCTATCACAACCTGCCCTTGTAAAAAGTCCCTCCCCAGCCTTCCTGTAGCCCCTTCAGGTACTGGAAGGCTGCTGGAAGATCTCCCCACAGCCTTCTTTTCTCCAGCCTGAACAGCCCCAACTCTCTCAGCCTGTCCTCATAGGAGAGGTGCTCCAGCCCGCTGATCATCCTTGTGGCCTCCCCTGGACTCGCTCCAGAATTCATAAGAAGGACATGGACCTACTGGAGATGAGGAAACTTTTTCTTTGAGAGAGAAAAAAGAATTAGGCTTTAACTTCTGTTATTTATGATGTTCCCTAGAACCCCCTCTGGAGAGTTTATCTCACATATTTGGAAAGACAGAAGCTAAATCTGTTGCTGGAGACTTAATAGCAAATGATGCTTGAGGCAGGGTTCATCTGAACATCACCCCATAAAAAGTTCCAGGGTGACCCCTGTTCTGTGTGCTGTGACACTTGGGCTACCATCCCCTGCCAGATATGCCTGTCACCAGAACAGTGATCTGCACTCCTAAGAATGTGAATGGGGAGCAGAGTCCCAGAGCAATAACAGACTTCACATATGGACCCAGCTTCACTGAGACAAATTGATATCCCTTTACCAGCATTTCCTAGCTCCCCCTTACAGAAAAGTGGTATAAAATTAAAATTAGCTTGATCTCTAAAACCTTTGAAAACTGCAAAATACATATTAAAACTCAGGGGAGAAAAAAAAGGAAGAAAAAGCTTTAGGTTAAAACAACAACTGAACCCTTAAAAAAATATTGTGTCTGAAAGCTTTTGCATATTTGGGGACTTTGATTATGGCTGGTTTTATGAGACACCAGGCCTGAGAGCAATACATGGAAAGTCCTCACTTGCAGGGGGGAAAGGGTTCTAGGACAAGAATTAGCAGGGCTCATTCACAGAGCTTTAAACTAGATTGGAAGGGGGATGGGGTTGTAGCTTGGTTCACACCAGTAGAGCAATGTTCTAGTATTGATGAAGGACAGAAGGTCTCCCACCCCCCTCAGGTGGAATCAGTGTGCCCAGCTCGCTCCCTGAAATGCCGGCACAGCAATGCACGCAGCGTGGGGAACCAACAGGAGTTAGAAACCTGTGTGCAGTCAGGGGGTTATGGTCTGGTGGCAAGGGGTGTGGTTAGTAGGTCCAGAGGTTCTCCTCCTCCTCTACTCTGCCCTGGTGAGGCCACATCTGGAATATTGTGTCCAGTTCTGGGCCCCACAGTTCAAGAAGGACAGGGAACTGCTTGAGAGAGTCCAGCACAGAGCCACCAAGACGATTTCACATGAGCTTAATAATGCCCAGAAAAATGACACACACTGTTACTTAGGGCACTTGCTCTATTTATCACCATTAGTTAAAAAAAAAATAATAATATATAAAGCCCCAGGCTTGACTACAATAGTCAAAGGTGCTTTGTTTGAACTCTGCTACACAGAATGAGACTTTAAAAAACAGAAACTAAGTGGTTAAAAAGAGCTCTTGAAAAAGCTTTTGGAAATATTGAATATAAAAGAGAAAAGTGTTCAGCTAAAATGCTGGTTCAATCAAAGAATGCTCTTTCCCCTACTTTAGTTATTTTTTTTTCTTCAAACAGCATAGGATGAGTTGGACCTGGCTTTTCTTCAAAGATATTTGTCTAAAGCTGTGTGCTTTATCCCAGTGAGCTATCACATAGGAGAGATATTTTAAAATGAACATTTTAAAGGTGAACTTCACAACAGTGCACACCTGTAGGCTTTGTGTTGCATGAGTAATAGCAAAAAAGACTAACACGTTGCATAGCAACAAGCAATAAGTGATGACTTCATGAGAGGAATTGAGTGACATCAGAATAGCACCTTGAAAACAGCTGCTTTTGCTGTGCGGCTCGTTTTGCAGGACAGGCTGAATGTGGTTGTTTTCCTCCAGCCCCTGCAGCTCAAAGGACCTGTGAGCACAGGTGAAACGTGAACAAGTCTCCTGCTCAGCGCAGGGATGAGCACAAGCAGCCAGACGAGCAAAGTACAAGCCCTGTGGACTTGGATGATGTTCCCTTGTCTATCTCACAGCCCTCTGAGCACTTCTAAGAAGGAAGAATTTTTTGCCCAAACTTTTCTTGTCATTACTCTAAATTCTTTCCCAAGTGTCAGACTAGCTCCTTGACTCAAAGTTTCTGTGTCCCTCAAGCTTCCATGCAGAGGGTTTCTGCATTCAGACTGTCACACTAAGCCTTCCAAACCCCAAGGAAACAGGAAGTCTGCAAAGGACAGAAAAAATGCAGCATGAATGGGCTGGGATGGTTGTGGTGCTGTTGGAAGGAATAGCTGCTACTGCTGATATCTGAGAAGTCACTAATCATTTCCGTACCCATAATGGTTTATTCAGAAGCAGATTCAACCCACCTTCAGGTCCCTTCTCTTGCTCCTGTTAGCTGAGAGGCTCAAGAGTTATTGGGGATTTTTCTTTTTTTTTTTTTTAGAAATTTACATTTTTTTATCCAGTCTTCATTTCACCCTAGAGGCCTAAATAGGCACAGAGAGACATCTTCTTGTCCTTGTTATTTCTCACGAGTAGTAGAATTGGATGAGGTTACCTGCCTTACATCTCCTACTTCAATCACATGAGGAACTAAGGATTCAAGGACTTGATAGGTGGATATAGAAGATTATCTCCAATTTTCCTCTTCTCTGATCTCTTCAGTTCCCTTAAAACCAGTTTTCTCTCCTCTGGACAGTTTTTATTTCTCTGTAGCTTTAGTGCCTCTTTTTGATGACCTACCTGCTTATAGGCAAAGGGAAGGTGAAAGAAGGCTTGGCACTCCAGATGGTAGGGAAACACAGGTGTAGAGAACATATCACAGAATCACAGAATGTTAGGGATTGGAAGGGACCTCAAAAGATCATCTAGTCCAGTCCCCCATAGTCAATATAGTCCAATACCAAAATAATGGAGGTTTAGACAAGAACACATTGCTTACAAAAGTCAAAGAAAGTTTCTGCAGTAGCAACTTTCTTCTCTGAAGAACTTGATTTGTAGAAATGAGCTTAAAAATATAGAATATCTTTTCCATAATTTCAGGATGCTTTTCAAGACAGACTCCTTCCAGGCTATGCCTCATCATTGCCTCTCTGGCCCTGAGATGTCACCTGTTGGATACAAGTGATTAGGAAATCACACATGTGCTGATCTGACGTGTGTGGCAAATGGGAAGAGAGAGTGAGACATCACAAGACATCACTCATACTGTTTGAGAAATACAGCAGAGGGGGAGAGTGAGAGGGCCAGATAAGGGAGCCTCATGTATAATGCATGAAACTTGGTGGATCTGCAAATGCATTGCTGAGGACAAACACTAATTGCAATGCAAAAGGAGACAGCACCAGCCAGTGATTGCTTGGGTGCTGCAAAAGCATCTAGGGGCATGCAGCAGATCCTTTTGCTGGTTTTGTGCTTGGCTGGAAAGATTGAACTCCTTGAAGAGTTTCTCCTTTTGATCCAATGAAAAAAACACCACCAGGCACTTTCTGAATTAGCTGCTTTTAACAACTGAGAAGAGCTTCCAGTCCTCCAGGCTTTTCTCCCTTCCAGAAAAATAAGACATTTGAGTCAAGATGCTAAACATTAAGAAAATAAGCACACACAACTGATATTACTCAGTACAGTAACCAAAATGGCCACAAACTCTCCAGATATCAAAGATACTGCATGAGTCATTAGTAAGTGTTGTAAAGGAGTCTTTATCTGTGACAGGATCAGAAAGTTACATCCCACCACACTGTGTACTCAGTTGTTTTTTAATGACTCACCCTGCTCTGAGTTCAAGAAACCATGGTGTTGAATCTCAATTTATGGCCCAGCAACAGTTAATGAACCTCAGCAAAGGAGATTAATTATTTGACATTTGGACATATAAGAAAAAAAGAGGACGAATAGGAACGTCTTTAAAAGATAGAAGGAAAAAAAAAAAGACTCATTAGCATGCCAAAGCATTTAGTTTAATTGCCTGGGTAACAGATTTCTCTATAAAGAAAACAAATATCTCCTCTGGTTTCTCTTCTCCTTACATCTCTGAATGAACTAACCTGAGGAGACAGAGAGATGTTGTGCCCTTGGACACTGGCCCTTTGTCTACAGAAACAATATACATGCCAAAAAAATCCCCGTGAACAGTAGATTTCCCAAGTCATTGATGACTTTTAGACAGCAATAGCCCAAACCCAGTATCAGTCGTAAGAGTCTGAAAGCAGCTCAGCAGAAGCTAGCATCAGCCATAGTGCTTCAAATCTTGACTAAGTTCAGGATAGAAGACAAGACTTATTTGAAATCTCACTTCAAGGCATGCAGTCTTGGTAGGACATATCAGCTCAAAAACATATTGATATCTTTCCAGTGGAGGTTCCTCTCAAAATCTAAGAAAAAAATCCAAGTGCTTGATTGATCTGTTAGTTTTTCTGAGCTTGAGGGGCTTTTCCCTCCCCTCTGCCTATGGGAAGCCTTGACTAAAACCCTCAGACTCTCCTACTACTCAGTGTTGGTCACAGCTTCATAGCTGTGACGCTTCCCTGCTCTACTTTCCACCCCACACCCTGACAGCCCTGCACCCTGAGGTGCCTTCTGACCCTGCACAGAGATATGTGAAAGGAGAGCTTTTCATCTCACCAACAAAAGAAAGAATGACCGAAATGTTATGCTCCAGGATAAAATTAAAGCATATATTCAAACTAGGAGACAACTTATAGGTATGGTATGTACGTATATATGTACACACTCACATAACATATATAGAGATATATATGCATATATATAACACACCTTCAAAACAAGGGTGGACTCATAACCAAACGTCAATAATTTGGTAGTTTTTACTCCCTGGGAGAGAAACAGTCAATGGCAGGGTGAGATTTATCTCATTCTCAACTAAATGACCACAACAGGGCAATGGAATTGCATCGTAAAAGTGCCCCATTGACTATTAAGGCAGCCTAAAGGGACTAATTGTTTGCCTTCACAAATCTTAAAAAAGGTGCTGAAAACAGAAAGACAGGAGTGTCTGTTGAATTAATATTTAGCTGAAAGAAATGCTTTCAGAAGAGGCCCATGTTTGGTACAACAGATGACAACACAAAGCAGCATTTCTTATTTATAGAACTCCTAATAAGAATAAAGAAATCCAAGCTCATACAGAAGTCTGGTCCCTAAGTAATTCATCTTTTTGTAGAAAAAATACTATTCACAAACAGTCTGATATTAACAATAAAAATACATTTCCCAAAATGATGTGTTTTAATACATGTTATACCCTCAGGAATAAAAGAAGTTGTGAGGGAGGAAGGTGGTTGATCTTCAACAATGATAACTCAGAAGTACCAAGCAGATTTAAAGAAACAATTGTACCTCTGGAAGAGACCAAATCTAATCTTCCACAAATTTAAATGTAATATCAATTTCCATTAAAATGTTAGACTATCTGTTCCTGATGCTGCAATAGGGAAAAAACCCACACTTTTTCCTAATATGGTTGCTACCACAAACTGAAATAAACTTTCTAATTCATAAAGAAATGTGTATTAATATTATACATCGAGCTTTATATCACCATATTTTAACCATATAGCTGAGCATCTAGGCTGCATTAGGCAGCCAGTTTGAGGTCAGTCTTTCTCACTTCTCTCTATATAACCATAGCAGATGCAGATGTTCCCCAAAGTCCAGCCTGGAAGTATTGTACCTGTCCTAGCTATGCATAACAGAAGATACGTTCCGTTTAAAAGATATTAATCTTTATCAATGATCTGGATGAGGGGATCGAGTGCACCCTCAGTCAGTTTGCAGACAACACCAAGTTAGGCAGGGCAGTTGATCTGCTTGAGGGTAGTAAGGCTCTACAGAGGGATCTGGACAGGCTGAATCAATGGACTGAGGCCAATTGTATGAGGTTCAAAAAGGCCAAGTGTCGGGTCCTGCACTTTGTTCACAATAACCCCATGCAATGCTGCAGGCCTGGGGAGGAGTGAATAGAAATCTGCCTGGTGGAAAAGGCCCTGGGGGTGCTGGTCAACAGCCAGCTGAACATGAGCCAGCAGTGTGCTCAGTCAGCCAAGAAGGCCAACAGCATCCTGGCCTGTATCAGAAATAGTGTGGCCAGCAGGACTAGGGAAATTATCCTCCTATTCTTGGCACTGATGAGACTCCATCTCAAGTACTGTGTTCAGTTTTGGGCCCCTTACTACAAAAAAAGACATTGAGGCCAAGGAGCATGTCCAAAGACGAGCAACAAAGCTGGTGAAGGGTCTGAAGAACAAGTCTTATGAGGAACGGCTGAGGGAACTGGGATTGTTTAGTCTCAAGACAAGGACGCTGAGGGGAGACCTTCTCACTCTCTACAACCACCTGAAAGGAGGGTGTAATGAGGTGGGCATCAGTCTCTTCTTCCAAATAAAAAGTGATAGGACAAGAAGAAATGGCCTGAAGTTGCACCAGGGGAGGTTTAGGTTGAATATTAGGAAAAATTTATTTACTGAAAGCACTGGAATAGGCTGCCCGGGGAAATGGTTGAGTCACCATTCCTGGAAGTATTTAAAAGATGTGTAGATGTGGTACTTTGAGACATGTTTTAGTGGGCATGGTAGTGTTGGGTTGATGGTTCGACTTGATGAACTTAAAGGTCTTTTCTAACCAAAACATTTCTATGTTTCTATATAAGCACTACCAGAAGGTGCCTCTTTTTCTACAGTGACTTCAGATGGATCCTAGGTTACATTTTTTTAAGTTACCCCAGTGAAGAGATCTGGCTTGAATTCTACTTTACATTCCAAGGTGGGGGAATGTCTCAGGGGAAGAAATCTTGCACAGTCTCCAAAGAAGGCTCCATAACAGAAGAATGCAAAGAATGGTCTGAAATTCAGGCATTCAACCTGGTGTACACCATGAAGAAATGCAGCAATGTTATGTCTCCTCCTGGTTTGCAAAGGGAAAGGAAGGATCCTTGTCTTTGCTGTACATGACCTGGCCATTTCTGGGAGAGGTGTGAAGCCTGACATGTAGGCTTACTCTGACTAACCCCCACTGACCTGTACATCCAAACTGAGCCAAACGCAGATTGCTTTGAATCACACCTGCTGCAGAACAAAACACTAATCAGGCTGTGGGCATCCAACATCATGGGAAACCAACATCCACACATAATGTGATCACAAGGACAGGCTGGACCAACACAAAGATCTTAAGCACTGAATGTCAAACATATGGTTTACTAGTGGATAGGTATGGTTGGACTCAATGATCTCAAAGGTCTTTTCCAAACAATCAATTCTATGATTCTATGTCGCTCTCCTGATACAATGCAGGTAATGCAGCTACCCTCAGAAATGCCTTTCAAATGGTTTAGAGACACAGACAGGGATGAATGGAAGCTGCAGCTGGCAGAACTTCAGATTGGAGGAAATTAACTCACTTGATTGCAGATCTGAGTTACTTTTACCTGCAAATCTGCCTTCAGTGAGTCACATGTACACATTTTCCTTCATGAAAAGGAAACCACATCTCCTTCTTATTGCATCTGCAAGACTTTCTGCTCTTCTCATAGTATTTCTTCCTGTTCCTGCTAAGGGTCCCTCCAGTTTCCTACTACCTTCTTCCCCAGGCTGATTCAATGCAGTTTTTCCCAGCTACTCACTATCCTGACATCCTCTTGTCCTCCCAAACTGTTTTCTTTATCTCATATTTTCCATCTCTGTCACTGATCTCTTCTGGTTGTCTGCACCTTCTTCTCACACCTTACATTCCCATCTGCAGTCTTCTGCACAAGAACTTAGATTTTTATTTTGTTTTTTTTTTTTTTCTAGCAACCACCAATGACAACCGTGGTGGTAACCATTTTTATATGCACAAATGTCACCAAGATCAATTATGTGAGAAGGAAAAATTAAAAGAAAACCAGACCCACGCAAGACAAAGGCTGGCACTCAGTTTGGTTCATATAGCGCTTAGTCAGACCTGCTCTAGACCAGGGTAACTGCAACCTAATGCAGCCAGTGGGTTTTCCTGCAATGGCTTTTCCTCAGCCCAAGATATAATTGCACTGCCACTGAGACCTGATCATAGGAATGTCCTTCAACTGACATGAAAAGTGAGTTTGATCATTAGGCAAGAGATATTGATGATAAATATGGGGAGATGAGAGGGAGGGAGAGAAAAACTGAGTTTAAACTGAACAGTTAAATCTGAAGACCTCAAAGCTCAAAGTATCATGGCATCTGCAAGGTAGGGACAGAGCTACATGGAACAGAGAATTAAAGGAACTCCCTGTAGAAATAATGATATAAATGGGCTTAACCTTGCTAATTCCCATGGAGCTAATTCCAAAGATTAAAGAGTTACATTTACATGGGAAACTGCAGATGTTATTGTGCTTCACAATATTACTTTTTCATCACCACTGAACTCCAACAAGACTTCCCTCAGATTAGCTTCCTGTCTAAAACCACCAAATCTGTGTCCATTAAAGTAATTTCCACATAGTTATAATCTTGTTATACTTGTCAAGTAAAATTGAATTCGCACAAACTTTCTTGCTATTGGGTATGTAGAGTTCAGTTATTAAAATGTACTTTCAACTCGGGAAAATTTTTTCAGCCAGACAAATATTAATCAAAAGAGTATCTCTAAAAAAAAAAAAAAATATATATATAATTTGATCCCAAAATGAGAAATGAAGAGACAATTTTGAAAACTCTGTAAACTCATTGACCTGAGGAAAGACGGACCAAGTGCTTTAAGAGAATCCTTAAAATGGGTAAAATATAATAAACAGCCCATTTTTGCTTCTTTATTTTAATCTCTTCATGTATGAGCTTCTGGCTCTAATTAAAATCTTCATATTGCTCAACTAACATCTACTGCTACAAAGTGATAACAAACTTAAACCACAGGATTGGTCTTTTGCAAATGAAGAATTCTGGTCTTGGAGATAATTTGGTTTATAGGTCTTAATCAATTGTAGGCCTTAACTGATTATAAATCCAAGATCCTTCTGTCACATCCTAATCATTATGTATTTCTTGATTCTCTTAATGTAAGACTCCTAGAACTGTTTGATCACTTAGGCCAAAATAACAACAGTATTTCAGATGTAGTTTTAATTGGATTAAGGGCACTGTCAAGCTTGGCCTTTCATAACTAGATACTTAATTTCTCAGTCCTCCTGTTAATGATGTAAAAAGTTTGCTTTTTTTGCTTAAAGATAAGACTCCCAACAGTGTTTGGTCTCACAGAGCAGTGAGAATGGACTGCAGCCCTGCAGATTTCAGCAAGCAAGAATATGTCCCACTAAGGTCTCGAAGAACTTGGGCGAAATTGTCCAGAATATTAAGTAGGGCAAAAATATACTCCTGTGAAGAGCATTAATGATTGGCAAGATGACAAGATGCAGAGAGGTCTGAACACCAGCTTTGATTAAGAGTTCACTTCAATATGTTAATGGAAGTGAAGTGAATGCTGGCATGTGCCTCAGTAGAGAAAGACAGCACATCCTGTGAAATAATTCTGATCAAATGAAAGCTCAATTCCAAACATAAGATGCCTAAATTTATCGCACTAAATGTAGCTGGATCTTCATCTCCATTCTGCTTAGTGAACTGATCCTCAGCAAATCAGAAAAGCAGGTCATGCTTATTCACATGGAGTCAGTTTCTAATACTAAACAATGAAATTTAAGATTTAGGACAGGTCTATTTGAAGGCAACAGAGAAGACACAGTGGAGGCAATAGACCCTATTCTGCCTTGCCCATAACCTGTTACAGCTCACACAGCTCAGTGGGCGAAGGTGATAATTTAACAGTTGCCTCTTCCCTTTTTTTAGATGATCTTCCTACTTCTTTCATTGTTTCTCTATATACAACCAAGAATTTCCACATACCAATCTAAAAAATATATTCAATACAAGACTTTTCACATTTTTAATGGCATTTTTCTGTAAAACTGCTAATTATAAATGCTCAGAAATTTTCCCTGGGAGTTAGTAGCAGTGCTGGAGCAGGCCTCTCATACAGGAAAATTACCTGTTTTTTCTTTCATTCTTATTTATTTCATTTCTAAATGCCTATTTTTCAGAAATTGGAATTGCTTCTAATGTTCTGCATTGAACCATTCATCCCACTTTCTTTTTGCATTTATTATTTTTCATCAGCTACGAAAAATGCAGTCCTGAAATACATTAAGGTGCCTGAAAGTTTAGGCAAATTACATTCAATCACCTTTTGCAAATTGAAAAATAACAGAAGTGGCATAGAGACCAGAAATTTCACTAGTAAAAAGCATCAAATAAAGTGCCCAATTCTCCAAAATTTTCATCAGTTCAAATGTCTTTTTAAGCTATTCTCCTTGGAGTCATTTTAAAAATAATTTTTATTATTAAGCAGTGAAAGCAGCCACCTTACTCCTTGAGCATACAGAGGGAAGTCTTCTCCCTGAACCATGACCAAATTCAACACAGAGTTGAAAGGAAAAGCCATTTTTGGGAAAATTGGAAGGGGAGGAGGTGCATGGCCAGGGCAAACTCAGGAATTTAATCTGTGTTTCTCAAATCCTGGCTCAACACCGTCTCTCTATTGGATCAATGTAGCTAATGGCTAAAAAAAATGGTCAAAAAGAATCAGCATCTCAGAGGCTGAAAAACTCATCACTTCTAAACCACAGCAGCAGCAGGTTCAATGACAAAACTTCCTCATGTCTAGTGATGAGAGGTTTCATACTCTAAAAAAAAAAATTAAAAAAATTGGGTTTTTTAAGGTCCTTTTTAAATGATTTTTTTTGTCCTAAATATATAAACTATGGGTGAGAAAGATGGAAGAATAGTCTAATAATTTCCTGCTGTGTAATTACTGTAAAAATAGCTAATCCTGAATAAAGTTAATGCTTCATTGATGTATCCATGGCAACAGAAACGGATAGCGACTGCTAGACCATCTGCAGATGAACGTGGCTTTCTCCTCCACCATGTAAGACAGTTTGGTCTGCCCCAGTGCTTCAGCAGGCAGACAAGGAAGGGCTTGGTCTCCATGCTGGGGTGGTCTCTGCGCTGGACTGAGAGGGCCAAGTGGCAGGGGCACAAATGTCCACGCTCAGCAAGCTCTGCATGAGCCTGCTACACTTTCAGAGCACCCTGGTTTGCTCCCCCAGGTCTTTGAAGGCACACGTGGAGAAACACAGGGAAACACACCATGCAGGGTGATACAGGCTTATCCCCAGCCCTTCCAGCCAGCCCCTCACCTCCCAGCAGGCTCCCAGGCTGCTGGATGGGCTGCCAGCACCAATAGGGGAGGTGGTGAATATGCTCAGCCTCTTCTGGCTTTTCCTTGCCTGCCCATCTCCAAGGGCAAGGCTAATGATGATTAAGGAGAACAGGCAATCCATGTGTCCTCTCATCTGTCTCTCAAGCTGCTGCTGAGACCCAAGACCTACTTTCTGCTAAAAACAAATCCTTTTTTGCATCATACTGCATTAAAAAAAATGAAACTACTCATATCCTACAACATCTGACATGATATAGATAATACAAATTTCTTAAAATTGAGTTTGTCTGTGTATTTGCAAGTCCTGTCCTACAGCTGTGCATACACACATTCATCTGCTGACCCTGTAGTGCTCTGGAAACGGAGCAAGTTGTTACTCCAATTGTACAGACTGCTGATGTCTCTTCCACAGACTCTTCCACACTACTGCAAACTGTTCACCACAGATTTGGTCCAGGATGCTTGTCTTGCTGAGGCTCCTCCTGTCATCAGGCATAGCCACTGGCAAAGCTACAGGATTGTCCACAAGCATCATTCCCGTGCTTATACAGAAATAGCAACAAATGCTGACAGAAACGGCCAAAATTCAAACATAAAAAATAGCATTTTAATCTTCCACTGTAAACAAGCAGACTTAAGTGTCCAGTTTCAGACCCAAAGTAGGTGAATACAGGTTTATTGGCACCATTTAACATACTATGAACTCCTAATCATTTTTTAATAAAATGGCCTTTAAAGAGGGATTAGTTGACTGAAATAACTTTAACTTTCCCAACATTGTTAATACTGGTACTGTCTTATTACTTTTCAAAATCACAATTTACTTCTTGCACAGCATCCAGAAGAAGTGAGATAAGAATATCAGTTACTGTGTTGGACGATCTAACACAATGAAAGAAAGATGTTTTAACTCTGCAGCATCAGGGCCCAGAGAGGTGTGACTTAAAGTAGTGCATGAAATCTCCTCTAGTGCTCAGGAAGACTTAATGATGGCCACCTACTTTACACATTTATCCTCTTCTAATTGTTGTTATTCCAGTATAAACATGTCACAGACTTCTGCTGCTCTGGTGGTCTTTCTCCAGGAGGTTTTTTTTTTTCATTTTTAGTAAACAGGCACACCTAGAACTTGTGTCGTGGATGAGCCCTTTTCAAAGAAAGAGTACATCCAGAGGCTTTAACACTTGTTCCTGCTTACACTTTAAATTACAGTCTTTGTGCAAGATATACAGCATGTCCAGCAAAGGTGGAAACTTTTTGGAGCAGAGGCCATGCAGACCACCTCACACCTGGCTAAAAGGGTTCCTTGAGATCAGCTGAGTAGAGACAAGAGTGTTCATACTAGCTCAGGATCTGTTCTCTCTTTCTTCTCATTCTCTTGTTAATACTTTAAGCTTTCTAAATTTGGTATCTGTATGCTTCATAAGTAGTTAAAATTATGATTATGTTTGATCCTGCATCAGTGCTAAAACCCTGCCTAATGGAAATGGATAATGGAAACTTGGCTTAACTGGATCAGCCACAAACTGGTAGCTTTCTGGTGGTTAAAAAATGTGTCCCACTCTGACTGTATATGGAGTAGTTCACACTTAGTCTTTTATGTGCTTAAATTTGGAATTGAGTTTGATATGCCTGGGGGGAGCACAAAGCAGAGAGTTAATTTTATTTAAATGTTATTCAGTTAGTCCTCAGGCTGGTGGCTGCAGTGTCCCACCCCAGGTGCTCAGAGGGTGTCATTGAGCCCACCTCTGTGTAGAAGAGAATGACCAAAATAACAGCAGTTCTGAAGTGCAGCTACACAAATGCCTAATACAAGGGCATGTGTTGGTCTGTGCTCCACCTACCACTGTGAGTATCTGTGCTAGGGAACAGGATGAGAAGTACAAAATTAATCCATAAAAGAAGTTAAATAGACTTGGACTCTCCAGCCTGAAAAAGTCATGACTGAGAACAGCTACACCAGGAGTCTAGAAAGCCAAGTGCAGAGAAGGGAAACACAGAGGGCTTATTAATCATTAAAAAAAAAAAAAAAACAAACCCACAAAAAAAACCAACCCAGAATTGAAATTACAGTCTAAGAAACAAGCAGGTGAGGGTTTCAAACAAACTCCAGTTGAACCCATAGGCATCAGCTCCTCAAGGGCAATACCAGGCGATACTGATGCATATCAACAACATCTTTTTTCACAGTAAGTAGTACTATACCCACCTTGCATAGGTTCTCCTTGATGTAACAGGGCCTGTTTATGAAGTCCTGCCCAAGCAATCATTCCTGTAGGTACAGCCTAGGAGAGCAAGCATGTCCCTGGGCTCAGGTGTGGGGACACCTCCCAGAGTGTCAACTCTTAGGAGGGTAAGAATTCACTAGGAAGAAAGGTGACACAATCTTTAAAGTGATGGTCTTATAAGGTGGCAATGAAAGAAACAAATGCAGATCATTAGATCTTGTCAACTAATTAACATCCCCCTAATGAGAACTGGCTGTAACAAATGACTTGAAAAAATGGTCTGATGATTTATGCCAGGATCTTTCCAACTTGCTGGGGAGTGTTTTCCTCCTGCAGACAATAAAGACCAAGAAGAAAGGAAAAACTTGGGGAACAAAAAGCTTGTTTCACTCCAGCTGTAGTCCCTCCCCTTCCCCCAAAGCATTTATTCCATTAGTTGGTGAAAGTAGAAATTATAGTTTCCTGATCGCTGTTATTTGGCTTATATGAAGGCAGAGTGTTTGGGTTCTCAGCCATGAATCAGTAAAGATCAAATGAAAAATGACCAGCTAAAGTGAACCAACACTTCTTCATGTTTAGCAACAGGTCAGTGCATGCCATAGGTCTTAACTGAGGTAAGTTGCTGAAGGGGCAGTTTGCATTCTGATGTAGAAAAGACCTTGGTGCATTGCTGATAATCTATAAATTACCTTCTACCATATTAATATGTTTGTGCTTCCTTTGTGAAACTTCATACGGGTTACTGCATACCAGTGAGCAGCAGGTCAGTGTTAGCATCCCCATTTCATCCCCATTGAGTGTGAAGTTATATCACCATGTTGACAAGCCCATCAATATTGTGAGGAAAATAGTGACTACCACACATGTACAGAAACATACCTTTAATTCCCAGTTGGAAAATAGCCCTTATTTCAAGTTCTGCTGCCCTTTCTAATTTTTATTCTACATGTGGACTTAAGTCCAAGTGATCAGGGCTGGGATACAAATTTCAAATGTCATGCCTAGGCGACAAGCTGCCGCAAGCATTGTATCCCAGTCACATTTGTGTTTATTTCCATGTCCTCATCTCCTGCTTATAATTAATTATTGGTCATGAAATTCCTCCTTGGGAAATGGATACCAAATTTGATTATAATAATCAGTTTTCATTTGATATTAATGTTCCTTTAAGTAGAGTGAATTTAACTGCATTTTAATGGAAAATCATATAATACAAAATCTTACAAGGTGTTCCACTGGCGACATAGCATCAGAAGCACATAAAGGTCTTGCAACTTTAAGTATAAAGAAGCAGCTTTTATAACAAAAGTGCTGGGAATAGAAAAACTTTGTAACACAATAAGATCATGAGCATTGTGAAAATTGTCATCACTGCTGCTGGGAAAAATAAAAACACTGTGCTGTATTCTTCAGGTCACAAGAAGGATGGGTGAGTTATCACTTCTTTTAAAAAGTTACCCATATATAGAAAATGGTATCACGTCTTGGAGGACAAGTGCACAAAGTAGGACATAACAATTTCTGTGTATACAATAGTTTTTACAGAAATACTAATATTTTTTTCTATTTCTGCGTTGTTTTGGTTTGATTTTTTTTTCCCAAGGTAGGGATTTTACTGAGATGCTGTCTCCAGCAAATGGCATTTCTATGGGGATTTTTATTAAAGAAACTAAGAGAAAAACAAAAAACACAAAAAAAACCCCAACAACCAACTTTTTAAGGAGTATTTTCACCTATATAAAATGACCAGAGAGAACAAGACTCATTTCTATGCTGTAGTTCACTAACTTTTTGTAGCATGGTTTTCACAGGCAGCAAAGAACCATTCTGCAAACTGAATTAGCCTTTCCACCACTGTCCTGATACACAGAAATGTGAATTTATCTTTTTTTGCCTAAATATGCTACATGCACATTAGTGAATAACCTATTCCATGCCCAGAACATTTTCTAGTTCAGAGAGTGAATGTCATGGCTTGGCTTGCACCCATACAGCTAAACTCTGCTACCCCAGCACCCACACTGCCTGGAGGGACCAGTCCTGCTCACCTGTGCAGCATGCTCAGGTGCTGCATGGCAGAGCTGGAGCTGCCCCACGGTTGTGCCAGGGATGTGCCTGCAATCCCACAGCACAGACCGCCTCACACAGCACTGCTCCGGGTCCTCGCCTTCTTCAGTTTACTGGTATGGACATAACTTGCGTGGCTCAGAGGCAGCTCAGTTTTTACAGCAGCTGCTCATCTGCAGGTTAGCAAAGAGCTCTCACTATCACTCTGGTGTTAGGAGTTAATCCATCATGCACTGTATGCAATCGATCTAAATCACTGGTGTAACTGGAAGAGGCAGAGATGGAAGTGAAATGGCAGGACTGCTGGCTGATGTCTACTTCAAAAAAATTTGCCTCCGGATGCCAAGGACATCTGCATGACAAATCTCCTGTTTTCCTTGATATCTGTCACATTTATCAACAGCAGCCTGTACTATCACTAAAGCCCCTTGCAAAAGTTGCCTCTGTGTTTCTTTTATCTAGTGTTTCTGCAGTCTCTGACCCTTTTCCACTGCTTTCTTCTCATGCATCTTTAGCCCTACTGATTGTCTCCTTTGTCAGCTATTATTTTTCTCTGCCACAACCAGCCACATCCATGTCAGTAAATCTAACACCATTAGGTAGGAAGGTCACCTTGGTAAGAAGGTCCCAGGTGCAGTTTTAGCCAGGCCACCTACCACCACCCCAAGCAATTCCTAGGAAGGTTTCTGGGGTTGGCAGAGAGCCATCTCCAGGAGTTACTTCCAGCAGGCAATTTCAGTTCAGCTTCCACTTCAGTGCTGCCTCTGTTTTGAAGCAGAAGAGAGCATGACATTACTGACATGGCCAGGCCATGCTGTGCTATTGCACTCTAGTGATCCAAAACTGGTTCTCCTCCTCTCCAAACACAGGGCTAATCTGCACCAGTTCTGTACAGAAAGTTGATCCTGGCACCATTTAGCTTCTCAGATATGAGCTAATAAGCAGATGTGGCAAAGGTTATCCCAGTGTAATGGCAGTTATGGTATTTAATTCCTTGCTGCAAAATTTTAGGTCTTCAGTTATTGGCAATCGACTCTCCTGCCATGGTTATTCACTGCTTGGACACACTGACAAAAGCCCTCTGTCCCCTTACAATGGATAGGAAATGTTTTCTGATCAGCACTGGGAACTGGAAATGTTGTGGGTACAACAGAGGAACAACCTGAATATGTGGCCACAAGCTGAGATGGCTGATGCCCTGAGTGCAACAAGAGCTGCCAGGGAAGACAGCAGCATCATCAGGACAGTGGCTGCACCCACCACGCAATGATGGGTCCCACTCCACATCCTGCACTGCCATAGCTGTGCTGGTGGGAACGCACAGCGCCTACCCCACCAAAAGCTCTCCTGAGCACACCGGGAAATCATCCACCCAGCTCTAGCCAAGTACATATTATGGACATCACACCGGGGAAATTACTGGGTTTTACTCACAGAAAGAATGGTGGTAGAAATATATATTTTCCCATTATTGTGAAATATTTTCTTTTACATCTCTCAATTTTTCTTTCAAAACAACAAAACCAAGACAAAAAATTGCCCAGAAGCAGTTACATTTCCTCCTTGTGTTTTCATTAAAGAAATGAAATGTTGTTTTTATCCTTATTTTCCTTGAAAATAAACCACATTGCTACCAAAAAAAAACCGTATTAATAGGGATGTTCTGTCTGTTACAACAGCAAAGGACCATGGTTTAGTGAGACAATGTGGGATGCAGGAGAACTATGTATCCCCAGCTCTGTGATGGGATTGCATGAGGTTTAATCTTGGTTTTGGAAGTTGAATCCTTTTCTGTACGGCACAGGTGAGCCAGTGAGCGAGAACAATGGAAATCCTCCTGCAAACCGAGGTGGTGTTGGGAGGATTAATAGTCCCAGGTGTTTTGGAGGCAGTTTGTGTAGCACTCATAATTTTCACACAGCAGGGCTCTGCCAAGCCACATTTGCAAGGCTCATTTTCAGAGGCTCTTTTTTTAAACCAATTCCAAATTTTTCCTGTGTGAAGACTGTCCTGCCCAGGCTTGCTGATGTTACAACCCTTTCCTCCCAGCACAGCACTGGCAGAGATAACTGGGCATGACAGGAAGCAAAGCTGCTGATGGTTTCAGAGACCTGGAGTCACAATTTTAAGTGCAATGAAGTATTTCAAAGACAGCAACAATAAGGCAACACAGAATCTGTCACTTACCACACTTATATCTAATGCTATAGCATCTGATTGAGCTGACAGGGTCAGAAAGATTTGTGGATTTTGCAGGAGACATTTTTACATTGTTAGTGGACTGCCTCCAAAAAAGACACCCTGTTTGGGGCTACGAGGGATTATAAAGTTGGGGTTGCTTTTAAAGTGATCCCACATACATTCTGAGTGCAATAAAATTGTATTACTAATTCCCAAAAGGAATATGTTACTGAATATATTTTTTAAAGTTTTCTAGGTTTCCATAAAATGGTTACTAACCTCATGATCTGAATAAACATTATTTTCCTGGGAATGTTTTTGTTAGGGTTTGATTTTTTTCTTTTGTACAGGTTGTAAGAGTAACTATCCCTGCCTACAGGAAGATTATTACTGTAGCTGAACAAATGACTGCCATGCATAATTTATGTTGTATATTTATTTATTTCCGTTTGTGACCCATCTAGCTATAATTTTTGTTGTTTGGTCTTTGCAATTGTTTCGGCATTTTTAAGTTATTACATTTCACCTTGCAGATGAATAAGCAGCTGCTCAGGGTAAGAAGTAGACATGTGAATTCAGTGAGTAGGCACCTAAGTCACCCAGTATCAGCTCTGCTCCCAGACTTGGAAATCTCACTTTCAGTAGGACCTGAACCCAAATTAATTACGTGCTTGGTACACTCAAGGTGGCCCATTTTGGAACAACAAGGTGTGACAAGTTTAAGATGCTTTCAAATCTTTCTCTTTCCCATTTACTCTATGTATTTTTGAGCACAGTAGAGAGACCAGGGTGACAACTCACAGGCAGCAAACTGTTCTGTTCAAATAAAGGAGATGCAGGAGACCCCAACATACAGATTTCAGTTTTGGGAAACAGCAGTGGTTCCTTCTCCCCACATCACTTTGGTGTTACCATGCCATCACCATTACCCTGGAGGCTGTGGATGAGACCAGGGCCCATTGGGTGCTGTATAGACACAAGACTTGCAAGCCCAAGGCTGTGAATCCTAAAGAGCTTATGGCTAACCCAAAAAAACCCTACAACCGCATACATGAGAGAGCCAGAGGCACAGCAGGATGAAGGTGTTCAGCCACAGACAGGTGGTGAGCTGGAAGCAGAGGCAAATTGAGAGTCCAGATCTCACATGTGCTGCCCTCGTGAGCCATGTCATGTTGCCTTTTAGGGACTGAAAGCAGTCAGTTGTGACACATCAAGTTACTTTTTTCTAGTAGAAAGACTGGAAATAAAGCATCTGGAATCGATTATGTGGGCAGGACAGTAATGTACCTCGTCACCACCACCACCTATAGAAACAGCTACATCTCAAGAGCCTTCTCAGGATTATCACATCCTCACAATCTCTGTGCAAGCCTTCAGACATGTTTTATCAGTTCATCTCCTTGGCCACTTGTTCTGGCTGGCTTTGATCTTGAATGAGACATTAGATCAAATCTGCTACTTGAAATAAACTTGGGATGGCTGTCAGAAGAGTTTCTCAAAAAAAATCTAGGAACTTTGCAACCTTTTCCATATGAAAACATTTCCTCTAACAAAAAAAGAAGGGGCTCAGGTTTCAAATACTAATTTTACACCTCCAGCTAGTTACAGACAGATTTAATGTTTTAGTGTTGCAACTATTCAGACAGCCCAGAGCCACAGGATAAGGTATAGGAAGAGCTTTGTACTGCCTGAGAGCACAGGACTGAGTGATGTGCAGCCCCAGGGAACGCAGCTCTGTTTCTATGACGGCTCTCACTGCAATGAGCTGCGGGGGCTTTTTCTCCTCTTGTTTTCTCCTTGCAACTGTTTACTCAGCCAGTGCTTGTTCCATGTCTTCAGTCTTTCCTTGGGGTCAGAGACCACATGCTGAAAAATTTGTCAAGTTCTCCACTGGGGCCCTCTCTTTGTAATCTCCCCTTTGCTCTTTCAAACCCTGGGAAGCATTCCAGGCCCAAAGGACCATCAACCTGACACTGAGGATTCTTCCTCTAATCACAGCTTCAGAAAATAAGCCCTTTCTAATACTTTTCTGTACAGAAATGATAAACCCTAGTAAATCCTTGGCCAGTCTTACACAGCCACCATCAGTGTCTGTGATGTTTTTCTCTTTGCTGAGCATTTTCCCTCAGTACTCACTTCTATCTCAGGTGCACTTCCTCCCCACTGGCAATGGCCATACCTTGAGAAGGATCCTTCTCCCACCACACATCCCACACCTCACCCTGGGAGCCAGGGAAGCTGCCAGGGCAGACTGCTCCAGCCCCACAGTCAGATGCTGCCTCAGGAAACATTCCAAGAGGAATGCAGGATGCTCCTCAGGTCCTTGTGGGCAGCTCAGAAATGGAGAACTTGCTGCAGCCTCCACCCACCAGCTTCCCCTGGAAGCTTATTTGGAACTTGGAGCTTAGAAACCTTAGTAAGTCTATAGATGCTTAAACAGAAAAGTATAACTTTACATGTTTTAGTAGCACAAGGAATCCCTGCCCTAATATCTGTAACTTCATCCAGAGACACAACTGTCTTGCTCTGCCACGGCTGCTAACTGTACTGAATCCAGTAAAGATGGGAAGCTCTTTGAGACCCTCTGAAGAAAGGCATAGTACCTCCAAAATCATAACTTCAAAGCTGGTAAAGCATGGAGCTCTTCCTTTCAGAGACACCGTGCTGGGAGGGCAGTTACATGCCATACTGTCCATGTGTAAGAAGGTTTCCAGGATCTGAGGTCTTCCAGAGTATGCTGCAGGTTTAAAGCCTTCCCTCCAGGACACTTTGTAATCACAGGACAAACCTACATTGTGTTTCTGCTTCACTTACAGGTGCAGTGAGCTGGGACATCAGGCACTCCCTAACTGCACCCAAAACACCTGCTGCCTGGATCGTAGCGCGATCTGGTAGGTACCAGAACTGTACAATCCAGAAAATGCTGGAATTGCACAGTGGCTGGGGTACTAATGCAAGTTGTGGCCAAAATAAAAGAGAGGGTAATGACTAAAGCAAACCATCTCACAACCCTATAAATAGTGGTTCTAAGTGAGACCCTTTGAGCTCTCCTGGACTGCAGTGGGCTGCAACCACCATGTCCCTCTGAGTGGGACGGCCCTCAGAGCTCGTGAACTTAAGTTTGCAAAACTTGGAGGATCATCACCAACCATGGGACTTGGGGTGTAATTCTCTACTTGAGGCTCACCCCTTCACCCCTTAAGGAATGCTAAAGCATTGAAGTGAGTATTTCACTGAACTTGAGGGGAATTCTTAATAGGTATCCCTTTATATATGTATTATATATATATTTCTATGTGTGTGTGTGTATGTGATTTAAGAAACTTTATGAATCAATTAATTGTTGATTATTGATGAATCAAGTTTGTTAGAAAATCATATAATCCAATCTTGTGATTTATTATAACAGTGACAATGAATCTCAAATTGCTGCTATTTTAACTTCAAATTGCTGCTGTTTTAACCTGAGATTGTTACTACCCCGAAGTCATACAAAACACATAATCATATGGTCCTCTTTTGTATGCTTTTTCCATGTAATAAGTACTAGAGTGAACCTTGCCCTTGAACCCTGTTAAGTCGCAGTTCTCTACAAATTCATACTAAAATTACCTTTCTCTGATATCCTTGATGATGATTTTTTAAGGGACCTTGAGTCCCTCCACTTCCACCTGCGACAATTCCACAGGACCCCACTGAAGCTACACCAGTGAAATCCCAAACTACATACTAAATAGCTCAACTACAGTTTGACTTTGTGCAGCTTCTGTGTAACATGCCTTTTCAGGATTTCATAACAACAGTAATATTTTATCTAAACATGAAAGGTAGAATTTAAAGTATCACCAACTATCCAACGTTTAAGAATAAGAATTTAAAAGATGACAACAAATAGTACTGTTCATATGAATTATTGTTTTAAAAAGCATCCACTCAGCCTCAGCAGTCACATAAGAAAATTAAACAGGAACATACCGTGTAATGTTGATCATAATTGTACTAGTTGTAGAAAGTGGCAGGTCTCCTGTGAGCCTGGACTGGTGGAGGACACCACTAGTTATCACAGTGGAAGTAGGAATTATTTGTCTTTGCCACCAAAACAAACTTCAGCACTTGTTAACTCAGTAAAAGAAAAAGTACTGAGGTGTGTGAATTTGTCACATTGGAATGAATCTGGAAGGTCAGAAGAGTGTTTTGATATTTAGGAAATGAGAAAGATTAGATTAGTCGTGAGATTAGATTGGTCTGACACCAAGGATGTCAATATTAATATGAGCCTCTCTGGTGCTAAAGAAATGTGTTAGAAACCACCCTGAATGATCCAAATGCTTTACAGACTCATTTATTATTGTTATTTGCACGTTGAGGGAAGATAGAAACTTTTTTTAAAGGTTTCTGCATCTACCCTTCCACTCGCACTGAATCATCCATGAAAATAAACCCAGAAAATACAAGTAAATGGAAAAGCAAATTACCACCTGACAGCAGAAGTTAAAATTCTGAAAGAAACATTCCTTCTGTCCCATTAGTTTTTGAAATTATACTCAAGACTGCAAAATGAACAAGATAAGCAATAAAATTTGCACTCTATCTCTCCACATGCTGAACTTTGGGAAGGAAGATCTCTGACCATCCAACTGTGGGATGGTGTGATTTGCTCCCATGATTTTCTTTTGGGTTTATATTTTGTCTGCCATAATTGGCAATAAAGTAGGAATTTGAAGCTGGAAATTTTATTTAACACTTCTTAGAAACTCTAGTCTAGGTGGTTTGACAAAATTTTGAACTGTATGAGGCTGAATCAAGACAAACATGGGAAACAGCATTTGGGGTTTTCATCCAACTGCCATTGTTGTCACTGGGAGCCTTTGGGAGTTGTTTGCTTAGGAGACAAGTAATTTTAGCAAAAATTTCCACTATTTCTGCAGGTTTTGAGGGTTTCCCACATAGCAAAATTCACAATAGGGGAGAAAACTGTCTCAGGAAATTTCTGTATAGGATGGTGGCGAGTGGTATGAGGTTGGAAGTGTCCAATCATTGCAAAATGAGTCCATCTACTGTCTTCCCAATATGTAGAACATACTAGTAAAGATATATTCTGGTTTGATATATAGAGAGTTACTTTAAAACTAGCTTAATTCGCCTATTGCTCAGAAAATTGTTCACAAGTCCATCGAGAGAGACTATCACAGCTAGAAATTTATGTGGGTTAGAGAGCAAGGACTGAAGAAGAGTAGAGGTCAGATAAAGGCTTGGTGGACTCAGGAAACACTATCTTCAAAATGAAAAATGAGACTTGACATGATGCAAGAAAAAATTCTATAGGTAACCAAACCACCTATGCAGCCAAAAAATTCACATTAATTTGATCTCTGGTTCATCTGGTAACTCCAAAATGCAACCAAGTGCTGAGACCCCTGGATTTCCAATTAAGCATAACCGAATTTGTGTAATGCTCTGCATCTTTTGGAGAGGTGACTCCATAAAAAATATGCAAGAGAAATTGTAACTTAGATAAAATGGACCTAGTCCCATTGCAGAATGGAGTGCTCGGTAGTCTATGGCTGGATAATAAGGGTACACCAAACAAAACCAAAATTGTGTTGGTTTGTTAACTTTAACTGCACTTACATGCCTAATAAAATTTTAGTGCTTCTTCAATTTGGAGAAACACTCTGAGCTCTTAATCTCATTAATTTGCACTTACTTTAAATTGCATGGCTTACTTTCCATAACGACAAAAGTCTTACAAGGTGAAAGTCTGTAAATATTTGAACTCCCAGCAGCAAGTGAAGACACAGAATCAATAAACAGTGGTCTTTTAACCTGATACTGATATTCTGGGAAATGTAACTCGTTCCCATATAGCTGGTCCAGAGTGATGGGACTGAGAGAATTTCAAATATTCCTACAGTAATGCGTCATCCCAGATGCTAGAATAACATCCAAGATTATTCTTAGATGGCTGGCAGCAGAGATGTGGCCAAAGTGTCGGGGATATTCCTCCGAAAGTTTGTTCCAGCTATGATACAAGAAAGCCACATGTTAAGGACATGTGGAGCATGAGAAAGGAAGTCTTTCTTATTCATGAAAGGCTGACTCTAGAGATACTGTTTTGCCATACTACAGGCGCAGAATCAGATTAGCTAAGAAGAACTGGAGAGAAATCTCAACACCCCTTTGGAAACCCATGGGTATATCCCACAGGACACTGGGGTCAAGGCAGAAGGCAGCAGTAGTCCTTCTCAGCAAAGGCCAGGCTCTGTTTCTGCTGCCTGTAAGGAATATATCTGTGAAATTCAAAGGATGGAGGTAGAAACTTAAGGAATGCTGACGGAAGATTTTTAAAAAGATTTTGTTTATGTGGCTGCAAATTTGCACTGAACAAAAATCCTTGGTCACTCATGCTATTGTGACCTGGATATTAAAATATAATTGAGGTTACAGGTGTGCAATGGCATGCTCTGCCCCTCAGCTGAAGCCTGGCTCTCATCCTAGGGCTGAGTGCTGCAGCCTGCTGGTAAGTCCTCATGCAAACAGCCTCTTTCAGCTTTTGAAGGGTCTTTGGTTTACACAGGAAATCCAGTTGTTTGCCTTTTCTTGCTTCACAGTGTCACACTTGCTCAGTCAATGCTCAGCACCCGCCTGCCATGAGGATAATGAAGTTATCTTGGAGAAAACCCTCTGAGCAGTGAAGAGCAGCCCCAATAGGGCTTAGAAATGCATCCAGAGGTTCATTCACAGTCAGGTCTTGAAAATTAGGCAGAAGGCCTTAGGATTATCAGGTATTTTCCAATATTTTATGTGTTTCCTGGCTCATTTGAGTCATAAATGCTCAGGGTGGATGAACCCATTTTGCCAGATTTTAATAATCCTCAGAGATGAGGGTTCACAACTCAAAATTTGACTTCATACTGGCTTCATCCCCACTTCATTTTGTAGAAAACACAGGAAAAGGAGTCATAAAAAGGTATATTTCTAACATGAAAAACTGTATGCATATTGCTTTCAAGCTTACCACTCGTAGCAGCTAAACATTCAAGTGCAAGCTTTTTTTTTTTTTTCTATTATGAATTTTCTTCTGGATCAAGTGAAGGGAGACATTGGGGAAACCACAGCACTTTGGCTTGTAACAGCCTGTAATTTCGTTTTCTCTTTACAGCCAGATGATTATTCTTTTGTGCTTCATTAATTGTGGCCCACCAAAGGCACTTGAAAGGCTTAGTCAACCTGCGGAGAAAGGCTTTTTAACCTGCCTGGAGCAAATGACATTTACCCTTTAAAAGTCATCTGCAGTGGAGGGAGAGAGGAGCTAAAATTACTTTCCAGAAGGAACTATGGGTATGAGCACGGGTACTATTTCTATATATCTGTGTATATGTGTGTGCATCTGTCTGGTTCCTGGACACCTTAAACAGAGCTCACTTTGAGGAGAAAGAGAGAATTCAATCAAGAATGGCAGAAAGTGAAAAATCAGTTTCTTTCTTCTTCTCCATTCAGCCTGCACACTTTGTCTTTCCAGGGCATGGTTCCCATGAATAAAAGAAGAGTTAGAAACATTTGTTTGTAGCAAGAAAGCCGCTCCAACAACAACCATGAACCCCCACCAGCGAGGTCAAAACCTGCAGCAATCCAGGCAACCAGAAGCAGGTTAGCTGACACTTCGGATCCGGCAGCTGATCTGAGCGGCTGTGGTGCTGGGAACCGTGACACGGGCTGTCGAGACGACCCCAGCAGCGCTGCAATCAGCAAAGTTCTCTGAAACTGTGGCTCCTGAAGAGAGACATCCTGCCAGCCCCACCACGGGGCCAACAAGGGAAAAGGGGAGGGAAGGGCTGGGCAGACACCCAGCCGAGGGGAGGACCACTGCTTCGTCTTGCTCTTTGTATTGGTGACTCTGGTATTTTAGGATGAAGCACACACTGTCCTTCTGAAATACTTTGCTCCTTCTTCCAGAGAAGCAGTTTTCCCACCTTCTAGACACAGCTGGTTTCTTCAAAGCCTGAGTACAGCAGGACTGCATGCTTTTAAAGCGATAATTGTGGTGTTTAGTAGGAGTATCCTATCAAATCACAGAAAGCAAGAGCAAGTCTGAAGATAATAATGATAATAGTGAGAATAATAATACAAAATGCAGAGGGAAAACAGCCCTCCTGGAGCTGACAGGTAATTAGGGAAGCTGACTGCTTGCTCTCGTAAAGCGAGTGCTGCAGTCCAAGAATCCCATTTATCTGGGTCTTAGCAGAGCCTGTGACGCAAAGCTCTTCCATGCCATAAGATAGGTGTATAGTACTTCACCCTTCTATGGTACTTCTCATTACACCTGTGATGAGATGTGTAAAGAATGACAAGCAGGTACACTTCAAGTTGGTAACAGAAGTTTGCTGCTAGAGCGGGAATTTAGGCAACACAAACCTGGATGAAACCATATTAAAGTCAGAAGAAACACTACACTTCCTCTTTGCTTGTTTTCATCTTTTATTTTCCCTTGCACAGGTGCTAAGATCTTGTGCATCTACAAGCCTGAGCTCTCTGGGTAACAGGAGTTTCTTAAAATTATTTGTAAAATAGTAGTTATAGCTACACAGAAACATTGTGGTAACACTACATACAAGAGACAGAAAAGCCTTAATCAGACAAGGCAGAGAGGAGGAAGGGAAGATGATGTCAAAGATCAGATGACCTCATGAGGCCCCTTCCAACCTGAGTAATCCTGTGTTCCCATAAAGTAAAGCCACCATCATTTTATAAAAGTCAAGCTGAGGAACAGTGAGAGCTGAGAAAACTCATTGCCCGCCAGCATTGTGGCAGCACGGGAAATCCACACTGGCTGGTGCTCATCTTTCTTCTGTTTCACAGTCATTGTTTGTCCTCCTTCCTCTTGCTTTCTGGTTGGCCTCCTTTCAGCCTTTCACTCTTTTAACCTCATTGATCCATATTCACAGAATCACAGAATCACAGAATGTCAGGGATTGGAAGGGACCTCAAAAGATCATCCAGTCCAACCCCCTGCCGGAGCAGGAACACCTAGATGAGATCACACAGAAAGGCGTCCAGGCGGGTCTTGAATGTCTCCAGAGAAGGAGACTCCACAACCTCCCTGGGCAGCCTGTTCCAGTGCTCTGTCACCCTCACAGTAAAGAAGTTTCTTCTGAAATTTAAGCAGAACCTCCTGTGTTCCAGCTTGCACCCATTGCCCCTTGTCCTATCATTGGACACCACTATGAAGAGCCTGGCCTCATCCTCCTGACATTCGCCCTTAACATATTTATAAACATATTCTCCACTTTCAGCTGGCACCCACTACAAAAGCTGCTCTTACCAATATTTCTGAGTGTTACTCCCTTCTCCCACATCACCTCTCTCACCTCAACAAGTGCTTTTACAAAATGCCACTGCAAAAGGTGCATCCTCTCTCCTTTGATTCTGCCCTGCAACCACTGACCCTACACCCTCTTCATCCCTAATCTGCACTCTTCTCTCCATCGATCCCACGCATACTGCTGGATCTTTTCCTGATGCTGCCCTCCTGCCCTCTGCTCCTGCTGGGAGACTGAGCGTGATTTGTCATCAGAGTAGAGCCCTTCTGCTACCCCTTACATCTAGCAGGGGATGGCAGGCTATGTGCAGGCTAAACCTGCCAGCAAAACAAGTCAGAAACTCCCTCAATCAACTGAAGAGGATGCAAAATCATCATATAAGCAGGGAACAGAAACAGCCCACTAAATGATATTTTCCAATCCATTTATGTCTGGCCCTTTATGGTTTGTAATAAAAAGACTCTTGGAATATTCCAGATGTAATTATCAGACACGCAGCTCTCTCAAGATCTTGTCTGTAATGTTGGTTCATTAAGCTGCTGTTTTATTAAAGACTCATTCAGAGGCTCTGAGACAGCTTCTTGTCATGTGTTTTATAGCATAAAATGTTCAGGGCATGAATGTGTACTCTTCAGTATTTTGGGAATTCATGTGTACTTATGTCATCAACACATCATTTTTAAATTTCCTAATTCACTAGAAAGCTCAGTTCCAGCACCTCCACAACACAGTCGGAAACTGAAAATCAGAGCAGCTAGAAATGTGAATGCAGACAATCATTCATTCCTCTGCAGCTTGTGCTTTCTTACACCAGGCAGCGATGGACACGTGGCTGTCGGCTTCCCTCTCCTGGCTGGTACCCGGACACGGCACAGAGTCGTGGCCAGACGTCCCCAGGGGCCATCATCCACCGACTGCAAAGCAACAAGGGCCCAAACTGCTCATAATAGTGAAATTATGCTAGCTGGCATCGGCAGAGCTCATGTTTTTCCAGGCAGGTGATCAGGACTTGCATGACTCTGTGCAAGGACAAGCACACCTGAAAGCAATTTTCACAAGTTCGTGACGCAGAGACAGATAACTCATTGCAGAGGGACTGGCTGTACTGCCTCGGGTCAGGATGTCTTGACTTACCTGTTGTAAACACCAGGTTTGCTGTGATTATAAGTATTGTGATTATAAATTTAAGTGATTATAAATTCTGCCTGAAAACTTCCCTGACAGATCTCTATCTCAGATTAATTCTTTTTAAGTTTCTTTGAAAACCGCTCAGTAATTTCTGAAAATTAATTTAGGGAAGAGCAGAATTTTTTTCTCCTTCACATTATTTGCTCATTGGTTTGGTTTTTTACAACATTTTCCAGCAGAAACTTGAAATTCAGCAGCATGCGTTTGAGAACTGCTTTATACCAGCAGCTAAAAAATACGTAGCCAAGTTATAAAACTTGGAATCAAAAAACGCCTCTCCACCCTTGAGCAGCAAGAGACTTTGGAGTTTGGCAGAGCCTGTCTGTGCTGAGAGCACACTGCTGTTTTTAGCCCTTCTGTGAGATCGCACATCCAGCATCTTGTCAAAACACTGCCCGAAACGAGCTAGAAACACCCTTCCTACCGACGACAGCACCTCCACGGACCTGCTGGGAGAATATGTGGCAGCAACCCCCCTACCCAGCGAAGCTCCGTGTGCTTTGGGCAGGCGCTGCCTGGACAGGGAGCCCAGGATTGCTCTCAGACTGCCTCTTGAAAACAGGGCAGCACGCTCAAGGCTTGACTGTGTCCTTAAGCAACAACTGCAGCTCAAGCACGTTTTTTTTTTTTACCTTGTCTGGTTAGGGATTTAGTTTTGGGGTTTTTTTTCTATCATGGGAATTCTGCTACTGACTTCAAGGGAACAGGGCATGACTTTTTAATAAGGAAAGTGCTTAAGCTCCACTGTGTCCACAGGGCATTTCTTCCTAAGTACAGCAGGTCTGGTTTGAGTTAATTCTGATACCACAAAATTAAAGAAGTCTCATTTACCTGGTGCAATGCCAAGAAAGGAAGCTGCTTACCATTATTCATATTATTACTATTATTTGTATTATATTATGTATGCTCTGAATAATAGACTTTTAACATTTTTAAACACTAGGGATAAGGGTGTCTTCCAGAGGCACACAGGTGCAGTCCTGAGCTATGAGTGCATCTGCTCAGCCTAACACATCACCTTGCAATACAGGAATAACTGAAAAGCTGTCCTGGGTACCAGGAACAGGGTCTCTCAGAGCAGCTTTCTACCTGGAAGACCAGACACTGCACCTTTGGCAGAGCTTTGCAGCCCAGGAACACAGCTGTGATCCTCTTCTTACAACTGAACTAGCTGGTGGGGTCTGCCTGCAAGGTATCCCCAAAACTCAGCAAGCATCTTCTCAATGGAGCCCAAATCTACAACAGAAGCAGTATGTAGGCACAAAAATCAGGGTTTTTCATATACCCACAGGAAAATGAGAATAAAGACTGCTTTGATCCTGGAATCTGCTTAAGGTTTTGGTGAAAACCTGGTTTGTTTCAACGTTTTTGGTGTAATATGGGAGCATTCATGCATAATGCGTGTGTCCAGATGTATTCATAGAATATGCATGTGTTCAATTACACATACCGAGTAAATGACATTTCTAAAAAAATCCTTAACGTTTTGCCAAATAGAGAGAGATTTATTATATTGAAATTGTAAAGAACTTTAATTTCACCACTTGCCTGAACATAAAATAGGGCCAGCATTATGTACAAGGAAACATGGAAAGAAAACAAAAATTGTACAAAATGCTGGGGTGGTTGTTTGAATCAAATTTTCATTAAAATGATCAGATTTATGTAAATTCATAACTAAGCTACAAATCAAGCACCAGCATAAAAGCACATGGAAATGCAATGATGAATGGCTATCCACTTGACTTGCTGTGCCAGTCACACAGTTATGATCCTGTTGCCAATTACAGACAAAATACAGAGCACAACCATAAAGAACGGCAATGTTGATCGATAAGATGGTATGTTTCAACAAAGAGACACTTTGCATAGCAAACAAAAAAAATAATGGGAAAATGGTATATGCAGGGAATATTCTATATACTGTAATAACTGCCTCTAATGATAGATCTGGCAATAATTTCAGATCCAATTTCACCAGCTACCGACCACAGTCTCTGAGCTGCTGTTTGCTTGATGCGTTACACGATGCAATAGTCTGTTTGCAGTAAGCAAGTAATTCCATCCTCCCTCGCACGCTCAGCGGTGGGTGTGGATGGCACGTGAAGAGCCTCACACCAGCATGGGGGGAGGAGGAGAGGCTGAAATCATTTGAAAACCTCTTGCACCACCCTAAGTGGCTCTCAGGACTAGCAGCCACTGTGGTAATGGGAAAACCATTTGGCTATCTTTAGGGACTTCCCTTCAGCAGTGAAAGATTTCTCAAGGTGTTTTTGAAGATCTGATGGAATTTTATTCAGAGAGGATTTACAGCAGGGAGGTTGGCCAGCAGGGCCACCTCAATTCTTCTAATTATATAATACAGTAAGAACAATTTTTTATGTTCTTCCAAACACCTGCTTAAAAATGGTTTCTTTTCAGTTTTATCAACTCTCCATCAAGACAAGAGACCCAAAATCTTTGTTGGCCACAAATCTGGGCTGTTGACATGCCTGTTACCAGGAAGACTACTCGCAGGCTTTGAGAGGACATCTCTCTTTCACGCTTTCCTCGGGCTGTCAGACATAATTTCCAAACACCAGAGCCACTTGACACCCCAACTGTTACTCTGCACAGGGATGTTTAAAAATAGGGTTGTAATAAATCTACTTAAGTTTGCATCCTGCACTCATCCTCAGTAGGAAGGAGAATAATTGAAACGTTAATTAAGAAAAACTCATTACAAGTCAGCTGTGGGCTGCCAATCAGGCAGGGAGGTGGCATCATTTCTTCTTCACATACTATTAAATCTACTTGAGAAAATTCTTCCAAAAATGAGGGGAAAACCTGCATTTTCCATTAGCTTTAGGGAAGAGTAGGCAAAACACATGCACACAAACCCAACTTTAATGTTTCTGCTTGCACGTCCACCTCAGCTTTCACTGGAGTCTACCAAGTGCTCAGGCTTGCTTTGCACTCCCCACCCTGAATAAATTTGAACTGCCAATTCTGTCTCACAATTCTCAACAGAAGTTTCAGACCAGCCAGGGGTATGTTATGCTTGTCAACACCACACAGAGGCCAGTTCTCCTGACCTGAGAGACCTGCCTTAGCAGTCCCAGCCTCCCAGAATAGCCCTGTTTCCCCAGGGAGACCGCAATTGCCCATCATCTGGGAGCAACAGGGGACACAGAGACTTCAGGGTCGAATGTGAGAACCTGAAGGAGGGAATACTCATGAGTTACATGCTCCAAAAGACCAAAAACCTCTCTAGTCCCACAACTAAAGCCTAAATCTGATATTTTGCTCAGTTCCCACTACAAAATAAACCCTTCTCTCTGGCCTTCCTGTGCTTTTATTTACACAATAATAGTAAGACTCAAAAAGAAGATTTTTTTTCTCTGTATCTACAACTCGGCAGAGGTTCTCAGGCATGAGGCCACAGGCCGCTGCTACAAGAGGCTGCAGAAATAGCATGGGATGTGTTTGCAGCTACTCTAGTTTAGGTTCATTTTAATCATCACTCTCTGTTTATCTGTGCCTTCAATTTTCTGCATGAAAAAATATGATTGCATCGATCATGGAGATACTGCTGCTTCAGGCCCAGAGCACTCCTTCTCAAAGGACAGAAAAGAAACAGGGGGGGAAAAAAAAATCATATTAAAATTTTAACTCCAGGATCTGCCAGATGGGCAGCTTTCCTCCACTCCCCTGGTGTGGTCCCGTTACCCTGCTCTTCCACTGAGCCCCAGAGACCCCACTCCCTGTGAGGCTCTGACAGGGAGAAGGAGGAAAAGGAGGAGAAGGAGGAAAAGGAGGAGAAGGAGAAGGAAGAGGAGGAGGAGAAAGTCTTCAACCACCTACTTAACTGTTGGTTCGACAGATAGAGGGGATGAAGAGTCCTTCTGGCTTCCTTCTTCCCTCCTGCTACTGCCACCCCAGAGCTGTTGGTCCTCTAGCAGCTCCTCCCTGTCCCACGTCTCCTAAAGTCCTTCCAAGAGACGCAGCCATTATCTCCCAAGGCTGCCAAGCAAAACTAATCTGGCCTGTGGTTAAAAACAAAGGTCTCCAAAGAGCTCCTGCTCTTCCTCAAACACAGCATGCACATCACCAGCCATCAGTGAGACCTTCTTCATGATCTCACTCATCTTAAAATTGACAAGGATTAATTTTCTTGGATTTAGCAGCTCTTTTCTCTCATTTCTGTCTGCATCAATAAAACTTTTCAAGAAAAGGCAAAAGAAAGCATTCAGCCACATGACTACTTTTATTTGATGTGCTTGTTCAGTTTCCTTCAGTGTAGCTTTTTTATATAGTTTTATGTCTAGATTTCTGCACTGGTAAACCAGCTGATTTTGACAGTGGTATGTGTGACATCATGTATCAGCTTAGTGAAGGGAAAATAATTATAACACTTGATGCTGTTTGTGAGAGTTTGTTAAGAAGATCAATAAGGACAGGAGCACTTTGACTTTTCATATTATGGTTTCTCTGGCAACCAGGGGAAATAACATAGGTAAAATTATAGTCCTATCACGCTCCATGTGCTGACAGTCCATAATATATAATTGTATGCTTCCCAGCAGAAAGCTTACTTAGTATAAAGCTATATAATCTTTTCTCTCGCACTGTTTTAGGTGTTTCATCATTTCCACATGATGTTTGCAAAGCCCTGAAAAATGAAAGAAGAAAACAAAACCCCTTAAGATGGTTTTGCTATTGCCTGGCTTTGAGAGCTTATGACAGGACTAATTTCGTTTGTCTGGCAGCAATAATCTTAGATTATTCAAAACTAAGAAGAAGTGGGTGTGTAAATCATACAGTCATTTGAGAGATATTTAGTTTTGCAGTTTGCCAGAATCCTCAATCTCCTGGAGGATGAACTTCAATACTTCTAGAGCATCTTTCACTTCACTTTACTTCTGAAAACACCTGACATAGGCTACTGATTTCAAAGAAGGGGTGATGGGACAGCATCTTGCTCTCACCACACACATCCTAATAGCTTGTGTACAGCAGTCTGTCAACAACACGTGTCTGCCTCTCTGTGGTTTGAGTTGCACTGGTATCACAGTTCAAGAACACCCCAGGCTTGTGGAAGTGGCACAGGGGTACCTGGAGAAGCACCAATATTTTGCTGCGACATTTATTCCCCTGAAGACAGGATCCATTTCCCCAGAAGCTCCTGCCTGCTTCCTGAAGGGAAGGCTGCTGGCCATACAGCCTGTCCTAGTGTTTGAAAGAAGTCAAATAAAGCAATGTAAATGCTTGCAGAATTAGCTCTAACTTGCAGAAGTAGAGATGAGGATTTGAGGCTCTCACATTTCCCCTCAGCCCCCGTACACAGTCCCTGCTATGCCTCTGCCCCACCCAGTACTTTGCCAATGGGACACGAGGGTTCCTCCAAGATGACTGTTTTGGAACCCGAAGTAAGTTCAGCTCCTAAATCTGCAAACTAGTCTCTGTCAAAATAAGTAGCCTAATTTATTAAACCTTTTGCAGGGCTTTCTGTGAGCCAAATAACATGTCAAACCTAATGAAACTGCCATTGCTCAGGGATACAGAAGTCAAATGCAAACTCTTCCTGAGGCCAATGGCACAGTATCAAGAGCTGAACTGCAGCCACTTACCTCTGGATATTACTTGAGGACATCTGAATAAGGAAGAAATAGATAACAGCCAAATAAAAATACACTTGCTGTAAGTAGATTACCTCTATAGAACATAAACTTCCTCTGGAGGTGAATGTGTCTCTGTGGAATGGGAAATGATGGGAAGAGGAGCAAGTGACAGCTTTGGGTACTGCAAAATACTTGTAAAAACCTTTCAGGCTTTTTCTCCTCCAGTGCCAAAAGGTGTCAAATTAATTACCAAACCCTGGGAGCCAAACGAATCCTGATTCTCTGCAACAAGCTGCTCTGTGCATTTCTGGGGAGGGTCCTGGCAGAAGGTTGAGGCAAAGCTGTCTCGTGCAAGAAGTCCTCAGGTCAGCAGCAGCTGGGCCAGAGCTGGGTTAACACACCCAGCTAGTCACAGGAGGAGGCTTTGCTAAGCCACACACAGGTGAGACCTGCTCCACCTGTCCATAAAGTATCTTGCTGACACTGCCTGCCTGCAGCTTCCCTGCCCATAGGCTGGGATGCTGTTTTGTATGAGTTAAATATAACACAGTCATTGGAAAAATCACTCAAAGGGGAAAAAAAAAAAAAAAAAAAGAGGGTTGGTCTCTACCTTGTTCTGCCCACTCTGCTGGATGGGAGGCTATAGCACAAATAGGAGGCAGTACTGGTGATGGAAGAAACCACACATTTTTAATCCCTATGCCTGTTTCCTACCTTTATCTTCTCCTCCTTTGCAGAGAACGCCTGCTCAAGTTTCCTGGACATCTGTTTTCAGTGAGGAAATGCTGTACACACACCATATAACTGTGCTTAAGACAAGCTAACTCTGGTCACTGAAGAGAGAGCTTTATTTGCTACTGTATTGTTCACATTGCTTTTTGTTCTCATCAGAGTATTTATTTGCTGATCCATTTCTCAGGTAAATGCTATTGAGATACTGCTTCAGCTATAACATCTAGAATTTGGGTCTTAACAAAGCAGCCCCCTTTTTCTTCATCTAGAGATCTTGCAACCTCTAAAAAAGCAATCAATCACATCTACTGCTTCACTACACTTCATGAAGCCAGTCTCCTTTTTACTTTTAGCAGAGAGGACTTCAGATGTCTTTGGGATGTTCTACATTTGTTTCCTTTTTTCTTGTTCTGTTTGTTTTCTCATGACAGAAATTAGAGTTACAAGCATCAGTAGGATTGCTCTATTAACTCAGGATCAATATTAGATCACTCTTCCCCCCTCACAGCTGACAGCTCCATCCTCCTCTGGCTCCACAAATATTCACCAGAGTTACAGTCACTTTACAGACTTTTTATCTTAACACTATCATGAATGGCTTAGCAGACACAATACTTTCCATATATCACCTCCTTTAATGCTGCATTTTCCTTCCTGTTGGAGAGACACAGAGATGGCTGGTAGTGACTTTCTGGGGCAAGTTACAGTCATAATTCAAATGAGCAGAGGCTTAATGTCATCTGTATGTCACTTAAAATAGCAGATAAACCTTTACATTACAAAGCTTTGCATTTCTTTTTTAGCATAAACAACTCCTGAGGTTTGGTGTCTTTGTTTCCAATGTTAAAAAGCTGCATGTCACAAAAGTGAGAGACACACAGTGGTTCAGAAGGCTGGTGGGCTTTAGTCAAAAATCCGGAGACTGACAGCACAGGTTACGGCTTACCCTGGTCCAGAGCTGCTGCTGGCTCTACCTCCCCAGCAGGGCACGATGTTATGGAGCTAATAGTTTCTATAGCAAGGAGTGCTATACAGAAAGCTTGACTTTTCCCTCCTCTAGGTAACCATTACATGATGTAAGGAAGTTGGGAGAGAAGAGGCGCAAAGCTGCATCTGTGCATCTTGCAGGGGGGCTCTGAGCAAGCATCACACTGGAGGCTCTGTGGGGATCAGCTACCCCTGGTTTTCAAGACTCATTTTCCACTGATGTTCTGTAGCTATTATATTTTTCTGATCATTTCTATCAGGGAGGAGGTACTTTGAGGATTTCCCAGTTTCCCAGTCACTCCATATTAAAACCACCTCTGTTCCTCTGCTCCTTGTGCTGATGGGAGCTGTTCCTGGTGCTCACACCCGCAGACACAGCCCCACCATGGACGCCACACACCGCATCCCCCAAAATACTCATCAGTACCACCCCTGCTGCAATACTACCCCAACACTTCCACACCCACCTACCTCCCACCACCCATGTCACACCTCACCCTGCAGCTACCCCCAGGCTCTCTAGCCCTCCCAAAGGCTGCCCCACCATCTGCTCCATAGGCTTCCCACCTCTCCGGTACCAGCCAGCCAACACCCCCAGTCTGCACCAAGATACACTGTGCCCACTGCCCCCAGCCTAAAACATGACTCCACTCTGCTGAGTTCATTAGGGTGTGCAGATATAGAATATCCTACAGCTGGTGGCCCCTGATTCCTATATACATGGTCCCTCTGCTCTATATGCTGTCTGGAATGAATTCAAGGGTAGCACCTGACCCTCAGGTCTTCACCTCAGAACAGAAGAGATAACAAATATTCTACAAAGTACATTTTATCTGGTTCAATCGAGGATCATAGATGTCAGATTTGCTACTTAGATGGTATTTTTCAGAATCACAGCATCACAGAATTGCCTAGATTGGAAAAGACCTTTAAGATCATTGAGTCCAATCATTAACCTGACACTGACAAGTCCTCGGCTAAATCATGTCCCTAAGCACTATGTCTAGATGACTCTTAAATAGCTCCAGGGATGGGGACTCCACCACTGCCCTGGGCAACCCCTTCCAATGCCAGATTTCAGTAAAGAAATTCTTCCTCATATCCAATCTAAACTTCCCTTGGTGCAAGTTGAGGCCATTTCCTCTTGTCCCACCAATTAATTTAAATTCCGACCATGCAATGGCACATTGCTGCATTTAGTATGTTGCTTAAGAACACCAAACAGCATTGCAACACAGCTTCTTGTGCTAAAGCAACCACTTTTTGAACAGTAAACCCAGCTCATAATCACTGAACCTGTTGGTTGGCCCAGTTTTGGATGGGATTACACGTGCTTCATTTGTCCAGTGATATCATCAGAAGCTACACCATCAGCTGGCCAGATACCACATTTGTATTTAAATTAAAACACAGATATCCCACAGTACACAGACACACGTGCCAGAACCACATCAGAAGCATCGGACACATACCTAACCCTGCCCTGTCTTCAAATCAGCTTCTCCAGCCACTCTCCATGCCAAAAATGTATAGGTGAAATCTCTAAGGGATGATTACTCTTTGGAATAAAATCTTGCCAATTTGTATATTAAAAAAAGAACCCAGAGCACTGCTAGCAACAGTGTCTTAGTATCAATCACAGAAAGAAAAAGATGTCCTTTGCTGGCATATCTTTTAAAGGCCTAAAATCCCCCTGCAGCAAAGATGTTCAGAAGTTTGTAAGTCCTTCTTCCAGCTTTTCTCAAGCCAAATGTCCAGCTCAGTCAATAGAAGTTTTGCTTGAGTAACAGCTACTTCTTTAACTGAAAGGTGAGGAAATCATAAACCAACAGGCTTGGGTTTTCAAAATATACACATAATTGTTCCCATAAACAAAGAGATTATTAATATTGATTTTAATGGGAGAAATCATATTCTGCTGAGTGCTTACATGAATCTCTCTCTCAGAACTGTCATGCACTTTCTCATATCATAAATAACTCAAAAAAATACCCTCTCCCTACTGAGTGGCTGTGATGTATTATTTACTGGCAGCTTTTAATAAATAAAATTATTCACCATTTAAATATTGAGTGTAAATTTGTCTTCAACTTATCTGCATTAATCCTTTTGTTATTAAACCAATTAGTGTACTGGTTTAGAAAATTCTTCAGGACATAAATTTCCAAGGCACAGACGTTTATTTGAACTGTAAACAGAAGCTGAGGGTTGCTATGGTGTGATCTTTTGCTCAAAGTCTATTTACTTCTAACAACAGTACCAATAGTGGAGTCCGTAAAACAAAGTATAAAGTAAAGCAGCTGCCACACACCATGGCACTGAAAAGTCCTTATTCTAAAGAAATGAAAGTGAATGCTCACCATAATCAGAGGTATGTAGAAAAGCAAGATAAACTGTTTTTTTCTTTTTAGGTTAAAAATGATATTTTAATTTGTATTTTGTGATAAAAGCTTTAAAAAGAAGCAGCAGTTTGAGGAGCCTGCTTTGACTGTTGCTGTTTTCTAGTCCTCCTGCAGAACTGTAGGTTTGTGCAAGTGAAGGTGAATATGGACATCATGGCAAGTTAATGAGACCCTGGAAAAATGAGAGCAGGCAAAGAGCAAAGAGCAAACAGGTACAGCACAGAGCTGCTTGTTGCAAAGTCCCTCAATTAGCTGTTTGCAAGAGTATAGTCCCATTTTAATTAGAAGCTAGAGCAAAATGGATATTCTCATTCACCAGCAAAACTTCTAGCTCCTGTGACTGCTCTCCTACTGGAACTACAAGTATAAGGTAGCTTCTGCTTTTTATCTTATGCTAATGGCATAGGTGGTTTTAATAATCAGACTTGCAAAAAAAGCAGTCCAAATATATCCTTAATTCGCCAATTGTCAGGTTCCAGTATACAAACAAAATTCTTACAAAAGAGGAATGGCTGGAATTAGGAAAAAACTCACATACTTTACTCCAGTACAAGGTGGGAAATGTAAATTATTTCTTCTGTGAAGTCCCACCCAAATTCTCCCTTTCCTCCTGGCTAAGTTCCTTTTTAAACAGCAAATCAGTAACAGAAAATGTCATGCAATAAAATGCAATCACTTAATAATAAACTTCCACTAAGGTGGAGAATGCTTCCAATTCCCACCCAGAGGGTGGGTCCCGGCACGTTTTTCCTAGTGTGGGTGTAGCTACACCTTTCTCTCATATTAAGAAATCTCATTTTTGCTATCTGCATGCAGGACTCCACAAGGGGATCTCCACTGTCCTTACAGGTAATGGAGGTCTAGGGAATGTATCTACGATAGCAGGTAGTGTGGACCTGTGGAGTGAAGCCAACTATTGTTAAGGACTCACAAGGACATTTAACCCTTTAACTGGCCAGGGGTTGCCTGCTCTTTCCTCATTTGCAGTGTTAATGCCCACAGGCAGCTGGAGAGCGGGTGCAGCTCGCCTTCTCCAGCAGCCACACAGGAGTCCCCACAGCCTACATGTTCCAAGACCACCCCACAGCAGAACCCAAAATAGAGTAAGTGGAGATAATTGGGAGATTTGCTTGAAAAACACTCTTAAGTGGACCTCAGATGTGACTATTCGTGCATCCATAGTTGTCCAGTGCAATCTGAGAGCCAGATGTTCCCGCCTTTCCCTCTGGCTATCGTAGAAAGATAGGTCTTTTGCAGATTGCAATGGATCTGCTGGTCCTGCATGGATTTCTCAAGTATTCTAGGACTTTCTAAAGTGCAGTGTGTGTGTGTGACTAACTCAACTGACTCAACTAATTTTGTACAGTTTAGTGAATCTTAAACAATTCAGAATGCATTTAAAGCGTCCTTAGCATGCACAACAGACAAGAATGAAGGCAATATGCAGAATGCTTATTTCATGGTTTAAATTAAGTCACCTGGAATGCTGCAGCAAATCATCAAGGAATCACAGAATCACAGAATGGTAGGGGTTGGAAGGGACTTCAGGAGATCATCTAGTCCAACCCCTCTGCCAAAGCAGGTTCCCTACAACAGGCTGCATAGAAAAGCATCCAGATGGGTTTTGAACATCTCTAGAGAAGGAGATGTTCAGAAAACATTCTTCAGATGTATCTCTGGACACAGCTGTTTTCCTTTCATTTTTGCCTTACTGTTTGAGTATTGGCATATGAACTGTTGCACAACTGAGCTAAAAATATAAAGCTCCAAACACATCCAGGAAGACTTCACATTGTTTTCGTCTGTCCATTTCTTCAGGAAGTAAGTTTCCAGCTCCATAGCAAAACAAAGAAGCTCTCTACAACCCTAAAAGGTATAAGGCTGAACTGAACTACAGAATAGTGCAGGTGATCCAAGAAAACAACAGCAAAATAGAGTGTGCTTTCCTGGTATACTCTGTTAACACTTTCTTTTGTAGGTCTCATGGACCATCTGCCTTGCTGGGCATGAGCAGTGTATGTGGCAAAAGCAGGCAGGGAAAGAGAAGGCAGTGAGTTAGGCAAACGTCTGACAAACCAGTGTAACACAGGCAATGTGACCAGTGATCAAATCCTGCTCAGCCTGGAGCAGAGATGGCTGTGGGGAGACCCAAGAACAGTTTTCCAGTGCCTGTAAGGAGGTTGCTGGAAAGAAGCAGCCAGACTGCTTACAGTGGTGCTCAGTGGGAGGATAAAATAAAATGGGCACAAGCTGAAGCAAGAGAGGTTCTGACTGTATATAAGGCAAAAGTTCTTCATCATGAGGACAGCCAAGCGGTGAAACACAATTACCCAAAAATATGATATAGTTATCTTTTGGAAGCTTTCAAGACCAATGGCATGAAATCCTGAGCAGCTTGTCTGGTCTCATAGCTGACCCTGCTTTGAAGAGCAGGTTGGGCTAGAGACCGCCTGAGGTCCATTCAGACCTGAATTCTCCTATGATCTCAGGAAACTCGGCACCAGACTCTAGTGTATCAGAGAAAAGGCTATATACAAAATCCCCTACAACCACTTCTGGAAAAATCCTGCCTGCAGGAAGAACTTCCTTCTAATCACCAAATGTCAGAGTTGGACAAACACTGAAGTGTGAGTTAACACTAGCTTCTACATTTAAGAAGGAAACCTACAATAATAGAAAGCTGCAATGAAGATGCTAAAAGCTTTGCTGATAAACAGATAATGCTTGTGATTGACATGTTCAGACAAGACTTCCCAATTTTAGACTCTGACACTTATCTTGAAAAAAAAACCTAAAGGCAACTAGCTCAATTCTCAGCCAACAGAACTTGTAAAGGTCAGGAGCATCTGAAAAAAAAAACAGCTCCCTTTCTCTTAACAGCCAGAGACACAATTTAACACAAATTTTAGGTACTTCGACTTGAAAACATTGCCTAACTTGCAGCAGAGAATTTTTGGTATCTCACATCAAAATAGAAAGTTAATGTCCTTTCTGAACATAGTAAGCAGATGGTAAATTAAACTCACCATGCATTAAAATGCAGATCAACAAATAGACTCTTAGTTGCTGGAGGAGACAGCTAAGAAACAGAGAATAAGCCAAAAAATAACTGAAAAAAAATCTTGAACAGTAAAATAACTAGTGATACACACCTAGAATATTGTAGTTCACAGGATAAAATACCTCTGTAAGTACTACAGTGCCCCTGTTAGCAGAGAGAGAAACCAGAATCTCTGTAGTATTGGTGAAGCAGCTTCTGGCCATTACAAACTGACCTGTAAGCTGATATTGTTAACAGACACATACCATAGGAGCACAGAAAAGCAGGGCTATGCCAGACTTCAGGGGTCAAATTGTTGCCTTAGGTACTTAAGCAGTATAAAGCACAGCCTCCTCAGAAGCACTTAATCACTTTCTATACTGAAATTCTCTTAGACCGGTTAATGAGCAGTGTCAAGAAAACAGCGAGGATGAATAAAGCCAAGCTCCACTATGCAGTTACCAGAGCTCCCTGCTGTGGTGAAGATGTGACTTGAACAACTCTGACTAACCAAAACAGCTTTGGTTGTCCATACAGTATTGCACTTCTTGCCAGGATCTAGCCTCTAAGACCAAAATTATGTGAAAGACCAACTGAAAACACTCATAAGACTCAGCCAGTGAGGAACACTTTCTCCTTCAAACCAGATACTTCTAAACATCCCTACTCACCCACCAGCCCTGCACTGCTCCCTCCCTGAAATCCCTTCACCTTGCCTAGGTGGCAGTTTTAAGCAGAAGACTCTAATGTAACAGGTCTGCACATGCAATGGAATAGCTGCTCTTTTTTTTTTTCCAAGTAAATAACATTTTTTCTAATATTTTTTTTTTCCAAATAAAGAAAACTGCATATCGGTAGCTAACATATTCTGTAACACTAGAATTTGTATTAAAAGAAGGGGATGAAAAAAATTCACAACAGATTTCTTACAGACTGCATTACAGCTTTGATTTTATTTGAAGTGTCAGACTCTGTGTCACTGGAAGCAGACATTCCCTCTGTGGTATTTGTACGCTGCCGACGCAACAGACGCTCAACTTGCCAGGCTCTCAGCAGAACTCCATTTAGACAAGAAAGAAGTTCATATTTTTTTTATGAAAGCTACAGCAAAACTTAATGCATGAGGCCTTTAATCAAGTAGCGACGTAATTGTTGAAAAGGAGATTTACTCCAAGCTGCAGGACTTGTTTTCATTTTTGGCTGCATCCAGTGACCCAAGGCACCCTGCTCCTGCCAGAGCAAGTCACAGCCTGTCAGCAGGAGCTGTCACCTCCAGGCTTTCCAGGGCCCTTGCTGGTTAACACCCAGGGCCAGTGAGAAAGCACCACACTAATGCTTTGCCATTTGTCACTTCTCGGCTGCGTGCTCAGCATCCTCTCACTGAGCATCTAATACCTTGCTCTGGTAACCACTGGCATGACCAATTCCAACCTGCAATCTTGACTGACTTGTTTGATCTTGTTTCATTTGAGGAAGGTGATGATAACAGCACAAGTGTCACTATCTGAGGCAGGCAACACTACTCATACCAAAAGATCTACATGAGGGTCTTGATCTCATTCGTGAAATGACAGAGATCTTCCGAATGGTGATTAGCTGTGAAAAGCTGTTCTCTAGAGAGCTGCCTTCTCCTCCAGCTGATGATCTTGCTCCTGCCTCTTATTCACATGACATATACACTGCACCTCTGTTTTTAAATGTGTGTGTTTCTTAAATCTCTGTAATATCTCACAAACATAAGCTTTCTTATACAAAAATTGCTTTGCTGTCCATCAAATCACAATCACACCCCTCAGAAATATGTTCTTCACAGATAATGTGATATGGCTGTGATCTTTATTCTTTTACAGGTGGGTTTATTGAGAGAGAGGCAGGCATACCATGTATCTTCTGCTAAATTCAGCAGCAGATCTAGGAGTGAGAGAATACAGAAATCCTTCTACCTCCCTCTTCCATGGTCTGAACCGTCCAACACCTGGCATGAACATTTGGCAACACTGTCCTTAAAGTTTAGAAGACCTACCTTTTGTAGGAAAGTATCCCAACACAGCACTGATTTAGGAAAAAAGTGTAAACCCACATTGCATGTATACTGTAGAAGACTTGAATGTAAATGAGAAACCTGGGAAACACAAATTGGCTAAAAAAGATTTCAGACCTTACTCCTGCAAATAGGACCACATGGGAAAATCAGATCAGAGTCCACTGACTTTGACAGTGCCCACCCTGGACCAACATGCACCTCCAATCAAAGCAGCAACACATTCATCTCCTGTTATTATTTCCTTTCTGTAACTGATATATATTCTCACATTTAACCAAGCAATTTCCATTAAGTTTTTCAGTGTTTTGGACAAGCCTCTGAGGCTCCTGTCTTCCAGTGAAATCAATGAGAACTTCTCAAGTTTCAAGAAGCTTGTTACTATAAAAAACAAAACAATTTTTAGAAAAAAACAGGTCAGAAATTGCCTTTGTACCAGGACATTAAATGCTGGCATACAAACCCTGATTTTCTTACCTACTGCTTAATTTAAATAATCAGTTTCCAGAAATCTGTATTTTAAAAATAAGGCAGTGTATAAAGTCAAACGTTAGCTCAAGCCTTGCGTAACTGATACTGCAATACCCTCTTGTGGCCAAATAAAAATGGTTCATCTAAACACCCGAACGTTTTCCTCTATAAAAAACCTCTCTAGATATTTTTTCCTCTTATGGGGGAAATAAAACAATCTTTTTTCACAGATTAATTTGTAGTGTCTATCATCACTTGCCTGGCAACAATAAAAGACTAACCTCAGTCAAGCTCTTCCTCAGAATGATGGGCACCGACACTGCTTGTCAGATAAACTAATCCCAGAACAAATTCCTAAGCAATGGCACCAAATCCTACAGTGACACTCCTAACTTTTTTCAAATTTCACATCCCCAACTGGAAAACATAAAGATGATATAATCAATTTACATAGATACATATGTCATGAAGCCACAATAAACATCAACCTAGTCTACTACAGGATGAAAAGCACACAGTAAATCAAGTCATACCAGTTCAAATGAGCTCCCTGCTTAAATGTCCCAAGTTGTAATGAACAAATAAAATGCTAATCTGGCAGGTGGGAATATGAGAGGAACAGTTCAGTATCTGCAGCAGTTCTGTGTCAATCTAGTAAAGCACCTAAATGGGCTACTAGCATATCCAGTAAAGAATCCAGAGGAACACCCAGAAATGCCATCCTTGCATTCCTCTTGATGTGCTTTAATGATGCATAACCACTCCCTTCATGACTTCTGGTCCCAACAGAAAATGGGATAATTTTCAAAATACTAGCTCTTAGCAACCTGGTTTTGGAACAGCAGCTACATTTGAAAGTCATATTATTATATTTTTAAAAACCCACTTATTTAAACAGCCATTATCCCATTCCCTTCTATTACTTCCACAGAAATGCCTTGAACTGTCCAATGCCGGCATGTAGGCTCATAGCTTACTTTTTTTAAACCCTAAAGAAGTCCTAAACAGTTAAGACTTCTGTCTTTCCTGAGGTTTCCTCTAGCATCTTCTTTTCTGGGGTCTTAGACCAACAGATCACAACATTACAGAATGGCAGAGATTGGAAGGGACCTCTGGAGACCATCCGATGCCCTGCCAAAGCAGGTACATCTAGAGTAGGTTGCACAGGGCAGCATCCAGGAGGGTTTTAAATAACTCCAGAGAAGGAGACTCCACAACCTCTCTGGGCAGCCTGTTCCAGTGCTCTGTCAGCAAAGTTTTTCCTCATCTTCAGATGGAACTTCCTGTGTTCCAGTTCATGCCCGTTGTCCCTTGTCCTGTCACTGAGCACCCCTGAAAGGTCTGACCATAACCTATGAGTTCACTTTCAGTAAGATGTTCTGAGAGGCACTTCATAGCCCTGCATCAAAAGCAGGACAGTTGCAACTCCTGCACCCTTGCAGACACCACTCAGTGGCATAGACTTTAAACACCTGCTTGCAATCTTCCCATCCAGTTTATTCAGTGGCTACAAGTAGTCATTTGGAAGCTAATGTACTCAGCTCAATAACCATTTTTAGTTTATTATGATGTTTAATTTGCAGAAATTGATTGGAAGGATTAGAATTAAAATAACACAAGAACTTCATAAATAAGAATTAAAAAGCATTCCACGCACATGAACAGACTTCCCATCAGGATCCTTTCCTGACCTGATCAGAAGGTAAAATCCCATGGGCACTGATTAATGCATTCAGTCTTCCAAACATGCCTCAGTTTCCTTTTAAAGCAGTTAGATGCTGCTAAAACTCCATTCTCCAATGAGCTGCACATGTTCCAACCTGGAAAGGACTGTGGAATGAATGCAGCAGGATAAGTAGATTCCACAAGAGGAACAGAGACAACTGTCAGGCCAGGTTGTCAAACAGTTCATTTCTCCAGTTCATGATAATGCTGTATGGATAGATGACTTTTTTTTTGCTTTTTCGCTGAAAGAGATGAAAAACACTGTTTAGGTTTCAATTATCTCAGAAAAACAAGCAAACAAACAAAAAGTCTACTAAAATTTATTTCAAACCCAAAGCAAACATTGTGATTCTGATGTTATTGAAATCTTCAAAGTCAGATTAATTAACTTCCAAATATAGAAGTATTCCTTGCTCAAATATATCTACATTAAGTATTTGGATTGTTGTATAGTTGTAACTATTTTAAAAGAAATTCAAAGCTAAATTTGGCATATATTTCCAAATACTGCAAGCAAATATGTTTGCCAAAAAACCCCTAAAACAGCAGATTCAAAGTTCATTAGCTTTTACCAGGAAGATGAAGCAAGAGGCTAGAATGCATCTGGAGCTAATCCACACTACTCAAAAACAAGTCAGTCAAGAATTTCAGAGGGAATTTATACTCAAAATACTCAAGTTTCCTGCAAGGTCACAAATACTTGAGTAAGTGACTTCACTCCACAAAAGCCCAACAGGCTGACTGCAAAGAAAAATACTGACATTTTGGACACTGTTTTGAAAATTCTCACTTTGTATATGAATAGTGCTTTAAAGCTACTTAAAAACTACTTCTCATAGTTGCTTAATATCTTCTGCAGAAATCTCTTAAGCACTTAAAAAGGACCCTGGATCATCTCTGGTTGCTCTTTTTTAAAAATCTGAAAATAAGGAGCTTTCAAAGCACAGATTTGTTGAAATACTCCATTTTAAACAAGAAAGAGCCTAGCAGCTGTCCCGCTGGGACTGCTCCCTTTCTGGTGAATATTCACAAGCAAGACTTGTTTCCAATGGAGACAGTAAACACACCAGGGGAACCAGCAGCTTTCAGGAGATTTTGCTTCTGCTACATAACCACAACAAAAGTCCTCCTGCTACACTCAGCAGCAATCTCCACAGCACCCTTTGCTACTAAACCAGACTTCATTGTTCTGAGGATTTTGAACAGAGGGTGGTCTCAGCTGCAGGCAGCAGTAATCACCTCCTAAACTGAGAGCTTGCTGGTTACAGCTGAGATCCGATGGATTTGAGTAATAGTAATTTCTTACAAAATTGCTGTTACCGTGAAAACTCCTTCAGCATTCAAGCAACGAAGCAACATAAAGCAGTAAGAAATGAGCATTAAATAAGAGGGAAGTAAAACAGTGCCAAGCACTGCCTGTCAGTGCTGCTGTGCACGTTTGTTTTCGGAAAGCACTCCGAAGCAGCAGCTAAAAGAAAACGCTAGGAGAGAAGAAGCTTTGAAAGTGTAAACAATAGCTGGTTGAACTTCCCTGTCACAATATACCTTAGTAATACTGAGGACACAGAAAGTCTCAAAATGGACAAGTTGGGAAAAGGTTCTGGATTCAGGAGAAAGACCTTGGTTAGGTCTTGGCAAGCAGCAACCACACCTCTGGGACAAGCAGCCTCAGCTCCTCCTGTGTCTCTTGGCAGCACCCAACCCAGAAGACCCATCACTGCACAACCGGCTGCTCTGGCCTCGGCAGACGGGCAGGCAGCACTGCAGCAGGACCAGGTTCAACAGGATAAGATCTGGAGAGAGTTTGTGGAGGCTGAACAGAGAGCAAGAAAAGTCTGGTAAGTCACTTGTTCCAGTTCATGCCTCTTCTGCTCATCTTGACAATGGTACTGATGCTGCCTGACAGTCTTAGTGCTTGATCCAAAGCCTAAACTATCAAAGGAAAGTTTCTTCTGCAGGGACTTTGGATCAGACACTAACATCCTTCTTTCTAAGATTATATTATCTCTGTTTTCCATCACTGAACAAAAGTTATTCTAACATCTCCTAGCATGCTGGGCTAAAGCTGAAAACAGGTGCAAAGAATTGCATTGCTAAGTATCTTTTAACTTTATAGAGGTTTCCACAATTAAGATATAAATGAGCCAACCTTTATAATTTATCGCAGACACACTGATATTATCACTTCTCCTCATATTCTTGAAAACAGCTGAAATGGAGGCTGAACAGAGTGTTCTGCCAAAATAAGATTTTGTATTCCCAATCGGTACATCTACCAAACGTGCCCCACTGTGCCAGTGTTTCAGCAGGCTGAACTGCACACATGCAGCCTCAGCTTTGACTCTGTGTACACTACTGACCTGAACGAACCCAAAATTAAGGTCCTCTCTGTTTCTGCCACATACCTTGAGCAAGTGTTTATATTCATGATCATATCTATTAGAAGAATATCCTTGTTAAAAGTAAAATCAGAGCCCATTCCAACTGCACACTAGCCAAGCTAAAGGAAAGGGAGGAAAAAGAACACCACTCTCAGGATTTTTTACAAAGGGAAAAGAAAACACGTGAAAACGCCTGTCCTCCTCAGCCTTCAGGAGGAGATAGAAATTACAGCTCTGATTCCCCAGAAGTGCATTTGCACTCTTGTCTGGCCCCTCTAACCTGAGGAGAAGACTGATGCCAAGATTCTGACTGATGCAAAGCTAAGCCCGTAGTGGCAATGTTACTCTCTCCCAGTTGTGCACTCAGACTCTTTCCAAACAGGCCTGGTATGTTCCGTACCCATTCCCTAGCTAAGGCGGCAGGAGGAATGCTCCATCTGTGCCTGCCCCTGGGGTTCACAGTTATGGGTATTGGCACAAACTCACTTGGGTGGGTAAGTAAGATAACACATCATACAGCAGATCCTGCTCTCCAGTCCTAGCTACAGTGACAGGAACTCTCGCAGAGGGGTAGGACAGACATGTGAAACACAGATGCCTAGAGCTGGATTCATCAGACTACATATGCTACAGCCTGCAGGGAACAGTCCTGTGGCTCCACATCTCCATCCCAAAAACAATAATGGGGAAAGGCTGCTATGTGTTGGTGGTCTGACTTGAAGTGGATATAAGGAAATGTCTGAGACCCAAGCACTTCTCAGTAATTGGTATCATCCAGTAACACTCAAACCTGATACGTTCAAATAGTGACTGGCAGAGCAAGATAAAAAATGTTAGGACCTCTCTGCTGTGCTGGTATATAGCGAGAAACACAACAAGCAGAGATTAGCTTTTATTTGCATTTAGGGCACATCTGAACTGGACAGGGGAGTGTGGCACAGACATGCAAGGCCACTAAGCTCCATGTGTTACATGGCTGTGCTGGGCAGATGAGCCAGGAGGGCCTATGTACAGCTTCAGCACTAGGCTGATGAGCTTAGATGCAGCCCTGCATAGACACTGGTAACCACCTCAGAGAGTCAACCGAGGTGTCCCTTCAGCCCTGCTGCAAATACATGTTTCCTCTATTGATCTCACAGCACTTTGACAATAGCAGGGGAACTGTCATTTTCTCCACTTCAGGCCAGAGAAAGCAAAGGACTGAAAATCAAAGGACTTGCCCTGTAGTCCCACATCAGGTGTAGAACAGAGGTGAAGAGCAAAGCTCAGGTCTTCTGACTCCTCAATTTGCTCCTATCACAGCTGCCTAACTGCACAAAATACTCCAGTGGGTGTTTGCCTGCAGCAAACACAACTCTGGGAATTCCTACCAGGGAGTTCTGCCAGCAGAATATCGGTCATTGAAAAGATAGTAATCTGTGTCTCACTAAAGCCATGGGACAAAAGTTTGCCAGAGTGACTCTCAACTATGCTAATTTATCTGCATTTGCACAAGGAATACATCGTGGGCATGTTATCCTCATCTTCCTTCAGTAAAATACCAGGGTATTGCAGAATATGGGCTCTATATGGCAATAAAGAGAACCCTGGGCTTCACCACAGAAAGACAGGTCTCAGTCTAAAGAGTTTGCAGGTAGTAAGAGCTGGGCTGTAATTATTCAACTGAGCAGTTAAACAGGTATTCAAGTATTACAAACATTAACTATTTTATTTAAAGACAGGAAATTTTACACTGCATTTTTTACTTCTATTCCAAGGTACCAGAACTGGAGTTTCCTAAAGGACTATGACCACATGGTAAGTTTCAAACAAGCATTCAACTGTAATCCAAACTCTTTAGTTTTCATCAATTTGAGCAAGGCTAATATTTCAAATTGAAGCATACTTAGGCATAATCAGCAAATGCTTTAAGACTAAAACCTTTAGGAAAAATAAAACAGAACTGAAGTGCCTTTCATCTGCTACCTACACCACAAAGGAACGGATTACGCGCTTGTGTTCAGTTTGTTTCAGTAATAACAACTCCATAGAAAGACAAGTGCTAGAAGAACCAACTTCCTAGGAGAAAATTTGTAAGATAATGTCATCATGCTAAAATCCAAGCCACTTACCAAAAATGAAACAAAAAAAATCTGACATCATGGCCATTCTAGAGCAGGCTAACTTCTGTCCCAGCCGACACTTCATGCAACATATTTGAAAATTATTAATTTCCCTGTGCTCTCCTACTCCCATGAAAGATGACAGGAAAAAACTATTGTTTTACTGTATTTCTGCAACACTTTAATGTACATTCAGTATGACATTTTTGATTCTGATTTCAAAAGCAAAACTGCTGATATTGATAATAATGTCAGTAACTTGTATTTTTGTAACAAGCAATGGATGTAATTCTGAAAAATTATCAATGGTCTTTGTTTTATCCAGGGTAAGAAAAAAGAGCAGAAGGCACTACCAAACTATATGCCCGTGTTCTCAAGCAAAGTTCCCAACTCCACCAACCAGGCTTTTGGCAGTCGAATAAACACTGAACTTGGCAAGGCTCTGGTAAACATGGATTACTTCTTCAGCAGTGGAGTGCGAAAGAGGAAACTTGAGGGTGAGCTCCAGCTTTCCTAGTGCTTTAGTAAAAATATAACAGTAACAAAGCAAGTTGAATGGTTCTAGCCATCAGACTCCATAGTATGAAGAAAATTCCTCAATCCGTTTCTCAGAGAGACCAATACTACTGTCTAGCATGGATTTTCTTTCAAGAGCAAAGATAGTTGTTGTCCAACAGTGTCATAGGAGACGATCCTCTTCATATTTGAGGTAACTAACTGGGCCATATACAGAAAGTTAGCACTAGAGATCTCATCCATCTTCCCATGTAAGTCTACAGGAAAGTAGACACTAACATCAGAAAGAAGATTATAGCCAAAAGGCAATTCTTCCTGAATTTTTATCTCCTGAAAATAAATAATTAATGAAGACCAGCTCAGATGAGTCCCAACATAAACAACATATTCTGAAAGTCAGCACAATAAAATGCAGCAGCTTGTTACATTTCATGCAGGTAGCCAAGGATTCACCAGCCTCTGTCATCTGCATGTGGAGGCTTGCTTCAAAGAATGTGTTCTGTGCTTGGTCACTCCTCCCTGTTAAGGGAGGAAGACTAAATTTTTTCACACTAGTTTTCTTTTTTCTTTCTTTAGATTTGCACCTCTGAAATTCCCTTTTGTACTCCTCTTTTCTGGTTTAGCTGATGGAAACTCATTGACACGGAAGCAGGCTTTCACATTTTGTTCTGAAGGTGTGTTGGCTCAGCAACCTGTCTCACACTCTTAGGATCATCAACCCTGAATTTAACAGGTTCATAGTTCCTAAAATCTGTGGTTGCCCAGGGAAACTGTCATCAAGCTAAACTGACACAATACCTAAAGCCTGATGAATAGCACATCTTCATTACATAGACACAAACTTTGCTTATGACCTGTTGTTTTGTAGGGAAAAAGCAGAATCAGCAGAGCATGGAGAATGCACATGCAATATCTGAATTTTGAATTGTATGTAGCTTCTGTAGGACCATGCTTAGTTCTAGGTGGAGATCAACAGAGAAGCCATTAGCATTGCCTTGATACAACAGGCTGCAATCTCTCACCAGACTGAGGTGGAGATGTGTATACTTATGTTTTTCAACTGAGGCTATTTGTTCTTACGAATAAATACAACTTTCAGCAGCAGAAGGCAGTTCAAAAGGACAAGAGGTGGTATGGAACAGTGTGATCACTGTCAACATCCAAGTGATCTCTGGAGGAAAAAAAAAACAACAACAACAAAAAAAACCCAAAAGACACTAGAAAGAAGAGACAAATCCGTCACTCCAATCACGGCACCACCAAGCAGTTCTCTTCCTGGCTTCCTCCATGTAGTGAGAACTGGAGGATTAAGGCTTTCAAGAGGACAGCTAAACTACCTAGAGAAGAAGGAAGACCACACCATGCAATCAGTCCATGTGAGGAGGACCGATTCCACTCCGTGCAGCCATGAATTGTGGTGCACAACTGTGTTCAGATACATTAAATAGTAATCTACTCTTTATAAAAGACATTTTCTTGTTCAGCTAAAATGCTTTCTGCTTTCTCCTGTGAGCAGAAAACTGCATCAGGAGCTGGCTTGTCTTCAAACGTCTGAAAGAGGGAGAGGAAATTGCAGATCAAGCATTTCCTTGTCCCTGTGTTATCCAGAGCTTCTTCCAAAAACTGCACGGGCCACCTGGAGGCTACATATTTATCAGTGATTGCATAATATTGAAAAGGCATTGCACTTGCATGTCTTACTCTGAGACATACTGAGCGGCCTCAACTCTTGCTACAGGTCACAAACTCTATACTGAGTGACCCATGTCCAGTATCTGTCACGCTCAAGCTCCTATTCATGTAAGAACATTTCATTTCTGAAGCATTGGGGATTTTGTTTTTCAGCATGAAAGCACACAGAGCTCCACATCTCCTCACCTCCAGATGGCACTCACTCCTTGTGAAGGAGTAATCCTTGAAAAGGACACTAAGTTATAGCAAGGCAGTGTTACACAATTCCTTTTTAATTTCAAAGGACATTAAGTAATTCCAGATTCTTGACTCTTTTTTTTCTGGCTGTGAATCCACAGAACCCCTCTCCCAGAGAATTCCCACAAGCTGGAGGTTACGGGAGGGAGGATGGTCCAACTAGGGCACGATTTAATCCTTCCCTTAGCACTGTCATGGTTTCAGCAGAAGCACATCTCCCAGTTTTGGACAAGGACCTTCCATGTCTTACCCTGAAGATGTGGGCCACTAAGCAAGCAGACTCTAGAGAAGCAATGAAGACAACTGGAGTACAGCAAGATCCAGCTTATGAGGAAAGATTAAAAAACTTGTTAAAGTTTAATCTGAAGAAGAAAAAGCAGTCTGAGAAGAGGGTAGCATTATTCACATACATGTATCTCTCCTGAATGAGAAAAGTTATCATTTGCACTTCAGGTGAGTGGCAGACAATAGTAACAATAACAGGCTTAAATTATAGCAAGAAAGAATCACGTTAACTCGTTGGGAAGCTAGTGGTAAGGCTAATACAGCACTGGGATAGATTCCCTGAGGAATCTCCACCTTTGAACGTTAAACACAGACATCCATCAAAAAATGAAATATTTAATAGGGTTTGTCTTTTAATGACCATCTGAAGACCTTTTCACCAGGTCTTCAATCTACACCAGAGCTGCTGGGATCAGAACACACTTTGCAAACACGATTTTTCAAGCACATTCAAAAAGACTAAAAAGAGGTCCCATTTCAGTTACACAAGGTTTAAATAGATTGCACCTCTAAATTACAGACTAATCACCTAATTTTTTGACAGAAAATATATTTCTAACTACTCATATAGAAAAAGCTTTTCACAAAGTGCAGACGTGACTCTTTTAATCACACAAACCTGAGAGGCTTGACTACTGCCCTCCTGACAGCCACGTAACACTTCTCAAAGAGCACGCTCGTGTCACTATGTCACATGTATGAATGACAAGAACTATTTTTTTTCCAACAAATTCAGGAAGCCTTTACTATTGAAGTGTTGTCCCAATTGTGTCCTTCATCAGATACAGCACCTGTTGAGATGCCAGGCAGTTCCACAGTGGGTACTTGCAGTGATTACATGAATACAGCACAGTCAACCCTTGTACCCTCTGCACTCTTTCTCAGCTGTACTTCTTTGCAGAGGTCACTTCAGTCCAATACATCACAACAGGAAAGTCTGTAGGTATACCTGAGGCAGAGCCAAAACACAAAAAGACTTTTAGTTTAATCATCGGTGTACAAGCTTGGAAAATGGAGCTCTGTGCCCTGTTGCAAGATCACAGCAACCCACAACTGTACTGTCTCTCCTGATGTGGAATTAAATTAATACTTGACTTTTTGATTAAACTCACTGAAATGCTTCTAAAACACTAGTGGGCAACAAGTGGATGGGAATAGCTCTGTTCACCCCCAAAACTCCAGTTCACTCCTATCACCTGTTGAAATCAAGAGCAACTCTTCAGTACTTGACATCTTAATGACTGTCTCTGAGGGGAAAGTGACTTTTTAGAGAACAGTTTCCCATGTGAAACAGATCTGATGCTCCATGTGGTATGGGAACATTGTGTAGAGCTAGACACCTTGTTTTGTTCAATTATTACACCTTCCTTGGAAATGCAAATTATTTTATGGTGCTGCAGCTGGGCCTTCTCTGGTACTCAGTGTTACGTTTCAAAAGTTAGTTTGGATCTCTCTACCATTTATAGCAACCTCCAGAAAAGACCTTCTGGGAATACCCAAGGTCCTAATCAAAACTGTATTACCATCTGTGAGTAGAAGGCAACAAATAGATATTCTCTAGATGCCATTTTCATCCCAAGTTTAACAATCATTTTTCTTTTACCATAATTAACTTTGCCAACTAATCCTTATTTACTTAAGCACAGTTTTCATTGGAAAGATTGGATAAGATGGTAACAGCATTGAAATCTGTAAATAATCAGTGGAAATTCCATTTATTGAAGAGATTGTGTAGATATTAAACTGTTGTAAGCTTCTTGTGAAGAGTTCTTATGATGTATCACTTGTGCTTCAGTTTTATAAGCTTTTTTCCTTCTTGCTACCAGATCTCAAACAAGAGATTATACATGTTTAGACAATTCATTTTCTGTATTTTTTGAGTTAAAGAGCACAAGTGGGTAGCTATATTAATCTAATTCTTCAGTTAGACACACTGCTTTCTCTGCTAGATTTTTGAGGATTGTTAATATTAATTGTAACTTGGTGCACAGAAATCTCCAGTGCCCTCAAATTTTGTGTTTACTTTTTGAGTTCCACTTATAATAAAAAATAGTGAAATATATTTTTTAACAAAACATAACATATGTAAGTTCATACAAACCTGTATTTCTTGTACTTTTAGAATGGTCTCTGTATATAGTTCCCAGCTGGCATCTTAACTATAAAGTTTTGTTTTATAAGATCAGTGATGACTGTAAATCCAATTGTGTTTCTTAGAAACTGTATTTAAAACTGTTTCTTGACCTTTAAATTACTCTAAAGTAAGCAAAATAACTAAATGGGTTTTCCTATAAAGAAGGTCTCATCATGCTATGAAAATTACTGCATGAACAGTAAGATTCCTAGAAGAGGGAAGGGAGAGGATAACTACGTATGAATATCAGATGGACAAAACTGCCAGTCCAGGCATCATATGTTTGTATTATGTACATAGACATTCACATTGTTTGCTTTCTGTAAAGAACACTCTATATAACAAAATTTTTGTATTGAAGTTCATCTTGAAGCAGACAATAGTTTTCTGAAGTGGGGTATTTTTTGGTTTGTGGGTTTTAGAAATCAACAATAATTTGTTAGGGCCTTAAGCTGCTATTTCTACATCCTGTCCAGACAGAAACCAGTAAACTTTTCCTAAGTAGGACATCTCTCTTAAAAAACTTCACTTGCTACTCTGAATCCATGTCAGGTATGCTTTTCCCTCTTCAGAACACTTTATGTTTGCTTGGATGAATTCCTTGAAACACAGATGCTTCTCCAAGAAACTCAGAACATCTGCCAAAGGCTGAAGAGGCACTTGCACAGTTCTGTTAATCACAGCCCTGCCCACAGCCCTCTTCTGTCAGAGGGCACAGATACCATAGACTGACCTCAGCTTGTAGCCTCAAAGCCTCTCTCAGTAGCTGTGTGTATCCATAAAACCACCAGCACTCAGAAATGGAATTTCCAAGTATCTGAGGTTACAGATTCACCTCAGCACAAGATCTTTATGCCAGGCTGATGGAGCAAAACTGCTGCAAAGGTGTTTGAACTGTCTCTTAACGCAGAATGCCAAGAGGAAACTCTCAGTTGGCATACACGGTATTGTTGTGAAAAAGAAACAAACCAAATTAACAAAGTAGAGTAGAACTATTGGCAACTATCACAATGATTATTAGTAGTTAGATGATTATCTCTCTTAAAAGCCAAATGGATGGAAAAACATGATGTTTATATAAACTCTTCTATAGCAAAAAATAACAAAATGCTGACACATTGCTAGCACCATATTACCATATGGCTACTGAATTTTCACCGAAAAACATAAAAGCCATGGGGCAAAACCAGATCTGGTTCAGATCAAAGCCTGGTTCAGATCTGGTGAGCAAAATTCTTTGCTGGAACACACATGATTATGATGTACCTGCTCCTCAGTGCTGACAGATCCAAGTACACACTCTGGGAGAATCGTAAGACCCCTAGTAATAGTGCAGGAGGCATCACACACCAGGACCTTAGTAAGGGCTGCCATAACGTGCTCACACTCCCAACTCCTACTGCAGTCTCTTATTTGAGTAACTCAGACGTAAGCATGACCTAGAACAACACTAATTCCAGATCCAAATGCTACAGCTTAACTCCCTCTCTGGGCTACAAGCTCAATGTAGAGTTCTCTACATAAAAGGCACAATCCCAAATATAATACGGAAATCAATTTAAGGAGTCCCAGTACAAAGTAGTCAATAGATTTTCCCTCTCTGTTCTTCTTCCCAGTTCTTTGGTTTTGTTAGGTTTTAGGTTAGGTTTTAACTGTGCATGTGGAAGGGGCAGTTTTGGTATTCTAGGCTCGTTCAGTACTACTTTTTAGTTAACCATATTGTTTTAGGTAACATGCCGTTATCCAGACCGGCCTTCAGGCCTCCAGTTAACTGAATAAATCATTTCACAGAGCAAATGAGTCAACAGGGTTTGGGTTTTTTTCTTACAGTACTGTCATTCAATTTGTGATGCTTCTGTTCAGCCTAACATCAAGTAAACCTGATATAAATAGAGACATGTTTTCAGTTTGCCACAAATATATACAACATACTGCACACAAACCCAGTGAACTACACACAACCTCCAATGTTGCTTTTATACTCCTATCACGCACACTTGCACAACATAACCTCAAACATGAAGTACACAGGGAAAGTTGGTTCTTCAAATTAGAGTTGAAACACTGCCACTCTGTCACCGAGGAGTCTCTCAGTCCAGAGATAACCTCCTTCCTCATGGGAAGCTTTTTTAACAATTCTGCATCACTTTTACTACTCAAGTCAATAGCAAAACTCCTTCTTCCTGTAAGAAGATATGACATTTGCCTTTTTCCAGTCATGTGGAATTCTCCTCAGATAACCACAACCTCACAAAGATGAAAACCAGTCAGTGGCCTTGCAATAATGTCAACCAGCTCCTTCAGCACCCTCAGATGCACCCAATCTGGTCCCATGGAACCTTTTTTTTTTCCAGTTTGCTTCTGCAGTCCCCAACTCTGTCTTCTTCTGTTGTGGTTATGTGGTTAGTTTTTCACCTGCTCTGACTGTGCCACTAGACAAAAAGAACCCGAGAGGCTTGTGAGCAGACCTTGCTAGTAAAAATTGAGACAAAAAAGGAACTGAGCACCCCATTTTTTTCCATCCCCTACCTTGTAAAAGAGTGTGCCTACATTTTCCTTCATCTTTCTTTTGATGTCAAAGTAATTACAGACACTTTTCTTGGGACCGTTCACATCTTTTGATGACTTCAACTCCAAATGAGTTTTGGTCTCTGAACTCCATCCCCGCCTGCCTGGGCAATCCTTTTGTATTGCCTGAGTAGCTCATCCCTGCTTCCACCTTCCAAACCCTCCCTTTTGGAGTTCAGGCACGGGTTGTCCATTGGGTCAAGCTGTTACTCTGCTATGCCATTCCTCTGCCATGTCTGCTTATGTTACACCTCACTGGAAAGACTGGCTTTGTGCTATAAGCATGGTGTCTTTGAACATCACCTCTCTCTTCTAGGCCCTGTCACCCCCCATACCAATTTTCTGAGGGATACTGAAAGGCAGGTTTCCTGAACAAGCCCAGTTCTGTTCTCCTGAAGCCCAGAATCTTTATTCTGCTACGTGCCTTCCTTACATCTCTTGGGATCTTAACTCTAAGGTCCTGTAGTCACTGCTGCCAAGGCTGCCCTTGAGCTGTACATGCCTACTAGTTCTTCCTGAGTAACAAATCACATATCTGGGTCAAAAAAAACTGGTCTGCTTTTACCCAGCCAAGTGGCTCTTGCAGATGTCAGAGCGATTTTGCAGAACAAAGAAGCCCAGGTCTACAATCGTTGAGTGTTCTTGCCCTGGTTTTGCTAGGATAGAGTTAACTTTCTTCTTACCAGCTAGAAAGCATTGTGTTTTGGTTTCAGTATGGGATTTATTATGAGAAGAATGTTGATAATGTACAAGAACATCCTGTTTTGCCAGTTTGCAAATGCAAAGGACTGGGAGGGGGACAGTGTAGTAATTAGCAAAACCCAAACCTGGCATTTGGATATGCCAACGAGGTATTCTGTATCATACACATCATGCTCAGTATATTAATGAGGGTTGACTGGAAAGCAGGAGATTCTCTCGGGAATCACTCATGCTCACTCTTCCAGGATTGAGGTTTCAGGTTCGGGGTTCCTTTTTGCTCCTCCAAGATCACTATCAGTATGTGGTGAGCAACTGCATCAGGCATCACACATTTATATATCTTATTATTTTTATTATAATTACTATTTTATTATACTCCAATTATTAAATGGTCCTTATCTCAACCTAAGAGTCTGACCTTTAACCCTTTACTTCTCTCCTCTATTCCCTGGGTGGGGGGTGCAAGCAGCTCTGTGGTGTTTGGCTGCCAGCCAAGTTAAATTACTACAGTTCTAGTTACTTAAGGCTTCATGTGCTTCCTCTTCCAGATCAGGCAGTTTATAGCAGGTGCCCCTGCAACGTTTCCCGTGCTGGCCTCCCCACAGATCCCAGCCCCTCAGATCTCAGTTGGCTCGTTGCTCGCTCCAAAGCAGAGGAAAGCTCCAGGCAAAGTGACGCTTGTTTGTGTAGAACTCACACTCATTTCCCTGCCTGCTTTTTGTACCCTACCATCACAGCACTCGTCATCAGTTATGCCACCCTGTTCCTGTGATCCCAAAGAAATCACAGCTCTGCAACTGTGCTGGCTGATTTAATTCCTCCTGTTTCCAACTGTGTGTGTTCACACAGTGTCACAGCCCCTTCTCAGGGCAAGTGGGTGCACCTCCTGCAGCCTGCTGTCCCTGGCCAACTTTGTCTGCTCCCAGCCTTCCTCCACAAGTCTCTTTGGGGTTGTCTCCATCCTCACAGGTTCCTTCGTTGCAGAACTTCATTTATTTTAATCTGAAACTAAAAACACCTATTATCTATAAATTAACTATTCCCTGCTAGCATGGTAAGCTGCAGAAATAACAAGCAAGAGAGTACTCTTTGTTCCTTGCAAAGCCACAAAACTCAAGGCATTATTTTGTTTAAAAACTCAGCTATGATAAACCAATGTCATTATTGGAAAAAAAAAAATATGGTTTGACTTTTTGCCTTTGGTTATTACAGAAAGATTATCTTCCTTCTCTATTTTTTTACATAAGAATCAGCATTTGTGTTCCTGTTCGAGGTGCAGCAGTGTTAAACCACTGCCCATCTGCTGCAACACTGGCAATCTGCACTGTGGATTTGAATGTAATGAATTTATTAACCGAACTGTAATTTAAAGTGGTTCTGCATTCTGCAGCAACTTACCAAGGAACATAAATAAATAATAATTTAATAATTATATATATATAATTTAAACAGAATAGGAAAGATTTCTTGTACTCTTTATAGGTTTTTTGGGGGTTTTCTTTGGTCATAACCTTGAACAGGGCTGTCCAGCACTGTCGTACCTGTTCCTTCCCTGCTAACTTAAGTGGCCAGTAAACAGCTGTAGAGCAGTATCATCACAGAGACAGGGCAGGGGAAGGACAATAAATAATTCTGCTTAACTGGCTGCTTGCAATGCAAGCAGGAGGCACTTTTTAAAGAGCCAAAATGCTGACTAAAGGTAAACATTTCATGCCATTTAAACATAAAAACAGTTGAATAAGAATATGCTCATGGCCCTGTTTAATAGTTTGAAGTCGGTTCAGCTCCTTCATTACCCTAGCGGGATACAAGGCCGTGGGTATGACAGGTATTTTTACAGCATTTTGTTGAAGCAGCATCCACACAATAATGCAGATACACAACTTCTACCTTAAATATTTCTCTATTGTTCTCATATTATCTGAAATGACAGACACATTTATACCTCAGATCTGATTTTAAATGAGGTAACTTCATCTTGTGGGATGGGTAACTCAACTCTTTTTCAAGTACACAGTACTCTCACAAGGCTCAGAATTCAGTTTATCAAGAAAAATCTTGGAACAGTTATTATTTTCAGGTAACTTCAGATTTTCTACTTTTAGAGTTTATTGTCTTTGAAAAGCTTGATCAATTTGAATTATACTAACAGAAACACAGTTTTAAAATTAAAATTCTGTATTGGGGGTATTTATTTAAATCAGAATTTTGAGATTTTATGTGCTCCTATGTACCTTCTTTTTATGACTGAATTACATAGAGGGCAACATGATTTACAAATTAAGCATTAGTAATATTGTTTTAAAATATCACTAAAAGTATATGGAATTAATACAATAAACTTGTTTGTCAAATCATATTATCAAAACAATTTGTGAAAAATGCAAAAGAGCTAAAACTAAACTGTGTTAAGAACTATTAGTCATGCAGAAATACAACTTCCATTAAAATGAAAAAGAAGAAATTTTATGTCTGCAAACAACCCCTAGTGTTAAAGCAATTATGCTATAGCTAAAAATCTGAATCAATGGCATGGATTTGACACTCTTCAGTAGTCCTGGCCACATGTAGGCATTAAAGAGCCAAGATTCTGCATGTGTGTGTGATCAGTACAAATGTATACTCCTTGGATAATTGATCTTACTTAGTTCTGACAAGCTGGTAAGTACAAAAGCTTTACAAATTGTACTTTACTATTTTTGTGTGCAACTATGTATGGTGTGTAGGTGTATGTTCCGGAGAAGCTGCTCCATCTCCAATAATGTGACACGTCCAACATTCAGGAACCTTTGGCTTTGCTGAACTCTCTTCCTGCGCAACTGTTAAAGAGCTGCTGTCAAAACTACACCATCCCTGCTGCAGGAACTGGCACCACAGCAATCCAGACTGCATGACCTGAAAAACAGGGGAGCTAAAGCACTGGAGACTCCACTTTGGGGAAGAAAACTGAAATCCAGCCCATAGCTCCACACCAAGAGCTGACCTATACTACTCCCAGGTGAACACAACACACGGCTCACCTTTTGCACCAACACAGCATTTGATAGTTACTGTTCTGTGGGTTTTATTCAAGGTAACAAGGAGTGATTCCAGGACCAACGCTCTCAACCTGGAGCTTCACGCTTCTCGGCCCTGACACCATGCAGCGTTAGCTGTGCGCAGGCCTCAACCAGCGCCACGGAGACGAGCCGGCCACCGCGGCGTTCGGCGACACGCCAGCACGGGGGCTTGCTGGGGGACCGGCCCCTTCCCCACCGGCGGCTGACAGGAAGCACTGCCCCTCCCGAGGAAGCCGCACCGGCCTCCCTGGGGCTGCCACAACGGCCGGCAGCGCGCTCAGGCCCGGCGAGGCTGTTGCGGAGCGGGTTATGCCCGCTGCCGCGCCCGGCTCTGCTCTCCCCACAGCCGGGCGGACTCTACACTCCACGCCCCACGCCCCGGGCAGCGCGGGCGCCATGAGCACTCCGTGACGGCTACCCCAGCGCCAGCGGGGCCGGGCCGGGCGGGCTCGCCGCCCCACCCTACCATACCCCGCCGCGGCACGCCGCAGGTTCCCCACTCCGGGCTGCCGCGGGTGCGGTGCGCAGCGCTGCGGGATGGCGCCGACGCTGCTGGAGCTGGCGCACTGGAGCACCTGGGCCGTGTGCACCGTGATCAAGCTGCCGCAGTTGGCGGCGGTGCTGGCGGCCGGGTCGGCGCGGGGGGTCAGCACGGGCAGCCTCCTCCTGGAGCTGGCCGGGTAAGGCGGCGGTGGGGCCGGGGCCGCGGGTACACAAGGGGACAACATGGCGGCCCCGCCCCGCGGGGGCTGCGCGCGCAGCTGTGAGGGGCGCGGCGGCAGCGCCCGGCCGCAGCCGGGGTTGGGGTTCCCTCAGCGGCGGGCGGCCGGGGCGGCCAGGGGGGTTTGCTGCGGCTGTTAACAAAGCTCCTTCCTTCACAGCTCGGGTCACGCAGGAGAATGTGTTGAGTGGTTGTTTGAGGCGGGGGTGGTGAGCAGTTAGCGCTCTTCGGTGTTAAAACCGCTCCTTTCTGTGGCATGGATGGTTTCCCCCCAGCCTGCTGGCTCTTGCTATGCCCGTCGTGTGCAGGTCCCGCACCCTGCTTTCACTGGGCCTACGCACTCCTTGGAGCAGAAACGGCCTATTTTAAAGCATTTCCACACTGTTAGTTAAAGGGAAACTTGGCTTTTTTAACTTGCCCGAAACCAGCCCGGGCCACCTGCGTAGCTGGAGGCAACACGTACGGTTGGGTCTAAGCCGTGTGTTTAGGTGAGTGGTCCATGTGCCCTGTTGTGCGGGTAATGGTACCAGTTAGACAGGCTTCTCTCACCCAAATAAGTAAAGCATAATCATTCTGTAAGAAAATTACAAACCTTGTCAAACTCCAAAGGCTTGTCAGTCTGTAGTATGCTTAACATGGGCTAGACTCATTAAATCTTGCTTAAAGAAGATTGTATAGAGTGGAAAATAAATACAGAAACTCTGTACGCGTGCATGTAAACATGGGTACAAGTGTGTGAGAAAACGTACCTCAAAGAGCCTTGTGGTTGCTGAACCAAGGGATGGAGGTGGCTAGAACATCCAGCCGGATGGCTGCTAGCTCTCTGCACCAAGCTACAAAAGGGCTTTTTATTCAGAAGAATCACCTCAGAAAACCAGCATGTTGTTTCAGAACATGCCTGTGCCTCATCTTCAGTTAGGGGCACAGCTGCTGGCCCCAGTCCGGCACTGCGGAGGCTCAGGCGTGCGGACACCTTTCTGCATGTAGCTGTGCAGAATCCCCGTGGTCTCGCTGCAGCCGTTTGGTGCCCACGTTTCTCCATGGCACAGAACCCCTGTTGTTGCGGTTTACCCTTAATACACCTCAGAGTAAGTGAGCTAAATTCTAGTTCCAGCAGAGAGAACTTACCCCGCAGCCCCAGCTGAAGAGCAGTGGTGGCATTTTAAAATCATTCATGTGTGTTGGTGTACATTAAAGAGGCTTTACAGGTAATGTTTCAGATGAGCATGAAGAAGCTGTCAATGTCTCCTCAGCACCTGTGTGATAATGACAGTACCCATACCACTGCAGGTTCTGAGCCTGCTCTGGGGAAAACAATCTTGAAAGAGTTGCAATAAGGCTTTTTTGAAACATTTCTTGGGATTGTTTGCTTATTTAGTAGACTGTTTATCCTGCAATCTTTAAAGACCTTGGGTCCAGTTGCAGAGAGCTTTGGGGCTACTGGTGCTGCAAACTGGGACGGTTCTGTAGAGTCAGAATGCAGTGACCTGGCAGAAGAGTGACGAAGAAGCATGGTGCAGATTCCAAGGAGTATAATTGGGTCCTGCAAGAAATAAGACTTCCAGGAAGTTCAAGTGTTTCAATTCTGTGTAAAAGCCAGTTTCTTACAAGGGAGGCAGTTCCTTACACCCTCTTTCTACACCAGAAACCATCAATTTTTCCTTACATAAAACTATGCCCTAAGAATCCTTTCTATTTTCTCTGCAGCCTTGAAGTTTCTGTCTAACCCCATGGACTTGCATGAAAGTTGAAGAAAGTTAAGAAAACGTGATAAAAGTTCAGTTCCTTTTAGATACTATATTGCAGATTGGCAAGAAGGAGAATTGGCCTTGTTAATATACTCAGTGTAACCAGTACAGCTACACTGGGCAGTCCTATAACAGCATAGTCTAGACAACTTGGAAGAGGTTTTCCACTCCTGTAAAACTTGCTTAATGTAAAGATTGAACTGCAGACATAAATAAAGAAGGCAGTTGCAAAGAGAAGTTATCTTCTAGGTCGGGAAGTCTTTTATATCTTTCTCATCAGTTGTAATTAATAAATTATGCCTTACACCCTGTGACACAAAGACCTTGACAAGAAGTGTGGGCAGCTCTCTACATCTTATTCTGTTTGAGGGTAACAGAAATAAGATTACAGAATCATCAGGCTTGCACTTTGTCTTCATATCTGTTTGATCAGTTTGACAGCTACACCTCTCTGGAGCCTTTTGTCACAACCAAAACAGTAAAAGAGAAGCTGTGAAGGAGCTGTCCTGTCCCTTCATGCAGTCACGCCGTTTTGTGTCTTTCTGTTCAGCTTCCTTGTGTTTCTGAGGTACCAGATCTATTATGGTTACCCTCTGCAGACATACCTGGAATATCCCATCATCATTGCACAAGGTAATTTTTTTAAGCCATGCTTTGGAAATCAACAGGGCTCATTCAGCACTCCAAGGCTCTGCATGTAGGCACAGTACTCCACTGCAGTGATGTGAATCCATTGACCAGTTCCAGCCAGAGTCAGGGGAAGAAGGGAATGAACATCTCAAATATAATTGAATTCTTATAAATTTTATTAAAATAGATGGTCAGATAGAGGAGAAGGATCTAATCAATGCATGCTGGAGTTGCAGTGTAAGCTCATCCTTTATCCAGTGACTTTACATGGGAGAGAAATATTATAATCACTCCAGACTTTAAGAAAAGCTTTATTTTGGAGCTTGCAGTGTTTTGGACATCAACCAAATTTGAGAGACAAAACCTGTAAGAAACGAGTTTCTGTAGTTGTGGTGCCCAGTGTAGCTTCTCTCCTTCCTCTGACGAGCAATCTTTTATTTATTTCAGATGTCATTCTCCTTTTGTTTATTATGCGCTTCAGTGGAAACATGAAACAAGCTTTGTTCTATGCAGTCGTGTATCCTTTGAAATCTGGAAATTTTGGGTTATGTAGCTTGTTTGGTAGTTCTCTGCATAGCAGCTATGTCATCATTTGGTTTGTGCTACCGTTGTAAATCATGTTCAGCCACCCCTGAACATGCATTCCACATTCACATGCTGATTTCTGGGATCCCAGTCAAACCTTACAAGAAGTAAGCTTTATATGTAGCTATGCTTTAGGGGGCCCACAACTGATAAGGAGCAAGACAAATTCTTAATTTACATCTTTGCTAGAGATGCAGGGTGAAAATGATGAATCCTGCCCATGCAGACTGTCCTTGCTATGATGAACACAGCAGTGTATTGTTTGTTTGTTTTTTAAATAGGATTTGGGCTTAAATCTCGAGACTTGCTCTTTTTTGCAGCTCTTGAGAAACTCCAGGCACTGTTCAACTGAAGACAGTGTGAAAAATAGGAGCACTTAGTGTTTCAACCAATGCTTAATATATTTTATCTAGATTGTATAGTCTGTTTTAAAGTTTCAATAAAATTATTTCCATATGTTTTTTTAAAAAAATCTATAGTTCCCCAGGCAGTTTCAAGAGCTACACTATCCTAGAATTTTCAGTGCTATGGAACTTAACATAATGTAAGATTCTGGGGGGGCTGGTATGTGCTAACACTGCAGAAGTGGATAATTGACCTGGCCATGGTAAGTGCTGCATGATTATTTGAATTTAGGTCCACATATGAAATATAGTTTTTTCTGGTTGTCTTGATCAGTGAAATCTGTCCTTATATTTGTCCTCGGAAGAATTAATCATTTGGGTTAGCTTTCAAAACAACCCCACTGTTTTACTTCTTTGAGTAGCTGGAAAACATAGCACTGGCAATAGAGAGTCTATGAAAAAAAAAATGTTCTGAGGTAAAGTTGTTGATTGTGGTGCCTTAATTAAAACTAGCAAAGGTTGAAGATGTTGAAAAAAACATTGCCTCTTTAGTCCTAATGTCATAATCCCCATCAATAAACCTTAAACATGAGGAAAAGAACAGTGCATCAGTCAAAACATTTGAAATAGGGAATTTTAAATATTTTGCAAGATCTTTTTTTCCTTTTAGTCCTAGAATTTTACAAAAAAAATATGATCTGATAATGCCCTGCATAGGTTAAAGATGGTCTTTGCCCTTTTTATCAGAAGACAGAAAGTTAAAGTTTAATTGAGATGAACTGGCATTGCTCATGCAAAAGATGATACAAATGGAGATAAAAGCTTCTAAGCCTAATACTGATCCTTACTTGCAAGGGAAATCCGGGCATGCCACAGAGATCCATGTGGAGGTCCCCTCTACCCACTGCCTTTGCAAAATCCCCCTTAAAAGGAGGACAGGGTGAATAGTCTGTTTCCTTCATTAGTTTTTCCCACCAATTGGACTCATTTTCCACACATTCTTGTCGGTTTTCTCATTCTTTTATGGTTTTGCTTGCCAGACATAATGGTAACAGATGGTCTGAATCAACCTTGCTGTTTAGACTAGATCAGTCTCATTTTAACTAACTGGCATAAACAGCTTTATGTGGCAGGTTGGGAGGCTTTTTTATTTCTTTGCTTATTGTATTTGCCTCTGTGAAGCATTTGGCAATAGCAATAGCAATTGCTGTGCTCTTTGAGCTTCTTCCTGGGCAGTACCTCAGAAACCAGTTCCTCGCTTCTAGCAACTTCAATTTTTTGCTTCACGGCTCCCTAGTAAGAAGCTGAAATGCTTGGGTTGCAAAATACTGAAAAAGTTTGGGGTTTTTAAAAAAATATTCTAAAAGAGAAAGCTAGGCCTGTTTTTTTAGTAGCCATAAGCTAGACACTCAGATAATACAACGGCTGAGGCAGAGGTTCTTTCTCTTTTTTTACCTGCTTTTCAGAACTTGTGCACGCTGATCAGTGCAGCCAGTAAGCTGGCTCAGCTGCGGTGTCTCTGGCAGACAAAGGATTCTGGACAAGCAAGCGCCTTGACCTGGAGTATGTCTGCATATACCTGTGCAAGTAAGCTACGGGCAACCTGGGGCAGAGCACTCGCTTTTCCTTTTTTAAAGCCATATCTCCTCCTAATGCCTCTTTCAATAGATCTTCACTCCATCATAGGAGGTAAAATATCTTGCCTCATGTAGTTTCCCTTAATGCCGACTTCTGAGACTCAGGTACCACACAGTCTCTTGAAATCAAGTTTTATCATGACAACAGCTCAGACACAGTAACACTGACTGAGAAAACATGCAATATGGTCAAAGGAACCTGATACAGTTGAAATAACTGAAAGAGTCTTTACAGAGAAAAGATTTCAGTGTTCTGGGATTTAACAAAACTACTAGCGATCCAGCATGAAAAGGTGCTAAATTTTGTAGTTAAGACAGTCAGACAACACTGATTTTGAAAGGTCATCTACAAATACACGCTTCATGCTAAATTCCTTTAACTCCATGACTACATGTAAATACATTTCTCAACAGAGGAGAATTTAAGAGCGTACCAAGAACAGTGACCTGTGCAGTTCTTGTGTTAATTACCTACTGGTCTGCGTGAACAGCTCTACAGCTATTTGTCAGAAATGCCTTTGTCATATTTGCAAAACTTGTCTAACATACTCTTACTATAGAACATAGTGATGCTGGAGCTATTTCCCTGTGAAACAAATGTTTTAAAGTCAATAATTAGAAGTTGCAGTATGTTTGCTGAACAAAGGCAATAAACTTTGTAAATGGTTTTAGTCTGCGGCAAATGTGAAATACTTAATGTTTAGATTTGCTGTGGGAAGGAAAGCTGAATTCCTTTTATTGGCAGAAGCCTAAAAGCACGCATGTGAACACTGACAATGGCTAAGTCATGCTAACTCGGCTGTGGGTGTAGCTCAGTATCAGCTATTGAGGGAGGGGGCTGAACAGAAAGAGAAGAAGTCAACTGACCACATCCAATTTAGTGAGATAGATAGATAGATAGATAGATAGATAGATAGATAGATAGATAGACAGACAGAGAGATAGAAAATTTGTAATTATATCAGTGATTTTCTCATTAAAAAAGACCCTTAATACATTGTCAGTCAGCTTTGAGAGCTTGATCTCTGAAGCTAAAATAGTGAAGAGCAGATGCACTAAAAGTGGGAATATCTATACAATGTGTATTTTCATGCAAGATTATCCTCTATTGAAAAACAGGTATTTCATCATTTTTTAAAGGTATAAATGTGTCATATCTAGTCCACTAATCAGAATTAATTCATTTTACAGCAAGAATAGTTACAACTGTAATGACTACGAATGATCTCGCAGGTGAGTAAAGTATGGAACTGCGCGCCTGTCCAAGATAACAGCCACTGGTCGTTTCTAGCTGTCTTGTAAAAGCAGTTGTCTGGTCTCAGAAGAACAAACCATCAACCTGGGCATTAAGCATGGTGAGGCAAGGAGTTACTGCTAAAAAAGTAGCACAGGATTACAAATCAGATACTTGGAGAAAACAAAACAACCTGGTTATGCTTATCACATGGTGACAAGTGGTCCAAAAGCCATTACTTTTTTTCAAAAGGCAAATGCACTATAAAATTAACTTAATTATGAAAATAGCAGAATAAAGCATTAAATATCTTTAATATTTAAAAACATAAATAAATTTAGTAAAACACAACTTTAAAAATCTATAATAATTGAGTGATAGCTTTACAAATAGTGTTTCCTTTTCTTATTGTGAAATTTGTGCACTGAAAAATTCTTCTTGAAAACTATTTAAAGTTCAGCTTAGTACATGAATAGTGTTTGGCACAACAACCTGTTTATGGCAGGCTGAAAATTAAACAGTAGGCTGGCAAGAAACTCACAGAAAACTGGCTTAAAATAAATTATTGGCATCTGATTTCATTATAAAGCAAATTTATTTAACAGAGCTAAGGAGTGCAGCACATTTTTCAATAAGTGGTTCAAAATCAGGATTTGGTAGATGCAAGAACAGTAACAAAATCACATTGTACTTTATTTGGTGGATCCTTGTTGTAGTTCAAAACTGGTATTTCCTCAGAAAGGTCATATGAATTATTTTTTTTAAGCAGTTTTCTGCAGCACAATAAGGCTCCAGTTTTACAAGCTGCTGCAGTGGCTCTTTCACTGGAAAAGGAAGTCCCCTTTTCAATCACTCATTTTCACCTGTGCTTGCTGCTTTCTCTTTGCCAGAGTAAGAGTTTGTGGGGCCACACAGTTATCTGGATCACCAAAAAAATGGCATAATGCGCACACAGAAATTTAGTCTGGGTTAGTTACCGAGTCCAGTTCACCCACAGCTACACACTTATACTGGTTAACATCAAGAGAGGTATTCTAGGTATATTAAGGGGAGGAAGGAAGGGAGAAAACCATCGTGAAAGAAAGTTAAAAGCTGGCTCTTGAAAGCAAGGCTGGCTCTGGTTAAAGCTGATTTTTAAAATACAGCACAATACACTTTGGAACAGGGAAGAGATGGCAGCAAACACTGATACTGTGCTGCTCTGATGGAAAAAGTTTCCTGCTAACTTCTAACACTGATCACTTTGGCATGTTCATCTTGGTTTCATACACATCTATGAAACTGTCAAACATCATGTATTTCTGAAACAGGTTTGTGCACATTTCTGTGAATGCTGCATTTTCCAAATGGATATTAGATATACTGTACTTCAAATTGGGATCTCACAGGTGGAGATACTATCCTTGTTTTGATTTTTAAGAATTCTGAAAGTTAATCGAGATACTGAAAAACTGCTTCTTAGTTATCAGATTTCCCTCATTAAAATCTGACAGATACAAGTATTTCTTGTCTCCCCAAAGTCTAAACTTAACAGATGGCGGTGGAGAATAATCCCTTTATTATAAACAACACACGCAACTATAAAGAACATGTGAGCTTCAGCTTTGAGTTTAATTTTAGGTGTAAATATAAATTTATATGAAGCTACTCAAACTTGTACTATTCTCTTGGTTTTGTTACAAAAGAATTAAAGGCACTGTAGTGCATTACTTTCAGATATCATTCAGAAGTGCTAAATGTTCTTCTCTGCTATATTTACTTCAAGAAATTCTGGGTTCCTGAACCTGGTAATTTAAACTAATTGACTGAAAAGAGTTGCAGAATGGGAACTAGCCCGTTTGTACACCAGTGCTGGTTTACAAAACTGTGGCTTCTGAACATGACAGCTGCTGATTTTTTTTGATTTACACTCACAAGATTTTTTTTTCTGTTTTAGTTCTCATCCGTTTCATAACCATGCTCATTCTCAATATTTGGGTCACAGCCACAATCCTGCACTACAGGAAAACTAAAAAGACTGATTAGAAGACATTCATCAGCACACAACATAGTTACCATCAAAAAAACCTGTCACAATTATGCTTAACCACCAGAACAAAGTCTGAGGAAGCTCTCTCTCTTTTAAGCCTAGTATTTATCCCTCAGCATAATTTGTACAGTCATGCTTATTTTATCTTAGAAATAATTCTGATGAGATACTTAAATTAAGCAGCATATTTTTATTGTTCATTTAAGACAAATTTCACTCATACCACATTTTCTTTGGACTTTTTTACTAAATGAACAAGGTATTTTGTATTTAGATGTTTATATATTCTTGTATTGCTTCAGTACTTTCTGGTTACATATAAGCAGTGTTCTTCAATTATACAAGAGCAATTTTGCACCAACATATCAACTCCTCTTTCTTCATCTGCTGCGAGTTTGGAAAACAACTCAGTTCAACATGAACTATCTGTATTTTGGGATCAAGAAAATCTGAATTAAAGCCCAATTAAAAATAAGGTTCTAAATGCGTTTTACTAAGTCACAAATCTGGTTGGGATTGTAGCGCTTACGTGCAACACTCAAATGGTACAATGTATGCAGCTGACACGGAATACCCCTGGTCACTGTCTTCAATGTACCCACCTTTCATTAGGATAAGAGCAAAAACTCAACTATGAATTTTTATTTTTCAACCTGAGCTCTCATTCACTGAACATACTGGTTTGGGAACAGCAGAGACTAGATCATATAGAAATTAATGAACCTTTGACAAACAGTTAAAAACTGTATTGAAGCAGAAGTTCCTGAACCGATACCCACAGTCCCCAGATGCAATCCACAGTGACCTGTTGACCTGTGCAGCTTGGTGCATCACAGCAGACTCCTCTCCAGTGGTTATCAGGTGTTCATGGTACTGCTCTGTGCTTGGTTAATCTTTAGCCTGTCTGTGCTGAAGAATGTAAAGACTTCACTTCAATTTTTGCTTTGGCGATTCTAATCAATTTGTAGTAGGTACATTTTAAAAAAAGGAAAAGGATATTCTTGAGAACTATTACTGGGGGATTTTGCTTGTGGAAGTAATGCCTTTCCGACCAAAAGTTACAGCAGTAATCATACAGCTTGCCTTCATTTCTCATTACATTCTCCAAAATGGACAGATACGCCTTTTCAAATGACTTCTTGTAGTATTGCTGGTGATTGGCAAGTTAAAACCAAGGCACCCTTGGTCCTGACACCCATGTGAAGACTGCAGTGGCTGCATTGGAGGCAGGTTTTCCATGCAACACACTCAGTCATTGGAATCTTGTGGAAGAGCGGGATCTGCAAAAGCAGAATTTGCTGCCAGCACACCCTCAGCGAACAGACTGAGACCTTCACAGCGGAACAGGGAGCTGCTTTGCAGGCTCCAGTTTTAGAGCAGGAAGGGGTAGGAAGAGGTATGTCTGTGGACATACGATTTCATGTATCTCACATTACTGAGAGCAAGTTCAAAGATGAGGATTTTTTTACTGCGCCAGTAAAATGTATAAATGTTTTTATGTTGGTTGGTTAAGTAACTGTGAACATTCTGTTACTGGTTTTACTAAAGCTGTGTAAAACACCTGATGTGGTTTCGATGGTGGCAGATGGCATGTGATACATTCTCCAGGTTATATTAATAAATGCCATTCTTTGTGATCAATTAATGTCATTCTTACAGTTAATTTTCATTACACTTAATTTTTTATTCTGTTTCCATCTATGGAGAGAAAATGAAATATTCATTACAGGTCACTAATGGGCAGCTTTCACCTTACTATTTGAAGTGTCAGGCTCTATATTAACATGTAAAATGCTAAACAGCTACAGCATCTTAAAAAAAAAAACCACCACACTTGTTTCTCATCTCATTTTTTTAATTAAAGCCTCTTCTTGATAAAGAAATATTGGTATGGAGTCCAAACCCTGCTATTGAAGTTTTTCATACTCCTGAGTGATGCTGTAGCATAATGAAGACACTCCATTTTCAATTTGAGGATCAGCACTTCCAAGTTGGGTTTTTTTCCCTTTTTTTTTGGTCATAAACCACTGAAAGTGCATTTAAGAAAAGTTCTTTGCAGATTACTTAACATACTGAGAATAAATTGCCTTTGAAACTCACAGAAAAACAACAGACTGAGGAAGAGGAACAAAGCTGAATAACTCACAAGCTTAAATTAATTTTGTGGACTTGGAAAGCTGGACCATGAGTTCCCATTCAAGCTGCAAGAGATAGGGGACAAATCAGAAGGCAGCAGTAAATGGTTTTACAGACTTTTTTTTCCTCTTCCCATAATTTCTTTCACTTTCATAAGGTAGAAGTGTGGTCAAGTCCTGGGCAAGCCCCATGACAGTGCAGACCTAGTTGTTTCCCAGTATGTAAACCATAATCTTCTCTGAAGCTGGATTAAAAGCAACAGCTTTAGACAAGATACACAGGGAGGATAAATCTTGTTAAACTTGTCATTCAAGAGTATCAGGGCGGACACCAGCAAGTTGTTTGCTGCATAATGCAGCAGCGGACTAACAACAGGCAGGGAAAGCATCTTGGATTTTCTGTCGTGCATGTAAGCCAGGAAGCAACTTTTCTCCACAGGGCTGGAAGTAATATGGCTCCATTCACAGATCCCATAGAAGTGCTGAATTACACACCCGGGGTCTAAATTGCATGGCAAGCTCACAGGATTAAAATACCCTTTGCTGTTCGGGCTGGTGAAGGGTGGGTCCTGTCAGGGCTTTCAAAAAGTGTGAGGCTTCTTGCCTGTGAAAAGACAAGATCTGAATTCTAGTACAGCCCACTGCAGTTCAGTGTAACCCCAAACCTCTGCAGCTGTGGATCTGATGAACTACGACTGTGTGTCTGGTAACAGGCTACAGGCTGCATTCAGCCACAAAGCTCATTTTAACAGCATGGAAGAGAAAACATGAATTTATCATCAGATTTACTATCCTCCCCCCTACCCCCCCCCAAAAAAAAAACACCACAAAAAACCCCAACAAACCCAAACCACGATTCCAGAGGTAATAGGTTGCAGGTCAGAAAGTGAGGAGCAGTGGAAGGTGTGTATCATTCACTTCTCCCAAAAGCCTATTTCTGAACTCTCCTCGGAGAACAGAGTATCGTACACAAATGCAAAACCATCCTCTCCCCCACCCTACAGGCCTCCGTGTGGTGCAGGGTAGGACTACGTGGATTAATACATCTACACGTTTCTTTGTGTAGCCAAAGATTTTATTGCTTGGACAGCTCAGAAGTCCCTGTCCCCGTCTGACCCCTGAGCCTCTTCCCCTGGCTTATGTTGTGCACGTAGCTGCTCCCTCACCCGGTTCTGCTCATCCAGGTTATTAACACAGAACAGAAAGCAGCGGGGTGGGGCGGTGGACACGAACCTCAACTGCTGGAGCTCAGAAGCCGATTTCAGAGCACTTTGACACTTTGGATGAAGTAATTCATAATTAGCTAAAAGGTCCCAAACAGCTTACAACTTGCAGAGTCTTCACTCACTCCTTTAAATGAAGTAAAATTACTCTTCCTCCACCAAACAATCATTACCCATTTAAGGACATACGTAATATGGCGGGGGGGGGGGGGGAAGGAAAAAACCCCGCAGAGCCCACAGAAAGAACTATTATAAATTAAAAACTACACAGATGTGGAAATAAACTCAAATGAGGTAGTTTCCCAGCCATCTATTTTCTATTATGATAAATACTGATGTATTTATTATATGTAAATATTATGATAAATTTTCTATGATGATAAATTACTTCCCTGCTAATCCTTTTCAGGCTAGTTTGTTCCATTCCCTTCCAGATTCTTCAATACTTGAGATTCATATTTATGTATGAAGCAGAACATGAAAAGTTGCCTTCATCATTAATAATGGTCTAAGGATGTCACAGTTTAGATTGTAAGGAAGCTGAAAAAACCCTTAAAATAGGATGTTATTGAATTCTTGGTTTTTACTGAATTTAAGTTGCTTGATTTTGAGCTAATTCTCAAAGATACTCAAGTTCTTGGAGATGATGGCTGTTGACATCACACAGGTGTTTGGGAGCCACAATAAACATCACCATAAGAACCTGCCAGCTCATCACTTGTCCTGGATCCAACTGAAAGACCTTGGCAGTCTCACAGACCCAAATCCTGACCTCAAGTGTTTCCTGCCTGGTGGCAAGACAGACACAGAGACATCTTCAAGTTACAGACCATTCCATTCCACCTTGGAAGTGGTTTGGGGCAAGCACCATCTCTGTCTTCCAAAAAAAATCCCATCTTGGGCCCAAGGGTAAAATAAGAGGTTTTTTTACACTACAAGATACTCTTGATGAAATATAATTTGGGATACCTAAAGGACAATTTAAATAATTGTCATAATTTTGTTCATGCCACGTTTTGTTTTGTTATTTCGGCTCATAGTGTCAGCAGCCTGAACAGGTCCTTTTGTCTGTTATGTGGTATGGCTGAGCGGCAGGAAGCCAGCTTTAAGAGGGAAGTCACCTCGTTTTATCTGTTAAGTACTCTGGAAACTAATTTAAAGGACAGAACCTGTACCAGCCTAAAATACAACAAGAGAAGTTAGCTGCTAATGGTTATGATTCAGATTGAAAGGTAACATGGCTCCCTGCTGAAAAGAAACTCTACTTACCACCTTACTGTAATTGCAAGTCACCTGCGTGTGTGTATGCCTACTCTGGGACGTACACAACTTCTGCTTCTGAATGTGGAGGTTTTGCTCAGCTGAGACAAGATGCTGACTTGTCTCATAAGATACAACAAGCATAAATGGAAGAGCACGCTTCCTACACCCCAGTGTCCCCTGTCACGTAAATCAGGACCCTAATGAAGCACAAACTGAACTTGTGTAAAGCGTATTTTAAGTTACCCAATTACCATGAAGAAATTCTTTCACCTTTGAGCAACTGATGACATACAAATTCCACCGAGCTGACTTCCAAAACACAGACTTATCTTGAGAGACTGTAAATTGTTTTCTCTGAGATGCACCATCCGCATCACTTCCAGTCCTCACGGTCTCTCTGAGCTCAAGGAGATTTTCCTCTCCCAGCACCGATGTTTGTTTTAAGCTTGCACATACGCCCACTTTCCCGGTAATAAAACTTGCATTGCTGTAGCTACAAATGGAAGCACAGAAGGGAGCTCCCTCATGGTATTTATCAAGCCCTCCCATCGCTCCAGAGCAGACAAGTGGCTACACAGACCCTACTGAATCCCAGTTGGCACCCAGTACACCAAGGCTGTGAAACGCTGGACAACACCACACAGGTGTGTGAGGCCACGGGATCCAGCAAGTAGATGCAAGTCCTGAAGCTGCAGCCAGACGTGCACCTAGTGACAAGAGCAGCACACAGAGCCTGTGTGACAAATGGAACACAGCTGAGGTAAGAGACACAGCTAGGGCCACCAAATGTGAAAAAGGGTTCAGATGGTGGGGTCCTCGGCTCCTTCAGCCTCAAAACAGTTAAGGTATGAAATAGGACAGACACTTCCAAAAAAAGTTTCCACCAATTCATTCATTAACAAGAAGTAGCAGGTATCCAAGATACACCGCTAACATGGCAATTCCGCACTTACAGTCCAAGCAGTTGGTGAGCCCAAGGAGAAGAGGAGGGTTGGCTGTGACCCCACGAGCCTGATGTACTTCCTGCGGGGTGGCCATGCCTACCCAGTGGTGCATTGGCATCTGGGGCAAAAAACAAATCATGAAGAGCTAGCAAGGGTGATGAGAAATGACAAGAACTGGATGATCTAAGAGGCACACTGGGACATGACAATATAATACTGTATGTACAAGTAGGCTCACATCTCGGAACAAAGGCTGAAGGTCTATCCCCCAAAATGGGGCGATGAGACTGAAGCATCGCAGACAGTTGCCTTGGCTGTGAAAGCATCTCTACATAGCTCCTCCAAGCAACCTAGAAAGGGCTGCAGGGACATGCAACTGCTCCACACTCTGCTCTTGCTTTTCAGGATGAAGATGCATCTTTCCAGATTTCTGTAAGGTATGCAGGACTACATACACTCGTAACCTGGTAATTTTGCTGCCTTTCACTGTGACTTTCATTTTGAAAGATCACTTTAATCCTGGAGCTTCTGTAAGATTACTGGGGCAAAAGCAGCAGTGGTCAAACCTAGCTTCACACTTGCAAGTATCAAGTAGCAACTTGACTTTCTTACCCTTATAAAACGATGCTTCCTGCCTACAAAGGGGCAAAGATTCAAAATCTCAATCTTCATTACAAGGCCCAGTAATTAGTATCCCTGTGCTAATAAATTATAGTTCTTCTGAGTCCCTGCTTCTCAAAGCAATGGTTTTATGGTGAGCTTTTCCATTTGTTGCAGCAGTTTCTGGGGAGAAGTAGATTTGATGTGTTTAGACTTAGTGTTCTTTTCTGCCACACACATCTCAGTAGACTTGTCTCATTTCTCAGAGGAGCATGTCTGAGTACATCATTGTCCACTTTATAGGCAATCTCAGCAAAGAACATGAATTAGTTTCTGAACTGCTCCATCAACATCTTTTACAGAAATCCAAAATAAAACCATTTCCCACTCTCATGGGGGATACTTCAAAGCAGTAGGCAAAACTCCACGATCCATGGGATACTGATAATCCCCCAAGTGGTTTATAGGATCATCTTAAAAAATAACAAATGTTTTCAATGTAAAGTGTAGTATGTGCAGAGATGACAGTCCATAAAATATTCTGAAGATCAGCTGTAATGCACTGAAAAGGCACCAAGCCTGCTGGAACTCAAGGAGCATCTGGATGATGCTCTTAGTTATATGGTTTAGTTACAGTTAGTCCTGCAAGGAGCAGGGAGTTGGACTTGATGATCCTTATGGGTCCCTTCCAACTGGAGATATTCTATGATTCCATGAAAAAACAAATGAATCACTATTTTAACATGAATGCCGAGGAAAAATAACCAGGAATGCAGAGAAGACTGAAGTTCTCCAACTCCCTCAACTGGACTATGGACTATATAAACACAAATGCTCAAATTTCTAATGAACATCTGACACTACCTGAAAAACTAAAGAGAAAATGCATATAATTTCTTGCAGCAGCTTTCCTGACCTTGGTGACTTCAGAGAGCCACTGAACACCTCTCAAAAATGTAGGAGGTTCAGTGTCTTCAACAGAGGTAGTAAGAGATTTAGACACTTGCAGTGAAGCTTCAGCATTTCAGTGTTTCAAATGTGACCACTGGCACTGACTGCCAAGATACCCGAGCCTGCTGCACGTTTCCAAGTCCCACATGGTACTGTGGTCCACGTCACGTTTTGGTTACAGCATCAACCAAGCTAAGAAGCACAAGAACCATAGTATCTCCTTCAGTATGCAGACTTGGCGCTGGATCACTGGCAGTGCTGAGGAGTTGAGCTTTGGCAGGAACCACTAGAAGTAGGAAAATGCAGTACACAAGTAGGACAGAAGTGGAAATCTCCTTGCAGAAAGGTCTTTGTGACAACTAACACATTAACTCCAATGGGGTCTTCCTGTCCAGCTTCTGTCCTGGTGAGCTCTTGGATGGGAACCAAAGAGCAACTTCTCTACAAGTGTCGTGAGCTTTTGTTTCCAAGTTTGACCCCTGATTTTTCCATAAGGTTAATTTGCAGCTTGGCTATGCTATTTGTTTACTCCTGTGAAACAAAAGGACTTGCAACAAGAGAATTTCTATAGATAAAGTCATCCAGGCCATAAAATATCCCGCTCGCTGGGACAGCCCTGTTACAAAAGGAAAGTGTTTAAACGACAGTGACTTTAAGACAAATATTCCTTGGTTCAGGAATATGCTCTTCTCTCAAAAACTCTAAAAGGTTAGACTGGACAAAAAGGAAACAACACAATCTCTGGGAACTAATGCTTAAGAATTCTTTGCATTCTACAGATCAGCAGACGGAAGCTCTGTCTCAAGCAGAAGGACAAGTGAGAAGATCAGAAGAGCAGCTTTGCCTTTTGTGTCCTGGGTACAAAACAAGGCTTGTGCCCATCACACCACTGGCCAGTTATACACAATTATATCCACATTACAGCTCAACACAGCCCACGCTGTTCCTTTGTTCTGGGACAAACTGCATGAACAAAAACTGAGGAGTGCTATGATACTTCAGTTCCTGGAGGCACTGAAAACACAAGGGCCGTGTGGAACCTATGCTAAGTTGGCCCTGCTTTGGAGGCAGAGGTCAGACCAGAGGACCTCCAGTGCTCCCTATCAGCCTGTATCATTCTACAGTAGCTTCTCAATACAGCCTGCTGCATCTATAGCTAATAACTATTTGTACAGGTATAGAATGTATAAACTGTGGCTAGTAAATCCTATAATACAGTACATTTCCTAAAGTGTCAGGTGGAACAGGGCTCCAGGGCTTCCCAGCAAATGAGGGCAAGCCAAGGAAAGGAAGTGCAGCAGACCCAGCCCGAGCACCTTATGACCTGCCACAACAGCTCCCTTGGAGCCTGCGCTTCCTCCACACAGCCTCTGCTTGGCTTGCTTTTGAGCAACCCTTGCCTTTCCCATATCTGCCCCAGCAGTTGCCTATACACTTATATATTTCAATTAATTACCAGCTTCTCAAATTCAAGAACTATTTACCTTACTCAAATAGTTTATTTAAAAATATATATATAATATTCTCCAATTCAGAAAAGGATAGAACTTCCCACAATGTAACATTTTTTTATATATTTATATATATAAAATATTTACGCATTCAGTGAATGGAAACAGTTTTACTGTATACATTTTTAATGCTGTACTCTATGCAAATCTGCATTACCTAAAAATATACCGTACTTCTGTAAATCGAAACAAGCAGGGAAAAAACACTGTAGCTGTGCGCTGGGTCATCACACCTGACAGAAATTATATGAGTTTTAGTTTTGAATTTAAGAACTCACAAACAACATTTCACTTTGCGAGTGCATAAATAGAAGACTGAATACATTCTGGCTCTGTTAAACTGAACTGCAGTAGAGGTTAAAAAATGTAAATATATTTATTCATTTTCAGTATTTCAGTGTTTCCAAGTCCACCTTTCATGATAGTGTTAAATAAAACATGGTCCTATCCTTCCAAACATTTCAACACTCTTAAAAAAAAACAAAAACAAACAAACAAAATTTTAAAGTGAAATGTCCTCCTTCATTGAAGTGTTAGATCATATTTTAAATTACTGCACTCCCACACAATATTTTATATATATATATTTTTAAATATATATATATTTATATATATAAAGAGACCAAATAGGAGACTACATTTTTTACTGTCAATATGTTGAACTTTGCATACTGTAGTTGTATAAAACATGCATTTTCTGGGACAATTATGAACACATCATGAATGAGCCCACATAAATTATATTTTTTGTACAACTCCAAGTTAAAAAAAAAAGTCCGATTAAGTGCCTCCAAGGCCCTTTCTTCCCAGCTATCAGTTCTCAAAACACACGACTGAAATCTTTACCTACACCTACAGCTATGTGCTAGAGAACCAGATTTAAAATTTTAAAATACATCTACAGTATGTTTAATGTTTGTGACAGTCCTTGGATATCGTCTTGCGAAATGTAAAAATAGTCACAGATTCTTTTTTCTTTTTTTTTTTTTTCCAGAAATAAAAAACACATCTAGGAGAGTATGCAAAAACAAGGCAAAATGAAGTTTCATAGCACTTAATGAGGGTTAATATAAGTCAATAACTAATATTGAGGTTTGTAAAAAGGGCTGGATGAGCAGTTACAAGCAAACGGTCTCGTTATTCCACTGGTATCAGACACTGTATCTGTAACCAACACTTCCTCCACCCTTAAAACCAGTCGATATACATTCAAAATATGCTGACATTGATATACTTACTAGGTGTAAAAATAGTGCACTATTTTTTCTGCCACAAAGCAAAATTGCATCCTAAGAGCTGGTAAACCTTCTTTTTTCCTTAAATAGAGAAAATGGGCAAAAAACTTGAAAAAAAAATTAAATTAAGGCAATTAGACAGGTAAAACAGGACTGCCCATGATGATGTAGCTGAAACTAGTATATACTTCCAACTTATACTAGCTGCTGAACACTGACATGCAGCTTCTGATAGACGTGTATGAATGATATAAACTTCAACATTATGGCTTTATACAAGTGCATAGTTGCAACTGCAATAAGTAACGGTATCTGATTAATAAGCATAAAAAAATAAAGTGGAAAGATTTTTAAAACCCTCTTGCAGTATTACAGTACAATATATATACACAGTATAATGGTCACTTCTTACAGATGCAGTCTATATCACTGTGGTGGATCTTCTTCCTGTTCTTCTTGCAGACATGCTGGTGGCATCTTTATGAAAGCTGAAAAGTCAGTTTCTTCCGTTTTAATATTCATTCCTCTCAATTCTCTTATGAAATGTAGTGTATGTGTCTTGCCAAGAAAGCTTTTGTGGAACAGAGTTTAAAAGGTTACCTAACATATCCTTTTACTATTTACCAACCATTCCTCAATTTGATCAGTCACTCAGGAGAATACAGGAAAACCCTCAGAGATTAGTAATTTATATTGCAGCAAAAATGTAAACCTCTGATATATATAGCACAATCTCTCAGGAAAATATATATTTTTAATATATTTTGGGATATGTTTCAGTCTTGCCGTAACGGGAAGAAAATTATCACCTTGAACTGTGTCTGCATTCACGGAAAGCAGTTAGCTGAAAAAGAAGCAGGAAGTTTAGTAAGTAAATGCAACAAATGTAAATCTCTCAAAAATACACTTCCTCAAAGTCTTCATTTAAGATGGGCTCATCAGCATACTTGGGAGAAACATCATTCCTCTGCATCAACAGCACATCCTTACGCATTATAATCCCAACCCCCTTGTAACATAAGAGGGTAAAGTATGATATGCACAACAGTCACTTCTAGAAGCTTAGTAATTTTTAAGCTTTTAATACATAAAGATGCAGTATATTTAATTAATGTAATGCTTGTTACTGTAAACACTAAGCCAGTTAAATTCTACAAGAGCTGGTATCTCAGTTAACTGAGTACACCCCTGAGGTACAGCCCTAGTGCTGCTGTCGTTGCCCATTATTTTATAGGGCTGAGACACACCTTACATACTATGTAAAATATTTCTTAGGAATTTAACATTTAGGGTTTGGTGTTTGTTTGGGTTTTTTTGTGTAAACATATCATTGCATCAACATGTGAAATGATTAAACACCGAGAACTATAAAATAGTTATCACTGTTTCCAGTACATTCACACTGCATATTTAAGTAAGCCATGGGACAAATCAGATCAGTAAATTGGCCGTTATCTCTTCTAAAGCAGTTAAGGAAACTGCATCCCAGAAGCTGCAAAGCCCGTTTGTTTACGTAGTTTTCAAATGCATGGTTAGGTACCCAAGAAAGCACAGCACTGCAAGGGAAAGCCAAGTCAAATTCACTTCATAACACAGGTAGAAAAGCAAAATGCAGAACTCTGGTGATTTCATGTCTGCTAGCCACAGAAAGTTTATGTTAAAAGCTTAAAAATGAGAAGTATTTGTAAATACCAATTCTGTCTCAGCCAACCATCCAACTGCTACAATCTCCCTTTCAGCATTCAAAAATTATCTACAGAGGTTACCAGTAGTAGCACTACAGATTAGCAACTACTTTGACAACAGGAGATACTTTCTCTTTGGGCAGGCAGACATGAATTTTGAATAAAGATCTAAAATTAGAAAAACAGAAACACTGACAAAGGCAACAACATCGTTTTAATGAAAATGACTCCTCTAAAAATTCATCGACATCATGAACAGAATCTCATTTTCATTGTTTAAAATATTAAAATGAGATCTTGTATTTTCTCTGCTTTGAGAAACAAAATCTAAGATAGCATGCTGTATTCAAAGGCAAACAAATCCATTCCTCGCTATTTAATTTACCCCTTATACTTCTTCAGAAATCAAAAACATCGTCATCACCATCATCATCATCATCAATATCATCAACATCATCAAATGACCAATCCCAGTCCTTAAATGCCAGATCAAGTAATCTGCAACAGGAGGGTTTGATACTTAATGTGTGTCACGCTTCTATAAAAGACTTCAAAATTCCATTTGTTATCACTAAATCTTTTCAAATAAAAGATTGTGTTAAGGTAGGTGGGTTCCTTCCTTCGCCTATCATGGAATATGAAGATTCAGTTAGTGTTCATGTAAGCCACAAATATTGTATTCACTGGAAATTTATCCCACAAATTATTCAATTCTATAGAACACTTACCATACCGATTTTCCCTCCCCCAAAAGTCAGTAGAAAAGACCAACATGTACATTTAATAAAATTATCTACTTTCTGTTTTGCTGTTGTTCTTGTTGACTGAGGTGCAGTTTTACGCTCTCCTGCTGTCCCTTTCCAGACAATAACACCAGACTAACAACTTTTCCAGTAAAATCAAATCATTTTGATTGCTGAACAGAACGTCAAATAAAATAATGCCATCTGCATTTACAAACAAGTACAGTAGGATTTCACTCTATGCCAAACACAGCGGGATTACACTACACAGCTACCCTGTAGCTCATTATTTAAAGCTAAGCAGTGCCAAAAAAGAGGATGTATCAACTTGTTCCCAAGGCATTGCTGCCTGCACTCCTTCTATGGTCAGTATGGAACAAAGCAAGCAAGCCAGGGAGACCCTGTCAGCAAATGAGTCATTTTACCTATTTTAGGCATTTATTTTGGGATGGGATGAATCATTGTCTAGAGGCATTCATCTCTTTCTGTTGTTATCAAAGGATCTTAGACAAATATCTCAGGTACTTAACTTCTCAATTGCTATAGCTACAAGAAATGAAACCCAGTCTAGTCATCTCTCCAGCGAGCTCAATGGATTTTAAATCAGGATTATACACCAACCACAGCAGGAAGAGATAGAAACCTTACCCTAACAGAGAGTTCACTGTGTTCTAACTAAAACATGCCACAGTGTTTTATACAGTTAATCACATGTTGTAAACAAAATGGGCTTCAGGGGTTTTTTGAGCTTTCAGGTTTTAAAGTTTTTACACTTTTAAATGGGATATATTCCTGGAAAGGCTCAATATTTATTCATTATGTGAATTATGGCTATTGGCATTTGTGAACTCTTAAAGAATTTATTAGGCATTAAAATAAAGGTTATTTTTTAAATTTGGAATTATCTTTTTGGCACAATCCAATTGAGCAGATAACCAGAAATAGTGTGGTCTATATAAAAAGCTGGTTGGTTCTTTCTTAAATCAACATGAAGAACAACAGCCAGGAAGACCTTGGAGAAGCAATCACTGTGTGAGATTCCTAGCAGGGACAGCATTTATAGGACCATGTATATTGGAAGGGATCTCAGGAAGTCTCCAGCCCAACCTCCTGCTCAAAGCAGGGTCAGCTACAAGGTTATCCCAGGCTGCTCAAGGCTTTGTCTTGTCAGGCCTTGAAAGCCACCAAGGATGGAGCCTGTCCAGCCCTCCTGCCCAGCCGTCTGCATTGGCTTTTCCTTCTATCCAGGTGGAATCTCTCTTGGTACAACCCAGTCCCTTGTCTCTCACCCTCCCACTGTGCAGCACTGAAAGCCTGGCTCCGTGGCTTCACACACAGGGGCAGGCTGCTATGATGCTCCGCTAGAGATGTCCTTCACCCAGGCTGACCAAGCCCAGCTTCCTCAAGTCTCTGCTCTGACCATCCTGGTGGCCTCCACTGTACTTTATCCAGTTTGTCAGTCTGGCTTGAATTTGGGGGCCCAAACGTGGAGGCAGTATCTCGCTGCAGACTAAGGAGTGAACAGAGGGGGATAATATCTTCCCTCAATCATCTGGCTGCAGTCCCAGAGCCTGCCCTGCTGCCAGGGCCCACTGCTGGCTCATCTCCAGCTTGTCCCCAGATTTAACAGGCAACTACATCTTCATTCTTAATAAAGTCAGTAACAGAAAATTAATTATTCCATATGGCAAGCCCTTGCACAAAAGCTTCATAGAAGCACCAGTCAGATATAAATTGGCCACAGCAATTACAGTAATTTATAAGTATGTGGTTTCTAATTAAAAGTGTTTAAATCCATACAAATTTCCACTGGTTTGACAGACCTGCATTAGTACGGTGATAGGTAACATGACCTCACAGAACTACACTTTTCCACCTGTTAGGTACATTTGCAAAGCTAACTTTGGAAGTTTAATTGCAAAAATAAAATGGTTTACACACAAAAATATTAATCCTCCTCCTTTTCTCACCATTACAAAATATACAGATAGAAAAAAAAAAACCCTAAACATTCAAGACTGATTTGTAGTGGAGGACCGCAATTAAAAAGAATAGTAGAAGATTTTAAGAAGGGTGTTATAGAAACATTATTTTCAGAAGACCTAAGAATAGCTGAGGAAAAAGAATCAGAGATGTTGACAGCAAGAAACAGAGTAACACTACTGAATTAAACTGTAAACACTATGCAGAAGAAAACCATTCTACTTGTCCCCCAAGCTGTCATGATTATTTCCTTGATTCATGCTTTAAACCAATAACTAGTTTTGCACAAAGAAAATCTTCAATAATTGGTCCCTGAAAAGTAGTGATTAAAAAACATTTTATCTTCATAGGTATAATTAAAAAAAAATCTAATAATTTAAAATCCAAATTATGAGGTTTGACTTTCTTTTAAATATGTAAAAGCAAATCACTATTAATTAGACTGTATGGAAGTTAGGAGGGAAGTGAAATTAAGCTACTTTGAGTCCTTTCACTATGCATTTCCACACACTAAAATACCAGTATTTTTTTAAGATCTAACTGTGTGTAGCATAAGGCTGTTTTGGGATACCAGCAGCATCACAGTAAGAGCACGCTCACCCTGCATTCCCCGCTGTAACTCTGGCACCTCGCCCTACCAGCCAGCTCAGATACTGGTGGCAATCTGCTCACAGAATCAAGGAGAGCAGCACTGCCCACTCACTGCCAAATTATCTCTCTGGAGAAAAGCCTTAAGCCTTTGCTGAACTGTCCATTGCTGCTGGAATACTGCAACAAACAAAACAAGCCAGACCAAACTTTCCACAGGCTGTCAGCAACTGGGCACTGATAGCTCCAAGTATGAGCTAGTACTCTAGGTGATGAAAGAAGCAAATTCAAAGAAACCCAGAAATTCTGTACGGTACAGTCACATAAGCACTACCTGCAGAATGCTATCATTTCCACAACACAGTATAGGATTTTGCCCCTTAAAATTGATATAGTAATAGATTACTGGGTTTTGTATGGACATTTTTTTCCCAAATCAGAGGAACTTGATAAGACTATTCCTTTAGGAATCATGAGATGTGAGCATGAGTCCTTCTAGGCTGAATGAGGAATTGAAACCAATTCTCCCACCCTTGGGGAAGGGAGCTCCAGCAACATGACCAAAAGGCGACCCCAAACCTTCCCACCTTCCTGCTCTCTTTCAAAAAGCACAAATGAAGCTCTGACAGGTGCCTACCACTGCTGCAACAGGCTCCATGCCGTGGAACCTGCATGGGCAGGGACACAGAAGTTAAACTCATCTGAACTAGCTTTTCACTGTAGATGCCCAGAGCATGCTGTATCCTCCTTTTCTACACTAGGAGGATATGCATCCTGAAAACAACTCTTTCTAAATATCAACTGTCGTGGAGTCAGACACAGACATATACATTTGGTCACCTGAAACACAATCTCACATACAAACCTGCAATCAGGTGCTTAACCTTAGAGCAGGGTGGGAATTCAAACACACGCCTCAAAACCAAGCAATAAAGAAATAAAAGACACCTAGTCTTTTGCTATGTGTAAAGCCTTCTAGACTGCTTTTTGAAGGCACCCAGTTCTCTCCAAGATCCATTAGAACCACAAGCACTTATCTTCATGGCTCAACTTCAAACCAGGTGCAGTGGTGGCCATTTTGGAGATCATTAAACCATTTTTTCTTTTTTCTTTTTTTTAAATCTTCACACCTCTCTCAATGACATTTTGCCAAGTTAAATCTCATTTTCCCTACCAGCTGCCAGTTCACAGGAACTATTAAGCTACATACAATGCTACAAGTTCTGCCTATTACAGGTAAGAGCAATAGGATATGTTGTCAGTATGGTAGGGCTTTTAAACAACAGAACAAACACAGTGGCTCTCCTAATAACTTAACTAAGGTTTATAGAAGATGACATTCTAGAGATCACATATCAGAAGTCAACAACATTTGTTGTCAACTGTCCTCATCAACATGTATGACATTAATTGTAGTAAAAGGTTTAAAACAATAAACTGAATAGCAGCTCTTAAGTCACCTTGGTTTGTTTGGAGGAAGCTGTCGACTTGGTCGTCTGATGGACTGGTTTGGCTGTACCTTCATGGAAGTTCTGGGAGAAGATCGAGCAAAGGGGTCTGGTGCTGGAGGCTTCTTGGGTATTTTTTTCACCAGTCGGCTCACCCATTTTTGCTGTTCTTCTGTAGAATTAGCTAACAGTAGTAGATTCTTTGCCGTTGAAATATCATAGTACACTGTAATAAGAATTTTTAAAATAGAAATGAATATTGTTATTACTCTAAACATGTCCCCACATCAAAAATTAGTTGTCAGATTACCACACTCTCACAGTTAACACAGAGAAATCAGCAGGGAAATCAAAAATGAAGCGGACCAGGTTTTGCTGAACTCTGTGTTTCCTGGTTGCTGACAGTGCCTCCTGCTTTTATTTAGAGGGTAACAACTTAGTACTAACACAGTATCTTCGTTAGTACTAACGAAGATGGAAAAAATCAAGGAAAGGTAACACAAAGAGCTGTGCCTGAGCCTAAGAAACTATGGAACCTGAAACTTCACTGCATATCATCTATTTCATAACACCCACTAACACTATCATTTTATGGAGCAATCCAGCACAACACACAGCGTGAGCTGCCTTACCACTACCACGTGTTACAGCATGATGCTGACAACACAGCAGGTATGTACATATATTGGCCACCCGCCATTAACTCACAGCAGTGAGCTGAAACTTGTGTAGACATCTTTAGAGAGCTTCTGACAGCTATATACTAACAAAAGAAAAACCTACCTGTTTCTGTTTAGTTGGTGTCAGACCACTACTAGAATCCTCAGTCCTATTAGATCACCCTGTGACTCCAGTGACTGTATGCATATTCAAATACCTGCTATTTACCTTTGCAAGGTGCTATAATCTCTTCTTTTTTATCCATATGATCTTTGTGACATTTGATATGGCAACGGCGACATTCTAGAGCAGGAGGAGGTTTAAACATATGCCACAGTGGCTTCATACAAGCTTCACAATTGGTTGGGAAGTGATAAAGTGTGGGTATAAACTCATGTCCTTTGTGACAAATGTAATTTGACTTCTCTCCCATGGGCTCCACGGGAAATTCCGGTTCCTTTTTGCTCTCTCCTTCATTAGCATATAGAATCTAAAATTAAAGCAAAATCATCTCAGTACTCTTATATGACAAACAAATTAAGAGTAATTAAGTAGAAAGATTGAAAAAATACTATGGAATGGATTTTTTCCAATTTATTTTTTTAGTGAATATTCCAGTAGACAAAGTTATGAAAATATTTTTGACAATGTGCAAAATACCATCTTTGTTACACTAGAAACATTAATTTATTACTGAATACCTGGAATATCCTAGGAATTTCCTTGGCGTCTGCTCTGTACACATCAGTCTGAGTGACTGGTCGAACATGGAAGAGTTTGCTATAAGAAATTATTTCAATAACAAAAAAAAGTAACCAAAATGATAAATTTAAATTGACAGATTAAGTTAGGATACAACATACCACATTAAGACTTAGAGCCATTAAAGATTTGTCAGTATAAATTTCTGATCACTTGATTAACTTCCTATCTTTCAATCTTGCACATGAACTTCCCAAAACCCTAAATAAAAAGAAGTCACGAGTATCCAGCTATATTTGCAAAAAAAATGACAGCACTGAAAAACCAACATCATGTGCCTTTAACAATTGCCAGTATCTTTCTAACACAATCTTCTGCCCATGCACCAATCTCTAAATATCCACATTCTGTATTTATTAAGAAAATAAATTAACCAACTATACAACCCACATGTAAGGACATCTTGTAAATTAAAATGTACAAACACTTAAAATCACAGTCTCTCCGCTACAGTTTGCTTAACATTTTTTGCTACAATGTGTATGCAAGCTAGGTCGAGCTGAGCTAGTGGATGCAGTTCAGTTGCATCAGAACTCAACAGAGCTACCTGTACGAGACTGAGCACCACACCACCGCTGCACCACTGCTTACAACCGATACTTAAGCTCCCAGCTCTGCAGGCCAAATTGAAGAAGTATGCCCCACTTGATATTGTGCTCCCAGACTGCACCTCAAAAGGCCTTTTGTCAAAGTCTTTCCAACAAAGTTCACCTACAAATCAGACAGAAGTAATCTCATGTGATAATACTTACTCTATATCTAATACCATATAGGGATTAGATTGTTCTTTATCTTGTTCACTGTCATAGAACAGGATCTTCTTACTGCTCACAATTACATACTGTTAAGAGACAGAAAAGGATGAAATACACATTTTTATCAAGCTTGTCAAAGATGTCACAGCAATTACCTCAGATGCCACAGCAATATTCTTCTACAATTTTATTAAATGGTAGTCAAGTGGAAAATAGTAGCACTGTATTCTAAGCCCATGATTTGCAAATAAATTCATTGTACAATAAATACAATTCTTATTACCTGATAAAACAATGTATGTTATCAGAGTAATTGATTTGTTTAAACAGAATTAAGTACCTTTGAAGAGATAAAAATGAAAGTCTGGAAGAAAGTAAGAGAAAAGCTTTTAATTTCTATTTTACTTGGATTGGGAGTGAAACTAACTGTCATCTTATGATGTCTATTTTACATGTGGAGTTCACAACTAATAGGGATGGTACTCACAAACATCACTGTTATACTTACCAGCATTGCTAGCAATTTTCACAAAAATGCTCGTTACCTAGAAGACCACCTATTTCCAGAACTATGTCAAGTGAACTGCTATGAAACTGTGCAGTTACTCTTTGGGCAAAGACCAACCAAAGAGGCTACTGAAAAGCAGTAAACGGGTGAAGGCTGCACAAGGCAGATGAGCAGTTGTTAGTTTTATTCCCAAATAAAGAATTTGTCAAAGGCATCTGCTTCCAAGTTCTGCTGAACTGCAGCTACGTAATTCTGCTGGGAATGCTTATGGCTGAATGTACAAATGTTTGAAGATCATGAATGGCTGTTCTCATCTATGGCTGTAAAAAGAAGTGTCTTAATCTACTACAATTGTCTTGACCTGCTCCTCTCAGGCACAGCTATACCAGCTAACATATTTTATACATTTAAGTAATAAGAGAACATATATCAAAGAAAAAAATAAAGTGCTGAAAACCTGCAGTAAGTTTAAAATCCAGACTACACATGGATTATCTTGTTGAAGATAATAAATATGGTTTTCTTACCTTTTTAACCCATCCAAATTTTTTAGTGTTATTTCTAACAGGCAGTGATAGCCAGCCTTCCAATCTTGATTCTGATTAAAAGATACATAATAAAGAACATAAATATTCACAAAACATTTTTGAGACTGTGCATTTTAAAATACTTATCGAAAGTCATTAATAAAGCAATAGAGCAAATATAAGAACATGAACTATTTAAAAACACAAGGTTTTGCAAAGTTTATCACAGTAGGTATTTGCTCAGGAAAAATTAAATCTTATATTCCTGAATACAGCCAAAAACCAATAATGCAATCATAAAAAAGTAGTAGGCACAACGAAGAAGGGGAAGAACAGACTTGCAATTATAGCACACACATTCTCTTTAGTATTTTTTTCAAGACTTAAAATGCTTGTCTATCAACCTTTACCTTTTAGAACAGTATCTGAATATATTAGTGCAAACCACACAACATCCAGTTCAAGACAAAAAAAGGCAAAATGCCACCACCGATAATCTATATATGCTATACACCAGGTAAAATTTGAGAAGTTTAGTGTCCTAATTCATATTTTTTGCTCTGACAATTTTTCTTTATTCTAATTAGAATCTAATTGCCTAAATCTCCGAGGCTTTCTAATCCAAAATAAGTAATTTTTGGCTAATCCTTAGGCATTGCCTAGATTCAACTGCCCTTTCACTCACTCACGTTACATTAGCACGTTAGCCAGACTGGATTTATCAACAGTATTAACAGCTCAGCCGTTGCCTGACACACATTTCAGTAGTAACCAAAAGCTCACCAGGATCACACTTCCCTAGTGCTTGGTAATACCTAGTATCACATAGCCTTTGCTCTTATTTTTATAGCTGCACTTCATGCAAGCATTTCCTTCCCTTATGTTTTACTAAGTGTAACTGCTCAACTGCAGTAGTATTTTCCTAATGCGTTTCCCACCCCAGCAGATAATCTCTACTGCTTCTGAGGAACCTCCACGTCAGAAATACTGAAGCCTTAAGTATTAACAAACACAAAACAATGAAAGAAGCACAGACATGCTCCAAAATGGCAAAGCTATTTTCTTCCTCATAAGAGGGCATCTGTAGGCTCCTGCCTATGTTTAACACAAGGTAACCAATAGTTATTAGATATTCATAGAATTCTCTCTTTGTCTACAGAGACTTAAAACAAGGTTATTTATTCAGATATGTGCTGTCTTCAAAATTTATTGCTCTATAAGCACTGCTGTTGGCAACACATTTTAATGTGCATACCAAGTATCTGAAGTAGTTCTATAACCTCATACCTGCCACTTTAAATTGTTCCTTTCAACTACACAGCATACAAAGGGTAGCAAACATAATGCTGATGCAAGAAATCCTTTCCCACATCTAGGAAGCATATGTAGTTTGTTAATGATATGAAAAAAAAAAGCATTAATATTTTTCCTATTTTTCTCTGGAATCTCTAATACTAACACATGAAATTGGACAAAATGAAAGTTTCTGGTTACACTTTTTCATTTCTGGTATCCATTCTATACTAATAGATCAAAGAAAGGCCAGAATCTTCCAAAATTTTCACAGTACATGCTTATAAGCACTAGGAGGGAAAAAACCAACGAAACACAACCATTGCACCTCAAATCTGCTGTATTTATGTCAGAAAAATGTCCTAGTTTAGATATGATTCTTATTTTAGAACAAAATAAAACCATGCAGATGCCACAACAGCCGCTAACAAGAAAAAAACCATTTACTTAACAATTCTTTTATTAGAAGCCTCATAGCAAAAAACAGAGAATGAGGAAAACAGATGAAATGCATTACTCTCTACTCTAGTTTGATGAAGTAATGCTAATATTCCAAAATAAGTTTTGCCTTCAGTGGGAAGATATTCATACTTTAAAGGAACCTCAAGTGAAATACAGAAATTTGAATGTAATTAAATCCCCACCTATGACGTTAACACTAAACAGAAGTTCTGTTCAACACAGTGTGTGTGTAGTCATATAAATGAATATAAAATTAGTAAAACAAAGCTCTGTTTTACCAGAGCCATGTAATTTCATCATATGCTTTATGTATCTGGAAAAATGAATAAATATTGCTTGCCTTACCATACAAAAATGAAATATAAGGATTGAAATAAGACAAAACAAAGTCATATGCAGGAGACAGAACTTCTATGAGCAAGTAATGTACATTTAGATGATGAGGAGTTATACGTCTCCATGCTTCACTTAAACACAAAGATTTGACTTCTTGGTATCCTGTATCTTAGGGTCATACATATAGCTGCAGATACTGGATAGAGGCTACCTTGAAAACAAGGCCATAAGGCTCATTATTCAAAGCTTTAATAAAAACTGTAGCTTTATAAATGCAGCAAGCATCTGTAAACATTTAGAGAAAACAGGCTAGTTATTTGTTCATGCAAAGTTTTTTAGGTCTTTGACAGCAATGTTTACTGCCACTGCAGTGTGTTTACTGACAGACTTTATTTTTTTAAAAAAATAATATATTAATAGTGTTAGTTTTGAAACAGAGGACACATTAAGAACAAAACCAAACAGTTCTCAGGGATGTCACCTGTGCTATCAACTTCTGTAGGGCTGTGGGAACAAGACAAAGGTTCTTCCTCTGAGTCAGAATCAGAATCGAGAAGCATGCGAGAACTGGAAGGCTTAGTGGCAATACTGACAGAGGTAGAAGAGTGCTTGTAGGTAAAAGACATGGATTCCATAGTGTGGGATTGAGTGATATGGACTAAACATAAAGCATAAAGGAGGAAAAAGGTAGAAAAGAAGTCAAAATAGAATCTCTAAGAGGAGAGTATTAGTTTTACATTTCATCAAGAAACACAGTAATTGCAAAGTAACTTAAAGTGGAAAAAACATTTAGTTTTCATGGGGTACAAAAGAATTTTTAAAAGAAATCTATTTAACTAAATGTAAGATGAAGTATGATTACAGACAGATTTAGTTAGTAGGTGGATAGTGATTGCTACCAAAGCATTAATAAAATGATAGAAACACCTTAAGATGAAAAGCCACAGAATCATCAAAGCATTAATTTAATAGTTCAGCTTCTATGGTAAAGCACTGATATAAAACAAATTAATGCATAAATAATAATAAAATTAACATACCAGGGAATCCATCATCTGCCTCAGCATCTCCAGGTCCACTGCCTATGCTGCTGTTGTCTAGACCAATGTGCAATGACTGTAGCTGTGACCGCAGCTGTTCAATGTCACTGTCTTTGCTGTCCAGAGTCATCTGCAGCTCAATCCGTATCTGACTCTCTTCTGCTATTTGCTGTAAGGATAAATTACAAAATTTGCCACAATACTCAGTTACTCAGCAAAAATATAAGTAGAAATTTATGAAGACTTTGTAGTCAATCTCAATATATATATACTGTTTACTTCTTTTGGTCACGGGAAATTCAGGAATAGAGACTGAATACGCTGCCTTAAAGCTTGTATCAATTCAATGAGAATTACAGAACATGCCACCAATGTTTGTATTTGCAAAAGGATCTTACTGCCTGCATTTCATTGATTTCCTTCTGATACTTGATCATCATTTGGGTTAACTTTTCTCGTTCAGACTTCAGTTCCATATGCAGTTTCCTATTTTCCTTCTCCTTCCGCCGTACATCAGTGTCAGCTCCACGTTTGACTGGACCCTTCCGATTCATAATCTCAGCCAATTTATTCACAGCCTGCCCATGGGGAAGAAAAAGTAAAAACAAAAACCACATCAATAAATACAAAGAGTTATATTGTGAAGAAATAAAGTCTTCTCTCCTATCCACAACCAGACACTTTTAATCTAGCCATGAACTAAGACCCCTGCATATCCAGTACTATAAAGCTGCTGGAATTCAATGTACTACACAAAACTGAAAAGAAGGTAATGATGCCACTTTCACTTTAAGCAAACACTAGCTTTGAACACTTCCACTCATTTAAATATTCTCTTCCGTTTTAATTAGCTAACCCCAAAATGTAGCTTTGCATTAAAATATCACTTGTTCTAAAAATAAATAAATCCAGACTAAAATCAGATATATACTGGTTTAAGGAATTTACAGAGGAATGTAATCAAGATGGAAACCAGTAAAATATGAATTCATTTGAACTGAAATGAAATTTTTGCTTGTGGACTGCATTTGGATCAGAGTTCCTCTACAACAAAGCATGAGGATGCAATTTCACTACACTGAAAATCTACTTAGTAGAAGCAAAAAGATCAATATATTTTGTATTGGGGCAAAAAAGAATAAAATGTTAATGGCATATATGGATAGTTTACCATGGAAAATTTTCTGTTAAAAATTACTTGATACATCAACACTATCTCTTAATTAATTTAGATACATTTGCTTACCTGGGTTTTCAATGTTCTTTCATTCAACAACTGTTTCTCAAATTGTGCTTTAATATTTCCTATATTTGCTTCTTCTTCTTTTAGCTTTGTAATTTCTGTAGCAAGGTAATAACAAAAAAGAAAATTTATGAAAGCTCATTACAAAGAAAATAGTACTATTAAAGAACAAAACTGGCTTCAAATTAAGTTACACCTGGTTCAGAGAATACATACGTTCTTGTACTTCCTTCAGTTTATTGTTTAGTTCTTCTTTCTCATTAGCAAGATTAGCCACATCACTAGTTAGTGTCCTATTTGCTTCCTCCAACTACAAAACAAAAAGTAGACACGACTATGTAACAAAATGCATTTGGCATATGAAAGCATTATGAGGCAGAAGGAAATGCTTCAGAGTGAAACCAGGATAAGGGTAAGAGGACTAGCTGTAAGAGGGGTAGGGGCACAGAAGAATGAACAGAGAGATGCATGGAAGAGATTTTTATTTATTTATTTTATTAATAGAACATAAATATTTTTAGAATGTCATATATGCTTGTGTATCGCTTACCTCTAAGTATGCTAAATAACAATGGAGAACTCAAACGGCAAATAAAACCCAAGCCCATGTAAACCTCTACCAAAATTGTGATCCATATTACTCACAGAGGCTATGGTGGCATCTTTCTCAGTAAGTTCCTGTTTATGCCTAGCCATCATCTCTTTAATCTCCAGCTCTTTCATAATCTTCTCTTTTTCCAAATCAGAGTACTGTTCTTCAGCGATGGAACGCGCAAGTTGTTCTGAATCTGCTTTGGTCAAAGTAATCTCTAGCTGAGCAGCCAAGGAATCTCTGCAAATTATTGATGCATACTATTAACTCTATTAATCTAAGAAATGAGAAATTATACTGGGAGGGGGAGTAAAAAACAAAAAAACCAAAGTAAAACCAAAATGCCTTCCTAATTTTATAAATTAGTAGTACAACTAGTAAAATCTACCTCTCATCCTGTAACTCTTGTATCTTTTGCTGCATTTCTTTACAAAGTTTTGTCTTTTCCTCACATTCTTCTTTAAGTTCTCGGACTTGCGTCTTGTACAGAGTCTAGAATTTGAAGTTGGATAGAAAAGGATATGACTTGCATAATCAAGCTTGAAGGTACACAAAAATGATTCAAGATGACACTGCATGCAATTCTTAAATCACAGATTCAACTAGAGTACAATTGTGCAATGCCTTTTCTAAATTTAACTAACCGCCACCATAATTACTAAATGTTTCAGTTATTTTACTTTCTTGTTGTTTGGGTTGTTTTTAACTGATGAATTTATGAATGGATAGATGTATGGTACACGTTTTATATGTTTGTAAACATACTGTTAAAGAGACTCAATGTGAATGCCACTATTTGATAGAAAATCAGAAGTATCAGAAATAGGAAGATCAGTAATTTTTTTTCTACTATTTTAGATCTTTGTCAGAGAGAGGCAGGTAAGTAGAATTTATATTTTAACCATATGTATCCATTAAAACAACATGACAGTTAAACAACAAAAAGAATTATAGGAGGAACAGAAAAAACAGATCAGAAAATCACTCAAAATACAACTTTTTGTGAAATTGATACAAATCTAGAGCTCCAGAGGAAATGAAAGAAAAATTATATTACTCTGTACATGGAAATGACTGCACACAGGTAAAGTGACAGACAACTGCAAGTGCATTTAATGCAGGGATTTCAAGACTGTCTCTGGCCTGTCCACAGCAGTCAACTGATCTCAACTCTCCCTTTCTCTCCTTTAATGTGTGCAACTTTTTGATCTGCTAGAACTTGAGACAGTCCTTGTCCTCACCGACCTAAAGACCACAGTGAAATCTTAGGTTTCCTTTAATTCTGAAGCAAGTCTTTTGAGGTCTACCTGCAGTGCAACTGGCTGTGCACTATTAATATAAATTAAGCTCCATATACTTTTGATGGTTTTTAAGTACAATACTTATTTGTTCTATTGAACCTTATCAAAATAAAGCAAAAACTCCCAAAAGATCTTGTATTGGGTTGGCATGGCAAGGTTTTGGTAGTTGGAGGGGCTACAGGGATGGCTTCTGTGAGAAGCTGCCAGAAGCTTCCCCCATGTCCGACACAGCCAATGCCAGCCGGCTCCAAGATGGACCCACCACTGGCCAAGGCTGAGACCATCATTAACGGTGGTAGTGACTCTGGGATAACATATTTAAGAAGGGGAAGGGAAAACCCCAAAATGGTGCAAATGCAGCCAGAGAGAGGAGTGAGAAGATGCGAAAGAACTCTGCAGACACCAAGGTCAGTGAACAAGGAGGGGGAGGAGGAGTTCCAGGCACTGGAGCACAGTTTACACCACCCTGTAACTTGTGGTGAAGACCATGGTGAGGCAGGCTGTCCCCCTGCAGCCCATGGAGGTCCATGGTGGAGCAGATGACCACCTGTAGCCTGTGGAGGTCCCCACGCCGGAGCAGGTGGATGCCTGAAGCAGGCTGTGACCCCATGGGAAGTCCATGCTGGAGCAGGTTCCTGGCAGGACCTGTGGCCCCCATGGAGAGAGGAGCCCACGCCAGAGCAGGTTTGCTGGCAGGAGTTGTGACCCTGTGGGGGACCCGTGCTGGAGCAGTCCCTTCCTGAAGGACTGCACCCCATGGAACTGCAGCCCGTGGGAAGGACTCATGTCATGTAAGTTCATGGAGAATGGTCTCTCATGAGAGGGACCCCACACTGGAGCAGGGGAAAGAGTGTGAGGAGTCCTCCCCCTGAGAAGGAATGGTAGAGACAATATGTGATGAACTGATCGCAGCCCCTGTCCCCTTGTGCCGCTGGCGGGAAGAGGTAGAGAATTTGGGAGCAAAGCTGAGCCTGGGAAGAAGGGAGGGGTGGGGGAAGGCGATTTTACGATTTGGTTATTTCTCATTACCCTACTCTGATTTGATTGGCAATAAGTTAACTTAATTTCCACAAGTCAAGTCTGTTTTGCCCATGACAGTAATTGGTGAGTGATCTCTCTCTGTCCTTATCTCAACCCATGAGCCTTTCCTTACATTTTCTCTCCGCTATCCAGTTGAGGAGGGGGAGCAATAAAGCAGCTTTGGTGGGCACCTGGCATCCAGCCAGGGCCAACCCACCACAGATTTCACCAAGTTTGGCTTTAATGCAAAAATTTCCTTCCAAGCCTTAAACACGTTTTGTCACACCGCATGATTCTGAGAGTACAGCTCTTCTCTTCCATGCAGCAGGGAAGATACACTGAATGCAAAATGCTTGAAACATGCAGAAAATTATTAATACTGTGGAAAAATGAGCTGTTTGGCTATTCCCTCCCTCTAAACTGTGTTTAGGACTCCATTCCGAAGCTGGGACATTTCTTAACATGAGCTCTTTCACACTACTCAGTGATCAAGAACAAGGAGTGATGACAAGGCTGCAGACAAGGCTGAAGACAGACACAAGAAAAGGATTAGCTTTAGGTTAGAGATATGAAACACCTGATGGCTGAGGAGGAAGAAGAAAAGCTAACATTATACTTAGTAAACAGATTAGTATAAAAATAAAGAAGCATAAAACATACTGAGAAATACTGCTCAGCTTCAAGTTGGTCTTGAAGCTCTTTCATTTGTCCATCTGCATCTTGACGTTCCCTAGAAAGGAACAGCATACTTTAAAATGAAAGATATAAAGATATTCTAAACCAGTCAATAAGAAAGACAGCATTCATACTTTTAAGATTTTCAGTCATTTCCTGACCAAAGTATGGTCAGTAATTAAACCTGACGCTTCCTCTGGGTAACAGCTCTCTTTTTCATTTGTACAGCTGAGAAAACTGCACTAAGAAGTCAGTTTAATACTGTTAACACACTAACTACCACAGCGTCACATAGTTTAACTAGTAAGAGACACCAGTAGAGCAAACAGCCAATGACAGAATCTTATTTCCAGGTAAAAAGTCACTGATCTGACAGATTGTTTTGAGTCTTTTGTTTGCTAGACCTTGTCTGTGAAAACATATGTCTATTCTTTCACACATATCATTTCTGGAACTCATCTGTTATTAGAACAACTCAGAAAGTCATTTAGTACATAACAAAGAACAGTAATGTAGCAGAAAAGATTTCTGTCACTGTTTCACATTAGAGCAACTGTCACATGTAGCCACCTTCTACGTCATTAAGTGCATCCTGCTGACAGAAAGGATAAAGCACAAGGAGATAAGCCATAAGAAGTCATAAAGCTAAGAATGAGATTCTCATACATGTGCTAGACTTGGCTTTTCATTCATAAGAATGTTCTTTATGTTAAAAAATATTTATTTATTATCAGGTGCAAATATTGCTTGGAAGACCTTGAAAAACTGCAGGGATTTAACACAATTCCTATTTGAAGGCCAAACAGATGTGTTTAAACATCTTTAGTACCGGAGATTTCTAATGGTTATGTTTCACAGCTCTGCATTAGTATTCATTTCCAATTCTAATAAGCTCTCCTGAACTAATAATAACAGTAAATTCCCTCTTCACTAAAGTCCTATGTAATTTTTTTTAAAAAGTACCTAGACTTTCTGTTAAATATGTGTTTCTCTGAAGTCCTCACACTCTTGTTTTTAATTTGGGTTTTTTACGGTTTTCAGGATAACAAACTTCTTACTATAAATCTACACACTGCTGAATCATTAGGGCAAATCTTAGCTACAGTCACTGTACATTATTTTAAACAACAATTAAGTTTTGCACTGTAGAATAGCATATTCTGTGTAGTAAATTTTTAAAATCAATATTGCTCTCAGCTTTTGCAAAAAAATAATCACAAATAAATAACATTACTAAAAAATATAGAGCAACTCTGCATACTTGCGGAGTTCGTTATTTTGTTTTTCCAGACTTAATTTGATTTCCTGAAGATGGTTATTCTCCTGTTTTAACTGCTTCTCTGACATTTTCAAGGTGTTGACCTGTTGCGTTTGCATCTTGAGGTCATTTTGAGTGAGACAGCGCTTTTGTGTTTCTTGCTCTATTTTTAATGTCAGGTTTTTTACCTGAAAAATAAACAGAAACCTGTGAATTTTACAGAACTACACAGGAAAGCAACATTTAAACAGTGTCTCTTATTGACTTCCTCTATACTTTTGTACAACATGCTCACATGTTTTGCTAAGTCAAAGCTGTTTCCTGAATAAAGGCACTAGCACGCAATAAATAAGCTGGTTTTTCCATGTCAATCTCGCAGCATTCCAGAAGAAAAACTTTTTAACATCAGTAACACTGAAGTATTTCAGAAAAATGAAACCACACTCCATAACATAAGACTTTTTAAAGCTTCAAATACAGAGAAGGAAAAAATTGCTGCCATTTTAATTCTCAAGCATTCCTAAATATAGCTATAATGGGGAAAATATTACGACATTGAAAACCAGGTTCCACTCAAGACACTTTTTGTCATTGTTCCTTACATCTTCATTTAGTATATCCTTTTGTCTAAGGAGCTCATTGATTTTCTGTTGTGATTGTTTGAGATCACAGTCCAACATGGAGCGCTGCTTTTCAGCTTCTAACAACCGATTTTCTACTTTTTGCTTTAAAGCTCTCTCTTCCAAAAGTTTCTTCTCCATTTCTGTGAAGTAAGAGACGCAAGATGTCAGTCAGTGTAAACCAGTGGATTTCGGAGGGCAAGGGGAGGAGGATGTCTATCACATATTAACAAGAAGCAACATGTTTATCCTTTTAACACTGAAGAGAAAGACTGCTGAAAAGTGATTCATTCAAATTTTCACAGTAAATCCACACCCAGAGGATGCTTTTGCAAGCATTCCTGACATAGCTTTTTCCTGCTTTTCAGTTTCAAGATAATTTCCAGTTTATCTGTAATGCATCTGAGATAGATTTAAAAAGTGGATTTTAAAAAATAATCCACCTAAATCCACTGAAGTCTTGCTTTGACTATGATAACTTGAAATCATATAAAAAGGTGAAGCTGTCCGGGAACCTGATATGGCAAGTGATTCAGCCATTCTTACTCAACCATTTTGGCTTCTTTTGAACATCTGCATGCTCAAAATTTTTGTAGACATTCTGCAATTGGAAGGATAGGATCTGTAGGAAGCTTTTTAAGTAGCTGCAATAAACATAAGCCATTTAATTCAAAAGTAAGAGCCATCTTCTTGAACTGTAATTATCTCTCTCTCCAAGAGATTTCAATTGTCATGAGATGCACCAGAATATGCATGGTGACTATGGAAGCATAGCAAAGGCTTTGCCACTTCTAACTCTATCTGGTCTATGTATTTAAATGGCTAAGTTGCTGACATTTATTTTATTGAAGAAGACACAAAAAGGTATGACTACACTGAGTAAGAACACAGATAAGCCCTTAACAAAAATGTTTCAAGCAGTTTTAGTAATATAAATTTAAGAAAAATTAGTTCAGAATACACTAGCAGAGGAAATGAATTAGTGGTCAGGGCAATAGAGAACCTGTGTGTGTCTATAACCTAGCAAAACAAGGACAAAGACTATGACTGATTTTTATGACATTAATTATATTTAAAAAGAACAGGGGAATCAAGGAAAAAAGCCTATACTTAGGCTTCCACTAACATTAAAAGATTAAACTATCTACTTTGCATAATCATGACCAAAGGTCAACTGTTATGTCAAATACTTACCTTTCATGGCTTCAGATTTTGCTTCCTCTATAGATTCATAGATCTTATTTTTATCTGCTAATCGTGCTTTTGTGGCTTTATGTTCAGCTTCTTCCTGTTCAAGGTTCTGTTGCATAACTTTGAATTTATATGTCATATCTATTTCCATGTTGCTCTTTTCCTGTGTAAATAAAAAAATACATTGGAATAAATCATTAAATTCATCAGATCAAAGACAAAATTTTTGTCAACAGTTAACATGATGCTTGGAAGTGTGCTAAGAGTAGAAGAGCTGAGACTCTAAGGAGCTTACTGAGAACTCATTTCTACAAATGTTTTTCTGTGGATGGCAAAGTGCTTCAAAAATGCACAACAACATCCCCAGTTCCAAACAATTACAGACTTACTGCTTTAACAACCAAGATTCTGTAATAAGAGTGGCTCAAAGATTAAGTTTATTGAATAATTATATTGTGTAGTTTAGAAGTATAATGTATTATGATCATAATGGAAATGGTATCTTTCTTCCCTCATTTCTTAAATTGCAGAAACAATAAACAAAAAATTCAAGGAAGAAGAATAAGCACTGAAAACAAGGCTTATTATTTGCATAGATTTTGTCTCCATGTCTCAGATAATAAAAGCGCTAACTTAAAAATTCCCTAAGAATGTAACAACAGTGTTCACTTAGAAGTGCTTTACCTTCTCTAAATCTGTAAGTTTTTCCTGCAGGTGTCTCTTCTCCATTTCCAGTTTGGCTAATGCACTCTTTCCATTTTTTACTTCTTCTTCGAGGCTAGATATTCGACCTAAAAATGACCACAACTTCAATGAGGCTGGGCAGAACGTGAAAAAAACAATGTACTTTATCTACTTAGAGATTATTTTTTCAAATGTAACAGCTTCTAATCCTGACTATTAAGAACATTTCCCTTCAGGGTGATTTTAGAAGTTATCAATAACATTTATAAATGTTATCACACTTTTTCTCTTAAATGTGTGTCCACACTTCCATAACAATGTAGAGAACAGCACACTAATCTAAGTCACCATCTGAAGCTCAAATAACATCACCAAAACCTAATTTTATTTCTGAAACAAGAAGCAAGCTTAACTTTAGAAGATTTGCAAGAATACCTTGTAAATCACTGATAATCTCTGATCCATGACTTCTGTCTCTCCTTTCTGATTCTAGAGCTGACTGAAGATTGAGAAAGTCCTTCTCCAGTTTGAGTTTCGCATTCTCTAGCAGGCAGTTCTTATCTTGTAGTTCTCTATTATTAGCTTCCAGCTGCTGAATTTGCTTCGTGCTCTCTGTCTGGTTCTTTCTTAACCTGGTTGCAGTATCAGACTCTGACCGTAGCAAAGAATTGGCTTCATCCAACTAGATTGATAAAAATATACTTCAGAAACAATTTAAATACAACAATTACAATTTCTACTACAGAATACTAGATTTTATGGATTAAAGAAATAAAAGGGAGTGTATTTTAAGATTATTTTTGAACAACAAAACATGACAAGAAAGAATAGCCTTTAAAACTCTATTAAACATTTCAATTCCCTTCACTGCTAACAAAGTCTGTACTTCAAACAGCTATTATTTTAAAATACACACATATAAAGTTGACATGCCTGTCTTTGTAGTTGATTGATTTTCTCATTGGATATTTGAGAGTTTTGATTCCTCTTTTTTAAATCTTCAAGCTGGTCTTTCAAACTGTTAACTATAACAAAAACAGTTCAACATTGTTAATCACTCTCATGAAAAAGCTTCAATTTGCACTATAATGCATTTATTTTTTCTTTTAAAAACCCACATCAAAACAGAACCCTTCAAGCGTGGTTCAACATACCCTCATTTTCCAAATTGCGTTTCTTATCTGCTTCATGTTCTGCTTTTCTCTGGTATTCTGTATTTTTATGCTGAAGAAGAGCCTTCTCTCTTTCTAACTGTCTGACTGCAGACTCTACATTCTTCCTTGAAGTTATCTGGATATATTAAAAAATAACCATCACTAATTACACACAGAACAATGGTGTTCTTTAAATGATAAAAAGACAGCTCACACATTCAGTTTAGCCTGTAACAGAGAACGACACAGTCTATCTATTTGCCTGCCACAAATACAGCCTATCAGAAAGTGTGGTCAAACCCAGCCCAATGTGACTCTGGCAGGAGCTTTTGCGATTTAAAGACCGTTTGATAATTTGGATTTCACAGGTCTGGCAAACCTGCCTTGCAGCCACTCTGGAAGCACAGAAATATACATGTCATGTAAGGTTTTGACATAGACCTGGATGAACAATATATCAAATTGTATACATTCACTAAAGATAGGACAAATTTGTAGTAGCACTAAGGTGCAAAACTCGGCAAGAAATAGTTTCCTTTTACTGACACTGTTTGGACAATGCCTTCCTTTTCTAGCAACATTACTCTCACACCTTCCAATTTTTAGAATCGTACATGGGATACTTATATCATGCTGTCCTGCAAATTAAAAACATGGTAAAAAACAAATTCTGGAAACAAATGTCTAATTGTGGTACAGAAATCATAACAAAAATATTTCAGCAGTGACAACAATTTAATGCTTGTGAATAACAAGGAATCAGCTGGTACTACTTGCTATAAATACACAGCTACTCAAAAGTAATTTGCTGTTTCCTAAGGAAAAAAGCCACATACAAATGTTAAAGTTCTAATTCCAGTAAGAAAGAACTATGGACTTACCTCTTCATCTAGCTCTTTTACTATCTTCTCTAAACGAGTATTAGTAGACCTGAAGAAATTTGAAAAAATATTTTTAAACCCTGCTGACTATACAGAAATTAGAATGTTTGGATGCATCTCATTAATTTGATGTAAGATACTCTATTTTCATCAATCACATGAAACTTCAAGGACTAGGGAAATCCTCAAACAATAGAGATTCTTATGTAAAGTTAAGGTAATAATAATAATTTTTAAAAAAAGAAATAAAACAGTAGTCACAGGAGTAGCAAGAATTAAGCCAGAAATTTACAGTGAGGTCTGCTTGCAGGGTCGGGAATCCCCACAGTGGATTAAAATGCTTTCAATCATTCAAAAACAAAAGGTGCAATAAAACTTTTTTATAAACATACCAAACATGTCAAAACAGTCTCACCTGTACTTCTGTTCTAGTTCATCTTTGGCTTGTAATTCGTTACTGAGCTGTTCTTCTAGCTTGCTTAGTTTTTTCTGAAACTGTGTAAAATGTCAAAAAAGCATGGCCCACATGTAAAAATGCTATCACATAAGACAAGCATAATTCAATCAAATAATAAAAAAGAGAAAGAGAGGAAAATTAATTCAGTCTTCCACTATATTATTTTAAAACCATCACTAGAAGGTTACATCTTTACAAAGTATTAATATTTGTAAAGACAGAGATCCATAGCAACCAATTTTGCTGCAAGCTACATTAAATCCAACCATCTCAAAATTCTGTGCCACAGAACGTGAGTCATAAAATTTCTATGGGCAAAGAATATTGGTACTGGCCCTTTGTTGTACTCTTTCTCTGTACACAGAGACTTTCCACAGTAGCAGAATCTCTGGGACAGTCTTTTCTAAATAAAATTTAAAAATAAAAAGGGGGGCACACATGACCAAATTGGACAACACTCAGATAATATCACTAAGCATGCTCAATGACCTCACACAAAGAAGAATTTCTTAGTCCAATGCATATGGAAGCTAATAAACACTTTTCAGGCTTAGGAATGCTTTGTTTTGCTTACTAAAACATTAAAAAGACATTGTAAGTCAAGTACCCAAATAAATATTCATTAAATAAATTATAAATAATAAATTTTAGACTAATCTCACGTCCTCAGGATTTCAAATGCATTTTCCCTTCTCCCTCCTCCTCTACACTCCAAACATGAAATGTAAAAATGTGGTTTTCTAAAACACTTTGTAATGGTTGTAATTAGAAGATGTGCAGAACACAGACACTGAAAAGGACATAAAAAAATGTAGATTCATTACCTGAGAAAATACAAATAAAAAGGGGTGTCAGAAGCTAAATTTAAATTTTTACCAACTACATTTAGTATCACAAAATAAAGAAAATATCACCATTGTAACACTCTGTATTTTAAAGAGCAGTTGCATTTATTTTTAAAACGGAAACTCTAAAACTGTTAATCTATTCAGCAGTGTCTAAAACTATTAATCTATTCAGCAATGACAGGAAGGAATGAAGTGGAGTCTAATAAACATTTGCATTTAAATTTATGCTGGTCAATGCATAATGCATTTCCTTTACTGATTTTTTTAAACTTTGAAAGGGAATTGTAAGTTTTAAGAAATGTTAACAATACCCTATCTCTACCTGAATAATACAAAGGCTTAAGGAACATAATAATGTCAGTAAGTATGTGAAAATTCCACAGCATTCTCCTGCCATCTGCAAATTTAAATTCAATTGTCAATCTTCAAAAGCTGGATAAACATGCTCCATACACTCACTTCAACTAAGCACACAATTTAAACATTCCTTTATCACTGCAGGTGACAATTTACTTTTCCAGACTCCGAATAAATCAGTCATGAATCACTCAGACAAGCGGGGAGCCAAAATTCACAACCTTCTCAAGAGTGATGCTGTTTGTGGCAAAGAGTCTTACACATTTGTTTTCCCAACAAATTCTAGATGCCAAAGGAATTTAGGAACAATCTGTATTCATTCACCTTTATACTATACTACCTATAGTATATAGTATCTTAACAACAATTAACAATTGTTAATTAACAATTTGGTGAATAAATATTTAAGATATTCCACACTTACATAAACTATATAGGAAATTTTTAATTCCTTTCATAATTCAAACAATATACTTACCTCTCTGCTGTCCTGTAAACAGAAAATACTATTTTTACTGAGAATCATTAAAAGACAAAAAGCCCCTCTCCAAAATTTCTTGAAAACTTATTTTAGACTTTGTCTTTTTTTAACAGACTAAAGAACAGTAATTAATCATACCATTAATATTTACGAAAAAAGGCACTAACCTCATTCTTACTAGATTGCACAGATTCATTTTCTCTGCAAGACTGAGTGGAGTCACTTAGCAACCTGTAAAAAACAAAACCAAATCCCTCCAGCTCTTATTCAAGTTTTCAACAACTCTGGCACCCTTGCCAATCAACTCATTTTAATCAACTCTCTCAAGTTTTAATTTGTCCTACACTATTCTCAGAATGAAGCTTGTTTTATTTCTGTGTGAGTGCATCTTCCTGATTTGAATCTTTTCTTAAGTGAATGTTTGTTTTCAAGTCCCATAGCAGCTTATAATTTTTTAATTAATGCAATTATTTTTAACCATTCAAGTTGAAACTTTTGTAAACCTTTTCTACAGCTGCTAATAAAAGGATATTTTAGAACTAAATTACAAACCTACCTGTATTTTAACCCTAAAAGATTTTTTTAAGAGACTGTATAATTTTGTGCATATAAAAATACTGTGTTTAATCAGTTATCAAAACAACCGAAATAGTAGTAAATTATATACTCTACTTAAACTTTGCATTTTGTATCTTCACAGTTGGACATAAATTAATATAATGCAATTAATAAATTATGTATATCAAGTGGAAAAAAGGACAGGATATAAGAAAAAGCTGCAGGTGTTAAGTTTCACATACAAATTGTCTCTATAGTAGGTAAATCCTATAAAAGGCAGCTGGTTTCCCACGAAGGCTTTGGGGATTGGAAAGGTTTCCACGTCTCCCTTGTCATCCTCAATGTCATCGAAATTACTGCTATCTATATCACTGCTAAGCTCAGGAACAACAGGAGCAGCAGCTATAAAAAGACGAGAAAAGATCAACTTCACTCCAAGATTCAGTCACTTGCTATATATCAGTATCTCTATGTTAAAGAGTCTACAATATAAGGTGTCCTGATAGTTAAATATGTACTAACCATGCAGCAGATCTGTAAATATTACTGTCAACATTTTTTCTAGAGAAATCTATTTTTACCTTAGTTGTCTAATGCATAGAGCATCTAATGTGCAAGATTTATTTGCTAAGGTGAACAGAACTCCAAATGCAACCATCATTTTAAGAGACTTTAGTTAATACAGTTATGGTCAAGCTTATGATCTGAACTGGCATAGTTCATTTTTTTCCTAAAGCTATCAAGTTCACAATACCTTAAATGAAAAGCAGTAAAACTGACAAGACCGCTATCAAATTACTGTCTTAACTACAAAAGGTTAAAAACCCCAAATAATAAGTAAAAAAACCCAAACAAACCAAAACAATGAAAGTCAGAAAGAAACAAAACCTAATACGCATTCTTTTCAGTTAGAATTCTGAAACACCCAGTTCTGTTGTTCAAAACAGAAATCTATGGATTAAAAGCATCATAAAGGTGAGGATAATTCCAGTAGGAAAAATCTGTGTTTATTAACCCCCACTGATACAGTTTTATAATACAAATGATAGATATGGAAGCTTGAGCAAGATTCTTTATAGACAGAAAATACTTTTTTTCATTTCTACTATTTCAAATACTGAATAAAAATAGAAGTTTTAAGCTAATTTACTTACTCTCTCGAATGTTGTCCCAATTCCACTGATCACTCTTGAAGAAAGGGTGATGCTTTATTTCTTCTACCCCATTTCTCCCAAGTCGCACATCCCTAAGCATAGCAATTAAGCCAAATTCACATGAGGGGAAATAGCACTTGTTTTTTGTTATTTAAATTTTGACTTACTCATAAGCAGCAAAGAAACTTTCAGTAAAGATTGTCTGTATTGACCACATTAATGGTCAAATTAAAAAAAAAACAAAAAACAAAAAAACCACCAACTACTGATCTGAAGTTTCTTACATAAAATGTACTCTATTTTTTAGCGTGCACTCTCCCTGCAACTGCTAAAATGTCCAGAATTTGGAGTCTGCCACGTGGGGAGTGAAGCAAGAAAGAAAGCAGTCAGGCAAAAACTAAGGAAAAAAAAATAAAAACACAAATGAAAACCCAACACCCTTGAGGGATAAAAAAACCTGCAAAAGTTCCATGTTTGCCAAACCACATGACAAACCTTAAGACGAAGTGAAGGAAGGTCTAACTTACTGCACAGAACAGTTATTCAAAGTTGGACTAAAATAAATATTTTAAGAATTCCATCCTCTGCCCCATAACTAACCCTGACACATATTTTTCTCATATTTGCAGTGAAATAAATCTTAAGTGCAACAAGAAACTTTTAGTTTGACCAGAAGAGCCTCTCTTAAAACTATCTATAAGAACAGGACATAAAAGCAATGTGTGCAAAAGAGCTAATAAATCATGGGGTCGATGCTTATTCCTTCTTTAAGTGCTTCAGCGCTGATCACGCATATGGAGAGAAGGCATCTGTTTCAAATACATTGCTCGAGCTCTGTGTTAAATATAAACAGGAAGACGGACACACGTAGTGGAAGCACACCTCGCTGCATTTACATTATTAAATTCTACTCATATTTTCTCTCTACCCTTCAGCTACTAAGGGTGAAACAAGCTGTAAAAGCACATCCTTCCTGAGTAACTGTAATCTTGCCCAAGAGAGCAAACAATCTCTCTCTGAACACAAAAACTATTATAAGGCAATTGTTTTTCCTAATCCCTCGATTCTGTAAAGGCTACATGCTCAAAAGAAGTTCAGGTGACCACAGCAAAACACAAAAAGGCATCATCAATCCAGAGTTAACTATGAGCCTACAGTGTTCTGTTAAATCAGAGAAACTGAAGATGAACTCTGCTTTCTGACACTAAAGAAAATGTAAGTGTTCAGTTCAAGAACAAGCTTACACATCTTAATATCAATCAACAGCTCAGTTTTACAAAGGGAGACCTCTAGGATGTATTTATAGCCAAAACAATATCCTTGCTGGTTTGTTAGCTATAGTTGTCAATAGAACAAAACAAATTAAAAGAAGTTCAAACGTTTTAAGAATTCTTAAACAAACTCAGTAAATACATGTTTATTTTCCTAAAAAATATTTGTTTTCATTTTTTAAAGTAATACCTGCTTAGACACTCAGCACAGTAATTTGTTCCCTGCCTCGGACCTTACAATACTTTCAACCTTACAGGTTTGTTACTGTTTTATACACTGCAATTAGAAGGATCAGTCTGGCACAAATTGTGCTGTTAACAAGAGCTGTCAGAACTGCTCATAGAAATAAAATACAATACCTGGAAAAAACACTCCAAAAGAAAAACTAGAGAGCAGGAGATTTAGCAGAGGATATTTGAACAGAGATTAGGAGAAGTAATGGAAGGAATTAATTTTTACAGTGTACGTGTGCTAATACCATCTGAAATAAAAATAGTACCAGAAAAATATATACACTTACCTGTCAGTTAAAAAGGCACAGATAAGGTTCTTCGCATGCTTAGAGATTTCCACATCATCTGGGAAATGTAATGAGTTCTTATGATCCATAATTTTACTGTATGTTCCTACTAATGAGTCTGCATAAAAAGGAGTATCGCCTGCAAAAAATAGTAAATTGACTGTGATTTTGAGTCACGTTCACATCACATAAGTTAAAAAAGACAAAAGATATAGATTAAAACAGATTTTTATTTAAAAATTTACATATTTGAATGCAGGGTACAAAATAATGTATACTACTAAAAATATAATTTCCCCAAAACACCTGTGTTACAAAACTAAACTGTTTTCCATCCTATCACTGCCAAACTTTTGCCCAGTGAATTACATCTTTTGTTCTACCTGAAGACTGTCACTGTGTTCCCTAATTTACATGACAGCTGACAACCATATAAAGCCCCATCTTTTAGAGCTTCCATGGGTATAAGGGACCAAAACTCATTAAAGATTTGCTAAGGTACATGTGTTGGAGGGAATCCACCAAAGCTCTCCAAAGAACGTTTCAGAGGCATGCAGGTCTACCCTGCCTACCCTGGAGCTGCCTGAGGCAAGTCAGCTCTGAGCAGGAGCCTTCCCAGTGTGTTACTGCACCGTTAAACTCATATTAATAAATCTTGTTGACTGATAAAACTGTATGAGCTTGGGCGCCCATACTAACATGGGCAGGTGGCTTTTAAAATCATAGTCTTTCCTCACATCCAGGTTTGCAGCACAGGTTTTAGCTGAGTCTAGTTTCTTTGCAGACATATCCTTAAGAAAGGTAAAATTGGGACAACTGAAAAGAATCAGTATCGATTGAGGTAACTGACATTCAAGTTAACTGACAACATTCTGAAGATACAAATGGTTTGGGTCAGTAATCAAGAGGCTGCGACTTACATATAAATCGTTTCTCACAACTAATCCATAGGTTTGACAGAGAAGTTGAACAATAAATAGCGTGAGCTAGGCACTTTCCACTGTCCTGGTGTGCTGTGTGCAGGCAGGCATCACCAGCAAAGCACTCAGCGTGCTGACTGTGTGCTTCCAACAAGGTCCTAGAAATTCTGAAAGCTAGGTACATGAAAAAATGTACAAACAGACCAATGGACAAAAACCATTTGGCTTTCAAAAGGAATATAGCTGCAACAATCCTGCCTTTAGCCTCTTTCTGTCATTTATGGCAAAAGTAAGAAATTAGTATATACCAGTTTGAATTAAAACTTCCAGACTTCTAGTAAATTCATTAGGTGGCCACACCACCATGGGGCGAGGGTGTGTGTGTGTGCGGGCCGGGGATAGGTGTGGAATCACTGTGACCAACTGATCCCACAGGTATTTGCTGCTGCCTCTCTTTTTCCAAATCTTCCCTTTTTCAGTTGCCTTCAATCAGCTTTGATTTAGGCCACACCTCAAAACTACCCTAAGTCACTGAACTAAAGCAGTGTTAAGATTCCTCCTCTGACCAACATTTTTGTTTTCAGTTACGCACACAAGAAAAAATTAGTTCCATTTTCATTAGTACTGTAACTTTACTAAAACCAGAATGCCAGAATGCTTTCTGAGCTTTCTTCAAAGCATCAAGTTTTGGAAGACCATAGACAGAAACTGAAATGTAATCACAAACAAAAATAGACACTTTCTACCAGTGTGTGGGATATGGAGAAACTAAGTAAGATTATCAAGAGAAAACCAAGGGTGAAAGTCCACAAAGGCTTTTCAAAACAATTGTTGTTAATAGGATCTTGAAACTGATAAGGCTATTTAAGAATGGAAAGGGTAATGCTAACAGTTTCATATTACATGTTGTTGAGGGTGAAAAAGAAGAAATCTTCAATAGTCAAAAAAGACATAGGATAATAAAGGGATAAGGGTTTCATCAAAGGTCAAAGTCAGCCTGTATCAAATATTCCAAACCATTTTATCAGTGCCTGTTTCTCAACGATATGTATGTGGGAGTAGAAAATCTGTCTTCAATAGTCTCATCATTCCTAGTTCAAATGCAAGGACCAGAAAAGCTATATGGTTATCAAAGAGAAGCTGTATGTTTTTCTAGACACTCTGTCAAATTAATTTGACCTGAGCCTCAAATACTGTGTTTGTAAACAAAGTCATTGAAGGAAACGATGCTGCCCTGTCAGACAGGAAATCCAATTGAGAATGAAACATGATGACTGGAGAACAACAAACAAACAAAAAAATTACAGGGCATAACTATGCCCTGTAATTGTAACTACCAGTACAAAAGTGAAGCAAGTTTTAACATGTCAAGAAGACTGCATAGATAGAAAAATCACATATCCATTTCAGAGGAATAAAGAGGTTCAGATTTGAAAAAAAAAAAAAAAAAGGGCAGGAAGAGGGCTTCATGAAAAGCTCAAGGAAAGAAGAGGAGAATTCAGCTGAAAGGCCACAGTGTTAATCACATGTAGGACTATGGCATAGCTAAACTCGAAATGGAAACAAAATTGTTATTTCACTCCCATCAGAAAAAGTGTGTGGAAAATCACACTTAATGAAAGCAGTTTCCAGTCCAGAGTAAACACAAGAAAAAAAAATACATTCAGTATCAAAACCAAACAAAACCAGTAAAAATAACACAGCTCTAAATATTAAGACGTACTTTGGGAAGAAAAATTAAATATGAAACATTAGAAATTTTCCAATACACAACTGCAAACTCTAGGAATAAATATACCAAATAAAGCCCTTAAGCTTAGCAATCCATACTGAAACCTCAGAATAAAACCACAGTGTGTTGCACTGAAATGTAAATGGATTTTTGTCCTAATATGTACAGGCTCCCTCATATACTCTAGATCCTGCAGAAACTGTACCTCTGTACTTTCACTTTAAAAAAATGTTTTCATTAGAAGGATAAAAAGGGGAGAATCCTCTCTCTCAGATACAGGGTGGGCGGGAAGAGGCTCTGAGAAAACATTCTGGACAGAATTTTATTTATTGCTAAAATTGCTTATGAGATCCTATGAATTATAAAGCACACTTTTCATAAGTCAAAATGCCTTAATTCTGAAAGGCACAGAGATTGTAATAGCATTGTATATCCTAATGTCTTGGCTCAGGACACCAGAAACAACAGTTCTGCAATACTCCCAGAACATGCTGATATGGATTTTTAATAATTATATGCTCAATTCCATCCTTCTATAATCAGTATTTTGCTACCAGACTAAAATACTGATCTTCACTGTATTTTAAGATGCAGATGACTCATCTCCTTAACAGATTATATTCTATGTTAGTTGCCATAGCAGTCTGCTGTATTTTACTGGAAAATCCTAGCTCAAGAATAAAAGCCAGAATCAAGCCACACTTCCACAGCCATTGCTACTGCCCCTGCAGTGGCACAATCATGCATGAGATGGTGAGGTAGCTGACCCCTGTTAAAACTATTCTAAGAATTAGTTTTAAGCTGAACCGAGTCAGGGAACTAATCACTGAGCAAGCACGCAAACAGCTGTCGCAGCGTAAGCGCGACAGAGAGCAAAGGGAACAGGAATAAAACAACAGCATCAGCCAAAAGTCAGAAACTGTTAGATGAGGTACAGCCAGCCCCCTTGCAGCAAAGTACAGCTAAAAGCACAGGAAAGATTCAACAATAATCTCATTAGCAGAAGAAATCACTACTTACCAACTAGCATCTCGAAAAGGAAAACTCCTACAGACCACCAGTCGCATTCCCGTCCGTAATAACCGTCACCCCCCTGCGACTTCAGAACCTCGGGCGATATGTAGTCGGGGGTCCCCACAGCTGTATCGCAGCGCACCATGCCTGTCTGTGCAACAGTAAGAATTCAAACAGCACAATTAAAAAGCCTTCTGAGTCTCTAAACAATTAGGCTATCAGTAGACCAGAAAACCATAAATAAGAGCCCAAAATACTTGGTTTGGGGAATGTGTTCCAAGTCACTATTTTTTACCCCAGAAGCAATACGGACCGAAATGACAATTCCTCATACATGCTCTCCCCTGCCTACCCCACAGCATTTTTTCTTGATTGCCCCTCTCAAAAATTGACCAATTTTATTACTTTTACCCTTTGTTTCAATATGAAGCTACACACCATATCAGACTGCTCCTTATCTCACTGAATTCAGGGATAAACTTCAGAATGATTTTGACAAGCTAAGAGTTCTAGGCCCTACACAGCAGATACAGAACAGTTTAACTCAAACAATACATGAAGCTATAGGTAAATCCTTATAGTCACACCTTGATTTTTATTTAAAGATGGGAGGGGGGGAAAAAAGCTATTTTTAAAAACAGCAGGGTGTTATGAAAAAGTAAGATAAAATACGACCATCTAAGTGGTTTGTGGTTTTTATTAACATATTAACACAATTGTTTTAATGTAAAGATTCTTCATCCTCTTTCCTTCACAACAAGAGACTAAAAATGCAGGTGCTAAATGACGCAAAAGCATTGTCAGAGCTGCCAGCATGCTGGTTCAGACTTATAAGCCTTGTTGCCTTTAATCAAATTCACTGCATTCATTCCAGAGAGACCAGATGGATGAAGTAAGTTAAATCCTGGATGAAGTTAGAGAAGTACCAAAAATACACTCATTTTCAATTCTGCCTCTCAGCCTCCAGTATTTACTAAGTCATCTTACAAAGTTCATGCATTTTTCCATCAGCTTTGGCTGAATATTAATACAGAATATTAGTAGCAACAATTGAAGTCAAAATACAAATTTAAAGAAAGGAAGAGAAACCTTTTGCTTTTGGAACTGTATTGACATATAAAAATGAGACACCAAATTACAATATTTCTTTTCACACACATCATGAAAAGCCAAAAGCTTTTATTTATGTACTAAACCATAATCCTGGCAAGTCATGAACTGGCAGGAAAAACCTAAAGCTGATGACTAAATACTGTAGAGACCTAAGGAGTACTTCAAATATCCTCCTGGCAAATATTTTTCTACTTCTACAACCCCATGATGAAGCTGAAATCTAAAGGGAGTTTTAACCCCCCAGCTCCAGAATGAAGACCAGGTTAACTTCTGCTTTCTATACTATGAACCAGATAGCACATAGTTTGATCTTCCTGGAAGAAAATGAAATTAACTCTTTTCAAAAGACCTAATACATTCTTAAGGCAAAGAAGAATAGAGATGAACACATTTTAACACTGGGAAATAAACCAAGGCCCAAAAGGTCCAGAAATCTAGAGCTGAGAACATTCACAAATGGATCGGGCACATGTCAGGAACCACTAATTCATCATCCTGCCTGTAACAGCACTGTGAACGGGTTTTCTCTGAAGCTTAAGCCTCTTGCTGCTTGAGCACTGGAGGAATTGCTCTAGGCTCATATGATTTTGCTGACCTAGTAGAACTGTGGCATCTTAATGAGGCCTCCAACATTGATGCATGTCTATCTCATCCAAATACAAAATTACAATGCAAAGTCTGAATCTTCACTCAGCTGAAGCCACCTGAATCCTTCCCTGGGTAAGAAGCTTCTTTAAAAACAAAGTCACTGAAACAGATCTGAAAGATTTCTTTGAAGACTGCAGCTTCAGTCACAGCCTCATCAACTTGACATCCAAGCACTTAATAACACTCCATTTCCCATTCCTCTATAATTAATACACCAAAACAAGAACACTTTTAATTATGTTATATATGTCGATATTTCATTAAGTCTTACGCAAACAAAGCAAAGGTTGTGTAAACAAACAAACAAAAAAAAAAGCCATCCCTCCCAAAGTCTGATGGCTGGTATGTAACCACAAGGAAGATTCTTTCCAAGGACATTAGAGATGCTAAAGAACTCCAGGTAACAACACCTTCAGTTTTCAGATAAGATGTCAAAGAATTGAACAGTAAAACAAAAAGAAAATATATTTCTGCAGTTAAAAGGGCACTGTGTGCTAATATCAGTTTTCAATGGACTGTATCTGAAGCACATGGAGTTGGTTGCACCTTACTCCCCATAAACTTCTCTACCTTCTGTCTCAGGGACAAATCTAAAAATGCATTCACAGAATCACAGAACAGCTCAGGTTGGAAGTGACTCTGAAAGATCATCTGGTCCAACCTGTCATTGGAAAGGGAGCCTAGATAAGACCATCTAGCACCCTGTCCGATTGCATCTTGAAAACCTCCAGCAGAGGGGATTCTACCACATTCCTGGGGAGGCTGGGCCATTATCACCTGGATATAACATTCCCAGATTTCTGTTCCTCTCATTTACACACTTGTTCTTTCAAAGAACTTGGGCGTTGCTCTGTATGTATTTTTAAGTACTGGATACTCCCAATATCACAGTCAGACTAGCTTCTATGATCTCTGGCATCAATGCCAAGTAAACAGGGAAGTCCTCTCTGTCCAGCACACGGCATCCTGACAGTCCCTACGTTCTGTACTATGACTTCTGCCTTCTGCACTTCGGCATTAGAAGAGATCTCAAGGGTGCTGTTTTCTCTGGAGAAGGTGTTACTCCCGTTTTTCAAATACTAAGCCTCTGTTTTACACCTGAGTAAACTATAACAGTTCTCACACAAAGCTTGCTTTGGGAGTCTCAGGCCAGTGTTTTACCCAAGACTTTTCTCATCACCTCAAAAGATCAAGGTGGATCTTGGAACTCCACCTTGAGGGAGGCTCCTGCAGCTATGTGAGAGATGTGCAGGGCAGAAATTTTAAAGACTGACCACGACATACAGAATGTTCGCACAGCTTATGACAACTCGGCAGTGAGGCTATAGCCTTCTTAGCATCATTCAGAATTATATTGCTGAAGACAAAGCAGTTCAGTTTTCATCCTCAGGAGGATCTCCACCAGACCTGAATGACTCACTGTTCTGGACCAAGGCTGAGAATCACAGAATAGTTTGGGTTGGAAGAGACCTTTAAAGGTCACCTAGTTCAACCCCCTTGCAGTGAGCAGGGACATCTTCAGCTAGAGATCAGGTTGCTCAGAGCCCCAACCAGCCTGACCTTGAAGCTACAGGGATGGAACTTTTACCACCTCTCTGGGCAACCTGTTCCAGTGTTTCACCACTCTCATTGTAAAAAATTTCTTCCTTATATTTAGTCCACATCTCCCCTCTTTTAGTTTAAAACCATTTCCTCTTGTCATATCACTACAGGCCCTGCTAAAAAGTTTGTCCCCATGTTTCTTATAGGCCTTCTTCAGGTACTGGAAGGCCACAATAAGGTCTCCCCAGAGCCTTCTCTTCTCCAGGCAAAATAGCCTCAAGTCTCTCAGCCTGTCCTCACAGTAGAGGTGCTCCAGCCCTCTGATAATTTTTGTGGTCCTCCTCTGGACCCACTCCAACAGGTTCATGTCTTTCTTGTACTGAAGACTTCAGGACTGGATGCAGCACTCCAGGTGGGGTCTCACCAGAGCAGAACAGAGCAGAGGGGCAGAATCACCTCCCTCGACCTGCTGCCACACTTCTCTTGATGCAGCCCAGGATATGGTTGGCCTTCTGGGCTGCAAGAGCACATTGCCGGTCCACCACCACCCTCAAGTCCTTCTCCTCAAGGTTGCTCGCAATACCTTCATCCCCCAGACTGTACTGATACCGGGGGTTGCCCCAACCCAGACATAGGACCTTGCACTCAGCCTTGTTGAATTTCATGAGGTTTATATCGGCCCACGTCTTGAGCTTGTCCAGGCCCCTCTAGATGGCATCCTGTTCCTTGGGTGTTTTAACCACACCACTCAGCTTGCTGAGGCTGCACTCAATCCCAATGTCTATGACATTAATGAAGATATTAAACAGTACTGCTCCCAACATGGACCCCTGAGGGACACCACTTCTAACTGATCCTCATCTGGACACTGAGCCATTGACCCCTACCCTCTGGATGTGACCATCCAACCAATTCCTCACCCACCAAATCAGGCTTTCACTCCCTCATGAAGTTCTTTTCAATAATCAAGAGCTGGACTGGACCATGGCTTGCACAGAATGCTGCAAGGAACAAACTGAAGTAAGAAGGATTCAGAAGAGTCTTTGATGAGCTTCTATGAGAAATAAGTTGAGTTCTAAAAAGGGGAACAGCTTCCTTCTTTCAGCTAAACTGCCTGAGCCGAAGTGATAATCCCAAATTACAAACATCCCTTCTTTCAGTCACATCTTTTCAACAGATATCCTCTAAACCTGTGCTCTTCTAAAAGCTCAGTTAGCACGAGACAGCATTAGGTACTGAGCCTTGCAGCACTAGGAATTCCTGGCTCTGCGGTATCCATGAAAGCAACCACTACTGCATAGTTTCTTAATAGAAAACCTGAAGATTAGAATCTGGTGAAACCTGCCCAGTGCTACCTTATGATACCTAAATACCAAAAGGAAACTTCAATTCCTACTAACCCTTTGAGACCAACTCCATTCTTTATTCAATTATGGAAATATTCACCTTGTGGCAGATTAAAAAAAACAACCAAAAAAAAAAACCCCCAACCCCTCACCTCACCCCCATCACAACTGAGTTACATAAACAAGTCAGTTTCTTTTATGTTGGAAAATATCACTAAACACTTCACAATTCTTTTCACATAATGTTAAGGAGGAATTCTGCTGCAAGTGTCTGGACTGGCCTGGAAGACTTAAGAGGTCACTGACTTCAATTCCATAGCAAAGGTCAAAAAAGTCCCGCACCAAATTGCAGCAGAATTTTGCTGGGCTCTCAACAGTGTAAGGAAGATGCTAATGTGCAAAACTGCTAAAAGAACTCCAAATCGGGGGGGGGGGGGAAGTGTTGGGTAAGCATATATTTTCTAAAAATCATCCTGCCAACATCAGTATTATATTTACACAGCTGGGATGTGTTCATGTTTTGTAAGAAGTAGGATGAGATTTGGAGATAATCCAGAACCTCTCAACTTCTAAAGCTTCCTGTATAAAAAATTTTTGCCATTCCACTGAGTCTGAGAAACATGAAGAACTAAAATGTAATCTGCTAAAAAATCAACTTCTTTAGATCACTGGTTCACTCCTGATGGCCAGTCAAAACTGGAGCTAATTATAACCCGTTATGAGAAATATTCATGCACTTCTCACATATATAATATGTTAAACCACATTTTAGTATTTAACAGTAAAAAAGAAAAAAGAAAAAAAGGCTTAGGTTCACCATGTCTGGAATCCCTAAAACAGCATAAGGGATCATCCTCTTTTTGTAGATTTATATTATGAAGTTTTTTATGCTTTTTTATTGTCACTTCTGATGAACATCAGAGTCCCTTCAGACCTATAGTCTGTTGGCTCAAAACCAAGATTAATTTTTTTTAAGGACTAAACTAAGAGATCCAGTACTACTTTTGATTTTTTAAATTAAAGTAAATGATGTTCCCTAAAATATAAGGCTGTAAATCATCAAAGTGGAGCTAAACAATCTATCTGCCTTTGGAAGTTAATAGACTACTGAACCTCAACAAACAGCTGCAGTTGTTAAATGAAGTTAATATATTGTCACAGGAAAGAAAAAAAAACCCCTAACCAGAGACAGTACTTCTACATACAGCTGAAGAGACATTAACTTAATGATGCAAATGCAAATTAAGTAGATTGCAGAGCTTATACCAAGCACTGCCTAAACATTCTAGAAAAAAATCTAACACATTAAAGCAAATCAGCTTAGAAGGATTATCTTTGCCAAAATTAATACAGAAACCTTTGAAAGGCCAGGCAAATGATAAGACACATTCATAGATTTATTATTTTTTTTTTAGCATCTGTTTTAATTTTTTACAGGAAGAATAGCTGCTTGAATTACAGCATAACATTGTTCATCAAGGAAGATTTTTAAAGTGAAAACTACAAAAGGTAGCTTTATTTTTCAGTCTCCTTTAATAATAAAAGGTATTACATCTTGTTAAAAATAAAATATGCTTATACAATCTCACTAAAAGACTATATTTGGCTGTACATGGTAAAATCTGGACAATTAAAACGTATGACATCTTGATGAATAGCTAACAAATTTTAATCAATATATCACATAACACTGGTACCTAACTGTGACCTCATTTTAATGACCACTAGAGGATGCTATGAGAACAATCAGATACAGTAAAAAAAATAGTGACTCTTGCCTATAAAATAATTTCATTTACAGAAAAATGTCAGTTTATGAACTGTTCCAAGATTACTAATATTAAAATTAAGAGTTGTCTCATAAGCTTTTCAGACATTTAGCAAAAAAAAGAACCTTAGAAATTCATAAACACACATACTTTCAAAAATAACAAAAAGTTTACTTTCTTCTCTGTGGTAGAACAGTTTATTATAGACAAGGTTACACTATTTAAAATACCCTTGTATTTAAAGCTATGAGACAAGGAACAGTTTTCCAAGCAAGTGGACCATTTGATGGATATTCCTTTGGGTATCCTAATTCAGAAGAAAATATCCTTAGATTTATGATTTTGTAGATGATAAATTATTCAGTTGTATACTTACTTCATCCATTTTCATGCAAGTGCCAAAGTCTGCCAGCTTCAGATGCCCATATTTATCTAAAAGCATATTGTCAGGCTTCACATCTCTGTGTATCAAGCCCATGGAGTGAATTGCATCAAGAGCAAGAACAACTTCAGCTGTATAGAACTTGGCCCATTTCTCAGGCACATCGTAATTGCTCATAAGGTTTACAAGATCTCCACCTGGCATGTACTCCATTACCATGTACAAGTATTTGTCATCTTGAAAGGCACAAAATAGCTGCAATTTTAAAAATAAAAGGAAAAGAAAAAAGAGTAATTACTTCTCAGAGACAGCTAGGAAAAAGAATAAAGCACTTTATCTTGACATTTCATCAAACCTGAGCATGTATTTTCAAGACTGAGGTAAAGTAACTTTATTTTTTAAATTCACATAATCTACATTTGCTGTTAATTATGACACTACTTAGAAATTTACTGAACTTCAAACCCCTTTCATTTTCATTTTTAAGAAAATGAAAAGATTTCCTGATTATTTTAGTAGTACAAGCTTCTATATATCCACACTTCCTAGCATTAAAAAGCATCACTAAATCAAAATGCAAAATACCAAATCTGAGAAAGGGAGCACCATATATTGCTTTGAAAATAGCTCAACAGTGAATAGCATCTTAGACTGTTCCTAAATTTAATATTTTATAAATCTCCTTAGCTCTGTACATATTTAGAACACTTGTCACTACTGATTTTGCCCTAAATCAACATGTATATAAAGACAACTATACACAATACAAGAAATTAAGGAATCCTTAACAATAAAATAATGGTCTGGTATAGGTTGCAGCTAACATGTTTCCTACTGGCATGACAGTGAAATTAAGTTTAGTCTTTTAAAAATATATTTCATACCCAGAGTGCTGAAGTTTTAGAGGTTCCACCCAGTGATCACCAGTTCTGAAATTGGCCCAAACCAGCAAAAAGCATTACTATCAAATGTTCAATGACTGCTGTGAAAAAGCCTCTGAAAGTCTCTCACCTTATTTCTTAGGGAATACTGCTCTTCTACATTAAAAACTAAAATCATTCACATCTCTCTAACCCACATAAAATTTAAAGGCAACTGAAAAAGAGGATGAGTGGAAAGGAGGAAATAAAAAACAGGGAGTTTGTGGAGGACGAGGAACCACGAAAGGCAGAAAAGTTACTAAGGAGATTTGACCTTCAGATTAAAATTCATTGTATATTAGTGCAGAAGACCTGTATTATAAATACATATTTTAATACATACCTGTTGCATTGTATTTGTTTTCACAAGTGGATAGTACATACAATATATAACATGATAATGCATCTGGTCATTAAAATCTGAACTAAAATCCAAAATAGTCTCTGTACTGTCACATGTAAAGATATTCATTTAATGCAATAATAAATAACAACACTATGCCTTTACACAGAACTTTCAGGATAGGATAGGATAGGATAGGATAGGATAGGATAGGATAGGATAGGATAGGATAGGATAGGATAGGATAGGATAGGATAGGATAGGATAGGATAGGATAGGATAGGATAGGGTTCTGGTTTCATTTATTTTTCATGTAAAAAAAGGAAAAGCACACAGAAGCAGTGCTACCTGCCCCAGTTTCCAGCTCAGGACAAAACCTACATTTTCGTAAAACCAGCACAATGTCCTATCCCACTGGATCACATCACCTAAATATATCACACTAATGTGCTTCATCACAGAAGGCACAAATTCAATTATATTTTGGCTATTTATAAATACACACATTTCTATCATGTTTGCTACATTTTCCTTTGAAAATTGAGTGTCAGAAAATTTTTGTTACTTCCAAATGCATGTGAAAAATAAAAACTATTCCAGAAGACTCTTGTTATTAGAACAAAAAGAAAAAACTACATTAAAAAAATAATCTATTTGGTTAAGTATTTATGCTGAATATAGGCAAGAACAGAATATGCTCAGAAGAGTAAAACATCTAAATAAAAAAAAAACAACTTTTAAAACATTTCTTGCATACATGAAGTGAAGTATTGCAAAGAATATATGGAAAGCTTAAGGCCCGTCTTTACTTATTAAATATACAGAAGCACAGAAATACATGTGAAAGCATTTAAATGTATTAATTATTTAACAAAATGAAGTAGTAAAAATTTCTCTAAGCATTTGCTTTTACTACTCATTTTATTAATTGCTGTAATTTGCCATTTACAACAAACTGCAATATTTAGTACTAATTCTTCCCAAAGGCATAAATCATATTACAAACAGATGAAGATAAATGTCATAAGATAGCTGCAAGCAATGGTGTTCAAGACCAGCTGAAGAGGTCAGCTCTCCATTACTTGGACACTGTTTCTGAGCTAAGATGCAGTAACTGCACACTAAACAGAAGATCGGTTCAAGCAAACCACTGCTACAACCTCCTGGCTTGCAGGAGACCAGGAGTGTGCACTCATCCACCTACCAAACTGCAGCTGAAAAGTCAGTAACTACTTAAAGCGCTCTTAATACTAATTGCCTGTGATCAACTGCCTGTATCGTAAGGAAAGACTGGAAATAATGCTGACATTTGTTTCTCTGTTTCTATACAGAATTTTTCCTAGTTGGAAAGGTAACCTCCCTATTACTCCTAATAATTATGTGGATATTTCAATAAACTGTTTAGCTCCATTTTATGATGCGTTTGGAGTGACTAAAATGTAAATTCATCCACTTTCTAACACAGTCAAATACACGAAACAGTGAAATTGCTGTAAATATGTATCTTTACAAAGTAAAATTTGAACATAAACCATTATTTTGAGTTTAGATGTGAATTCAAAACCAGCTCAAGCCTGGAAAAGATTTATGGCTTAATTATTATTATTATTATTATTTTACTCTTACATATCTTCCCTACCTGAACGACCCACGGACTGTTGGCAAAGGCCATGATATCTCTTTCTTCCCAGAAAAAGGCTGAATCTGATCTCTTGATCATTTCAAATTTACTAAGTAGCTTCATCGCATAAACCTTCTGTGTCATTTTATGGCGAACCTGTTGGTTGAGAAAGAAGAGAAACAATTTTTTAATGTCCTGTATCAGCACAGTACATTTTTGCTATATGCAAACTTCTTTCTGGGATGCGATGTCTCCAGGTCTTCATGTACCAAATTTTCTACACAGTAAAGATTTATGAACTTCCAAACCTAGAAAGAAAAACCTAACAGCTGCTCCAAAAAACCACAGCAGGGTTGGAACAAGACAGACATTTTGGAAAACTTTATCTGAATATGGACATGAAGCAAAACCTTTAAAGCACAGACTGTAAAGTCATTACCCTGTTAATAAAATAAAGTTAGATTTATGCTACTTTATGAAACAACTAAAGGACCAGTTTTTTAACATTCTTGAGTATTCCTTGCAGAAATCAAGGTGAGAAGTATTCAGATGTAAAATGCCTGAGTCAGCAGAAAAAAGGAAATTAACTGCATCTTAAGTTTCTGCATCTTTCTTTCATGTGAAAATAAAATAAAATAAAAAATCAGTGGACTAATATGTGAAATCAGAACCAAAGGGTAATGACTTTCTGGTGAATTTAAAAACCTCACATTTCATAAAATAAATCATATCCCCCAACCTCTTAGTTTTACACAATGTCCAAATTTAATTATGCTACTTGAAAGAACATTTAATAGGCTCTTCTCCTGAACAGCTGTAAATATTTCAGGTCCATCACATCTGCACTGCAAAGCTTCAGAAAGGCACCTATTTGGTCTACAAATCTGGCAGCATCACCCTCCTTGCTCCTGAGGAGTGGTAAACATTAATGTTGCTGAAGCCAACAGGAATGATCTATCGAAACAGGAGAAGCATTAGGTGGGAAGAAAAAAAAAAAAGAAAAAAAGATCTTGGAAAGAGTGAGAACATGAACAGAAACAGGAATATTTATGAACTTTCTGTTCTTGAAACTGGGGCTTTTTGCTCTCAAGATATAGGTACAGAAGTTCTAAGATTAGCATCTTGCATAGTTTAACACTAACCAGTAATCTTCTGTAGAGCTACGTCAAAAAACTCCAGTCAAACACCAGAAGAGAAACACGCTATCTACACAGATTAACAACTCTGTAATCATGCACATTTTAAGCCATTAACAACTGACTAGCTAGTGAAGGTGTCCTAAAAAAAAAGCATTTTGAAAACTACCTCCTTCCCATTTACTAATCTCACATGGGATTATTTACAAAGACTTGGTAGTACACCACAAACTATACACCATGAAGTAGAGCTTTTGTAATCCTGCTCAAAACTGGAAGAAACAGAAAGACCAGCAAATTTAAAAAGATACTGTTTAACTGAAGACGGATTTTCTGTGAAGGGTCATGTAAAGCTCCACGAAGTCTGGTGGTTTACAATTCCTAAAATTGTTGTGTAGTTAGCATTGTTCCTCTCATTTATGAGAACAAGAGTCTCCTACTACTTGGTCAAAAAAAGTCTCGACGAGTCAGCACAGCCTGAAGCAAGGTCATGCATAGAAGCAAAGTAAACAGGGGTAGTGGGACCAGACATGACAGTCTGTGCACGCCTCTAAGGTAGTGCCAAGAGGTTATTAATTGGCTAAATTATTTTTTCAGAAAATGTCAAGACAGTTTCATTTTCTGTACAAAAATCAAGGAACCAAAGCAACAACTAGCACACTGGCACAACCAAAAGCTGAGTGTGTCTCAGCATGCCTTACAGGTGACCAGACCTACTGGTGATATTCCTTCTTGTACCACCACCATGGCCCCTGCAGACAGCCTATGGAGCTGCTAGTCACCGTGCTCTTTACCCAGAGCTATGTTTGTACGTACATATATTGGCTCATATAGTAGATCATTCATCTATTAAACTGTCATGATGTTTCAATTTCTTCCAACTGTTTAAGTGAACTGCCAAATTTAAACTGCAGCTCACCAGAGTAACTCTCAAAATAGGTAGGAAAATCCCTTCGTGCCATCAGCACTGAGTAACATGGCCTTGTTTAACTTATGAAAATGCATTGAGAAATAAGAATTTCCCTCTACTCTGCTTCGTCAATCTAAGACTTTCAAGATATGAGTACACACAAACCCCATACATAACTTCTACAGCATTCAGGTCAGAGGACAATCTGTAGGCAAGGAAAATAACACCCATTTAAAGTTATCAGATTGAGTACATAGTATTGGTAACAGCACCATCTCTTCTGTGACAACAGAAAATGAAGATCCTAGAGTGGAGTTGTGAAAAGTCTAAGGTTTGAAATAATCCCAAATATCCTAAAATACTTAATAGGGTCATAAGAAATTACTACAAATAGGGTATCAATGTTTTATGTTCTGACAAATTTTCAAGTAACAAACCATGCCTGCTTTACTTGCATTACTACAGATGTGTACATCAGGAGTGGCTGGGGAACTAAAATCTAATAAACAAAACACTTAATGGAAAAAAATAAACCAGCACCTGTTTACACAGGCCACAACAACCGCTGGTTTGCAACACTAAGAAGTCACGTAGTAAAGACCAACACCCAGACCATCCTGTACTGCCTGAATACAAGAAAGAGTCAGCCTTAATTTAGTCTTCTGTTCCGCTACACAACCAAGTCCGTCTGCTGTGTCACTGCAACGTTACAGTACTTTGTGATTAGACCTGGGAGAAGGAATTAAGGATACTTTTCAATTTCAAATCAAGAGGATTTTTCTTCAAGTGAAAACAAACAAGAGGTACTCAGGATGTGCTTTCATAAATTACTGTTTCTGCATAAACCACAAGTAACATATTAAGCACCATAATTTGATTTTTCTGTCTGCCCTAGACACCAGTCACTTTTATTCATGGCACTGCATAAGAGAAGAAGTGATCTGGCAGCTGGTAATTATTTTCTTAGCTTTCCCCATCACTACAGACCAAACAAAGCCAGAGGCCAGAGCTCAAGAGTAGAGTTCAATCTTCTGCAGTTATAGGAAAGTGTTTTTCCACCAAAGTCAGATACTCAGACCAGAGTCTGAGCTCTCTTTACTGGACTGAATTTTTAAATTTTTTGGGGGGAAGAAGGGGGAAAAAAGAGGCTTTAAAAATAAAAAATCTAGCTGTAAGATATAACAGTAGAGAACATGTTTTCCTTTCTTGCTAGAATCTGGAAAGCTGATCTCTCCACACCACTTCTTTCACAAGAAAATCCTATACTGGAGCAGAAAGCCTGGGGGAAATAAAATTAAATTAAGGAGCGCATAGCTGATGATTTTATGCTGTATGTTAACATACTCACTTTGTGGCTTGTTATGTTTAAATATAATTTACAAACATTTAACAATTTCACAAATATTTACAAATATTTAACAAATATTTGTGCTATGAATATTTCCGTACAATGGCACAGACTGATAACGTGACATTAATGAATTTAACTCACGTACTTAAATCATGTTTTATTTGTGGTTCTTTCTGCGTTTAGCCTGCACTGAAGCAAATTTCTATTTTGATCACAATGTGTTGCAAAATATTTTGATTACTGCAAATCCATCATCTGCAACTGTGGTATTAACATTTTGAATGGAGTAGAAATAGACACAGCTTAGCTCAATAGTTTAAACTTGTATCATACCTTGTGAGGCAAAAAAATCTAGGTATGCATGCCCTCATCACCAGCTAATATTAGTACAGCTGTATTTATTAACCCACTGCTTTTTAACTGTAAGACACTATGATTTCTACTTACATTTTTACATTCCAGAAAAAGAGTGTTCTTTTAAATTGGCATGAAGTACATAAGAGGTCTACATGAGCACAGAAAAATTCCCTTCCACTACCAAGCATTCTTAGCTTTTTTAATTTTGGGATTTGAAGGGCATATTTAAAGAGTAAAAACCAAAACAACACCAAAACACATAGCAAGAACAAAAATCCAAAAATCATCATTAAATGACCAAGTTACTATGCATTTTATCATTAGATTATAATGGTGAGGTAAACGAGTAGTAAATTTTGTCGTTAGACCCCTCAAACTACCTAACTGCAGTACGTGCACTGCAAAAAATCATCTCTGTTTTAGAATTTAAATTGTGCATGACACTGTGAATTAAGAAAAAAAGTTTCCAACCTAAGCCAGAACAAATTAAGAACTTACAGTTAAAATGAAATGTTAAAAAGAAAATGCAAATTATTTAGAAAAACTCTTACATTCTTAGAAATACACATATGAAAACAATGTATTTTGATTTTTGAAGCACATTAAAAATACAATTCTCTTGGATGCTTCGAGCAAATATATCAGTGTGACATCCAAAAAATGCACGTGACTTCTGTCATTAGGATCTTTTTTTTTTTTCCATCTTCTCCCAACAAATGGATGAGGAACTCTGCTCCTTACAAGTTGATTCTTCACTGACTTTCCTTGCAAGAGCGTGAAAAAGGAGCATCTCTATTAGTTGCTGTAGGTGGAGATTATATACAACAAAAATGTCTCATAGAAGAGTTTAGAACAAACCATTCACCATGACTGTCAGTAAAAAACCAAAGAGTAGATTGCTTTCTTACAAAGCTCCCTGCAGCAGCCCTTTATCAAACAAGCAAGGTTCTGCTGAAGGTTTCGGTTTTGTTTTCAATCTCTTGCCAGCATGGATATAAAGGCATGCGCAGGATACATATTAATTCTTTACATTCTTGTTGGAAAATGGGGATCATTGGAAATACTCCTCTCCATACTTCATAAATTCTTCTGGAGAAAAACAAACGGCAAATGACCCAGAAAGAAATAGGGAAGAGGGAGCTACATTCTCATTTTGCCATACTTGGATGAAGTTGCCTTAAAAAAACCCACAAATTATTAAAAACTGCTGATTGAATGTTGTTAACTGCCACAGGAATTACATCTAAATTTGCAAATTACCCACGAGTCATGCAAATAGTATTAGGCTAGTCACAGGGTTTTTTCCCACAGTTCCAAACAATTTCACCAATACTAATATGGAAAATACAAATAATTTTTAAAATTGATCATAAATTTATTGCCATTATATGTTATGTACCCCCATAAGCATTTCAGAGCTAAGATCTTGCCACATTCCTCAACAATACTGTAAAACATCTTTCTATTTTCCAAAACTGATGTACATTACAGTATGATTTTCCCAGCTTCCTAGGGCAAAATTAGTATAGAACAGTAAAATATCAGTTCCATGTCAAAAGGCACAAGCAAAAGGGTAATTTTTGTTACCTCATCATAACAAGATAACAAGCTTCATACTGCGAACTAGTTGCTCCCCTTTCCATTCCCTCTAAAAATGCTTACACAGAAAATTATTCATGGATCAGCTGATATGCAGCTATCTGTTAGCTCATGGTAACTTGTCTCTGGTGTTTATACTCCCAGATTCTATTTGCTGCTTACATCCATAGTTTATTTTAAAACTGACACATCAATCCATCTTACACATATACTCACACTTTTATGCTATTTATCACACAGTATGACTTGGAAGGCCAGAAAAAAATCAAAATTAAATGAAAAGTAGACTATGCATGATATATTAAGTTACTTCTTGTATTTTGATTGCTTTTTAAAAATATAATTTCTCTGCAACATAGATTTTAAAAATAATCTCATTCTTAGATTAGATATTATACAGGATACAATGTTGAGTGGATAATGTTAAGAAAAAAATCTTACATGAATCATATCAGTTAAATACAACGCAAGCATCACAACCGTAAGTGAAAACCAAATTTTTTTTATTGCATTGTTAGCTTCCTCTTTCATAGGAAGGTCTCAAATATTAATACACAGTGACGCTTGTAGACAAAAAACTTTAGAATTGCCATGAACTGCCTTTTCCATTTTGATCAAACGATAGCAAACTGTCCTTCCCTTTAAATCTACCATGTTTTAAACTTGGATTTATGTTTCCTATGCACAGAAATTACCTCATGATACAATGAAAATAACACTTACTCTGTATAAGAATGCAGTTTTAGATATAAAGCATGCAAGACAGGGAAAGGTTTTGTCTAGAGCCACAAATCTGTCTAATTATTACATCATTACATTCTTACCAGCTGCACTTCTCCAAAAGCCCCTCTTCCAATCACCTTAACAACATCATAGTCTTCAGCTTTCATTTGTAAAGCTCGAATTTTTTCCACAATCTTCTCATCTAAAACAAATCAAATAAAAGTTGAGACAATGCATGCATTAACAGAATACAAACATTTTCTCAAACTTTTCATTTAGAGTAAAAATAAACTATTTTTATTCAAATGTTTAGAGCCGTCTTGGTCATTCCTGAAATCTGCAGTCACTATCAATAGCCCCTTTCATTATGGTATGGAAACAATTAACCATCTACCTTTAGCTGTAACAACTGAAATGTCTTTTGGATTTTGCTGACTCTCATTTCACACCTCTAATAATCATTCACAAGCTTACAGAAAGACTCTGGTAATGAAAAGAACCAGAGAGGCCTATCTTGCATTGTCAGACAATTGTTTGTTGCCACCCGCTGTGCTGCCAGGATCCACTGACACCCCACTGGTAACGCAGGAGTGGGAAGTACCTGGTTCACACAAAAGCACTGCAAGTGCCATCTGCTCCTACGCATCTGGAGGGTTCAACAGAAGTCAAACAGCGAGGAATACAACTCAGTAACCCTCCTGTACAACTTCAGAGCATGCAAGGGTATGACTTCAGATCCACTCCTTCATTCTGTATGAAATATTGTTTCAGTTTACATATGTTTATGTAACTGCTGGCCATCTCAGAGTACTTTTCAGTGTTCACTGCACGTGTAGTTCTACATTTTTAAAAATTAGATTCACAGTGCTCTGCTCTAGTATAAGATTCTGCAGATAAGCTCTGTATTTCAGTATTTTTCTTGTTGGCAGTTGTGGGAACCTGTAAGGGAAACCAGTGAAATTCTGACCTTTGACAAACTCTAAAACCATGCAAGGTCCTCGACTCTTTAATTTTGTAAATGCAGTAAGTCAGTGAATGCATTCCTGGCTAACTGCATTTTAAAAATCTATTCTTATTACAGGGACAAAAGATAATGGGAGCAATGAATGGAATCCACAATACTGGAGGTAATCTTCCTTAAGCGTGACAAGCTTTGACATTGCCTCCACACATGCTTAAAGGAAGAACAAAACAAGGCAAAAGAGGTTGGCTGGAGCAAGACCTCAACCAGGGGAGAGCATGAAATTGTATGAAGAGCTGTGGATGCTTCTATTCAGAGAGGAGTAGAGGTGTATGCTGTGAGATCCTTGTTTAGGGTCAAAAACTGTGGAGTTTGATCCTTATTGTAAGGCATTAAAGGGGATCTGCAATCTGAGTACACCAGGAAAAAAAAGATCAGAGGCACAGTTAATTCCATGTGATATTAAGGATGACATTGTCAGTGGGGAGTTAATGATAATGAACATCTAGTAAATAGTTTAACCATTGCTACTATTCATGAAGAGCAACCTGGCATGCTAGAAGCACTCCAAGGGTTTCCTGACCATCAAGAACATTTCTTTTGACCCAAGTGAGCAACAAGCCAAATCAGGGGAGACACTCACAAAAAAAGAAAGAACTAGCCAGGGATGACAAAGTCTGTGGCAGCCTTGGCTGAAGCAATCATGAGATGGTGGCATTTAAGACCCTGAGAGAACTGAGGAAGGAAAATAGCAGACCCTAGACTTCAGGAGAACAGACTAACACTTGTTCAGGAAACTAACAGGCAGGATTCTGTGGGAGGCTGCTGTGGAGGGTAGAAGAGTGAGCTGATCTTCAAAGATTACATGTTCATAGAGCAAGAACAGTCTGTTCTAGTCAGCTAGAAATCGAACAGCCAAGGCAAAGAGCCAGTTTGGCTGAATGGGCAACCTCAAGCACAAAAGGTGATGGTTTGGAACATGGAAGCAGGGATGGGATACCCAGCAGGAATATCCCAAGCATGCAAGGATGGAATTGGGAAAGCCAAGCTCAGCTGGAGCTGAAACTACCCAGGGTTATGAAGGGAAACAGGAGCCTTTATAAATATACCAGCAGTAAAAGAAAGAACAAGGTAAATGTGGGCCTATTGCTCTCAGTGGAGTAGGGGATCTAGTGCCAAAGGACATGGAGAAGACCAAGGTACTCAATGCCTTTTTTGCCTCAGAGTTCACTCTGCTCTCAGGCCTCCCAGTTCCCCAAAGGTGTGGGGCAGTGAAGTATCACTGTAGAGGAAGTCAGAGTTAAGGACCTGTAAAACAAACTTGATGTACACCAGGCCATAAGATGACACAAACATGTGAGAGTGCTGAAGGAGCCAGTCAACACCATTACCAGGCTGTTCTCTATCCCCTTTGCAAGGTCATGGCAACTTGGGGAGGCTCCTGATGACTGGAAAAGGGCAAGCATCACGTCCATGTTCTAGAAGGGCAATGAGGAGGATCCAGAAAGCCACAGGCTGCAACAGGAGCCTTATCTCACTGCCCAAAATGATCATGGAGCAAATCCTTCTGGAATCCATTTCCAAGCACTTGACGGACAAGAAAAGATAAGAAAAGCCAGAATGGATCTAAAAAGGACAAACTGTGTTTGATTAACTGTTTGATTAACCTCATTGCCTTCCATGACAAGACATCTGTCTTGATGGACAAGGGGAGAGCAGTACACATTTCCTTTCCTTGACTGTAGCATGACTTCCAACACAGCATCTCAAAGGATCTTTGTAGCCAGACCAGGTCAATATGGATTACACAGAGAAATTACAAGGTGGATGGAAAACTCTTGCTGGAGTAATGGTCAGTGGTTCAAAGTCTAAAGTTGATACACTCCAGGGCAAGGCTGCTCCTGAAAGGGACCCAGACAGGATGGGTAAATGAGCTGGCAGGAACCTCACAAAGTTCAACAAAGGCAAATGCAGACTCTTGTACCTGGGATGGAATGACACCACACAACAGTACAGGATGGTGCTCATGAGCTAGAAGCTACCTTGAGAAAGAGGACTGGAGAGCAGTTTGTGGACAAGATGAACAAAGAGAAATGAACAGCAAGCATTTGCACCAACTGCATACAAAGCTGTCTTGGTAAATGCATAGCTAGTAGGTTGAAGAAAGTTATTTTTGCCTTCTATTTGTCACTTGTGAGACCACATCTGCAATGCTATGTCTAGTTTTGGATTCCTCAGTGCAAGAAAAGTATCAAAACACTCCCTAGCTTAATGGAAGGCCACCAAGAAGCTTAGAGGTAGGACCACATAATGCTCATAAAGAAGCTGAGAGAATTGGAACTGTTCAGCTTAGGAAAGTCTAAATGGTTTGCTTCAACAAAAGCTGAAAGGAGGTTTTACTTTTAATATGTTCAAAGTGAAAGGACAAGAGGCAACAAACATGTTAGAATTTTGGAAATCTCAGTAGGAAAAGAATCCCTAGAATTGGGGAATGAACTGTCCAGTCGAGCTGCAAAACGTCCATCTTTGGAAATTCTTAAAATTCAACTGCACAAGGACCTGAACAACCTGATCTAATATCAAAACTGGTTTGGCTTTGAGCAGAGAGCTAGACTAGTTGACCTCCAGAGGTCCTTCCTAATCTGTGCAATACAAAAATGCAACTAAAAATTTCATCCTCTGAGGAAAAGATTAGATGTGAAGAGGAAGAGGAGATATTTAAGGGGGGGGGGGGGGAGGGAGGGGTGGAAAGTTAAGAATAACCAGGGAAAAGAGCCTGCTAGTAAAGTTGTAAGGACAGAGACAACTACAGTCTCAAAAGCAGACAAATCTGCTACATTCAGCATACCACTAAGACTGTGAAGTAATCCAGAGTATCAACAAGAAAAGGAGTTGAGAGAATACTGAGGTTGTTTCCTACAGTGAATCATGACAGCTTAGGACAGCAACTGTGCTTCACTCACATCAAGTTTCTTATTTCATTCATGATGTGAACTAATTTTGCAGTTTCAGAAGGGAAGTCTGCTTGGAAGCTTACTTAATTGCAATCAGAAACTTTGGCCCAAGACAAGGAGGACAAATGCAAATTCACAGGAAGCAGCAGTAGAAAAGGAGTATCAGCAAATCTCAAGTCACAGAGAATGTACAATTACATGTTTGAACACAATGTTACATCTCACAAGGGAAGGGAATCACATGAATTTATTTTCAAATGTTTCTGAGATGTTTCAAATGTTTTCAGATGTGTAAGATGAGATGGCAGGGATTTAAACGTGTTGAAAGAGTAGGGCGTAGTTTTACATAGCTCCATTATTGGTCAGAAACTCACAGGAATATTTCTGTGTTCAAAATATAATACAGAAATTATTGAAAAAAATAACACAGCTCCAGTGAAACTGTTTAAGCATTAAACGCTGCAGTTAAGCAATGAATAACCCAACAGTATAGGAAGTAAGCAAATGAGATGCAAACTGAGGAGTTACCAGTTTTATCATCCCTGTGAAATGCTGAGGATGGAGAAATCCTACCTGCTCTACTAAAAAGTATAATAACCTTTCTTAAAAATAATCATCATCATCTAGGGACACAGGTGGTGTGGAAGCATCAATTAAATAGATGGATTTTCTATTTTGTCCTAAAATTTAACAGGTATAAAACAGATAATCAAAGCATGGAACTAACATGAAACAAAAAATGGGCTGCAAGAAGGCAAGCTCAGAGAAACCCTGAAGCAATATTGTAATTGCATCATGCTGGGTCACATAATTTAGTTCATATACCACGTAACATGATCTAATTCAAGGTGCAGGAGACCTTTCCACCACTACCCTTTTAGTAGACGACTGAATTGTCAAAAGCTTTCACACAGATGAGTTTTCACATTTGTAAAAAAACATTGTATCTCACAGCCTCACGAATTTGTAACAGCACAAAGTCCAGCAGAAGAAAAACGTTAAGTTTAAAGGTAGATATTAGATGGACTGCCCAGCCCTAGAATATAACAGAATCTTAGAAAAATATTGTGACATTTGAGTACAAGTCCTAAAATATGAGAATGTCATCACCTATGGCTTAGGTTTCTTCTTTAATACAGGAAGGACCAGGAATGCTGGATAGCAAGAGTGTTTAAAGACAGCTTTGATTTACTACTTGAAAATGGCACTATAACCTTTAAACAAATGAAGCTTCACTTTCTGAAAGGGCAGAGTGGTTGGATCAGTCACCGACAGCTGGCAGCAAGAATGTGGCTGAAGGTTACAAGTGCTTGTGAGAATGGAATAAATACCTGACTAAAAGAGCAAAGAGGGGGGTGGAGAGGAGAATGCCAAGTTTCCTGCTCCTTTAGAAAAACAAAACAAAACATTCATATCCAGGTTATTTTCTTAAAAGTTAAAAAGAATGTGTATCAGGCAGTTCTGGGGTGTGTATATATATGAGGAAAAAAATGCAAGGGAGTGCAATTTTATCCCCACAGACCAGACAAAGTCAGTCAATGAGCGCTGCTATGGAGTACATTAAGTCAAAAGTTGCTGCCCTAGGCAAAAGTCTAGCCAGAAGTTAAACTGAACAACAGCCAGGAAGTGCTGCAATCCCACACCCGCCCAAAACCAAACAAAAAGTACAACAGAAAGGCTGAAGTAATTCGGGATACATACACAGTATCTGGTCAAAGGTGTGTGAGGAACAAGAAGCTGCTGGAGACCTTGCAGAAGCAATAGAAACTAGAAGGCATAGCTTCAGACCAGCTACTATTTTCCCCTCCAGAAAAAAGAAAGGGGGACATCAGAAGTATTTTTTTCTTGCACAGACAAAATGAGCAGAACATAGGGAAACAGAAAGCAGCAGTCCCCTGACTTGCAGAGCACACAACCCAGACTTAATGAAGCTAAATCTGATAGCAGAACTCAGTTGCTTTGTATCCACCAAGTACCCAAATGGAAAAGTGGTTAATAACACTGACATGTAACTTGTTTATACTTCTAAGACATTCTGCCTTAAACAATGTGGCTCTAATTCATGCTCTGCTTAGGAAAAGTTGCTTATTTGCTACCTCCCAACACTACTCTTACCAGAACGATATCACTAAGAATGGAACTGGAGCCCAACCTGCCTCCTGAACTCAATGTAAGTTTTACAGTGCACTGAACTTCTAAGATGCTTCTTGGCATCTGACATTTAATCTGTGTCACTGAGAGGAAGTATGGAGCACGGAGAGTTACAGTCATGATAGGCATTATCACCATACCAGATAACACAATTCTGCTGGTAACTGCATGGCTGGCATCTGATTCAGTAACTTCAAGCAACATAACAAAATGTAAGGGAAGGAACCAGAACTGTTACTTTTGCAAGTTAATCTTAACAGATAAATCTTCTAAATAAGCAGTGTCTGCTTGGAAAGGAAAAAGGCAAAAGCAACTTTCCAGGAAGTTTCTTCAGAGGGTTAGCAAAGCTGCTGCATGAGTGACACACCTGTACTAGAAGTTCATTCTACTGTAAATATGTCAGTTGCCATTACACTCTAGAAGTTTGCCAACCTCCAAAACATCAGGAAATCATTTCAACAACTGAGGTTTCCAATTTCGGAGTCATGCTGGATAACGTATAGGAAGTCACTGATCCATTTAGGGCGTGAAGGCTTCTGGATTGCACCAGGCCTGTTGACAGTACCACTCCCTGTGCTGCTGTTTGGACTTCCTCAAAAATCAATTCTTCATGCCCTTCTATTCCTGATGATAGGATTATAAATGATTAAATATTTTTAACTATTGCTTAAAACTGTTGCTTAATTATTTCACTTTCTGTTCCCAAAAGCTAAAGCAGCTAGCAGGCTATGTAGTACCTGCATGGGAGACCACCAAAAAAAGACATGAGCCACTGAGACATAATTCAACACTTGGCAAATCTCAGATTGCAGAAAAAAGTGACTTGGAACAATTTACTCAACCTGTTGTCATAGCCTAGATGACAGAACAAGAAAAGAAAAGACCAAGAAAAATTTGTTACACCAAGACCATGCCAGAAAGCTCATGCTTCTTTTCTAAAACAAGCAAGCTATTTTTTGCTCTCAGAGGACAATTAAATTTCTCTCATTGTTCTAGGAATTGAATACTACGCTATGCTTTCCTGTCCCATGAATACTCCAAAAAAAGCAGCAATCTAACCAGAATTCTAACAGCTGATAAAGCAATACAGAAGACTGAAAAGGAATCATTATAGTGGCCTTCCAATACCTGAAGGGGACCTACAGGAAAGCTGGGGAAGGACTTTTCATAAGGGCAGTTAATGACAGGACAAGGGGAAATGGGTTTAAGCTGAAAGAGGGGAGGTTTAGATCAGATATTAGGAAGAAATTCTTCACTGTGAGGGTAGTGAAGCACTGGAACAGGTTGCCCAGAGAAGCTGTGGATGCCCCCTCCCTGGAAGTGTTCAAGGCCAGGTTGGATGAGGCTTTGAGCAACCTGGTCTAGTGGAAGGTGTCCCTGCTCATGACAGGGGGGTTGGAGTTAGATGATCTTTAAGGTCCCTCCAACCCAAGCCATTCTATGATTCTATGAATCTAGTTATTTTATATGAGATACTTGTGTGCCCATGATAAATACATGCTCTAGTTTGGTTCAGTGCCTTGGGGAAAGTGGTAAGAAACCAGAATAGTAAGGGAAAGCAGGCAATGAAAAAGTTTCTTGCATATTAAACACAAGAATAAGCTGCTTCTGCAAAGTGGTCACAGAAACAGGATATACCAAACTCCTATAGTACAGGCAATTCATAAACTGTAGTTTTGTGAAATGAGTTAAAACATTTGAGTTTCAGCATGAAACTATGAGTTGAGCTGAATATCAATTAATGTCTCAGTTGAGATTAAAATTATTTCATTTTTAAATTAAAATAAACTATTAATAAAACATTAACCTGATTAGTAATGACTTGCAGTAGGTCTGAAGTAGAGTGTATTCAAACCCCTGGGAATACGGCAGAAAAAAAATTAATTCCTTCTCAGAGTGTTATTGCAGAAGAATTAAATTATTAAATTGACTGAAAGTGTGATGATTATTGCAGTGTTCTCCACAATTTTTGAAGATTTGTGTAATATGGATTAAAACAACTGTAAGCAGCTACTCCACCTCAGCTGCTTCACTTTGCACAATGAGTGCTAACTCACAAGGTGGCCCCACCACCTCCCTGTGGTTGCCTCAGAAAGCCCCAAGGAGGGATGCAGGCTCCAGGCCTCTGGCACAGACCACTCAGCAGAGTCTATCAGAACCTCCTGACAATAATTTCCATCTAGGCATTTGATACAGCTCTACAGATGCTGAGAAAAATCAGAAGAGACAAGAATCCAATGTTCTCTAACCTAAGAGAGAAACAACTTCCTGTTCCACAAATCCTTAATACTATTCCCAACTCTTCCTCCAAGTCCACGGTAGCGAGAGGCTTCAGCAAGCATGTGCACACTCTTCCTTTCCACTGAGGCTTGCTGCCCTGAGAAGAATTTCCAAAAAGACACGAGGTGTGGGTTCAGCAACTTTGAATTGCGTGAAATGGCAGTGCCGATAAGAACCCAACTGTCCTGTTCTGACGCGCACCCAAGCAGCTCCCTTTCTGCTGGCACAATAATCAGTGAAGTGATAGGAAAATCAGAAACTGGTCTTCACTTTTCTTTTGCCTGACTGGTTTTAACAAAAAGCAACAAACAAACCAACCACCCCCTACTCTTTGCATTAATTCTGCTCAGTTCCCCAGTCTGGTTCATAACAAACCACACAAACACCTGCGTCAGAAAGGACTTTGAAACAAATCACTGTGTGTGGCAGGACTGATTCCTTCAGTTGCAATGCCAAAATTCTCATTTCATAATTTTTTTTTAAAAAAGGTGTAAATCACAGAAGATATGCAGCACTATTTTTCATTCTCTCACAGGCAGCATGGAAACAGGAGAGAAGTTATATGAGTGATTCTTAAGAGAGGCAAAGCCTCACAATGTGTGAGCCAAAAGTCACCTGTTACATGCTTTTTTTAAAGTTCAACAGGTAAGGATAAAGTACATCCCTGAAAACTCTCACTTAACTACTGTGAATTTTTTTGTAATACATCCCAATTTTCTTTAACTAGTATCTGGTTATTGCAACTGTAAATTGTCAGCCCACTTTTAAAAAAAGGCAGTAATAAAATTGTGAACCAAGGTATATTTTTTGGGTTTCTGCCACTGCTGGTAGCTTGCAGGCCATATCATATGCTTATTAATATTTACTACAATAATGGGAGAGAAGCTGGAGTAGAAGCAGGAGCAACAGACTTCAGAAAAGGGAAGACAGACAGCAAGAATGTTCAGGGGCTGCAGGGAAAAAAAACCAAACTGTTTTCAAGGTTAAATTGTTTCCCCATAGTTGCTATTTTTAATAGCCAGATATCAGAAGATACTGGTCTTCTGATTAGAAAAAGGTTTCTAATTTCGTCCTACTACAGAAATAGTATTTTAATGTAAAGGCGAATCTGAACAGCTCATAGAAGTTACCAATACTGTTATTTACATTGTTTTCATATTTGCTGTAAATATCACACTTAAAATGCACAGTTGCAGGTAACAAAATTACTTAAAATGCAGTTCTTGACCTTTTCTTTCATAACTATCTGTTTTAATTACTTTGAATGCAAACTGAGGAAAATCTCAAGGTGTGCTTCACCTTCCTAATCTGTTTGTTATTTATTCGGTTTTCAGTGACTTCTCTAAATGAGATTTAACTGGCAACTCTAAAGCTGTTATGTTCAGCTGTGGGGCTCTGATAAACCTCACAGAGAAGCACTGAATTCCAAACATAAAAACTCACCACAAATGAGTACACCAGCCACCATTTAACTGAGGAGCAGGAGTGGATATTCAAAGGAGTCCCAGAGCAACAGAGGGCAGACACACATAGCTCTTAGCAGTAAAGAATCAAAATAGGAGTGGCTGCTAAGACTGCATCTGCGGTAACCTCGACATTTGCAATAGAAAAGTTTTGGGTTTGTTTTTGGTTTTTTTTGGGGAGGAAGGTGATCTCAAAATAAGCTCACTACAAAACATAGTTGGTCCAATAAGGCTTTAAAGCATTTTAAAGCAAATAATCCACTATTTTTACAAGAAAAAAGAAATTGTTTATATACATGGAGAGAAAACACTTTTAAAAGGCAAAAATACAGTTACTCTGATGTAACAGTCTTATATTTTCATATGCACAACAAACTCCAAGATCCTGTCTACAGTTCATTTGGGGAGAATCACAAACATTTACACAAAGGTTCAAAAATACACCAACAGATTTTAAGGTACGATAATTTAGTTTTAAAAATCAACACAAGGCTTCTCCGATAGATTAAATAAAACTGTATATACAATGTTGGCATTTTGACTAATTAATTCCTAAAGAATAATAACTGGGATATACTTTGGAAGTTATGGTGCAGCACCTGGTTAAGATAAAAAATAACATGAAAGGATTTTTTCAACTGTAGTTGGAAAAATTACAATCTACAGCTGATATTTTCCAACATATTTTCTGCAATACAGTGACTCCCCAAAATGAAACCTCTCTGTAATAAATCGTCCTCCAAAGCCTTCTGAATATAGAAGCTCAGAGTCATAGAAATTAGCATAATAAAAATCAGTAATGCATTTCTGACCACTCAGCTTCCTATGATTGAGATCACGACAATGTCATTGTTTAAAGGCCACTTGCAACTTACATCTATTTAAGAAATTATCTATGTTCTTGTTTTTCCTCAGCGCTGGATAATCCAGGTCAAGGACCAAAGAATTCAAGCCATCCTGAAAAGAAACAAAAATAAGTTAATTGAGTTCTAAAATCACAATTAACAACTTTCTTAAAACCACTACAGTGAGACTGATTATATATTATTCAAGCATGCATTACATTCCTAGCAGGCAAATCAAACAAGCTCTCAAGTATGTTTATAAACCAGTCACTAACATACACTGACTGGCTCCAAGTTGGTCTATAAACAGTACAGACATCACCACTGGGACTTAAATTGGAGTAGTTTTAAACTTAACTAGTAAGGAATCTTACTCATTAAACACTGATTTAAGATAATCACTTCACTCCACTTGTTTTTCTCATTTCCATTACACCTTTCCTGCATATTCAAAAACTTTACATTTGGATTATCCATGTTACTGCTTTGATCACATTCTCTCTACCTTCTCATTCTGGATATTCAAAAAATTAACTGCATGTTTTTCTTCTTGAAAGCAAGACATGACCTAAACTTAAGACAAAAAAAATCACATAATTCAAGCTCACAAGACCAGATTACTTTTTTTAAGTGACTCAACAGAAGACAAGACAGAACTCTACATGCTGTTCTGCTACCAATTATCAATGCCTCCATAGAAAATAATTCAGACTCCTTAAAATTGCAAGGGATGAGATCACCAAAATCTAAACTAAAAATAGTATTTTAAAAGCCTGTTACAAGTCTTAACTGAATTCCACCTTTCAGCAACCTAGAAAAACTTCAAAAATTACTCTTCAAAGCACAGAACCCTTTCCAGTTACACAAGGACGAATAAAAATAAAAATTAGTTTTAGATACTAAGAAGAGCCAGAGACTCCATTCATACTGAGCATCTCCAGAGCTCTGCCTGAACTTGTAGTTTTGTTCACTGCTCTAAGAACAAAATCCTTAGATTGCTTCTTCAAGATTTTGAGCCTTGACAGGGCATGACAGAGATTTAAGTCGGAGACCACATCATGTTTCTTAATAGGCAGCCAACAGAACTAGACAGCTTTTCAGTCTTCTTAATAACTGAGGCTATAGGAAACTACAGGTATAGTGTTGATTTTCTATTCTCTTAATATCTCTGGGAAGGGATAATTTCTGTTGCAAATCTCATTACAATTATTATACTCATTCTAATAATAGATCTACCAGGACAGAGTTAAAGGCAAGGTCCAATATTAATAAATACACTTTGAAAGTCAGACTGCCCTAAATAGGCACATACAGAAACTAGACCACCCCATCTGTGGAGATGTTGCTTTTCACCAGAAAAACCATTAATAATTAAGTAGCTTTTCAAAATTAAGAGATTCAATCACAATTTCTTTTTCTTCTTTTTTTTAATATCCTAACACATTAAAGTGTCTTGGGAAGTATCAGTAGCAGTCACTAGATCATAGGGAAAAGAAGGACTTGCTCAAGAAATGCCCATTCAAAATCATCCTTGACAGGCTGGAGAAGTGGACAGAGAAGTAGATCAAAGTTCAACAAGGGGAAATGCCAAATCCTGTATCTGGGAAGAAATAACCCCAGGTGTATTTGTGTGATTTCCTACACAGATGATTTCCCTCTACTGAAGGCCACAGAATGCAAGATTGCTTTACTATTTATTTTAAATTGATAGGGAAACATCATTAGCATCTCACTAGGATCATCTGTCACGCTCCCAAGAGGATTACATTTATTATATCTGACATAACTATTATAAAACATCAGAGGCTCATAGATGCACTAAAACATTGCATAAAACCATAAAACTTCCAAAAAGGTGAAAACTCAAAAGGGTCCATCTGGACAAGTAAGAAATCAAGCAAAGGCGGCAGGAGGCCTGCATGGATAAGCAAGGAGCTCCTCACTGAGCTCAGACATGAGAAGGAAGCACACAAGAGGTGGGAGAAGGTGCGAGTGACCAGAGAGGAAGACACCTGCAGTCTGATCATGCATGGGTGGGGGTTAAGAAAGCCAGGGCTGACACAGAGGTGAATCTGGTGAAGGACATGAAGGGCATCAAGAAAGGGTTCTACAAGCAGCAAAAGTAAGACTAGGGAGTATGTGGGCCTGTTGTTGAATGGGGCATGGGAGCTGGTGACAAAGGACACGCAAAAGGCCAAGGTACACCTCAGTCCTTACTGGTAAAACCAGATTCCAGGAATCCTAGGCACCTCACACCAGAGAACAAGTCTGGAACTAGGAAGACTGACATTTGGTGCCAGATGACCAGGTGCCAGGACCAAGTGCTCCAGGACCAGGAGCACTTAAACAAACTGGACATACAGAAGTCCATGGGCCCTGATGGAATGCACCCACGAGTGCCGAGAGAGCTGGCTGATGTCATTGAGAGGCCATTCTCAATCTCTGAAAGGTAATGGCAACCGGGAGAGGTTCCTGAAGACTGGAAAAGAACAACCATCTGTCATCAAGAAGGGCAAGAAGATTCATTCAGAGAACTGAAGGTGTGACAGCTTCACCTGGATCTCTGAAAACGTGATAGAGAAATGGTCCTGAAAACCATTTCCAAACACACAAAGGAGAAGAAAGCGACTGGGAGTAGTCAGCATGGATTTACAAAGGAGCAGTCATGCTTGACCAAGCTGATAGCCTTCTATGATGAGGTGACTAGACTGGTGAAAAAGGAGAGAGCAGCGGATGCTGTTTGCCTTGATGTTGGTAATACCTGTAGACAATCCAAAACCAAGGGGAGCGGCTGACACACCAGAAGATTGTGCTGCCATTCAAAGGGACCTTAACAGGCTGGAGAACTGGACAGAGAGGAATATCACAAAGTTCAACACAGGAAAATGCCAAGTCCTGCATTGGAGGAGGAATAACTCCAGGCATCAGGTACAGGCTGACAAGCTGAAAAGCAGCGTTGCAAAGAAGGACCCGAGAGGGTCCTGGTGGACAATAAGCTGACCGTGACCCAGCAATGCATCCTCGCAAGAAAAAAAAGCCAACAGCATCCTGGGCTGTATTAGGGAAAGCACTGTCAGCAGGTGAAGGGAGGTGATCCTTTCTCTCTACTCAGCACTGGTAAGGCCACACCTAGAGTACAGTGTCAAATCCTGGACTCCCAAAACCATGAAAGGCAGGGACTTACTGAGCGAGTCCAGCAAAGGGCCAAGAAGACTGAGGCACTGCATCATATCTCATAAGAGGAGAAGCTCAGAGAGCTGGGACTCTTCAGCCTGGAGAAGACTAAGGGCAGGGTGACAATGTGTGTCAGTACCTCATGGGAGAGAATGAAGAAAAGGGAGACAGATTCTTTTCAGTAGTGCCCATTGACAGGACAAGAGACAATGAGCACAAGGTAAAACACGGGAAATTCTACCTGAACACAAGAAAATACTTTTTTCCTGTGAGGGTGGCCAAGCATTGGAACATGTTGCCCAGAGAGGCTGTGGAGTCTCCATCAGAGGAGATATTCAAAACCTGACTGGACACGGTTCTGGGCAACCTGCCCCAGATGATCCTGTATTGAGGAGAGGGGTTCTCTAGATGATCTCAAAGAGTTTCTTGCCAACCTCAACCATTCTGTGATGTATCACCTAAAATATTTCCACTCCCACACAGAGAAAAGGAGGAATTTTACTCTTGAATCTCTGTAACATGAACTGTGTCATGAAGGTCTTGTACACCACGTTTTAGAACTTACTTCCAAAAAGAAACATGAAACAGTGTTAATAAGCAAAAAGGGAAGTCCATGAAGAAGGCACAGTGTAAGTCATTAGTTACTTTAAGAACAATATTCATAGCCACTGTTTCATCCTTGATGATACCTGTTCCTGCAAGACCCATTAAGGATAAAGGAGCAATGCACTAGGACACCATACTCATTCTTTCAGAAGAGAAGACTTAGCACCTATTCTTAAATTTGATTACATTTTTATGAAAGATACAATAAAACTAAACCAAAGTAACAAAGTTATTAAATACTTATGGATTAGTCACTGCACAAAGTGCACAGGAACTGCCCAATAACCTGGACAAGTCCAACGGAAAATACTCTGACTTGAGGGGACTTCCTGCAAAATAACGTAACAGAATCTGTAATACCAAACTCTTTATTTAGCAAACATTGCCTTCCAAAAAAGGATATCTCATTCTGTAGCACAGTGTGTCAGCAGAAACATGGATCTTTACCTGGCAACACGTACAAAAGGACCATACTGAATGCCCTGACAGAGAACAGCTGGGCCATCCTTTATGATTTTACCTAGCACAATGGAGTTTCAATGCCAATTAGCTGGTAGCCTACACACAACACCTAACTCCAACATCAAATATGACTTCAAGCTACACTTTCATTAATATATTTGCAATATAACTGCATTAATATGTGACTGTAGTTTACAGTATCAATTTACAGTATCAAAGTAAGAGTCTTTCTTACACCTTAATGTAATTAGAGTGTTTCAATTAGTCCTGAGCATATTTTTTCTGATGGATTACTTATTTGAATAAATATAATAATAAAGTCATCATCCCCAATAGTAATTTTAGTAAAGCTATTACGGAACAGAAATTTGAGAACAGGGCAACTGCCTATTCTTAACTATTTAGAAGTATCCTAACTCTCAAGGACAGTCAGCTACAGCTGGCGTTAAAGAGAGATGATTAGTACCAGCATCATGAGGAACAGAAAGAGTACTATTTTTTTTTATCCCTGTGAAAAAACCCCATTATCATACTCTTTTAAAGACAAGATTTTAAGCTTTTGAACATAATTTTAAGGTAAGGGATTTCAAGTTAACATCAACATGTAGTTTGTGAAAGACTTGTCGCACATTAGCATTTTGTCAAAGGCGGCTCCTTAAAGCTTTACACTTTCATTAAAAGGCCTTGTTTACACAACTTAACACTAAAATTGCACTACAATTAAGAAGCTGGGTCAAAAGATTACACAGTAAAACAGACCGTTCAAACTGAAGAGAAGTAATCCAGGAAATGACATCTCCTCTGTCTAGGCCTCACAGATAAGTCACTTCAACCAGGAAATATGTTATTAAAGTGATTTCACTGTTCGCTTCCTCCTTCTGCTGTTACAAAAGGCTCAGAAGCTAACAGGCCAAAAATAGCCGCTTCCAGACAAACGCACTGTTGGCAAAGACAGCTCTGCCCCCATCAAAAGCCTTTTGCTCACAGCAAACATACTAAAGTAAGTCCAAACTTGATATTTTTGCAACACCCTCCTACAACAGAAGAGTTCCTGGCCGCTCTGGCAGCAGCAACCACCTCTGGGGACAAGATGGAGCCTGGCTTTCCCAGCAAGCAGCCTGTGCCATTACCGACCCCAACAAAGTGAAGAAAAAACAGGCAGGAACGGTTTGGAGGTACAGGAACTAAATGTTTATGTTCTCCTCTGACAAAAGGGACAGTAGCAGGGAAGAATAATGGTAGCTTCTAAATAACTAGCTCAATGGTACTTGCAGACAATCCCACTGAAGCTCACATCAAATAAAACTATACTGTGCTGATACAAATTTCAGGAATTAAAATGGGTATTTGAACCTGGCCAGCATCGATAGGTACATGCAAACACCACAGGGTGTCACAACAGCTTTGGCTACTCTAATTTATTCCTCACTTCATGATGACACAAAAGTAAAGCAACTCAAAACCAAAAAGTAAGACAACTGAACAGCAGAGGTATCAATTGCTTCCTTAGTAGTCACAGAAAACAATTCATAATCCTGTAATAAGTGGAAAACTTGAGCAGCCTGATCCAGTGAAAGATGTCCCTGGCCATGGCAGGGGGGTTGGACTAGATGATCCTTGAAGGTCCCTTCAAATGCAAACCATTCTGTGATTCTATGAAAAGTTCATAAAACCACTACACATAAGAAAACCACAACACTACTCCTTTCCTCTTTGCAGCCTTCCAAATCCTCAAATAAAATTTAATAAACCATGCTGCACTGAAAAGTAAGAAAAATTCTGTAATTTCAGATTACATTTTTCTAACTTGACCCACATGCTTTTTAAAGTGGAGCTTCTTAAATCTGTGCACATGGGAACTGACCATCTACTGACTCTGCATCAAGATTAAACCCACAACTATATCCTTCCATATGCCAAAAGGACCCTTAAATAAATCTGGTCTTTCCTGAGTGATTGCTTCTTTCCATACCATAGAAGCTGCCTTTGGATATAAGGCAAATAGCTCGGTAAGAGCACACAGTATGAAAAACAACTGAAAGGTCATATACAAGGCAAATCCTACTCAGTGATCATTAGGATATATTGTAATACATTTTTCTCTTACTTAAGCATAATTAGTATGTGAATGAATAATTGAGAGCATGATAATGCAGCCAACATTTACTGTTGGGATGCCTTGCTATGCTAGAAGTCCTTTAATAGTTCTACATTAATTAAAGGATTTAAGTTTTAACAGTATTGAGTATGTACAGTTCAGAAACCTAACAGCAGCTGCTGTCCATAAACAAGTATGTAAATATTTAACAACAGGTTTTACTTGGAATCTGATTTCTGTATATGGAGGTAAACAACTACTGAAATTATTTAAATGACTGAAATTATTTTAATGTTGTCTACTATTTAATAAATGCAAATTTTTCTTCGTAATACAAGCAATACTCCTCAAGGACCATAATCTCGTACTACATCCTATATGCATATTGTAACTGGTTCCTACAGTTTACCTTGCTATTTGAAAGGTACAATGTCAAACTGTTCCCTTGTAACGACAGGATGATAACAGACTAAAAATAGCTTCATCCTTAAATACTAACAAAAGAAAAATCTCAAAATTGTTCAAGATGCAACTAGAACAACTTTAAGGAACACCATTATGGAAAAGCATGTAAATAAAGATCAGAAAGGCAAGGGTGTATAATGAGTTGTAGTTCACAAGGGACAAGAGAAAATAATGGAAGACACTTTATAGAAGAATGATTAAAATAGAAGTCCCTTAAGAGTTAAGAAAGACAAAGAATGGACAGAGGCCTTAAGTTTTCCATGCTTTCTTCAACTTTTTTTTTTTAATGTTACATATCTGGACATATTTACAAGGGATAAGAATGAAAAAGGAAATCATAAAATCACTACACAGGAGGAAATACGCTGAGGACAGCAAGATCAACTGAAATGCATTCTAAAATATTTACGGAGACTACCTTAATTAATTTTCTTTGAAAACTCAGGAGAAAAGGAGAAGTCAAAAGGACTGAAACAGGCAAAACAAAGATTACCATTAAAAGGGGAAAGGCTTTTCAAAATATAGATCTGAGTTAGAACAAGATGTTAACAATTTGTAAACACCTGGAAGATTAACGTGTAAGATTCAGGGTTTAAGGGTTTTTGTATTCTTCTCAAAAATAAAATAAATGTCTTGTAACCGATTCTAGCAGAATATATGATATAATCAATAAAGCAAAGCATCTTAACATGGGCATAAAACACAAGCCTCACCACTGTCATTAGCAAAGTAAAATAATACTGTATAGGAAATAATGGAGAAAATGTCAAAAAGGTAATTATCAGGAGCCTGGTAATTATCAGGACTTTGAGAACTGTGTCAAAAATAAATTCCTCTGGGTTTGTCCTGTTCCAGTTCTACAGAAAATTTTCATTACCACAATAAAGCAACAGAATAAGTACAGAATAAGTAATTTCTCTATCAAGAACAGATAAAAATCAGCAAATTATATCAAGCTCTTAGTTCTGAGTATGTGCTTTTTATTGCATTTAAAATTATCTCAAAATGAAGGAAAAAAAAATCTGAAAAAAGCACAAAAAGAGGGGAAAAATCCCCACCAAGATATGCTTTTGAAATCAATTAAATGCACAGAATATGAAAATGGGAATAATGAGTAAACAGGAAGACAACAGAAAACGAATCAGGGTTATAGCAGACTAGAAGTCCAAATTAGGATGCACAAACAAGAGGTGCATTATAGAAGACCTCAATGTTCTTGCTGAAAGCATCGTTATAGCCTAAGCCACAGTACTGTGTCCAGCTTTGTGAGTCCCTATACGGGGGATTCCAAAACACAACCTCCCTTCAGTTGTTTTCCAGCTTAACAAGAGCAGCAAAGTGATAAGCAATTTGAGCGAGGGAAGACTGCTGAAACCAGAGGCTTTAATGGTAAAAAAAGTGAGCCTAAGAGGAGACAGGACAACTCCTTTGGGAATGTAAAAATCTGTTAAGAGCAATGATTATGATAATGATGATGATGGACATTTCCTCACATCCCCAGAAACAGCATAAAAAAAATCAGCTGAATTTTGATTTAAGATTTAGATGAGGAAAAAGAATTCTAAAGAGCAGTAGTTAAGAACAGACATAATACACCTACCTAATAAAGCTGAGAAATCTCCTTCATAAGAAATTCAGAGGTCAGAGAAATATTTGTTACAGCAGATCCAACTATGGATCTACTTCACCTCCTTGAAGAGGACTGTACTAGTGATCTCTAATACTCCTTCCAAGCCAACGTGGAAACTCTTCATAAGGATTGAAGAAACACAAAAGTAGTAAATTAAGCCAAAGAGAGAAGACTGAGAAAGAGGAGTAAACCAGCAGCTGTGCATATAGAATGTAATCTCGCAAATATTACTCATTTTAATAAAACAATGTATTAACACTTAACCGTTACAAAAACACACATTTATCCTTCAACTCTGTTCTAGCTTTTCTCTTTAAGCCCTAATAAAATAAAACTGGTCTCGTATGTCCTGCTGGTTAGCACTGTAGCCATGGAAAATTCAGTAGTTCAGCATAATCTGCTTTCATCTGCATCCACGTACGTTTCCAGGTTCTTTAGTTACCTTTGATTTTAGAATTTATATTGCTTTCAAAAAATTAATGTGCACCAAAGCCCAGAATTGCCAACCTGTTAAAATAACACTAGAGAGAATTTCCTATTAATTGGAAATCTCTAAGGCCTTTATTAGCAACGTTAGCTGCTTAAAAAGAGAGCAAGAGCAGTCTGCCAATTTTGACTTACTCTCCTGCAGCAAGCCATTTATGCATCAGATCAGATTAAGATTTCTCAGGCAATCAAGCAGAACTGTACAAGTACTAGAACTGTAAAAAGACTACAAATGCACAGAAAAACTTGTGCTTGGAATTGTTTCTCTGACAACCTGAAAAAGTGGAATTACCTGCTGTTTCATAAAAATCCAAATGCAAGAAAGCTTTTTATTAATTTCTCTTTTCCTAATCAGAGCTTTCAAAGGCTACAGCTGCAGGAATCAGAGGTAACACCAGGAGCACAGATAAAAGGTCACGGAGCTCATCTGTGGCTGAGGTAGGAGGCAGATGTACAGTCTATTTTTAAAATCATGTTTTGACCACAAGGCCATCCTTGTTTCGTATTAAATAAGAGTCCTGCTTCTCCATTACGAAAATTATTCCACTTATCTCTTTGTACCCTCAAACAGTTCCGTCTGTGAAGTTAGTTTTGTCAACTAATCACTGCATGTTACACCATCAGAGTCATTTATCCCTTGATTCCACTGTGAGCTTATTTTTGGATAAATATATTTCTTACATATTCCTTCATCTCACACATTCCTTATGTATTTATACTAATCTATTTAGCAGTCTTCGATAAGTAAGATGCAAGGACACAATCTAATAACTAAAAAAAACATACTTATTTGAGTAAATAACAAAAATTATACCAATCTGTTTTACAGTAACTGGAATTGCAAACAAGGCTCGAAAGGAAAATCAAGATACCATCTAGCATCCTCCTCCCCTAAAAGCGTGATTGACTAGAAGTAATAAAAGGCCTTGGTTTTTTTTCTAATCACCGATTTAGAACAAATGATTACAAAATCTCCCCGTACTAAAAATATCAGCAACTGTTTAAAATGACTCTTTAGAACATTTCTAACCCAATAAGTAATACCCTGCCTATCATGTTATCGCCTGCTTAACTTCAAATTTGATGTCAGCAGCACATTCTAATCAGCTGCACCATGTACTTCTTAAAATACAAGTGCTGTACTCCACCATAATTCCATGAGCCCACATTTCCAGTTAAAGTGATGAATAAAATAAAGCAATCAAAATCACATCTAACTTCAGAGTACAGAATTTGGATGCAGTATGGAGAAACACAGAATACTCACTACCACAGACGGATTTTTTAATTTTATTTTTTTTTTTTACCCAAAAAAAGTCAAGATATCAAGACCAATCCATCAGGTATCAGGATGCACTGATCCATGCACTAGCAAGAAAAGGCACTGCTTCTACTCCAGGGGAGAAACAGTTCCCGTTAAATAGAAATAGTCGAAACAGGGAGTCTCCTACCATTTAGCTGTTGTTCACATGTTAAGACACAGACATGTTTTATGGACAACTTCTGGAAAAGTCAGTAGTTGTAAAAATGATTGTTGGAATAAAGGGAGCTTGCAGGTAAGAGATAGCAAGAAAGATTAAACAGACATGAAAAAAACCCAAACAAACAAAAGGAGTAAAAATTAATTTTAAATAATGATAAATCAAAAGACCTTGTTCAACCTTAAACTACACTTGGTCTGTTGTCTAGTAATACAGACAAAATAATTATTTTAAGATTATCTTTGCATGAGTAGCTACCTAATGACACTAGAAGAAAATTAATGGAATTCTAACAAAATGAATATGTATATCCAGGCATACCAAACAGCAATATCTGAAACAAAGTATCAACATCAGGAAAAAAAGTTTTTATTTTTGCAATAATATATATGCATTATTGATTGGTAAGGAGATTGTTTTTAAATTTAAAATAAAAGCTAAGCAGCACTAAAAAATGGCTTTCTCACACAAATTGATTTGACAAAAAAGGAAATCATTTATAATCATTTTAATTTATTAATTACTAAAGTATACAGTATTTTCTTGAAATACAAATGCCTTATTTTCCAGTCTGATATTCCTGAAAGTAGTTATATCTGCTCACAGTATTAGTTAACACATATCTTCTCTATTATTAGCAAAAAAGGGCATACAACTTGAAAAAAAAATGTTTTTATGGAATTCGTTTGAAGAAATGCTTTTTAGGGTTTTTTTTGGTAGAACAGCAGGTTCACATAGCATAATTCCCATCTCATACACAACGTTACATTCATTTGGAGCTTCAAATAAACACATCGTGATTCACTGTTCCACAGTCCAACATGCATCCTAGAAGCAAACTTCACTGAGGACCCCAGACTGCAGACAAATTCAGTAGTGATTTTGTCTAGGAAATAGGTAATGCATTTTCCCATAAAAAAGCCTATATGTAAATATGTTAAAATATGTAAATAATAAAAATGTTTAAATATGTCAAACAACAGAAATAACACTTCAATTCCAATCCCTGCATCAAGACTGCCAATGCAACATTCTAGGTTTTAAGAACAGGAAAGTTTCTGGATGATTTCTACTGAGACACCATACATATGCTCCTAGGGATTGCCAGAGCAAGATCCATGATAATGAGGTATTATCCAAGAATTGAAGTTTTCTCAGCAACTTCAATAATAAAAGCTTTTTAAGAGGTCACTAGCCTCAACCTCTAGGACTGGAAACGAACATTTCAAATTTTCTACCAAGTCCAACTAAAAGTGTTGGATCTCCCATGTTTTTCTCTAGAACAAAAATAGTAAGGTTGCCTTTGTCATCTGAAATAATTTGGAGAAACTTCCTATTCCTGAAATACCTGCAAAAAAGAAAGAGAGGAAAAAAAAAACAGGAAAAAAACAATCCCCCCCAACTATCAGACCCACATAACTGGCTGTTCTGTATAAAACAGACTGGATTCACACTTGGGACAGACATTAAACAGCTGCTCTGAGCAGGGGTTGAACCTAGATGACCTCCTGAGGTCTTCAAAGCTGAATTATTCTGTGATGCTACAATTACCTTTGACCCGAGCATATGCAGGTCACCACCATTAAAATCAGTTTTTGTACAGACGAGTCCAAAAACTTCTGGTCTGGAGGAAGACAAAGATAGTCCTTATAGAAGGAATTTCTTTAACTGTAAAAAAGTATGAAGTAAAGCAGTAGCAAGGAAGCGTGGCTGACAGGAACTTGCTCTCTGCAGGTTTTGAGAGACTTACTTCAGAAAGCCTGAGGTAGCGAGGGTCTATTACCATCTGCTGCTGTAATTACTCATTTTTCAACTTCCCAAGCAAGAAGTGTGTTCTATGCACAAATCTATATTAATTAGCTGTTTCACCTACAAGATCAGTCAGGACTTTCACGTCGCAAACAACTGCTCCTCAAAGCTGTGGATAGGCTTTGTTAAGACCTGTGGTGGTCTTAGAGGAGGAGCTGATGTAAAGGGCCACAGAAGACAGTAGAAAATTTGTTCTGAAGGATCTTTCAACCCCTTCATCAACAAACTATTTTAGTCATGGAAGAATGGTTACTTGTTTAGTCACTAAATTCCACTTAAGGTAAGGTTTAAAAGACAACAAGATAAGCGCAGAACCTTGTTTCAGAAGTTGCTAGCAGAAGAATTAATTACAAAATTTTAAATTTCTACCACAATTAACCACAAACTGGGGAAAATAACAGCTCTTGACTTCTGATCTGTTTATCTAGCCATAACTTCCAGTCTGAGGGTGGTGTTATACCCTCTGCTTTATGAATCGATTTGCAGAAGCTTTTAATGCTAATTGCAAGTTACATTAGGGGGAACTCTATTTAAAAATAAGCTAAATGTTACATAATACTAGACATTCAACAAAAAACTCCAAACTATTGCAGCTTGAACATACAAACCATAGTGAATAAATACTTTTTTTGTTAACACACAGCACCTCAGCTTTGCTTCAGTGGGGAAAAAACATTATCAATGTTTGTGAGATATTCCATTGCCATACAAGGCCATATTAAAATAAGCATATTATGTCACTTTGGTTACTGTAGAATATCCTGTGCCAAACAGAAAAGAGCAGCTAAATATCTGAATGGCTGTAATTAAAACTGTTTCCCTTAAAGTGGAAAGTCTTTGAATTACACTGCCCCTAGAAAACCAGAATATACACACACACACCTGTACATCTGGCACACAACGACAGGTTTATACCAATGAAAGGGTATGAAGGGCAAGAAGAAAGGCTTCTATGAATAAATCAGCAGGGAAAGAAACTAAATGTGGGCACACTTTCTTGGTGGGGTAGGAGACCTAGAGACAGCAGACAGGCACTCAATGCCTTTTTTGCCACTGTCCCCTGGGACATACACAGCTCCACTCCAGGGCCCCTGATGGGATCCACCTGAGGGGGGTGAAGGAGCCAGTCAAAACCATTACCAGGCTGCTCTCTCCACCTCTGGAAGGTCACAGCAACTGGAGGAGGTTCCTGCTAACTGGTAAAGGGCACATGTCATGCCCATCTTCAACAAAGAGGATCTGCAGAACAACAGGCCAGAATTCCAGTTGCCTTCAGGTCCCTGGACACCATTTCCAAATACATTAAAAAAACATAACTTAATAAATTGATCACAAGCAAATTGTGCCTAATCAAACTGTCTTCTACAATGAGATGACTGTTTCAGTACCCAAGGAGTGAGCAGTTTATGTTGTTTATCTGGACTTCAGTAAGGTATTCAACATGGATTCCTATAGTAATCTTACAGGCCAATTAGGTAAGTGAATGACCAGTTGGGTGGAAAGCTGGCTGGACCATCAGGCTCAAAGAATTATCATGATCAATAGTATAAAGTCCAAGTTGGCAGCTGGTGACCACTGGCATTCCCCAGGGACTGATACTGAGACCAACACTGTTTAATGTTTCTACTAATGACTCAAAAGCTAGGACACAGTGTACCTTCAGAAACTTCATGGATAACAACAACCAGGGGCAGTGGCTGATACACTGGAGGGCAGAGCTGCTATTCCGAGGGACCTGGAAAGGCTGGGACAATGAGCTGACAGGAGGCTTGTGTAGATTAAAGACACACGGAGAATCCCGCATGTGAGATGGAATACCACCACACACTAGGAGAAGCTGGCACTCACTGGCTAGATAATGGCTTTGAGGAAAAGGATCTGAGGGGCCTGGTGGACAAGAAGCTGGCCTAGGGTCAGCAACAGGCCTATGGCAGAAGGGTACAACAAGAGGCAACAGACACAAGATGCCACTTGGGAAACTGCAGCTGGCTATATGGAAACATTTTTTCCACCATGGTCAAATGTTGGAACAGGTTGCCCAGAGAGGATCTGGCATTTGTATATTTGGAGATTTTCAAAACTTAATTCTTCAACATCACCTCATTGAACCTGCTTCAGAGCATGTCAGCAGCTTGGGCCAGAAGACCTCCACAGGTCCCTTGCATCCTGAATTATCCTATGATGGGTAGTTTTATTCAATTCTGAAAGTAGTTTCAACCAGAGCTCAATAACTGACAGGGTGCCATGTAAATCTCCAGAAATATCAGTAATTATTTGGCTAGACACTGCAGTTAGAAGAGCTGACAGGGTATTTTGTGAAACAATATTTCATCATGAATTGTATTATCACAGTGCCATTGATCATGAACCAGGGCCTGTCTGTGGAAGATCATGACTATTTTGTTTTGTACTGCAGCTGAATCTAAGATAAGAGATGCCTGATGGATAAGCACAAATTGAAATAAGCAGAGACAACATCAGACAGTATCAGGCAATCAGCTGGAACCTGGTCTCCTACGTATGTGGTGACTCAGACTCACTGGCTAGCTGGAAACCCATTACAGCAAGACAGAAGGCACATGAAGCTAGCATGCAAGAGACACAGCAGAAGGAAGAAGGGTTTTTCTCATCATAGAGTTAAGCTAGAACTTACTGTCACGGGACATTTCTGCTGTCAAGAAGTTTACATTGGGGTGACGGCAATTTGATTCAACGGAGATAAAGCTGTCAAGAGCTATGAGACATAAAAACACTACATTTGCCTCAGAGAGACCCCAGGCTGCCTCATCTCCACAGGCTGAGAGAACATAATGTAATGGGAAGAGCCCTTCTCCTGCACTCTGTGCCAGGCACTTCTGAGCTACTGGTAGAAACAGGGTGTTTAGGCTAGCCAACTCCTGATTCAATCTAAGCTTCCATTCTAGAGATCCACTTTCACATTATTACTTTGAGCAACTATCTTTTTATTCCTACAGAAGCTGCTTCAATCCCTACAAGTAATCACAAGGAAATAAGAGACTTTTTTTTCAGCTTCAGTATTACATGCCCTAAACAAAAGAGTACATGAGGTGTAAAACTCAAAAAGATAAGAGTTTCTACAACAAAGACTAAGATAAACTATTCTGAAATGAGCAGTACACTGTATGTTGCCTCAAACGTGAGAAAAATGGAGGCTGGGCTCAACAGCCAAATCCGAGTGCCACTGCTATAAAGCAGGTTGTGAGCTTGTAGAAAACATTTTAAAGGACTTAGTATCAGCCCTACATGGAATAAAACAATTTGTCTAATCTTAACAATACACAGAACAAGAAAACTATTCACCATTTAGTGACATCTTAAACTCATACTACATCTGTTTTAAGCTAACTTGTAAATCCTGGAAGAGGCATGACAACTACATACACATATACCTATATTAAGATGAAAAATTGTCAAAACTTAGGATATAACAGAATAAAGGTTGAGCGTCCAACTTCACTTCATTTCTCCTTCCACATCATGATAATCCTTCCAGCACAGAACAGGTAGCTGTGCAATATTGCTTTGTGTCCTCTTTCCTGGATGCAACTTCGTCTCTTGCTTGGTGAAAACAAAACCAACGGATCTAAGTGTATAAAATTTCTCTTTGGTAGTTTAAAATAACATTTCAGATACATTCAATGTTCTAGGAACCTGATTTTCATTACTGCACAGACAATGCAAAAACCCCTCACACTGCAGCTTCTGAAATACCATAACTGATTATCAATTTTACAGCTGGTTAAACTTCATTCTAGTTAAAAAAGGCTATTTGTTGTGGTAATACTCTAGATGGTAACTCTGAAATAAAGTGGGTCACTTGGTCTGGCATTTGCATAACAAGTTCCCAGAACATTCTTCTTCCCAAGTGTTCCAGTTGTAGGTGCAAATCAAACAGTTGGGTGTGCTTATGTATATAAGATCTTTTGGTTTGCATTTCTGAAAAGGAATCACATCAAATCAGCAAGGAAAACTGTAGTCTTTTTAGAAGAGATTAAATACCACAATGCAGTTCCTTAGTCTTTTATTGCTAAGAGTGAAAACAGTTGCAAGTTGTAGCAAGATTTTAAATATAAGATTTATCTTTAAGAGAACTCCCAATGTCTTACTTTTTTTAAGACAGAATGACTATCTCAATTTTCAGTTTAGCATTAGTTGCACAGTTTTACCAACCTAGGAAATTACTATCTTCAAATCCAATTCAAAAGAAGACTTATCTCCACTAACACAAGCAGTACTGTGAAACTGTTCTGAAATTAGAAGTACTAGAGTAAATATACTTTCTTTACAGTAAAGATGTTCCTGAGCTACTGTACATTCACTCTTCTGTTTATTATGGATGAAGTAAAATTAAGTTTTTCTTGTGCATATGCACATTCATCCTTCTAGCTGAGACCTGCAATGTGATTTCCAGATGGACACACAAGCTTGCAAGCTCTCAAGAAAAAAATCCCAAAACCATTACATTTTGAAGTTGACACAAATCTTTAACTTCTTTTATTCTGTAAGAGAATTCCTCATCCCTAAAGAGAACTCCTGGTCACAGAATCACAGGTCCCTAACTTCCTGTACACAGTTCGTGAAAATGAAAACATTTCAGTACTAATGCACAAATGCAGCATTATAAAAATTTGGTGTATTTATTTTAATCACTTAAAACAAAGGTGCAATAATCCACAATGCAGCTTACTTTCTAATACTTATTTCTGATTTTTGTTACACCCTGTACTACACACTATGCAATTCTATATTTAAGCCATCTCTTCACTGAGAATGCCATCGCTCTCAGTGGAAATACTTTAGTTACATACCAAAATAGAACTCTTAGAAGCAGTAATCCTTTACACTGACTCATTTAGCTGAAAATATAACTTCAGTTCTTCGAAAGCATATAACTAACTTCATTATGTGCTCAGGTCACCCATGTTTAAGTGTACTTTTCAGAAAAAGTGAATTCCAGTTACTGCTTTCACCACAGTAACAGCTATTTGTGAAACAACACTAAAATGCAACTAACCCCTGCCATTCTGTCTGATCCTTCAGCAACTTAAAATCATGTGAATATTAAACTGACCATGGAGTGCCTGTTTGAAAAGTATGTATAACTGTATGTACCTAAGAGCAGCAACGTAAAACCACTTCTCCCAAGGACAGGCAAAAAAGTGTTAAAGAGGCCAAGAAATACTGCAGTCATCAAATTAGGAGACATTCAACACCTGAAATATTAATCATCACAAATATTGATTAAAGTTTGGCTTTAAAACTAGATTCCATTTGTTCATGTAAAGGATCTGGAAGAATGAAAATCCAAAGACAGGACTCTACAGTAAATCGTGGTACTGAAAATCCAGGTTTATAGTAAACTGACCAGAAAAAAACCAGGCCAGAATTTTAGCAGACATAATGCAGACAAGAAAGGGGGTCAACAGTTAAAAAGATGAAAGGATCGAAAAGGCTTACACAGGGAAATGCCAAGGATCATTCCAAAGACATTTTGAAAGGAATTCTAAATATTGTTATCACTTAGACTTGGGCAAAAGGAAGAGAAGACCAGATAAAATTGTTACAGCCTTTTCAATCTGAATTGTTAATTTAAATTATAAACCAATGTCTCTGTATGGACTTTAAATCCCATCAGCTACTAAACTATATGACAAATTGTAATTAGATATTAAAATTAAAAAAAAAAAAAGTCAGCAAATTAATTACATGGAAATTTAACTCCCTCACTTTCCTTGAACCATACTGCGGGAGAAACTGAAAATGCTTATTTCAAAAGTGAGCTTTCCCACATAAAATTTTAAAATGCTATTAACACAAACTAGTGTTAGAATTCTAGAACTAGTTCTAGAATTATTTATAATTTTTATTCATAACTTCCTTTAGTAAAAGGAGCATGTAATTTTTTTACAGGTACTCCTACATATATATTTTTAAAATAGCACACCAATAAAGCATCACAAATTGACCTCTTATCCGTGTCCTTCCCAGTTTCACCTAGGGAAACATATATGTGCCTTAAAGTCAATTGTTGAGTCAGTACGACAGATTTCTTTCAGGTCATTCACCAGTACATGTGCACCACACAGTATATCATTCATTATTTGTAAATGGTTTCCAGGATCCCCCACATTACATCCTTGGGAATAACGTGGGGATAAGTTATCTGAAATGAAAGTTTTTTTGTTTTGTAATGTTAGGTTAACAGTCAGATTCAATGATCTTAAGGGTCCTTTCCAATCTAAATGATTCTATGACAAGCAATCCAGTAGGCTCACAAAGTGAGAGTGGGGATGGCAGCACCTTGGACACCAGGGCCCAAATAAATGGGATGGCTTTCAGGCAGTCAGCACAGCTGTGCAGGGAAAAAAACAAAAACAAAACCCACAACTTTAGAAGTCCTATCTTCTGCCGAGGAGACAGCCCTGATTTCAGAATCACAAGCGTCCCCAGTTCCCAGAGAAAGGTACTTTACAACAAGCCACAGAAGTCTTCCCCAGTGAAAATGCCCAAAGTGCTGACTCAGCCCCAGGCAGACTGCTTAGCTGTATTTTACGCCAGTGCCCATGTTCCAGAGCAATACCTGCAGCGAAGATTACACCCAGAGTCCAGCACAGCGTTATCGCTGCACTGCAAGTGAAAAGGTAAATGATCTCAGCAGCTGTTCCTTGCACTTCCCACTGTAACTGGAAATGCAAGCAGACTTCTAGACGGAGACTTCTGCCTGGAGTAGGTGCACAACCACACAGGATTACTGATGTACTTCCTTTCTCCTCCCTCTTCCTAATTTTCACTCTACCAGTGTCACAGCCCACATCTCATCCATGCTGCAAACTCAACACTCAGGTAAGTAACTAACTTCCTTCATTGGGAAACAGGATCAGTTTAAGAAAAATCCTGCATTTCCACCCTTTATTAGGCAAAAACAGCAGGAGAATGAACACTGTGAATGAGAGGCAAATGGCCTCAAGATGAAAGGTAAGTTTGTAAGGTGCCATAAATTAAAATAAGCACATTTTTACCAATATCATCCACTAGTGAGAACGCATCTACCATGCACTGAAAGCAACTAGAGCAGCTTAGCAGCATCATCTTCTGTTACCTGCTTATTCCCACTTTAGCAGGCGTTTCTACAGCTAAGGAGTTACTCAACACGTAGAAACTTTGTACTTATTTGAAGTGTCCCTCATCTGTAGTTGTATAAATACATTTGTTAAAAGTACTAAGTGTTGTATATAGCAAGAGTACTTTAAATAAACCAAGAAAGCATAGTATCTTGCTATGAAGTATCTTTCAAATAAAATCTCTAACTTATTTTAAACCTCATAAAAATCTTCATGGACCACCATCATTCAGAACAGTGCATGAAAGCTGACCCTCTTACTACATAATTCATCTGCTGATTGAAACGTTACAGATTGTTATTTGGCTTTATAAAACTCAAACAACTTGAAACAAATATGCAAAATATACTATATCCAAATCCATGCCTAAAAGGGATCTGTTGCTTTACCCTTACCACGCACTGTGAGCAAAGCCAGCTGCCACTGCCCTGCCCGTCGCACACCTCAGGGCAGCAGCAGCAGCCGGTTCCCCGCAGCCAGCCGGGGCTGTGGGACACACGGGACATGGCTGAGAGCGGAGCGGGAACCGTGGCCACGGCCGGGGGTCAGCCACTCCGGTCCCGTTCCTCCACACTCACCAACAGGGTCGGGAGCACGGGCTTACAGCGCTTTTGCATGCAGGAGTAAGAGCCAGAATTCCCCCCCACGCCAACAGAACGGCTTCCCCAACAGAACTTCCCAGCTCTTGGTCTCTACCTCATGGCAACATCTGCCTGTCTGAAAACTGTCCAAGGAAGCAAAAAAAATACCCCCAAACCCACAGACAGGCATTTTCAAAAGGAGGAGACTCTCCTCCAGCTTCCCATGAAAGCCAGCGCTGCCCTCAGCAGAAGCCTTATCCTTATTTCTGACACAGGATTCTAGTCTAGCTGAACAAACGTTATCCTTCTTTACCAAAACGCAGTTTACCAGAAATCAAGGCTGTTTGCTACAACATGCTGTTTGGTGCAGCAATTTTACATTTACAGTTGTGCTATTCAATTAACAAGAATGTTAATTAACTCACTCCCTTTGCCATGGAGAAATAATTTAAATATGAAACCTCTTACTAGCACAATTTTAGGGTTTTTGTATTAAAAAAAGATTTTTTAAAGTGCTAGGAAAAAAAAAAATCTACTATGGGAAAATTAGCAATAAGTAAGTAGAAATCATACCGAGAAGAAATTTCTGAAGTTCTGAAGCTACCTAAAAATTTGCAATCCAATCTTACTTTATAATATACATGGAAACCTGCAACCATGCTTTTCTATATATTAATTTCTAACCCCTCACCTGCTGCAGTTAAGATTGTATGTGCAAAGTTAACACTGTGATGTTCTCATTTTCTGAAATGTTTAGGAAATTATAATCATGTTTTGCTTCATTTAAAAAAGTTTCCACTCACTACAGCAAGCAGTTGAACAAAAGCAGAACAGGACACCTGCCCACACTGACCAACACCTGCTCAAATACTGCCTTCTAGTAAGTAAATTATTAGATGAGAAAAGTATTTCATTTCCTGATCTGACTCAAATGTAAGAAGGTGCTACATAACACATAGCCGTCTGCATGAGCTACTGTGTGAATGTTTGTGTGAAAGTAGTTTTTAACAATATTACAGTGACTTGTAATTTTTCCAAACTATGCATATGTTAAACTTAAAACTCAAAGTGTGATATCATACATTTGTTAAACTCTGACAGCCACCATAGAAAAAAGCGAAGCTACACTCAATGTAGCTGTGACAACATAAATCACAACACTCTATGCAAACTCACTTTTGGACTACCTAATTATGGCATGCCATAACTCAGCATTTTCTTCCAACTAGCCATGATCTTAGAAAACCAACTCCTTCCTTTTAAATTTTCTCACAAAGTAAAAAACCGAGGAACCATTCAGAGACTTTCAACAACCCCTCCAAAAGCCCTATGACATAGCTGCCTCCCAGCTGCACAACCTTCCTGCTGGCACCTCAAGTTCCACCGAAAGATCTAGGTTCTTCCCTGGACTGAAATGGACATTTTAAAGCAAGACAAAAGCGTGAAGATCAATAGAAATTTATGCTGTGATTTTTTTGGCAACTCAGAGGAACATGCAGTACTGTCCCTGTAAATGCAGAGGTAAGCTCTTCTGTGCTGCGGGCACGAAAATGAGGTTGAGTGCTTTCGCAACTTCCACTTGCAAACCAAGTTGCACCAGCTCTTTATGCTACAGCAATGAGGAGGAAAAGCCAAATGTTTCTTACTACTTTGTGCTGCAATAACGCACTTCAGTCAAGATTCACTTTATTTCTACTGAAGTCAGTGGAACTGTCTTATTTTGAATATTCAAGGCTTTTTAAAAAGTGGTGCTTTAACTGTGTCAGTAATACAATGTCAGAAGCAGTTATTTAACAAAGGCATGCTCCTGCGTTCCTCTTGTCTCCGGCTGTTTTCCTCCTGGGGTTTCTTTCCTTGCTACAGCTCCACCTCAGCTCGATTCCCCAACAAAATTTCATTCTCTCAAAACTGACCTTGCGTTATTTCAATAATTTCTCAATAAATGATCTTAATATTAAATGTTTGACCACAGTCATATGTCTTCTTCAGAGTTACAAAGTCTTACTCAGACAGCACATTTACAGCTTTTAAAGTCATCTTCTCTACACAGTCCAGGTTGCCATGTCATTTTTTCGTATAACCATCTTTCCTCCATGACATATGGAGAGGTCTGCCATATTAACAAGAATATGCAGTAAAAGACTCAAATGTTCAAACTGAAAAGACCACAAACTTATGAAGACTGAGGACTTTTCTAAAAAAGTCAAGCTTTTAAACAATAATTTTCAGCATTCTTCCCTTTACATTACAACCGTTCAGCTGTTCTTTTTTCGCCTAGATGTACATACAGACCTGTGGAAGACACCAGTTTCCCTTGAACCTAGTGCCTTCTTCAGATTGCTCTTTGAAGATTTTTCTTTTTTTAGTCTACTTAATGGCAAAAAATAACAGTCAAGCCTACTCTATAGATAAAAACCAGCACCACACCAACTTCATGAAACCATAGAAATTCTACATAACTGCTATTAATAACCACTTAGAAAGAGGTTCTGGAGGTCTGTTGCATGGAATGATACTATCTCAACATTTTCTGTGAAGGTATTACAACATTTACCACGCAGTTTCTTAAGCTGTGACTTTACTAGAAGCATCTAACTTCCATACGCTTCAGAGAGAATTTTTGAGTAAGCAACAACACACAGTGAAATTCAACAGAAGTACCCAATGTAACTGAAAAATCCCAAATTAGCAAATGTTTGATAGAAACATTATTTAAGAGCACTTCAAAAACTTGACTGGGGAGCAAAAGAGGGCATGCCTGCCACCATCTCCTAAGGAGACACACATCACCAGATAAAGTCCTGGAGGTTTTTGAACACCAACAGCAACAGAGTGGCTGGGTGGCCATATGAAGTCACAGCTTTACATTTGTAATATTTATTTTCCATATTTCCTTGGAATGCAGTTCATATTTTAAGCCAGAAATCTTAATAATATTTAAGTTTTAGCTGTATGATGTCATTTCACCTCTTTAACAATATATGTCCATTTCATTAAAAAGGTTATGTAAATGAGAACATTAATATAAGCTCCCCGCTCTTACATATTCTTTCTCTAACATGACAGTCTCCCATTAGCAATAATGCACCTAAGAGATCTATAAATAAAAGCTATGCACTCTATCCCTCCTTTATCAGCTACCTCCAGGTCTCAATATCTGAAAATATCTGGCTTACACAAACAAATTATAACAGATATTGCACACATTAACTATACAGAATGTATAAAAGTTATTTTAAAAAGCAAGTTTTAAAAAATGAAGTTAATAAACTTGCAAATTATGTCTAAACATTGTCTATTAAAGTAATTTAAATATGACTGTATTAAAAGTAAAATGAGAAAAAGCATAGAAGTTGTAGTGAGTGAATCTGACACTTGGAATACATGAAGTAGTTATTTGCTACATCTTTTGACAAAGCCCGAAAGACAAGTAACAAATGTGAAAATGTTGAAATTGTCAAATATGTTGGTAATTGCTTCGTTTTAATTCACTAAAGAAAAATTATCAAAAGTAGTTCTTTGTGAAGGGTTCTGAGATTGAATTTAGTGAACAGCACACTTCATTAAGACTGATCAATTCTAATAATTTTCATATAGATATCATTATAAGGCATTCTAATACACATGCTGTATCAAGAGCAAGAACCCTTTGAAGCTTATTTCCTTCCATCTGCCCCAAACTGTAGAAAACAGCCATTATATTGTTGACGCTATCAAGAAGCATCTGAATAAAAACTGCAGAGAAATCAGAAGCTGAAGCCTGTGCTATAGTTCCTCAAGGGTGGGTACTGGGACCAGTATTACTCATTATATTCTACAAGATCTAAATTGGACTAGATGACCAGATCTAGATGATCCAGGATTGGACTAGATGATCTTTTGAGGTCCCTTCCAATCCCCAACATTCTGTGATTCTGTGAAATGTCACATCCACAGCAGCTAAGATGGATGTCTCAAGCACTTACTCCACTGGACTGCTCTCAAAACAAACTTTGAAAGCAGGTTAACATTACCATTCGCTTCCAAAGCTGTGTATGTTGCAGGCATCTAACAATGAGTAAATCAATTACAGCAACCCACAGTAGTTTTCAGGGCTGCAGATTAACCAGTCAGGCAGCATATGTTTGCATACAGCAATGATCCATTCAAGGTCTGAGGATGAAGTTCCAGGACAGTCTAAACCAGTCTCCCCATCCCCTAAACAAAAATCCCCACCCCTCCTTTGACTCAGCAGCGATGCCCTTCTCATCCTGAGCAAGCCAGTTTAGGGAGCTAAACTGGACAGGTCTTTTGCAGCTTTCATTTTTAGCCATTTAGCTCCTTAAACCTGCCCACTGCATGGCCGGGTAAGTAAAATAATCAGTGGAAAGGCAACAGAAAGAATATAGCAACCAAGACACAGCAGTAAGATGCACGGGGAATTAGTCCTAAAAAAATGTAATTCATTCAGACTTGAAAAACCTGAAAGGAGGGGAAAATAAAATCCAAACAAACTATAAACAAAAAACTGGAAAGAACTTGTTTCTTTTATTCTACCAATACAACTTTGATTTAAAAGAACATGTATCGAGTCTTTAGAACTGATTGTTTCTGGTCATACTAATCAGTCTATTTTAAGAACAGAAAATATTTTCATAACTCTGTAGGAAAAATATGCTAAGCACACTATCAATGGCTATTAGTTTATTCATGCAAAAAGTTTTGCATTTCACCGAGTTATGATTCACATCCAAGTAGACAGATCTCTTAAGAACAAAACACTCCCTACATATTTTAAAGAGTCATCCAGTAAGTTCATCCTTTATTTCCTGGCAAACAAACAAAAAAGCAAAATGTCAAAATAGTGAATATTTATACAATTAAATATAAAACTGTTCACACATGCTTAGGAAACAGCATGTAGTTTGGAGAGAGCGAAAAAAAGAAAGGTAGTTTATAAGAAAGTCCTACTGACATACTGCACAAGGGTCACATTCTGCTGTAAACATTCTGAGAAGATTAGTCAAAATATTGTCATTTAAATAATTGTACTTTAAATTGATCCATTCTCTAAAGGAATGGTAACATCACTTCACCTCTTCAAATACTTTTCTTCATCATTCCATTTAAGACAATGGTCATGACCCCTCTCATAAAAGTGTTGTTTGGATTTATATTAAGTAGTTTGAAAGAATGTTTATCCTAGCTTTTGTGTATCTGTGCTGTCAACTTGAAAATCTCTTCCCTCCCTATCCCACAAAAAATCCACTCTGCAAAAATCCAAATGAAACTTTTCCTCCTCAACTTCCTATCCCATTCTCAGATAAGCCTTAGGTATTCACTTATCTTAAATCTTGGCTGGAGTACTGCCATACAATTTTATGGATGTGAAGACCTCTGGAGCCTAGTCCTGCTGTAGAAAACACTGCAGTATTCCTCCACAGCCAGATGAGCCATCTCAATACATTTCTCTTTGGCTCCTGTGGTTCAGACTTTGAAGACTGACCTCGGCATTCCTTGAGAAACGCTGTGTTCATGAACTGCACCTTACAGTATCAAGACATCGGTGAAATCTCCCACCTGAAAATCCTGGTCTATAATTATGTTCCTCTTGAGCAAAGAGGCTTTCTACAGTAGAGATGAGTTTTATCATCTCTGTCTAGAAGCCTGAGCTTTTGAGGGACTGGTCCAAAACCAGGGAATGAAATTCCACACAAATGAAGAATCACAGAAAAGCTCAACAACTTCTCCAGTGCAAGGTGCATTTCCTAGTCAGATGCTGCTTATTTGCTACAAGATTTGTCTCCAAATACCATAGTTGAGGAAGCCAGCATAAAGACCTGTGGAAAAGCAAATATAATTCCCCAAACACTAAAGACAAAAAGAGCTTGCAGGAGCTCTGAGGGCAGCCAGCCCCACAAGTCTGAGACAGACTGTAGTCTTCTTCACTTATGTCGAGCACATTTTTTAAATGCATTTCATAACACTGAGGTGTGTTCTTTCAACAACATTCAAAGTTTGTTGCAGAAAGTTTCTCCTACAACCAATAAAGAGGCTAGCAGTCACCACAATTACTTACAAATTAAGCAATTAGGAAATACTGTAACTTATCTCAAAATTTTAAAATTTACTTATTCTTTAAAGATGGCCTGTGTGTGTATGGAGAGGAGAGGGAGAAGGAGATAACAGGTGGTTATCATTTGACAGTTTGGGTTGAAATAGCTCTTCAAAGACTAGCCTAATAAAGGTAGTGCAGCTTTCAAAGATCAGCAAACTACACATAAAATTGAAGTAATTTTCACTAAATGCCTGGCAAAATGAGATGGAACAGGACAGAACATCTGTCAGCCAAAATCAACTGATTAAACTTACTGAAAAGCTCAGAGGAAAGAAAATACAGGTAATGTATGTATTTCCTCACTAAAAACTTTGAAAAATATGTTTTATTATTTCCTGTGTTATATATTTGTATTTGTCAAAGTGGATGAGTAACTCAGAAAATAAACAATTACTTAAATTATCACAGAAGATATGAAGAGTAACAGATTTTTGTAACTACTCAAGTCATACACATAAATCTCTGGCCAAAATTCACTTTCAATACTATAAAGAAATATTAACTGCCATAGAAAATATTAAATGTCTTTAAAATACAATCCTATATATATACACACACACACACACATAAATATGCTAGCAAAAGAACAAAATATCTGGAGTCTAAAAAAAATAAAATCATCACTGGGCCCAGGACATCTGCCCTTTCCTCTTCCTCCAATTATTCCTCCATAAGGCATACAAAACTCACTCCAACAATACAATGAAATACCTGGGAAAGAAAGGGTGGTATTCCACGGAAATAAGCTGAATGTGTTACTAAATTACTGAATACATTACTGAATTTCACATAAGGTAAACTGTTTGGCTCCAAAGCAGTGATGACTGAGCTCACGGAACTACAGGCTGACAAAACACACATTCAAACATTAAGATGTCAGGAATCCATTTAAACAAAACATTTTTATTAGGAAAGAGACTTCATTTGTTAGTCTCAATTGAAATGGCTCCATGCTGTTCTAAGATGAGAAGAAAGATTAAAATTAAGTGGGTACAACAAGTATCTTACATATTAAAGAGATGACAAAAAAAAAAAATATTACACAGACACTGGCAACAATCATGGACTAAAAAAACCTTGTGTCAAATTCAGGGCCCGTAAGTAGTCCTACGCACTTAACTGCATCTATTACATGTTTTAAGATAAACATGCATGTAAGTGCTTGTAAAACTGCACCCTAATAATATTTCTGAAAAACACTCCCCCCCTAAAACGTGCTTTTCAAAAGACTTTCAATAATCCATCTATCTAGGATTCATTTCACTTTCATGATCTGTTAAATAATAGCAATAAAAAAAATTCTAGTCCAGCTACCTAATCTCTTTATCTCTGGGAAAGGCATTTATAATAAAAGAGAGAGATGAGAGAACATGTAAACACCCAAAGAAGCTCCCCACTGTGACAGAGAAACTCTTTTCACCTTTTCTGTGAATAGATGATAAATCCACATTTTGGGAACATCTGCACAGTGTAACAATACAGATTTTGGATTCGCTGTATTTGATTTTTAATCTTAGTGTTGTCAAAAAAGGAACTTTTATGAAAATAACTGACTAATACCATCCCCTGGGATACACACCTCTCTGAAAGAAAAGTTCATTCAGCACAGCTGACCAGGATATCTGGTATCTACAGAAAGTGATCCCATCGCAGCTCCTGCACTCTGATGGTGAATAAATATTTTTGTACCACCTGATCTAGTGGACAATGTCCCTCCTCATGGTAGGGGGGTTGGACTACATGATTTTAAAGGTTCCTTGCAAGCCAAACCCTCCTGTGATTCTGAAAGAATTCTGTCATTAGTACTAAAAAAGACAGTCTGCATCAATAATCAGATATTTTCTTAATAATTTGTAAATAGTATCCACCATCAAAAGGATTTTTTTTCTTTTACCAACTGTGAAATGAAATGTTTATTTTCTGTGGAACCTTCAGAATAGTTTTATCTGTGATGAACATACCCACCTCTCCACTAACAATCTAGAAATAACCCCTTTTTTTCTTTAAATTTAAAGAATCTTGTCTCAGCATAACACTATTGATGTAGCAGATGATGTTTCCCTGAGAATATGAAATCAGGAAACACCACGTAAGTGTAAAGTCAAATTAGTATTTGTATAATTTAATCCAGTCAGGTATTAAAGCAGGCTGCACTGATTTCAATCTGCTTTGTGTCACTGTAACATAACATGTATTAGAGCAATAGTAACAGTGCAATAGTAGCAATAGTAACATGGCACTAAGAACAACTTCCAAATAACCACTGGCAGCCAAAACCTCAAATTAGTCATTTTGGCATTTTGTGTGTTGATGGATTCCGTTATTTTCAGAAGAAAATATGAGCCAGTATTCATCTCTAAAAACAACTTGTTTACACACACAATCCTGTTATTTTCCTAAAACAGAGGGGAAGAAACAACAGATTAAAGCAACAGACTACAATACAAAAAACGGGTTTATGTTACCTGAATTCAAATGTAGACAAGTACTAATGGGAACTGGCCTTCTAGGAGTTTCTTTAAAAAAATAAGCCTTTCAAGTTTCTACAATTTTCTCTCTACACAGGCTACTAAGATGATGTATTACTATCCCATTACTTTCTTATACAGATCTGAATGTGATAGCAGAAATTGATTCACTCTTTTATTCTAATTCTCTTTTCTTCTAAGTTTATATTAGCAGAAGCTAATTCTAGCTGAATTGAAGTTCTCTGCAATTTTGACAGTAGGTATAGCATTTGCACAGTAGTACATTTATTTTTGTTCTTGTCCCCATGTTCTCAAAGTTTCATTACCAACATTGTGGTAGGACACAAAGATGATGGCCTGCATTCAAAAAAATTGGCTCTGTATTTTATTTAATAAACACACCATTCATTTGAAACCTAGTCCTTTGAGGAAAGGAGATACACTGTGGATTTTTTAGTTTGTTTTGGACAGGAATTGTGGGTGGTTTGCCTTTTAAAATGTCATCGTGGCAGTTACCATTGTGTTGTGTAAATCTGCCAGGATTAACTGGGAAAACTATTCAGGTTAGTTTTAATCCAGATTACTTACTCAAGTCAATTCAAAACATATCAGCACAAACACTTGTGTCACCATCAAGGTGGTGCCCCATGGAAGCAGGTGGAGCTACTTCTTTAACTGATAGTGAAACTATTTGTGGAACTCTTGTTAGCCATTTGTTTTTAAATGAATTCATGTAACTAAGGGGAAAAGACACAGGTTTAAAAGTTTCTGAGATCACTCAGGCTCAGTTTCCCATACCAAGAAACTTTTATCTTCTTTGCACTTCTGAGTATTCATTTTTCTAATATTAAAAGCTGCTTCGTTTCTACCTCCAACAGTGTACAAGTTTATCAGTTCATTTACACACTCTTGCAAGATATATTTTTGTTAAATATATAAAACCTTTATTTTGACTATACTTCATGACTGAAGCCCCTAAATAAACATAAAATACACACACCTTTTTAAAAAAAATTATAATCTAGACTATCAGAGATTAACTCAGAAAACCTTATTTCAGAAATCAAGACCATCACAACTATCCCTCTTCTAAATGTGCTACTACTAAGTCAAAAAAGCCAAGTTGGCTCCACTAATAATTTTTTCACATGCATACCACTGAGAATAAATGTCTGTCCTCTGCTGTGCCCACCTTTTAAAAATGAAAGGGTCACCTTATTTGTTTCATCTTCCTTTCTTCACAACATTACAGACTACCTGAAAATAGCTAGGCTAGTCTTAATTACTGCTGTATTTACTTCCACATTGCAGACCAGAGCTGTGTGACCAAGGACAGTACTTGCCTAAGCTCATGTCTGTAAAATCTCATCTCTTTCTGCCTCTAGAAGTCATCCAGGAACAGATACTGCATCCTACAGCATTTTCAGGTTCCCCTAATCCCCTGACTACTCATGTATCTTAAAGGGATGACAACAGAGCTTATCTGAAAAGACAGAAAGACATTCTAAAGGTCTTTGTCTATGGCTGACAGAACTCACATCCTCAGGAACTTTGGTCTCAATCTGACAAGTCAGTTCGCTGTATCTTCAGAACTAGAGGACTACTTCACAGTCTCTTCAAGATAAAGCTGTTACAAGGAAGGACTCCTGGGTAGTGTAAGACTTAACCAGGTATAAAAATTTTCTTCCAATAATAGCTTTGCAAGGGAGTGGTACTATCTTCATACATTTGGGCAATGAATTGTTGCCTTAATCACCATGTCATTTAACAGAAGACAGGCATGCTTGCCTTTAATAAGACAGCTGAACTACAATTCTATCAGAATTCATTTACATATTGACATTAAAAATATCAGCTGAGACTATGGTAGCTAAAAGAAATTTTAAAATGGAAGAATATTTTTTCAGTTTATTTAGCTTGTATGTATTCCAACATGATCAGTTTCCCCTTTCTGTGCAAATTTGTCTTTGGAATACAAAGAATAAAAAAACATTATTGTGAAACAAAAACATAGCAAGAAATTCAGGGCTAAATGAATATCCCAAGTTACTTGGGAAAACAAAGCAAAACAGAAAATACATTTCAAGTTCATCATGGTTCTATAAGTGGAAAATAGTTTTCCCACAGATAACAACTTGATGTTTCCTAAAATTTCCTTAAGCTCTGGCAGCAAGGAATTCCGATAGGTAAATACTATCTCACCTCTCCATTAGACCTGAGCAGATGATCAGCTCCCACAGAGCCCTCTGAATCAGTTGTTTCCTCGAGGAATCAGTTTATTATTTTTTTTTTTTACATTTGAAGGAAAAACTCCTGTGCATCGAGATCACCAGGGACAGAAGAGGTGTGTGCGCTCGGCTAAATGTTGTGGAGGAGAAGCAAATTTACATATGCCTCCTGGAAGAGTAGTGCAGCACATATCCTGTATGTATATATGAGTACAGAGCACAGACCCATGAGCTAACTAGGAACAGGACAGCCACACCAGTGTGGCACCATCCTACGCAAGCAGAGACCATTACTAGCTGTCTACTAAAGCTGCATTCAAATCTGAGGAAACAAAGTCCTTAAATCGACAAAAAACAGTTTGTCAGCTTCACCACAAATCATTTAGGTAAGAGCATGACCCTAATGTTTCAGGCCATTTCAGACAACATTGTGTCCCTAATTCACTGGAGTTTCTTGTAATTCCTTACTCCTCTTTCTGGAAAATCTGCATACAACTAACTATACACACCTCACTGTCCAAAGGAGTTCACACATTCAAAAAAACTGATTATGGAATAGCACTACATCCATTTACTCACAGACCAGCATTTTCAGAGTGAACATAGGAACAAGATCAGATAACTGGAGTTGCGTTATTTTAGACAAGAAGACCTCTTGCTTCTACTTTACTACCTCTTGCTCTACTGAAAGAATGGTGGTATTGAATTTCAGCACTATATTTCTTAGCCTGTTCTGTCACACTGTGTCTAATCTAGTACTTAATTCAAAACCAGCAGAATAATCAGCAATTTATGCTTAAAATGAAACTCGAGAGTGCTCAGGGTGAATTATGGTTTCCAAGACCACATCTGTAGCAGCAAATGAAACAAGAGCAGCACCTGAGCCCTGTGTGAGACCCCCATTCCCCATGCTGTAACCACAGCATGCTTTTGCACAACCACAGGCTAAGAATTTAATGCTAAGAGACAGGGCAAAACCATGCCAGCTAGAGCATGGCAGAACCCTGACACAGTCTGGTTTACTGCTACAAATACAGACTATAGTGATATTTTACCTTCATAACTACTTTGCATCCAAACACACAAAAAAATATGTTATGATTCTCTCACGATCTGTATGTACTTTCAGCATCAGTGACCCTACAACATCACAACATCAAGCACGTCTGTTTCCTTTCCCTGCCCTCTCCTTTCCAATTTAGAGTGCAACTAACCCAAAGTGGTAAGATTTCATACATCAGAAAATAAATCAAGACATAGTGGCAGTAAAAACAATACCAATTCCACAATTCAGAAAATTATGCAGTGTACAAAACCAAGAACAATCCCTATGTGAGTGTGATCATATGGTAGCCTCTTCTGATATTTATGCTCTAGAAATTAAGCTTGAAATAAAAACGTAGCTAAAAACTTCTACCTTGGAATAAAATGTGTATAAGACTTTTCTTCAGTCCTGCCTTCTACATACTACAAAAAGTCAAAACAGCTTACACAATGACATTCCTCTCCCCCACCACATTCAGCGTCCATTTGATGTTATGTTGATAAACAGAAATAACTTCATTGTACATTGCTTGGTTTTGATTTAATAAAAAATATATATATATTTGCATTGCAAGTATACTGAAATTTCACCAATTTACATCTAAGTCTAAAAGACTCATAAATTTATTCACTGTTATTTCAGAAACTGAATAATGTATTACCAAATACAATAAAATCTAACCAAAACATACCATACTGTATAGAAAACTTAACCTCTACAGCTAGGCTCAGCATTGTCTGTGGCTTTCTGATACAGTTAAGTAAGTCCTGCCGTAAAGTAACATAAAATAAATCTAGGCGGTTTTAATAATTAATAATGTTATACTTTACAGAATTGGTTTCAAAGTTACATTTCCATTTGTGATATGCTGAATTTTGGCAAAGATTTTTCAGAGGTAGAGAGGGGCCAGTTGGGACTTCTGGCACTTGAGAAACACTGCAAGGCACACGTTAGGAAAAATACTGGTATTTCCTAAAAGAAAAAAAATTAAGCGCAATGAAATAGTTTATTTTGACACTTAAATTACCTTTCTTCAGAGGCAGCCAACCATTAAAATAGATGAAGTGATTCACACCTTACAGTGCTACTGCTTCAGGCTTCTACATGTACCAACCATTCATCATACTGTCCATATTTAGATGCTTTCTTCATAATCTCAACAGTTACAAATTATTTTCAAAACTAAGAACTACCTGGGTGTCTACAATTAAGAGGATTTGCCAGTGTAGTATTTTTCAAGAGATTAAGCTTGTATTAGTGTATTTATTATTTCTTAAATATTTATCTTCTAATTCAAGCTTAAAATACTCCCAAATCAAAACAAACACTACACACATAGAAAACAGTGTTCCTGCTACCTTATTTGCTGCTACATTTGGGTTTTGTCACCAGAATTTTGACAACTAGACCTCTGCTGCTCCCCATCCTCACTGGCATAAACGCCACCATTTCCAAAGACAAGCCCTTCAATTCTGGGGAGATGTCAACAGTGGGGGAAACCAATAGGGGATGGGGATTCAGGAAAATAAATAAAAAATAAAATAAAAAAGCACATTTCATATAATTTATTTATTCATAATACTACCAAACAGTGAACTTTACAGATATTAAAAAAGATGGCTTCATAAAACTTTGCAATTTAGTAATAGGAATACTTTTTTCATTTTGAAAACATAGTTATTTTTAGCTTTCCCTATCAGAGCTACAGCTTAGTTCAAATGCTTATAATACCAGCATGGATGCAACTCTTCAGTTTAACAAAATTACTAACTACCTTTTACTCACAGAGAAAAAAATAAACAAAGAATAATGTTTAAATTAATAGCAGTAGTTGCAATACAATGATAAACAGTCAGTACCTCCTTGCCACATGAGTAATTCAAGCAGTTGTTTTCAGTCACTTTTCATAAGAAAGAATTAAAAATAAACGGGGGAGGGCACTTTACAATCCATGCTTATACGTTCTAAAGAGGTCATTAAATTGAATAGGTTAAGACATAAAAACTATGGCTTAATGCCTAAGTGGGCTGACTTTTACTGTTGGAGGAAGAGGTCCTGAAGCGTTTGCTAACGGAAACAGATCATGCGTGCATACAGCTGAAAGGTTTTAGAAAGGTTTTCATTATTCACAGCTTCCAACACAGTATTATTTCCTGCTCTTTTCAATTTTCTTGCACTATTAGAGGGAATAATTATATTCCTAAGGCAAGAGATTTCATGGTTATTCTATCACAAAAGTTTAAAAATACCACAAAAATAAGCATTCAGAAGTCAATCATGGCTATAAAATTGTGAAAGAGGGGGCGGAAACAATATTAAGTAACCCCATAACATCCTATATCTAACTTACTACAGCTTGTTCCAAATGACCAGCTGCACATAAGAGAAGTCTACCACAACACAGACTTCCCTGCATAACAGATGGTGCTAAAAGTCATTTAGAAATAAAAACCTGTGTCCTATACATGCAACAAACGACAAGGCTTGTGTCCCTAATCTTGCACTCAACATAATCAGTGCTAAACTGAAAATGAAGATCAGAACAAACCAGTTTCAGAAACCACAGGGAAAACCAGTTTAAAACTAGTTTCCGTATGAAATAGAACATTTTCAATGCACAGGCAAGCCAAATGATTGTACATCCCTCAACCAAAACCTGTGCTATGGTAGTTTTTACAGCATAATCTCTTTGAAGATATGTACGCACACACCACAGTGAATTTATCGATGCAGCACTCTTCATTTTGAACAAAAGAAAAATGCAAAATCAAGTTGTACAGTAGCAATAAACACAAGTAGACTAAGTTCTCCAAATTCACAGCTCATTCAATAAAAAGTAATTTCCAAGGAACACGTAAATGTATTTCTCCCTATCTATACCACAGTAGGGTTAAATCTGCACTGTTGAGAGAGTAATATTTGATATTTAATCAACAACTAAGTTACAGACTTTGGACAACTACTTGTAGCAGCAGTGACAGATGTGGACAAAGAACAACAATGCATTACAGCCTTTAAATAGTAATCAAGATTTTGGTTAAACTTTAAATACCATTTGGAAGAAAGTGTAGAACTTCAGCATTTTTTTTTTCCTTCTAGTTATTTATTTGTTAACAGTAACAGTCAATATTTTTTGTTTTGAGATTTTAAAAAAATATTTGGTAAAGATTAGCTTTTCTTCTTTCATCACGGTTCAAACCTTCTTTCATGTCTGTATGTGACCTCCTCTTCATTTCCCCCTGAAGAAAAGTATAAAAAAATTCTTGTGTTTGGATGAGTCACCCAAACTTTATCCTGTTTTATGCAGGATCCTGTTATTCTGTACTTTAAATACAGACTAATAAAATCAGTAACCATGATTTCGAACAGTCAAGAGGCGATAAAGCAATCACTCTTATCTGAATCCTCCAGGTTCAGATTTAAACACTTTTACATGAATTTTCCTCATCATCTTTTTAATGTCACATAAATGCACTGTAAATATTAAATTCTTCTCCAGTACAGGCTTAAAAAAAAAAAACAAAAACAAAACCCAACCAGACAATATCAACAAAAAACCTTCATCATCTTCATTTCATATAGTTTGAAATGAAAAAAGATCTGTCTAGAAAAATCCAGTGCCAGCACTAGATTAGACCCTCCTGCACACCACCCTTTTTATTTATCCCTCTCTCTCTCTACCATCCTGCTAACAAAAATGAACTATTGTATGACTATGACATTAAAGTAGAAATGCTGCACACTAACATCAAAACACAGTAGTCTCCACCTGGACACACAGCAAACACAAAACATGAGATTGGTGACCGTCTGCAAAAGATCTGACATAAGTAAGTCACTCTACATAAAATTAATGAAAGACAGCAGAATGAAAAACCACTTGTATGTGGCACCCAGATCATTTTTCTTCTCATGTCTATCACCTTCCACATCCTACAATAACTGAAGCAGGGACTGAACAGGAGGGATGTTTTTCACAAGCCCATGAAGAAATTTGCATCCATCCCTTCATATGAAACAGAAAAGTAAATTCCATTATATTTCATAGAAGAAAAAAAAAAGTCTCTCTCTCAATAGCTGTAACCATAGCAGATGAACACAGGGGAAAAAAAAAAAAAGCTAAGTCCGCACCACATAAACAGCTGTTACTAATTGAGACTAGTGAAATTTGGACAAAATTAACAGAATCAGAATCCAAATACAGAGTCTCTGCACATTAGGAGGTGGCCAAATCACTGCTTAAAGCACGCTGTCTTAAACCTTTGTTAGCAGGTAACTAATAAAATGTTCCAAAATAAGGATGCAAGTGACGCTTCACCTGCACTGAAGAAGCTTCGATGTCACTCACTGGCTGTGAAGATGCACTGCTGCTGGCAACACGGGAGCGTTCTGACATTTCCCTACTGCAGCAAAAGCTTCACGCGCAGTACTACGGCTTCAGAACTGAGCACTACATTCAACATTCTGTTTACATAGCAAAAGACTCATTAAAATAAGTTTATTACTAGCAAAGGCTGCCAATATAAACATAGTATTCTTGTTCTTAACCAATGGGACGTATCAAGAAAAAAGTATTTTAAATATATTTGTTACCAGAAACATTTGGTGCTTTTCAGTATAACAGTTTAGAACAACCCTGGACACAATATAGCATCCTCCCCCAAAAAAGCCCTCATCCTTAAGAGTTATAAAAACATATTTATTAAGAAATAATTATTATTGTTTCATTATGTAAAATTCTACAACCAAGTTTCAATCTCTTTCATCCATCCAAGGTCAGTTCCTTTGTCACTGTCATACAATTCCAGTTGTATTTTGTAGATCAAACACTGGCAAGAAATCATCCATTGACAGCTGCAGAGATTGGTTACTGTGGCAGCATTTTTTTTTCCTTTTTAAATGAGGCAGCTTTTGTTATGGATTCCCTTACCAGACAAATAGCTAAATGCTTTGGCATTGCTCTGCCATTAGTTGAAAACTGAAAATGTACCTAAAAAGACAGGTTTTAATCAGCATTTGTGCACATTCCCCAAGTGACACTGAGGCTAAAAATATTGGGAAAACTGAAGAGTTCCTGAAATTTTATTCCATTACATATAAAGCAGAAGAGAACTGTGACAATTTGATAGTGTGGATAGTTTGGTTCCCCCCCCTCAAGTTGTTACAGAGGCTGAACAACTAAAGGATACTAATGACCTGCTCTGCAACCTGATCAATACAGGTGAAATATTGGGAGTGAACATTCCATCCTTTTGTGAACAAACACACAAAATCCGCATGCATCACCAGTGTGGCAGGAAAAGTACTGAAGTGGAGCAAGCTGACATTTTTCCTTTCTTAAACTAAAAGTGAAATGCTTTAATCCTAGCATGGAATAAAACAATGTAAGAACACGTAAAACTGTCAGAAAAAAAACCCTGTCCTTTTCCAGTGAACTATATTTGCTATAAATAAAGCTATCACACAGGAACAATGAACGAAAGACAATTCTGTTTCTTTAAAGCTCATCTTTTTCAACTCTGCAGTAGACATTCTGAAATTACTGATCAAAAATAGAAAACTTATGGAAAGAGTCAGAAGCTGAGAGAAATAACAGCACAATAACTATAACAAACAAGGAACAAATTATTTCTTCAAGAACAGAGAATCATTTGGCCTTTTGATTACTTACTGGCTGATAAATTTCAGATCAGATCCTGCTAACTGCTACATTTTTAGCTCTTCCCTGTGCATGCTGGTTCAAATTAACACAAAAGATTGCTCTTACTAATTAAAAATTATGTGGCAAAAAGTTTAGGACAATTAGACATCTTTCATATTAAGCATGCATCTTCCATAATAAATATGAAACACTGAAAGCTCAGAAGGTAAAAATCCTGCAAAGGGGTACACATGTATGACCAGGCCATGATGACCTGGAGACTTTCTATTAACAGAGCTCAGCCTAGTCATCTGCCAAGTTAACACTCTTTGGTACCTATCCAGTTGATGAGATTGCTATGGACAGATGCATCTATTGAAAGGATCAGAGTCACAGCTGTATCTGCAACCCACTTTTCATTAGCAGTAAAACTGTAGGGTCTGGATGGCAAGGATCAACTTAGATGAACATCTATTCATGTCCAAACTACCATAAACACACAGTTCACCTGTCAGCTTTACTTTAACAAAGAAATAAACAGAAAATTAGTTTAGTTTTCTTTTTTTTTTTTTTTTGGGGGGGGGAGGTTAAGTTTTAAGGTATGTATATTCCAAGACACTTAAGTACCCTCCTGCTAATCATCTCTCCATTTCTTAGTGCACCATGAACGCATTCCCAGCGCAGCTTAGCACAGCCCAGCACTGTGCTCACAATTTTACTGCTGCACTGCCCAATTAACAGTTTTAAGAACTCCTTCTTTCAAAGGCTGACACAATCATAGCAGAACAGGCAGAAAATACTCAACATTTTACATCTCTAGCGATATGTGAAGGTTTAAGCTTAACACTAAAATGCTAAGGCTTGTACTGAACAAGACCAAGGGCAGACACCAGTTCCCTTCTTCAGCCAACTGACTCGACTGCAGGTCCAGTGAAAGGACCAAGCAGACGACTGCAGGGAGGAGGATGATAAGATTTATCAGAGCTGTTCGTCATCACCATAAAACTCTAAAATTGAGTTTAGCATGTGCTGAAGTGATACAATTACAAATGGCAAGGAAGTGGAGATCTGGATTAGTTTTACACAGCCTACATTGACCTATCTGCTCTAGTTTTAGAACACATTAAGTGTTCAGCCAACACTTACCAACGCACCCTTAAATAACGTGTATTTAATACTATACAGTTAAATACTGTAGATAGAGCATATATGTAAAAGAATAAATACACAAATGTATTTGAGAACTGTTAAGCTCTTCTTAAATGTAGCTGTCAACTAGGAACTATTCAGTAGGAATGTATTTATAGAAGGGTTTCTTATAGATCACCCAAGGTCAAATACCATTTAGCACTATCATCAATGTGCACATGCAGCACACATAAAAATGTGACTTCATTAAATTAGTGGATGACACAATCTGGCAGAAGAGGAAATTATAATACAGGAGTTTTATGAAGTGATCTGTACAATTTAAATGTAATACACAACACAGGTTTCCATAACTATGCAATGTTACAAGACCAAAAAGAGTAAGAGACTGTATCATCGAAAGCTGTGACAATAAAAAAGTTATTTATCTTGGTGTAGGCAACCTAACACAGGCTTTCAACACCACACAATGAGAAAAAGAGCACACAGTGGATGCCTACAGGAGGCTGCAAAAACCACTTCCCTTTCTAGATGTCTTTGCTGAAACCCATCATGGAACAGTGTACACAGTTCTAGCGTTCCCATTTTCACCTCTCTATCAGACCAAAACCAGAAGAAACCCACCAAGTGTAGGCTGTGCATCTGAACCATGATAATGACTAGAAAGTCCTCTATGGTATTTTTTTTTTTAATTTAGCATGGTGACAACCATGCCACACATTTCAATTTGCATTTTTCTTTAAATTTTGCCCTCATAATTAACTACCAGGACAAACTAAATGGTGAGTTCTCCATCCCTTAATGCCTCTGAATTGAGACTGCACGTCTTTTTCAAAGATATGTTTTAATCGAATACAAATATGCTCAACACAGGCATAAACAGATAAGTGTTAAGGCAAAAATCACACTGGAAAAATCTAACAGTGTCTCTTGAGTCCTGAAGGGGGATGGGAGGAAAATAATCAATCAATGTATTTGGCTTCATAGATTCTCCTGCTGAAGAAACAGATGGATATGGGCAGCCATCCTGTGGTCAGGAAGGTACACAAAGAAAGTCTCTTCATCTAGAGGCACTGAATAAATTATCTCTTGATAGGCAGTGGAACTGGTATCTAGAGAAAGACAGCGTATTACCTCAGCTTTTCACATCGTTCAAATTTGCACCATGTGTTGCAGATTAACAGTTTTTTGCTTTTTACAGCTTCCCAAAAATAAAGCATGCACACAAAATGCAGCTGTTTATGACTTTTTACAGTGTAAGGAAATGAATTCCATTTTGAATTCCATTCCACATTTTTAGTTTTGGTTATGTTATTTTTGGAGGATGAAATAGTGGCATTCCAGCTAGTCTTTTTAAGACGTTTTCCCTGACTCTTAGTTTCTGTTGCTGTATTTCTACTTCTAACTGAAAACACATTTCCACTTATGATAATTTACACTGAAAGTGAGCTGTTCAGTAAACAAGTAAATTTTGCAATTTGAATATGTTTTCATACTCAGATTGCCTAGCAGAATGCCAATACAAAATTAACGTCAAATTAACGTCAAATAGCATAAAGCAACAATACCAAAGCCCCAAAGGCTTTTACAGGAAATCGGTTGCAAATTTCCTAAATAAGAATAATAAATAAATAAATGAACCTGAAGTAGTTCACTATTTCATGCATAGATCTGTAGAATGCACATGCTAGGAAATTTGATTCATTAGCATCACATTTTACTTGCTGTTAATTTTTTAAACAATACTTACAGAGAGAGTGGAAAGAGCAAAGTAATGGCCTTTACTGTTAAAAAAACTAATAAATTTACAATCCACCTAACACTCTCCTATGGTTTGTTAATTTGTCCAACATATTATATGAACTGATCTACATTGTAAGCGTACAAAACATTAAAAAATAAAATCAAACACTAAGCAGCCCAGTCTCAATTTTGCAATTAGAATTTCTCCCCAGAAACATAAAACAGTTTTTAGGGTATCTAATATTTGTCCAAGACAGGGGAAGCGACAGAATAAAAGCAACCCACTGTTGAGTATAAAAGCAGAAAGTGTGAAAAAAGTCTACTGCGGTTAAGTATTAACCTGATGCATTTTTCAGAACGACTGTACTATTTTTAACTGCTCTTTTTTGGCCACAGGTCAAAGTTTTCCTAGCAAAATACCAAAGTGAAAATGCTGGGAGCAAAGCCCAGAGACAGCTCTCTTTGCTTTGGCCTAGGCGAAAACATATCTGAATCCAGTTAGATATGCAGCATTGTTTCCCACTCCCCTTCATTGACTACTACTGGTGTCATTATGCCTCTAAACATCTATGAAAGGAGTAATACAGTACTAAGGCCTCAAGAAGAACATTTTTCAGATGTTACAGGAAATTCCTATATTCTCCACACAGCACAGGCATACATACTGTTCAGTCAGTTCCTGTATTTTTGGCCAAACAGAACTGAGTCATTTGAAAGCAGAAAAAAAAAAAAAAAGACTCGGTGTAAGTGCCTTAAGCAACTGTTGGAAGGACTGGGATTTTTTCCCCCCTTTTTCTGTTCCTTGTAACTGGGGCACATTGGAAATCTTGGGACAGACTGGAAATATAAGGTCTGAAGACCCTGAAGTTCAGTTAGAATAATAATAACAATCAAGGCTCCCTCTCACTGCCTTTCCAGAGTTTGAAGGTTTGAAATGGGGAAATATAACTCCCTTCCCACTCCTTCCTGAGGGCATGGATTTCTTACTAAAGGAAATTATATTTCATACACTCACACAGAAAAATGCTATTTGAAACAGGAGACAGACGAATCAATTTGCCCCAATGGAAAATAAACGTGACCCCACAGGACCCCCCAGTTACATTTCTCCCTCAGGTGTGTCCTTTTCCTGAATTATTTCCACACTGCACAGCAAACCTCAGCTTCACCAGAGGAGGGTTTCAGAGAGGATGGGTCCCGGGTGCCTGGCAGCGCACACAAAGGCAGGTACTTTGGGAGGGGACACGCTATGATTAACGAGGTGCGAAAGTAAACGGTGTAAATGATGCTGGGAGAAAAATAAAAGGCGCCTTCCTCCTCAGATCAGATCTTTCCAGAGATATTTTCTCCCTTTCACCAAAATAAGCTGTATCCAAACGGGAGCGCTCGCCCTCGGCGTACTCCCTCCACTCCTTCCTATCTCCCCTTCGCCAAAAACAGCCCCCGGGGGACGAGGGCCGCACCCGCCAGCTCCCCTCCCGGCGGGGCCCTCCCCTCAGGTGGCCCAGCGCCCCTCGCCGGCGGCTCGGCCGGGGGCGTGGAGAGGCGCCGTCCCGCCACCCCCGGGGAAGGAGCCCTCGTCCTCCCCCAGGAAGGCTCCTCCAGGACGCGGGAGCTCGTTCCTTCCTTCCTTCCTTCCTCCTTCCCTCTCCCGCCCGCCGGCGGCCAGGGCAGCGCTCCCTTTGTTACCCCGCCAAGCGCTTCCCCCCGCGGCGCAGCGCGGCGCGGCCCGGCCGCCCCCTCACCAGCAGGCTCTCCACGTTGACCGGGGAGCGCGGGTCGCGGATCATGGACTCCAGCTTCCTCTGGCGGCCCTCGAGCATCCCCGCCGCCGACTCCCGCGCCTCCGCCGTGAGGGGAGCCGCCGACATCTTCACCGCCGGCTGCTGGCTCATCCTCCGGCCCGCCTAGCGGCGGCGGGAGACCGTCCCCGCTGCCGGGGAGGAGGGGACTGAGTGGGGTCGCCCAGCGGGCCGGCTCGTGGCCTAGCGCGGCTCAGAGACCGGGGGAAGGGCGGGGGCCGCCGCGGCGGCGGGCCGGGCCTGGGCAGCGAGGCGGGAGCAGAGGGCAACGCGCCGCCGTTGGCCGCCCCGCGGCCGCCCGGGCATGAAGGGCGTAGGGAAGCGGCCGCTGCTCCGCCCGGCCGCGGGGAGAGGGAGGGGAGAGGTGGGAGGGAGGGAGCGCTTCCCGCCGTGCCCCCGCCTCTCCCCCTGCTCGGGGCGTCCCTCAGCTCACTGGCCGCTCCTCGCCGCCGGCCGGGCCATGGCGGCGGCCGAGCGCCCGCTCCGAGGGCGGAGGGAGGCAGAAAGGGGGAAGCGGCCGGATCAGGCTCGGGCTCCTTCTCCTCTGCCTCGTCTGCTGCTTGCGCGGGAGCTGCGATCCCCGCCGGCCTCGCTTCGCCGCTCCCCCTCTGGGCCGCCCCCGCCACTCACTCCATGGTGCGGCCGCCGCCCGCGGCGCGCTGCTGCCGCTGTGCCCGCCCCCGTTCGGCTCGGACCGGCCCGGCCTCCTTCTCCAGCGGCGCCGAGGCGGCCTCCCTTACCCACAAGGCCCCGCTGCGAGCGGCGGCGCATAGCTCAGCGCTCACTCACCGCCTAACTATAACCCTGAGCTCAGCGCCCCGCGGCCGGGAGGGGAGGCCCGGGGCCGCCCCGCTGTGCTCAGCCCGCTCCCCGGCCGCAGCACGAAGGTGACCTCCCGCTCCGCCAGCCCCCGGGGCCGCCGCTGCGAGCCAGGCCCTGCGGAGAGGCCGAGCCTGGGTACAGCAGCCGGAGAGAGAAAGGGCTGTGCGGTGGCTGGGTGGATTTTGGCTGAGACCTCATCCTGCCGGCGTAAAGCACAGGAAAAAAACAATAAACGTCTGAGGCTGTGGGCGCAAAGCGCGTTAGGGGCGCGGACGAGAGGGAGGATGGGGAGCGAGAAGGTGAGGAGCTGTGCCAGGGGAGATGCACAGCCCTGAGGCACTTCTACACGCCGTGCCGGCCGCGGTTACTGCTCGGCGGGCATTTCAGGGAGCATGATGCCGTTTATCAGACCCGGGCTCTAGCAGGGTGGAGGGGGCGAGGCCAATGGTGGGGATGCTTCGAGGCACAACGTGGTGAGGTTGTGGCCGGGCTGTGATTCAAGCAGCCCAGAGGTGAGGACAGTGTCACTGGGCAGAGCGACAGAGACCATGGAAGTGCCGTCTGCAGAGGTGGAGGGACCTCCGGGATGAAAGGTTAACGTTTTGGTTTTATTGTGTTGACTTTCAGCTGATAGCTGGATGTCAGTGAGCTGATGTCAGAAAAAACGGGCCAATATTTTTAACTTGAAAGGAAGAGGAGACGGAGTCAAAGAGAAGTAAATATGTGAGTCACTTACATGGTTTGGAGTGAGATCACTCTGTGATATTGTGAGTCAGGGCACTGGCACTGAACAACCCCCAACTCGAGGGAAGGTCAGGTCTGAATATCAACCCAAACCCCACAACTAGATTCTGTTTTGCAGTCCACTGAATCAAAATCCCTGAACCTGACAGAAACACACACGTGAATGTTGTGAAAAGTCACATCAGGCCTTGTGGTTCACGCCTCTGTCACTGAACCATGTTTAGGCATTTGCAAGTTTTCTGAAGGAATTGGTGAAAAACCATTTGAGAGAGGCACTGTTTATTTATATCAAAGGACTGCTTCATCTCAAAACTAGATTAGGATCTGCTTTATTGCAGCACCAACAAAAAGTCACATAATTTGCTCTGTCAGTTTACTGTATGACAAATAGGTGCTTCAACAAGTAGGGTTGCTACTAGGTTTAGGACATGGGTACACATGAAGGATCGTGAAGTTACACAGCCTAGTGCATCAACCATTAAAACTTCTACATTACCTAAAAGAAAAATTATTTCTTCACATGCAACCTACTCATTGGCTAATTTCCTGTAAGCAGCACAGCAGGAAAGTTTTGGGTTTTTTAAAAAGGGATTTAAAATAAATTTGAACAAAAGACTAAACGTGGGGAGTGTGACTCCAGTGATCAACATGGAGCCCGTGCCAGGTTTTGCTAATGTCAACAGCAATTTTGGGGCTGATTTCAATGAGCTTTGAGTGGAGCTCCAGGTGATGTGAACATCTAAGCTCTCTTCTCAGTTTCCCCTTGGTTATAGGCAAGCTGCTTCTCTTTCCTCATTTTTCTTATCTATAAAATAAGCTATGTAAGAACTAGTCTTTACTTTAGCTTCCATGATTTAGTTCAGGGTACTATTTAAATGACCATAACAAAGAAATTCTTAAATAAGCATAACAGCCCTATTTGCATACAAAAAATGTGAGATTGTAACTTCAAAAGAGAGTGTGTGGAAACCTTCTTGAAATTCTTGCCCAATAGATCTGTTCCTCCAGCCTTCAGGACATATCTGTTTACTGATGAAACAAGTTTTACTCTGTTACAGGGACAGATTGACAATGGCAGAGTCAGCTGAATTCCTTTGTACAACACAAATCCTCAACAAAGCCATCAGCTAAGGTCTAACAGCAGAAGCTTTATTGCTGGTTATAAGTGATTAAGTGGCAAAAAGAGTACCCAAAAAGTCAGATCCTGCCCTCAGTATTTGCAAAGAACACTGTTTTAGCATGTGATTTGAGCAAATTTGATATGGATGTCCTAAAGGAAAAATAACACTACCTTCTGCGGTCTTTTTACAGTTCTACCTTTTCTGTCTGTAGTGGCATATATCTCTTAGGGTAACACCTATACCTAACAATGACCATCTAAGGAAGAACTGTTTTTTCTTGGTCTGCATACGATAGTTTCGAAGTCTGATGCAGTGAATTGTCAAATGTTATTTACCATGTTTTGTAAGGCGAAGTCCAAGCTCTCCAGCGTGTATGCTGCAGCTTTAAGTCCGCAGCTGGATCCTTCACCTCTCTACTCCCTGAAATGCCATTTAACTCTTTAGGTGTCTTAAGGCAGTTGGGAATTTGCTGACCATTTTCAGAACTGGCTGCATTTTTATGAGCAGATTTGTAAGAAGTTGGTAAACTTGATTTCAGCAAGGCTTTTGATATAGTCCCCCGCAACATCCTTGTAGCAAAGCTTAGAAGGTATGAGATAGATGAGTGGGCGGTGAGGTGGATTGAGAACTGGCTGACTGGCAGAGCTCAGAAGGTTCTGATCAGTGGCACAGAATCCAGTTGGAGGCCTGTAACTAGCGGTGTTCCCTGAGGGTTGGTACTGGGTCTGGTCTTGTTTAATATCTTCGTCAACGACCTGGATGTAGGGGTAGCATCCACCCTCAGCAAGTTTGGTGATGATACGAAGCTGGGAGGAGTGGCTGACACACCAGAAGGCTGTACTGCCATCCAGAGAGACCTGGACACACTGGAGAGCTGGGCAGAAAGGAACCTGATGTGGTCCAGCAAGAGCAAGTGTAGAGTTCTTCACCTGGGGAGGAATAACCCCATGCACCAGCACAGGTTAGGGGCTGACCTTCTGGAGAGGAGCTCTGAGGAAAAGGACCTGGGTGTGCTGGTGGACAGCAGGCTGGCCATGAGCCAGCAGTGTGTCCTTGTGGCCAGGAAGGCCAATAGTACCCTGAGGTGCATTAAAGAGAGTGTGGCCAGCAGGTCAAGGGATGTTCTCCTCCCCTTCTCCTCTGCCCTGGTGAGGCCACATCTGGAATACTGTGTCCAGTTCTGGGATCTTCAGTTCAAGAGAGACAGAGATCTTCTAGAGAGAGTCTAGAGGAGAGCCACAAAGATGATGAGGGGCCTGGAGCATCTCCCATATGAGGAGAGGCTGAGAGAGCTGGGACTCTTCAGCCTGGAGAAGAAAAGACTGAGAGGAGATCATACCAATGTCTATAAATATCTGAAGAGCGGGGCCCAAATGGATGGGGCCAGGCTCTTTTCGGTGGTGGCTGTTGACAGGACAAGGGGCAATGGGCAAAAACTGGAACTCCAGAAGTTCCAGACAAACTTAAGGAAAAACTTCTTTACTGTGAGGGTCACAGAGCACTGGAACAGGCTGCCCAGGGCGGTTGTAGAGTCTCTATCTCTGGAGATGTTCAAAACCCATCTGGATGCTTTCCTGTGCAACCTGTTGTGGGGCACCTGCATTGGCAGAGGGGTTGGACTAGATGATCTCCTGAGGTCCCTTCCAACCTCTATGAGTCTCTGATTCTGTGAAACTGGCTTATTGGTTCAAAGTCACCAGCTTCAAGTCATTCCTTTAGGGTTTTCCATAAGGATCAAGCCTTCTCAGGAAGAAGAGGGATTTGGCTCCGGACCTCCAGTGTGCTTTCACTACTAGCTATTGCAAAAGAAGAAAAAAAGAGACAAACTGCCCGTCCGTGCATCCGTTTTAGGAGAAAGGGCTGCTTTGTTTTTAGCACTTGCTGCTGTCTACTTAAGGCTTTTGCAAATCTTCTTCTTAGGCTCCCACTCTCTGCAGGTATTGTATAGAGAGCATAAGAGCACTACTGAAGGGGGAGTTGATTCTACTAATTGGTAGGGTCCCTAAAATTTAGATTTAGTAGCTCATGTGGATTTAGTCCATTTTTTGTGTTTTGCATATGGGAAAACAGATGCATAGAAAAGTTAAGTGAGTTGTGGATGATCTCTCAGTCTGTCTCTGCGTAGAGACATGAATTGACTCTCATCCTGAATGAGAAGCAAATCGTGACAACAGAGTAAGAAGGACAAAAAAAAACCCCAAATAGTCCAAGCAAATACATAGTCTTTGAAAGCTGCCAAAGTTAAGCCATGTCAGACTGCTTCAGGTGAAGGTGCATGACTATCGTCCCTCCCCACTGGGGCATCCAGAATGCCACGCTGACAGTTTGAATGTCACAGTCGATCATTGTTGTTGTGATGGAAATAGGACAAGAGGTGGATTTTAGAGAATGAGGTCTCGAGACTTTGGAGGTTGTAGCTAAAGAATATCATTCTACCTCCAGAAAATAATTTACATTTACTTCACTAGCATAAGACTTTCTTTATTTTCAGATTCATAAATATTAGTAGGCACAGAAAGGAATGTAAGTTTATTGTGTTTGTTCTTTTTTAAAAATTTTTCCTTTCTCACATGGTAGTGTTTAAGCAGTCTAAGGGTTAATAAATTATTTTTATGGATTAAAAATAAACCCCTTTTTCTTCATTTTAGGTTAATGAAAACACATGAGAAGAAAGGTACATGACTTCTGTATCTAGGAGATATAAAAGCATGTTTTTAAAGAAATTGCAATCACCCACAATCATTGTTGATTTTCTGATTCCAGTGTTGTCTTGGTGCAAATACTATAGTTATGTAACATCCACAAAACCCCCATTTTTTAACATTCTTTCATTTAATTCATGGTACAGCATGCATTGCAACTAGCAGCTTTAAATATAAGCAGCTTTTCAAACCCCATGTATTTCCAAACCAGCCCTCAGTAAGAATGACACTACCACATCAATCACTAGCACAGGCCAGCTATAAAATTACAAAACCACTCAGCCATCTGTATAATTAAATGCAAACCAAAGTAATCAGGCAAATGTTAAAGAAAGTATCTTCATATGGTAAACTTTATAGGTAAAGACCTACATCTACTGTTTCTGCTTGGGAAGGAGTGTATCTGTGTCTCTGGTAGGTATGCTAGGTATCATTGCTTCCCACTCTCTCAAGCAGCATTTATAGCTGTTAAATGCAGAAATATTAGTTGGTACTGCCTCTGCTGTGTTGAATTCAGTATCTTAAACGCAAATACCAGAGGATCAAGAAAAGGAGGTGTGAAACAAAAGTGGCTGCATAATGCCTGGGTGTGTCCTGATAATGCAGCACTTGGTCTCTGCCTGTCTTTTAATTGGTTACATAATTCTCCCCAGCTAACGAACATTACCTTTGTTAATAAGGTAGTTTCGTAGTTTCTTGGATGCATTGGGATGACAGAAGTGAAACTGTGAATCTAGGTTAATTGAAATGCTTAAATGATGTTGACGTGCCAGGTTCTTTGCTGTAAGTCTCAGGAGGAAACTTGCAGTGAGCAGAGCTTGGGGAGTAAGGACAAAGTGACCTCAAGTTTTCCTTTGCTGCTTTCTACCGTTAGGCAAAGTTTGGGGCTGTGCGACCCGTAGGCGTAAGTCACAGCAGATCAAGGGGCTGCTCTGATTTGTGAAATCCTCCCCATGGTGCTCTCAGTGGGCTGCTTATAGCTCACAGTGCCTTGGAGCAGAGGAGGGTTTCTGCCCCTCTTATTTCTGCTGTGAGCATTGTCTCCAGCACTTCCTTTGCATGAGACATTGTAAAGGTTGCAAAATTGGAGGCGTGTAGGGTACAAAGCTGTTGGTCCCTTGGAAGTGCTGGCCATAGCTTCTCAAAGCTGTTTCTGTCCCCTTTTAATTCTGACAAGGGGACTAAGGATTGCATGCCTGTAATACTTGTCTCTTCCAGTGAACACATACCCTTATGAACAGAAGCATTTCTGGTAGTTTAGTCTAGATTTAAGATCAAACATTTAAATACCTGCTTCCCAAAATGGGACCCAAAGTCCAGAATTAAGCATATAGGCTCCTTATAGAAAACCTGAAGAGAACTGGACATTTTAGAAAGCAGTGCCCAACTGTGTACCGAACAGAACTTGTTATAAGAAATGTGCCCGAAATCCTGTTTTCCAGATGATACGTAATCTGCACCAGCATGTCTGTCCTCATCCGAGCCAGAATTCCGTAGCAGAGTGAGAACCCACGTACGTATTCTCCTTTCTCCATCCTGTGGCAATTCGTGCTGCATATTCCACCTCCAAATAAAGTTCCCAGCCGCTCTCTTGCAGGTTTGTGTGTGATTTTGCCTCTTTAAGGATGCATTTTGCTGAAGCAGTCTTTGTGCAGTAAAAATGCATTGGTAAGAAGATAAAGAGGCTGGGAAGAAGAGGCTCTCTAGCCTACTGATGAGAGTGCCCAGCAGCATGGAGGCAAAGAGGTAGATAGCAAAACCAGCAACCTTCACAGTTAGATGGCTATAGAGAAGAGTATTTTTGGATTGCAGTCTTGGATTTTGATGTAAAAACCATTGTAGGCACCTAATAAATCCTTCTTTTCATCTGGCATTTAGCCATAAGCATGCAGGAACTGGCTTGGAAAGTGACAGTGAAATGCTGGGCACTGAACACTCCCTGCAATTAGGGGGAAATGCCAGTAGAAAATGACTTGTATAGAATGGGCTAAATAAAGATGATTTTTGCCGTAGTTCTGTGTGCAGCTCTGAATAACCACATTATGTGTCTCTGTATTAGCACTGTCATTCCTACGATCTGCTTTTCATCAAGGCTCAGCTACTGTGAATTGTGGGGAAAACAAGCCAGTCTAGCTGATACTGGGGTGTAAACAACTGCAGTTGCTGGGCCTACTCTTGGAGAGCCCGCAGGGGCTGTAAAATACGAATAAGAGCAATCGTGAGTGCACTAGTGAACATGTAGCTTTGTAGATAAGGGTTTATACTCTTTGGGAAATTACATCATTTTGTATTTAAACAACATCAGAGTCAAGCAGCAAAGTAAACAGCACAGAGAGGGAGGGAAAGGATAAAAGAAAAAGAATATCCAGAAACCCCTTTTTTTTTTCTGTTTGGAAAAAATATGATATTCCTATTTTTTCTCTTTTTGTTCAACAAGGATGGTCTTGTTTAACATTGTTAAGTTATTACTAGACCTGACTCTCAAGTAGTAAATGGTTCAACTGTGTGAAGAGGCTGGTGTAGAGATGATCTCAGTTTTAGATTCATAGATTCATTCATAGAATAGTTTGATTGGAAAAGACCATTACGATCATCTAATCCAGCCATAAATCTAGCACTGCCAAGTTCACCACTAAAGCATGTCCTCAAGTATCACATCTACACGTCCTTTAAATACCTCCAGGGATGGTGACTCAACCTCTTCCTGGGCAGCCTGTTCCAATACTTGACAACCCTTTCAGTGAAGAATTGTTTTCCTGATGTCCAACCTGAACCTCCCCTGGTGCAACTTAAGGTCGTTCCCTCTTGTCTTATCACTTGTTATTTGGGAGAAGAGACCAACATCCACCTCTCTGCAACCTCCTTTCAGGTAAGGTCTCCCCTCAGCCTCCTTTTCTCCAGGCTAAATAATCCCAGTTCCCTCAGCTGCTCCTCATAACACTTGTGCTCCAGACCCTTCACCAGCCTCATTGCACTTCTCTGGGCAGACTTCAGCACCTCTATGTCCCCTTGTAGTGAGGGGCCCAAAACTGAACACAGCACTTGAGATGCAGCCTCACCAGTGCTGAGTACGGGGACACAATCACTCCCCTGCTCCTGCTGGCCACACTATTTCTGATACAGGCCAGGATGCCATTGGCCTTCTTGGCCACCTGAGCACACTGCTGGCTCATGTTCAGCCGGCTGTCGATCAACACCCCCAGGGCCTTTTCTGCCGGCAGCTCTCCAGCCACTCTGCCGCAAGCCTGTAGCGTTACATGGGGTTGTTGTGACCCAAGTGCAGGACCCGGAACTTGGTCTTGTTAAACCTCATAAAATTGGCCTCAGGCCATCAATCCAGCCTGTCCAGATCCCTCTGCAGAGCCTTCGTACCCTCAAGCAGATCAACACTTTGACCCAGCTTGGTGTCATCTGCAAGCTTACTGAGGGTGCACTTGATCCTCTCATCCAGATCATTGATAAAGATATTAAACAGAGCTGGCCCCAAAACTGAGCCCTGGAGAACACCACCTGTGACTAGTTGCCAAGTGGCTTTAGCTCCATTCACCACAACTCTCTGGGCTCAGCCATGCAGCCAATTTTTTACTCAGCAAAGAGTCTACCTGTCTGAGCCTTGAGCCACCAGCTTCTCTAGGAGAACGCTGTGGGAGACAGTGTCAAAGGCCTTGCTGAAGTCCAGGTAGGCAACATCCACAGCCTTACCCTCATCCACTAGGTGGGTGACCTGATCATAGAAGGAGATCAGGTTGGTCAGGCAGGTCATAAACAGCTTCCTCCTGAATCATGGAGGGTTTATTCTGGTCTCCATCCCTGACTTCCAGCTCAGGGGGCTGAATACCCTGAGGACAACTGGTCTGGCTATTAATGACTGAGGCCAAGAAGGCATTACGTACCTCAGCCTTTTCCTCATCCTTGGTGGCAGTGTTGCCCTCTGAATCCAATGAAGGATGGAGATTCTCCTTGCCTCTCTTCTTGTTGTTGATGTATTTGTAAAAACCCTTTTTGTTATCTCTAACAACAGTGGCCAGATTGAGTTCTAGCTGGGCTTTTGCCTTTCTATTTTTCTCTCTGCATAACCTAATGAGATCCCTGTACTCTTCCTGAGTTGCCTGCCCCTTCTGCCAGAGATGGTGAACTCTCCTTTTCTTCCTGAGTCCCAGAAAGAGCTCCCTGTTCAGCCAGGCCAGTCATCTTCCCGGCTGGTTTGTCCTGTGGCACATGGGGACAGTCTGCTCCTGAGCCTTTAAGACTTCCTTCTTGAAGACATTTTGCCCCAATCTAAATGAATGCTTCGTCTAAGCTTTGGTGATGGGTGATGTTACAAAACACTATGTGGGTAAGCAGAATTAAGGTATGAAAAATAAGATTTTCATAAAAGTGGTAGTTACAACCAAATTGGAGGAACAGCTTTGAAGATTTTCATAAATTCGGTGTCAGATAAGCATCAGAATTCTGGAATTAGAAAAACACCTCGGTTTCAATAACAAGTGATTTTCAGATAAATTACCATTGCGAGGATGGTGCCATATCATTTGCTATAGTAAGAACAGATCTGTGTCTTAAAAGGAGACAAATATGACCGTTATCAAATACCTTCTGTGACCTCAGTAGCATACAATGTTTAAAAGTACATTTCTAGTAAATAACAAAGATATGAATGAAAATAGGAAACAGTCTGAATGTACATCATAACAGCCTAACCACTACTATAAATAATGGCAAAAAAAGTGCAGCTGCTCTCATTTACCTTGTCTTCAGTACATAATTTGATACAGTAAGTCTGGAGTTAATGGGAATTATTAAGAGAACTTTTAATGTACATTCTTTGTAGGAGATCCATCTATAGAACATTCCAGAGGGCAACATGCTATTCATAAACTACAAAGAACTGACTTATGGCATGAAATAGGAGGTTATTGGTTGAATCCTTGAAGATTTGGATTGGTAGGAATTACAAAGACCAGGCTCAATCTGTCTTGTTTAACATTTTGAAGTTGTAACATTTTTGTTTACCGGCATGAACTCAAGGAGTGTGCTGATGATGCTGGCTGTTTGCACAGGATCAGAAAACAACATCAGTGGAGAGTTGAGCATTGGGATATTGCTTAGATGATCTGGATCATCTCAATGACAGGCATGATAGAAATAGGATATAATTAAATGGCACAGTCGATAGAGGGATGTGCCCTTGGGGACTAGTAAGAAATTCTGATATAACGTGGGAACTTATAATTTGGAAACAGTTGAGGAGAAATACTTCAGGCTTCCATTAGCTGATGGAAATGTGGAATTGAAAAGGGTACATGGTATTGTAAAACTTAACAAAGATACTCAAGTAAGATAGAATAAGGGCAACATTAAGTAAAAACACTGCTGGAACAGGAAATAGTTCTGTTTATCTGTATTGAAGGAGAGAAGCTTAAATTGGGAATTGGGCAGAGATAAAGGAAGAAGGCAGCCTGTTTTATGTGAGGTGACTTGAATAACTCAGTTTGCTAAGTTCAGCGGAGGGGTGACTGAGAATACGGTGATGTCTGTAGAAACACCAAAGAAGTCAACACCAAGGAGACTAAGAGCCCTGTACATTTCAGAACCATGCTGTCAGAAAAAGGTATACATGCAAACTGGCCACAAGTAGACTTAGATGGGAAATAAGAAAGTTTCTAGTTATAAATTATGGACGTTTGGTTACAACCTTCATCTGAGTAAAGGCAGCAAGAAGAGAACTACCTGCAGCTCTGTCAGTGCATTTTGAAAGGGTTGTACAATGTGGTGACTGGCATTGTAGGGACTGGAGCTGGGAGCCCTCAACATCGATTTCAGTCCCTTGTTTCTGTGGCTGCAGACATAACAGTTTGTAAGAAGCGTAGGGCAGCCTGGATGAAAGTGAAACCAAACTGTTTCACGACCAGTTAAAGATTTTGTGGAGATTGCATTATTGTTCAAAACCCACAGTGAATATAATAAAAACCAGCACAGTTTGGGCATAACCAAACTGGCCGTTTTTCCTTGCTGAAAGAAAATAACCTGGAGGTATTTCTTTGCATGGACCATTAAATGTTCTGTTTGACCCAATGTACAATATTTGCTCTGGATGCTTGAAAGAAGAGAGGCAGTCTCTTTTTTTTATCTCATAGCATGGATAAGGAAATCCTACTTTCATCCAAGGGAATTTGAAGCAGAATTGTACTTATGAAGCTGTCAAAGGACTGGGGATCCCTGAAATGGGAGAAAGGGGAAATTCTTCCTTGTGTTGAAGCAGTTGCCCTGCACAAAGGCACCGAGTTCGTTGGGTCAGCGAGGAGGAGCATGAGAATCATGGCTTCCCACCCTGGGAACCAGCGCGCTCCCTTGGGAGGTGTGTCCCCATCCCTCTCCGTCTGGACAAAATCAAAGTGCTAACAGGAAGGACTGAGCATAGCCTGCCTCAAAACAGCCTCTGCTAAGGGGTCTTTGCTACCAAAGTAAATGCTCTGATCATTGAGCTGTTTGGTAATTGGGGACTTTCCTCCAACAGAGTTTATCCCCTCCTTTGTTTTTTTTCTAGCCAAAACTATTCAGCAAATTTGAAGCAAATATTTTAGACATGACTGAAACCACATTTTCCAGGGAATTAACTATTAAATTAAATAATGAAATAATCCAACTCTAACTACTACCACTTTTAAAATCTATGCTGCTTCTTTTCCACCTAAATTAAAACATATTTTTAGCTTTTCTTAAGAGTTTGATGCATCTGCCCAGACAGGGTAATAAATTAGAGCTCATTGATGATGTTCTGGGGTACATGATGCCTATTATAGCACTTATAACAAATGTTTATTTCTTCAGCTGACCAATTTTTGCCTCTCTTTGCAGTCCCTTTCATCCAGTCAGCTCCAACTGCTGGTCTCTGTAGGAGGCGGGGCTCTTCACTATTAAATTTTCACCTTTTCTAGTGAACTAATTTTGAACTAATAAAAAAGTAAAAATAAGTACTTTTGTCACTGAGCATACAGCTAACTTGTTGATAGTTTAAATAGATTATGCCATGCCACAAGGTACAAGCTAAATCATAGGAAACAAACAAACAAAAAAGAATATATATCTAGCTGATAAAAGTGTAGGAAATGTTACAGTAAAGCAGAGTACCAGCTCAGAACCAAGTGCTGGATATGACGCTGCCTGCAGAGTGGCAGCATGAAAAGAGATTTCACTACAGAAAAGAACAAAATTTGGGTTTTTCAGAATTTTCCAAGCAGCTGTCCAAGATTTCTCCACAACAGGTATCGCAGGCAGGGAGCTGCATAGCCCACAGAGTCAGTTGGCTGATTCTGTCCCAGTCTGGACTCCCTGATTTTCCAAGACCTGGAACTCTTGAACTTGGGCTGTCAGAAAGAGCTGGGTGGATTGTGTCTGATGTGCTGGAAGGAAAACAGCTTCTAGGGATCTGGGGGGAAGCCGTTTGCTTTCCACCAAATTGGAATTTTACCATGGAATATTGTTGGACCAGGAGATTTCTGACAGCTCACTCGGACCTGGTGGTGCACTGGCGTTGTGTCGCATCTTTCCAGGTTGGTAATTTCCAAATGCTTTCCCTAGGCCCTGCTGAGCAGCCCTCTGATGTATTATTTACAGCATTTCCAGTTACTGTATGAAGTGGAGTGTAATTTGCAGCCGATGAGAGATGTGAAGTGGTGGTTTGGGGAGTCAGAAGGCAGTGGAAGGATGGTTGCAGACATCCCTCTAGTGGCCCCACAGCCCCTGGGAAGCCATCGAGCAGCTCTGGTCGTCCCCAGGCACAGCCTGGACATGGGCAAACGTACATGCTCCTCGCGGAGTTGGGTCTTTGCACGCCGTGCACATCAGACAGCGTGGGGCTTGGGACATGTCTGACATAACTGGGTAAGAAATAGTGGGTGGTTTCTCCCTCTTTTCCCTTTCACTGAAGTTGCCCTTGGAACTCTGCACCAGTTCAGGCTGTTTAGAGTGTTCATTGCACGCAAGCCATGATGCTGGAAGGACGTACCCATTTCAGTTCCTCCCTGGCCACTGCCAAAAAGATGTCCTGGGAGATGGAAAAAGGGGCTAGGAAGGGGTTAATCCTATCTCTAAGCTTTTTAAATGTCAGAGTATTTAACCTAGAGAGGGAACAATTTTGTCGTAATTGAAAAAAATGCAAGTTACACTGAAGATTAATCAAATGCTTCAGATTTTCTTGTCTCATAATAGTGGACTGCTAGGATACCAAAAGAAAAAACCACCCACTGTATGTAAAATAAGCATAAGGAACATTTATTTATACAGTCCTACATTTTGGCTTCTCAATTGAAATTGTCAACAAGATGCTAATTTTAATTACATCTTTGGAACATTGAACTTATTTTGCCATTTAATTTCTTAAAGGGCATGCAGTAAAGACTGAGAGTATCAATTAGACCTGGGGCAGCAGCTTTCAAGACAGCAGAGAGCTTTCCAGTGCTGTTTTCAGAGAGGATGCTCTCCTGGGGCACCTGGGAGGACCTAGCATTGACTGCAATTGCTTCATGAAGCACAACAAAAGTCCAAGGACTTTTTATTGCCAGGGTTTCTTGGACAAGCATCCTGTGGAGGGTCCTGGTATGCTTTTAGGAGTCATTGCAGAGCAGAACTGATAGGAGTTTGCAGAAGAGATCAAGGATCAAGTCATGTCTTTTTTTGCAAGTGGGCACAGCGCAGAGCTCTGGCAGGGGGTTGGACTAGATGATCTTCCGAGGTCCCTTCCAATCCCTCACATTCTGTGATTCTGTGAATGATTTGTCCAGAGGCAGCAAGCTGCCTGATGGCAGCATGATGTGGTGTTTAAAGGTTATATGGGTTTATATGTAAGTAAAACTCTCCTTAGAGCCCACGCTGAGATTCCCTCTCTAGGGAAACAGAAACCCCGAATGTCATCCTTCTGATAACCATGGTTCTGTATCTCAGTAATTCGTCTGTATTACCAGCATTACTATTGTGAATTCATTATTACTTCTAAACTGAGAATTGCCTGTATAATATACAGAAGTGTGACAATTCAGTCCCAAGTATGATTTATTCTGCTTGCTCGTGCCCATTTCGAAGCCACTGTTTGCTGTCGATAAGGCACGCGGCTGAATGACTGTATCTAGTTGGACCTCAATTTTGTTAAACTGATCAGGAGCGATTAACTGAATGAACAGACAGCATCCTGATCAGTTTTTGATTTCAAAGGTGACAAAAAGCTTTTTAAATGGCATTTGGGGGATTTTTTTTTTTTCCCCCCTGTACAGCTGTATCATTTTCTCTCCAAATCATAAATGCTATTTTGCAGACTTCCCTCCCTATCTCACAAAAATAGCTCCCACTTGTCAATTTAAGAAATGGTTGATTGGCATAAAGCCAGGAAAGGGAGAATAAATGCCTGAGAAGTTTTCAGGCAACATCTATGTAAACAATTATTGTTGTCTTGTTTTCATTTCTAGGCAACAGAACCTCAGAGACACATAGATAGCATAGAGACAATATCTGGACAGCCTTCCAACCCTTCTGTCCAACTGTAACAGTCTGTATTTTCTCCCTGTGTAAAGGAACAATATTTTACAGATTGGGAATAGAAGATATTTTCTTGTGGAAAATACTTGTTTTTAAGAGTCTGTAAAGTGATCATTTCATGTCACAAATTTAATTCCTTTTTAAAAAGAAGTGAGGTTCCTGAGCTTCAATCTGCAGCAGATTTTAATACAGTCTGGAATCTTTCAGACTGCAATAAACACACAATTTGTTAATAAATGTACAGTAATCCGTATTTTCCTTTTGTGTTATTCAGTGGCCCAGGGCTGTCAGTGTTTTTGATACTTTCCAAACAAATCAAAACCACTGATCTGTGCACTGAGACTGCCAACCTATGTGCCAACTTTGGCAATTCAAAGACTGACATTTGTATTTATCTCCTTTTTCAGCTCTCCAAGAAAAATCTGCAATTAAGACTCATTTGAACTCAAAAAGAAGCAACACTAATGTTTTCACAGTATTTTGCTTTTATTTTCAAACCTCTAATCACAGGAAGATTTGATCTTGCAATTCTTGAAGCAAATCTCTGTATTTCCCTCATGAATATTCTCCCAGAATGGGATAATTTTGTATAATTTCACAGGTATTTGTTTTACCTGCAGCTGAGTAAGGGCAGCAATCATCATCTCTGATAGCTTCTCACCAGTTTGAAAGGCCTTGCACACACTCCTGGGCAGTTAAAGTTGAATCTATCTCTAACACCAGGGGATTTTCGCAGCAAGATACTGTTCCTTACACAAAACTACAGTATTACTGGCATTGGTGATGAGAACATTGCTTGGTAACAGGGTGCTCTGACAGTTTGTGGGGAGTAGCTTTATCAGGTACATGACGGTTCTCTGCTCCCAACTATGAATTCTGTGCAACCTGCTGTAGTGTAAGGGATGGAGGCAGCATGTGGATATTGTCCCCTGGTTTTGTAGGTGTTTTAGGGATCGTAAAGAGGAAGTTCTACTGTCACAAATAACCACTGGGAAGTTTGGTTTGATCCTTGAGTGCCCAGCTAACAGGAGCGTCTGGTGTTACTCAGAGTAGTTTCACAGCTGCTGTATGGTCAGGAAGAAATGGTCTGAATGTCCCCGAGTCTCACCAGGGGAAAACAGATCATTCATTGATTCAGTCAGTCATTCCTTCTGTGTACCATCTACTACTTTCTGGACACTTCTGAACAAGGACACAGGCAGAGTACACTGTCGCAGATGAGAACATCAGAAGACAGTCTCATCACAGTTTGCAGAAAGATGGATCTTACCAGTAACAGTGTTGGAGATACTGGCTGTGTGTGCTCCTTTTCAAAACTGCATGGATGCCTTCCCTCGTTCCAGATGCCATGCTAAAATTTTACCACTTGCAATGTTTAGTAGGATATAGTTCATGCAGCTACTCATGTTCAAGAACACCTTTTTGGCTGCTCGTAAAGAAAACAGAGGGGCAGGTAACTGCCTGCAAACAGCTACTGCTGCAAATAATGGAGGGAAATTCCCCCTCTGCTGATGTTTCCAGATCCAGGATTCTTCTGTTGGAATCTCAGCTGTCTCACAAATATTTTGGTCATGCAAAATCTCAGCCAGAAATCCTCATCTTTAGAGAAGTCTGTATCCGGCTTCAACCTTTACCATTAATGGCTGGTATAACAAATATGGGGCCTGTTGACCTTGTTTTACTCTTCAGGTTTGCAGGTATCTGCTTCCTAAATTGTGCTTAAAAGTCTGGGCCCATCTCTAATTTACAATTCCCCTTTAAAAGTTTATAATCCAAATAAATTCTGGATTTTCTTCTGACAGATAATTTTTATTTTCACATTTGGAAATGAACTCTTTTAATGTTGAGGTCACAGGTTGTGCACACAAATGATATCCTAGGTTTAGGAGCCAGCAAGCCTCTTAAGAATTTGTATGCCTTGTAATTAAAATATATATATATATATATATATAAAAATATATATATATTAGTATATGTAATATATAATATACTATATATATATATATACACACACACACGTTTTCCCTTTCTGAGCTTGCTGAAACTTTATATCTGATATGACACCTTCCCAGAAAATACTTTATCATTTTTTGTTTCATCTTTCATAACATGCACTTTGGATGCATGTGAGAGAAGCAACAACTACTGCCGTGACCTGCTTGTGACATTTTTATGGTTATAAATGGAAAATAAAATAAAATTAAAAAAAAAAGTTTCTTAGAAAATGACAGCTGCAACCCCCAAATTGCTTGTCTGTCTGGAAAAGAATATTGCATTATCTAAAAGCAGTTCTGTGCAGAATTTGCATTAGAATCTACAAAAGACTTAAAGAAAAACTGTTCCAGGAACTTGAATAGCTGCTTGCAGATTTTTAAGATTCCTCAAGTTTTCCTTTTGAAGAAGGATGCTATGAAATATTAGGTCTAATAAAAGTCAATGAAAGGCTAACAACATCCTGAGCTTCCATCTTTTGAATTTGCTGTTACAATTTCTAGGATCATCTCCTGCAGCCCCACCACTTAATCCAGGGCCAGTAACAAACACTCCTCATTCACGTTGTGAATCATGTTGTGAGAAGCTACCATAAGCCCACATACATGTGGTGGGTGTCCAGACAGCAGAGCCACAGGTCCTTAGCTGGCCCACCATCCGCCTGCAGTGGGATGAATGGAAGGGAAGGAACCACCTAAGAGACAGATGGAGAGAACCAGGCTTTTCTTTCTCTCCAAACACCATTAAGATTTCCTTCCAAACACAGACCGTGGTTTTTTCACAAACGAGTCTCCCAGCCCTTCAGTAAACATCTATCTGAGAAGCCTCCTGTAGATTTATATAAACCATGCACAACCAAGTGTCATTTACGTGACTTTAGCCTCAACACACTTCTCACAAATTACTGTTGGCAGATCAGAAGTGGAACCAAAAATAGCTGATTACTGCTCTGGATAAGCACTTCAGCAGTTACTTCAGTCCCAGCACCATGCCAGAGCCAGCCTATACTCCATGACAGCAGAACACACAATGGTTTAAAGTTTGCAGTCAACTCCAGGGACCAGCCAACTGTCCAGCAAGCAGACTGACTTCATCACTGAAAATTACAAGAGCTAAAGTGAATTTTGAAATCAATGTAATTTAATTATGCTTATAAATAAGGCTCTTCACACACAACAAAAAGATTATTCGCAATGAAGGAATTTGCTGTCTCTTAAGTGCTTTTCAAAAGATAATAATTTAAAGCAATCTGCTCTCTTCTTTACAAATCACATTATTTAAAAATTGCAATTCACATCTGAAAACTTTGGCAAGTCCTTTCCCATACCAAATAAGGGCTGAGCTGGCAACTTGCAGCATTCGTTCCAGTTCCAGTCAGCAAAGCCCGGCCGTTTGATAATTACGGGTCCTGGCTGTTGCTACTGCTGATTAATGCATTTAGATGCTCAGCCATTCTCGTTGGAGGAAAGACAAAAACGTTATTACAGCTTTTTAATTTATTACAGGCAGAGTCCTCAAACAGCCGAGGGAAGTGACCACACACACAAATATGCTGAAAATGGACAAATATGGACTCAACAAAAAAACCTGTGAAATGAGCCTAAGTATGACATTTGTATAGCGACAGCTAATTCACTTAAAAACCCCGTGTCAGAACTGCGAGGCTTCACTTTAGAGATACTAAAGAGGGATGAATACAGATGTAGTTCTGAAGTATTTTACGCATTTTTACAACTAAAGCCACAAAGAGATCACGGTACTGGTACTAGGCTAAAGCTATGCTGTATGTAATCTCTAGACACTGGAAAAGACCAATTTAAATAGTTATTGAGCATCATGTTTCTTCTGAAATTGCTATGGTATTGTGGCATCACAAGAATCAGAGGTAGCTGCCAGCACCACGTATAGCAGATTTAAAATTTCACATCAGTTTTAATAGCTGTAGTTACTCACTGAATTCCAACAAAAACAACCCATGTTTCATCAGACTGACAAATTATAATATTTAATATTTTTATAAGCTTATTTTATTTCTTTGCTGTACAAAGGCAGAAATGCAAACCATCTCAATAAATCTACATCAGTAACTACGCAGACATGATACAGGTATATACAAAAAGCCCAATTACTTAACTTCAGTGTTGAAACTGTAGTTCATGGAGAGCTGGATGCAAACAATGCAAACAGCATCTACACAGTATAAGGCATAACTCTCAGGGTATTTACATCTTGCTCCTTACAGCGAAGGCTTCTGATACACCAGTTCTTTGTTACATTTGTGTTTGATGATCCTGCTTACTAGTGCAGCCTCAGAACTCAAAAGTGCGTTTTTCTTATATACATTTTCATAAGAATTGTGGATCTTTCCAGAAGTAGTTTCCAAATCTTCATTTTCAGAAGTAATTAATTGCCTTTGTTTTCCGCTAATTAAAGTTATCTCATCAGTTAAAAGTACCATTCTCCCAAAGCTCTGTAGATCGCATGCAATTATGAAAACAAAGCTCCTAAAAGCAACTCTAGGAACTGTCGTCTTGTGACTTGGGAAGAGAAGCAATCCTGTGAGAGCACTCAACCAACCCATTGCTGTTGTAAATTTAAAACACTTTGGAACATTTCAGGTTAGTAAGTTTGCAGATCCAAGTGGCTTTGGAAAAACTCTATAACACAGATATTTACATTCCATATCAGATTTTTGAGTTGTAATTAATCTGTCATCTCAGGTGGTTGTTATTTCTTCTTCCTCTGGAGAGCTCACTTTGAAAAGAAAGTAAAAAAAAAAAAAAAAAAAAAAAAGGAATATGATTACTGTTATTGTAGGAAACATAATTCTGAGTAATTTAAAAAACAAAATAAAGTTAAAAAAATGCCTAAATGTAAAAAGTCAACTCTTGCCCTCAGCTACAAAGCAGCACTCCTAAAAATAATTTATCTTTTGTGTTCTGAGCTACTGCAATTCCCACCACGTTTATTTTTAAACCACAACATCCTGCAGCACTGGGCCTCTTGAGAGACTATTCCAGCCAGTCCTGTCTTTAGAGATCAAAATACTACGTCCCCTCTTCCCTCTGCCCTCCCTTAGACAGGGCAGCGATGAGCAGGAGCAGCACACTCTCTTCATTGAAACAGCATCTTAACTCCCATGGCAACTATTTCAGCTGAGCTGCTGGACTCTGCAGTGAGGCAGCTGAGAACTGACACACATTGCTGCATCCACAGAGTGAAGCTCTGACAGGAAACCAGTAATGAGCAAAGGAAGGAAACGCTCAGGGAAGAAGAGTGCCTTGCCATGTGTGCACGTGCCCAGCTCTCCGACCTCCTCCTGTTGTGAGGTAATGCAGCAGCACAGACTTCTCTTTCAGGCGTTCCCTATACTCCCACACATCTTGACCCACAAACTATGCCCAGAAAATTATACTTGCTCATTTTATCATTGCTGATAACATTTTCAACTTTATCAGAATGGTGTTACTGTCTTTAAGAAAATATTACAAGGGGATAAAAACATAAATGGAAGATGCTACCTTCATCAGGAGGAACTGATGGCTCAGTTTCAGAAGTGACAGCATCCATATTTTCAAAAGTTTTGGCACTTTGCTTCCCTTGTTCCACCGCACATAGATACACATCAATGGGTCCTTTTGTGCTCTTCATGTGTACTTCTATGCGATCCTATAAAACAGCAACTTGCACATAAATGAAAGAACAGATCTTACACACCAGTGATCTATTTTTGCACATATTTTAAAGCAAATAGATTAAGAACAGAACAAATATAGTTATGTCATTCCTATTAAAATTGTGTTACTAGTTCTACATAAATTATGACTATTACATAGATTTGTAGGGCAATTATTAAGCACCATTAAGATAACAAGGTTTGTTTTTAGTTTTGTTTTTGTTTTTTTAAACAAACATGCACCTGACAAATCTTTGTTTAGTTTTTTAACTGACCTTTTGATAGATGACCAAGATTCACTATACATTTAGGAGGAGTAACAAAACTAAAAACTTGACAAATCAATGCTATGGATCAGAAAACAAATCAAAGCACACAGCAGCTTTAATGATATGACAAAAGCAACTACACCACATTACTTTTACTGCTCTCCCTCAGCAGACATCACATTGCAAGGCATAGAGCAAATCACATTTAATGGACAATGGGGAGAAGAATCTGTTCTCTCTAAAATACAGTTTTTAAATCCTGCCATCTTTTGCTTCAGGAAGCCTCCGAAATCTTAGCTTTTTCACCTCAGCGGGATGAGCACCAGCTCCTTTTACCAATGAAACCACTGGAGATGTACACAGTGGATAGAAGCCTTCTGGTTCTATTGATTCACATCTCCTTTTCCTAGGATATCACCTCCCTTTCTGTGTACTCAGCAAGGCAAATTTGATGATTACACAATTAATATTATAAAAAAGGCACACACACAAAGAAAACAGAATTAAAGCTCCATTTGTTATCTTAAGCTTACTTCCAGTATTTCCCCTCTTTCACAGCACTACTTTAAACAGTGGGTTCCCAGTATACAGGCCCAGGTGCAGTGTGACTGAGTGCAGAGGGCAAAGCTACGGCTCTTCTGTATGACCTGAATGGGAGGATGTGTGTTGTACCACAAAGTGAGGACAGGGCACAGCCCCCACCATTTCCATGAGGAAAAAAACCAAACAAAAAACAAACAAACAACTAAAAAAAAAATCTATCTTGACATGATCTACTAGTGTGCCAAATGTTTTGCCAACCATACTGTGCATTTCATGCTTTAATATTACAGTAACAATAGCTGTCTGCTCATTAAGCAGTAAGACAGCATACACATGCTGTTGAAATCATTATCAAATGATGCTTTTTGCTTTGTTTGGTTAGATTGATGATTTTTGTAGATTTTAGTACAGTAACAGCTCTTTGGAAGTTTAATTATCCTAGTAATTATCAAACAAACTGACAGTGGAAATAAGTAACATTTATCACAGCTGTTCCAGTCTCTTTAGCAAAATCAAGTAACTAAAGCTTATACATGTTTATTGTTTAATAGTTTACCCCTTGAAAATAAATTTATCCCTACAGCATTGTTTACTGGAACACAAGAACAATGAAGTATCAATATTTTCTATACATGACAAAGAAACTGAAAGTCAATTACTGATTTCTGCTGCAAAAAGTGAAATTTCAGAACTTTTCTTCCCATAAGACAGAAATATATAAAACTTACTTCTTTAGGGATTGGTATTTCCAATTTGGTTTCCTCTGGAGCTTTGATGGCAATCACAATCTGTTCTTGAAATGCCTGAATGCTACAGATATCTTGATATGTCACATAAGCTAGTGTATACATTGGTCAAGGATTCTGTAAAGTAATTTGCTAATATTACTAGGCAGAAGCAAAGAATATGATGTTAAGATATGCTGAAGCAGAATACTAACTTAATAAGAGTGACGAATAGTCCAGCTTAGGCTACTTTAACACTAGCTTTGTAAAATTAACTATTAGCTAACAAGTGGAAAAAACTTTTTTATTTATTTCTGGGAAGGAAAAAGCTTTTAAAAAAAACAAATACAGAGATTCAGTATTAAAAAACCAAACATATTTGACAAAAGGTTTTCACAGATGCTGTCATAAGTCTACAGAGCAGAGGGAATGCTGCCCTTGAGAAACTACTTCTTTGCTTTGTAATAACTATGCATGTAAACAATTTCCTGGAAAAATATGGAGTTATTTTCTTAACTGGAAGAGGTAAGGTGTGATGAAAAGTTTTCCTGACACCATACAGAAAATGAGCCCATTTCATCTGAGCACAGACCTTACCATTCTGCCAGACAAGGGAGTTAAGTAATATTTTATTGTAACCCAAAGCCAAAATCCAATGTTTATGTCATATTAAAAGAAATCCCTTTTCTGTTATCAGAACCCATCTGAAAGATAAGACTGCACTGGAACCTCTCCCAAGAGAGAGAACAGTATTAAGACACAACCAATGTACCATTGTATCTTCTTGGCAACAGGCCACTGGGACTCCATTTTGGATCCTCTTTCTCATCTCACTAAGCAACTCAATCTCACTGGTAGGTCAAGACCTGTCCCCGAAACAACTTTACTCTTAAGTAGAGAGAGTGAGAGAAAACAAGGTGATGAGAGCACAGGATACTAAGACTGTAGCCACACTTCCATTCCTCTGCAGTAGAAAGGGCACACAAGTAGCACTCCTCTGAGAACAGGCTAGATTGCACATGATACTGCAAAGCAGGGCACATGACTAGTACATACTAATATGAAATAATCAATAAGCTTCCTATTATAAAACTCATTATCAATTATCACTGCATACCTGTGGTATCAGCCTACACCTATTACTAGATACTCAAGTACCTGCAGCCAAAACCACATGTTAAAGTAATGCAAGAGTTAAAAGGATATTTTGCATTTTCTTTGTCATCTGTTAGTTCAAATAACTGATGAGCACAATCCTTGATTAATTCGTCCAGAGCTTCTTCCATGGCTGACAAGTCAGAAAGTTCATCTTTAAGGTCTTGCGGCTCTGATGCTTTTCCAACAAGGTGGTCCAGATTAGAACCTCTAGAAGAATATGAAAGTTGTCTGGTATGTTTATATAAATAAGAGCCTGCTTACTGAACACAAAGGATACTAACAGAAAACAACAAGGAACTCTGGCATCCTTTACTCTGCTGAAATACGCTTCATTGTGCTTTTGCACTTGATATGTGTTAACGTAGTAAGTAATTCAGACAGCCTAAGGATACAGAAGAACTTAAAATATTTTAACCTATTAAAAGTAATTAAATGTGCTCAAAAATACACTCAAGGTTATAAACATTACTCAGCATTGTTGGGTTTTGTTTCAGAAATCAGAAGTTTCAAAGCCAACTCACACCCACTGGATAACATTCTTAGATCTCTTCTGAATTAAGTGGATTCCATCCAACACATTGGTGATGTCATATACTCGTCGTTTTCTTACTCCAAGTGTTGTTGCTACTTCATTTAAATCAAGGACACCATCTGGAGCTGTTCTGACGAGATCCATGAACTTTCGGGTCAAATAAACCAAGGATGCATCAAATCGACGCTTTTTGGCTTTCAGAGTTCCTGTAAAGTTTTGATAGAATATTTAGGGTGACCTACTACACAAATATTAAGTGTTCCTTAAAAAAACAATAGTGATGAAGTAGCAATGAAGATAGGTCTGAAAACACTGTGATTATTAACACTGACATTGCAATGGCATCATATAAAGTCTATTAACTACATACACCTTCATTTGTTTGCAATGATTGTATCTTAGTAGCAAGCATGCATCTTCATGCTTTCAGCGTTCGTGACTGCAGACGGCTAGTACGGACACGAATGGTCGTGTAACTGTATGTTCCGTAGGACATGAACTCAGACTACTGAACCAATCAATACCAACAAAGCCTTCAGTTAACTACAGATATTGCCAGGGCCCTGCCAGAGAACTGCAGCTCTAGTATCTGCTCCATAACATTGTTAAAATGGGTTTTTTTCACACCCTTTTGTCCCAGATTAACCAGTAACAGCATGCACGGCTCAGGAGTAAGCCTGGTTTCAGGAACTGTTTCAGCCTGGATGTGACCAATCTCTTCTGGAGTCTGAGAACTTAATGGACAAAGTCTGTCTGTGCTCTTTGGCCTCAGGGCACAAGAACTGGCGATGCCATTGTTTAATTTACTAATGCAGTAAATATCTACAGACATCAGGACACCACAGGTTTAAGGGATCCCTGTGCTACGTGTATCCACTACCAGTATATTTGCAGAAGCAGCAGAAAAGTTACTGATGAACAGCTTAAGTTTAGATTATTTATCTAATAATGTGCACAAAAAACCACATGCACTCATCTGATGCTAGAGTCAATGAAAGACTCTCAAATCCTGCTGTTACTTGTCTTTTCTCCTGCAAAGCCAAGCAAGTACTTAGTATCAAACCGTGCCATTGAGTAAAACTCCAGTCTAATGCTTCAAGAGAACATGTATGCATTTGTGTTCGTGCACGTGGGTGCGTGTGTAAAGAAACTTCTCTAGGACACACTCTACCTCGAACTTCAGGATTCTTCCCAGGGTGAACTTTTACTCATAGTATATCACATCTGTTCCATGGCTGCAAGATTTTTCACTGTTTAACATGACTTTTCCCATAGGTTATTTCCTTTACAGCAGTAGAAAGGTACACTAGCAGCAGATTTAAAGGAGAAAGACTAGGAAGAACGTGTTGCTTCCTATCTGTTATTTAATTTAGTGCGCAGCATTGTTCCCGTTCTGCCTATATTAGATAAATATTAGTAAAGAGGCTTGGAATATTTCAAGAATAATCTTCACACATGGAACACAACAACTTACTTTTCACAAACTGTACGTCATCCTTCAAATTCAGGTTGTTCATTGGTGGCTGGGGAAAAAAACAACAACAAAAAGTATAACTAACAGAAAACACTATCTGCACAGGAAGCTTCTCCAGAAGAAATCCCAAAATCAACTCTAAATGCTACAGCCATCAGAGTGCTGACAACTAATCAGATCCTATGGTGAAGGAGTGAAATTGGACAGAAGGGATACATGTTCATAAATTCCTGTCAGAATTTTAAGCCCTTCATCTCAGCACATCTCACTCTGTCTTGGAAAGCAGGAAACACCACCAAACTCCCTAATGCTCGGGCAATGGTCACAACACAAACAGAAACTTGTGTAAACTCTGCAAATACAAGCTTCAGCTATGCCATGTAACAGCTCACATACTGAAGATACACTGCTATTATACAATTATTTTGTAGTAGACTTCCAGACTGTCAGTAGAGTCTGCTCTGGTCAAAAACCTGACATGATGAGCCTAAGTAGGTGCTACATTCCCCCCCTCACCTCAATTTGACAAATTGAGTATTTTAAAATTCAGACTTGTTCCAGTTGGAAGAGACCTGAGAAGGTCTCTGGTCCAACCTCTACTTCCAAGAAGGAACAGCCATTAGATCAGAGCAGTTTAATCAAAGCTCTATCCACATGGGCACTGAAAATGTCAAGGGATGGAGTCAACACTTCCCTGGGCATCCAGTTCCACTGCTTGCCTGGCCTCACTCTGACAAAGTTTCACCTCACATCAAGTTGAAACCTTTCTTGCTTCTTTTGTTTCAATCCATGGCTACTTCCTTTCAGCCCCCCATCATGCACCATTGTGAAGTGTCTGGTGCCAGCTTCATGCCAACTTCCTTACAAGTACTGAAGGGCTCCTGTGGCTTCACAAGTACCCTCAGCAGTTTATCAACAGCCTTTCTGTACTGGTGGGCCTAAAATGGGACACAGCATTCCAGGAGCAGCATAACATGTGCCAAGCGGAGAAGAAGATTCACTTCCCTTGATTTCTTGGCTATGTTCCTGCTAATCCAGCCTCATACACCTCAATGCCAGGGCACAGTGTTGGTCACATTTAGCCCACTGTCCAGCAGGACTCCCAGGTCCTCTCAGCAGGGTGGTCCCCCAGCCTGTACCACTGCAGGGTACAGGCCCACGTGCACACTTGAATTTTCAGGTTCCTTGGCTGAAGTTTGAGGTGTCTGATGAGATGTTCCTCCAGCCTATTCCTAGCTGTCTATGGCAACTTCCGCACCCACAAACATGATGAGGGTGCAACCCACATCCTCCTCCTCCTATCAACAGGAATCAACAGGACAGGTCCTAGGACAGATCCCTGAGGAACTCTACTTGTATTCCACTTTCAGATACAGTTAAGAACCACTAACCACACCTGACGATCCAGGCAATTTTTTTACTCTAATAGTTTACACTCTGTAACATCCCAACCCAAGGAAGTGGACGCTGCAGGAGACTGTTTCAAAAGTCCCGCTAAAGGTAATGTAGATGACATCCAGGGCTTTGGATCTACAGACATAATTTCATCACCAAAGGTAATCAGTTTGCAGGTACAGTCACATTGGCTATTCTCAATCATCTTCCCCTTCATGTGCCTAGAAGTAGCTTCCAAGAGAACTTGCTTCATGATTTTCCAAGGGACTGAAGTGAGGCTGACTGAGCTGTAGCTGACCTCCACAGTCCCTCAAAGACGGTAAGAGAGCTATCTCACAATGACATTAGCCAGCTCTCTCAGTGCGTCCTAGGGTCTTGTATGGATTGAGAACTTTCAAGAGATTCTCAACTTGACATTTTTCCATTGCTGGCTGTTCCACTCCTTGAATCCTGTCTCTTAGACACAAAGCCTAGGGGATATCAGTTCTGAAGGCCTATGCGAGAAGGATGAGTACTTCAGCCTTATCCGTGTCTGCTCTTTTTAAATCACCTGCCCCATTTAGCATCAGGTTCACACTCCCTCCTTCCCCCCCTTTACCACTAATGTAGCAGTAAAAGTTCTCCTCACCCCTGACATTCCTTGCTAGCCCTAGAAAATGAGCTTTCCTAGCATCACATCTACATGTCCAGGCAATGTTTTTCCTTCTTTATAGCCTGTCCTTGCTTCCACCTCCTCCCTATGTTCTTTTTGCCCTCCTCAAAGTACAGGTGTAGCTGTGTCCATCCCTCAACACCTTTACTTGTCATGAGCATCAGGATGAAATGTCCTTGTCTTTACAACCATTCTCCTCTTCAGCTCCTCCAACTTTCAAAGTAGCCTCCCCTAAAATCTCAACTATCTGATGCCTGAATAAGCCGGAGTCCTAAAGCCTGAATAAGCTAGAATCCAGGTTCTATACTCTGCTGCTAGCCTTCCTCACTATGCCCTGGGTCTTGAACTCCACTAATCCATGGCTGCTACAGCCAAGGCTGCTAATGATTACCACATTCTTGACATCTCTGTTTATGAGAAACAGATTTAGGAAAGCATCACCCCTGGCTGACTCATCTAAACACCTACATAAGAAGCTGTGCCTGACACTCTTTTGTTTCTTTCAATCACCATCTCCAACAATAAGAAATTTCCATTTACCAGTATAAAACCTTATGTAAACTTTTTAATGGCTTTACGACAATACTACCAAATAATATTTAGCCCAACAGTCAAGGTTAATAAAATTTAAAAAGTATTTTAAAAAATTATCACATAATTAGAAGTAGGCTTGTTTTTGAAGCTGCATATAAGATACTTAAACATCACAGATGTTCAAAGAAGAACAGAGTACACAGTCGTAGCCAGTTTTTCTCAAGCATAGCTACAACCTACTTTATTACAGAATCACAGAATTGCCTAGATTGTAAAAGACCTTTAAGATCATCAAGTCCAATCATTAACCTCACACTGACAAGTCCCCGACTAACCCATGTTCCTCAGCACTATGTCTACACGACTCTTAAATCCCTCCAGGGATGGGGACTCCCCCAGTGCCCTGAGCAACGCCTATGGCAATTAAGAGGCTACAGGTAACACAGCTATGAAAACCGCGCTACGACGAACATCCCTGCGTTCTCCTCTGCTGCGCACCCTGCTCAAAGCCGATGAAGGAGGGATGCACCACAACGCCCCTTTCGTGCACCGCTCTGCCCAGGCCCGACACAACTCTCCTGCCCCGCGATCTCCTGCCGTCAGGGGAGGGGAAGGACTTTCGCTCATTCCCTCAAAGCCTCCTGCGCTGGGAGAGCAGCGCTGCCGCGCCGTCCCGCCCTTTCCCCCCCCACAAGCGTGCCGCCCCACTCCCGTCCCCGCCCGCCGCGTACCTCACTCACACGGAGCGTGTCGGGCCGCAGCGGCCTCAGCCGCTCCCACTTGCCAGGGCTGGCCATGTCCACCCGGCCCCTCCTCCGGCCGGCCGGCCACGGCCTAGCGCGGCGGGAGACCTCTCCCGCCCTGAGGCGAGGCAAGGAGAGGCGGCGGAGGGAGGGAGGGCGCTCAGAGGCCTTCACGACGAGCCTGTGAATCCGTGTCTGTAGAAGGGGCCGCCATCGCCATTCCCACCCCCGGGAGGAGGGGGCGGCAGGGCCCTCCCGCCCTCACCGCAGTCCGCTATGGCCGCCTCCCCCCGCCGCGCGCGGCCGGTCGGGCGGGAAAGCGGAACCCCCGCCCCGCGCCGCGCCGGACCCTGCGCCTGCGCGTGCGCGCGCACGCGCGCTCGGCCGCCGTCCTCCCGCCAGAGCCGCGGCGCGAGCGAAGGTGACGACGTCGAGCGCCCCCCTAGACCCAACGGGCGGCGGGGTGGCCGCTCCCCTTCCCTTACCCACCGGCCCTCGCGCCGCGAGCGCGCCGCCGCTGCCCCGCCCACCCACAGCTTTCCCGCCCGACGGCCCGCAGCGCGTGGGACGGGGTAACGCCGCGCGCCCGTCTGTCCCGTCCGCGCGGCGGGCGGTGTCTCCTCAGGGGAGCCCGCTCCTCTGAGGGCCCGGAGAAAGGAGCCTTCTCCGGATATCGCTCGGACTGGCGCTTCCTCCGCTCTCATCACCCTCCCGGAGTGGCGGAGGGAAGGATTTGCTCGCCCTCCTCCTCCTCGGCTTGCTGACGGGTGCAGCCAGCGAGGGGTGCTCCCTGGAGCACGGCGGTGGCTGAAGGGGGTGTAAACGGGACCGTTCTCACCGCTTGGGTTGCTGCAAGGAGGGAGGTTTTTCTTCCCCCGGTGTACAGCATGAGCAGGGAGCGCGCAGCCTGCCCGGTTGCCATCGTGTGCAGAGGTGTGAGAGCAGGCGGTGTTTTATTGGCAAATGATCTGTTCCTGTCACGACTTGCTGGTGTAAGATGGCCAAAGCTGTGTCTGTCGCTCACTGGGGAGACGAGAGCATGTGCCCACATGAAGAATAAGCTAATGATGGGAGGTGTGTGGGTGAAGGGCCATGTATGTCCCTCTGGGGCCAGAGAGGAGCCAGCAAATGTGGCCTGGCTGGACAGTGCCAGTCCATTTACCTCCCAGCAAGAGGTCACGGATCCTTTCCCATATCCCAACCCCATTGCACCTTGCCCTCTCTTCCCCACTTTTGATAACCTTTTACAAGCGCTGACTGTTGCCTTGCTCATTCGTCAGCATCAGCAGGAACCTCAACACTGCCAATTTGCAGCAGCAATCTCAAAATTTCTGGTTTAGTGGGTAAGTTTGGTTTGCCAGACAAAAACATTTATTTAAAGCACAACACCTTGTTAAACTGATTGCCCTTTATGGCAATTAAGTGTACTCTGACATATTGTACAGACAACTCTATCATGGAGTTCTTTCGCTTAAAAGAGTTTGTGAACTATTTTTCATCCCCCACCTACACCTTGGGTGAAATTTCCAGTCACTTCCCTTGCCTGCTCTCAGGGCAGGTGCTCTGGAGAAGTGTGAATTTCATTGAACATTGTGTAAAACTGCCAGTCCTGGATGAGGTTTTGTATGAATTCAAAGCCATGAAGAACTCAATCTTCTAATATGCCAGGCTGGACAGGTCAAATAACACTCTATTATCTTGAATAAATATGGAATTAATTTTCATTTACTAGCTGTTTCATATTCCTTCAGGTTAGGCATTCATTTGGAGTAGCTTATGTCACCACTCATAGATCAGATGCCTTGATAGAGGATAGAGTTTTCTTCATAGTAAGCAGTCTTCAATCAGTTATTTACATGCTAATGATTGTCCTTGTAGAGGTGTGTAGAACTAAGGTGGGTTGTTCTCATGCTCTAATCAATTTATAAGGAAAAAGGAGGAAAAAATATGTTACAGCTTCTCAAAAGCATGGAGCTTTGAGTTGTGCAGTTAAAGATGTCATGCAAATATTGCTTCTCAGTGTTCTGAGAGCTTAGACTGCTGCAGATGGAAAAGGTTTCCCTGTCATGAAAGCAACAACACATCACTAAAATGTAAAACTGCTCATTTTTGTATGGACAACATGATCCTTGCTAACAAGTCTGTGGTGTTAAATGTAGTCCCATAAGAAATGAGTATTTCTCCCCCTTTGTAATACTCTGGAAGACATACCTTACTATTGTAATCAGAGATTGTATAAACCCACTGTGATAAAACAGGTTTTTTCCATCTGGAACAGCAAAATCACTTGGAATAGATGTCTTGTTTTAGTTTGAGGTGGTGTAAGGAATGTGCCATGCAGTATAAAAATCATTGAATAGGATTTTGATGGTTGTTGGGTAGTCAGATATTAGGAGGGTGGCTAATGACTCATAATTTGAGGATTAGAGTATGTGAATTTCTGTATTAACCCATGTGGAAAACATTGCATCAACATTTAACTATGTTGTTGTTCTAGCCAGTCATAAGATCAAATTCTGTTGTTCCTGTGCTGCTTTGTCCTTGGCTGCTGACGTATGTAAGTGAGCAAAGAAAAGCCCCACATGGGTTCAGATTCAGGAAGGTTTTTCTTTATTTACATGAACATTATAAAGCCTAATTCTTTCTTTAAATGAAAATTGGGTTTTGAAGTAACTGACTGGACTCTCAGGAGTTTCAACTATGGCATTCTGTTGATTGAAGAGTTTGATTCTAATGTGTTATTATTTACATTTTATAAAGCTGATAATGAAATTTCTCCCACATTCTTTATTACTTTTGCAGATGAAATATAAATGATACCCCTTTTACTCTTCTTATTGCATATGAAAATGGCCATGCATTCTTTTTAATATCTCCTGACATTAATTGTACAAGACACGATTCTTAACATGAAAGATTTACTTATTTATCAAATTGGTTTCTTAGATGGCATTGATACTTAATCTGCCACCAGGGGGCAATAATTCCATTTCCTAAATCGGCTCTTTTAACATTACTATGTACTAGAACAGTGGTTTCATTAAAATTTTGGAGGGACTATATGTGAAAGTCAAAACATAATTTTCTTAGAAATGCTTCACTTGAATAATTTAATGCGAGTTGTGTTAATATTTTAATATTTTACTCTGCACTACTTAGACTTGTAGGTTTTACTTTTATTTTGAGCAGCTGAAATTCGACTGCTTTGTAAAAGTTTTCACTGGTGAACCTCATGCAGCACTGTAAAGGTATAAGGTTTGGATTTCATTCAAAATAGAATTTTTATGTTGCCATTGTAATATTTTAAAATTTGTTTTGAATGCCATTACCTTTCTATTCTTTAATTATTTTTTTTTTGTTGTTGTTACACTAATGTCCACATTGTATTTACTATATATTACAGAATTTGGTAATTATATCAACTGACAGGTACCTCTATATCCTTATATGATAAGTATTTATTTTATTTATGTGCATAGTAGTTCCAATTTACTGCAGTTAAAGCCAAGGCTGCCTTCTGTGAAGATCTGTACAATTCTGTATCAGATGTAATCTTCCCTGTAATGATAATAATATGGTAACTGGATCTTACATTAGGTGCATGTGTATTGTTGCAAAGGTGAACCACCTGCAAAGGTGCAAAAGTACAAAATCATGAAGGACAGAAATAGCTGTAAGTATCTGTTTAACCTACATAGAATCATTCATATTTTTGTATATTAATATGTCTGTCCATATAAACTTCCTAGCCTCTCCAAGGTCCTACTGGGGTCCTCACCACTGCATAATGATTAGGCATAAAGGTGTGGAACACTGATATGTCATTTATTACACTGTAAAATGTAATCTTTTAAATCTGTTTGTGGTAATAGTATGGTCTTTCTTGATGTGCTCAGCTTAATCTAATTGAAAAAAAATGTTCTTGTCTACATGGTGAATAATCATCCATTAATTTAAGAAAGCAAATCTCTTCTTTCTTCGTTTTGTTGTATGAATATGAGGAAGATTGAGTCAGTTAATCAGATCTGAACAGCTCGGTGCTAAACAGCATTGTCTTTTGTCATGTCCTGAATTGCACACCTGAAATAAAATTAAAAGTCTGTATGTGGTATCGTGTTGGAGGTGTAGGTTTTAGGACATGATATAAACTGAAGCCCTTAATTTTTGTGCCTGTAATCCAGAAAATAAGTTATATAGATGGAAAAAATTCCCTTAAGGAGACATTAGGGTTATGTAAATAGCAAGTCCTTGCTGCATATGAACACTGGTGTGTTTTATTGAGAAGGTTCAGTGAATATTATGCTCTTGTTAAGGTTTTGAAACTTGTCAGCAAACCATATTCCATATGAGTCTGAGGATTTCTAGGCAAAGATCTTAGCAGAGCTTGCTGGGCACTTTCATCCATGCTAAGGAGTTTATAAACAGAATAAAATTCCTATTGCAAAAGGAAATTATTATATTTGTTGTTTGTATCTTTTGAGTTTTGGAGGACGTGCAAAATTGCCTAATGTATTTAATTTTGTTGACTTTAAATGTATGGAAAAGTTTAAGTACATCCTCATAAGATGGTTCTCTTGTATGTCTTGACTTTTAAATACCTTTGATTTTTTTAAATTTTTTTTTACTTTAGGTGAAGATTTCCCCATTGCAGTTTTCGTATTGTTTAAAATTTATTTTAATATTTAATTTTATTTCATATAATGAAAAAGTGTTCTATAGCACCTACTTGAAATTAGAGTAACTTGCTTCTATGTGTGCACTGAGGCAGGTTGTCTCTAGGTGCATAAAAGTAATTCTAGACTAACAAGGAAGTGTTTGGGTTGGCCACTGCCATCCTTTCTCACTCTGCCTTATAGCAGTGAGATCGTGAAATGACTGAGAAATGTTGGGGCACCTGTATCTGTAACCTTTTAGAAAATGATTATGTATATTTTGCATAAAACAGGAGAGCACTGTGGCTGAGTGATCATAGCTGAGTTGAAATCTTCTGCTAAAACTGATGCCTGAGCTGGAGTGATGCAGCTCCTGGTGAGTGTTCGTTGTGTAAAGCAGATACTTGTTCTGTTCGTGCAGAGAATGTCTTCTGGACTAGCTCAGAGTTTCGTGGGCTTCTGGCAAAAATACAACTCTGCTGTTTATGTTGGACAGGCAATCGCTGTCTTTTGCTTCTGGAGTTCATAGTGTAGCTGTTCCAATGAAGCCAAGAACCAGCTTTGGTGATCTGTCATTGAAAGTTGGGAGGAGCAGTCAGCCTTGAGGGAAAATACCAAGTTGAGAACTTGGATACTTTTGATCTAGCACCACACCAGTGTCATTTATTACATCTTTGCAGTGGTATATGATATACAAATGGCCTATGAAGAAGCAGTGGAGATTGTCAGAAGAGTCTGAGATAGAAGACTTGTGCCTAATGTGACTGATGAGAATGCACAGATATTGTGGCTACATCAAGGTATAATAAACAAAACTTCTCTACGTGGTTGTTATGTGATGTAATATTTTAAAACATTTAACATCTTTATGAAATTCGGTTGCCTCTACTGAATTATAGTATGGATGTTTTATATATGTGAAGATTTTTCATCTCACTTTACTAAGAAAATTGTTAGATATGTGTTTTATTGAAATGACACAGGAGAGTACAAAGAAAAGTTTGCTTCCTAAGGATATGTGGTACCAAAGTGTGTTTGTATTCTGTATGTGACAATGGACTGTAGGAACATCCAGTTTCAGAAGCAGTTTAAGAAACAGAAGTGTAAAGTAGTGCCCTCTCTACTCCATTTATAATAAACAGTTTGGAGAGTTCTTGTCCTGCAGATATCCTCCATCTGAGCTGCCCACTGGTGGACTAAACTCCATGTGTTTACGGAGTTAATTTTTGAACCTTTGATAGTTTTGACTGCTGTTACATTATGCAGCAGCGAGTTTGACAATTTAATTCTAAGTTGTTTGAAAAAAAAAAAAAAAAGAGTTTCAAATATGGTCTCTAATCACGTCATTGAGTGCTCTGTAATACTTGTGTTATGGGAAACTGGAAGAACTTATTTTCAGTTCACTTTTTTCATGTCATTCTCAACTTTGTAGACCTTTGTCAGCTCAGTTTCCTGTTTTCCAGTGAGAAGACTTTTAGCCTATGTAATCTAATGTGTGGAAATGATTTCAAAAATCCTGTTTTGTGTGGAAATGATTTCAAACCTGTAGTCACTCTGTTGCTTTTCTGTCACAATCACAGAGACATGGTGGGATGACTCTCATGACTGGAGGGCTGCAATGGATGGCTATAAGCTCTCCAGGAGAAATAGGCAAAGAAGGAGGGGTGGTGGCGTGGCTCTCTGGGTTAGGGAATGTTTTGATTGTATAAAGCTAGAAGTTTGTGATGATGAGGTCGAGTGCTTGTGGGTAAGAATGAAGAGGAAGGCCAACAAGGCAGATATCCTGTTGGGAGTCTGTTATAAACTACCCAACCAGAATGTAGAGGCAGATGAAGTGTTCTACAAGTGGCTGGCAAAAGTCTCACAATGGCTGGCCTTGTTCTTCTGGAGGACTTCAACTTACTGGACATCTGCTGGAAATACAACACAGCAGAGGGAAAAGAGTCTAGGAGGTTCCTGGAGTGTGTGGAAGATAACTTCTGACACAGCTGGTAAGTGAGCCCACCAGGGGACGTGCCTCGCTTGACCTGCTGTTTACCAGCAGAGAAGGACTGGTGGGAGATGTGGTGGTTGGAGGTCATCTTGGGCTAAGCAACCATGAAATGGTAAAGTTCTCAATTGTTGGTGAAGTAAGGAGGGGGATTAGCCAGGCCACTACCATGGACTTCCAGGGGGCAAACTTTGGCCTGTTCAGGACACTGGTTGAGAGAGACCCTTGGGAGACAGTCCTGAAGGGCAAGGGGGTCCAGGAAGCCTGAACATTCTTCAAGAAGGAAGTCTTAAAGGCTCAGGAGCAAACTGTCCCCATGTGCCACAGGACAAACCAGCCGGGAAGAGGACTGGCCTGGCTGAACAGGGAGCTCTTGCTGGGACTTGGGAAGAAAAGGAGAGTTCACCATCTCTGGCAGAAGGGGCAGGCAACTCAGGAAGAGTACAGGGATCTCCTTAGGTTATGCAGAGAGAAAAACAGAAAGGCAAAAGCCCAGCTAGAACTCAGTCTGGCCACTGTTGTTAGAGATAACAAAAAGGGTTTTTACAAATACATCAACAACATGAACAGCATCAGTTTGAGATGATTGCTCATACTTATTTGGAGATTGTTGCTGTAATGATTGTAAGCATTCTTTCTGATCTGAAAACTTGCACATGCAAAGTTCGAAGCAACATTCTGCTGCAACTTAGAGTGGCACTCTTGTCCTTTTGGGGTGATAAAGGCTGTTGGAAAGTAGTGTGTGTACGGAAAGTTATTAGGAAATATTTCCTTACATAGTGCAAGATGGCACTTGTTCTTAAAAAGCATATTGCAGCCCACAGCTTTAAAGGAAATCTTGATGCTGGCAGTCTGTCTAATTACCAAAAGTTATCCAGATGTCCAGGTCTTGTCTTTGCCTTGATTTTTGAAAAAGCTCTGCACTGGTTTTAAGATGTGACATTAATTTGGTTATTTAAATTAGGTGAGATGCACTGAGGTGCAAGTCATCTGAGCATGAAAATAGGCAGCACGCCCTTCTGCTGCAGCACAACTCTGTCGCTCATTTCTGACTAGTGAATGTAAATATCAGATGCATTTGGTTTAAGTTTAAACAGTTTGTCAAGAGCTGCACTTGCTGTGCCTTTGAGAGGGAGAGGGGATAGAACACTGCTGTGATATAGGTCTTACTGCAGAGGAGAATGTGCAAGAAGCTGCTCAACTGAATCACATGCTGCGTGTATGAGATTTAGCAAGTCTGGATTGTAAATTTTTCTTAAGTCTTCATTTTTGGGCATAATGATGGAGGTGATTATGACAGAGTAAATAGACCAGTTCCTGAATTTCATTTCAGTCAGTTAGGTTATCATTCTCAAGCTGGATCAAATCTGTGTTGTTTGTACTAGTTACTGAGCCTGTCCTAGCACTGAAGGAAGACAAAGACTATGTTTGGATTCTTTTCAAATCAATCAATAGATTGTTTTGATAGTTTTGATATGGTGGATGTTGCTGTTGTGCTCAAAGAGCCTCCTTAGAAGGTATCTTTCTTTTCTTTGTCAGGTGATCTAGGGAATGTATGCAGTTGTTTCTCTACTCTGTGGACCACCTTCTGCTGACCTTAGTTGTGTCATGTCTCCTAGTTGCCCCGTGAGGCCACCAGCAATGAGGAAACATGGGCTAGGATATCTAAAGTTTTAAGATAACTTGTAATTACTGCACCTTCATTGTGTCTGGCCTTGGCCTTGCAGTAGCTAACTTGCTGCTTAATTTTAAGCAGTCAATAAATCAGACCTCATGACGTAAGTGTGTAATACATCTTCATACATCACTGGAGAGAATCGGCTGCCTCTCAAGGCCTCCAGAGGGAGATCCTGTCCACTTAACTAAAGTGTTAAACCTTAAGCAGACAAGATCTTTTAGAAGTCTTCAGCTTCACCTACCTCTCCCCATAGTCTCTGGAACAAACATAAGCACTTTAGAAGCACTGGTTTATCATGTGTCTAAAATTAGGTCCTTAAGAACATGCTGCCTAGCTGGAATTATATGTGATTTTTTTGCAGTTAGGTACTGGTCACCTGAAGGTGCTTCTAGTCATCATAAGTGCTGAAAGTGAAAAAAAGACCACTTGAAACATTTATCATTCAAGCTGAAAAGTCAGAGGACTTGTGCCTGTGTTTTTTGTGAACTTACAGGTGATTATTTCATAGCTCATAATATTAAAAATACCACTGGTTACTTTTTTACTTTCATTCGCTATTGCATTATCAGATTATACTGGTATTTAAGTCTTGCTTTGCAGGGGAAGGGTTTGAAAGCTTCTTTAAAAAAAGCTATTTAGAGTAAGGATCGAGAAACAAAGAGCATAAACAATAGGTAAGCTGGACTGGGGAGATAACTAGCTATCCAGGGCGCTTTTCTTTAATCTGTGTAGATCTTTCAAACTAATCTCACAATGTCAGGCTTTGGCTACTGGGACTAGATTTCTTTCACACACAGATAAACTCCCAAAGTTTCCAATTTCTCCAGAAGACTTCCACTTTCCCTTCATATCCCTGTTCTTCCCGGTGCATCTTCTGTTTGATAAAAGACACTTTTTCTCCTGCGGCTGCTGGAATTGTCTGCGCTTCAGACCCCGGAGCCAAAGGAAGGTACCATATCCAGTGGGAAGCAGGGGTGAGGATGCATGAGACTGGAGAGGGAAAGGCAGGGGGGAAGGGTGAGGGGTTGTATTCTTGACCTTAGGTAGCTGGTGCTGAGAGGTAGCGCATTGTGTGGAAGCACAGACAGAACTGGAGTTTGTGGATGGGAAGGAGGGAGGAGAGAGGAGGAAGCTGGGACAGCGAGGGGGGAGGAGGAGGGAGCAGCATCTCTATCTTTCTTTGCAGACCACGCTGCTAAACAGCCAGGGGAAGCTCATGCTTCCCTAATATCCATCACTCCCTGCTTCCAACGTGGTCTCAGACAGAGCAACAAAGAAGGTCTCAGAGGTAAGATCCTTGCAACTTGCGAAGCTGTAGTATCTGCCAAAATAAGGGGAAGCAGCAGCAACAATACAGAGAAAAGATTATCAGCACCTGGGAACGCTCAGAGGCGGCAGGGGGGTAACTGGAAGCCCAGGTCCCCTGAAGGCTAAAGAAGTGTTCCCAGCAGCAGCAGCAGCAACAAGAACGGAGCAAGAGACACAGATCAGGTCTGAGGGGATCAGAATCCCAGCTAGCGATATTCAGCAGTGGGCAGTTTGTGTCCCAACTGCCTGTGTAGAAAGAGGAGAGAGGATAGGGTAGAACTATGAAAGGAAGTGCTCTGATAGATGAAATACATGGCTAAATAAGGCTTAACAAAATATATGAATGATTTACTTACCCAAAATGTAGTTCTGGAGTGAACAAAACAATTAATTAATCTGTGCATGTCAGAAGAAAAATTATAAATTAAAAGCAAAGCTAAAGTCTGCATATTGTTTCAACTCTTTTACGTGAAAGTTTGATTTTTTTTTATTATTTTAGGACAATGTTTCAATACAGAAATAAGTTTATTAGTGAGGAAGGGGGAAAAAAAAAGGCAAAACACCCAAATGTTTTTGGGGGTTTTTTCAGTCAAACAAAATGGTCTGTTTGACAACTATTGTAAGAAAATGTAAGAAAGATTTGTGATACCATAACAACGTATGCTGATCAACCTGAGAAATAATGTTTAATTTCATTTAGAAAAAAATCCAACATAATTCTGTACTGGCCTCAGATTAAATTTATAATTAAGTTTGATTCATCCACTCATCTTAAAAAATCAGCAATTTTGTTATGTGTATTTATGAAGTTGTTTATTTTTAGTTGTGGATACTGGAAGCTTAGATGAAGGAGACAGAAAGTATAGCATCTATACATTGGAGAAATTGATGCTTGCTTTTCCTTGTGCTTTGTCTCATTTACTCTAGTTTTTGAGGTATGAGCTACCTTGGTTTTGATCTAACACCTCATAGACCCTTCTGAGAATTGTTAACTAATAATGGCAGTAATGGCAATGTTTGTTGTTAAACATGCTGAACCAACTACAAAGAAAATTATCAGTGGCTTGTGTGTCTTATGAATAAGAGTCTTTAGGATTTAATGTCTTTTTTGCTCTATGAAACACAGAATCATTCTCCAAAGGTGGACATCCTGGAATATTTGTGCTTAATTGGAAGTTTCTGTGTTTTCATCTCCACACTAGGTAACTAAATAGCTGTAGTGAGTTGATTTGGTGTGTGAGTCAGGAAGTTAGAACCAACATTCTGTACTGCCCTGAGGAACCTGGAGGTGGTGGACCTGATTTTGATTTGCTTTGTCATCAGTGTAAATGTACTGGTATAAGTGTACATGGGATCAGCATTAGGTTCTGTATTGGTCTGCTTCTTCATTGCCCCATTTCTCTTGTAAAAGAGAGAAGAGCTACATTGCAGCAATGGGCTTTCCTTTCACCACTTTTTACAATAATGTTATTGCTGTTTCGGGGCTTAGAGTTCTGTTGTTATTTTAAAAAAATAAATAACAGTCTGACTTTGGTCACCTTATCTGGTATTGTAGTTGTCAGCTCTAGCCTTGAAATTTACTTCAGTTAGTAAAGAATCAGAGTTTTGATTAAAAAAACCCCAACAAATGTCTTCTTTTCATGTCAGTCTACCCCATTGCTTACACAACTTGTTTTATTTTTGTTTTAATCTATCTTTTGGTTTGCTAACTACAGGAATGCCCAATATGTTTTTGAAACCTCTTGTTCTGTTTTGTCCTTAATGTACAGCTATTTAAGAAAACCTCAAATTAATGGAAGAATTAAAAGTGATCTTTTGTTTCTCCAGAAAAACTAAACTGACTACATACAAAATTGCTTAATTTTAGTATTTGACTACAGTTTTGATTTTCTGTGGCTTCTCCTAAAGAAATGGAATGTTCTCACTTTGGAAACATTTAGCTGTGTTATGTGCATAAAAAAACAATAACAAATCAAACCTAACACATCTACTACTGCAGGTAAATTTCATTTGAAGCTAACATTCTTTTCTACTTGGACAATAGTTAGCTATTGTTCTTTTAAAATAACCTTCTATGAACTGAATTGTGCTTGAAGTTTATATGGGCTGTATGCAAAGCTCCCTGAAGTCAGGAAGAGACATTCCATTGACTTCAAATGGCTTTGGATCAGGCCTGTCACGTGAGATTAGCTCCTGACAGAAGATCTTATAAGCACAAGCACAGAACAGAATGATTTAGGGATGGAATTTCACTTATGCTGTGATTTGTTTTGGTTTATGAATATCTGTTAGGCACAAAGTTTTTGAAGCAATGCTTCATTTATTTTTTGTTGAAAATGTCTATATTCTTTGGTATTGTGAATACACAGTTTTGTAGAAATTTTCTTCTAACTTAAGTCTTGATCTATTGTCTGTGTCTATGTTTAAGGAGTTTGTTAAGGGAGTCTGTCTTTGGATATGACAGTTCAGAATCTCTTAGATGAGATTTTATAACCTCAGTAATACTATGCATAACATGCACAGAGTTAAGGAAATAGTTTTCTAATGTGAAATAGCAAGTTTAAAACAATGGTTTGAATTGTTATTTTTCTTGTTAAACTAGAAGAACATATTCTGTATAAGAAGCTAGTGGCTTCTATAGTTTCTCTTAAAAAGCTGACACCTGCCCCCCAAAACCCAGGAGACGTTGCTCTATAAGTTGTGAAAAGTGGCAATCAGTTTGACATTTGCAGTTTTTCTGCATTTGAAACTTATGCAACTTATCCAGTATAAGAATAACCATGAGAAAAACAAGGTTGTTTTGTATAACAAAATAAAAGAGGAACATTTAACAACACTTGTTATAGAAGGCCAAATTTGGATTAGGAAGTTGTAAACTTTCAAAGGTGATTCTTGTTAATAAATGAAAGCCTGTCAGACTCCTAAACAATCTAATGATGCTGGACATAAGTATCTTTAGGGAAAAATTGTCTTTTGTTCTTATTGATTGTGGCTCTTCTAGTGAATACGAAGTCTGCACAGCCCATGATAAGTGATCTGTCACTCCTTTTTTCAACCTTAAACAAAATAAAACATTTACTTACTCTCAGCTGAGCTCAGGCACAACCACGAGTTTATTTGGTGTGAATAAAAGCTACATGAAGGGGCATAAAAGGCTAGTGAAACTAAAACCAATCTAAATCTATGTACAAACATGCCTGCTTACACAAAAACATGACCATTCCTGTGTATTACACACATGCACAGGGAAAGCCTCGCATCTTGAACTACAGCTGAACAGTCTTTGCTTTTTTCCACTTAGACTGTGGTTAATGATTCAGTCAGTCTGCAAATCTGACTAACTCTTAAGAGCTTCTGCCACACAGGCTGTGGCAAGAGATACTGCTACTTACTAAGGAAATTGCAATGTGTTACTTATCCTCATTTTGTAGACATTTTTAGCTGCTCCTTTATAATTACACCTAAGAATTCCGGAGCACAGTGGTTCGATTTTCAGTTTGCCTTTATCTGCCATTATCCATGTGTTGCCTTTCATGCTTGAATGTTTATGTTAGGAATAAAAGGGGTCTAAGTAGTAAGATAGCCAGTGGTGTATTTCTGAAGAAACAGTAAAGGAAAATTGCCATTTAGACATTGTATATCTTAGAAAAAGTTGAAACATTGCTGTAAAAGATAAATAACTGATTGAATGTTATATGAAGAAAATATCCCTTTTTCTAGCTAAACAGCATAGCAGTACTTTATGTACTAAAACAAATCTGTACTGATGTTGGAGGCATATTTTATGTAATTATACAGTAGACAGAAATGAAAAAAAATGTAGAAAATGTATTAACATCACAGTCATAAAAATAGTATGGACAAAGAATGACCATCAAAGATGTACTTATAGGTATGAGAATTCAATTCATCCTGATACTTACCTTATTGACTCTTTTAACACTTTTAGTATTGTTTTAAATGGTTACCTGCAAAATATATCCTTGTTTTTAGTCTTAGTTTTTAGAGGTCTTTAGTAGGAAAGTGCGGGACTACTTCTTCTATTTTTATGTGAAGGAGAAAAGTAGATTTTGTCTTTTGGGGATGGGATTTTTTTCCACATTTCTTATTATTTTACAAGGATAATCAGTTATTTAAAATAAAAATAATGGTCTGATCCTGTCCTGTGAAGTTCTAGTGTTTTGAAATGTTAAGCTAGTTTATAATGATTATGACTGCACTTCTATTATGATTGCATCATACAGGTCCTCATTACAGGGTACATGTATCAACTGCAAGAGGACTTGAATGGGTATGTAGACAGGTTTAAAAGTACCCGTTTTGCTTCTGTCAACTAGAAGTTTAGTACATGAGAAAAGGGAAGTATAGTCTTTTTTTTATTTGGAACCACATTTTCACATTTTTTCATAATCTATCTACTGTCTCAGTTTCTGTCTGAACTAGAGATTAAAGTAGCAAAGTAATATCCTGTACACAACATGGTCAAACCACACACAGAGTGGTGGATAAAGCTATAGATATCACTGGAGTAATGATTCAGGATGTTACTTTTAATAATAATAGTGAAAATATTTTTGAACAGAAGAATGATTTGGAAGTTACTGAAAAGATGTAAAGATGCTTTCATCCTAATCTGACAGCTATTTTCATTATTTTCACCCCAGATGTAGTGAAATAGTTGATTTATTATATAAATGCATTTGTTTTTAAAGAAAACAATTGTGGCTTACTTGACTGCAATGCAAAAGATGTTCTAGTTAAGTGAGGGATCCAGATCTCAATGGCATTTTTGTGTAGTTGAAACTATAAATGGTTTGGACCCTAATTGTTCAAAAGCCAGGCATGAATATGCTGTGGAGATACATGTAGACATATATGTGTAAATTGGGCTCAATCATTCCTGCCATTTGTGAAAAACGCACTTGTGACTCCCATTTGAGAAGGAAATGCATCTAGATGCCAGCCAGTTCAGACTTGCTGGAATATGTGTCCAAAGAATGGCAACAAAGCTGGTGAAGGGTCTGGAGCACAAGTCCTGTGAGGAGCGGCTGAGGGAATTGGGGTTGTTTAGTCTGGAGAAAAGGAGGCTGAGGGGAGACCTTATCACTCTCTGCAACTACCTGAAAGGAGGGTGTAGGCAGGTGCTTGTCGGTCTCTTTTCCCAAGTAAAAAGCAATAGGACAAGAGAAAATGGCCTCAAGTTGTGCCAAGGGAGGTTTAAATTAGAAATTAGGAAACATATCTTCACCAAAAGGGCTGTCAAGCTCTGTAACAGGCTGCCCAGGAAATGGTGGAGTCGCCACCCCTGGAGGTATTTAAAAGATGTGTAGGTGTGGTGCTTAGGGACATGGTTTAGTGGTGGACTTGGCAGTGTTATGTTTACAGTTGGACTCGATGATCTTAAAGGTCTTTTCCAACCAAAATGATTCTACGCTGTGATTCTCTTCTAATATATCTGACTTTGATGAGTAGTTTTCAGTTTTATCATTTTATTCCATTAAAAATCCTCTATCAGTGAGTATATATGTTGCTATACACTTCATAGTTTTCTCCCTTGCTCTGCTATATTCCCACATTTTTTGTCATTTGTCATCTTTTGTGTAAAGAAGAGAGAGCATAGCGTTCACATCAGTGGTAATTATGTGTCTGCTGCTCAGAAGGACCTTGAAGCAAGAGAGCCTTGAAAGAAAGCGGATAAGCCAAGTCTTGTCTTAGCATGAGACAGACATTTGACCCAATATCGATCCTCCCCAGCTATGATACAAGCTTCTTACACACTTGCAGCACAGCATTATAGTGTATTTCCTGCTTTGAAGTTCGTGTGATGCTGGAAAATCAGGAGAGGAATCTCGGTGACATTCTGTAGTATTCTGCTTCACAGAAGGTCTCCATTTGAAAGACCATTTAGAAGGAATATTTCCTAGGCAGCAGCATTAGTCAAATTCCATGTGTGTGCTACCTGGCCCAGCATGTTGGGGACCATGAAATATTGACCAGGCCTACTCATGTGAGAGAGTGACTGAGCAAAAAGCAACATACAGTGCACGTTGTGTATTTAGAAGAGCTTACAAAGACCTGGAAAAGTCCCCTTAAATTCTGTGGATAAAAATCTGGGTGCAGAATCGGAGAGATGGTGTTTGGAAAACTCTGATCTTCCACTGATACTGCAGTCCATTCTCGAGGGGCAAGTAGGCTTCCACAATGTGAAACAAGGGTGCAGCTCCACAAGGAGATCTTGCTATCATTTTCATATTGTTGATGGATTATTGTGGAATTTATGGCCTCTTATATAATTTAAGTGCATTGGAATATATTTCCTCTTACCATTTAAAGGATTGTTTAGAAAGTTAATTTTATGAATTAGTTGAAAATTTATTTTTGTCTAATGATGCTTGTCTAGGTCTTGCTTAGACTGAAAAAAAGAAGTAAGTATCCAACTTTCAGGGTAGTAAGGTCGATCTCCTTACATCCTTGGCATGAGTCATAACATCACCAAGGAACATTATATTGTGAAATTTGATATTGGTAAATCTTATTTTAATTCTTATCACTGAGAAGGATGCTGTGTACAGTTGCTCCGGGTCAAAGAGCATGGTAATGCAGTTACTGACGGCTGTGAACAGCTGAGTTCTGAACCATGGTTAGATCCTTCTGACTTAGCACTTTGGTACCAGGCCTCAGAATTCATTGATAAATATTGAGTGTTGCTTTGCAGCCATATGTGGTTCAGATAAATGTCTGGGAATCTACCACAGTAATCTGTGGTGTCAGGAGAAATTGACAGCAGACTCTTTGGAAGTCCATTACTTTTTATGTAATACTTGGGGTAGACCCATCATACTGTACACTTTCTTGCTCATGGAGCTCTTCAAAGGAAACCTTGATACAGGAAAGAAACTATATAGTAAAGCATCTCATTCTATCATCTTGTCCTCAAAATGAGTGTGATTCTTTATCTATATGAAATAGAAGTTGTCCTATAATGTTGCTGTGTCCTGACCACCATTGAACAGTCATCTGTCAATTTCATAATATTGTAACTTAGAAAAAGCAACCAGCCTTTTTTCTTCATGCTAAAAACAGCAATAAAATTAACAAAAACATGAAATGAGTGAAATTGTAACAACTTCCATTTGCCTGTTCCAGCCCACTGATGAACATTAATCCCAATACTGCTGCTAAAGCTCACGTGGCCCCAGCTTGAACCAGACTATTTATTTTACAAATTGTACATGCATAAACAAGAGTTTACAGCCTAAACAAACAACATATGCTATGGATATATGTGTAAATTACCACATTTAACTGCATGCTTGATCAGCTACACTGTCGTTGTTACCCATGACTGAAAACTTTTGTCTGTGAGGCTTTAATAAAGAATTAAGAGACCCTGGGTTCCTTTGCACCAAGACTTCAGCACAGTCTTTATTTTACAAACTGTGTTTCCAACCTTGTGCTCTACTTTTCTTTGATTCTTCTGCCCTTTCTTTACTCTTCCAGCAAACCTAATAATAATCTTACTTTCTTTTTTTTTTTTTAAAGCTCCATATACTATATATAGTGTATATATATATATATATATATATATTATATATATACTACATAAGTATATTGGTACAATTCTTGGAGGCTGGGAGAGCAAAAGGAGGGATCTACAAAGAATCTTTACACTGACAATCCTATGTCTTCCAATTTAAGAGTCACACGTGAAGGTTTAATATAAAAAGAAAAAGTGATCCTGTTCAGAAAAAATAATAGGAGGAACAACTAAGAACAGGCAGTGTTGCTGTTTTCTGGGAAGATGTACTTAGCACTGGTGGCAGAACAGAAGGGAAGTACAGTCTTGCTTTTCCTTGGGATTTTTAAACAGGCAGTGGGTTTGCGTTTGCAAAAACTGGTCTTATTCATACCAGTTCGGATAGCTATATTAACAAGGCTCTTTGGTTAATGGTCCTGCTAGTCTTTAATGGACCTATCTTTGGCTCCACCACTGGTCATTCCTTTTTCTGTTATGCTACTGATATATATTTTTATAGCATAATTCATGTATGTTTTGTATGATCTAGAATATTGCTTCATCTGATTAATTTTGTACTCCCATCCATCTGAATAATCAAGCCATAACATCACTATCTATATATGCTTTCTGTATGGATGCCATGTCTATCTAATGGGCTGTATTGGGTTTGCATAGCAAGGTTTTGGTATCAGAGTGGGACATAAGGGTGGCTTCTGTGAGAAGCTGCCAGAAGTTTCCCCCATGTCCGACACAGCCAATGCCAGCAGCTCCAACTTGGACCCACCTCTGGCCAAGGCCAAGCCAATCAATAACACCTCTGTGATAACATAATTAAGAAAAAAAAAAAAGGGGGAAGAGAAAAAAAATGCTGCACACTTTGCAGCTAGAGAGAGGAGTGAGAAGATGTGAGAGAAAGAACTCTGCAGACACCAAGGTCAGTGAACAAGGAGGGGGAGGAGGTGCTCCAGGCGCCGGAGCAGGGATTCCCCTGCAGCCTGTGGTGCAGACCATGGTGAGGCAGGCTGTCCCCCTGCAGTCCCTGGAGGTCCATGGTGGAGCAGATGACCACCTGTAGCCCGTGGAGGACCCCACGCTGGAGCAGGTGGATGCCTGAAGGAGGCTGTGACCCCGCGGGAAGCCTGCACTGGAGCAGGTTCCTGTCAGGACCTGTAGCCCGTGGAGAGAGGAGCCCACGCCGGAGCAGGTTTGCTGGCAGGACTTGTGACCCCGTGGGGGACCCGTGCTGGAGCAGTCCCTTCCTGAAGGACTGCACACCATGGAATGGACCCATGCTAATGCAGTTCATGAAGAACTGTCAGTCATGGGAAGGACTCACGTTGGAGAAGTTTGTGAACTGTCTCCTGTGAGAGGGACCCCACGCTGGTGTGGGGGAAGGAGTCCTCTCCCTGAGGAGGAAGGAGCGGCAGAAACGTGAGATGAGCTGACCTCAAGCCCCCATACCCTTGTGCCTCTGGGGGGAGGAGGTGGAAACTGGGAGAGAAGTTAAGCCCGGGAAGAAGGGAGGGATGGGGGAGGCGTTTTAAGATTTGGTTTTATTTCTCATTATCCTCTGATTTTGATTGGTAATAAAGTAAATTTGTTTTTTCCCCCAAGTCGAGTCTGTTTTGCCCGTGCCAGTAATTGGTGAGTGATCTCTCTCCGTCCTTATCTCCACCCATGAGCTTTTTGTTATATTTTTCTCCCCCTGCCCAGTTGAGGAGGGGGAGTGACAGAGTGGGCTTTGGTGGGCATCTGGCCTCTAGCCAGGGTCAACCCACCACAATATCAAATTAGATATGTGTTTTTATCTACAGTTTGATTAGTTAAAGTGCATAGAAAATGATCATATTCTCTAGCTATAATGCAAATCTTCTACTGAATTTAGCACTGCAATAATTTTTTAAAAAGATATTCTTATTCAAAAGCTAGATAATGACTTTATAATCTCTTTGGTTATACCCATGTATATTTAGCATTTCATTATTGCTGTGCCTTAAAGGATCCCTACAATCTCAAAAAGTCTGTTTACTTTTTTCAATTTCATATGAATTAAAATACTAATATCTGTAAAATTTCAGGCAATGACTGTGTGTAGTCTTCTAAAAATGTTAGTAGATGTCTTTTTGTGAGTTTGTCTTTTTTTTTGTTTATGCAGTGAAGTTTCCTGACACACTGATGTTTATTTCAGTTCTTTTACTTCTGTTATGCAGCCAGTATTTTATAGGCACAAGGGGCAGCCAAAGGCAGGTGAGGGGTACAACTGGGAGTGTGAAAAAGAGTGCAGCAAATGGGGCAGGTGATTTTACTTCACCAGTTCATTCCCAGGTTCCAGCCCACTGATGATGTTCAGTGTGTGATGTCCTCTCTTGGGTTGTCTTTTACAGTAACTGAGTGATTTCCCTCCAAGGCAAAACTTAAGTGTGGCTCTGGAGCTATTTTGCTTCAAAGGCTGCTCCCACTAGGCAATATGGATGACACAGTTGCTTATGACTTTCTTAATCCCACACAATTTTCTAATACTATTTAAGTTGTAGTCTTGTACCTGGTGTATAATGGGATGCAACATCCTGGTTTGTGTATCACACACTTTTAGTTCCATGCCAAAAAATGTCGCTCTGATAAAACCTGTGCTTACAACCTGCATAATAATTGAATTAAACTGACAGGAGGAAAGAGCACACACAAATAGTTACGTCAGGGACACAGAGGCCCAAGAGAGGCCCAAAACCACTTTGTCCAAGCATCAGATGATGTGAGCATCATCCTGCAGTGTGAATGCAAGTGATTCTCTGTCCCTTGACATAAAGGCCAGACGTATTTTCCTGAGTCAGATGTTTCTAGCAGGAGAGGTGTAATGTCACAATGCATCTTTTGATATAACCAATTAGAATTTTTTGCACAATTGTGTTTATTAGGTTATGAGATGAAGGTCTGGCATCTTCTAATGAAGCTGATGCAATGGAGAAAGAATAGTCTTGACAAATAGCAGGACTGCAAAAGAATAAACTATTGAATCTTGTATCTTCTACCTACATCAGAATTAAGTGTAACTGCAGCCATAGAATTTGCCTACATTCACAGCCATGTGTAACAGCATGCACATGAACATCTAGTGTGTTTTATTAAGGCTTTATTCACACATCCTCTTCTGACTGCAACCGTGCTGGCCAAGAAGGTTACTGCCCCTAGTACCTCACTCCTGCTCTTCTGTCAGAGGTTACCGCAGGTGACTCTGCCAGCTGAGCTGCTCCCGTGCATGGTTCCTGACCTGTGTTGCTTGAGATGAATGGAGATGGTGAAGATCTATTATTTTAATGGTTTTAACTTGTTTTTACTGAAGAGGTTCAGGTATTGCTCACAGGAGCAACTATGTGGATAAAACTGGCGGGACAATAACTTCCAACATCGCAGCAGTAATGAGCCTCTATAAAAGTAATTGTGATTTTTTCACTGCTGGAATGGGAAAGTTTGTCAATGGCCTTATGTGCATTAAATTTACACCACTGATTTTTTTAATCTTTTCACGTTACTGTGTAGATATGACCTTTGTATATATGTTGCTTGCCTGAGTGTAGTTTATATTATCCATGGTCAGGACTCAGTTAAATGAAAATATTTACAGACTTGTGGTTCAGTAGAGGTTTTTTTTTTTACACTGGTTTAACTTTATCTGTTTTACATTCAAGCTAGAGCTGCTCTGAGGGCTCTGTACTGATCCAGAGCAGAGTTCGTTGTTCTGTCTAAAGACATGCAATTTATTTTTAAAATAGCAAGAGTAATCACTGAGCAAAAATGCTCAAGGTCTGGTTTAGGTCAAAACACACAAAAACCAACAGGATGAATTCTAACAGCCTTTGTATGCCTATTATCAGCATTTTGTCTGAGAACTTTTTGAATTTGAAAACTTAAAAAACCCCCTCTTTTCCCCCTTTTTTCTACTATTTGTTGGTATAGCAAATTAATACAGAGGAGAAGAGAGTTTCTAAAGATGGCAATTTTCTTGGTCATTCCAATCACACTCCATTCCTTTTGTGAATTCAGTTTTTCTCTTTTCCAATAGACATCTACATTAGAGTAAATAAACATTGTCTGAGCCGAGTAGATATTAGGTGGTTTAGAACTGTCTTTAAAACAAGCATCATTAATCCCAATGTCTTCATTATAAATTAAGAATTGTTTTATTTTTAAAATGTTGTCATGTATGCTTTTTTAATCTGTTGGGTTATTACTGATATGTCATTGATATATAAATTAAGAAGATTACTATCTGTGTAGGAAAAAAATAAATTAATGCCCACTTGAAAGAAAAAAAAAAGGTACAAAACAGTTTACCATTTGGGCATTGTTTTTTAAATTAAAGTTAGTTTAGAAGAGTCTATACTATGGAATCCATCAAATTTTGGATCAGACTTTGTCCTCATTCCCAGCAACAGAACTTCATGGCAGGGTGATATTTTAGCAATATGTTACAAAAGTGGTTGTCCAAAGCACAAGAAACCAAATATAGACACTACTTTGGACTCCAAATTTGTATATACTTATTGATTGTCAGCAAGTTTGTCTTGTTAGACTCATTACTTACATATGTGATTTCATTTACATATCTAGAGTGGGATTTTGGCATGACTTCCCATAATAACAAAGGGGAGAATGGTGTTTCTCTAAGTGTTTTCCTGGCTGAGCTTCTGCCTAAAATGTTATTTAAATGCTGCAGGGAATGTATTGTGTTGTTAATGATGTTAGTGTCTTGGCTAGATGTGTATTATTTCTATTTCACCATTTTGTTCAATTTTAATCCCTCGGAAAGGGGGAAAATGAAACTGCTTGACTACAAGTACCCATGATCATCTTTGATAGTTTTGTGGAAAATGTTTTCTCTAAATATTTTGGAAGACAACAGGAAAATGATCCAATTATCAGTGACACCATATATAGGGAGGAAAAGATTTTGAAAGCCATTAAAATTACATTACTTTTAAAATTAAATAATGTATAGAAATTGATATCAGCCCTTAAAAGTCAGGATGCACACCATTTAAAATGTATACATTTATTGAGCGAGATTACATTAGCAAGCTCATACATCTGCATGTTAAAACTGGAATTCTGCATGACTAGGTAGAAATACTGTGGATACACGTGCACAACACGGCATCAACAAGCAGCTTTGGACAAAGTGGTTAGTGAAAGAAAGTTTGAGAATGGTTTCAAAAACAGAAAATTGAAAGTTTTTTCGCATTGACACTTTTCCTTCTGCTCTTTTTATAAAATCTTCTTAGCATTCCCACTGGTACACTAGGACACAAAGCAATTATGAAAAGCAAAAGAAATCCTCAGTTTATTGGCTAAATTTGGAAAGAATTTTTGACATGGCTGACCATTCTTCAAATAAGATCTTTGTGTCAGAGTGCAGAGGTCAGAGTATAGAAGCCTTGGGATATCAAAAGGTGGTGAGAAGAATGACTGGGATTTCCAACAGCCTAAGAGTGCTCTTTTGTCTCTAGTGGTCAGTTGTCGAGGATGATGCCTGTGGACATCAAAGAAATGTCTAAACAGTGTTATCTAGGCCTGTCCTTTGCCCCCTGCCATGTAATGGGCCTCTTTTCAGAAAAACATTGGGAAAGCTGAGAAAGCAAGTTGTCCTATGGCAGTGCTATTAATTCAGCAAGAAAGCAGATCAATAACATTTGCATTAACCAGTAAAACAATCTTTTAGTTTCTAAAAATGCAAATTGATCAAGCCTATGAATTGTACATTGCACATCCAAGAATAAATTTTAATGTTTTTTTCATAATGTACATGTTAGAAGATCTTACTTTCTAAAAGAATCCTTTTCTGCTTGCTTTGACATATTATGGAGAACTGTTCGGAGAAACCAAAACAAAACAGAAACCCCACCTTTCTTTAACACTTGCAAATAAGTTTGGTTTTTTTTTGTTGTTCATGGGTTGTGTGTACTGAGGTACTTTTAATTAAAAAAAAAAATCAGCTGATATTTGATACAACTAATGCTTAAAACATGGGCTTTGATGTCTGGAAGAGTTATGCCATCATTTTCAAGATGGATTGCTTTTCTTATCGACAAGTAAAAGTTACAGTATCGAAACAAAGCCTATACCTAATATTTTTCAGCTCCTGTATTGCCTATGCACCCTCTTTGTACACTGGTGGAGAAATAACCATTGCTAGCTGTTGCTTTGTGCTAAATGCAGTTTAAAAAAAACTATTCTGGAAATGTTATGAGAAAAGAATTTGATTATGAGTATTTTCTATTGTTGCCTGTGTGCAAAAGCAAAACTTGGTTTTTGCTCCTTGTCATTTTGAATTTCTTTTTAGAGATCAGAGTTCTTTAAATCCCCTATTTTACAAAGAGATATTGCAAGTCATAGTGGTGAACAGCCACGGTAATAGTTGGGGTCCCAGCCATGTGAAGGCTTATTAAGCTAAGACAGGTAGCAGCAGAGAGGAAGTCAGACTAGAAATGGGCCTGTGCTTGTGCATCTACCTCTGGGATTTTTGTTGATTCAGAACCAATGACAGTGCCTATGGCATTATGCAATACCACTGTCTTTCTTGAGTAGACACAATGGAAAGAAATCTTTGCAGGATTGAGGGCTAGGTAGAATTTCTGGCTATGGATCAGTCTCTAGGAATGTTTAATAAAACCGGCTTTTGGGATTCATTGCTGTGCACATTATGCTAAGAGTGTATTATTAATTAGAATATACTTGAAATCTTTACTAATAAATTAGGCCACATCAGTACACGTAATTGCATTATTGTTGTAAGAAAACGACATTAATTCAGTATCAGATACTTAAGCCAAATGGCAATGTAAGCATTAAAAATAAAACAAACCTGTGGTTGAATCAGTGGATGCGTTCTTAAAAAGAGGAAATTGGAGATGGCATTTGTCAGTATGTAGTTACAGGACATCTTTAAATATAGCTAAAAATGTAAGTGTAATGTATTTTCAAAAGTCTGAAATTAAACTGTTGAAGGAGAATGTGTTTTTCTACCATATTTCATTTTATCAAAATTTAGAACTGAATAGAAAACTTTGTTATAAATGTATGAGTTAACTTTAACTAGAACATGTATAATATTATCACTGTTGCTACACTAAATAACAAATAACAGATGTGCTGGGATAGTCATTTATTTGGGCAGATATTGCACTTAAAAATAATATTTTGGACTGCTAGATGACTCACCATTACTTACCTTCCTATATCCTCATCCAGTAAAGAAGGGCAAGCGCTACAGATTTGCTAACACGCCTGAGTGACCCTGGAGAGGCTTGGTGATTGTATCCATTGCTACACTGAGAGCCCAAAGTAAACGCGTCTCACTTGCAGAATATGGATAGTGAACATTGATACTGCAGCTTAGATATTCTTTAGTTAATATATTTTATAATATATAATATCATATTACTTTTAGAAAAACATGGACAACAAAGTGTTGCACCTCCTATAATATTTTATCCTTTTTCTTACTACCTCTGCGTTGTAAAATCAGGTTACAACTAACATCTCTGTCCCTAGCTTTACACAAGAGAGCAGCTCCAGTGAGTGAAGAAGGACAAACTCCACACAAAACGGGAGTGTTTACAAAAGTGACATCCTGATCCTGTAGTAACATTTTGATCCTATGGCTAAGTAGTTTAATTTGATTTTTTATCAGAAGTGAAACACATCTACAAGTATCACATTTCAGCAGTGGCTTAGATAATAGACTTAGCTAATGAATAGGTCACTGCTGTTTGCCACAGAAGGCATATTCTGGTATGTCACAAATGCATAATTTATAATCAGGATAAGAAGACAGAAGTCAAGGAAACAAGAGAAAAATGTATTTTTTTCTCATAAAGATTTACAGACCATCTTTGAGGTTTACGGAATTGCCTCTTTATCTTTACTGGACACTCATGCAGAACTTTCTGCATCTGTGAACAGTCTTTCTTTCCTCACCACCATTAAAATGTATTTTAAAAAACAGATTTGCTAGATAATACTCCTGATTACTGTGACCATCATCACTTAGGCAGTGGCTGCTGCTAGCCACTCATTCCCACAACAGTTGCATGGCTGCACAGGTGGCATATGCATTCATATGGCTATATGGTGAAATAGCTTAAGGGCCTGATCTGTCTGAAAATCAACTTAGAAAAAGAAGCAATAAATATATTTTTTTTCAGCTAGATTATGCTCTAATCCTGCTTGACATGGATGTTAACTTCCAGAATCCCTCCTCCCTAGAAGTGTTCAAGGCCAGGCTGGATGAGGCTTTGAGCAACCTGGTCTAGTGGAAGGTGTCCCTGCTCATGGCAGGGGGGTTGGAGCTGGATGATCTTTAAGGTCCCTTCCAACCCAAACCATTCTATGATTCTGTGACGCTATGTCCATGTATGAGTACTGGTGTCCAAACAAAATAAGAGGCATGAGTGTGTAGCTTGGGTCAGCCTAGAAAGGAGAGATACTCACTGCACAAACTGGAAAAACTACTAAAAAAATTATTCAGAACCTGTACTAGGGGAGAATGGATTCCTCTTCTGACACCCACGTGTACATGTTCACAGATGTACACATCTGAAGTAAGAAGGGAAAATTTGCCATTCTTAGAAGCACAGAAATTGCCTTTTCCAAATTCAGATGGGCTGGCCTATCTCTCTGATATTTCTGTGTATCTGCTGTAGATCACTTGTCTGTCAAAATTATTTTTTAAAAAATCATTTTTAAGTAATGGCCTTCATTCTGTATCGTTCAGTCTAGAGAAGCCTAATTAGAATTACAAGAGCTGCTGGAAAAATTATTATAACTTTTGTAAAGGGAAGTCAGACATTGTAGATTCCATCCCTAATTGCAGAGTAGAATTAATGGCCTAGTAATTAGATGGTAGATAGTATCTAGTGTTATAAAAAAAATGAAAAAATATATATGGCAACTAATTATCCATGCATGGTGATGTGGTCTGAATTAACTGTTTTCCCTCAAGATACAGGTTTTAAGGTTGTTAGATCAAAACTCAGTGGCAATTAGGCAAGCAAAGAATTAATAATTAGTGAGAGGAAGAAAAACAAAGGAAAACAATATTTTGCCACTGTATTAATCTGCAGTCTACCCATATCTTGAATAATGTGTGCAGTTCTGGTCTTAAGGTAGAGCCAGAGGAGTCCTGGAATGGAGAGAAGGATGACTGGAAGTATGGAGGAGTTTCTGCAGGAGAGACTGTCGGACAGGAAGAGAGGATAGAAGTTCTGGGAGGTCTAGAGGGTAATGAAAGATAAGAAATTGTACCGGACATACTTATTCACTATTTTTCCTAACAAAAGAATTGGAGGAGCCACTGGAATTATTGTGCAACGAATCTAAAATGAAGAAACAAATTGCTTTTATTATTTTTTCTCATCTGTTTTTTATGTTTGATTTCCCTTGCTTCTACATAGCTTATTTCATATGCATATGCTCATTTTCATCATGAAATAATGGTTTAAATCTCGCTGCTCAGTTATGTCACATACAAAAAATGGGTGCAATTAGTTAAGCAAATAGTGAAGCTTGAATCTTACAGTAATTTCTGAAAAAACAGTCTCCTATGGCACTCAGCAAGATTTTGATCTAATAGTCTTTCAGAGGCAAGTTTTGATTGTGGGTAGCTAGAGATGCATTGATTTTTGACATCTTAAATTTTGTCTCAAATTTATCAGAAAGAATGAGATGAGAAACCTGTTACATACATATATCCAAGACAGCTAGCATGGGCATGCCACAGGATGACCTGTGGCCTAGTTTTATTTAGCAGTATAGATGTAGCAAAGGAACAACCTTCCTTGTTTGGATGTAGCTGATAAATGGACGAGGTCAATGTGAAACTGCAGCCTCACATGGAGGGAGTCCCTGTCTTATTGAGATGCACTAATAACAGGGGCTTCATCTGTATGGGTCTTCCAATAGACTTATTTCTGCAGAGTCTACCACTAAGGACTGTTGAATGTGACATATGGAGAAAAAGTAACTAATAGGAATTACTAAAAGTTACATTACTGTGTAAGGGGCATATTTTTTTAAAATTCTTGTGAGGTCATGAAAGTAGAGCAATGAATGTCAACTGATGAAGGAAACTACTGCATAAGCAAGTGTCATGTTAGGCTTTGATACTGAGCCTCAGGCTCAGGACAGTTAAGACTCTGTGTGTGTATATGTTGATATGTGTGTATTTACAGGTAGTACCTACCCACCTGATTTATTTTTATCCATCACTGGTATACAGCTATTGCTTAGAAAGAACTTATTAATAACCTACTTGAGCACTGTCTGAAAAAATTAAGGTGATAAGCAAAATTTATTGGAAGGAAGCAAAGCTTCAAAACTGTTTGTAAAATAAAAACCTATTAAATAAGAAAGTTTTATAAAGCTCTAGTTTAATAAAGAATAATGACTTTAATGGGAAGTTGTTATTCATGTAGTATATAAACTGTTAATTGAATGCAGAAGATTATGAGTAAAAGAAAATAATGTACTATTTCTAAGTCCATAATGTCAAGCACTGAAAGAAGGTACCAGTCAAAGTGTTAGAAGAAAAGGAAGGACTTTGGTAACAGAATTCTAGTAAAGGTAGGGTTTGCAAGTGTGTGAACCAGTTATTCCTTCCTTGTCTTCTTCACAACTTTTCACAGAATCACAGAATCACTTAATTGTCTCCTTTTGGCACAGGAGACAATGAAGAAAAGTAATACTTCTAGCTGAAAGTGACCTGGGCCCCCTGTGGGCTTGACTCATACTCTTCTTTAGCCAGAGATCATGTTTCTGAGTCTTAGCTTGCAGACAAGCAACTATTACAACGATTATTCCTCAGTGCTTACGGAGATGTTTCCCTACATAGAATAAATTCTTTAGAATTCATCATGTATGGTTCATCTCATATTCTGTCATAAAGCTGCTGTTTGGGTACCTTGAATATAACATTTATGTTTATTTTCAAATATTAAGTTTACTGCAATGCTATAATAGTGTTCACAAAGTAAGCAATACTTGGGGATAAAAAGAATTTTCAAGAAACTACATTTTCAGTGAGTAGAATTACTTGTATTTTGCAGCGAGAACCTATATATTCATTTAGAAAACAAAAGCTGAGATCATAACATTAATATATTAGGATGTGCTATAGCAAATTAGGATAATCTTAAGACTCCAGGCATCAGAGATATGGAACAAAGTAGTGTGACCAAGGTGCCCTATGGTGGGCAGATGAAGCAATCTGCTAGGAGTCAAAGAAAATTGTCGTTTTCAAAGTTTGAAATAGAAGTCTAAACTTGTTACCTGCTGATCTCCTGCTAACATTTCTGAATGCATCTTCCTCATTCTTTCAAATTATACCATAAAGCTGAGAAAATTTTTCTGAAAGCCTTTTTCAAATGTCTGGCAAAAAAACCTGTCCTTTATAAGAAATGTTTAGTGCTATTGAACAAGTGATATATGTGTGTAAAATATACTGGATGCATAATTACAGGGAAAATGGATGCTGGCAGATGTGAAAGAGTGACCCCCTTAAGCAAAGAATTCTGCTCTTATACAAATTACAGGACAAATGGATGGCAGGCGTGGAAGAGTCAGCCCTTTAAGGCAAGAATATTGCTGTTACATAAAAGCTTGTCCCTAACATGTCAGTCGGTACAATATGTCCAGCTGTGGTGTTTCAGACATACCATTTGGTACTGTTCGTGCTGTCTGTTTAGAGTGCTACTCTGTTATTTCATCCAGTTACATGAACTGTTCTTATAAATCTTTCTTGATCACGAGAGACTGTTCTCTGCTGCAGGGACAATGTACAATGAATAATATTCAAATGTGAGAGCAGTGCCCAGCTTTTTAGAAAAATATGAAGCACTATCAACCAGCTGAAATAATGGCATTAAAAATAATATAAGCGAGAGAGTGTCCTAATTTTTATACTTGAAGATACAGTGAACTGTGTGTCCTTATGCATCCTTGATGTGCCAGTCATGGTTTTGTAGACTTCTAGCATATGCCTTTGAGTCACCTCTTTTCTGTTCTGATGAATCCCAGCTAACTAGATAGTCCTGAAGCTTGTTAATCCTGTTGGTCTTCTTTCTTCTCTTTCTTTGAACCTTTTTAAGTTCTACGATGTCCTTTTTAACACAGTGGACCCAAAGTGCACCCAGTGCACTCCAGTGTAAGCAGATTATTGATTTATCCAGTGGCATAATCATGGTTTATGTTTTGCTCTTGGCTCTTTTCTACTTAATTCTTAAAATCTGATTTGCTTTTTTTGCTTGCTATTGAAAACAAACAAACAAAAATTTCAAATGTTAAAAGTTACTAAGCAAGTCACTTAATAAACTGCTGAGGTTACTATTCTCAACCAAGACACTGAAGCTCTAGGCCATTTTTTACTATAGGGGTATAAAATAATTTCAGGTACGAAGAAACAATTCTTAATAACCATTTTCTTTGATCACTATAATTACAAATATAAACACCATAATCATTAGGTCTATATAAGACATGTATAACAGAAACAGAGAGAGAATTTGTCATTATGTAGTATATAATTGCCATTGTGCTGTCTTAAGATTTTTATGGTTTTTATGTAATTTTAATTAATTTTTGTGTAGATCTATTGCTCTGGATTATCTCTCTTGCTAATACTTTTTGTATATGTGTTGTATAACATGCAATAATGATTTCAAACCAGAGCAAGACAAAATGTCACAGTGATGGTGTCCTTCCTGTCCAGCTTCTTTTCTGTAGGTGTTGAAAAATGGTAAAGATTTGAACATTGCTTTCAGCATGTCAGAAATCACACATCTGTCAAATTAAGTTCTAATTTTGTTGGAAGATTTATTGCCAATCTCGGAGACTCGAGTCCAGAATTGCTTTTTGATAAATTCTGAGGATAAAAAAGCAAACATTATATTTAACAGTGTATTTTATAATAAACATTTGCTTTTTAATTTTTTTTTCCTAAAAGTCAACAGCCTTATATATATTTGCTATGCAATTTCAGCACCAAATTTTGGATGTGCAAAATGTTAAGGTAAAACAGATTTTGTAGGACCTTTGTCTTTGCAGTTTGGCACTCAGTATTCTGTTAAAAAAGCTAAGTTTTGAGGTCTTGGAAACCACACTAAATTTTAATTGGTGATAACACAATGAAAGTATTTTCACATTGCTCATACTATGTTCATAGCTGATTTTTATGTTCTCAGTTGAAAAACACAATGATGTTAAAATATGAGAAAATTATGCAAAAATAGTTCCTTTGTATTTTTTGGTTGGAGTCAGTTAACAGACTAAACCTGTGTAATTCGCTGTGCTGTTTTGAATTAAGTATAATAAAACTTACAATAATTATTAATTGATCCTCAAGAGCAGAATGTGAGAAAAAGGATTGAAACTTTGCAAAACAGTATCCATGGCTCCTCCAAATAACTGCCTCTCATTTTTCTGTAATGAAAAATACAAAGGCAGCTGGATTCCTAGTCTGCTAATAGTATTTTACGCTGTTTGCAAATACTAGACCTGTATTGGGGGTTTTTTTGTTGTTTTTGGGGTTTTTTTAATATATATTATAAAAGTCCCTATGTATAAGCAAGTGCACTGTCAGCTACAGAACTTGCCTAGGTAATGATGTAGGTAGTGCAGAACTGTTTCATGCAAATTTAAAATAAATATGGAATCCTTTATAGTTTTCTTCTAGTTCTTCAATTTTTGTCAAGCAGTTATGTAACACTGACTGTATCTGTGTCATCTGCTCTTGTCATATCTCTAGGGAAAGGGAAGAATATACTTCAGCAGGGCTGGAGGAGCTGAGCTGAGTTCTGCTTAACCTTCATTTTTACTATTATTAGCACTAGCAGCTGAGTCAAAGAGTCTTTGAGTAATTTTCAAATGAGTATTATTCAAGAGAGTCTGTTGTTATCTTGTCTATCTACTTGGGTACCTAAAACTTACTGTGAGCTCAATTGCAGCATTTCAGCGTCTTTGAATTATTGGTCTATTTAGATTTTTATTCCACAGGTAACTCCCCATTATACAAGGTAAGGTGGGGCAGGGATACCTGGGTGATGAGACATTAATATGGAGACTACGATGCTGGCTAACAGTATAGTATCAAGTAGACTAGTTCTGTATTGACTTTCAGTTCAGCAGGACCTATTTGTCCAACCCATAGAAGAGGAATAGACCTGGTAGACTATGGTATAGCTGTGGATACATGGCTTGTACTTAACCTGATAGGTCATATGAGATCTAAGATGGTTTTCCTTGGAGTCACACTGAGACCCTCTGTACCTCCAGCATAGCTAGCACTCAAAGCAGGTAACACTTGCATGAATATTTGAGAGTTGCTAATCTTTTGAAATTGTGTTTTGTATTGTTTCACCGTTACATTGTTCCAGTGACGTTAATGTTTGTAAATGTGTGTAATTTTCACCGTAAAAAATTTGCAGGATCTGTTCTGTTTGCTAGTGGAGCCATAACTCTCTGGTGACTATGAGAGCAAACCAGAGGAACAAGATGTTAGCTGTATAACTAACTAAATGGATTATAGAGGAGAACTTTTTCTTAAATTTCTGTAACACAGAAAATTTGCTATGATGCTGAATTTTCACTGGACCGTACAATATTTTAAAGAATGAAAATCATCAGAAATTCTGGTTAACAGCTGAGATCCTTCATAAAACATTTGAAAAGAATGTTAGGTTTGACCCAAAGCCTGTTGATCTCACTGGGTTTTGTTCTCTACTGTTATTGCAGATCAATTAAGAAACTGTAGAGAAAGACACCAGGAGACAGGAAAGCCATATGCTTCATATTTCCTCATCTATAGCTTACAATAATGTAGAAGTTACAGGGAATTTCTAGCGCCATTTACCTAAATAAGGGAAAAAACCTGCTTTTAATCAGAAAGCTTATTTCAAAGGTTTCTACATGGCCATATCATTAGGTTTTCCAAGTGGAATTACAGAAGTTGAAAGATTAACTCCTCCACACCCCTCCAAAATCCACACATCTACCAGCTTTTAAACTAAATAGGTAAATATTTAATAAGACACTAGAACAGATGATGATCCAGTACAGAAAGGTATCCCAGGGGAGCTGCACTCAGATCTGAGCTTTTACACCGTTTCTGTATGACTTTGATTTAAAGATTTGAACTCAGACTCTTAAAGGTATTTAGATAACATTACCTGCCATGGATTTCAGTTGTAATTAGAGATTCAGATGCTCACAGGAGCTATGCTAATATTGCTTCAGACCATAATTTGTTATCAGTAAAATGGAGGAAGAACACATCCTGGCCTTCCTGGGGTTCTCTGAGGGTGATATTATTAACCACTGAAGTGTTCAGGAATTATGATATTCATTCCACAATCTGAAGGAAGAGGAATTGGAGTTTCTGGTGCTTCTCAAAACTAAAAGGACATAGTTTTCATTTAAGTGAGATTGAAAGCTATGCTGTTGTGAGCATTCTCAATTAATGCATCCAATATGCAGCACTGAGCTCTTTAATATGAAACAAGTGACCAGATGACAGAATTCTTAAGAAAATATATCTAAAACCAAGCTAAACCAAACTAAACTCTAATGATACCTAGTAATTAAAGTAAGAGGGTCTGATACAAATTTGTGCTGTAGTATAACAGTTTGTGCAGTTGTGCTGTGGTATGTTTGCTTTGTTTACAAGCAGAGATACATATTCCTCTGATTCACTGTGTATGAAAAAAAGCCATCCATTGGTACACATGGATGTGATTCCTTCCCAGTATATGTAGGGGCTGGGAACATATATAAATGGCAGATTGGGAAATAAGTATGAAAAATGGCAATGACAGTGGAAATTGTGTAAGTATCTTTAATAGTTTGCAGTGGAATAACACTGTCACTGCCTTAGAAGTTGGGAAAGGTAGGGGGTTAACACCAGCATATCAAATCACACGCGCAGAGCACAAGATTTGTTCAATTAGTTTCAGTTCACATTCGCAACAGGATGTAATGTGCCTGTTCCCCAGGTATAAGATGGTGCCACATCTTGTCTCCTGACCCAATGTACCGTACAGCATCCTGCATCACATGGCTTGGCATATGAGGTCTTTCACAATGAGAGCAAAGAAAGTTGAGAGTTCTTAAGAGCTGTTTTTCTAAGCACTCAAACGGGTGTTACTCAGCCTGGAGGTTCAGAGGTTTTTTTGCCAGTACAACAATTACTAGAGATGAAGGAACACTTTTAAGGAAGTGTTTTGAACAGTTAGAGCCGTTAATAGATACAGAAGTATCAGTCAAGCTGTAGCTTTTAGTTTTTAAAAAATGGTCTTTGAAGCTTCATTTAAGATTTTTCCACAGGTACAGCGTGACTGAACAAGTAGTGGGTGCTTTTGTGCAGTGTTGAATAAAAATGAAATGTGGGTGAGGTATGAAAGCAGCAAGAGTTTCAGTTACCGTTAAAAGTGATGAAGAGACAGTTGTGACACTCTGAAATGTTCCTGTTGTGCGCTGAGAAAATGAAGGCTTTTTCTGGCATAGGGTGTCCCAGTGGTAAAACAATGTGTCTGGTTAATAATGCGTTCTATTGAAAAGGAATGGGAGGTTTGCTTAGGTATGATTCATCATTGTCTGTTGCAGTAATTAAGTCTGTTGCTTGCCTTGAGGTCAGCATGACCCTGTTTATTTTAGTTTTTCAGTCTTCAGGGCCTGTGCAGTTTGTGTTTAAGGAGGAATTAGGAAGAGACAGCAATTTATTGTTTTCTCTAGTTTTGGCAAGCATATATTTCCTTTCATTTTTTTTTTCCCCTTCTCATTCATTGTTGAAGCACTTGGTTGTTTTATAAAACTTGACCCTTCATTTTACTCTTTAATAACATTTTTTTCTCAGATATTTTAAAAATGTATACTGTTGTGGTTAAGATCCTTGACAATTCAGTGATACAAAAAACAAAAGTACTTGTATGATTTTAAATACAAAGCAGCATTTATAAAGGTTCTTATGTGCCTTTAGTATACTTTCAGATGAAAGACAATGCTATTGCAGCTATCCTGTTACTTTATAAATAATGATTCACTGCACTCGCTTCCTTCATTTCCTTCATATTTGTTAGTATTTCACAGTAGATGTCTGCACATTATTTTGCAACTCTCCTCAAAGTCTTTTTAAAACTCCTGTTTCTTTAATACCTCAAAAAACTGAAGAGTAGCCTCCTGACATGGTTTTTCTGGCAGCATGATTGGAATAGCTCACAATCTTGAGTATAACTGTTCTCTGCACCTTGGAGAAGTGATATTATCCTCAATTTACAGTCAAACAGTGGAAGGACATTGAGGTTATGAAAAAAAAATCCACAAAAGAAAAAGAAAAAATGCTGGCAAAGAACTTGGAGGAATTTACACAGGACATCTCAAACTGAAATCCTGAGAACCCTGACCAGCTGTTGTTACCCTGGAAGAACCGAATTCCAGCTGCCCAGGGACATATGGGCCCAAGGCCACATTGTGCCGTGGCTCTTACCCACTCTGCTCAGGGCAGTATTCTTCAGAATGGACAGGCTGTGTCTGCAGTGCTCTTCACATGACTTTTGTGCCTCTGAGGCACAGGCTTTGTGCATGTGTGTTCAGATGACCAAAATACCATGGAGCATGTTTCACAGCTAGCCAGAGTGGACTGTTCATCTTCTCACGGTTTGGCATGTGCCGCATGCCTGCGAGCATGGAGTGTGAATAGGTGGGTGAGGGCACCAGGCCTTTTGGGAAACTGTTGGGGAACTGTGTAGGGTGATGGAAGCAAACCTGACACAATCTTGTTCATGCTGCTTAGAGAAAGGAGTGCCTTATTTAACTACTAGCAGAACTAAAGCTGACGGCAACGTGCCTAGATGTAAACTAACATTATGCAGTGTAGACAATCAGGTGAGCAAACTAAAACCCAAGTCTTTTGACAATGTAAATATATCCATAGACATACCATTTTTTGACTTGAGAGTGGGATTTAGTTTGAGATTAAGAATTTTATTCAGTTTCTTGTTTACATGCTTCTTTTGACATTTGAAATGTCCTTGGGTGTTTTGCCTGGCTTTGTCTCCTGCAGGTCTTACTTTGTGTTTGTGGGAGCTATGCAGCTGTCTTCAGATACTCTGGAGCATATCAAAGACCACTAAACATCTATGTGTAAGCAACTAAATTGAGCCTTAAGACTCCTAAATATAGAAGTCTTCATGTAGACATCTACGACTGCAACTCCTGGTAGTCAATGAAGTTAGAGCCAATGTGGTCAATGGAGCCAGGGGAATGATTCAGCTTATGCTGAAGTAAATAAATGCTAGTGGTTTGTCAGTGGAATCACTCTCTCAGCTCCATTGATTTTATTGATTATAATGTGAATTTCTGCCTAGTGAACCAATAGATACCTGCAGTCTGATTCAATTGCCTAAATATGGGTACCTCGTTTTGTTTGAAGTTCATTGGTTTACCTGAGATGTCCATAAAGGATGGGCAGATATGACAGAGGACTTGCCTCAGACCTATTCTTTGGAGCACCAGCTAGAATCTTGACATGATATCCCAGGACATCTTAAAGTTAGAAGATGCCTGTGGTTGGCAGCTGAATCACACCTTGTATTTCTGGATGATTGTCCAGGGTTTAGGACAATGACCAGCCCAATGATCTTAAAGGTCTCCTTTCGTATATGTCCAAAGTACAAGACTAAGCATATTTTTCATATGTACCCTGACATCATAAGTACCCTGACAACTTGACATGGTAGATATTTTTAGCCTAGATATAAATGACATTTTATATAAGATTTTATCCACATTACAATATTTCTGCATAAACACCAAAGGCAGGAATGCCTGCAACCATTTTAAAAACATTTTGAGAAGAAAAGTAGTGTCTTGCAATTAAACCAGTCATTCTGTTTGGCAGAACCCAATTTTGGTTCTTTCATATACAAACTGCTTGCAGAATGCTTCAGATACTAAGTTGTTGGGTGTTTTGGAGGGATAGTCTCAATTTTTCCCTGCTAAAGCTGCTGGACAAATCAATCATTTGATAACAAATAACCTTTGCTTATCTTCTTGGGAAAAAAACAAACAACAAACCCACAAAACATTAAACTTAATAATCTCTTAATTTTCCTTTCTTGTTGCACAGCAGACCAATTATCCTTGTTCTTCCTTATAAATGAATGTCCTGATAAAATATTTTCAGGATGTTGTTTATGATTTTTGTCCTTGTATCTTAGTCTGTGCTTTGAACTTCTGAAAATCTTGTTACCCTGAGGTTATAACCTCAGGTTATGTCCCTTGTTTCACTTCTATTCCAGTGTTCTCAAATTTTGGAAAGCATACCCTGTTGATTCCTGTAAAAAAGAAGGTTATTTTCTGTAAGTGCCTAGGGTCCAAGGTATATATTTTGCATACCTTTTGTTGGGATAATTACATGGTCAGCTTTCCTTGTAACAACTGTTCTGTCAATTCATCACTTACCAATTTATTTCACACAGATTCAGCACCTCGTTTCAGCAGGCAGACCCACTCTTTTCTCATGGATGTTGCATCAGCAGCTGCATACTGACCAACTCCCACTGGTTCTGTATACAAGATCTCTTATACATAACCTCCGTGCTCATCACCCATTCCTGGCATTCCTGCTCTGGGTACTAATCAAACACAATAGATGCCTCTGTGCTTGCTTGCCATTTCTCCTTCTCTGGAACTTCTGCTTCATGCCTATATCCAAGGCAGGCAGGCTCCTTTTACTTTCTGCATTCTATTACTGAATATCAGGTCAACATCTTCTTCTTTAACACCTACTCTATACTAATATTCTTTAAGAGTGATGTCGTGTTTCCACCTCCAAAGCAAAGTCAGAGATAGGCACTGCAGCATCCTAGATTTCATTCTAGACAGCACCTTGGAGAAGTTTTGTTCATGAATGCACTGCAGTTGCAGGGCAAGTATGTTTAGCTCCCATCAGTCAAGTTATACCTCTTTAAAATGTGAATTTTCCGGCTTGTGTTAATTGTTGACCTGGTAAATTATTAAAAGTGGATCTTCCAAAACTCGCATACTTTCACACATGCATATGTATTTCTTGCAGTGTTTGTTTTCCTTTTGGACTTTTCTAAAGTTTGGCTGTAAATACAGTCTTTTAAGTGTCATCTTGTCAGGTTAATATGTTTAAGATACACAATTGTGCAGTGCTGATAGGAAACCAGACAGTGATTTCTGCATTCTCTAGCTGAATGATTTTGTACCCTACTTGAAAATGACATGACTGAGGTCTCCCATATTTGACATTAAGTATAGAACATTTATAAAACTTCTAGTTCACATCCATAGTAACAGAAAAACATACCAGTAACTCTCCTAGAGCATTACTTACTACTTTCTGTACAGTTTCTTTTTCACATTCTTCCATACAGTACTTGCATCTAAAAATTAAGTATAGTATAGAATAGACTAGGCTCTGTCAGTTAGAAGGGGCCTACAATGACCATCTAGTACAACTTCTTGACCACTTCAGGGCTGAGCAAAAGTTGAAACATATTGTTAAGGCCATTGTCCAAATGGGTCTTAAACACTGAGTATATATAGAGTATATATTTAAAAAAAAATTAAAATTGCCAAATAAACAATGAAAGCTTTCCATTAATATGAACATTGTTTTGAGTGAAAACACTAAATCACCTAAGACTCCAAGGGATTCCTCATCAGACTTTAAAATTCAATTTTTTCTTCTTTGTATTCCAGAAGAAGAATCAGAAGGTGTGGTTTTAAGATTTTAAAATGTTATTTAAAGCATTTTTGTAGTCTGGAGAAAAAGATCCTGCTCTCACCACCACCCCTAGCCTTGTGTTTCTGGTCTTTTTCTTTTGCATACATTTTTGGCCATATACTTTATACATAGCTAGATGAGGGATCTGATCTAGCCAAACAGAATTCCACAAAATTACTAGTTTTAAACCATATCAGTTCAAACCCATGCCACTGAACAACAGGGGGGAATATATGGTCAAAAGTGAGACACATTCCTTTTCAACTGTAACTTGAGTTTAAAACGGCTTGAGCCACTCATTAAACCATACCCTGAGAGTGAGGGGTGAAAACAAAGTTTCACAGACTGTACAGAAAAAAAATCTCTTTTCATTGTTCAGTATCCTGCATACAAATGTTACACAGAGCCTTAATTCAACTGACAGCCTAGGTAAGTGCTTAATTTTACTAATTTCAGTAATACTTAACTGAGTTTAAAATGAAGCACATATCTGAATTTTTCATAGCTTGGAGCCACAGAAAAAAGAAAATTAAATTTTCAGAATAATTGCTTTCATCTTCTGGAGTGATGTACTGCAATTTGTGCCCTAAGGAAACATTTGATAATTATACCTTTACTAGAAATAAACATTCTTTGTGTATGTACTCTAAAAGTATCTTGAAAAGATGCAGTGTTTGTTTAAACACGATGCAATAGCTGTTTCTTTGTATACCAGCATTATATTGAACACAATCTCTCAAATATTGTTTTGACTTCCTATTCTTTTATTCAGAAGATACGGGCATAGTACCAACACAAAGATAATATTTCTACTTATCTAGTTTCTGTTCTCCTGTTAATCTTTTCTTCTGTTAACACAATGAAGTACCCATAATATACACTTTATGCTCTCTTTATTGATTTTGTTATCTATAAAATGCAAAAGGACACTCCCATTTCTTTAAAAAAACCCACCTTCATTCCTTCCAAAAACCTGCAACAACACTGTTGACGTTAATAATGCTTCAGACTGATAGATTGATGGCTGGGAGCACCATGACCCAGAACAGCACTCCTGTATTAATCAGACATAAAGTCAGACCATTTATCATTTAGTATAGCCAGCACACAAATTAGAGAACAGCTTGCCAGGGTATATTGAGGTCTCATTACTTTGTTTTTGCCATAGTTGTAGAATAGTATAGCCAGCACACAAATTAGAGAACAGCTTGCCAGGGTGTATTGAGGTCTCATTACTTTGTTTTTGCCATAGTTGCAGAATAGATAGCTTTGAAACCTTCCTGTGCTCTACTGTGACAGGAGAGTGTTCGTGTCATGGCGACCCGACTGAGTTGTTCAGTTGCGTACAGTGCTGACTCAGGAGCCTTAAGTGTCCTAACCAATTCACCAAGCAGCAGACTCTTCTAAATCAAAAGAAGGAAAACTCCATAAAGATATAATCACTGGCAGTTACCACAGGTGTAAGATGTTCAGCAGTGCAATCAGAATATGAAACTTTGGGAGTAATTTACTGGATGTCACTGAGGAGCACATGCTGTCATTACGGTACAGTACAATTCTTTATTACATAGCTAATATTTCCATGCTGAAAAATACTGTTACTATTTAATGAAAATATTAACATCTCATAAGATAACACACTCACAGTGCCTTCTATTGGTTACTGTTCAAATATTGTAGATGAGAGACATTTTACAGCTAATATTCATATTTTGAGTTTATGCATTTGGCTGTGTTTTGTGTACCTCCTGCCTTGTCAGTCATGTTCTGTCTTTGGGCTGAGTGACTTCCTCTTGGGAAAACTTTGAAATACTAAAAAAAATTAAAATAAAAAAAAAATGTAGACAACTTAAATTTTTAAGCCTTTGAAATAGACAGCTCAGATCTCAAATTGATAAATTCAGTCTCTTAAATCAATGAAATTTGCTTTTGTAGTGGTTCTTTAAAGGTACTTGAGTAATGGTTTTGGATTATTTATATTTGTGAATGTTTCTTATTTAATACACTTTCAACCTATAATACACGTGCAACTGATAATCCTGACTATGCCTTGATGTTCAGTTTTATTTTGCAATACAGTGCACTCATCTAGAGATGTATTTGCTATCCCTAGATGATGAAACATATTTTAGACTGCTCCCATTGTATTTCTGTCCACTCTTTGTTCATTAGATGGTAAATGTGATGCAGACATAATGTAGTGTGCTCTGTCAGAAGAAATCAGTGAAGATCTCTTTCAGGCAGTAAGTCCCTTCTCTGTGAATGAGGAAAAGCCTCTAAACCTGTGCACTCTGTGTATATCCTTGGAGAACTGCCACTGAGACTGCCTGGCTCTGCCTCTGCTGCTCTGAAAGAGATGGCTCCAGAGTGACTTTAAGCTAGACATCCCCCCTCTCCGCGTGTGCATGTGTTTGCCCTGCAGACCACTGCTACACTGCTTCCAGGAATGAGCCTAGAGGGATGGACTTGGGGGTAGGGAAAAACAAAAGTCTGGTTTTGAGGATGACTCGAAAGCTGACCTGTACAATCAGTGTAGAATTACTGATGTATACTCATTTTGAATTCTGAAAAGATTCTTAGAAACAGTCTCTAGCACCAGTAACCAGAAGAAAGAATAATATACCCTAAGTGCTCATTTCTTAGAATTTGCTTTGGAAAACATGCATTTCAATATAATCTCCTTCTGGCTTGCCAGTCTGCTTCCTACTGCTTTACTCGAAGATCTCAAGTGCTGCTGTACTCAAAGGTACAGAGCAGATGTGTGAGACAGTTCCTGGAAAGAGACTTGTATCTCTTCCCTGGTTAATAGTGAGAAAGCCTTTGCACTTACAGAGCTGGGAAAGGGAATGACCTAGACCTGTACAATTTAGGGATCATTTTTTACTAATTTTCCACTCACCACTTTGATCATTGCTTCCTAGCATTGATTTGTGGCACCTCCTTCCCTCCCTTTCTCCTCCCTCTACTTGGCTTCTTCCTGCTGCTTAACAAGCTCAATTGGTTTTATGTATGTAATTCTTTTTTTAAGAGAGTTTGAAGGTGGTCTCTAAAAGAATTGCTTTCATCCAAAGCCAGGAGCTGATCAAAGCAACACACAAAAGCCGAATGGGAGCCAAGGCAGAGCTGCCTGACCAGCCATAGGGTCAGGGTTCTGTGCTGGAGAAATAGTAAAGTATATCAGCTGAACTGTGCTGGAAGCTGCTGATAAGGGATTTTCTCTCCAGTAACACCTGCAAAGTTTATGAGATCCTGCAGGAAAATCAAATAAATCTGCATCAGAATACGTTGTTTCCTGCAGCGAGGAATGTGAAAGCATTTACAGGATGAAGTGCCATTGCCTAAATATTTATTGCCATATCATATATTAGTCTCAGTTTGCACTATTATTACAACACTGGATTATCACCCAGCTCTACGTTTACTTTTATGAAGTGACTCTTTAGCCCAGTTGTCAGGATATTAAGGAATGACATGTATGATTGTCTGTGAAGAGAGGTTCATGAAAAATCAAAGAAGCAAGTAAATGAAAATCAGTGTTATCATCATGTCTGAAAATAGATTTCCAGTTACAATTGTAATTAAGAAATAAGTTAACAATAGATGTTCAGTCATCTATAAAAAGCCTAATTAAGATTTCTTCAGAATTCTTTTTGTAGATACAGATTTTTATCAAGCGTTGGTCCCAATAGTGATTAAGGTTATGATTTTTTTAAAATTTGAGTAGTAATCCAATGTATGACTCTTCACAAAGCACTTTCTACTATGACCAATTTGAACATTGTCTGGCATTTTTTCTTCTGTATTCAGATAAGCTAAAATAGAGTGCCTTTTTTAAACAAACCATTACTTTTGATGTCTCTGAAAAATTCAACTCTGGTTTGAGAGCAGGCATAAAAGTTTCTAGGGTAAAGGAAGTTTTAGTTTTCTGTAGTCATAAAGGAAGACTAAACTATGTCTTAAAACCAAAAAGCCCTTTCATCCTTAAATAATTAAAGGAATCTGGTTGCAATTGGAGTTTACTGTTTCCCCAGAAAACTACAATGTAGGCTGTCACAGCTTAGATTCCTTGTCACTAAATTGCCAACATGCCTCAGTCCAGATCTCCAAGCATAGCTGTATATTTTAATGGGTTTATGACAAGTTAGATTGCTTTGTATTTAGTCAAGCTTTATTCTTTTTGGTTCAAAGTAAAGTTGAATTCGTAGAAGTTTAAAAGTATGATTTTTTTTTTTTGTAGGCATATTGGGAAATTATTTTTTCCTTTTTCTGTAGAAAATATTAATTTGCTATTTTTTACTACTGTTCCCTGCATAAATCATAGCATTTTCATTGAAAAAATGAACACTTTGTCCTCAAAACTAATGCTTGTTGGTTTGCAATTGAAAAATTTCAGCAAAAAAAAGAAAATACATGTTTTTTGCTGAAGTTCTCTTTCCAGTAGCCTAAATGGTTGTGAAATTTCATATTAAGAATGATCCATTAAATAGCTTGATTTATTATTTGCCTGAAGGAAAAAAGAAAGCAACAGCTTTTTAATAGTGTTTTTATTGAGGTAATTTCACATTGGTTTGTCCAAGGCTGTTTTCATCCCTTTTGATATGGGTCTGTGAGATTTTTTCCAAGGGCATAGGGGGCAGTTAACAAATGGGTTTGATTTTTCAGTAGATGGGGAAAATTGCATATATTTTATTTCATTGCAAAGATGTGCATATTAATCTCTTCATCAGCCTCCTGGGAATAAAGTCATCTCCCTTCTGAAGTGAGTGACATAACTGATTTCAGTGATTAATAGAAGCAATTTGGCTTGGGATTTAAAGTTGCCAAAAATCTCAGTGGTGTCTTCTCACTTCCCACTCTTCCCAGTGCACTTGAGAGCTTGGCACCTTTCTATCTGCTCTCTTGTTCCAACATCCCGTTGCTTGGAAACATGAGTCAGTGGAGGAAATAATCTCACTGTTAACGCAGGAGAAATCCCGTGTCTGTAGTCAGCTTGATTTTCAAAATAGAGAGAATATATCAGATGAAAATTAAAAGCAAATGCAAAAGAAAAAAATAAGTGGTAGAGAGATCTGTGTAGTTTTCCTGCAGTATATTCTCTTTATGGCAACAGTAGCAGAATAGTTCTTGGCTCTATAAAGATGGTAGGATTATGTTCTCTGTGACCTGTCATCAGCCTTAATCAGAGTCTCTGTATTTAATCATGCAATGCTTTCCAAGGTGGCATTATTAGGAAACTATTAAGTTTAATCTGGCCTGGTCTGTAGATAACATTTCTAATATAATTCCACAGGAGATACATGAGTTCAAGGTCTCCAGAAAAGGAGCTGGAATTTCTGGCAAAGGTAACTCTGGTTTAAGTTAAAGCTTTTATGTTGCCTTTAAAATGTAATGGCCAAATAGAGTCCACTGAATTGACATAACTTTGTTCATGTATGAAACACAGAATGACTAGAGACTTTAAAATAATCTGACAGCTTTATTGCTGTGGAATAAATTACTTCACTGAAGAAGTCAATTTCAATCAGCAGATCCGTAAGTGACTACTGATTTTAATCTTATTAGTACTGTAGAGTTGAACTCAGCAGAGGATCATAATTTAATTTCTCATCAATTTTGAAGCTTCAAAATTTCTCTTTCTGGGTAAGACTAACAGCAGAAAACTGAACCTTGCTTGAAGATTTTTATGAATATCATAGGAATAGTAAAACACTGGTCTGGAAGTGATCTCAAATGAGGAAAAGTATTTAAATGTTTCCCACACTCCAGTATTATATCATAACCATAAGTCCTCTGAGCCCCTTTTCCCTCTCTCTTACTGCCAAGTCATTCTGGCAGAATATTATAAGGAAACAGATTTGACTTCCAGAAACTAATATTTTTTGCAAAAGTTGGCAATAGTCCACATGTTTCCTACGCCTGTAGGTGGCTTTGTACCGACAAATAAAACACTTTGTAAATGACTTCTACCAGAGGTAATTTTGTGGTACATGAGCAACCAAATTGCTTTCTGAATGAAAATTTTTCTTTGTCTTTGCCCATTTGAGCTACAGTGGTATTAACAAATTAGAAGAGTTGCAGAGAAAATTCCTGTGTGCCAGAAATCTTTTTTTCTGTTGTAATGTCTTGGCATGGCTCTGGTGCTAGCACTCACTCTCTGCAGCAATACCCAGGCACACTTTAGAAGTTATGATGGGCCAGTGACCATTCCCAAAAGGCATTTTTAATCGAGTAACCTTGTTTTGATGCTAGTGGTAAAGACATAGGCTATTATACTATGCTGAGTCTTTTTGTTCTCCTGAATCAAGACTTTTATGTAACCTGTGGGAATAGATTTACCACACAGTGTCACTTTTACAGAAGACAAATGTTAATATGTTTTACTCTTTTTTTTCCATGAAGCTATCTGTATTTATAGACAGTGCTTTCTTTAGTTTTGGATTTGGAAGAATAAATTTTTAATCTTCTATATTAAAAGATTCCATCAGGAACATTTTATGGTACGTATCACTAACATTGAAAAGAATCAGTTTTGTGCTCTCTCCAAATTTGCTTTTCTTCTTATTTACATTTACATACAAGTCCCTGCCCTAGGATTTCTTTCTTCTTAATCAGATTGTTGTTTTTCATACAGATTTTCAAGAATTATTAGAGACTTTACCAAACTTTAGCAATATTGATGGATTTTGGATGTTACTGGATTGATCTAACTCATATTCAAAGAGTAAAAGAATCACACTAACAACTTTTCTGGTACTGATACAGAACTGTGAGCAAATTGTTAACCTGCAGTGAGGAATGCTTTCTCCTCCCAGACAAATTTTAATAGATAGCCTTTTGGATGCCTAAATCCATAGTTCATCTAAACAAAAGCCTTAATTTTTTGCAAGTGATGAACTGCCACTTGCCATAGTGATAACAAATTATTTTGGAATAACAGTGAGTTTGGAAACATCTTACCATTCTCCTCTTAGAAATTATACAATAGAAATTACTCTACTAGGCCATTTCAAACGTATGAATGGTGGCTACTTAAAATGGGAAAATGTATCCATTGCTATACTATTTTGCCAGAAGGATTAATATATTAAAATAGTAATGCAAATTATATTTTGAATGCAAAAAATGTGCAACTTTCTATGAAACTTTTCCTCCTGCAATAATTTGTAAGTTGTATGTAAATTTGAATTTGTTACTAATTAACCACGTTAATTCCTGATTTCCAACTTAGATCTCTGACTATTTTGTCAAGCCTTCTTAACACAGCCCACGTATATTCTCTCCTTTACTCAGTTTCTGCTGAAGGCAGACTTTCTTTATTCTATTTCAATGGGAGTTGTCAAAAGCCCTGAATTAATTTCTGTGCTCTGAAGTCATAGCTTCCCTTAGGATACCCCCTCTGTCCTAGGTAAAGGATAAATTTTGTCCACAGTTGCTGTGCTAGATCTTCAGTCTTCACAAGATGTTAATACTCCACACTGATCTTTATCACAGGCAACTGCAACTAAAAGTCACTAGTGTGTTATCGTCCTTGTTCCACTGTGTGAAAGATCTCCCTCCAAGATCTATGTGATGGGACTGCATGTCCTCCTGCTGCTGGCAATTGCTCTGTGTTATCATGACCAGTCACTGTTATGGGTCTCATGGTAGGCACTGCCCTCATGGCCAAGGGGGAACACAGCACCTGGAATCAGAATCATAGTAGAATGGTGCAGTTTTTCCACCAAACTGCAGTTGAACTTGAAGTTGACTCTAGATGTGACAGACATTAACCCTTAAAATGGTCCCTGTTTTTCCTGGTCACATAATCTCTGTTTGCCACAGGATTCCTGACAGTTCCCTGTTTGGAATTTGAGGGCTGTTCTCTGTAGTGGCTAACACACTTAACTCTCAGTGCCTGGACTTAGCATGTCTCTTTGGCAGCATTATCCACGGGTTTCTAAGACATTGGCCTGACCTGCTTCATTTGTATCTGCAATTATTTCTTAGGTTCCCAAGTTCCTTAGAGAGGTTTTTTGGTTGGTTTTTTTTTGTTTTTATCATGGTTCTAAGCTGCTCTTCCAGGTCCAGGTCTTTCCCTTTTTTCTCTCCTTTGTATTTGCAAGTATTTTCTCTGCATGCTCTCCATGGAAACTCACGGTGTGATAGGGAGATGCCCTCTGATTTATCAGTCATTTGGGTCGAGGTCTATCCTGTGTCAGTGTGGGGTGGTTTTTTAATAGTTCCGGTCACCATCTATGTCCATGGCTTGTAATTTCACAAGCATTTGAAAGTTTAGCTTGTGCTTGGATACCCTACTTGTATCCAAGAAAGACAAATCTGGGCTGGGAATGCTGACTTCATTGAAGCAGGAAAATAGGACCCAAAGCCTTTGCTTCCTGGTGCTACAGAGTCAGCAATTTACAATTCAGGTACCACAGTCTGAACAGCTTTAAAGAAAAGAGGGGATGACAACCATCACAGAGTTAGTGAGAAACAGCTTCTCCGTTGCTTGCTTCGTAGAAGTAATTTCTCCTGCAACTGAGAGAGTCACTGGAACTCTGAATGACAAAGACTGCTGGCGAAAAACCTCCTGCAGTGCCCATTTTCTAGTTCCAGTGGTGTGTGTTTGATGATTAAAATGGCCATAAAATACTTATCCTATCTTCCAAAGTATATTCCTGGATTTATGATTGTATTTGGCACTGTGATTGTAAGATCCCACAGGTACACGAGCGCTTACCAGGTGTACAGATCCAGAAAGCATATTATTATTTAATTTTACAAACCCATTCACATAATTAAATTAGCACCCTAATGGATAAACAATCATGCTTATGTTGCAAAGGATTCCAGGGCCTGCCCCTTGTACAAATACCTTAGTCTTAACTGGTTCCTTATGTGTAGCATCACATTGATGAGATGCTGGTTTCTGCCATCCTCAGGGTTAAACACAGGGTTTCTGTTTTTTCCCACTAGCGGGCTCTATAAATCCTGAGCAATTATGCTAAATCCCTGTAAGTGGTATATCTATTTCTGTTCCTAAGAAAAAATACAGTGCAATAGCTCACCGTGTCTATGGAATAGAGTTTATAAACACATATATTACATTAACATTATATATATATATTATATATTATTTCTCATTTGTCATGATTAGATCCAGATCGTGATCAGTAAAGCAAGTAAGTCTTAATTGCATAAAGCAGTCTGTGTGCCCATTCATCTGATAATCCTTTTGAGTTGTCTCAGAATGTTCTATCTCACTCTAGATGAATTTAAAACCTTTGTGTTTTTCCTGTGCTTTAATGAAGCTTTTCAAGAAGTACATAAGTCTGAAAATCAGGTAGACCAGTCTGCTTTGCATGGTCATATTGAGAACAGGTAAAATCCAGCCCTTTTTAAGACAAGCCTCTGCCAATGCAGTAAAATTTTGGATATTCTGTTTGTGCTGTATCAGTGATTTTTAAGTGCAAAAAGTCTTTTGGATGTTATATAATTTTTTAAAGTTTTGTCAGTGTATTTAAATAAAGCAGCTTATGTAAGAAAGTGTGTAGAATGGATGATAGCTAAATGCTGTTTCCATTTCTGAAGGTGTAACTTTGAATGTTACCATGTTGAGAGCATGTTCATGCATTTTTATTTCTCTTTAGTCCAGACTTTCAAGACTGTGATGGACAGTCATGTGGAACCGTATTGTACCTGCCCCTGCAAATGCAGAGATGGGTCAATAAGCCTGCAGATACCTCCAACCTGACAAGAGAAAATATTAGTTCATAATACGAGAAGTAATTTAAAAGAGCAAAGAATTAAATAGGAATCTGTCAAGTATCCTGATAATTATTTGTCCTTGTTACATTAAACATAAAACATTAATGTAATAAAGACGAATAATTATCAAGATACCTGACAGTCATATGTTGGTTGAAAAATGGATTAGAATTAGACCTAAACATCTTCAGTGCTTTTGTATAGAAACAGCATTTAGTATAATTCGTTTCAGAGCTTGACCTTGAGTTTCCTGTGTACCTCTGATAAAGCTTTTTAAGGACAATATTGATGTCAGACTTTCCTCATTGTCTTTAGCTGTGTTTGGTGTAGGTGAAGCAGTAGTTAAAATTGTTTAAAATAAGAGGAGCAGCGGGTTCTTATCAACAAGGAAAGAGAAGAGTTGCCTGTTTTTTGTGTTGGAAGAGAAGATGCTTCCTCACATCCATGTTAGCACTGAACATTGCTGACAGGCTTTAGAGCTTCTCATTTACCCCTCACCAAATGGATATATTAGTGTTCCTCACTGCAATTTTTCTGTTTGCTTTTGTGTATATAAATGGATATTTTGTCAGTAGTACCTGATCTCTAGATTGTGTTCTTAAATGCTGCCTGCATTGATTTACAATTATTATTGTGCTTCTATTAATACTATATATATAATATCAATAAGCTATGAAATAGAGTAGTTACTATACTATATCTAGTATTAACTTGATGCAAACAAGCATAGAAAAATATGTTTATATATGTAAAATATGCTTTACAAACTCATAAAAAGATAACCAAATTGTTAGCTTTGTAAGTTGTTGATTTCAAACTCCCTTTTCCAACAAGAGCTATGTGATTACACAGTAGTTTTTCTTTTGCTTGACTGATTCCTACAGGATGCTTCCCAACAGGCTCATTTCCCAAGCAGTACCCAGTGCTGAGGAGGGGCTGTTCAGTGTTTGGGAATTACTGCCACAAACAGGAAGCATTTCATGCTTTCTATTCACAGTTACTTGAAGAGGGAAAGGACATGGGGCCCAGGGCAAGAGCCACTTTGTAATAGGAAAAGAAAGCTGACATGGCTTTTGGTTATACCAGTTCATTGTATTCGCTGTGGAAAGCAGGCGGCAGTTAAGTACGTGGGATATTCAGCTGGAATGGACTGGCTCCTCAATGACAGAATGATGAAATGATGCTATTTCACTAACAATACAGTCCTAATAATTAAATGCAAAATCAAACAGATAATCAATATATCTCATTCTAAAAAAAAAAAAATAAAATGCGTGTTTACAGGGAAAAATACTACTTAAGGTGAGAAGGAAAAGCTGTTTTATTATGGAATATCTGAGTTATAGTAATGCTACATTATTTATGAGGCAGCATCTCTAAAAGACATGATGAACTGCTTTAGCCAGGAATTTTCAGCCATGATGGGCCATGCAAAGATAAATACAAAAAACTGTGTTATTTCCCAGATCCCTTAACATTTATACTGCTCAAATCATGTAAAACAGAAAGGCTGTTTTACAGATGAGGTTGCTGACTATTGAAAAGGCATCTCCTCAATTGCTATATAAACCAAGGAATTACTCGAATCAGATTTCTAGCCACATCTTCAAGAAGGTGTCAAAGCTTGCTGCCTTTCTGCTGAATTACAGAAAGCTGTTACTTTTAGATAACTTCCTGTAATTTACCAGCAGGATCTGCTCAGAGAGTGCTGCAGTCAATGTTCTTTTCCTTTGCCTTTCTTTGTGGACAATGAAGCCTCCCTCTTTCATGAGAAATGTTGTAACTGACATCAGCATGCAGTGATTGAGTTCTGAGTGCTGAAATTGAAATATCTTTTTTTTTTATTTTCTTCTTGTCTCATTTTTTTAAGAAGATGGGAAATTCTTATGCTGGTCAGCTCAAGACAACACGGTTTGAAGAAGTGTTGCATAATTCTATTGAGGCCTCTCTCCGCTCAAACAACTTAGTTCCCAGACCAATCTTTTCTCAGTTGTATTTGGAAGCTGAACAGCAACTGTCATCACTAGAAGGTAGGAAATAATGGAATTTATATTTTTACTCAAAGACAATGCTGCTGTTTGCTCTCCCGGGGGTCAGCACACACATTTCAAAACCCAGTACAGAAAACCAGAAACATTTAATGTTTTTCTTTGGATTTTTTGTGATCTATCTATCCATCTATATTAGAATTGGATTAAAAATACAAACTGCATTATCTTTTATTTTGGCAAAATTAAGTAACTTGCTTGCTCAGATTTATCAATATACATAAATTGAAGTATTGAGAATTGTTCCATTAAATTTGGAGATTTGGAACATAAATCTGTTATCCTATAATTTATCATACACTGTTGAAAGTTATACAGTAAATGATGGTAAACACTTGATCAATTTATAAATTATATATACTAAGCCTAATTTTCATTCTGAATAAAGACAGTAGAAATATTTTTAGCTTTTAAGAAGTTTTATAATTACTCTGGGCATGATATTTTTGTTTATTCTGTAGTTATAATGATAAAAAATTAGAAATTTAGGATGTGTTCTCTCGTAAATCCTGGACAAGTTGGAATTTAGCACACGGGATGTTTCACAGAATTTTTGTGTGTGTTTAGAGAAGCCTGCTGTCTGAGTTTCATTTCCTCAGTCTTTTTTTTTGTTTTTTTTTCTTGCAAGCAGTATAGCTTAAATGAACTGTGTAGATCTGATAAACTAACTCATGATACAACTTGGTGTTTTGGTGTGCTGTTATATTTAGTAGTCTTGTCATTTTCAGTGAGTTACTGGTGTGTGCAGAACACCAGCATTGCTGGTGCATGGTTATGTTTAATAATTTCATTATTTAGCCATTTCTGTCACTGGAGTGGTGTTTCATTTCTTTTGACCAGCTCTACTTCCCCTGCCACACTTTGCTAAAGACAGCTTAGATATATATGCAATGAAAAATGCAAAATTGTTAACAATCCACCGTAAATGAAAAAGAAAATCAGTCCAAGTAGTAGTAGTAGATAAAAGTATTTTGCACAGGTTAAACTCTTTACTATTACCTCATGGTAACAGCTGAGAAATCATTCCTTGAAAAAGTAAACCTGCTCACAGCTCATGGCTTGGACGTCATTAGTAATTTCTTCTTTTTTTTTTTTTTTTTTGCTAATATAGGACATAATAATGAATATACATTAATTTTCCCTTCAGAAAGTGATCCTTCTATCAAACCCTTTTATGACTATTTCATAAACTTATCCATGGCAACCAACTGTGATGTCATAAAATGGATTATGACATCAGTTGGAAAGATGCTACAAGAGCAAATGCATTGTTCAGGAACAAAAGTGTGATTTCACACTTCCGTAACTTCTTTCTTTCAAGGCTTTCAAAGAATTTTCCAAACCATGAGGGGCTTATTCTGGGGTTTTTTTGCAGTTAATGGAAACAGTATTGAGCTGTAATTAATTAAGTCTTACAAGACCCTGACGGAGAACATTCCTTTCATGAAAGTTTCAGACGAGGGAAGCTCTGAAGGGACCTGTAATAGAGATTTTTCTAGGTTGTTCCCCAGGAGGGATAGGTCTGCAAGCTGGTGTCATGTACTCCAGCCTCATCATAAATGGAAATTTCCACTTCTAGCCACATGGATCCCTGTGCTCTGAGGGCCACAAGGCATCTGAAGCAGAGAGCCATCCTTCGGGTCTTGTGTAAGGCCCTGTCCTCCTCTCCCATTGTTATCTTTCCTTGTTCCTGGCATTCTGACATGGTGATATATTTGGAATATCCTTGGTCATAGCTGCCTGTTGATCCTCAATACAGCAAATGTTTTATTGTAGTGAAGCAGACATGATATAAATAACTTAGACAAGGTATTGCAGTGGGTCAATGCAACGCAAATGTTTTGTCTTTCTGTTTTGTGGGCTAATAACACATTACAGATGTTCAAAGTATCATTTGACAACAAAAACAGCCACTGGTAAATAAGGCTGATATTATGGATTTTTGTTTCTGGTGATGTTACAATTGCTAGAGAGGCTATACAATTGAGTATATAGTCAGTTAAAAAAAACCCAAACAAACAACTGAAAATTGTGTTTTGGGTTTTTTTTAAGCTTTATCAGTCACCTGTTTTAACTTGTCATTATTTTTAGGTTTATATTTTTTTGTTAAAAAAATTTCTTCTGTCTCCTTTTGATACATAAGTGACCATCTAAACCACAAAAAAGTACCTAGCCACTGAGACTAGCCTAATATCACTGCATCTCTGTCATGATAATTTATGCCTAAAAATAATTTATTTGTGCAAAAGAGACTGTAGTGTGCCTGGAGACAAGTTAAATGAAGATGCTGGTCCCTTCTGGCCTAATTGTTACATTCTTTTGCAATGAACTTGCAAATTTGTATTTTCCAGTGAGTATGGTTTTCCATCCTATACGTTGTAGATTTGAAAAAAAACAACGTTATGAATGTATGCCTTTATAGTGAATGATAATTACATTTGCCTATACAATTATTTGTGGCTGTGTAAATTAAAAGTACGATGTCCACCTAAGTTGGTTTAGACATAATGTCAGATCACCTTGGCTCCAATAATAGTCTGGTTTTTTGTTCTGTGGTTTGTTTTTTTTTTTCTGCCTTCTTATTATTGATGAGTTTTTTCTCTCCTCCGGACCTGCCAAATCCGTGTAGACCTTAAAATAGTCCAAAAACATTATAATGATTTAAACAAACTTCTTGCTAGATTTTAAATTTTATCAAATTTATCCAGTTTGCTGTGATCTCACTGGTTGTACGTTTCGAATGAGAGTCTTCTAAAGTCTTCTTAATTTCTTAGCCTTTGGAATTGTAGAACATATCTGCTATTGCTAATAAATGATCTGGATGTTCAGGAACTTCCTAGGAATGTGCATTAAAAACTCTTTACAATAGAAGGCAAGGTGATTTGACTCTATCAGGTTTAGATTTCTTGCTTATCTCTGTTTGCCTAGTTATTACCATGTAAACTGCAAATTATACCTGTGGGCTAGATTGCCAGTTATTAGAAGTCAGTATGTGCAAATCAGTGAGGCTTTTTAATTCTTCACTTCTGAAATCAAAATCCAATTTGAATCACAATCACATTCACAGTTTCAATTCTCTAATCACATCTTATTTCTCAAATACAAAATATATTTATTCTGTTTTTCTCTTGTGCTCTTAGATGCATTTGGATACCATCTTTGAAGCTTGTGTATTATGTTAGTGCCAAGGAGGTGTGAAGCTGATTTCAAAAGTTAATGACAGGCATTATTTTTCCATTAGTATCCAAGTCCTGTGCCACCACTGTCAGTGGGACTTCAGTGGGAAAAGGCTGGGAAGCAGCGTGGCAAAGTGATGCCGAGCAGCAGCGTGGCAGTTGGCTCCACTGCAGTGGGATTGTTCACTGAGTGCTGTTGTGCTCAGCTCTGAGAGCAGCACCACGTTCTGACATGAACTTTGCAGCAAACTTGTGTCTGTGGTTAACTGTTTTTTTTCCTTGATCTGCATTTAAGGGAGGCTATCTGTTCCTGGATTCAACAAATTTTGTGGCTGTTTATTTAAGCCCTGATGCTGCAATCAGTTTGTGGATAATATCAGCCCTATGAATAGTCACACTGAGAAAAAATTCATTTAAAATATTTGCGGAACTTAACTTATATTTAAATTATACCTTAAGGAGTGAAGAATTTTCCATGTGAAGTGTCTGAATCACATCTGTATAAGTATAAAGGTCTAATAAATCCTCTGTGAGAACTGAAGAGCATTCCTTAAAGCAAACAATGGTGTTTATGGTGTCTATGAATAAATTTAAATTGAATGAAATATGGACAAAGTCTTCACAGTATGAGTGTTGGTTTAATGGTGGTGTATCAAGTTATGCCAGCTGACTGCCTACTTCTGTAATGTGCAGCTGAACTGTGGTTGTGAGTCTACTTCAGTCATCATCTTGTCTCTGGTTTGAGTGCTTGATTGTGTGTTCTTTTGGGATTGTTTAGGAAAAGCTGTGGAAGAAAAGAAGATGTGGAACAGACACAAGCAAACATAGAGTTCTTTGAAGGGGCCCTGCTTTAAAAGTAAAATGGAAGCAGAAACTGTAGATCTTTTTAAAAACAAGCAGCAGGAATCCTAATTATGCCCTTTACAGCAGCTCATTCTTGTATATTATAGGTACATATTTGCTCTTGTACTCTTTTCATTTTTGACCTGAAAGCACTGTAGCTCTCCTATTTCTTAGTCTCCACTTCCATTTCCTGTCTGTATTTTTTTTGGTTTTTTTCATGTAAAATTACCTGTTATGGCTGAAGAAACGTAACAGTTTACTACAACCAAAGGGAAAAATCCTACATCCTGCTCCCCTCGCTCCTCCTAGCCAATATGCTCCCATTTTCTGCTTTTTCATAAATTTTGGCATTTTTTGGATCTTCCACTGAGCTAGTTTAATACATAAACTCAGTAAAAAAAAAAAAAGGTCACTTTTGTTTGCTTAGTTAGTCTTCTGTTGGGTTAGCAAGCTGGGATGGCTCAGCACAGGCTCCAGAGTCAGAACTGGCACAAAGAGGAAGGAAGGACTTTCATGGCTGGGATTATGGGGAGACAGAGGAGAGCCAGACTCACCCCTTTTGCATTGCATTTGGATGTAAGTCAAGGTTGTCGTAACACATAACTTACCCCTGCCTTAAACAGGCAGAGAGCTTGACTTTTCCCTTTCTTCACTTTCAACATTTTTGTCTTTAGACTACACCCTTAAAACGGTCATATTTAACATTTTGTCCTTATCTGTGTGCACCTGGACTGAAGCTTGATGTTTAGATACTTAAAAGTAAACATACCCTTCAAATCCTCTTCTGGAGTGTAAGTCTTAACAACCTTTAGAGACAAATCTTCAAACCCCAGATTTACTTTCTTCAGCTTCCTACCTAATTCTCATGTATACTTTAGTATTTGTTTAGCTGATTCTATGATAATTTGTCAACAAAATAAAAAGATATGCTGAGGAGGATCATAGGAAAAAGAAATTCCTTCATTAATGTCCTATGGGATTTTGAGTATCTGATCCAAAGCCAGTTGAAACAGAGAGAGTATGTCCAGTTGACACTGAGCTTTGGAGGATGACTGCAGTGTGCTTCATTGTTTTTCTGTTTCAAGACTAAAAGCTGGATCAACAGAAAAATGTAGGAGCCTAACTGCTATTTTACTTATCAAAGACCAAGCAGCTATTCAGCTTCTTACTGATCCTCAAGTACCTGCAGCCCTTCACCACCCAATTTTATCAGTGAAAGGTCTTTGTGTTTGCTGCAGGCATGTCTCTACAGAGGCCTCAGTGGGTTCACTTAGTACTTGTGCCCTATCTCTATTGTATGTAAGACTGGATCTGATCTGAAATTTTCCTTAGTCCTGTCCGTAGGAGTGTTCTACTCATTTACCATTTAGCTGCACTCCTGTGCTTGCCAGCTTTGTCCCATTTGCCATGAGTGTGTTTGAACCCTAAGAGAGAATAGAGTCATGTTAGTATGTTTGTTGGAGGCGTTGCATTACGCATGGAAAAATTATTGTCCTATAGGTTGAGAGAAGGAAAGAAACAGTCTCTAGTTGAAAGGCTGAAACATAAACCAATAATATGCAGGTAATACAAGAAAGCAATCAGGTAAAAATGCTGATTTAGGTAGTCAGCACACCAGCAGAGTGGTTTACAGCAGAGAATATGAAGAACAACACCTAAAGCCCTCTAAAAAATGAATCCTACATCACGTATTCTTCTCTCCAGCATTCAGTATTATCTCCTAGTCTAGTACCGTCCATGCACAGGCTGCTGTGAATTGTCTTCTTGGACATCTGCCTTTCCCTGACATTGTACAGGGGGTGGCACTGCTTCACTTGGAGCTCTGGATTCTGGTAGGAGACAGACGGCCTGAGAATTAGGTGTTCTTACCATGGCATCATCTGTGGTGAACCTAGTTTCAAGCAGGAACTGTTTCTTCAGTTTCCTGTACAACATCAAGGACATAGTCAATACCTAATTAACAGAATCTGTACTTGGACTGTAGCCAGGAAATTCTAAAGTGCTAAGAAGTAATAACTGTGAGCTTATATTGGCTGTTAATATTATAAACAAAAGATATAGTTACGCTGTTGTGATCAGCCAGAGTTCAAACACCAGAACTTAGGCCTCTAAAAATTGTGATGTTAGCTTGAAAGGAATGAGATTTAAAACATAACATATTGAAGCTTCTTTTTATTGGTCCTTTAGGTTTTTTATTTTTACTTTCTCAGGTGCAGTTGGGTCATGCTTTTGAAACTTTTTTTACACAGGAGCTAAAGGCTTTATTGTTTTGATGAAAGACATTCTATTGTAAACATGACTGGAAGTTGGAGGTTTAAGGAAACAGCAAATATCTTAAGAGTTGGCAACAGAAAAGTCATTGTCAAGAGAAGAGAATCCAGTTTGCTGCAATACTTTCTGTAACTGGGTCACCCTGTTCATTCATTGGTTGGTTGCCAGTGTTTTCTGTTGCCTAAGTCATTTATTCTATGATAATTTGTAGCAGGCAACAGAGCAGATAATGAGGAAGAAGAAGAAGAGGAGGAGGAAGAAGGCTCAGAATCAAGTAGTCCTCCTATTTCTTACCAGATGAAGCCTCCCCCTGAAGGATGTTGCACTACTGATGGTAAGAAATACACTAAACATGCTGTCAAAAGGCATCTGCCCTATTGAAAAGGGTAGGAGTGGGGCCATTTCCCCTATAATTCATCAGAATGAGATAGTCTGTACAATACAGAAATACCAAAAATGTCAGTGTTCATTACCTGCCAGATAAAGCTGGGTTGCTCTTGGTTGCTCTTATATTTGATGGGGTCTTTGCCCAGTGTGTCAGAGAAGCATTTGTGTTAGAACACCTGGCATGAGGACAGAACTTCTGTTCTCTTAGGCAACGTGACCTTTAAAAGGTTGAGTCTGCAGGCATGATGTTTGCTAAAATGAATGTGGTAATTCTTATGGCTTTATCATTGCTCTTTTCTATTTAAAGTGTAACTCATTCAATCTTGCTGTAAAAATTATTTGAAAGCCCAGGAAAAGACAGTGAAGTTTACCAGATCCTGAGGACTAGTATCTCCATTTTTGAAGCAATGATGATGGTAGCAAATAGTCCCATAAATATGCAGGTTGCAAAACATCAAGAGAAACTTCACTGTACTTTTTTGTTTGTTTGTTTATTTGTTTTTATTGTTCTGGTAGCATATCTTATGGCTGACCAAAAAGCAGGGAATCTCTTAGTTTGCCCTTGACCTCAGAGGATACAACTTTGATTTTCATTAAAAATGTAGGAAGTCTTTTAATGAAGACAATTATGAGTATTAAACAAACAAAAAAATCTTGTCAACTTAAAATATGCTGAACTGATTTTTTCTAGGTTTCTGCCAGGCTGGCAAAGATTTGAGACTGGTTTCAATTTCCAATGACCATATTGAGGTACCATCAGGGTTTTTACTCGTTGGTGCAAAGTCACCAAATTTACCTGATCACCTTTTAGTGTGTGCTGTGGATAAAAGATTCCTGCCGGATGACAATGGGCGCAATGCCCTGTTGGGTAAGTGTCCATGATCGCAGTAAGTGGATTCTTCTGTGAGCTACAATTAATAGCTAATCTTTTTTTTGCAGAGTGAGTTCAGCAGATCTTATTTCCATTCCACATCTACAGTAATGCTCACTGGTGATGCACAACAAGATAACAGCTCAGAGCTGGCTATGTTTGCTTTGAAAAGACAGTCAGCCTGTTCATTAGAGATACTTCACCTTCTATCCGTTAGTCCAAGGATAAAGTTGTCGAATCAGTTTATGTCTGAGATGCTGGAACTGCACATCTGGTAACTGGACTAGTTGAGCTGCTGCCTGTCTCTATTTTAACTTTCCAAATACTGACATGGACAGACTGCAGTTCTCTCAAGTGGAACTTTCAGACTACTATATACATGTAAACCATCTGATGATAATTTGGACTACAAAAATTTATGCCCTTTTTGATTTATCTCTTTGAGATAGAGCTAATTTTCTCCACTGTGTTTGAACAATAGCATGGGTTCAGAATTGTAACCTATGACTTTTTGCTATTATCACAATATAAGTAAATACGAATGATTATAAATTGAAATTTTTCTGTATCAGGTAATACTGTGTGTTTAAATAATACTGTTTGTAGGATGCTTCAATTTCTTACTTTTCATCTATTTAAAATTCTAACTTCTGACATAAAACTAAGCTGTTAGCCTCATCCAGATCAATTCAAATAGGGAAGAACTGCAATCATGTGAATGAAAGAACTGTGTATTAATGTTATTAAAATTGATTAGTTTTTATATTGGGAAAAGTGGTATATAATTGAATGAAGAACTTTTTTTTTCAATCAGGTCCTTTCAAGTTCTTATGTATTATTTTCTTAGTTAACAAAAAAATGCTGCATCATATACGTGTGTACCAGCTCGAGCTTTAAATTAGCAAAAAGGAAACGTTTGTCATGTCTTTTAACAGTTTTCTTCCACAAACACTGAGGGATATGATGTGAACTCAGTTGTTATCTCAGTTTGAGCAACTCTTTCAAGGCATTTGGGATGACAGCATAGTGTGAAGGTGCTTAATGTAATTCTATGTACAGTAATTTCTTTCCTCATGTGTTCTTGTGGAGTTGGATTGGTCACAGTACATTTGACCAGTGATTGTAAAAGAATGAAGAGGGTTGTAAATCACCCATGTGTTGTCATTTTAAAGATAGAGATGGGAATGTTGTACCACTCAAGTCATTCAGTGCTAGCCCTATTAACATCTTAAGCTCCTCAGGCTGTTAGCAGAGAGGAAGTAGTGTATTTGTTAATTGCATGTTAAACAAGAACAGGAAAAAAGCAGCAGGAACATAACTGGGAGGTTTTTATGCTATTTGCATCCTCAGCGTGCTTATTTAATACATTTTAGTTTCCTGAAAATATTTAAATGCTTGGTTTTGGCTGTTGTTTTACACTTAAACACCAGTGAATCATTCTTTTACAAAGAATTTTAGTAATTCTGTAAAATGGCTTTTATGTATTCTATAACAAGCTTAAATATTAAAAAACATACATACTTTAAAATCCAAAGTCTTCATCTGGAAGATGGAAATAATATAATGTTCCTGGTCCCTAATCTAATGAAAAAACATGGTATACCTTATTGACATGAGGATAGCATACTATTTGTACAATAGATCATACTGTGGATAGAAATGACTGTTTGATTCTGGTTTTCCTACATTGGTGCAAGTCAAATCAGCTTAAGTAAAATTAGAAGCAGACATGAATAGACTCATGGTTTCAGACACATAGTGAGATAAAAGACAGAACCACTCTTACTTTAAATTCTCTGTTTTGAGGTAGATTTAGGTTGAACACATTTCATAAGAAGAAGGGAAGTTCTTTTTATTGTCTTGCTTTTAAAGACGCAATAAAAGTGTTCTGGGTTTAGGCTGTTCTCCTTCAAACATTGGCCTGTTGAAACAACATGGAAAGTGGTGCCTTCAAGCCTAAGTTTAGAGGGATATTGAATTGGATTAATTTTGAATTGAAATGAGCTGTCATCATGAGGCAGAGTATATCCCACACTTTTGGTAAGGCTTATTTGTGATACAGACACATCACTTGTAACCCTTCAATCCCATTGTTTTTGCTTAATTTTGTGATTTTTCTCTTAATATTCTGGGTTTTGTAAGGCAGCTGTTACTCAGTACTGTAGATTTTTTTTCTAAAACCATTTATTTGAAGGGAAAAGACACTAATAAATTACCCAATAGTTTTCTGATTTCTCATGGTCTGCCTGCATATGTTTGTGAAGGTGCCTGTGAAGCATACAAAAATTCCAGAAGAAAACAGGAAATGTCTCAGTAGTTTCTGGGCTTGCTTTTGACTTATGGTCTTGTTCCCATTAGAGGCTGCTGATATGCCTCTGGGGCATGTTCCAATTTATTGATTATGCTAATAAGTTCCCCACCATCAAGGCATATGTGCTTGTGTTTTGAAAGTCATTTCTGTTGGAGGTTGTATTGTTTCTTTGTTGTTACAACTGGCGGATTATTCCATAGAAAAAAATCCAATTTTCTGGAAAAGACTATATTTTTGGCAAACAAAAAGTTCTCTTTGTCTGAGCATGTACCTCATATGATTATGTTAATCAAATTAGATCACAGGTTTAACTACTATGCAAAACAGATTCAGCTTTTTGCCTTTAGGAAGCTGTTTCTTGGGTTTTACGCAACCTAAAGGAATGCTTAGATGGAGGAAGCACTTTTGTGATAGTGTGATATTTATTTTTTCCTAATAAAAACAGCTAACATGTACCACTCCCAAAGTTTTTTATCTTCTGGGTTTTTTCCCTAGTTCTCACACTTAAGGAGAGTCTCTCATGATAAACAAAGCAGCTTTTCACCCGTCATTTTCCTTCCCAAAAGACCAAACAGCTGCCCACTTTCCTAGCAGGGAATAAGAAATCCTCTTATTTTTCATTGGGTCCCTGAGTCCAGAATTACAGAGGGAAAGACTAGTTTGCTTGCAATGTAATCTGTGTGTAAGTTGAAAACGTTGTATAAAATACTCTGGCTGCTTCCATTAAAGTGTACAATGTTCTATTGGGCTTTTGTAATAGTAGTGAACAATGCAGCTCTCCAGCTCGACCATATTGATTTAATTTATTTCTTAAATTTAGGACTTCAGTCTTCAAGAGGAGTGTTACTGAGTAGGTGGGAAAAATGTGGAACATTGTCAGTGTTTGTGTGCCTTTTCTTGTGAGTAGAACTGAAAAGAAGAAATACTTTTGCTGAAAATCATCCTTTGTTTAAGCAAGCTGTCCATTTTCCACAGAAATATTAACATTAATTAAAAGGCTGTTATTCATTTAAAAGAGAAACAGGAAGAACATTTTCTGCCAATTTGTGAAAGATTAGATTATGAAGGATTAGATTATGAAACATTATATTATGAAATATTAGATGGATATCCTTCCATCCTGAAGTCCTCTCTTTATCCCTAGCACAAGCTCACTGTTATCCAAATGAACCATTTCCCCAGTGAGAAGGCAGGTCAGGTTTCATACCCTTTTAGTCCAAGGTCTTGCTTCTGACCACAAGGTCCCTACTGTGGAAGAGCTTTTTAAATTATGGGCAATTGATCACTGTGATGTGAGCAAATTCAAGCAAATGCATGTGATAAAATACCAGATACAATCAAACACCTCCTGATTAAACAATCTTCAGAGGGTAACAGCCTTAAGTCACTACTGAACTGAGCTGGACATGAACTGGTGACCTAAAGGTGAAAGGCTTTTAGCCCCTAAACTCCAGGCATTGATTTCTAATTCTCTTGTGAAATCAATCCCATGACATAGATATATTGAGTCACCTTATGGCTGCCCCGACTCCCCTGACCTTTGTCCTTTCTATAATGTATGGAATAATATTTAATGCAGCTTGTTTATGGAATGAGCTATCCCCTCTATCAGCTGCCTTGGGCCATGGCACATGAATAGGGCATTCAGAGAAAGGAGGATGATGAAATGTTTGGGTTCTCCATATTACCCAATCTGTTACATGGAATGCTATGAGCAAGGTTGGCAGAACCCTGCAATGAGTAATGACTGACCAGCATTTTGTTGTATTGGAGTTATAAGATCACGCTGTGTCAGGGCTCTGCTGTATTAACAAAGCAATGGCTGTCATCAAAGAGAGTGTCAGTCAGAACGTATGGCATGAGAAATGGTGTTGGCCAGAGCTTGCAAGAAAGGACTCTTAGTCTGACTGAGAGGAGCTGGGGAAGCTTGAGGTGAAAGGTGATAGTCTGACTTAAAAGGAAAATTAAAAAATAAACTTCTAAAATGTTCTCCAAGGATTTTTCGAAACAAGTAGACAATCTGGATCTGTCCTTTCTAGCCCCACCTGTATGTTGTGTGTGGTGTAAGCTAATTTTCCAGTAGACCTCACAGAGTTAAAAAGAGGTGATTAGGGCAAAAGGTTATTTCAGGTAGAAGTTATTGCTCAATCTAGTTTAGGCAGATGATGATTTACAAAAGTTACCAATAATAACTGATCTAAAGCTCACATGGAAAGATTTTATGTCCCCTGTACAACTTCTGTTGAACAAATATTTCTACCCGTGGCTTTGGCAAGTTGCTGGACACTCCCAGCAAAGTGATTAAATTTAAAAAGAGTATAGGTAATTCTGTTTTACTTGTTTATATTAAACATGTAAGGCCTATAAGGGGCAACCAGGCAAAAATTGCAGTGCTGCTGGCCACGCTCAGTGTGCTGCCAAATGTATTGGAAGTTTTCATTTACCAGCGGAGGCATTTTTCATGATTTCTTAATCTGCATAAAATGCATGCAAGCTCTACAGCTTTTGCCACATCAGTTCTAATTTTGTTTCCTTTTGTTGTTGCTTTTATTGCAGCTACTGAAGGCTCTGTGATGTTAGACAGATGCCTTTGTGCTGACTGATAAAACACAGAGGATTCTGCAGAGTCATGACTTCTCCTGATTTTATGAGTCATAATGACCTTTATCATCCTACCGACCAGGATCGGAGAGATAATAGGATAATAGGCAGCTTTCAATAGTTGTTAGCCACTCGTTCCCATGGATACCAGACCAATTTCCACGTGAACTTAGGATTTTAATAAGTTCTTCTCAGCCATTTAAAAACTAATTAAAGTGCTTTGGTTGTAAACTAAGCAACAGGTGTTTACAAAGCATTATATTTCAGTGCTTGTATTTTACAGAAGGAAAAAGGTGTTGACCATTAATTTGAAAATTTAATTTGTTTGAAATATGTGATTGAAATAATTTTCATAAATGGCTCTTAATTTTACCTACCATATTATTGATCCTTTAGTCCAGTTATTTATTTCAAATATTATTGTCCATATGTTATGTGAAATATATTTCTTTTATTTTTGTCATTTTCCAATTCACTGAACACACCCTTTCCATTTCAGTTCCTGTGATGATGCATGAAAATGCTTATTAGATATGATTAAAATAAAAGAAAGCTTCATGCTTCAGGTCATGTGTAGGGAACAGAGAAAATTTCCATGGGGAAGATTATTACACACTACAGGATTTCTTTGTAGCTAGTAGGTATTTTTGGACAATTACATTAGTCTGATGCAAGATGAAAATTTCTTAGGAAATATTTTGGAAAAAGGACAAAGTTGCTTAAGGATCAAAAGTCAGATAGTCAGCTGTGCAAGGAATGCCCTTTATTTATGGTGATAATGACATCACCATCAGGAGCCCCTCTTTGAGGCTCACACTGTGTACCTCCGAATGAGAGGAAATTGCAGTATCCCTGGAAATGCCCCATCAAGCCTGGGTACAATAAGCTTCTTTACGTGCTATGACTGTGTCTCTGTTGTGTCTATAAAGTTGCAGACGCTTTGTTTCCGTAATCATAAATAGTTTAAACTGCTGTGAAGTGCTAACACAGCCCAGCCATAATTTGAGAAAGCTACTTTAAATTAATAGGCCAGGAAGGCTTTACTATTTTTTCCTCTCTAAAAAAACCATCTGTAGTAGGAGCTTGCTGCTTAAATATAGTTATATCTAATTAAGTGTAATAGATTAAATATACTTAAAATCTTGAGACTTAATTGCGTGTTTAGTTTCAATGAAAGCTGAAACAAGTGAAGCACGAACTTTCCGTGGTGTTGAACATGGCTGGCGTTAAGCAGTAATTCAGTACTCAGTTAATTCAGTACTCTTCAGTCAGAAACTTCTTTGTTTAGTGTTTCATAGGTAGGTAACAAATAGGAAGTATGATCTTTTTGTGGTGGGAGAAAATGAAAAATATGGCCTATTTTAATTGTTCTGTAAACATGGGGCTCTCTTTTTGCAATCTGGTAGCCAAAGTGCAATATGGTAGGTTTGATTTAGTATTTTTCTGGAGGAAAATGTTAATAAAAAATTCTCTTAGTGAAAAAAAAAAAGATAAATACAACTTTTCTCTAGGGAAGAGTCATGTTTTGACGTTATTAATAGTGATTCACTTATCTCATTGGATTATATGTATTGTTTATTTTATCAGGCTTCTCTGGCAATTGTGTTGGCTGTGGCAAGAAGGGTTTCTGCTACTTTACAGAATTCTCAAATCACATTAATCTTAAACTGACCACCCAGCCCAAGAAACAGAAACACTTAAAGTATTATCTGGTCAGGAATGCACAGGGAGCTCTGACCAAAGGATCTGTAATCTGCTGGAAAGGGGCAGGTAAGATAATGAAGCTGTCTTCCTCGAGCTCTGGTTTCCATCATCCAAGCTTAGCTATCACAGGGACTGGCGTCTGTGTAAAACCTAAGACAGATCAGTTGAAAGAAAGACTCTTTAAAGCTAGGTGATTACTAAAGCAGCTGTAAAAAGCAATTGACTGGCCTAATATGAGGATGGCATGTCTGAAGACACTGGTTCCTTACTTCCAAGTGCTATAGCCTCTAAGTAATTGCTGTGTGAAGTTATCAAATCAAATATGCAGAGAAAAAGCAAATGCTGCTGTTGTCAGGGGATAAGAAGTTTCTTTTTTGTTAAGAATTCAGAGGCCGTCAGTCTTCATCCAGCACCTGCTCAAGCACATTGTTCCAGCTGCCAGAAAGTTCGGGCTTCTCGGGAAGCACCTCCAGCGAGCCGCTCCCCGCAGCAAACCCAAGTGCTCCCGCTGGGACTCCGGAAACAGGTACTGCTCCGAAGGGAAACGACCTGGGTTCCCAACTGCTCTTACTCTTCTCTGCATGTGTATTTGTGTGTACTTGTGCGAATGGGAAGACAAACAAATAAGCATGCTACCACATAAAATAAAGTTGAATAAATTTAGAACGATATTGCAGATAAAGAAAGCAATTATACTTTGAAGGCTTCTCGCTGTCCATTTTTTCCCCTCAGGTTTGTGTATGGAAGGTTAGCAAATAATAAAATAGGTGTTCTGCAGCTTGCTCATAGCTAAGGCAAACCAAAATTCTTTAAAAGTCATTATTTTTAAAGTGGCTGAGAGTAAGGATTACCTTCCTCCAACTGTTGCTTGTCTGGTGCTAAATGACAAATGTTACAGGAACCAGTGTCATTTCAGCTTTTTTTCTGATGTAGTCTGTTCTATATTATGACCAATATCCTCTTTACTGCAGGCATTATATGGGCATCAACTTAAAAGATTCTGAGTTTTTTCTTCTGCTGAGAAAAGTGGCTTTAATATTAAAATAGCCAAACTAATGATCAATATCTGTAACTTTTTTGTATTAAAAATTATTTCTGAAACATTTACTTTTCCATTAGCTTGACAGAAATGAAAGGTGATGGATGATAGGGGCTAGGGTGATCTCTCTCAGCTTCTTCATAATGACAACAGCTCCTAGTGTCTTATGACTGTTACAGAGACTCACACAGGAGAGCTGAGGCACATCTGTTGGTGGTTATATCCTCTCTGTGAGATAGAAGCTGGTTAAATAGTTGTGATCTGGAATACTGATACCTCTCCAGAACAAATCATTATCTCTTTATAATAGCAGATTGGCATTTTTTTAATCAGAGGTTACATATATAAAAAAGCTACATTAATGACAAGCATTTTAGGCTTGAGAAAAACTCTCTTTTCAACGCAGCATAGTTAAAAAGAAGCTTGGAAAGAGGATGTAAAATTGGAATAAAGGCTTAGGAGATTTTTAGTAAATTTTAAACGCTCTCTCTCATACTTTTAGCTGTTTTTTTAGTAAACTTCGTGTAAGATCTAGAGTCCACCCACAAACAAGCTGAAGAATCTGACATGTATTTAATGGCAGAAATGGATTTTACCCAGGCATGTAACTGGGAGTCAGACAGCAATAATCTAGTATGAGATCAGAAGTGGTTTGTTTTATTCAGCACTTCATTCACTCTAAGCAGATCCCTATGGCTCTATTAAAATAAATGATCAACTGATCAGTTTATTGTATCAGCTGGGGATCTTGGCCTAGAAATGTTTAATGTAAATACTTTGTTTTATTTTTGCCAGCTTCAGCCATAGATCATGTCCCTTCAACTACAGTGTTCAGCTCAGCTGTTTATAATGGCAAGGAATCACCTAAACAACAGCTGGTGAAAAATAACCTGTCTGCTCTGACAAGACCTTCGGTGTTAGGTATTTATATAGATGTGTTATTTAATAACCTTTAACTCTGGATTCCATTGGTATAATAGAATACTTATTCAACAAATGGTATCATGATTGTAATTCCCTGTATGAATAGAAATTACTATTCCCTTCCAAGTCCTTTCTGACCATAACGCTGTTTTCTATGTTAATTTTCAGAATTTTTGTAAATGTAAATGAAATGTAAATTTCAGAAAATTTCCCTCTTTTTATAAGTTTTCAGCCATAGCTTTTTTATAGTTCAGATTATTAATAGGAAGTTTTTCATTATATTTACAGTTCACTCATTTAACGGAAGTACAGACTAGATTTTTAATCCAGGTTCTTAAAGAATGTGTCAGTTTCCATCAGTATCACCAACAGGTTTAGTGAAAGAAATTAAGAAAGATTTGTATGTAATCACTCATAAGATAATTCCTATGTTGCAGTTCACCTTGAGATGAAGCACCAGACTTTTGACAACCGTCTCCAAATTAAAGAAACTGTTCTCACTGCACCATTATTATAATGATTTGTGCTAATTGTTTTCTGTCACAAACTATATTCTGTGTCAATGGCTTGTTTAAGCAAGAAAGTTAGTCTTCACGATGTCTAGAAACATGGCATAGCTCTGCTTTAGAAGAAGTTTTCCCAGGTTTCCCTGCTGGCATCACAGCCAAATTATTTTTTTCTGCCCATTTGGGTTCTTGATCTCTTTTGTCCATGCAGCAACATATTCTTGCCAATTCATTTCAGATAGATTGCTTTCACTTATCAGCATATCTGCAGGAAAGAGCATGGCATTTTCAAACAAAAAATTATTTGTATTACGCTACCTTGTGACTTTTGTCATAGCGTGCCGGGAAACTCAACACGTGGTTAAATGCTGCCCTCACCTGGTAAAAGCCTCAAAGACAAAGTAATCTTTGAAACCTTGTAGGGTTCTTCTACAAGTGAACAATCTTATTCTAGATCTGAAGACTTCAGGTTTACTTTTAATTTTAATATCTTTTGAAATATTAAAGCCTCCTTTTTATATAAGTTTCTTACTCTATCTTAAATTTTATCTGGGACTAATGCTTCTGGCAGGAGATACTGCCCAGCCAGTCTGAGGTAGCATTGTGATCTCTGCATAGCCATGTCCAGAAATAGAAATAGCTCAATCCTGCAAGATCCTGAGCAATAGCTGGACGACAGTTGACTCTCGGTAATTAGAAATACTTGATGTTAGTGGAAGCTCACCATTCCAGGAGTTTGCAGGAGTGCACAAGAAGATTCAAGAAATTAATGAAATAAAATTCAAGAAATTAATCATCAGGAGCTCCTAGAAAAACTGTGAGAAAGTTCTGTTCTTGCAGACAAAGCTGCTGGAGCTACATGTGTACACAAGGAAAGTGCAGAAGTAATTTTCTAGGAGTTAATATGGAATAACATAAACCCAAAGATGGTAGCCAGCAAGAAACGGCAAAAATCCTGTAAATGGGAAAATTGTTGAAAAGAACTCAGATCTTTATTAACATTACCCTGAAACTCTTGAAAACTTTATTTTGCAGTAAGTTACACAAAACACTCTGTCATGTTTTCAGAAAGAAAAGGAGCAAAATTCCCAGTGTTGCCCTCAAGATTTTAATACTTGCAAACATTCTTAGTACATCTCATTTTTGCTACGTTTCCTTCTTACTACATTATTCTTAATACAGAGTAAAAACTGGTATAAAAAAAAATGAAGTCTACCTAGATAATCAAGAGTTCTCTGCAACAGAAATTTAAGCAGGACATAGGAAAGTAAAATAAAAAAAAATTATATTAATAGATTTGACCCTACCATAGTACTTAATGCACACATTCAATCTATCAAAACTTACTGAATTGTTATGCACATAACTGAATACATTTTATTCTAATACTTTTTTGAAATATTACTGCTATTCAGGTGCTTTACCAAATTCAGGGCCTCCAAAAAAGCGCCATAAAGGTTGGTCACCAGAATCTCCATCATCTACTGAAACTTGGAACTTGCAGCTCAACCCACAGGCTCCAAACAGAATTAAAAATGGTAAGCTATACCCAGGGTAATGATAATGTTTGTTTCATTATTCAGAAAATAATGAGGGAAAGAGTCAATATTGTAAAGATGCATGCATGTTTGCACTAGAGTTTGAAAGGTGTTTGATACCAACATGATCCCCTAGATTTAGAGGCTCCATTTCCATTTATTTCTTTTTGAGGCTCTGAACTTAACTCTCATTAGGATCCAGTCACTGAGTATTGCTAATAAATCCCAAGAGATGCCTGTGTCCATCTTTAGACACTGAAACACCTTTAGGATATTAAAATTAGTGTCATAACTCAGGTCACAGTACTATTAATTTTTTCAATTATTTGTCAGTGCTCTTGGAACTTGGATTTTATAGTCTAGAGACTATAGTGACATGCAGTGAAATAAACTTGCTTTCCCCAAAATGTTTTCTTTTAATATGCTATTGTTTAAATTAAAATTACTGTACAGAAGTTACAATTGGGCAACATTAAATCTTATATTTTTCTTTTTTGCTATAACAAGAAAACTTGTTTAGAAGCAGAGAAACTAAATATGTCTTAAAGAACACACAAATCTAACTATTTGTGCATTGATATCACATAAGTCTCTGTATTCTTGCATTCATACCTGTAACTGTTTGTTTATAAACACTTCAAAATCTTTAGATGCATGTGTCATGTTCAAGTCACAACAATAATTAGTCCTCCAAGAAGTTAGTGTAATACTATGGTTGAAATAACAGCTCATAGAATGTGTGATATAAACATAAAAAGCATTTAACACTAATATCAAATGTGAGGATGAGGTGATGTTGGATAACTTTATTAGTCTAAATAAAGTCTTTATTAAGTCTAATCATAATTAGACTTAACTCCAGTAACAACATGTCTAAAATCTTAGATGGAGGAAGTCTATCATCTTTACCACATTCTGCTTTGGTGGGGCCAGCCTCATCTCCGATGGTGGGCTCAGGAGAACCGGTCTCAGTTCCTGACAACTTGCTGAAAATCTGTAAAGCAAAGCCAGTTATTTTTAAAGGTAAAAACCCCAATCCCCCAACAAGACCTTATATCTTTTTTGTAAGAGATGTAAAGACCCATCCTACTGCTAAACACTGCTGAAGCTTTCAGTTTTAAAAAGTTTACTATTAAAACTGTTTAATGCATACATGGAAAATTATGAAATTAATGTGAAGTGTATCAACATTGTTTATTTTATAGGTCATGGAAACTTCCCATATCTTTGTGGGAACATTAATGATGTGATAGTGAGTCCTTTGTTGTACACCTGTTACAGAAATTCCCAGTCTTTATCTAGAGCATATGAACAGTACGGCGCCTCTACCATACAGCCTATTTCTGAGGAAATGCAGCTCCTACTGACTGTCTACTACCTTGTTCAACTAGGTATGATTATTTTACATCCAGATAGACTGCAATGAATATATTACATGCTGGCAAATGAGAAAGGGAATACTAGGGCAGGATAATATTTTATATATATCAGTCTTAGGACATGTGATATTAAAAAATTTCATTGTGATAATTCAGCCTTCCAGTACCTGAAAGGTGCCTATAAGAAAGCTGGGGAAGAACTGATCACAAGGACGTGTAGCAATAGGATGAGGGTAATGGCTTTAAACTAGAAAAGGGTAGATTTAGGTTGGATATTAGGAAAAAGTTCTTCAATACAAGGGTGGTAGATCATTGGAACAGGTTGCCCAGGGAGACAGTGGAGGCCCCATCCCTGGAGATATTAAAGGTCAGGCTTGATGGGGCTCTGAGAAACCTGCTCTCGTGAAAATGTCCCTGCTGACGGCAGGAGGGTTGGACTAGATGGCCTTTGAGGGTCCCTTCCAACCCAATAAATTCTATGATTCTATGATAATGAAACAAAACTAAATAATTATTTATTGAAGACCAGACAGATTGAAATACAATGATACAAAGTTCATATTCTCCTATGATCTAGGACCTCACCAACTAAAAATAAAAAAAGGAAAAGAGAGTAATTCATTGCTCTTGCATACGGCCTATGGTTTAGAAATTGTATTATGCTGATATAGGCAGCAGTCAATCTTTTAAGTATTTCTAATTACTGATGCTCAGGTTCCAGTTAGGGTGGCTTTACCTGAGTATCACAAAGACACTTCAAAATGAAAAACTGGGTTAACATCTGCTAGGGGCAATAGAGTAATGCATGCATAAATCTGAAACAAGATATCTATTTAAAAAAGTAAGTTATTTTGAAAAAAAAAAGTGTTAACTCAACAGTTCTGTTTAATTGTTTCATAATACTTTCCTTTTAATTTTTTTTTTTAGCCTCAGACCAGGTCCCTTTGATTGAGGATTTGGAACAAATATTCATGCGTTCGTGGCGGGAGTCTCACCTGTCTGAAATCCGTCAGTACCAGCAGGCTATCCCACAAGCCTTTCCCCAGGTGCCCAGCCAGATCGCTCCAGTGACTTCAGCCCAGCTGCCCTGGCTGGCAGGCCTCGCAGCTAGCTCCTGTAACGATAGTGTCCACATCATCGAGTGCAGCTACTCTCTGGCTGAGGGGCTTTCAGAAATGTTTAAGCTGCTCATTGAAGGAAAATTACTAAAGACAAACTATGTGGTGATCATATGTGCCAGTAGAAATCGGGCCATTGATTCCTGCATTGTGATTACAGGTAAGATCCCAAGGGTGTGTCTCCAGGCAAAAGAGAGTAATTCAATGCTATGAAGAGTTTGGTGGAGTTTCAATAAGCTGCCTCAGAAAGCAGAGCTTTGACCAACAAGTCAACCCAAGTTGACACTGCACAGTTGAGTCTCTCCCCAGCAAATCACATTCTGCCTGTGTTACCCGTTTTCTCACCAAGGCATCCCAGACAATACTACAACAAACAAATAATGATGAGTTACAGCTCACATAGTGTATAAAGCTCTCCTGCCTGTGTGATTGGGATATTACTGTGGAAAGAGGACTAAATATTTTCTTAGCTTCTAAAAGATGGTCTTTCAGTGTCGTTCCCGTTGACCTGTTGAGGGCTACGCTGATAATTAAATAAATTATTTGAATAGCCATTCAAAGATTCATTATGAGTGCAATTGACAATTCTTTTGACTATTTATATGCTCTTTTTATATACTGCATCAACAAATATTCCTAAACTGGGAAAGAAGCACAAAGAATTATAAAACATGAATCTATCTCACAGGTATCTGGTGCATACGTGTATAGGAAAGAGAAAAGACTAATCTCTGCCATTTTTTTATGTGGCATTAATTTAGCTGAGTAGTATTTTTGTTATGACTTAGAACATTTTTAACTTTATTTTGAAGTGCTTTCAAAATTACTCTTTTGTCTTTTAGGAAAGTATCAGGCAAGAGTTCTGTCTGAGAGCATGCTCACTCCTTCAGACTACCAAAAAGAAGTTAACTATCAGCTGGTCACTGGGAAAGTGGAAACTCTGGGGTCCTTCTTTAGCACACTCTGCCCAGGTACCAAACAGGTTATAAAGAAGTGTGTTGCCAAGTCCCTGAAACTTTTAAGTCAGCGAAAATAGGTGTGCTCATTACCTTTCCAGAAGCAAGATATTATTAGAAAAAATTAAAAAATGCAGGACAAAGTTGTTAAAGTACATTTGCATTGAAATTCTTCCTAAAAGCATCAGTTTCTAAAATCCCTCAGTTTCATAATAACATGCCAGCAAATAGCTGAGCACATTATTTTTGGCTATGCAAATCCATCCATATATGATGCAAGTCCATATCCATATGAATGTATAAATTATTTTGCCCTAGGCACATAATTCATTTAGACTATGATAGAAAAGCGTTATCAAAAGAAGGATCAGTCCTTCCTATTTACCATACTGTGAACTTGATCATGATGCATGGGAAAGAGAGGAAAATTGGAGAGAGCCAGGGTTACTGGATCATTATTTAACTGAGTATACTGAGGATTACTAGAGTCAGGATTATCTGCAGATAGATCCAGCCACATGGAAAGTTAAATTGTATGACACAGCTAGAGCACATGCAGCATCTTTGTCAGCATTAATGGGATGTCACAGTCCCTTTTGCCATTCATATCATGTTGGTAAATCTGTACTGAGATCACAGGAACTTTTCTGAATGTGTCATGGTATTTTGAATGGTCACTTAAGAGAAACTAATTTCCTTGAACGTGTAGTTATGATAGTGTTTGTGCTCTCAGTATCTTCAAAGTATGGTTCTCAAAGTGACTTTTGCTATATGTATTGTTTGAATAGAACAAGTAAATGAGCATCCTAAAAATAGTTGCCACCTATATCCACTGGATTGCACTTCACAGGGCAGACCCTGCCTTTCTGCACTCAAACATGTTCAAACATCTCTTCAACTGCTGAGAAAATACTAAATACTCAGGACAGGCATATTGTATTCTCTCCATAGCTTTCACCTGTAACCAGGGCCCCTGCTAAAAAGGATATATTTGCAGATATAGTTCAATAAAACCTTGCTTGCTTCAGCATTGTGTGTAGCTACAAAACCCTTATTTGTCTTTCAGCTTTATAGGGAATTGTTTTCTTTCTGTCTCTCAAAAATGTTAAAGATTTAAAAATATTTATTAGATTTTCCAAAGCTTCTGTAATCCTTATTAGTGAACAGTACAGCTCCATGGTCTGAACATAAACTAAGCCAGTTTCATGTCTCTGTGGTTGCTGATTTGCATCAGGCCTTGAGGCTAGTTTTTTACCATCCTCCATAAATGCCCTAGGCAGTGATCTACAGAGCTGGTCTGTCATTCCCTGGCCTGATTTATTAGTGATATGCTGCAAAAACAGATGCAATAGAAAATAACAAGAGGATTCCTGTATAAAACAGCCATCAAGCCAAGGGCAGGATGACTAGCTAACATATACAAAGCTCTAAGATCTGCAAAACAAAATCAGTATGAAATGCAGGTCTTATTAACATGGATATTTATTCCACTGTTGCTTCAATTTGATAGAGGGTGACATTGATCTTTTGCTGGAGAAATTTTCTCAGGAAAACCAAGGGCACATCTCTTCTTCAGTTTCTGCTGCAGTGAATAAACCAACAGCACTGAATGGAAATGGAACAACTGTGTGTACAAGTAAGTAAGGAGGATTTTCTAAAAAGGTAAGAGAGACCATATTTCTGAGTGTGCACTTAGAACCATAAGAGTCCTAGGCTCCAGAAGGCAAAGGTCCTGAGATAAACAACAACTCATGTCTTAGGGTATTCAGATTTACACTGATGGATTCTCTGCTTCATTCCACTGGATATTGTAGTCTTTGGAGCTCTTAAGTCTTACTTCTGTGGTAGCAGAATGCTATTGCATAAGTTCACTTTCATCTCTCAGACATTTAAGAGAATTATAGGACCAAAAAGCCCAAATGCAGAAAGATCTCTTTGCATATTCATAGAATCATAGAATCATAAAATCATAGAATCATAGAATCATAGAATCATAGAATGGTTTGCGTTGGAAGGGCCCTTAAAGATCATCCAGTTCCAACTCCGCTGCCATGGCAGGGACACCTTCCACTAGACCAGGTTGTTCAAAGCCTCATCCAACCTGGCCTTAAACATTTCCAGGGAGGGGACATCCACAGCTTCTCTGGGCAACCTGTGCCAGTGTCTCACCACCCTCACAGGAAAGAGTTTCTTCCTCATATCTAATCTAAACCTCCCCTCTTCCAGTTTAGAGCCATTTTCCCTTGTTCTACCTGCCCTTGTAAAAAGTCCCTCCCCAGCCTATATTCCATATAGTTTTTTCCAAACTTGACCTCCTGTTCATAGTCAAAGTATCTTAAAGAGTAGAACAGTCATTCTTTGCCAGACTCCAACATTTTGCATTACGTTAGATTTTGGGCATATATCTAAACTGAATTTTGTCTTTTTGCAGGTTATGAGATTGAACGACACCAGATTCGTCCATTCCAGCTAGCAGTGGCTCAGAAATTGCTGTCTCATATTTGCTCAATTGCTGACTCCAGCACTCAAAATCTTGATTTGGGTTCCTTTGAGAAAATTGATTTCTTGATTTGTGTTCCACCCTCCGAAGTGACTTATCAGCAGACTTTGTTTCATCTCTGGCACTCAGGTGATCATTAGTTAGCTTTATTTTAGATTTGTAGGAAATTGTTAAATGCATTTTTATCTGGAAACACTGACATTTGTTTCATTTCTTTAGGTATTTTATTAGAACTTGGATTAGAAAAGGAACATCTTACAAAACAGAGGGTGGAACAGTATGTTATGAAACTAGATGCAGAAGCCCAAATTAAATTCAAAGTCTTTTTACAAAACTCTATGCAGAATCCACATACACTGTTTGTCCTAATCCATGATCATGCACACTGGGATTTAATGAGGTAGGAAAACTGTAACTTGATTTTAGATAAATTATTGTTTGCATTAGCTTTCAAGTACAGGTTTCTGATTTATCCTTTCCTTCATCTTTCTGTTTGCATCCTTCTGCTAACTCTAACCATGTGTTCAGTAAACATGTTTTCTTTTAAGGTCCTTCATGATTTATTCTTATCCTGCTTATTATTTTAAGCCTCAGTGGAACATTTCTGCTTTCCTTGCTCACCATTCTTATCTTCTTTCAGCCACAGCTATTTTTTTTTTTTGGCTGGTTGTCATTTGTTCAAAGGAAAGCTTCCTGTGAAAGTACACAGAGCTCATTATCCTCCATCAGTGTCCTCTGGGCTGTAAAACATGCAAAAACCCTCCACAGTGAGTTGACAACTAGTGAGTCAACACTGCTGTTTATTTTTTTAACTGATTGGAAATTTTCCAGTACAATGTTTTTTCAATCTGGAATCACTGATTTGTAAGAACTGAAAGCTTCTGTGAGTACATAGTAATGTCAGGTAGACTTCTCAGGGAAGCAGAGAGGTTTCTTTCCAATGTTTACCAAGTTCCCCATCAGCTCACTCGTGTAACTCATTGCTTCCCAACAATCTGCCTGCTGAGAAGTTGGGCTGCTTTTGCTTTCTGGCTTCTGAGACACTGGAGAACATGGGGAACATACTGAATTCCAGAAACACCAACATATTCAGACTTTGGGAGCACAGTAGTGTTTCTGAAACCAAAAACTATGGGATCTTGCTTGTGAATGAAATGACAAGGTCTTGTCTTTCACACTTTTTAAGAATGATGATTTGCACCAAAACCTTATTTTTGCATGTGAGAGTTTCCTGTTCAACTCCTTGATATCTTAGGAACTTACATGACTTATTAGAGCTGTCACAGCCTTTAAGGCATTTATTCGTACAGCACCCTTCAGTGGTAGGGAAGTACCTGTATTGCTGCTTAACTCTGATACTTTTATGTAATACAGATGTATAAGTGACAAATACTGAAGTGACTATTCTGCACAGCAGGATTTATGCCACCTAACTAAAGTCAGTCAGATGAGGTACCTAAAACAGGAGTGTAATTGCCTGGGATTGCTAGGCAATCATAGTCACAACAGACATGGGCATCTCTGAGGACTGACTCAGATCATGGGTGCACACAACCAGTTTCTGGAGTTACTTATCTCTCTGCTGGTAGCAGAAGGAGCTTGCAGTGACTAGGCTTGTAATTTAGTCACTGCAGATAACTCCCAAAAATTAAATAGCATGAATTTGGACTGAAGTTTTACACTGGGGCGAGGAATTGGCTGTAGGTGTTCAATGATACTGACATTTGCCCTAATAATTTATTATTTATCCCTTTCATAATTGCTCTATCACAGGTAGTTTCCCTCTGTTTTTCTATCATATTTACTTACTGTCTGTCATTTTCTATCTTGATTTTTGTAGGTAAGAATTACATTTTCTTAAAGGCAGCACTAACAATCTGACCAAAGTTACTACAGGACTATGCATCTATTGATAACTGCCAAAACTTCAGCTTCCTTTCATCTTTTATCCCTCATATTCTGGTAACTGTAAGGGACTGGTAAATTGCTAGCTAGGGAGCTTGTCAGACTTACAGAAATTTTCAGCTGCAGTGAAATAATTTGCATTATTCTCCCATCCTTCTTTGCAACAAAAGCAGAGCAAAGAATAGAATCCTAAGTTCATTGTACGTGTTTAACTTTGATTCCACATCCAGGTTAAAGCTTTTCTGCTGACACCAGTGTTCCCTTGTGCTGATCACTTTGGCGATCTTTGGGTTTCTTTTTTTGCAGTGCTATGCATAGCCTTTATCCTCAAACAGAACTGTCTACAGGACTCGTTGATAGACTGTTGAACTGCAGGGAGGTGAAAGAGGCGCCAAATATTGTGACCCTGCATGTGACTTCCTTCCCCTATGCGCTGCAGACACAGCATACTCATATCAGCCCTTACAATGAGATCCACTGGCCTTCTTCATACAGCAATGTAAGATGGATGCTTTGAAGTGCTTTTGTGAGCTTTCCATAAGTTATTTTACATTTACATACTTCACAAAACCATGGAGGCGTCATGATTTTTTGTAAACAAGAATGACCTTTGCATGTCATCTTTTTCTTGTTCAGTCTGTGGCAAGTTCTTATTCTCTTTGCTTATCCCATAATTTCTTGCTTTTTTTTCTTTATTTCTTTTATATCTTCTATAAACTGTAGCAGCTCTGGTAAAAATCTTTGAGCTACATAAATGAAAACCATCTGAAAATCTGTCTCTAGTGCATTACTGCATAAATATGTGTACATACATGGATTTTCTTCATATGTGTGCATATTTATTCCATACATAGCTGTGTACATGTATATGTGGGGAAAGAGAATGAGAGAGAGAAACAAACAAGGAAAGACTGGGTCAAACTTCTGTTCTCAAAAAAATTAATTCTGTTTCTCCCCTTGTTTTAATACATCTGAGTAGATGTATGCTTATTAGAGAATGTGATTGCAAATATATGAGATACCAATAATTAATCAATTTTAAATGAATAATTGAGGGAGTTTACCATTATACTTTTATTTCCTCATTTGCTTTAGGGTGTAGATTTGTACCATGAAAACAAGAAATACTTTGGACTGTCAGAATTCATTGAGTCCACCCTCTCTGGACATAGTATTCCACTGCTTCGGTACGACAGCTCTTTTGAAGCAATGGTGATGGCTTTGGGAAAGAGGTATGGTACCCTCCTTTAACACAGGAAGTTTAGGAGGTGTGTTCTAGTCACTTGAGTTACTAGCTAGAAACCTGGTTCTTGAGGTTTTTGGTTTTTTTCTCACTATCCCACAAGTCAGCTTGTCAGTGTATGCAAGAGGGTTTCAGTCATTGTTATTTTCCCCTTCCATCTTTTTTATATATATTTGACCTATAATCTGATCAGTCTAGGATGACACTTACTATAAACAAGCACACTGTTTAGCCCAATTTAGAGTGTGTTCTTTTTGTGACCAGTAACTGCTTCTATATTATAATAATCTACCGTTGCATAATCATGTAATTTCAAATATGTTATTACTTTTGTTCAGTGTTATCACTTGTTGACCCTGGCTGATTTTGATGTGTAGAATTTGTGTATACTGCCCTTGGACCACAAAGAGAAGTAGATATATCAGGGTGGTTTGTACACTTAAATCAGTGATAAAAACTTTAGAGCATCATCAGAGCTGGAAAATACATCACTCAAGTTTTCCTTGGTCCTTGTGGAGCAAGTTTAGAATCACTGCACAAGAGTGGTGACACATTCTGTGCATGCGTGCAGCTGTGGATGGACTCTTTGGGGTCTGTAAGAAGAATGAGACAGGACAAGTGAAAACTTGTGAATTTGTATTGTTAGGTGGGAGACTGAGCACATCCCCACTTAGCTGCTGGGCCTTGCTACAGGGCTTTGGAGCTCTGATCAGACATATCAGGCACTTTCCTGAGCATTCCCCTTTTCACTGTGCACCTGGGTTTCATTTCTGTGAAAGTGAAAGCACAGGAAGCTATTGCATATCCATGTCTCTCCCTCCCATAGACTGGGGACTGAGACAGGGTGTACCTGGGTTTGGGAAATTGGAGTGCTCACTGCATGCTGCCTACATATTCAGTCCTCTTGGAAATAAGAGTGAGTTGGTTCAGGGCTTCAGTAAGAAAACGAGAGAAACATCCCACTCTCCCTCCTGCCCCTTAAGAATAACACATAATGAAGAATAAGATTCTCATTGATATGAGAATATAGTTTTGGTTGATGATATTCCTAAGTGCCTTAGCAAATATTCTGTGATAAATTTTGTAACAGCAGTAAAGTCTTGGTAACTTAAAGTGATGTAACCTTACTTGACTGCTTACTTAATAAATCTTTGCTAAGAAATAGAGACAACATCAGTTCCAATTGTGAAATGTTGCCTTGCAAAGACTATCCAACTGCAAGTGGGTGAGATTCTGCTATATAGTAGGTATGAAGTATTCTTTACAGGAGAAAATCCTGAGTTTACTATATTTTTGTAAAAATTAGCTTTTTCACTTTAGCCTTTAATACTTCACAATTTAATTCACCGTTTATTTCAGGTTCCCCAGATTACACAGTGCAGTGATAAGGACTTTTGTCCTCATACAACACTACTCTGCAGCTATGATGGCAGTGTGTGGTCTTTCTCAGATGAAGAATTACACCTCAGTTGAAACTCTGGAAATCACACAAAACCTAATAAACTCTTCAAGACAATGTCCTAGTGGTCATGGCCTCATGGTAGTGTTGAGAATTCCATGTACTCCGCTGGCTGCAGTGGCATATGAACGTCTGTCTAATGTAAGGGAAAGACTAGCCCTTGAAGATAACTTTGAAATAATCTTGGGAAATCCTAATTCTGGAATCACAATAGGGAAGCACTTTGTGGAGCAACTAAAGGTAACTTGCAGAATGGCATATACTGGGAAGCTTCATTAGATGGGTAGGTGGGGAGACTTTACTGATGAGACTTGTGACCGTGAGCTGAAGTGCGGGTCTTACTAGTAAAAATAAAAGCTAACATAAGGAACATAACTTTTATCTTTTAAATATACTGTCTGTGACACCTCTACTATCCTATCTCTGGTTAATACTGAGTGGAGTGTTAGCTAGTGTGGTTAGAACTTGACTTCCAGCAGCACCTCTCCCAAATAGGTGAACTGCTTTTATCTACAAGGACCATGAGCAATAAGGAAAAAAGCCAAATAAAATTGTCAGTTTAAGCAGAATTTTCTCACAAAATCGTCACAGTACAAAAAGATTTTATAAAGTGACCAGTTGAGAGTTATATTATTCATGTCACCAGCAGGTGGCATGAAGGCACCGAATGTGATGGTAGTGATGGGTCCTAGAGCACCCTGGCATTCCAGCTCAGAAATTTATGCTTTCTGGGCCATGTGTTGGTTTATGGATTAATTTATGTCCTCTAGGTCCAAAGTCGTGGGTTACCTGTTTAATGAAAGCCTCTGATACTGCCTTGCTTTTCATAAAATTACCACCACCTGATCCCCAAAACAAAAATGTATTTGCATTCTAGGACGGTGTAGTACATATATGGTACACACTGTGTACTGTGCCTGATTCAATACATGCTTGATGAAGTCATTTGAGATCCAAGGCCTAATGCCAATCTCATTCTGCTATAAATCAGGCATAACTTATTCTGGAAAATCAGTATGAGTTCTGAATCACACCCTGAGTTTCTTCTCTGGCATGTGTAATAGGGGTACATGTACGAATGTCAGAGGCTGAGTTGTCATACTGTTGGTCCTACTGTGTACTCCTTATCTGTAGATCTGTCTTATAGCAAAGAGGACTGGCTGATGTCAGTAAAGCAGTATAGCTGGTCAAAAAATAGATCTAATTATTAAACGTCTCATGAAGTTATCAGGAAAATGAATAGCTTTGGGGGAGAGCAGAAGACTTCAGAGGGCAGCAAGGGAGGACAGTGGTACATGTGTGTTGAACACTTTCGGCTTTTCTCTGTTCCTCTAAGGTGAAAAAGTCTTGTTCCTGGCTCATTTTCTTCCTTGGACTCAGACATACATATGTTATCTGCCACTAGAAGCAACCCTCAATACCCTGCTCTCCCCCAAAGCTCCATTATTGTCCATTGTACCATATCCACTCTACCTGTCTATGCCCTGGCCTCAGTGCCATGCAGCTGGGAAGCTGGGGGGCCTTTCAGACTGGAACATACTGTCCCAATCTCCTCAGACTTACAGCAGGCAGATTGCTACCTGTACTGCTCTAGGAATTGTGCAATCTACCTGTGTTGAAATTGGCTCTGCTCTGTGGCTTCCCTTGGTGAAACTTCCATCCACTATTCAAATTGATTCCTTTAATGGTTGATAATATATATATATATATATCTATATATATATCTGTATTTTTATTTGTACCATATAGATATGTCCAACAGTGTTTCTTACCTTAAACAGATCTGGCAGAAAATTGAAGATGTAGATTGGAGGCCACAGACCTACTTGGAATTGGAAGGTTTGCCTTGTATATTGATATTTAGTGGTATGGATCCACAAGGAGAGTCTTTGCCACGGTAAGAAGATCCAGTATTTTCTCAGCAGCAGTTTTTTATCCATTGCTTACCAAATGGCTAAAGATGTGTTATTAATTGTGGGAGAAGAAAACAGATTTCAGTGTCAAGATGTTTCTTTTCCATTTTTTTGGCAGTTTTTATATCATAAATACAAACACAATATTGTTAATAATAATCTTCTGTTTATAGCATATAAGATATAAATAGCTCAGAAAATATGGGAGTTGTCTCATTTTAGAGGAGAGAATAAAGGTATGTAAAAAAAAAAAAGTATAGCTACTTTAGATACCTTAGAGTAGCTGAGGTGTTGGCATGATGCTAGTGTATGTGCTACAGGATGTGTGGAGAGATCAGTGCCTTCTGGAATGGCAGTTGGAAGCCAGACAGGATGCCCTGGGGCACTAAATGCTTTTGTATGTTCAGCTGAATCCCATTCTGTGTGTGAGTCTTAGAACTCAAATTATTATTCTTTTTCTTATGCTGATGCTAATGCTCAGTGGACTGGATTAAGAAAAAGAAAAGTCTGTACACCATCGTGGTAAACTTATTAAGCACAAAAGATATACTGTGCTTTATCTTATCTGTAGTTTAAGCAGATCAGGAAAAAAATCTCCTTTAGCTATGTTTGTAAAATAAATAAGGGAGTAGATTACAGTGAGTTTTCATATTAACCCGTTTTGTTTCTCTCTAGATCACTGAGATACTGTGACCTACGTTTAATAAATTCATCTTCTTTGGTAAGGACAACCTTGGAGCAAGAACTTGGTTTGGCAGCATACTTTGTGAGCTCAGAAATTCACACAGAGAAAGCAGTTGTGAATGATGTGTTAGAAAGTGACCCAGAGAAACTAAGCAGCACTGATAATGAAGATGAAGAAATAGCGATGGAAGGTACTATTAGTAGTGATAATAAAAGAAGCTGTAAAATAAATGAATTGTAGTAGAAAAAGCAGGATTGCATGGACACCCACTCAGTGAGCGTTTCTGGAGTTAGACTGACTAAGTGAACTCTGCTCCTCACTTCTACTTCATCTCATTGAACCTGTGTTTTCTCACCCTCCATGCCCGGGGACTGCTGCTGCTGCAGCTTTTTAATCTCTTGCAGTCCTGCTGCTGCATCTGTTCTCTCTCTCTCTGTTTTTTGTCTCCTTTCTCTCCCCTCTCTCCCTCCCTCCTTGGCCCCGTATGTTCTGGCAGCCACAAAGTGGAGCTTGAGTGAGTACACCCAGTGATGCTCTCTGCTCGCAGTGCTGTGCTGCATTGCCCTCCCTGCAGCAGGGAAGTGTGTGCTTTGCCCTCTGGGAAGGAGTGACCTGATCCCTTCCCTCACAGCAGGGGCAACACCACCTAAACTGTCCCTGACTGATGCTACCGAGCCTGTGCTTACATACTGACAGTGATGAAGATTCCTCCTGGGGAAACTCTATATAGTACAGCTGAGCAATCTCTAGTTTGTAAGGTGTTAAAGAGTGTGGCTAGAAAAATGTATATGAACACAGTAACTTCTGAGTCCTCCTTGAAAATGTCCATTAATTGAAACTGATGGGGTAGAGTTGATGAATTATCATTTCTTAAGAGAGCAATTAAGAACATACAAATGTGTAAACAAACAGCAATAGTTTACCCAGGAAATGCTGGGAGTTTTTTTGAGTTATAGTTGATGGGCATTATCAGTTATCACTAAGTTCTTTACATTTTTCTTTATTGTCTGCTGTGCCTTGTAACTGTATAAAACAGAAGATTTTTGTCCCTGTAGGTTATTTAAATCTCAAACTGCTTGCCTTAATTTCCCCTTCTACACTATGAGGAGGAAGAGAGCTGGTTACTCTTCACCTATTATGTTCTTACTCATTGATAATAAGGATAGCAGAACAAACAGAACAGAAGTATTTACTTTAATCAAATAAGTACTTTTCATACAGTAATGAAGTACCTGAGGTCATTTTCAGACTTTCTACAAGAGAGGCCTACTTCAGAGGTGATGAGTACTTCTGTCCATTTAAGTTGAAGCATGCTGAGACTGTATGTGATCTAAGTCAAATGGGCACCAAAATTGTTAGGTGTCTAAACTGTAAGGCTGCTTTCCTAGTCTATGAAGCATGGTATGCTTCTTCAGAGTCCAATTCAGAACACCTGAGATAGACTTGCAGTCTAAGTTTTCTGCTGACAGTGTTTATGTCTCTGCTTGTCATGGTAAAACTGTGCAGAAACACGCATTTTTGCTTATATGCCTAAGTTAGGAACCTCAAGTGAATATCCTTGGTGGATATTTTCATCACCAAAAGCTGAGATATTATTTGACCATAAAAATATAATGTAAGGCGTAGGAGTTAATTTCATAACATACTGACAAAACAGAGCTTGTTGCTTGTTGTTTTCCCTGACACTAGATTAGTGAGGAAAGTAAGACATGGGTAGAATGAGAAAACATGGTTGAGACATACCTAGAAATTACCAGGTCCTGGCTGCAGCATTGATTTTGTGAAGCTATTACAGCTCAGTATAGTTAGATTAGACGATAGGCTGATCCAATATTGCATGGTAGGATCAGATACTCTCCATACTGAAAACAGTGTCTGAGGATAAAACCCACACAAACTCTTGTGTACTTTTCCTTACTTTGACAATGTAGCTGTGCCTTCTTACTGGCTTACTTAAACTATGGTTGTTTTTGTTCTCCCTTACTACCATTCATGAAACAGGTTCTACTTCAGAAAAGAGAAGTCCTATGAAAAGAGAAAGATCTCGTTCCCATGACTCTGCATCTTCATCTCTCTCTTCAAAAGCTTCCAGTAAGAACTTAAGATCATCTCTCTTAAGTTGCATTTAGGACATAAAAGAGACCTTTTATTCATCTTAATAGATAAATAATAAAAGGCATAAATCACTAAAGTGATAAAGTCATAAGGCCTATTTTAATAGGAACACTAAAGATAAGTTTGAAAAAAAAAAGGATTAGACTTCTGAAATATAAGAAATAGGATCTTTTCTTGCGTGAAAAATAATCATAGGGTGGTGTGCCTAAACCAGGCACTTCTTTAATATGTGCCACTGAGGCATGAATTCTCAGTTAGTACCATGGTGGCGGAGTACATTCACTGAATCTATGACAATTTATGAAAAAGAAAACATGCTTCACATTTTTTAAAGATCTTTAAAAAATCTGTAAGAGAAAAAGCATGATAATTCTCATTGGTACTTTTACCTTTTTGTTTTGGCTCTGGAATGTTCACTCATTAATTTTGCTGTTTGAAAGCCCTCTTAAAAGTGGATAATTTTAAAAATCTTTGGTTCCTTTTTAATCTGCAGACTGATGTAGAAAGCATGGGAAAATGCTGAGAACTACTACAGCTCTTTTGTCTGATAAGTTTATTTGCATGCTTTTTATGCAGATAATACTAAGAGAAGAATTGAATAAAAGTGTGGAATAGAAATTTTACCATAACTTCCTAGAGGTTTCAATCTCATGCAGCTTTTTAAAACATTGATTTTTGTCAGTGACAGTAAATTCTTTTTGGTATAATTGTAATTTTCAACATGATGACATGCATATTTGGCACATGATTTCTTTTCTACAGGCACAGTGGTGGTTACAAAAGGAAAAAAAAGCTTGTAAACTTTTGGCTGAGCTTAATCAACACTTTAATTTTCAAAATTTTTTGTGTTCTTTAAAGTAGAGCTGCTCATCAGTTCCACAGTGTCTGTGTGGCCTGCCTGTGGCTTTGTGGCTTCGATTTGCTTGTAGTTAAAGGAATCTTTTTTCCTTTCTTTTCTTTCTGTGATTTTGGATACGGGTATTTTTGGGATGTCACAGTAGTTTTACTTGAAGCCATTCTTACCGCTGTTAATATTTTTGTATTTATTGCTAAAGTCCATTACTGGCTACTTTAGATTAATCTGCAGATGGGCTATACCTTACTATTTATTGAGACCAAGAGAAACTATGGAGTTTTATTAGTTCAAAATGAGGGGTTTTTTTGAGAACCAAGACTGCTGTTTCCACTGTGAGAGGCAAGCTGCTTTTGTCTATGTTCAGCTTCAGATAGAAATTCCTAGTTCCATGTGGAGACCAATTCTTCAACTAGTTCTCAGACTACTTTGAAGACTGTGAAGTGTTTGCATCTCCTCTTTGGAATTCACTTAGACTTAAAGATGCTCAGAATCACTTAAAATGAGGCCTCAAACTTTCAAGAATTCTTAGTAATTGGAATCTATAAGGTAAAAATATACCACTTACAGAAAATCAGCAATTAGTTGTGGGTATATCTACATGAGATTCAAGACCAACATTCTTGAGTTCAGTATATGCTCTGAGCTGACCAAAAGCTGTATGAATGCATTAATGCATTATGTAGCACCAGAGACTTGAGAGCCAGGTTTAATTAGATCAGACTAATTGCTGCAGTGATGCAGACAAGGAGATCGGATCAGATCTGACTCAGAGGACTGTTTCTAGATATCAATCTGTGTAGATGTTCCTGTAGTCTGATGGGTTAATAGCTTGTGAATACTTACTTTCTTACACTCTTTAAAATGATGGTTTCAGTAATTTTGTATTTGTCTTGAGTGATGAATCTATCTAATGAACACTTTAAGCAAGGAATGGATGAGGGAAGCAGAGGACAGGACAATCACTGATATTTTTCCTATGCACTTCAGTACTTTAAAAACCACTTTCTGCATTGAGATGAATACTCCAAACTTGTCCCATTATGACCTTCTGCATGAGAAAGTTGGAAGCAAGAACAGGAGTGGGATTGCAACGTTTGATGTATACTCTATCTAAGTTATTATTTTGTTTTGTTTAACTATGGCATTGCCTAGCAGAGATAGTTGCACTGTGTTGAAATAAAAATTTTCTTTTAGTTACAGCATTCTGCAATGAATCATCTCCTCCTCTAATAGCGGCAGGGGATACAGCAAAATCCCCCCACCAAGTCCTAAGCAACAGCGCTGAAGAAACTACAAATAACTATGAAAGGCAGAAGCAGAAAGTAGATAAGGGGGCACAAACAACAATCAGCAAACACTTGCCACTGGTAACTGAACAGCTGGATATGAAACAAAACTTAAAAAGCGCCCAAATTTCCGTCACCTCGTCATCCTCCTCACCTTTCTCCTCCTCTTCTTCCTCCTCTGCACCTACTCATAACTCCTTCATCCTACAGACCTCTCAATGCTTCATGAGCAAAGCATCAAAACAGCCTCCCATAGTTTTCCTGCCCAAACTGGTTTATGACATTATTACTTCTACAGACAGCAGTGGACTTCCCAAATCATCTTCCCTCTTGCCTTGTCATTCTGTTATGTGGGCAAGTTCTTTTCGTCCTCTTATGAGTAAGATGATGACTTGCACGGAGCAGTCTCTATACTACCGCCAATGGACTGTTCCCAAGCCTATCCATATGGACTACAACAATAGAAATGAGGGCAGAATGGACACCTTTCACCCAAGGAGGCTATTGCTGAGTGGGCCACCACAGGTGTGTAATAAGAACAAGGTATTATCACTGATTTATTTTGTTTAATTTTATCATAATCTCAGAGAAAAATGGTTTAGTTATTATTATTCATACTTGAAGGGGTTTTTTTTTGTGGAGAGTAAATTCCTTATATTTTATTTCTTAATATCTTCTAATAAAATGATCTTACTTTCTTTATTATTAGCTTGAGTTCAAAGACAATGAAGCTGCAGCAATGTTCATTTTCTGTCAGTCTCTCTCCCTTTAAATGTTTTAGAAGATATTTTGCTCAAGAGAGAGATTTCATGTATAATTTCATTTTGTTAAAGTTGAATATGCATTTACATCTGAAATAAAGATGAAAGATCTTCACAGGACTGCTCTCTTATGATCAATCTAAAGACAGTTGGGAGTTTATAATTATTTTCTCTGTTTCCTCCACACAGCAGACAGAAATAGAAACTGTGGTAACCAATACATGCAAAAAGGCCAGTTCAGCATTAGCAGAGCCATATTTACTAGATGAATAGCTGACCCAAGAGTTTTAAATTACTTTGAAAAGATATATGGAAATAAGTATAGTCCTAGGAAGTTCCTTCTCTTCTAAATTCTCTAAGAATATTTGGCACTTATCTTTGAGCAAGGTGTCTCCTAGTTCAATGCACATGTTGCATGCTAAAGGTAATATTGTGCCTCTCACGATCTGCCGAAGTTTGAAGCAACAAGGTAGGAATAGACACCATGCCTACTGAGAGCACATACATGTCCTGTGAACCTCAGAAGACAAAAAGGATGAACAAAAACCAAGACAAAGACCCATGTTTCCAGTTATTGTAACGTCAAACCAAAGAATTAAACTAAAGATAGTTACGAATTTAACTTGCCACATGAGCCACTCTTCTTTGTCCATCCATTGCAAAAGGAAACTACATATTAAAGTTTGTTTAATGATTGTATTCCATTGTACACTCAAATTTATGGTGCAGTAGAGTAGAAAGAGCATAGTCTTTTCATATTGGGACTTCCTGCAGATATTACTGTAATTCATAAAGGTTTCCAGAAAGTACTCTGATGAGCAGTTTTTCATTGTCCATTCCTTTGATCTAAATTGTCCATGTTTGCCAAAGATTGAGGTATTATGTGATCAAGAAACTGAATTTCATACTCAGCTGCAGCATAAAAATGAATATATTCTGGAAGAGAGATATTTTTAATTTCCATCTCAAAGGAAAACACAGGCTGTGACAATTTTTATTAGAATTTTATATGCTTATACTTCAAACCGCACAAAGATACTATTCCTAAAGCCAACCTAAATATCCAGGTTAGCCAATAAGTAAATATTTCTTTGGTATTCGTTTGGTTATAAATTCACAAATGTAAATCTGTGATTCTCAGAAGACATTCAGAGACCTCTGAGAGCATACTACACACCTCTGAGAAGGCTTTGATGCTTCACATATTTGATACTTGACATTTAACTATTATAATTAAACAAGTAGCTTATTTATTCATAGGCTCTGTTCCAGGGTATGGTATTCACCACTTTTCATTATCATTTTTTTTTCCCAAGTATGGAATAAGACTCCTGTTGATCCTCTGTACAGCAGTGAATTTCAGCCTTGATATCACTTCTTTTACTTAAAACTCCATCTCTCTCCAGCTGTCTCCACAATTCAGGGTATTTCCTAGTCTTGCATTGGATCATACAGATGAATCAGTTCTTAAAGGACAATCTTCACATGTTTATTCATTTTATATTCCTCAGTTCTGAGGAATATACCTGTTTCACATAGAACAAATTAATCATACATCATGATGCATTCAAATGCATCAAATTAGGAGTATCACATCTTCCCAAGTATCAAAATTTAGGGGTATATGTATTAATTTCAGTATGCGGAAAAAGACAGCAACTTTGCTTCCTTTACTATTTTAACCTCCCAAAATAAAAACTCCTGTAATCCAAATAAAGAGCTGTAAAAGTATGTTGATTTTTTATTGGTTTAAAGTATAACAATGCAATGTTTCTTCTAGGGAATAGTTACAATAAAATCTACAGAAATTGGAATTAACCTTCTTTTTTTGGGGAAGAAATAATTTTGCTTCCTGAAATAGGTTTGACTCATATGGGTGTTTGATATTAGCATTTGATATGGACTTAACTCTTAATGCTTGAAGAAATATAGGCAGAAATAAAAACAGTTACTAGACAGCACCTATCTGAGTGTTAATAACACCTCAGCCAAGGTATAAGTCTGCGAGAGTACTATATTCTCAAAAATTACAAAGTAGTTGTTTTCTTTATCAGGCAGCAATTACTTTACTAAAATCCCAATCAGGAAGCAATTTGTCAGTTAAAATGAAAAATATGAAATCAACACAGGAAGAAAACTAGGGACATTAGTGAACCAAAATTATAATTCTCACTATCAGTGTAATTAGTAATAAAGTACACTCACCCTTCTCTCACAGATGCATTTTATCCTCTGTACTGGTCAAAATATTTTGCTAGAACACTTGATGCATTTTACAAGGACAATTATGTACATTAGAAGGCAATACATGTGTTATTTTTACAAGAGGCTTTAGGAAATGCAGCAAAAACTGGATAGGTATAGAATGGATCTATATATTTATCTGTAAGTTAGCTCACATCATCAAAGTTAAGCCCTTGGTTAGTCAGTATGAATAAATATGCACCAAAATAAACAACATGTATCATATCTATGGCTAGAAATCTAGTCCACAGTGCACCCAAGAAAATACCTATAAGGAAGCCTAAAATCATTGCAATATTTTTCTTAGAGACATTAATCTTAAAGTTCCCCAAATTGCGAATTAAGTTTTTTTACCTTTTTTTTTTAAAAAAAAAAACAAAAACAAACAAAAACCAACCCCTCAATATTACAACTTAGAACTAGCATCTTCCTTAGCTGCTTGTGAGCATGGCTCAGTCCTGTGGCACCACAACCAGGGAAAGAAGCAACCACATCTTAAGACACTTTCTAAGGAAGAAAATTGCTGTCCATGTTACTTGATTTTCCTCTACGCCTATTAAAAATCTTATTACAATGGGCTTATATATCATTCAGCTTATGTAAGAAAAATATTAGGGAAATATTTAATAGATCTATTTTAGCTGTGTTTTAAAAGAATGTAGGAAGTGGAAACAAGAAGAAGAGTCAACACCATTTGATCAGCTATCTGTGGGCCACCATTGTGCTTTCTATGAATCACAATTGACTCACAGATCACAGTCTGAAAACCACTGCCATGGTACATGAAGAACTATCTTACTTGGAAATTAAAACAGAAAAACTTTATGGAATTATTTTCCCTGTTCCCATATTTCTCCAACTTTGATGACTGAAATCAGATGAGACTTTATAGCAACATGTAAGAGTAATAAAGTACTTCTAGTGGTCCTGGTGTCCAGTGTCCAGAACAAGTTAAAAGAAGGGAACTCATTACTGTTAGATCTGCTGCAACAGCACTTTTGTGTGACATTTCCGTGAATAAGTGAGGAAGTGCACACATAATTTCTCTGACTGAAATTTCTCTCTCAGATCCTTAGGCAGACAGTTTGTTTTCAGCTTGTCCTTGATATCTATGGCAAGCACAGTTCAGTGGTCAAAATCTTTGGAGATCTTTCCACTCCTTTTAGGTAGCGTATGTCTTTGACACAAAAACTAGACCTTCATACCTCTTGAATTTTTTGCAGGAAGAATTTGAATTCATATTTTTCCTCTTGCTCAGCTACAGCTACACTCTTCATGAATGAAGAGCTACGGGTTAAACATACTCTTAGTTTCTTATGGGCTAAATAATCCCTTGCACTAAGGCTGAAAATAGAAACCAAAACACTGAATCTTTGCAAACCCCAAATCCCTTAGTTACCATAAGTTTTCACAAGATTTGAGATTTTTACTTAGTCTTCTGGGATTTTCTTCTTCCAAGTCTGATTCATCCCACTTCCGTCTTCCAAATTCAGGTAGATAGAAACAAATTAGAGTCATGGTTCCATTATTTGGGAATATTGCCCCCCAAGTGGTTTATCTGTTAAGGCACTGGACACTGCCACATATTTAAGGAACCTCTTTCTGGGAAGTAGAGCTATCTGTAGCAGCAGCACCCCTCACGTACATTTTGTTTCAGGAATCATAAAAATGCAACCCAGTCCCAGGTTCCTTCATTCTTTTAATCTGTTTGCAGCTTTTTCATGCAGAGCGAAGACAGGATATGGAGAAAAAAATCCTTGAGCAGAGTACTTCCTTGCTAGTCATTGTTCTTGTTGATCTATTACATCACACTTAAACCTGGAGTCAGTAATTAGGATCAATACGGCATTGTACTAGGCTTCTCTAAAGACGTGTAAAGCTACAGCCCAATCATGTATCCAATTTGAAATTCCTTTGCAGATCTATTTTGTTGCAGTTGTGAGATGGAAGATGGGCAAATATGAAGCTTTATGCAGGATCTCTGCAGCTACTATGATGCCCAAACTATCAATAAGAGGGGAGGTGACAGATGGAGCAAGAACTCTTTGAAGAGATGTGAAAGCTCTGTTTATTGACAGCTACTCAGTATTTTCAAAGTAACAAAGACACTCTGTGCAGTTCCATTTTGCCTAGAGATGGTACATATAGAAAATAATACAATTCATTTTAAAGGTACATTTACCAATCTGGATATGGTACAAATTCAGTTGTTCGTGGTTCTTCCCTTCTGGAGTAACCATTGATTGTAAATGAGAAGTCATTCTTTTCTCATTTTCTTTTTGAACATCTTCTCAAAATGACCTGGGAAAGGTGTTCTCTATTTCACCAGTTCATTTCTTCAGCAGCAAAGGCAGGCAAATGTGCAAGTGAACGTAGTCCAAATATGAATACTTCTATGTGTTCAGCCTGGTCTCTCAGCAGAGAAACATTCTGAAAACATGGAGATTCCTGCAAGATCCCAGCATTTTACATACAGTGTTGCTAGTATCTAACAGTTCATAAAGCTCACAGTACTGTATTGGCCACTTTTTATGTGACAATGAGATTGGGCAAGATATGATGCATGGAATATCGTAAGTACGTATGTTTTAGTTTAGTGGTTAGAGACAAGGACTTGTAGTCCTGTGGTTTCCAACGTTTTTGACTCAGGACCCTACAGCTTAAATCAGTTGACAACTAGTACCTTTCATCTAAATACCATGTAGTAGTAGTCTGATCACTCCCAGATACATTGTTGAAAACCACTGGTGAAGATGGGTTCCCCAGGGAAATAAAAATACATTATTTTGCTAGAATAAGTTTTAAATTATTACCAGAAAGGAAAAGTAAGGTTTTCAGTCTGTTGTTCTGTTGACAATTCTAAGTATGCACTTCAATCAGGTTAGGAATTAGCTTTTCACATAGATACCTGATATCAAGGGAACAGGTTGTGTACTTTTGACAAATGATCTCTCATTTATTTCAAATCAGGGAACTGTTAATCTGTCAGGTCACCTTGTGTTTAATGAAATGATGGTCAGAGGTGCTTTAAAAGAGTATGTTCATAAGGGTACGTAAAGGTAATCTCAGACGTGAGAGAAAACATTGAATGCATTTTCTTCCAGAACAAAGCATCATCAAGTTTGCCTCAGATGTGGGAAGATGTTTTTGTTGAGCTCACAAATCGATAGCCATTGCAGACAAGTTTAGAACCTTGTTCCAGGGTCAGTAGAAAGATTCTCATTAGTCTCAATGGATTTTATATAAATACCCAGACTGGGAGTTAGAAAAATCTGGTCTATGGGCCGACTATTGTCCATGCTATAATTTCCTCTGTTTAAACTAACTTTTTTCTGTGTTACTCCTGGATTACAGAGTTGTGTGCTAACACGTGGTCTACCACGTGTACCTGAAAGGCTTATTTAACCTCAACAGGCACAACGGTACCCTTTCCACCCTTGGCAAGCAACTGTTTAAAATGCAGTCTGATTTATTAAGAACAACAGACCCTGAATTTTGACCAAAACAAAAGTTTACCTATTCTTGCTTCAGCTTCAAAGCCTCCCTTTCTCAAATGAAAATTTCACTATATGGAAAATAGTAAATTCAATACTATATTTAGCAATTCAACACCATATGATTCTGACATGTCCTAGCTGTAATGGCAGTGAAGCTGGGTTTTCAGTTCAGTAGTAATACCGACTTTGTCCAAAATCTGATACCACTTTGTGAAATCAAACAGTTGCAACAGGATGTGTCATAACTGATCTGCATGTTAACCACCCCTGTACAGATGTGACATTAATCTTGTCAACTGGACATCAGTGCCATTCTGAGGCTGAATATACACACACACAAGAAATCACAGGGTGTTCGTTCTCCTGTGAGAATGACATGAGCTTGCTGGTCTTTTTTTCTTATCAAATCCATTGTGTACTGCTTCCTGTTCAAATGCAATCATTTGTGAAGCTATCTGCTTAGATATGGCATTAGTTACTTGATGTTATCATCAGTAAAATTTATGTGGAAAACACAGAACAATCCATTGAGTAAATAATTGGCTGTGGCTTACACCTTTCAGCTGAAAAAACTGCAAAAGGGCAGCAATACTATTTGGTGTAAGTTATAATCTTAAGATAATTTAAAAACATACTTTTAAAAGGTAATTTTACAACAGTGGAAAGGAAATAATATATTTTAAGCACAGGAGGTGGAGCATCTTGTTACATACACCATGTCCTCCGGGAGTGGAAGTGGCCTGCACAAGTTCTCCTGTAGATGCATGCCACTTGGTTCTTTGGGATGGTCACTGTACTTCAACAGTAGTCAATGTACTGGTAAATTATGCAAATATGAAAGGGCTGAGGTAATTACTGAGTTATTTTGTAGTTTGAGGAGTTTCTAAGGAACATTTTAAGAGCTTGTATGGATTTTTAAAAGTTCACTGCCCATGTAGAAACTATAACATCAGGAGAGAAAATTCTTGCCTATGGGCCTGTAATTAGACCTGTGGTATAAAATTCACTTTCCAAACTAGGTTCCTGCATAATGAGAACAAAATTATTGAGTATTTAAGCATTTCATTTGTGCTAAGAAATATACAAATGCAGGGATATGCAAGCACTGAATATTAATATTCAGTTTCATTGCAGCTGCAATTTCCAGATATGTGGAAAAATAATGTGTTGAAAAATGAAAGTTTACTTTTGTATTTTCTAATTTATGTATTTACAGATAGGGAAAACAGGTGCCTATCTACAGTTCCTCAGTATTTTGTCCCGAATGCTGATTAGACTGACAGAAGTGGATGTTTATGATGAGGAAGAAATCAACATTAGTAAGTTTGTGATACAAAAATATTTCCTTCTGCAGACTGTAGAAAATTGTTATATTAAATGGAAAAGTAGTTGTCTGTATATTCTATGCCATACATTTTTGTAATTAATTTACAGTATTGAAATATTTTAAGAAAATTTGTGTGTGATCTTCAAGTGATACTTGAGAATATTTTATTATTTTATTCATCATTCAAAGTTTAGTCTTCCTTTCAGTAAGAAAAACCACATACCTCTATTTTTTTGGGGAAGTAGTCAACAAAATTTACATATATTAAATTATATCCAGCCATTGTTTTTGAGTTTAGAATTGGAATGAACTTTTGTGGTGAAGTGAACTTCTGTCAGATTTATACCATTAGAACAATGTCATATTTTCTAAGTACATAAAACTATGTGAGGGAGGAAAACAGTTCCTACTCTTTAATAGCTAATTTTAGTCCAAACTTCCTTTATTTACTGTTTATTACTCCCCTGTGTTTTCAAATCTATTTCTGTAATTAACAGCTGGATTACATAGAAAAATATGGGTGATATTTTATGGGATATGTCTAATTCTGCACTAAAAGCATGCTCACAGTCAGGCATGGAGAATCTCAGATGGGTACTACCTGCCTGCTTGCTGCCTCCATCACCCTGGCTGGAAGCTCTTCAGTCATTTTACTGTGGGACTGTGCCTCAGCTCCTGTCTGAGCTGTGCTTGAGAAAGAGGCAGTTATCCCCCAAGGCTGGTGGCAAAGCCTATAGAAAAGTTGACCACTTTGCTAGGGGAGACGTTTGTGCAAGCAATCCCTTGTATTTTAGGCAGGGTTTTAGAGGTAACTCACAGTCAGGGCATGAAGACAATTTCAGCATCTGACTATTTCCACCTGAGTTTCATATTTACTTTAGGTGCCAAAAGACAGGGTCTCACCTGTTGTAAATAATCATTTAGTCTATAGTCATAGACATGGAGTTCTGACTCTTTAGAGCAGCTTACAGCTGACCCCCAAACTGAACTGCTTAGTACTGTCCATTTTACTCTTCTCAGATCTTTCATCCTCTTGACAAAGGTAGAAAAGTACTTTGAAGGACTTGTGTACATCCAGGTTTTTGTGAGTTAACCTGTTTCAGAAAAAAGCATGATTTCATTTCATGTTACAGCAATACCATGTACTATTTCTCTCTTAACCTAGGGTGAATTGTCAGTGATTACTCCGGCGTTATCACTGACTTTAATCTACACTGTACTTAATACTGCAATTTCTGAAGCTTTAAAAGGGCTCCTTTTCCTCAATGAGAAATTTTCCTCATCTTTCCTTAACTGAGTTCACAAATGTGGTGGTCAGTGGAAAGACTCCAAATGCCTGGATGCAGGTAGATCACCCTTACCAGACCCTTGACATTGTTTTCGTCATCATCCCGGCAACTGCTCCAGTAGGATTACAGAGGTGTTGAATTGATAACAAAGATATAAAAGACAGAACTGTATTGAGGTATGAGGTATATTTGTTCAAAGGTGCACCTCTTGACACATAATAATATTGCTTCCTCAGAATGTTGAAAGAAAAAATGGTGCAGGAATAATAGGCATAGGAAAACTATCTATAGCAATATAAAGAACTTTATAAATTGTAATTATACTAATTCTTATTTTTCAATAACATCATAGACATAAAAGAAGAATCTGATCAGTACTACCACCAACCTGGAGATAAGTGGCCAGACTGGGAGACATTTAAGAAGATGCCTTTTGACTACACTATCCATGACCCAAAATATGAAGATGCAAGTCTGATTTGTTCAAAGCTTCAAACTGTAAACAGTGAAGGTTAGAATTTAAATAATCTAGATTGGTACACATATATGTATTGATTTGTTTTTAATATGAGAATCCTATTAAACTTTAAACAGAGTGAAATTATCAGAATTTCACTTGAGTAAGTAATAGTGAAAAAACATTTGACATTTTCCAGATGAAGCACCAGACTATGAGCCTTTTAGATGTTGTATGGAATATTATATAAGTAGTCTTTCATTAAAAAGCTCTGGTTCCACAATAAGTTCGTGTATTTGAATGTTTTTATGTAATAGCCTTGTCCTGCTCTGTAGCAATTAAGTGACTTAGGTGGGTAAAGTTACTTATGTACTTAAAATGTCTATAGGTTTGTTTTTTAGGTTTTAGTTTAGATTGGAAAAATCTAATATGCATATGTCCAGATCTAGATTCCTGGAGTAGAGGTGTGAACTGGTGCTTTGAATTAGCCAACTGGATATACACAAGCTCATGGGACTGGGTAGGTTGTATCCAAGCATACTGAGGGAGCTGCCCATAGTCACTGTAAGGCTACTGTCTATCAGTTTTAAAAGGCAATGACAATCAATGGAGGTTCCTGATAGCTGGAAAAAGGAAAATGCCATGCCTTTCCTCTACAGGACAGAAGCAATTACCACCTAATCAGCCTACCCTCAGTCCTCAAATCAAGAACAAACTCTCCTGTAAGCCATGTCCAGACCCATGAAGGACAGGAAAGTAAATGGGAGCAGCTAGAATGGATCTATCATAGGTGAATTGTGACTGGTAAACAGGATTGCATTTTCTGATGAAGTAACTGGCACTATGGGCAAAGGAAGAGCAGTGATTTTATCTTGACTTCAGCAAGGCTTTTGTCACTGCCTTCTGTGACACCCATATGGCCAAAACTGGAGAGAGATGATTTGGATAGGTGGTTGTAAAGTGGGTGGGAAATTGCCTGGCCCACTGAACTCACAATGTAATGAGGGGCACAAATCTGGCTGAGACAGCTGAGTATGCATGGCAATACTCAGAGACTGATATGGAGGCAAATGCTATTTAAGATTCCCATTAATAACCCGGTCAAAGGGACAGAATGCAACATCAGCAAGTTCATGGATGATGATACCAAAATGGGGAAGCAGTCAATATGCAGGAACTGCCATTCAGAAAGCCTTGACAGACAGGGAAAATGGAACCTCAGGAACAGGAATATCATAGAGTTCAACAAAGGTAAATGCAAGACCTTGCACTTGGGATGGAATAATTTTTTTGCAGCTGTACAAGTTTGGGGCCAGCTGTACAGACAGCACCTTTAAGGAAGGTGACCTGATGATCTTGATAGACAACAATTTGAACATGAGTCATCAGTTGTCCATTGGGTTATTTGCTTACTAAAAATCTAGCAAGCAAGACAAGGGATTATTCTTGTATGCATGGCACCTGTAAGACCACATCTGCAATATTCTGTTGAGTTTTGGCTTCCCAGTACAAGAAAGACATTGGCATACAGAAGTGAGTCTAGTGGGTAACCAATAAGATCAATAGAGGCCTGAAGTACATGAAGTACATAGAAAATTTAAGAGAATTGGGTTTGTTCAGTCTGGAGAAGTCTAGAAGCAGGTCATCTAATTGCTGACTTCAACTTCCTAATGGGAATTTGTAGACACAAACTATTATAGATATACAGCATAAGGACAAGAAACAACAGATACAAGTTACAACATGAGAAATTACAGTTAGATAGTATGAAAAATATTTCCAGAATAAAAGTGGCCAAACCATGGAGTAGGTTGCCCAGAGCGACTGTGGAAACTCCAGTCTTAGTGATTTTCAAAACTTGACAGGACAAGTCAACTTGACCTGATGCTGAAAGTCTGCGTGAAAGGTTTGGCCAGATGATGTGACAGAAGTATTTTTCAGTAGAAATTACATCTCCTTCAGTATCCCACAAAGGAGACCCTTTTTAAAAATGTGGATATTCGTTAAAGAGCAACATCAGTAAATTAGCCAAGTTAGTTTCACATATTCTACCGTGTTGTCTGTCACAGGACAGGAAATGTCTGCCACAAGATTCTTTTTTAATATTTGTGACTTTTGCAAGCATTCAACCAATAATAACAACAGCAACAATAGTAATTGTAATAATCTGAATTTGTTTACACCTCAACCTTATGTGAAAACTGTACAGAATTATTATAATAATGAATTTGCAAATACTTCTTTGTAGTCCCGTTTGGTGTACATAACAATTTATAAAACATACTATGCTCATAATGAATTCATAGTTTGTTTTGCATGTGTTTAATCCTGCCATTGTTCCTAAAAGGTAATTATAGTGACAGTTTGTCACAAGGGAATGCATTCTGGTCTTGAATATATGTTATGTTTAAGTTGTTTTTTTTTTTTAATAGATAGATCAACGAGCAGGAGACAGGAGGATATGTATACCCGCCGTCAAACAACTAGGATGAGATTGTCCAAGTATGCAGCATATAACACCTACCATCACTGTGAACAGTGTCATCAGTATATGGGTTTCAATCCCAGGTACCAGGTAAAGTTTTGCAGACACTGCTCTGCAGATCAGAAACTGAAACAGACACAATCCAAACACAGTTTTATGTACATTCACTGTATTTTAATTGGCTTAGAAGTTGTATGCATGTGTCAAAACCAGCTGATTTACAGATTTTGTTATTTCCTGACATTTGCCTGCCTTGACTACATTGCAGGTTTGGGGATGTCAGAGCACTGATCCTTGCCTCATTTTCACTAGCTTATTCAGTGCTGTAACCCCTCCCTGGAAGTGTTCAAGGCCAGGTTGGATGAGGCTTTGAGCAACCTGGTCTAGTGGAAGGTGTCCCTGCTCATGGCAGGGGGGTTGGAACTGGATGATCTTTAAGGTCCCTTCCAACCCAGACCATCTATGATTCTATGAATCTACATTTTACATGTATACTGTTAAAACTACTTTCCCAGTAAACTTTTTGCCACTGGAACTTGCTTACAGTTTCATTTGAGTAACTGAAAAAGATGCTACTTCTGATACAGGCATAGTCCAGCATAGACTAGTCTATATGTGGCATACAGACTGTTATTACTCAGAGTAACCCTCCAGTTTCCTGCCTATTAGAATGTGAGGAGGAAGGCATTAGCAACGCAAATACTGGTTTTTATGTGTCACTATTTCTGAAAGCTAAGAATGGCCTGTAATTATTGGTACCATGTGCAAGATGAAGCTGAAACAATGATTACAAAAGAGGGAACAGTTTAATTCATATCTTTTTTAGTGTATGCCCTAGCCTAGAGCACATTGCTTAACACCTAGTGAATCATGAGGTAAAATCTAATGCAATACAATAAGTGATTGCAGTCTGATAATTTTATAAATATGTATTAACTACACTGAGACTTTGTAGTTTAACTCTAACCACTGGAATTCTCCTATTTTTTTCCTATCCTCAGCTTTATGAGTCCACTCTGCATGCATTTGCCTTTTCCTATTCTATGCTGGGAGAAGAGATCCAGCTGCATTTCATCATTCCAAAATCAAAGGAGCATCATTTTGTCTTTAGCCAACCAGGAAGACAACTGGAAAGCATGAGGCTACCACTAGTCACAGATAAGGTAGATGGATAGTTCTATTTATGGCCATATATGGGAGAGACACCACTAATTTTAATATGTATTTAATTAGGTTTCTTTAAACTTCTGGTCCTGCTTTCGAGAGCTAATGAAGGTGTCCTGATACTCAGCTTCTATTTTCTCCCAGAAAGGGAGACATGAAACAAAACTGTCAATCCACCAACAAGCTGTTTCTTTTGCTCATTATCAAGATTGATCCTTTGCTATTAACACTCTTATCTGGGGCAAAATGTCTTTGGTTATGGGTTTAAGATGTTAAAGTGAGAAAGGTTTCAGCAAGGAGCCTCAGAGACATTAGTTTCTTTATCACACAGTTGCTAAGAAGAAGCAATTTTTTACTATAGAGGAAGGCTCTTGCTCACATCACACTGCTTGGAGTATTGAAGCAATTTATGGAACAGTAGTAAGCAGTAGCACTACTATCCTGGAGAAAATTAACTACTTCCAATATGCAATAATCAATCAATACCACCCTCCAGTTTGGGCTTTTATGTCCAGTTCAATTTTGAAATGGGAGAACCCAGGTAGCAACACAGCAGCAACTGTGCAATGTGTAAATGAAACCTGCTCTTCCTCACCCAGTAAACTTGTGCTTGGCTATGCAGTCAGAACTGTGCACTAGGTCCTTGTGGATTCTTTTCCTACTTCTACCACTGACCTCCTTTGAGGCTTTGCCAAACCCATCTATTCTTCCTTTGTTTCTTTTTCTATTCATTTGCTCCAAAATTATGCCTGCAATCTTGCTGCAAGCTTTCAAAGTGCTGTGAGATATAAACCTAGATTATAAAACCATTATAAAGTACTTTTCTTGATCCACTTTAAATTCCCTTTTGTGAACTCTACTAGCATCAAATCCACTATTTTTTGCTTTGACAATTTTATATCTGGAGTGCTTAGTTGTGAGGGCTTTGGAGAGTCTCTGTAAAGAGGCAGTTTCATTCTGGATCCTGAATGACCTTAGTAGGATCCAGGCTAAAATCAGTTGCCCAGACTGGAGCAATCCTGGATGTCTGTAGAAACAGACCTTTCAAAAGCTGTGCAGTCAAACTTGGAAGCACCTAGTGAGTTTCAATGCATTCAAGATTGCATGATAGCCAGTCAGAAGGGTTGTACTGCAGTTTTGAAGTAAGGTGTTTCTTACCGTCTTATGTCATATGGACCTAAATCCTTTTCCAGATCTAGCCTCAAGGTCCCTGTGTCCTTGGCAGGTTAAGGTTAGTGTTTCTGTCCAGTCCACCATACTCTCACCAGTTGAATAAGCTAAGTGATAAGAGTTTTCTTTTTCCCAACTCTTATAAAAGTTGCTTATTATCCTGTAAAGCTGATTTAAAATAAAGCAGCTTGTCCAGTGTCAATGAATCTGATTTATTCTCCTGAGGGGTCTGTTTCTCTTTGTTTAAACATCCTCCAGCTTAATACAAAAACTCACACGTCTTTTTATTTACAGAGTGAAGATTACATAAAAAGCCCCACTTTTACTCCCACCACTGGTCGTCATGAACATGGACTGTTCAATTTATATCATGCAATGGATGGAGCCAGTCATTTACATGTTTTAGTTGTCAAGGAATATGAAATGGCCATATATAAGAAGTATTGGCCCAACCACATCATGCTTGTCCTTCCAAGCATTTTCAACAGTGCAGGAGTAGGTGCGTATAACAAAAAGTTCTAACAAATGTGGACACACAACCTGGACCCTCAAGGTGTTGTTACTCAACAGTGAAATGTAGACACATGCCTTGTAGCTAGCATATCTGATCTGGTGATCTGGATTCTCTTTGAAGACAATATGTCGCAGTAAAAGATGCAATTCACTTAAACCAGGTCACCTAAAACAAACTAACTGCACCCTAGAAATACTTACTCTCCTCTGTTGATTTTAAGCAGAGCTGAGGGTGTTAACTCAGATGGAGTTATCTACTCCATTTCCACATGGAAATGAGTTAGATACTGTTTGCATAGGCAGTGATGCACTGAGTAGGTACATCTCTTAAGTAAGTTGTGCTCATGTAATATCTGTGATATATTCAGCACTTTGCTTTTACTGCTGGAACAACTTATAGACAGCAGGAGTGACAAACTAGTGAAAATAGATCATCAGGGGAAATAATGTTTTCACTAAGAGATGCTAGTGGAGCCAAATATCTGTCAGGTTGAAGGAATCAGTTGCTAAACCCTTAAGACACTAGCAAATCTTAACCACAGAAGTCAGGCTTCATTTTGTCTGCTTCCCGGTGGGGTCCTATAAGTCACTTACTTAGCAAGTGACAAAGAAAATGGGCTCTGGGGAGTGTTAGGGTGTTAAAATCTTCAGAGTGATTCATACCTTGTTCTGCAGAAATATTCACTTCAAAAAGCTTCCAAGTTAAAAGCAAAAATATCTGTCCCTCCTTTAATTCTGGTGGCTTATATCCTTGGTTTCAGGTGCTGCACACTTCCTGATAAAAGAGTTGTCTTATCATAACTTGGAGCTTGAACGAAATCGACAGGAGGAACTGGGGATAAAACCCCAGGATATTTGGCCTTTCATTGTCATTTCAGATGACTCCTGTGTTATGTGGAATGCAGTAGAAATTGATTGTTCAGGAGACAGGAAAAGGTAAGTAGAGTAATAGATGCTTTTTCAGCTGATCTCTTTTAACCTTCACTGCATATCAGTTTTGAAATTATGTTTGATATAGTACATCTTTTACCCTTTACAAGCAGAGAACAATATTTGCCTAATGAGAGCGGTATTTTCCCTAGATATCTGCCTTTGCATAGCACATAGTTTAGTGCCTGTTTTTCATTCCTGTCCCCTGAGGATTTAAGTGCCCTGCAGCCTTTGCTGTATAGCTTGACTTTGGATCAAGCTAGAGCTCCTTGGACTGCAGATTTCAGACTCTGTAAACAATCCCTGATACAATGAGAATGCACGGGCGTTCATATGTACATTTTTAATAGGATTTTTCTAAGGAAGCTAAAAGACATTTCTATGCAACTTGTGCAATTGATTTCCTCTGGCTCTTTCGTTAGTCCCAGTCTGTATGGCTCCTCTCTTAGCTCCCCAAATCCCCAGACAAGTATTTTTGTTTTCATTACTTTAGAACATTGTTTGTACTAGGTATTTTTATCTATTCCTAGAACGATGCTATGCAGGATTTACAGCAAACCTTCCAAGAGAACTAAACTCAATGAAAACTGAGATTTATGGACTCTAGGGGTGGGCTAGGAGTACCTTATACTTTGCACTTAAGTTATGGCATAAAGTCAGCAACCCTCACAGTGTATTTTGGAACATTATCCAAGTAACTTTAAAAGTTTAAATATCTGAGTGAATAGTTTGAAAGATTCAGACTAACCTTCAGATCTGTCATACCAGTCCCCACCACATAAGCCCTAGTAAAAGTTTTAATTAGAGTGAGAGACAAAAAGTTGCACTAAAGTAAGACAACACTGAAGTTACCTACCTGATACTCACAACTACTTTTGACTGTTAAGAGTTGCTTTTCAGCTGAATGAGATTCTGAATATTCTCTATATACTTTAAAATTAACACATTTTTGTAATTATTGTAGTGACTATATGTGGACTGAAAGGAATGTTTCTTTGAAGCAAATTCTGCAACATATTGAAGCAACTCCCAACGTCACTCACTATGCCTTAATTGGGATGAGGAAGTGGTCCAGTAAAACAAACAGTGCTGAGATCAAGGAACCATTTGCCTGCTGCCATGTGCATGATTTCATTATGCTGAATGTCGATTTGACACAGAATGTACAGTACAATCAGAACAGGTGAGTGAATCAGTGGCATTTTTCAGTAGAGATAATTAACCAAATAAAGGAAACAAAAAAAAGCTCTTGTTGATTTTTGGGGAGGTTGTTAATAGGGTGCAGATAATTTTTTGTTTTCTTACCGGTGGTTCAAATCCCTCCCAAACTGGCAGCAGTTGGAAAAAGATTTCCAAACTAATTTCCATAGTTCCAAATCGGAACCTGCAGTATTGGTCCCCTAGTTGTCTAGTCTAAGTGTCTTTTTGGTAAACACTGTACTTCCCCGCCTGCCTGCTTACCTGCACTCCCAAAGGAAAGAGGGATGGATGGGTGAACGGTGCATAACCAAGTCTCATTCTTGCATAGAACTGAGCTATAGTTGGGCTATTTACCCCAAGTAGCACAACACTAGAGCACACTGCATGTGCTCATCAAGACAATCAGAAGAAAGGAATAAATGAACCTCATTAACACTGGTGGTTGCTTCTCACATTCCACTGTCTCAGAAATCCCACTTTTTCATTTATTGTGCCACATAGAATATACCAGATTATAATATTGCTATACTCCGTAACACCACAGTTGGGAGAACTGTATTCACTATGTTTATAATTTCATAGAATTTCACTGTTCTATGTGAAATAAACTGTGGTTTTGTCCACATTTCTGAGGGACAAACCTTTATTACAACAGAGTGAAGTAGGTATCACTAGAGGTGGGATTCACTTGTCTAAAGCTGGTCTTTAGAATCTTCAGAATATGCAAGATGTCCATATGGGGCTGACAGGTATGACATGAGATCCACACATGTTTTTCTGTAAGCCAGGTGGGATACCCCAGGTAACCTAAAATGGCTATACACACCTAGACTTAGGTATCTGAACATCAGTCACTGTACTTCTCAGATATCTCCTATCTCAGGAAGATGACTTTTGAAGTCCAACTTTACATATAACGGCAGGGAAGCACTTCTACTTTCAATTCTGTGGATAAAGAGATGATCTAAATTTCTATTGACATGAGCCTGACACTTTAAAAGAGCATTTTTAGGCTTGCTCCCACGTGTCTCTTAGTACAGAACTGTGCTCCCAGGCTGCCTAACTGTATTACCTTATGAAACACTATCAAGGGCTAATGAAGAGAATGACAATAAAGCAAAACGATATGAGTACAGACAGCAATGCTGAAATGTCAGGAATTCCAGATCACACTACCCATTTCCTGCCTGTGTCTTTAAACCATGTGTGGCTCACCATAATCCTCTGTGTGGGTTCTGTTGAGCCTGAAATATTATATGACATTCCAAGCCTGGGCTGGCAAGGAAACACAGAGACACTGACAGTCAAGGATACCAAATATCCATGTAAATATCACAAAGATCAAAGACAAGATTTAAAAAATCTATAATTAAATGCCATGTTTCTCACTGATGTGGACTGTTGCAGTAATTGTTCAGCTCTCTTAAATCCAAGCCCTGGATGTTAATCCCACAGTTCTGCACATCATCCTGTTTGCTGTGTAACACATTCAAAATGGAGAATTCAGTCTGAATTTTCCAAAGGCCAGAGTATTTGAATTTAGTCAGCTTTAGAAGTCTACCTTTCATTCTGTTCCATCTTTTTTTTAAAATGGGTCAAATTTAGCTCAGGAATGTTTGGCCTGATTCTGCTTAACTTATTCCTATGTCTCAGTAGTTCTGCTGTATTAAGAAAAGACTCCTTGTCTTCAAATAATTTTGTCTCTAATGTAAAGTGACATTATCTCTGTGGAGGAACACTAAAAATTTTACTGGATATTTGTATTCTAAGGGAAAAATTAGTAGTCAGAGACCTCTGTGCATTTGACTAATCAAATATGGGACATCATCCATTTGCTTGGAAGTCAAAGGAACTAATTTCCTTGATCTTATTTGGAGTAGTAATGTATGTAGTTATTTTCTATGACTGCATTATTACAATCAAAGGCAAAGAAAATATTTGAACTCCTAGGTCTTTTCCCTGGCAATTTACTACCTTTCTGCTTCTATTTCCCTCTGTGTTTCTGGTCCTTTCCCTCCCTGACTGTTTCCTTCCCTCATTCTGATCTTCTTGAACTCATTCTAGCCTAGTTTATTATTACAAAGATGAAGCCTCTTTCCTTGTCTGATAGATGCTGGTGGAGGGCCAGTGTGTTTGATGCCTGTCCTTTCCATGGTGCTGATCAAAGACCCCGAGTGCTTGTATTTGCTGGTGTGTGATGAGAAAGGTTCCTTTGAACTGCTATGAATTTATTCTTTCCAGATTTACGTGTGATGATGTTGACTTCAACTTGCGTGTCCACAGTGCTGGCCTTCTCATCTGTCGGTTCAATCACTTCAGTGTCATGAAAAAGCAAATTGCAGTAGGAGGACAGCGATCCTTCCACATTAAATCTAAGGTGGGAACTGAGACCTCTGTTTTGTTGCTGTTAAAATTCTGTTTTCCTTTTCTGAACCCTGTAACCAGGAGAGCTGAGGTATTTTGGTGCATCACCAGTTGCCAGTAATGGGCTATGTCTGCCATGTGGGGTTTTTTAAAAAAATTGTTCCTGAAATCCACAATATTCTTGGTATAAACGCACCTTTCTGTAATAATTTTCCTTTGCAACTTTTAAAAACATCTTAAGTGCCTCTTTATGATCCAAGTAACCATTCACTATGAGTTTTTTATCTATAGTTATGGAATTGCTCATCTTCGTATGCATTCATATGTAGAAGTACTTTGCGTTCAAAGAAGAAACCTCAAATACTCTATAAATACAAATATAATTATGTGAAACTCTGAAAGCTTTTTGGTAGCAGATATTTTTGTCTGAATGACTTTGCTTCTTGTATAAATCTTAGATTTGTAGGATAGAGATATATTTTATACAAACTAAAATTCAGATAAGTATTGATCAGGATTGATCTGTACCAGCAATATTTTTCCCTCATAGGTATCTGACACTCCGGTTTCAATCTCCCCTGCTCAATACATTTGTGCTCCTGACAGCAAGCATACCTTCCTGACAGCACCTGCTCAGTTGCTCCTTGAAAAATACCTCCAATATCACAGCCATCGCTTCTTCCCTCTCTCGCTGAAGAATTATGGCCATCCTGTGCTATCTGTGGACTGTTACCTTAACTTAGGACCACAGGTACTAAACAAAATAATCTTCAAGCAGCTATAGAAATGTATAGACTATGTTTTGTATGAGTTAATTGATGCATTCCTTAATACCAGTTACACAGCTTTTGAAGAATCAAGTATAAGTTTCCTATAATGTTAAAATAAAATTCTTAGTCCTGCAGATATATGAAGAGAGTATTGTACACAAAAGAATACGTGGAGACAATACCAGAGTTGTCCTAAATACTAATATAGTCTGTGAATTATATTAGATTCTGAATTAACACAGAGAATATTTTTCTTTAATAAGTGTTTTCTCAGTCTGCTATTATTTGGCCCTTCCTACAGCAAATTTCTTCCACAAAAGTGTTTTACAAATGCTAGCTATCCCCTAGAAAGCACTTCAAAATACAAATGTTTTGGTTCACTCTTGACTGATAAACTGAGACAGAGAAGCAAATACCAAGCAAACAGTCAGAATGGGAGAAGCTGACATTAGATCTCAGGAGCTGTTGGCTTTCTCTGACGAGCTTGGTTGTAAAGCCAAGGTCATACTTAAAGGTAGGTTGGATAGAAGTGTGATACTAAAATTGTGCTGTTCAGAAGAGATAAACTGTTTTTACCTTTTCACCTGACTTGAATACTAAATTAAATTCAATCTTGCTGGTTTTACTAAACTTCTTTACCAAGACAGCTGTGTAATAGTCTTCCCATATATGTGGCTCCCCAAACATTTTGAAATATCTTTTAATTTCCTTTCTGGCTGAGCTCTTAGAGGTCTATGTTCCCACCATGTTTGGAAAAAAAAACCCACTACAGTGGAAGGGTATTGTACTGTCTTCACCCATTGCATCCTTTCTGCTCTAACCCATTCAGCACATGAAACGAGTTCAGTTTGGTTCTGGAATTGTTACCTGATCTGGAATATGATACAACAGGATTGAAGAAATATGCATAAATGTAGGCATCCTGGGCCAGAGCCTCAGTTGCTATGGGTTAACCTTACTCCACTGAATCATGGTGATTTATGCCAAATCTGCCCCAACTAAGTAGTACAAGGACACTTTGGAGACAAAGAGTACTATAAATATTCCCAGTTCCTAGCAGATTTGGGGAGTAGCCACAAAAGCAAACTAGAGAAGAGGAAACCTCACACATTTATGTATATGTACAACTCTACTGACTTGAGTAATCCTATCATAATGTGAATGAAATTAGACATTTCCAAATGGTTCTTTTTGTGTTACTGTATTTACTCACATGTAGATAAACTCTGCTGGGCAGGCCTCAGCTTTATGGCTGTGGAGAACTAGTGTTACTGCAGCTTTCAAACTCTATCATATCTAAACTTTTTGATAATAATAGTAATGAATAGTAATGACTAATACATACTTATGAATAGTGCTTTTATCTAAAATTTTAATACGTAGAAGGATGTTTAGGAAGGAACTATAACGATCACAATATTTGGAGTTGGAAAGCAAGTCTGAATTTGAATCAGCTGCAAATACTGAAAGTTTGATATCAAGCCTTACCTTTATATAGAAGTTTGAAAAAGGTTATTTTTTTTCCTCCCTCTCCCAATCAGATTGCAGTCTGCTATGTGAGTTCTCGGCCTCACTCTCTGAATATCAGTTCCTCTGGTTTGACATTCAGTGGTCTCCTGCTATACCTCTGTGACTCCTTTGTTGTAGCTAGCTTTTTGAAGAAATTTCATTTCCTTAAAGGTGAGCTGCAATAGTTTTATTACAGAGAATTATAAGATATGTTTCCTGGGAACCTTGGGAAAATGTATTTTATATGAAAAAATGCATGTATATGCAAGTATTCATATTTGTCTCTGTATGTCCCACCCATCTTTGATGCTTGAGCATGCTGACTCTGTACTGTAGTAAAGTGGTATGTAACAGTGCTATAAGTTCTTCAAGTTTCTAAATGGGGAGGAATGTTACATTTATATAATTATTCCTAGTGTATTTGCATAAGTCCTTACTTTATGTTTAAAAACTGAATCTTTAAGATTTATGTATGAAGCATTTACGTATTGTATTCTTGCAGATTTTCGAATTTTCAATAGAAAATGGGTGATGGACAAGACTCCATCAAAATCTATTTGCTATCCTTGGAAATAGAAGCTGGGTCATTTAAAATTTATTCCTAATAATCAGTTTCTCCATGTAATCCTTATGATGGTGGATAGCAGTGGAGACAAATCACTTCCATTTGTACTGCAGGAAGTCACACTGCCAACATTTTTGGTATTGTTCTGCTACTTCCTTATGCATTTAGCACTCTGGGGATTTGTTTCGCTCACAGCTATAACTGTTGCTGGAGGAAGAACACCATGGCAAAGTTGTAATGAACTGATGTGTTCTCTGTTGCAGTTAATACAGTTTCATGTAGGTATGTGTAGCAAAGTGTAAATTGAGGTAGACAGGGCTTTTGCCCGCATATGCCACTGAAGCCACATGAGTACCAGTGTCTATGCTCATCCTGGAGCAGTGTCCATATTTTAATCAGCCTGTAGTTTCTCTAGCAAGGCTAGCAGAGTAACTGTAAATGAAAACAGTGCTTTTGTACTGCATTTTTTGAGTGACCAGAAGCTATAAATCAGTTTCATTTTGCATAAACTGGACAATTTGTAATGCATGTAGCACAAAGTGTATTTGATTTGAGATTTCTCCATCTCCCTTGGCAGTCCACTTGATTTTCTAACCCGCCACACGACTGTCTGTCTTGTTTCTTTTTATTATATTCTCAGCTTTTTTGTGTCGTGGGCATTTCCACTTACTTCACCATCTCTCATTCAGATTACTGAATGCTGGCGAGGTAATTATTTCCTCTTAATTGAGCACTTTCCTCAGAAGCCAGGAAATCATGCATGCAAGTTTAAATGGTATCACCATGCCAGTCGAGACAATTGATATTGCCTACTAAAATATGATATTTCTTACTTTGGCATTCTGGATTTGCTTGTGTCCTTAGCCATACATTCTTCTTTGCCAGCATGTTAGCTTAGCAATCGGAAAAGCACTAAAGTTTGTGATTAGTTTTAGGGACATGTTTAGACCATTTCTGGTCAGCAAAGCACAAAGAGCTTAGTCAGCCATTGTGGTGACTGACTTGTGGTGTGTTTTGCTGAGAGTTTCATTCAGCAAGGTAATGATCAGTAGGGCTAGAACAGTAATGGACATAGGAATTTATCTTGTTTTCTGTCAGGACCTATCCCACCTCCTTAGACCTGACAGTTTTACCCTTCCTTACCCTAAAGAGTAGGGAAGGTATTGTTAGTTTGGTTTACTAGATGAATACTAGATACCTCAAGTTACACAACATGATCCTGATGAATAGGGAGCTGAACGTAGCTCTCCTCTGTCCTACATGAGTGTCTTAATTTTCTCCCAAGCCCATTTGTAACTGCTGTTGTGAAGGTGCTGGAGTTCTACATGCTAAGGGGTGGTGAGAACTGAGTGATCTGGAAACAAAGGGGATACTTATGTGGGTTTTTTTTAAACTGTTTGCTTAGGTGCCACCCTGTGTGTGATCTGTCAAGATCGCAATTCTCTTCGCCAGACTGTTGTGCGGCTAGAGCTGGAAGACGAATGGCAGTTCCGGCTGCGGGATGAATTCCAGACTGCCAATGCAAAAGAAGACAGGCCACTCTTCTTCCTGACTGGACGACATATTTAATTGAAAACAGACACATTTCCTGTATGATACAAGAGACTAATTACCACCATCTCATGAAATTACTTTTAGAGGCTCTGCTTTCTGAACAGAAACAGAAGTTATCCATTGTTTATTAGAATGATATCTAATCAGACAATTTACGCTCATATTTGCAAACACTGAAGTGACTTTTCTAATTTAATTGTCTGGCTGAAGTCATTCCTAATTCCTGGGGGGGACGCAGAAACTTACTACTCTGCATAGCAGAAGTAATTTTGGATCAGAAGGAGGGTTGATGAGTGCACTTCTTCTGTGATAAAAAAAGACCATATGCAAGTTCATCAGCAAGAGTTTTAGAAAACTTTTTGTATGTTCCAGAAATAGGAGATGTAAATTCAGGAGCAGATTTTGTTTTACAAGTCTTATTTATCTAACAGTTGGCACAAGGCAACAGGGATTGTTACAGTTTTGTAGTATATCACTACTGAGTGATCCAGGTAGGCTTTTTACATGAAGATTTGTAAAGTAAATTTCTTTAATAGTGGGAACTCAGTTGGAGACTTAATTTTTGGAACAGGTGCCACACTGGAGGGTTTTACCCTACAGGACTCTTGGGATTGAAGCATAAGTATATGTCTGGTTTTATTAGCATAAGGAAGAGAGTCAAGAAAGTAGATTTTAAAATGAGATCTGAACATTTAAACCTGAAACTGAAATTACCTGCAGTAACTGAAAAGAACAAATGGTGAGACTGACCTGCAAGTGACTTATTACATCTGGAACACTGGTGTTTTCTGGTTTCTGATTAAATTCTTGCACTAGCTACAGACTTCAAGCTGGGCCCAGTGCACTGAAGACAGCAAATGAGATGGTGCTGAGACACTCACAATACACTTTCTGGGGATATTTTCTTGCCAAGGTGCTTCAAAAGAGTGAGAAAATGGAGACTACATCTCTGAGGAATTCAGATGGCAATCTAAAAACATGTTTTAGAGTGGCACCAGGCATCTTGATATTTTGTAAGGTCTAAATGTGAAGTCAGTAATTGTCTTTGTCTAGGCTTTTTGGAAATATTCTCTGAGTTGCAAATTTTCTGTTTGTCTTTATATAAGTAATGTTAACTTCACTCAGTCCAGGTGCAGAATTGATGAGTATAGATATTATCAGAAGACATGTAATGTTTGGACAGTCCTTTCTTGCTGGATACACCAATGGGAGGATCATTGATTTTATATTGGTGAAAAGCCATTAGGTGGCTGAGTGCATTACAGTACTGGCCTTGAAATGCAGACATCAGTGTGACTATGCCAAAGAGCTAATTTAGGTTCATTTACGGGGGAAAGGTCGATCACTATTTACAAGGTAACTACTAGAAATCAGTGTGTTTCTGTATTTCATTGTTCTTATTTCAGAGTGAGAATTCACTTTAAGTTTTGGGAAGGAAAGCGAGCGTTGTCCTATGTAAATAGTATTACCTGTTCATTTTTCACCAGTTGATTAGTTAATTTAAACTTTTTTAAAGAAGTGTGACATTCATGTCTAATCTATCCTTTATAAATAAAGTTCATGCTGCATGGACATCTGTCTTGGTGATGTACAGAACTGTCAAGTACACTTCGGGGTTGGGCAGGGGGAAGAAAAGGGTTGGCTGAAAGGAGTTAATATTATTAAGGAATGCCCTGAACTGATCAAGAGATAATACAGTACTCCTTAATGGCCTAAAGCATAACGCAGCCTCAAAGGTATAAGAGTTTTTACAAGAATTCAGAACTAAAAATGGTGGGTTAAAATCTTCTTTCCTGTAACCTAATACTTAAACAACTTATGTCAAGTGTCTGTTAATTTTTCCTGTGCTTTAGATCTGAGTTTTGCTTTGCAAATCTTTAGACATCCATTTTCTCCAAGAAACTGAAAAAAGGACTAAAGTATATGATCAAATAAATAAATAAATAAATAAAATTTGCATCCTTTTTAACATTCTCTTTAGGTCCATGAGTTACCTACCTACCATATCCTGTCTAAAGGATAGGAGTCTCGGGACCTGGCCTCACCAGACGTAAGTCTATCATGTGACCAAGTGCAATCATTCTTCATCATGGAGTATATACATAAGCAATCATATATGATGAGACTTGCTTGCACAGCACATTGATGGAGTACATCCTGTTATTAGACCAGATATGCACTCACTGTGTGACCAAAATGAAGTTACTCCCTGTCACACAACCACCCATGCAACCAATATGGTAGAAAAATAGGGCATTTTGTTCACAGGATGCCAGAAAAGTAATGGTAGATGAGTCAGGGAGAGGCACTCTCCAGAACTCTATCCAAAAGTTTCTTCACCCTTGATCTAGTTTACAAGTTACGCTCCCTTTGAGTGTAAGCTTTCAAGGAGAGCAACAATGTAGGGTTTGTGCCCAACAGGAACTCTGAGGTGATACAGTAATACAGATAAATAATAATGATAAATAAAAGCAAATCTGTTTGGGTGGGACTGGCATCCTGTGCTGCAACTTCTCTGTGCTGTAGTTTACTATAGGTGCATGTGTAGGGCTGGGAACCCAAGTTCTTGTCTTGCCTTTTGTGGGAGGGAATTACTGACTTTCAGCCCTTGTGACGTTTGTGAGAAAACTTGACCCATGCCCAGTATGTAAACAAATCTTTAAAGTATTTCCTTTCTGACTTTGGATATGGCAAGAAGATAGAACTCTCCAACACATGGATTGACTTGATAATTTAGTAGCAAACAAAATAAGAGGCATTGCCTGCTTGCTTTTACAGACTTTTTACAGCCTCTGCCTTCTCTAGTGCCTTCCATGCTTGTTGATTTAGTCATCCACTATTATCACCTGCAGATAGTGTTGTTGGCATGTTCTGTATTGTGTGTCAGAGAGTGAAGTATTTTATGATTCAGTTTCTGCAAAAGGCAGTGTCCAAATATAGACAAGGAGACAAGGTTACTGGGAAAATGACATTATTTTCCTTCTTGCCATCCTCTCTCCACTATCAAAGCACTCTTCACAAGCACTTAAGAACTAATATCTGGTATCTAATCATCCGGGCATTGCAGATGATTTGAACACTTAGAGGACTTAAATTATTTCATCCTTCCCTAGCAAGTGCCTCCTGTTGTGGTGATGGGGAATGTACAGATCTCTGCTCCCACTCTGCATCTAAAAGCAGCTGAGAGGGGGCTGCTTTTCAAATGCTGTATCTGTGACCGTCTATGGTGAAACGTGTCACTCACACAAAAAGAAAGAGGTACAAGTAATAAACAAACAACCCAAGGAAGGGTCAGGGGAGAGGTTTACAGGGTGGAGAATGGAGAGCGTGGGAAGTGGGGACTATGAACAGAGGCAGCAGCATGGAAGAAGCTGCACACCCACCACACAACCCTTCACTGCACCACCCACAATCAGTCACTCTGCCTTCCAATTCTCTCACCAGAGTCCTCCTCTCACACATCGTCCCTCACCCCTCAGCAACCAGCCTTAATATTTCATCAGCTGTCACTGAAATATGGTGGCTATGCTGGTGTGAAATAAAATCTGTATTCTTTCCTTTTTCCTACTTCCTTAAGGACACAGCTTGTCAATGAAAAGTAAAACTGGTCCCATACATTCTCTGCCTGTTAACTATCTTCTACCTCTTATGCCTGCTCCAGTCTTCACCTGAATAAATACTAAGTGCTTCTGGTAATTTGTAAATGTTTTTATAACATTTCCAGTCCTGTTTTGATAGCCCTCAAAATAACCGTTGATGAATGTGGAGGGGACAACTCTGGGAGTTTTGAAGCAATAGTCCAATTGCTGGCATTGCCTATTGCTGTTGTATTCTTTGGTAAATGAGTGATGGGGTGTTGGATACAACAATGAGACTCCTGCTCAGTGAGAAAAAGATGTTTTAAATCAACTGACATGATTTTAAGAAAAGCTTCATAAAGCTGCTTCACATGTAAATGTGGTTTTGATTAAAATCCTCAAGAAAATGGAAATGTTTGATTAAGATTTACATAGTAATACAAACGGAAGAAAATTTCTTCACACTTACTACATGACTGATGTGTTGATTATGCACTGAATGTACTAAGGAGCATTATTCTGGCAGTGTGTGCTGAGGTGCTATAGAAAAATTTGAGTAGCACTGTTAAAAACAGCTGAACAATTTACTTTATATTTAGAGACAACAGGATTGATAGGAAAGTGAGTTTTCACTTGTTACTACCTGTAGGAACCGGTAACAGTTTGGAGAGCAGTTATTGGCTCACAGGATATTGTGGTAACCACTGCATTAATTCTGCAACATATGATACCTATGTAGAATGTGCTTTTGCAAACAGAATCACAGAATCACAGAATGTCAGGGATTGGAAGGGACCTCGAAAGATCATCCAGTCCAATCCCCCTGCCAGAGCAGGAACACCTAGACGAGTTCACACAGGAAGGCGTCCAGGTGGGTCTTGAATGTCTCCAGAGAAGGAGACTCCACAGCCTCCCTGGGCAGCCTGTTCCAGTGCTCTGTTACTCTCACAGTAAAGAAGTTCCTTCTCAAGTTTAAGCGGAACCTCCTGTGTTCCAGCTTACACCCACTGCCCCTTGTGCTATCATTGGACACCACTGTGAAGAGCCTGGCTCCATCCACCTGACACTCACCCTTCATATATTTATAAACATTAATCAGGTCCCCCCTCAGTCTCCTCTTCTCCAAGCTAAAGAGGCCCAGCTCCCTCAGCCTTTCCTCATAAGGGAGATGCTCCACTCCCTTAATCATTTTGGTGGCTCTTCGCTGGACTCTCTCAAGCAGTTCTCTGTCCTTCTTGAACTGTGGGGCCCAGAACTGAACACAATATTCCAGATGCGGCCTCACCAGGGCAGAGTAAAGGGGAAGAAGAACCTCTCTTGACCTACTAACCACACCCCTTTTAATGCACCCCAGGATGCCATTGGCCTTCCTGGCCACAAGGGCACAGTGCTGGCTCATGGTCATCCTGCTGTCCACCAGGACTCCCAGATCCCTTTCCCCTACACTGCTCTCTAGTAGGTCATCTCCCAACCTATACTGGAACCTGGGGTTGTTCCTGCCCAGGTGCAACACCCTACACTTGCCCTTATTATATTTCATCAAGTTTTTCCCTGCCCAGCTCTCCAGCCTGTCCAGGTCTCTCTGGATGGCAGCACAGGCCTCTGCTGTGTCAGCCACTCCTCCCAGCTTTGTATCGTCAGCAAACTTGCTGACAGTGCACTCTGTTCCCTCATCCAGGTCATTGATGAATATATTAAATAGTACTGGACCCAGTACCGACCTTTGAGGGACTCCACTAGACACAGATCTCCAACTAGACTCTGCCCTACTGACCACCACTCTCTGACTTCTTCCCACCAGCCAGTTCACAGTCCATTTCACTACCTGCTCATCTAATCCACACTTCCTCAATTTGGCAGTGAGGATGCTGTGGGAGACCGTGTCAAGTGCCTTACTGAAATCAAGATAGACCACATCCACTGCTCTACCATCATCTGGCTACCTGGTTGTGTTTTCATAAAAGTCTAGTAGGTTGGTCAAGCACGACTTCCCCTTGGTGAAGCCATGTTGACTGCCCCTAATGACCCTCTTATCCTTGATATGCCTAGAGACGGCACCAAGGATAAGTCGTTCCACCACCTTTCCAGGGATGGAGGTGAGGCTGACCGGTCTGTAGTTACCTGGGTCCTCCTTCTTGCCCTTTTTGAAGATTGGAGTGACATTTGCCTTCCTCCAGTCCTCAGGCACCTCTCCCGTTCCCCACGACTTAGCAAAGATGATGGAGAGTGGTCTAGCAATGACTTCAGCCAGCTCCTTCAACACCCAATACCTGTTTTTTTGGTGATGATGTGATGTATTTCTATTCAAAATTAAGATATTCTTGTAAACACTATTGATTTATTAGCCATACATCTCATAGACCTGTCCAGAAAAGATGGCACCTGCACTGGGGCAGGTTGGCAGCACTATGTACCAGTCTGAATCTCTCACGAGGCTCATGTTTGGGCTGAATATGCAGCATCTTGAATCTTACCTCTGCAGGAGATGCAAAACAGGAGAGTTACAACTCGGTAGCTGTGTAAGGTAGAGTTTATTCTTGCTTTTTTGATATAGCCCCATTTCTGGTACTAAGGTGCTATAAATTGTCATGTGTGTTAATGAAACAAAAGCCTTTAGACAAATAAAATAGAGAAGAGCAGTTTCATATGCTTTGTCCATGGCAACTGCAGTAATGTGAAAAGGCTGGAGAAAGTTAAACTATTTTAGATGAGTGATGCTGTCCCAGTACAGTTGTGACTGTATTTAAAAATATCTTAAAAGAATCTTTAAGTTGAACAAGTATTCTATTAAAAATAAGATGACATAATCTTATCAGTTCAGCAAAATAAAGTTCACACAAAGGTTACCATGAGCTAATATTACTATATTTAAATATTCTGGGATGATTACAAATATTTTTTTCCTTCTCATGATACAGCACCTACAAATGCTGTTGATGATAAAAAAAAAGGCTCCTGTTTACCCTGTGTCATTATGTAGTCAAATCATTAGGCAATGTTTAAAACTAACATCAAAATTACTGTTTATGCTGCATAATTATCCAATGAAACTCATTGCTACAGGATCTCATGGAGGCGATGAACTGACCAGGAGTTCAAAAACCATTGTGAAGCTTCTGAGAAGATCTGTGATTTTTGTGTCATCCCCTGTGTTCCACTTGTGTATTTGGTTGAAAACACCAACTAGGGAAGTAACAGAAGTCATGAAGTCCTGAGAATGGGGAAATGGGAAGGGAGTGAGGAAAAAGCAGGAAGGAGGCAAAGAGGCAGTGGCCTGGTTGTGTGGGCTTGGCAGCAGAGGAGGTGGGAAGGGGAGCAGGTGATGGGAATGGCAACCTTGAGAAAAGGTTGGGAACCACTATCCTAATTAATGAAAATTATGGAGAAAGTCCTTTTTACATCCGGTTATTATACCACTTCTTTATCAGAAGTATCTGGTGACGGTCACCCTTGGACACAGGACACCAGACTGTCAGATGCATTGACTAGGAACAGCAGTAGCTGGGTTCATATATGTTGCACAGAAGAAATACTCGTATTTGTTATTGCTCCCTGGTGAAAGCAGAAAGGTCCTGAAGTTGGACAGTGCAGAGCATGACAAAGGCTTCAGAAGTACAGTGTACTGGGAAAGATGCACAGCCACTTCTTGAAGAACTTTAAAAATAGATATTATGCAATGTATTACAGTGATTTAAACAGTATTTCTGATAGATTGTTATACTTGTCTATCAGAGCTTGAAAAGAAATTTAACAGAAGGAATGGGTGGAACAGTGGAAAATTACTGCAGCAAACAGTGGTTCCTATCTTTTAAGTTTAGTGAATAGAACTTTCAGGAGAAGCAGGAATGCCATTGAAATTCATTAGGTGTGGCATTTCCCTGTTTAGCTGAACTGAGAAGAATTGTATTGAATTTCCTTCCCCAAAATTGTTCCAGAAAGAAAATGTGATCTGACAGATAGCTCATAAATGGGTTTCTGTGCTTACAGTCTTCACATTTGGTGTACAACAGAAATGAGTAACTTGATCATCTTAGTAACTTAAGTGCTGTGCTGTTTTCTCTTGGAAGTGTTAGCCAACAGCTTGAAAGCGACTTGGCTATTGCACCACCTCAGATTCTGAATTTCTAATGTGAAATGTGAAAGAGTCTAAGTAAGCATCAATTTTTCTGAAAATTAGGTCTCTTCCAGATCATAGAATACCGAGTTGGAAGGGACCTCAAGGATCACAGAATCATAGGACAGAATCATAGAGTGGTTTGGGTTGGAAGGGACCTTAAAGATCATCTAGTTCTAACCTCCCTGCCTGGGGAGGTAACCTCCCTAGGGAGGTAACCTCCCTACCCTGGAAGGTAGGGACACCTTCCACTAGATCAGGTTGCTCAAAGCCTCATCCAGCCTGGCCTTGAACACTTCCAGGGAGGGGGCACCAAAAACTTTTTTGGGCAACCTGTTCCAGTGTCTCACCACCCTCACAGGAAAGAATTTCTTCCTCATATCTAATCTAAATCTACCCTTTTCCAGTTTAAAGCCATTACCCCTTGTCCTGTCACTCCCTGTCCTTGTAAAAAGTCCCTCCCCAGCCTTCCTGTAGCCCCTTCAGGTACTGGAAGGCCTCTAGAAGGTGTCCCCAGAGCCTTCTCTTTTCCTGGCTGAACAGCCCCAACTGTCTCAGCCGGTCCTCATAGGAGAGGTGCTCCAGCCCTCTGATCATCCTCGTGACCCTCCTTTGGACTCGCTCCAGTAGGTCCATGTCCTTTTTGTGTTGGGGGACTCAGAACTGGACACAGTACTCCAGGTGGGGTCTCATGAGCGTGGAGTAGAGGGGCAGAATCACCTCCCTCATCTGGTCCAGCCTTTCTTGGCAAAAGCATGGCCGTAAACATGGTCTAGACAAGAGGGCCCAGCACCTTGTCTGAATCTGAAAAGTATCCAATCTTGGGGAATGTCTTCCAAGTCTATATCCTGTGATCCTGTCACCCATCAAGTAGGCAGTCCATTGAGGACTGGCACCAGTGGGCCAGAGTGGCAGAGGTTCAGGGGCAGGAGCAGAGTTGGCAGCATGAGGCTGCCTGCCAGCCCAAGAGGGATGCTGAGAGTAGCCCAGTGGGCACCCATAGGCCCAGTGAGGAACTGGACTGAGCCAAGAGTGTATTGTTTGCACCTGATGCCTGTCCTATGATGCAAAGGGATGTTTCCTTTGCCAGGTCAGACATTTGCAGCAGTTTGGCAGCTGTGTTAGTTTTGGTTGATGCACAGGAAGAGCACCTAGTTCCCAATATTCCCAAAGCTTAAGGCAACTCCAGGCAGCAGTGAGCTTTCACCTCAGCTGGGATGTCACAGCTCTTCTTGAGACCCCCAGCAAAGCTTAGAAACTGTGGGATAGATAAGTAGATGGTGAGGTGTATTGAGAACTGGCTGACTGGCAGAGCTCAGAAGGTTGTGATCAGTGATGCAGAGTCCAGCTGGAGGCCCGTAACCAGTGGTGTTCCCCGGGGGTTGGTACTGGGTCTGGTCTTGTTTAATATCTTCATCAATGACCTGGATGTAGGGGGTGATGAGAGACCACATGCCAGCAACAGGTTATTTCTCTACTCAATGATGTATTTCCAAAGGTTCATTTTTCTTACTTATTTTCCTACTTAATGAATCTGTATATAGCTTAAGGCTAAATATCTAGCACAGCTGGGAATATTTGCTCATTTGATAATCAGCTCACAGCTAATGCTAGGAGTCTCCTGCAGTGGTGTGCTATAAATAGCCCATTTCGGTGCATAACTCAGTGGAAAGATTTAGGTTTCTTTGCCTGAAGTCAGAGACGTATCAAAAGGGTTCAGGTTTTTTAGTAGCAATTTGATTTCACCTTCTACTACAACTGGATGCCTTATAAGTGGAGGAATAATAAATAACAAATTTAGGCTAAAGACTGTGAATTTGGAAGCGTATCTCAGCTGTGATAGTGGTTAGTTCAGGCACAAAAAGCCTTCCCTAGGCCTGATCTTGGAGACAAAGCTGCCGGTCCTGTCAGCTGCCAGAAGTTAATCCAAGACACTGGACTCTGCAGCCCACTCTTATGGAACCAGAAGTCTCACAAGTATCAGGGCAAGTTTGTCTGAAGTTACACGGGGTGAGATCTATAACAACTGCATTCTACACTGTGGTACTGAAGCTAACAGAAACAGAAGACCAAAAGGAACAAATGGAAAAGAAAATGGTCCCCTTCAAACTTGATTGCACAGATGAACAGAAAAGCTGTGGTGCCTTCACATCCATACAGTTATGGTGTAGATCTGCGTGGCTGTGCAGAGTGGCAGAATAAGATTTTAACATTAAGAATCTGTCTGGAAAACAAAATTAAACCATTAAAATCCATACTAAATATGATTAATGGTGGTAATAAAATGTTGGCAGTGAAAATTCCTTATATTCTCTTCACAGAATTTATAACTTAGCAAATTGTCTGACCATAAAAATCTCGTATGAAAGTGAGGACTGTTTGGAAGTGAATTTGTGTTTATCAGGCTCTAATTTTTCACTGAACCTTATGACTTAATTAGGATACTTGAGGAGTCAGTTGCAAGGAAAGTGTACTCTGGTTTACTGAGCTCAGGTTTCTTGCTCTGACTGTGCTTCCAAGAACTTCAGCAGGTAAAATTAGCAAGCAAACATGATCGCTGCGAAATTATATTCTCTGGAGCTTTTGTTGTCAACAGGTTAAACTTGAAGGCAGCGTTTTTGTTTATGGCTGAAACCAAAAGTTGTTTTAGTAGCATATGCAAAGAATGGGGAAAAAAAATCGGCCTAGGACGTCGTCTGAGGAGGAAGATCAGCCAGAGACCCTCACTGGCTCCCCTTGGTCTTGGGTAAGAGCTTATGCCCTAAGGCTGCACAAGTAACACTTAAAGCTCTAGACAAAAACAACAAGCTGTGCTGTGTGAACCTAGATAGGGCTGAGTATTGTCAGCTTTTTTACTCTCCTGTAGAAGTTTGTGTTTCATTAATGGTTAGATTGTTTGTTCTAGTTCTACCTGTGGACATTTGAAAAAAAAATGAATGAGGAAAACCTCCTTTTGTTTCTGTTGTGTATGTCAGATGCTACAAGAAAACCTGGCTGATTCTGCACTGTTTGTTTTGCTGTCTCACTGGCAGCACTGTTGAAAGATATCTTTTCTGTACAATGGAGGGAAAATGATGTAAACAGTAGTGTAAACGTTTGCTCTGAAGGTCTGCATTCAGAAAAGAGCCAGTGAGACACCTATTACAAATACAGAAATATCTTGCCATATTTTTTTTAGTAAGATAGAAGCTGCCTTAATGAAAGACAATCTGCCCTGATGATCCATTAACAGTGGTTGCATGGTCCTGTGTTTTAATATCTGGGCTTGATGCCTAATGCTGCTAGAGAGGATGTGGCTCAGTATGGTTTTCTGATGGAAAGAGAGGATGCATTCGCTCCAAGAGGGCTTCAAGTGGAAACAGGAACAGATCTACTGAATGTTGTGGGTATTTTCTAGTTCTTCAGGAAAAGAGTGAGAGTACATATAAGGCTTTCAATTACTTTTTTTTAAAACATCAAAGTGATTAAAAACCAATTACATGTCTTGAAATTAATATTTATGGTTTCTTTTTATAACCTTAAATTTCCATATCTTTTTATAGACATACACACCTATGATTTTTCTGGAAATGTCAATGTTTGAAATGCTTTCTAAGTGTTTGTCATCAGGCATGAATGTGTCTGTAAGTGTGGAACTGATATTTCCTGCAGGTACCCAAAGAGTTATCAGAGACAATTGCTTTTTGAAGATAAAAGACATAGAATAAATTGGTTTAGTTTATGATAGGAATGTGAATTTAAAATAGTCTCATCGTTGGTGGAACACGCAGGGAGGATGAAAAGGAATACCAGTTGTTCTCACTGTCAGGACACAGGTTTCCTGGTGAGAGACAGTATTTGTGTGTTGGTGAATCTCTTTTTGATGGGTAGAAAGATAATATATAGATGTTGATTTCTTAATTAAATGTAAGTGGAAACTTTCTATTTCCACTGAAAATCCCCTACAAACTTCATAGAATGAAGGTTGGGTGTGCAGAGATCATCAGCTAAATAAAAATGTGTAAGTTTTATTACAAGTTAAATAAACAGTGTTATTCAGCATGTAAAGCATATTAGATTTCTGATAGAAATAGATGTGCTAAAGATCATTTGAAACTGTTGCTATTGGCCTCTAGGAGTTGCTGACCCTGAGCTTCTGCTATGGACTTCAGAAAAGAGGGACCATTACCTGCACAGATTTACTGAAGTGTTTCTGCATATTGGTATATCATAGAGTGCATAGAAAATTGTGGTCCTTGGACAGGATGACAGAATACCTATATTTGAGAATATTAAAAGCTCATAATAGAGAGCTCTTCAATAAAAAGACAACCTAGGTACACACAGATAAACATATGAGCCCTAGGCTTTGCAATGTAGCATGTGATTAAAAAATTACATGCTTCCAGAAACAAAAATTTGTTTTTGTAAGCATCTAGACCTCAAAACCCTTCCTCTGATTTACTATGTCATTGCAAGAGGACCACACACATATGATTTCACACAGACATTTTTTCCCCTAAGGATATGAACAAGATCATACACTTCTGTCCTTTTCAGAGGAAGAATAAAGATATAGTAACAACTAAGTTATGCACCACTGAAAGAAACTGATATAATACAGCAGGTATGGTGGTACTAGAATTTAAACACAAATGCCCTTAGACTAGAAACAGAAAGATGCTTAGGAAGACAGCACAAATTAAGCAGCAAGAAAAAAATACTTTAAAAACCTGCCTAATCAGCCCAGTTTCTTTTCCACTTTTGACCAGTCATTGTCAATGAGACTGTATGTGAAGTTTTGATAGAAAATTGTGACTAACCCGTGTTGTTGGAAATGAAAACCTTCAAAGGGGAGGGCTCTGCTGGAGCAGTGTGACCTGAAGCTCAGGTTGCCTCTTGGCTACTTAGGTCAGAAACCTTCAGTGACATGCTCTACCAACCTGCAGACAGTGACAGTGTTTGCAAGTGTCTGACAAGCTGGACCAAGTGTTACTGGTGAGGAACTCATTGCAATCTCACCATTAGTGTAGGGCTCACACTAGAACTGGGAAACACATTTGAGGGTATTCACCAAAGCCTGGAAGAGCTGGAGAGGGCAGGGACCATTCCTGCACTCACCTGTGCCTCCCTCAAACCATGCTCACGGCTGGCCCCAATGGTGGGACACTGCTGCATTGCAGGGTGGCCCCACGCTGCCCTATTTTCTTTGCTCCACTGGGGCAATCCAGCAAGGTGGTGGAGCCATTATGGCTTGTGCCCACACACCAAAAAGCCAAGCCAGGCCATAAATAACAACCACAGCCAAGGGATGCCATGGTCAGGATGGCTGTGCACTGGGCACCGAAACTTGATTTCCCATTTTGTGACCGGGACAGGCACATGTGGGGCATGTGGTGGCAGCTGAGCTTGTGTCACACGCAGTTGTTGGCAGCCAGGCATGAGTGTGATGTGTGAGGATGAGGTTGGTGGTGGGCACATGGAGGAAGATCCTTTATTCCAGTGGCTAGTTTGTTTGGATTCCAGCTTTTTCATTGTTTGGTCAGTTCAGTCAGGGGTTATTTGTTTTTGGTTTTTTGGGTTTTTTTTTAAGAATGTGCTTGAAATCCCCGTGCTCTTGGTCAGGCAGCTCTCTTGCCACTGAAGGATGCATGAGGCTGCTCTGAGGGAGACAGCTCGGGCGGTATGGCTGCTGCTTTGGAGGGAGGGCCACCAGCTGGAGTGGACAACTCCCGGGGTGGCTGTAGAGCTTCTCTTCCAATCACTTATTGCCCAAAATGGCCACTGCTGGGCCGTGTGTGAAGAACATTTCTGCTCCTCCAGCCTGGGGTGAAGAGCAATTGTATTCAGTAGAGTGATGGGATTATCTTTGATGGAAACACGGTGCCTGGCCTGACTTGGCCCCTGGTGTCCCTGGGCTTTGCTGCCCTCCTGTCCCGTTCCCCCAGCAGCCCCTGTGGCTGGGCCATGGCGGGTTATTCTGAGTTACACTTTGCAATGGGCATTGAAAACCAGTAACATATTTATCAAACACCATCCCCCCCCTGCCCCAAACACTGGAGAAAAAACCATATTATTAAAACATCTCCAAGCTCTCCACATGGTGATATTTCTTTCAATTTGACCCCATTAAGATTTTTTTTTTTACCTGATAACTGTGAGCTGTGTAGCTTAGCTAACAGATTCTGTCAATGCTGTTCACATTTAATTACAGAAATATATAGGAGGGACACTGAAATGACTCACTCATGCTCATTGTCCCCAAATTTTAGAGCAGGACTGGGCCTGTCAAAGCATAGCAGATTCAAAGAGACCTGTGCAAATTCCTGAATCAAATGCAAACTTCCCATACAGCCCTAGGCAAAATTCAGGTTTTATTTTCCAGTGTTTCTACTTATTGTAGGTAGCTGTGCTCTGAGATCCTGGCTTGAGACCTTCATGTTCAAAGGAATTTCTACAAATTTCACCCAAATCACAAGAGCTGAGCATCTGTGAAAATCACCTCTGAGCTGCTTGTCCTGTGTACCCAAAATAAATGGGCACACTTGAAAACCGCAGCCTTGATGGCTTGATGTCCAAGTGGAGACCAGTGATAAGTGGTGTCCCTCAGGGATTGGCATTGGGACTGGCACTGTTTTCACATCTTTGTTGGCAACATGGACAGTGGGATTGAGTGCAAATGTGCCAACTTTGAGATCCTCTGTGAGAAGCCTTCTAGAAATGCAAAGCCTTGTTGCAATTAAGTTACCATCTGCTTCCAGTGCTACAGCTGCAGCTGATGCTGCCATGGGAGAGAGACAGGTTGTCTTCTCAAGGGCAAGTTTCTATCAATCTGCCCAGTCCCAGGCCAAACCACTGAGTCATTGATAGAACACTGTCATTTCTGCAGGGCTGCAGGCAATCCTGGATTTACCAAATTCCAGTGGGGGTAACAATTCAAGTAGCATCAGTTTATTTGTATAGCTTAAAACATCTATGTGTCTCTCAGTGTGAAACTTCTACTGCAAGATAACAGTTATCCTGTGTAAATTGGAAAGATTGGGCTGGGGCCAGAGGCTGCTTTCACGCCACCAACGGTGTGCTGGCTCAGACCAGCTGGAGATCAGGGCACATTTACCTGGTGGCAGTGGTCACCTCAAGCCTCCTTGCACTTTACAGCAAGAATGCTTCCACCTACTCTGACAGCAGGACTCTTCCCAGATCTCTCCAGAGATAGGAATGGTCTAGGCTCTGGGATTGCTCCATCCTGTGGACCTTCCCCAGCAAAAGATCTCTCACACAAGGCCTGATTCCCCCCTGGCTTTCTGACCTGCAGCTGATCTGTAGCTGTGCCACTTCAAACTACTGAATAGGCCTTCTATAGGGGCACAAAGATGATTAATGGGCTGGAGGAAATACTGAGAGAGCTGGGCCTGTTACCCTAGAGAAGGGAAGACTGAGATGGGACCATATTATTGTTTATAAATATCTAAGGGGTGGGTGTCAAGAGGATGGGGCCAGACTCTTGTCAGTGGTGCTCAGTAACAGGACAAGGAGCAATGGGCACAAGCTGGAACACAGGAGGCTCCGCTTAAACATGAGGAAAAACTTCTTTACTGTGAGGGTGATGGAGCACTGGAACAGGCTGCCCAGAGAGGTTGTGGAGTCTCATTCTCTGGAGACATTCAGAAGCCACCTGGATGCTGCCCTGTGCAACTTGCTCTTGGTGAATCTGCTTTGCTGGGAGGGTTGGACTAGATGAACTCCAGAGGTCCCTTCCCACCCCTACCATTCTGTGATTCTGTAATACTGCCCTATGCACAGTGTCCATGGTGTGGGCTCTTCTGTTTTATTTTTGCTTATATTTTGGAGGGCTGACACTTCAGTGACCAGAGGATGTATTTTTGCAAGGGTAAATAAGCCTCAAAGGTATTCATTGCAGATCTGCTTTCCTTCAGCATCAAGCACGTGTGCTGCCTTCCCACCTGCTGAAAAACAAACAGTAAATTGAACCTGGACCCTTCCTTGTGTTCACCCCAGAGCTCCCAGAGCACCTCTATGGGGAGCTGATTGGAGTCTGAGTCCTTTTGCATTTTATTTAGAGCAGCTAGAGGTCAGCAGTCCTTCTCTACCTAGAGATCATGTCTCAGAGAGCCTGCTCTGTCTTAATATAGATTTGAAAGTTCAGCTTCGTCCACAGGGACGAAAGGTTGTGAGAGCAGTAAGTGGTAGGCAAATAGTATCAAGGCTGTCAGCTGCTTCGCCCCCCAGTTCCTGTCACCTACACTGCCTTTGCATGATAACCTTTCTTTGCATGATGAGCAAGGCTTTAATAGCACTGATTCATCTTATGCTGCTGTAAATGCAAATGGAGCGTTAACCTCTGTTTCTGACCCTCCTACTGTGACAGCTGAATCTCACCCAGAGCAGGAGTTTGCACCACATTAAGGCATTGGACTAAGGACTGGTCAACCCAGGCTGAGCTTCAGCAGCCCTGACCGAGTGGCTAAGCAAAACCTACACTGAGATCTGGGCTGCAAATGCAAAACACTCCTAGAAGTGGAGCACATAAGAAAAACCGAGTCCAAACAGGTCAAAAGCACAAACACATCTCCAATAACCAGGGCTGCATTAAAATCTGAGATTTTTGAAAGCAGTGACACATATTTGTTTGCTGCTATCGACTTTCAGATGTTTGCATTTAAACATTTATCAAGCTCTTACCAGTCATGGCAGAGGTTAAAACTTTTTCCATTTAAAGTCCTGTGTCTCTGGGAGATAAGAAAAAGCTTATTGAGAAGCAGCAGAAGTCTTACACTGCAGGCTCCCAAAGAGGTTCTACTCCAAATCAATGAGCAGATAAGGGCTGGGCTGTCATCAGCTGAGTGTTTCGCACTGCCGTCACCCAGGGAACCATGAGGCCTTGGGCCATAATGGGGTGGGCATGAAAAGAGACCCCAGAATGTGCATCCTCTGATTTTACTGGGCACAAGCTGGGGAGATCGTTAGAGAAAAGCATTTATAGAAAAACGGTTCAGGAAATGCAGAACTGTCTTCTACTTTGCTCAAAATTATATATATGGGATTTGTTAAAGAAATGTAAATGGTCTTGTGGATCTCATTGTTTTTACAGAGCTAGAAATAACTAAAAAATGGTAAATGGAGCTGCATATGTTGAGGGCTACAGATGGGTGCGGAAGTGAGTGAGGGACCAGAAAACAAAGCTGTGCTTGCCTGTGGAGTAAAGCAGCAGTGAGCAGAGAAGGCACAATTTACCACAAAGCCTTGTGCATGCCCATCCTGACAGGGCACGCTGCCTTACAGCTCAAACCCCCACACTCCCAGTTTAAATGCACTGTGTATTAGAATCAAGGCACATCTCACCTGGGATTGCAGTTCATGAAATGAGGAAGGAACGCGACCCTGAGACCACCCTCAGAATTAATCTTCTCTCTTTTGCTATTGGTAGCTGCCCTCACAGGAAACTCAGCCACCATTTTTCTGAGAGATTACCAGTATAATGTTATATACATGAGTGCAGAAGGAAAAAGAAGTTCCTGAAACCATTTCTCATTTAACCTATGGTCTGTATTGTTCCAGCTGAAGCTGGTACTTTCCATTGCACCTTCATTGCCCACGCTGAGCTCTCTGTACGCCTGCACAATGTCCATCATTGCTGTATTGGGATGGTTTCTCTGCAAAGCTGACAGCAGTCTCCAGTCAGCTTTGCAGAGTCCCTTCACGTTGTGTCCTATAGGGGCTTGACACTCTCCTCATGGGCAGGAATTTTGTGTGCTTGTGCTGGAGTTTTGTTTAGGTTTCAGTAACTGAAGTGAAAAATGTTAAAAATATGTATCTTTAATAAGGTCTTTGGGGAGATGAGGTTTCAGTGTCTTGGAAAATTTTGCAGCACTTTCATGGTGCTCAGAGGCAAGAGTCAAGAGCCTGTTTATCCCTCAGTAGTACCACTTAGAAGTTATAGCTCTTTAAATCTTCAACAAGTGGCAAGCTGTGATTTTTATCTTAACAGTCTCCCAGGAAGTTCACCATCAAAACCACAGACCACAGCACAAAAGAGCAATCACGTGCTGGAACACAGCAGGAGCTATATTACAGGCACTGTTAGCAGGCAATAGAGACATGCCCAGTCACAACACATCCTCTATCCTTTCTTCTGAAAGACCAAGAAGAAAACACTTGATGAGGGATTTATGAGGTTTCTATATTCTCTTCCCCTCTCTTCCTTTTTTCCCATCTGTCTTCTGAATTTCACAAAAGCTGATCTTGGAGCAATGCTTGTTTTGTGGCATCGCTGCTATAATGGATGAGCAAATTGTCCTTTGCCCACCCAACAGAGATGGCAAATATGAGGGATGAGGGGATTGCATGGCTGCTCCTAAGCAAGAGAGGCCAGGAAGCAGCCTCCTTTCATGAGGGTCTGAGCAAAGAAAAAAAACTGCAAAAAGAAATAGGCTGAAGATGAAGGCTGGTCTAAAAAACCTTTTTTATTCAGACACACTCTGCCTCTGAAATCAATTGTATTAATCATCTAAGGATGATGCCCTCAGAGGTGCAAGATTTTGTAGTATTAGTCTAGAAATTAATCCAGGGCACAAAATATTGCTGCTTTTTCTTCTTCCTTCTTTATTTCTTCAGTGGCAAAATCCTGAAACTTGGAGCCTTTGGACTTAGCGGTAGATATCTGATACACGGATCAGGTGAATAATTTTAACATTTTCTTCTTTTAAATACAGAACCAGTACCGTGTCTCAATAGCCACAAAGACAAAAAATATGTTCTTTTCCATTCTAACCCAATTCTATAATGGTTGTTTCAGTTCATTATTTTATTAATTTTATTGTCTTTCAGGCCAAAACAGCTACATTGCAAAACTCCATAATACGGGAAAAAATTTAGTAAGAAAAGCTATTTCATGAAGATAATTTGCTATAATTCCCTGAAGCTCTTCTGGGCTACAAAATATCCTAAAATGAAATAAATATTTTCCAATTAATTTACATGAAAAATTTGCCAACTCCAGTTGTGCTCCTTTCTGCTTTTGCAGAGTTGTGTTGTTGCCAAAAAGCCTCTAATGTGAAGGATTTCTAAACCAAAAGTGACCTCCAGTGGTGACACACATTATTTATGGCCGATGCATAGTATTTATCGTGTTAGAAATGAGGTAATGTTAACAGCCTGCAGCAAGCATAGTCAATTACATTCGATGTATCCCTTAAAAAAAAAGTTTAGTTAATCGAGATGTAAGGATACATCCAGATATTTTGTATACCTGCTAACCAGTATGAAAGTTTTTCATTTATTTACCTTTATGTCAGTGCTTTACATCTCAGGGCTGTTTTCTCTGCATTATGCTGGGGTATATTGCACCATTCTCTTTGTTCACCCTCTGCACGTCCTACAGCTTTGATGCCAACATCCTCCATAGAGCAAGCTGCTACAGGATGGGGTTGACCTTTTAAGAAGCAAATAATATATTATGAAGGATCTCAAGGTTAATTTTTACTTACATAAGCAATTAGGAGCTCTGCATAACTTTGCTAATAAAATAATTAATTTTCCTGATCTGGAAATCATGATTAATTGCCCTATCTCTTCTAAAGTACTTTAGGATCCCATGGACTCATTATTTCTTGGATACTTGAAGGCACAGAAACATGAGGTGGAGGTATAAGTCAGGGCTTTGTGGGATCTCCATCCAAGTAAATATCTCTGAGAAATCTCTAGACTTCAGGGATCCCCTTTCACCATATTTTCACCAAATATCTGAGCACCTCCAGTCTGCCAGCTTTTGCTTGGAGGTTTCTATGAGTCAAAGGCACCTGCAGAGAGGCTTTCCTGCAGAGGGACACTTAAAAAAATCAATGGAAATATACTCTTTAATAAATAAATAAATTGCAAGAAATATTTGTATGAAAACTCTCTTGAAAAACATCAGTTTCCTTAACTTGTATTAGCCTAATTAAAAACAAACCAGATTAAACTCAAAGGAGGGTTTTCCCATAGGTATTCAAATGTCCTTTATCTTCATATCCTTAGTTAAATTGGATTTGCTGGCCAAGTCCTGGGAATTTTTGGAAGGTCAGTGGAAATGCAACAGTCATTGCAATTGAGCTAATTTAAAGCAATACAGACATGACCTTTGGTAAAAATATTTGGGTATTCATAAATCTCTTCCCCTGGAAATTTTATGTTGTGTGTGCAAGAGAGGCCAAAACTTGAATGTAAGTCAAGCAAGACTTGGCTGTGAGCTAAGACTGAGAAATGAAATGTAGCTCTTGGCCTAATCAGCGCAGCGCTGGCCTGACACAGGATGACAAAGCTATTTTCCCTTGTGCTGCTGGACGAGTTTCAGTAACGCACTGCAACTTTCTCAGTTGCTCCATCTGCTGAAAGGAGCTTATGCTAATAACATCTTTTGTAATATACTTTGACATTCGTGGAGGCTGTGCTGCATATGAGAGGGGTAATGTATTTAATAAATAGATTATAAACAAATAATACTCCTCCCTCTCCTTTGTAAAAAGCGACGTTAAATGAAGGAAGTTAAATGATAAAAGAAGGAAGTTTCCTTTACTTTTATTTTATTTTAGATTTTATTTTATCTTATTTTATCTGTCTCTTCTGCTTCCCTCCAACAGCTGCATTAGATTTGTAAAGTAGGAGCCCATGAAGATGGCCACAGAACATTTCTTCAGCAACACATTTGGATACAAACTGTACCACAAAGTTTACCTTTTGCTTAAAAATAATATTCTTTCTCTTTCTCTTCCCCCTGTCTAGGGTGGTAGGTTGTGCATAGTCAGCCCTAGTGGTATAGTTGGGAACAAGTAGTTTCCTGTAACTTATTTATGTGACTAGTTCACTGATTTTTATATTCTTCCTCCTCTTGTAACGGCTGCACAGATCAGAGTAGATCAGGAAATGGTACAGAAAAGAAAGCTCTGTTTGGACCTGTGAAACATAAAGAAGATGGATGGTGGAAGGGAATGGCATTTTATCTTGGCATAACTCTGTGACAGACAAAAAGGTGGTTTATTAATAGGGGTTTGGCAGACATCCTATACCAACACTTAATGACTGACTGCAAGGAGAAGACCGAAGCAGGGTGTCCAGTTTCCTGCTGGCTGTATGTGCCTAATGGGTGACAGGTTAGTGTAGCAGGAGAGGCAATGGGCAAGCTTCTGGACTCAGTTTTCTCAGCAGTTTTGGGCAGCTGAGTAGGACAGGGAGGTTTCTGTGATGGTTGAGGCACTGTGAAAATGTCCTGAACTAAATATTTACCCAGTGCTTACTGCAGAACCCAGATATTTAGCCTTTACATGGGCTGGGACAATAGGTAAGAAAGGACTATTAGTGGGATAGCCTGTGGGGAAAGAGCCAGATTTGTAGGAAAGGCTGGGCAGAGATGAGGGGTTAAAGGTGAGAGTGAAATGGAGTCAGGGGGTGAGGGATGACAGATCTAAAGGGATGGGAGCACTGGCTGGTGGGGAAAAGGTTTCCCTTCCACAGAGCACCCATATAAGATGTATGCAAGAGCTGGGCAATGTTCTCCCTTAGCTTTTGGCAGAAGCTGGAGAGAACCTTCAGCCTCCACTCAGGAGGTCTGCCAAAGGCCAGAGGCAGCAGACTTTAACCCTTCCTCGCAGGGCATGTGGGGAAGGAGCCTCAATCCTAGCTGCTCCTGGAATTCCCATAGGTTCCCCTTTCCTGCTTTCCCATGGACCCATTTCATCTCCACCCACATCAGGGGGTATAAAATAGGATGCTGCAGATTTTTTTTACCGCAGTTATGTTCAGTGGAGGGAGAGGAACATCCCTACAGAAGGTTTCGTTTCCCCAGCTAAAGACAGCAATCATGTTGGAATAAATCAATCCTTGAAACCATCTCTACCTCTCCATTGCCTACAGAGGGAACTGTAAGCTAGCTTAGGCTTCAGCTAAGGTTAGGGGACCTGCATGTCTTCCACAGGGAAGAGGCAGTTCCTCACTTTAACTGGCTTCTGCCAGTTCACAACTATTGAAAAACGGTGGCCTTATTTGCTTGGTAATGCCAGTGATTTATTTTTGGCTTTGCAAAAGGCTTTTATAAATCCCTAGACAAGCATCCCTGAAACCAGGACATCTGGAGTGCTGGAGCAGACATAGCTCCTATCTGCTCGCTGGCCCCATGGCAGCCAGGCAGCATGTTCCTCACCCTGCCACACACAACAAGCAAACTTCTCAGCTCATCCTGCACTGCCTACATTGATGATGTCTTGCTCCTTATTATATTAATAAAGCTGGTGACAAGCAGCAGCCAGTCACTGACCAGACTTTTTAATATTAATATTTGGAAATCCTTCACTTTCTTAAGTTAGGGAGGATGGCACAAAAAAAGAGATTCTGGCATAACCTTTTTGTTTTGTCCCTGTACAGTGTGTGGCAAAGTGGACCATAATCAAAGCTCCTAAGCACTGCTAAAGGCCAGCAAACAGCAGTATAAAACGTGAGCCTTAGTATGTGTTCTTTTCCTTCATATACTCTGGCATGATTTAATAGAGAGTTGGGGCTATTCAGCCTGGAGAAGAGAAGGCTCTGGGGAGATCTTATAGAGGCCTTCCAGTACCTGAAGGGGGCCTATAGGAAGGCTGGGGAGGGACTTTTTATATGGGCAGTTAATGATAGAACAAGGTGAAATGTCTCTAAACTGGAAGAGGATTAGATATGAGGAAAAAATTCTTTCCTGTGACAGTGGTGAGACACTGGAACAGGTTGCCCAAGGAAGTTGTGGATGTCCCCTCCCTGGAAGGGTTTAAGGCCAGGTTGGATGAGGCTTTGAACAACCTGGTCTAGTGGAAGGTGTCCCTGCTCATGGCAGGGAGGTTGGAACTAGATGAGCTTTAAAGTCCCTTCCAACCCTAAGCATTCTATGATTCTATAATACTGAAAAAAATTAATCTCTTTTAAATGCTGTACTGATTTTCAGGATGTATTTGCATTTGTTTCCACTTTTTTACTGCCTGTGAGCCTTTACTGAAGAAAAGCTGGCTTTGTTTCATGGAGCTGCAACCCTGATGGAAGTTGTGTGCTTTAGGCAAAACACAAAACCAGATCTATCCTGTGGGGAAAAAGGGTGAAAAATGTAAAGGAAAAAGAGTAGCTGGTGTTACAGAAATCATCTTCCCAAGACAGGTCATGGGTCCATTTACAGAAAACAGGCTATATTTGAGTGTTCTGTGACATGACATCTTAAGGTAGGTCAGATGGATCATGCTTTAGCAATGCTACATTTCCTGTTGATTAGGAAGGGAACCCAGACACAACCATGTTCGTTATGGACGTCTAAGGTAAGAGGGTCATCCCCAGGATCTGAACCCACGTAAGAAAAGGGGCCTAGAAACCAGTGGGGCAATTCTCTGTCCTTAAATTCAGATAGGTCCATCTGGGCTGAAGGGCTCTTATGTTAAACATCTTTGAAGTGTATATAATGGGGACTCCAAATGTAATGCTCTTTCACCAAAACTAACACTACGAAACCAACCCAGAGGCAGGAAATCTTTCTACTCAACTGATGTCACATAATGAAAACTGTGACCTGAGTGAGGAAGGCTCTGGAAATGTGGAGTCCTGTGTTGCCACCTCAAGCAAAACAGGAACAGCTGGACCTGTGTTCTTGCTCTCTGCAGGAATCCCTTCAAATAGGAATAATTACATTATGGGACCTGTGTTCTTGCTCTCTGCAGGAATCCCTTCAAATAGGAATAATTACATTATGGGCATTGCATAATGAAGAGAAAATTAGTAAATATGCTGGAGCCTGCTACAGTGAACAGATTATCTCTTGTTTTCACTATTTAACTTTTTGCTGACTTCCTAATCTGTGAAGTTAATTTAAAAATCGATCCTTACAGTCTGGAGTATCAGGTGCTGTTCGTTTTTCATAGAGCAATTAATAATCCTTCATCCATCTGAATCCAGGAGTACCTTTAAAATCCAACATACTCAATAAAAATGATTCACAAAATGGAGCTTTGAATTCCTTGATTTCACTTCTGAGAAAAACTACCCCTGTGTAGGTAACAGAAACACCAGTCAGGATCCTCCACTGACAGAGGTGGATCTCTGATGTCCTCAGCCATATCAGTTGCATGAGGCTTTGTGCAACCTGGTCTAGTGGAAGGTGTCCCTGCTCATGGAAGGGAGGTTGGAATGAGATGATCCTTAAGGTCCTTTCCAACCCAAACCATTCTATGATTCAATGTTGCTGGACTTTGGGAGAGGTCTGTGGCACAGGTCTTGAGACCTGTCTCTCCATAGTGTTCTTAAGCTACAAATCCAGAAAACAAAGAGCCTCAAGACATTCCTGATGGCAGCTGGTTGTTGTAGTACCAATCCAGCACTGGAGGTTTCACCACCAGCCTAGCAGCAATGGCATCTTCAGGAGCATAAAAGAGACATTTGTAGTTAATGTTAGAACCTGTTGCTCTATTCTGGGGTCAGTCAGCCCCATGTGGAACATCTGCTGGTGACATAAACTGCATTCTCTACAGCCAGGGACCTGTAAAACTTCACCCGTAACATTGCCCTGCCTGGAGAAAAACTGTATGACATTTAACAAAAGAGAGTGATAGATGCCAGGCCACTGAGCCTGGTTTAGGCAAAATGCTGGGGGAAGTAGGAGGAGAGGCAGGGAATCTTTAAAAGTGTGATATTCACAGAATCACAGAATTGCCTAGATTGGAAAAGATGTTTAAGACCATCAAGTCCAATCATTAACCTCACACTGACAAGCCCCTGACTAAACCATGTCCCTAAGCACTATGTCTACATGACTCAAATACCTCCAGGGATGGGGACTTGACCACTGCCCTGGGCAACATATTCCAATACTTGTTAACCCTTTCAGTAAAGAAATTCTTCCTCATATCCAATCTAAACTTACCTTGGCACAACTTGAGGCCCTTTCCTCTTATCCTATCATTTATTACATGGGAGAAGAGACTGACACCCACCTCGCTACACCTTCCTTTCAGGTAGTTGTAGAGAGTGATAAGATCTCCCATCAGCCTCCTTTTCTCCAAGCTAAACCCCAGTTCTCTCAGCTACTTTGCATAAGAGTTGTGCTCCAGACCAGCTTCGTTGCCCTTCTCTGGACAGACTTCAGCACCTCAATCATAGAATCACAGAATGGTTTGGGCTGGAAGGGACCTTAAAGATCAACTAGCTCCAGCCCCCCTGTCATGAGCAGGGACACCTTTCCACTGGACCAGGTTGCTCAAAGCCTCATCCAACATGGCCTTGAACACTTCCAGGGAGGGGGCATAAACAACTTCTCTGGGCAACCTGTTCCAGTGTCTCACCACCCTCACAGTGAAGAATTTCTTCCTCATATCTAATCTAAATCTCCCCTCTTTCAGTTTAAAGCCATTTCCCCTTGTCCTGTCATTAACTGCCCTTATGAAAAGTCCTTCCCCAGCTCCCCTGTAGGCCCCTTCAGGTATTGGAAGGCCGCTATAAAGTCTCCCCGGAGCCTTCGCTTCTCCAGGCTGAACAGCCCCAACTCTCTCAGCCTGTCCTCATAGGAGAGGTGCTCCAGCCCTTGGATCATCCTCGTGGCTTCCTCTGGACTTGTTCTAACTGGTCCATGTCTCTCTTGTGTTGGGGGCTCCAGTGGGGCCCAAAACTAAACACAGTACTGCAAGTGTGGCCTCACCAGTGCTCAGTACAGGGTAAGATCACTTCCCCAGTCCCACTGGCCACACTATTTCTGATACAGGCCAGGATACCATTGGCCTTCTTGGCCACCTGGGCACACTGCTGGCTCATGTTCAGCCGGTTATCAATCAACAACCCCAGGTCCCTCTCTGCCAAGCAGCTCTCCAGCCACTTCTCCCCAGGCCTGTAGCGCTGATGGGGTTGCTGTGGCCAAAGTGCAGAAGCCATCACTTGGCCTTGTTGAAACCCACGCAATTGGTCCTGGCCCATCGATCCAGCCTGTCCAGATCCCTCTGCAGAGCCTTCCCACCCTCCAGCAGATGAACACTTCCAGCCAGCTTGATGTCATCTGCAAACTTACTAAGGGTTATGTGGGGGAACAATTTCAAAGCCAATCCAATTATTTTAGTATTAATTAAAGCCTGGTTAAATCCAAGGGATTATTAACATATTCTAAAATATTTGTAAAGTCTTTTAAAGCTCTTTATATGAGCAAATACTAAACTTGCTCCACAGGAATAATATGCTCCTGCCCCATTGCATTATGTGATGCTTCTCTCCAAGAATTTGAGTTAAAAACTTCCTCTTGTTCTGCATGTGCTGTTTATCTACTAGTCACCGAAGCAGTCGCGTATTTTGATTGGTTTTTGTGACCGCCTCCTTCTTCCTAGAAATAGTCCTGAACAGCGTGTAGCATTAGTGAGAAAAACAAATCACGTGCAATGAAAGGCACACTTAGCTTTCCCCTCCTACTTATTTTCTGACCTCCTGGATAAAATCCAGCAGGGAACTGCTTCCAAAGTCTATTTATGAACTTGTGTTTACTTTTACATATAAGTAGCCTTTACTACATGTGAACCCTATGTGCTCACCCAAGGAACGCAGGACCTTTGTGAACACTGAGAAATTCAGTTTCACAACTGTAATCTGAGGTTGATACTGTTTTCTCTATTTAATATTATAAAAACCACAAGCTGAGTTGTGCAGCAGAGCACAGAAAGCCTGTGACAGTGCCAGCCACAATGGAAGTTTCCAGACTTCCTGACCCACCTCTCAAATGTGGGATTGTTTTTCCTCTCCTGTTGTTTCCACTTCAGAAATCTGATCTTGGGACAGAAGTTCTGTCTTCTCCATATTACAAGCATAACCATGTTTCACAAAATGACATAAACTTACTCCCTAAAAGGCTATGGCTAACAAATCCCTTTTAAAAAAAAAACAAAGACTACCTATAAGACAATGATACATTTTTTTCTGTGGTTAATAATGTGTATGTGAGACATTAAGATTTGACTGCATGAAAGGTTTGAAAGAACCATAGCAAACCTATCTGTATTTTTTTTCCCTGATAGACACAGAAAAGTGGAAAAAACACCATGTGTATTTTAATTCACTTGCACTGTAATACAGGCTTGTTACCAGTCTTTCAAACCTGTCATGAAGCCATATCTTGAAATCTGATGTGCACATCACTCAGTTGGTACACTTGCTGACTCTGGATGGTAATTTATAAATCAGTACTGACTCAAAGCAACTTCAATCTGTGGCAAAATTTAATCTGCTCTGAATAAATTGCATTCCGATGAGAGGCTTACCACAAATCAATGGGCAGAGGGATGGGAAGCATCACCTGCAGTCTAAATAGCTCTAATACCCACTGGGAGGACCTCTGAGTAAAAGTCTACAAGCAAACAAAGTGAGTAAACAGAAAGAATAAAAAGCCCAGCTGATTTTTAAAGGTTGGCTCCAGATGTGACCATTACCTCCCACTTGGTGCCGTGACATTTATGTCACGCTACAGAGGCAGCTGCCTTACACAAGCAGACAAAGGGTTCAATTCACAATATGAAAGGCTCGCACAGCTTTTCAGCGTGCAGCACCCAGTTCTGTGCCTGTCATCTTTCCAACCCCATCCCCACTCCTGAAACTCATGCATAGATTCACACAGGAAACAAATGGGATCAGGCAAATGTTCCTTTCCAAAAGCTCCCCACAAGCTTCTATAAGCTATTTGTATGTGGCCGATGGCAAAATTTACTAGCAAGTGAGAACACACACAATCTGTGAGCAGTGTTATATAAAGAGCAGGCAGCAGCACAGCAGCTACAGCAGCTTTTATTCCTGTGTTCTTCTGGGTGGTACAGAGCCTGAGGATCCAGCATGTGTCACAAAGCCAGTTGCTCAAGCCTGTAAACAAGACTGCTCCGCGTTTAGCTCCACTGCCCTACCTGTTTGACCAGAATATATCTGAGCTAAGCCAAGAGCTTCTTAATAGCTGCTGCCTGAGGGTCCTCTGTGTACATGACTAAGCAGGTATCTGGTGTCTCAGAATGAATATCAATGGAGCAGGCATCAGCTTGGTCTGTTCTCTATCACAAAAATCCAAAAGTTTCTAGATTCTTCATGGGTACAAATCCCATATTCTTCTTTATCTAGCTCTGAGCGCCTCTGCCTTGTGACCTCTACAGTGAGGGTCCAGATGACCCAAAGCTCCCCACGAGGGAGCCCCCAACATGCCAGGGCATGAACAGTGCAGCTCCACCATCTGCCAGCTTTCTGCTCCTAACTGTGAGGAGGAAGCAGTCATTTTAATCCTCCTCTGAGGAAAGGCATGTATGGCTTTCCTCAGTGGTCTGGTGGAGAGCTGCAGCCAGCAGCCCCTGTTTCCAGGCCTGATGATGAAGCTGCCCTGTGAAGGAAAGGACTGGGAGGCCTCCGGGTCTGGAAAGGCTGATGCCGTGAGGGAGGGTGTGATGATCTGGTGATGTGGGAACATCACCTCATGAAACATCATTTGGTAGCCCGGGGTAGTTCCTAGGAGGAACATTCCCAGCTGCAGTGTTAACTGCGGTCATTAAAATATCCGCCAAAAGCAAGCAGTAGGCGTGGTGGTGGGGCCACCATGCCAGCCAATGGAGGTGACGGTCAAACACGCTCCTCAAGCTGAATGGTTTGGTGGAGATGAGGAAACAGCTTTATCAGCCGTCAATAGATGTGTCATAAGATTTTAGATAAACAGCTGATAATTCTCGCTGTCAATGACTAATGTGGGGTTAAGAAATGGGAGGAGCTTGGCTGAAAGAATTCAGACCTGGCGTGAGGCACCAGGCTGGACCTGTGTATTTCAAAGACCAGTGCTGGAGTCTCATGCATTAACCCAGTGCTGGGACGTACTCAGTGAGGTGCCTGGATAAATAATTTAACTGCTGTGTAGTGTTTTCCTCCATTCCTCATTTTTACCTTTACTCAAACTCCCTTTCAAATGTGGTTAGCAAACCACCGTGCCTGGGCTCTGCTGCAGACTGCAGCAGTGCAGTTCCTCTTCTCCCGCTGACTCTTAGCAAGGAGATTGGAGGTCCGGGACAGGAATGTCATCAATATTCTCTCCTTTTTTAAAATTTAGAGGCGGGATTATTACAAAGCACTCAGCATATGTCTAGATTTTAAAATCATTCAGAAACTTGAGGTAGTGCAAAACGCAGCTATCTGTGTTTTCAGCAGTGACAGGGCAGGAAGAACATCATGCTCCTGCTGCAGGAGCTGTCCTGGCTTCCACGCTGTTCCTGCAGCAAAGTAGGCTGTGAGGGCTGGGCAAGCAAAGAGGTTCCAAGGTGATGCCTTGGGACCTTGAATTAACCAAAATGCTTGAGCATAATGGATCCTTTGAAGGCAATGACAAAGGCAAAGTTTGAGTGAGATGATAAAGCAGAACTGGTTTCCTGCTGGGCCTCCTCCATACAGTAAAGCTTGACCATGATTTTCATGTGGCAAAGTACTTAAACTGTGCTGATCTCCATGTGCTGTAGCTCCCCATGTGGCCTCCTACAGAGCAGTGGCTATATTTTGGTAGCCTTCTTGTAGAAAATAAATGTAGACAGCAATTCTTTGGCTTGGTGAGTTAAAACATCAGGTCATTTGACTCACCACTGCAGTTTCTGACAGAGCTCTCTGTAGTTACATTTCTTTGACATTATTTCTTAATGTCAAAGCTTCACCTGACTCTAGTTACACTTCTCAAGGAAAATTTAATGTTGTCAGTCAAACCTGACTTTTCCAGATACTAGGAAATGCTTTTCTTTCTTTAGGTCATTTAGAAAGGCAATTTGATCATGTGCTGAATTTAGGATTGTCATTGTCGTGGTTTAACCCCAGCTGGTAACTAAGCCACACAGCTGCTCACTCGCTCTCCCCTGGTGGGATGAGAGAGAGAATCAAAGGAGTAAAAGTGAGAAATCTCTTGGGTTGAGACAAAAACAGTTTAATAGGTAAAGCAAAAGCTACATGTGCAAGCAAAGCAAAATAAGGGATCAATTCACTGTTTCCCATTGGCAGGCAGGTGTTCAGCCATCTCCAGGGAAGCAGGGCTCCATCACATGTAATGGTTACTTGGGAAGACAAACACCATCACACCAAATATCCCTGGCTTCCTTCCCCTTCCCCCACCTTTATATGCTGAGCATGATGTCATATGGTCTGGGATATCCCTTTGGTCAGTTGGGATCAGCTGTCCCAGCTGTGTTCCCTCCCAACATTTTGTGAAGTCCCAGCCTCCTCACTGGTGGGGTGATGTGAGGATCAGAAAAGGCCTTGACTCTATATAAGCACTGCTCAGTAATAAAGAAAACATCCACATATTATTAACACTGTTTCCAACACAAACGTAAAACATAACTCCATACCAGCTACTATGAAGAGAATTAACCCTACCCCAGCTAAAACCAGCACAGCCATCTTATCTTAAAAGAAGGCTGCCCTCCTTCCTCTTTGTTGCTTAAAAGACTCTGTGGTGGAGATAGCATCCTCTCATCAAAGTTACAGGCTCTGGGTCCCCGTGAAAGAATACATCAGCTGCTCTGCATCAGGCATCCACACTTCAGAGAATATGTAAGTCACCCCTGGGCATCAGAGCTAGATCTTATAATGGCTTTTGTAAAATCAGATGGTCCTCAAGGGAAAAAATAGGATATTTCAATCTCGCATTAGCAGAAACGAAGCACACGTACAGTGTGTACTTAACTTCATTAAGAGGCATGATTACTGTAGGAACCAGATTTAAATTACCCAAGTAATTCACAAATGAGTAATTTTGTTTACAATATCTGTTGCATCAGTGTGATGAGTTAGACACCAGTCAGGTGATGTCGTGAGACTAAGTCGGAAGTTTGAGACACAAAAGCCTCTTAGGTCACCCAGCCCATCCCTTGGTTACTCTGCCATGCTTCCCTACTGCTTGTCTCTGCACTATTTTCTTAGCCAGATTCAAAACATTTAATGTAATAAGGTTTTTGCCACCAGTTTCCGATTTTTTTCACTGTGAGATTTCATTGCTAGGAAAGAGCTCCTGAAAATGCAGCCTCATCCTGCCATGTCACTTTGTCACAGAACAATAGAATACAAGGCTGGAAGAGACTCAAAGATCACCCGATCCCTTTCCATGCCTACAGGCAAATTCAACTATAATTAAATCTTTTCTGACAAATGCTTGTTCAGCCTGCTCTGAAAGATCTCAGCCTCTTCCAGCAAGCCATACCAGAGCTTGCCTGCTCCTGGTATTATAAAGTTTTCCCAGTGCCTAAATGTTTCCTGCTGCATTTCATGCTCACTGCATCTCCGTATCTCTCCCAAGGAGACAGGGATTACAGTTACCACCTTTTCATTTTGTCCTTGTGATATTTTTATATAAGATATATTTTTCACTGTATAAAAGAGTAGATGTATAATCTGTTCTGCAGATATCATGCTATAAGTCTGTTATCTCTGAATCTTTTCTTGTTTTGCTCTATCTTGTATCAGCTATAAGAAATCTCTTAAATCTTATGCTCCATATTTAGCTGGGAAAAGTACAGCTTGGCTTAATGCTGTTAGATCGGTTGCTCCCATAAAGCCTCTCTTTAGGGGTCAAAAGGCAAATTTTGCTTTGAGTCACAAGTTACAGGTTTTAAATGAATATTAATGAATTTACCCTGACAGTTTAGGAGGATATTACTCCTGTTAGACATGAGGAGAACTGAGCAACAAGGCTTGTGATGTGTCCAAACTCCTGCAAGAAAGAAAGCTCAGGTAGCTCCAGAGGAGATCTCAATGTCTTGGTTACACTGGTGCTAGTGAACTAAACAGTGACCTTGCCAATCCTCCAGCTTTGATGCTACCTGGCATGATCTAGTCACCTCCATGCTGCTAAGCTCCTTCAACATCCAAAACTGTCTGACCCCATTCAGATGCCTGTTGGAACTGCTCTGTGCTCATTCCCAAGCTGGAAGCTGCTAGATGACCAGGGCTGCAGCCATGCCAAGAGCTGTTCTTGCAGTGTCAGGATTCAGACCAGGATGTCCCACTGCCTCTGCCTGTGCCTTGACTCTGTTTAGTTTTCTTGTACAGGAATAGCCTTTGTGTCCTATTTCACCAGCTTAAGTGCAAGGGCATCTTTTCCCTCTGTTAGCTTTGTTCTCTAAGGTCAACAGGGTGACTACAGAGACTGGCACAGATGAAGAAAAGATTTGAGGCATTGTGTCTGCTTTAAAATAATTTTTATTCAAATAGAGAAGGCACATAGTTGATTTATAACAGTCACTCTAAACAATGGACAAAATATCATTCAATAAATATTAAATTTTTCCATTAATTGCAGGTCTGAATGAAAGCTCCTTAGGGTTGTTTTTCAAATGCGAGCAGGAGCAGAGATTAGACAACTTTAAAGACCAAATACTTAACTGCAACATTAACTGTACTTTTAAACTGCTGGCAGGGATCCTGGAGAGTCGCGTGGTTGTTACACCAGCACACAAAGAATGTTTTACAGGGCTGGCTCTGATCACTGTTTTTCAGAGGAACTGAATGCTCAGGCAGCAGCACTACTATACAATTACCAACTCTGTTGCAACACACTGTTGACTTCTCTGCTAAAGAAATGTACTGTTTTCCTGTAGGAGTTCCTATTATTCTGTTTCTGAGATTTATTTATTTAATAAACTTTTTGGTTGTTTTTAAGAAAGAAAGAAAAGGAAAGAGAGAGGGAGAGAAAGAGAGAACAAAAGCGAGGGAAAGAAATAGAGAGAAAGAAGGAGAAAAATAAAGAGAGTGAAAGGCAGAAAGAAGGAAAGTAGGAAAGAAAGAAAATAGGAAAGAAAGAAAGAAAGAAAGAAAGAAAGAAAGAAAGAAAGAAAGAAAGAAAGAGGAAGAAAGGAAGGGAAGGAGGGAGGGTCAGTCTAGTCCTTTAATGAATATAGATATTTGAAAATAAATCTACTCATCTGAGCTGTTTTCTAGTTGAGTGGGCTCCAGACCAGACTGCAAGGGCTGAGGAAAGAGGAAGAAGTGACGAATTAATACAATGATTAACCCTTGATACACTCTGCCAACATCTTCCTGATGGGAGTAAGAAGAAGGCACTTCCTAGTGCACTGCCTGCCTTCACAGCCACTCCTTCCAGCCCATCCTCAAAGCAGCTATCCTGGACCCAGCAGTGTACAGAGTAACAGAGCACTGGAACAGGGTGCCCAGGGAGGTTGTAGAGTCTCCTTCTCTGGAGACATTCAAGACCCACCTGAACGCCTTCCTGTGTGAACTCATTTAGGTGTTCCTGCTCTGGCAGGGGGATTGGACTAGATGATCTTTCTAGGTCCCTTCCAATCCCTGACATTCTGTGATTCTGTGATACACAGGTGGCAGATTGGTACCCTAACTGGTTCTTGTTTGCACAGCTGATTTCCTTTGGGAAATTCAGAGGCTATAGCCAAACTGTGGGGTGGGCATTTTCCAGGGAATGAACCCAGAAGTTCCTCAAACACTGCATCCAGCCTGCACATCTGAGTTTCCTTCTTACATGGTCAAGATATGGACAGGGCTGGTACCTCTCCCTGGGAGGTGGAAATGCTGCTAGAATTAAAAAAGTGACAAAGACTAAAGGTGTACACTGAGACCCACACCTCAGACTGTGTATAATGGGATGAAACTGTGATATTTCATGTTCTAAAATATTTAGCGTGATCACTGAGAAGTCAACTGCTACGATACCTTCAAGTCACTATTTTGGTCAACAAAAGAGCAGCAAAATACTTCTTAAACCCAAACAGGCACATGCAACAGGAAAATATAATTGTATTTAACCCAGCATTTGCATGCATTTCAATATGCATTTCAATTAATAATTTAGTCCGCAAGAGTGTTTCTGTTCATTTAATGGTTGGTACACTAATGCAGTATTTTTGTTCTGCTTCTGAGAATAGAAAGGATAGACTTGTTAAAACAGTGGGCCACATGGAAAGTTTCTAATTCTGATCATAAACTTCCTTTGTAATGCAGACTAAGGCATTTAGTCAGGTGTATCTCAGATTTTTCATTTGAGCAATGGAATTAATAATACCTCCTGACCCATAAGGTTGTTGAGAGACTCAGTAAATTGCGTTTGAATAGTGTGGTGCAATCCCTAATAGAATGCTTCAGTGCAAGGCATTATTGTGAACAGAGAAGGGCTATGTGCCAGACCTCTACTGTCTTCTCCTGATGGTGCCACCCCAAACTTACTTGTCACATCACCTGCACAAAATGTTATTCTAAGTGAGTGTGTCAGTGAGTGTAATGAACATTAATGGAACTCTTAAGAGCTGCACCTACTAGATAGAACTGGGTGAGTTTATTTCTGTAATTTTTTTTTTTTTTCTATTTCTGATTTCTCCTTATTTGTTATTGTTTCACTAGCTGTAATTAGAGAGAGAAAGTTCAGAAAATGGATCATTTCATGCCTTTGTTTTCAGAACCCACAACACCAGAAAACCTGGACATATTTGAATGTTATTTTTTCTAAACATCAAAGGGAAAACTTTCAAATGGATTCTTCATACCATCATATTTACCAATGCTGTAGAATTAATTCTTTCAGTATAAAATTTCATTATCGAATAAAAAGTAGTACAAAATGCAGTAGAGACTTTATCTTCAATAACTTTTCCTTTTATTTTAAACATGAATCCCATCATCTCCAGCAACACTGGAAGCTTACCCTTTTTGCTAGGTATTTATTGTTTCAATATGGCTAGCAGCTGTGGCTTCTTTAAAAATGAAGTCACCATTCACTTCTACTTCTGTGTATTCAGAAAGAGGTTGTCACAGTAATTGCATGCCACCTCAGTTTTGGGGCTGTGCCTCTGAAAGTACAGCTGCTCTGTTGAGGTTCCCGTGCTGCCTGTCAGCAGCGAATACTCAGGGAATGAAGTCCTGGCTCTGCTATGCAGGCCCTGAACTCCATGTTGTTCCAAAGGGACCGAAATGTGCTCTTCTTTTCCTACAAAGTTCATTCTCCTGTCTTGCTGGGTATTAGAGGTCTTCCTGTACCACAAACAGATCTAGAGATGCTGCCATATGGAAAGATTTTTTCCCTAGGGTGGGATTACAGCTCTGCCTCTGTCCTTTGCCTTGGGCATCCCCATCCTGCAAAAGAATAAACAGAGCTTGTTGTGGACCATGCTTCTTCAGGGCTCAGAGGGATACCTGAAGCTTCCAAGCTCTCTCTGGATGATTATAAAGATCCTGCTTGCAGAGGATTAAATCCTTCTGCAAAAACTCTGAAAACTGAGATGGTAGAAAGAGAGAATTGAGAACATCTCTCAGAACAGGTAAAAAGTGAGGAAGACAAAAGGGCAGTGTGGCTTACAAAGGAATCACAGCAGAGGTATACATTAGAGAAGATGGGTTTCAAAGACCATAATTGAGGCCTGGATACATTAAATTCTGTGCATAGTTAATTAACTATTATTCCTCATGATTCTTTGTTTCTTTCAGATTCTTTTGATGAAAGATCCTGGTTGGATTCGAAATGTCTGGACTCGCAATCTAAATGTAAGAATTTAATTGTTCATTTGCTTTTTAACTCCAGTGCCTCAGGGTAGGCCTAGCTTGAAGCCTGATGGGTCTTTGGGAAAACAGGATAAGGCAGTGGTTAACTCCTGTCCACCTTCTGGTACCCAGTGCAACATGTCCAAGTGTCACCCTTTGGACACTGTGTTACTGTATATCCACTGTGGTATTAATATTGCTGTGAAAGGTTGGGTGGCTCTGTGAATCTGGTGGCCCCCACATTTGAGCAGTACTAGTTGGATAAGGATGGAAACAGCATAAAAACTCAGAAATTGGGTGCCTGACCTGGGCAATATGAACAATATCAGTAAAGCTGTGACAAATGTGAGATGCGAGACATCTCCCAAGCCAGGGAAAATGTGACCAGATGCTCTTGCTACTAAAGGCACATCTGTGATGTGGTGGTCTTGGGACATAGCCACAAATTGGACAGGAGAACCACTCAGGAGAAGTAACGAGAGAGGGACAATGGCACTTTCAACCCTGGTCATAGAGTTGCAACTGCTGAACAATTGGCGAAGGTAAGAAAAGACACAGATCCGGGAAACAACCTGATGATGTCCTAAGTGACTCTGGACTCTACTCCTCAGCAGTGATCTACCCTTACAGTGACGGTGGGACAGAATATTTAGAGGCTGATGTGCTTAAAATCACAGGTAGGACCACAGCATTTCTACACAGCACCAAGCAGTGCCACGTAGACACATCTGCTTAGCTAAACTGCTGGAGTCAGTGTACAGTTCTGCGTGGGTTTCACAGGAGATGTATTAGCCTGGGTGGAGTACTATGTTAGCTCAGCTATACTGCTATCTCACGTAGATCCCACTCAGGTGTTTCCATACAACCTACACATTACAATATAGGATATACTCTATGGTTTATGGAGGAACCTTTCTGATCCAGGAGTCTATGGCGACTTGCATGTAGCTCCTTGGTGTGCCAGCTGGGTGGTAAAGCCTGGCAGTAAGCTTGAGTCTGGCAGATATAGGTCAAGATTTCCATGAATATATGTCAACTTTTACAAACTGAGGATCTAACCTCTATGGTGAGTTTGATCTTAACAATGTCCTGTAAAGTGGACTGGTGGATGGGTGACACAGGCAGTCTGAAATGAGGGTGAGGTTGTTTGCTGTTGGCAGGGGTTGGGTTTGGACATCCATTTCAGCAGGTGAGCTATGCAGACAGAAAGGTACCTGGGAATTCAAAATGCTAGTAAAATGAGGGAAGAAGCTCCAATTAGCAAAGGACAGCATAAAATCTGAAAATTAAGTGTGTGTAAAGCAATACTATAGATGTGATCTTTCCTTTCCAAACCTGCAGAACATTCAGATCTGCATTCAGGTGAGATTCTGAACTTTACAAGAATATCTGCTATGTAATCAAAATATGACACATGAACTTGTACTGTAACTTTGAAAGAACTGTGGATAACACTTTCTTTCAGTAAAATTATACCTTAAGAAGATTCAGTTCATGTTTTATTTGAGCAAAATTTTGGATTAATATTTATATATCATTATTATGCTCTTTGTCCTAGATTACATATAACGTAGTACAGAAATACATGAAGAGGAGGAGGAAGAATTTTGTAACTTGGATGTGTTATATTTAAAACGTGCTATACAGAAGGGAGATCATGGGAAATTAATGCACCACTAACAATAAAAACATCTCAACAATTTTGCAGACAAAAGACGTGTTCACACTAAGCTGTGCCTATGTCTGTGCAGACACGTTAGCAGTAAGAAACAGAAAGTGAGAAAAACGTATCAATCTGAATCTGCCACAGGAAGCAGAATTACACAGGATAAATTACATCTGACCTGGACAAGGCAGATGAGCAATAAGCATGATCCCAAGCCCATGCAAGCCACATGCAAAACGTGCAGAGTGAATCTGTCACCAAGGGCTGCAGGGGAGTGGCATCTGATATCACCAGGATGATTACACAGGGAGGCTTTTTTGTGTGCACCCAAATTGCAGTGTGGAGGTGGGCATGGGGAAAAACAGGGTGTCTGAAGAGTTCAGATCAGAAGCAGAAATGTACCTTGACATGACTTTGAGCTACCTGTGGGTATGACTTTGTTTTTTATTCTATTAAATATCAATATTTTCTGTATTTTCTGACCAGGCCTTTGTCTCTTCTTGTTCTATGGCAGAGCTTGATACAAAGCAGTACCTGCTTGCCTGTTCCTAGTCTTACTTAAAAAAAAAATAATAATTCTACCCATTCGAAACAATGAGCAAGACCTTTTGCTTGTGTAATACAGAGTTCACGGGCTTGAATGGGATTATGTTGCTTTGTGTGTACTAAGCATTAGGCCTGATACTTTTCAGATTCTAAACTCACTGGGATGGGAATTCTCTTTGCGCATGATATGCTGAACACAGTGCTGCTGATGCGTGAATAATAATAAAACAAGCTTATGTTCCTTTTGTGGGCAGAAGCTGCTAGTTTGAGAGACTGTTCATGGTATTTATATTTGTCTGCAGCAGATAAACTGTACAGTAAATTGTAATGAGGGTAGCAGGAATGAGGCAAAGTCACTGATGAATTCTCAGATTTGCATAGCTGAATATGTAAAGCATGCAGACCACCACGACAAAGGCTTTCTACTCTAGAGCATGCTAGAGCTAGTGAAATTGATTCCACTAATTGCACTGAAGTAAATGTTTTCCATTTACGCAAAATGCCTGTTTTAAGAAATACTTCTGCCAAATTAATGGAACAGGGATAAACAATTTTCACAACATGCTGATTCTTGAATGCAGCCACTTTCCCAAAATAACTCTGAAACATTACTTTTAAAAAAAGTTTCTGTATGTATCTGCAACTGCTTGTAAGCTTTTTTCAAACTGTGAACAGAAATACATGGACACAGAGTTGACCCTCACTGGCTTTTATGTAAGGGCGGGATACAGAGAATGATACACAGAGCAGGCAGAGTGGATTACACATTCATTGACAGTATTTTAATACTGGACTAACTAAAAAGGTTTCAACTTTCTCAGTTCAATACTGAATTAGATTTTCTTATCATGGATCATTGCTTCCTGAGAGCCAAATACTTTGTACTTTCTAGCCATAGATTTGAGAAGAAATCATCCCACAGTAGGAAGATTAAGCTAGCTCTGAAAGCAAGGAAGACTGAAAAGATCATTTGCTTAAGCCAAATATATTTTTAATCATTATCATTGTTCCATACAGCTCAAATTTTGCCTTATTATCACAAGCATTCACAGGATGACAACTTTAAATCCAGAACAATCACAGCCCATAAACTATAATGACTAAAATCCCAAGAATGGGATGGCAAAGAAAATGCCTCTAAGACAAGTTATCCCAAAACAGTATCTCACCTCTCCCCTGGATCACCTGATACTGAGTCTATAGGTTAAAGATCAGAGACATCTGAAATCCATGCTGCCAGATTAAGGTGTCCTCACAGCTCAGCACATGAGAAGGAATGAGAAGACAGTGTGGAAAGACCTGCACCCTTGCGCCTGCCCCGCTGTTACAGAAAGGTTTGCAGAGGAAAGCAGGTGCCCTTCAGGCAGAGGCGCAGGATCCACACCTGCTGCTCAGGCTGAACTGGGAGAAATTGAAAAGTGCCCATTTAAATGAAATGCACAGTCATTAAAAAAAAAAAAAAAAAGCCCTGATCTGGTTACATTCTTGCATCATCTCACTGTTTTTTTCAGCAAAATTCGTAAGATAGGGCTGAAGAGAGGAACTTTTGGGCAAAGCTTGCAGAGGCCTCCCCCATCACTGCACTGTCAGGGGAGAAGCAGCCAGGGTCTGCCTCTCCTCCTGACGGCCTGAAAAGAATCCTCCTCCTCCCTTTCTGGAAGGGAGATTAAAACCCTTTTCATCCAGTTTATATGACAGCCTGAACTAATGACAGTACCTAAGATAGTGCAGAATTTTCTGGCTCCAGAGCCAAGTAAACCTGCTTCTCACAATGACAAGCAAGCAAGGGACAGTGACATCACTCACCAGCAAGTGCACACACAGAGTGGCCACTTTTATATCCTGCTCTGCTCAGAAGTGAAGAATTTTTCTGTCACAGTAAGAAGCACCAAATATTGTTACTTTTATTATAAAACTGATTTTAAGCACTTTAATGTCTAAGTGGAGTTACAGAAAGAACTTCAAGCTGAACTTTATTAGTACTTAATGATTACCTTACCATAAGAAAAATCTTTATACAAACTACCTCCTTATCTTCCTAATATCCTAAATTTGCCATAGCTGTTACATCTTTGCTAGCTACAAGAACTAAGACTAGCTTGCATAGTAAGGAGGTAACAATATAGTGAACTAATGAAGATGTGCTACTTTACAACCCCCAAGCAATAACTTTCAGAATGCGTTTGTGACAATATTAAATATTTTCTGATGTAGAAAATGCAGACATGAGGCTGAGAGGAAAGCAACAATCGTCTCAACAGAAGGAGCTAGTTTCCAAATATCTTTTCATCTTCAGGATTAAGATTGCTTTTTCAGTTTGCAAGAGACGCAGGAATAGTAAAGAAAGATTATACCCTGGGAAGCAGAACAGCTTTGTTTGAAGTTCTCAAAGCATGTTTTGTACTATTTTGTTCTAAACAAATAATGCTGATCATCTTGCTTTTGATCTGCTGTACTTTGAAAACAGTGCTCTGGACAAAAGCTTTGCTAGTCATACATAGATTTACTGGACTGGTGAAAAGCTAGCTTTTGGGCTGAAATGCATTTCAGTCCAAAATAGGATGTTGAGATTTTACACGGAGTTGTGTATGATCTCCCATTTTTTGTATGTGTTCATTTAAATGTCAGTATGTATTTCGCCTAAGCAGAGTACAGGTCTGTGTTTGAACATGCCTACGCAGGAATTCTGGGCTTTGGCTGAAGAAAGAACATGTTGATTTCACTGTTATATCCTTAATCTCTTATGTTGTGATTGCTTTGCTTTATCAGGGCTCAAGATTTTCCAAGCTTTCTAAGATTATATTTGGAGACCTCAGAGTTGGTTATTTACAGATTTGGAGCTAAATTGCTTTCTGATGAGATTGGACTGGTAGAAATGGACCTCCGGCAGGGCTGATGTATTTACTACTCTTGTTCCTAATTTAAATATTCCTATACTCTTTTGCTTTGGCCATGTTTGGATCATAGGAATGAATAGATGCCTCTGTTTCTCAGTAGCCAGGTATTTTGTAGCAGTTTTGACTGTGGAAAGAGCTCCTAGGCTATAAAGGAAGCATTGAGGTTTTCATGGTTTTGCAAGGCTGGATGTGGATCTAGAAGGAAAAGAAAAGCTCTTTTGAGAACTTTCATCATCAAGACTCGTTATATTCTGAGAAGGAAAAAAACCCAAACTTGTCTGTTAGTTCGTTGGCTACAGATCCCCTTTTTAGGACTATATTTTCAGTGAGAGGGGAAAAAACAGTTTGTCTGTCACAAAACAGATAGAACTTGTAAGGAAGAAGACATCAGTACAGATGATTGCAGTGAGTGCCCAGACACCTCTCCTGGTGAAAAGGTAAGTACCTACATAAGGTACGCACAGGTTGATGATCTGTTATGTCAGGTGGCCAAACTGAAGGAAACAGTGAAAAGGTCGAGTAGTATTAGAGGAGCCAAAGGAGTGAGAGATAGGTGTTTTCATAAGCATGCTGCTGCAGCGAACACCATTCCTGCGGAGAACACCACTGAGAACGGGGCACCTTGGGTCCTGGTGACTCACAAAAGCAGGACTCCACTCCAGTCTCCACCCTCCAGCATTAGAACTGAACACAGGAGGTTCCGCTTAAACTTCAGAAGAAACTTCTTTACTGTGAGGGTGACAGAGCACTGGAACAGGCTGCCCAGGGAGGTTGTGGAGTCTCCTTCCTTGGAGACATTCAAGACCTGCCTGGACGCCTTCCTGTGTGATCTCATGTAGGTGTTCCTGCTTCGGCAGGGGGATTGGACTAGGTGATCTTTTGAAGTCCCTTCCAATCCCTGACATTCTGTGATTCTGTGATTCTGTAATCCTGTGAAAACAGATGTGAAGCTCTAGTGGCCATAGACACCCATGAGCAAGGTCTGCCAGGGGAAACGGTTCCAGCAGCCCACAGTAGACACCTTAAAAAGAAATGGCAAGTGCTTGCAGTGGGTGACTCTACTAAAGGGCACTGAGGCACCCATCTGCCAACAGGGAGTCATGAGAAGTATGCTGCTACCAGGAGCCAAGATCTGTGGTATTGCAGAGAGGGTGCCACAGCTTGTCAAGAGCTCGGATTACTATCCACTGTTGCTCTTTCCTGTGGGCATGAATGACATCGCAAGCCAGAGCCTGGGCAAAATCAGGCAGACTATAAAACCCTGGAGGTGCGTGTGAAAAAAAACAGTGCCCAAGAAATCTTTTCTTCCATTTTACCTCCAGTTGGAGGAAAGGGGACATCCAGAAACAGATGCATAATGTGTATCAACTCCTGGCTACGTGGCTGGTGCCATGGCAAGGGTTTTGGCTTTTATGACCACAGGACATTCTTTGAGCACTATAACCTGTTAGGGAGGGATGAAATCCAACTGCCTAGAAGAGGCAAGGGAATCTTTGGGAGCAGCCTGGCCAACCTGGTGAAGTGGGCTTTAAACTGATGGACTGGGGAGTGGGGCCCAAAATAGCAATGACTTGTGCCATTGTGTCCAACTGGGGAATAAGCCAGGCCAACCAGAGCAGTGAGAAATGTTCCTTAGCTGCCTCCCATGATGGGAACCAGAAGGCCAACCACCTCGAGGCCATGTACGGCTATGGTGGATTCTCCTGCACCCTTCCAGGGAAACCAACGTGCTTGAATAAACTAAAGTTACCAGGGGAAGTGAACTTCAATTCACCTCACTCCTTCCAGTTTGGTGCCACAGCCAGCAAGGGATGCCTAGAGCCTGAAGAAGGGTCACAGGTTGCCAGAAAAGCACCAGAGGAGCAGCACAATGGAATTCCAGCCGCTCCAGCCAGTAGTTCATCTTCATTGGAAGCCCAACTGAAATGCCTCTACACAAACACATGCAGTGTGGGAAATAGACAAGAGGAGTTAGAGACATGTGCATGCCTGCAGGGCTATGTCCTGATGGGCATAATGGAGAAATGGTGGGATGGCCCCTATCACTGGAGGGTTGGAATGGAAGGATACGGGCTCTTTAGGAAGGACAGGCAGGGGAGACAGGAAGGGAGTGTCACCCTCTATGTCAGTGACCAACTGGAGTGCATGGAGCTCCACCTGGGGATGGATGAGGAACTGATTGAGAGTTTATGGGTTAGGATTAAAGCGAAGGCAGGGACAGGCGACATTACAGTGGGTGTCTGCCACAGGCCACCCAACCACGAAGATCAAGCAGGTAAGATCCTCTATAGACAGATAGGAGCAGGCTCACATTCACAAGCCCTGGTCCTCATGGGGGACTTCAACCACCCTGCTGGTGGATATCTGTTGGAATGACAACACAGCATGGCTTAAGCAATCCAGGAGGCTCCTGGAATGCGTTGATAATAACTTCCTTCTCCAAGTGATCGAGGAGTCTACAAGAAGCAGTGCTATGCTGGACCTTGTTCTCACCAACAAGGAAGGGCTGATGGGGAATGTGAAGCTCAAGGACCATCTTGGATGCAGTGACCACGAAAAAGTGGAGTTCAGGACCCTTAGGGCAGCGTGGAGAGCGGGCAGCAGGCTCACTACCCTGGACTTTGAGAGCAGACTTTGACCTCTTCAGGGACCTGCTGGGTAGAGTTCCATGGGATAAAGCCCTGGAGGGAAGAGGGGCCCATGAAAGCTGGTTAATATTCAAAGGTCGACTCCTCCAAGCCCAGGTGCATTCCAACAAAGAGGAAATCAGGCAAAAACACCAGGAAGCCTACATGGATGAACAAGGAGCTCCAGGATAAAGTAAAAGACAAAAAGGAAGCCTACAGAGGATGGAAGTAAGAACAGGTAGACTGGGAGGAATACAGGGAAATTGCCTGAGCAGCCAGGGATCAGGTTAGAAAAGCTAAAGCCCTGGCAGAATTAAATCTGGCCAGGGATGTCAAGGCCAGCAAGAAAAACTTTAAGAGTTATGTCAGGGATGAAAGGAAGATTAGGGAAAATGTGTGTGCCCTCCAGAAGGACATGGGACACCTGGTCACCTGGGATATGGAGAAGGTTGAGGTATTTAATGACTTCTTTGCCTCAGTCTTCACCAACAAATGCTCAAGCCACATCCCCAAAGTCACAGAAAGCAGAGGTAGGGACTAGGAGAATGAAGAGCTGCACACTGCAAGAAAAGACCAGGTTCAAGACCATCTGAGGAAGCTGAAGGTGCACAAGTCCATGGGAACTGATGAGGTGCATCTGCAGGTCCTAAGGGAATGGGTGGATGAAGTTACCAAGTCACTATCCATCACATTTGGGAAGTTGTGGCAGTCTGGTGAAGTTCCCATGGACTGCAAAAGGGGAACATAACCCCCAGTTTTAAAAAGGAAAACAAGGAAGATCTGGGGAACTAAGGTTGATCAGTCTCACCTCTGGGCCAGGCATGACCATGGAGCAGATACTCCTGGAAACTATGCTAAGGCACATGGAGAATGAGGAGATGATTAGTGACAGCCAGCATGGCTTCACCAAGGGCAAATCATGCCTGACCAGTTTGGAGGTCTTCTATGATGGAGTTACAGCACTGATGGATAAGCTATGGGCAACTGATGTCATCTACCTGGACTTGTGCAAGGCATTTGACACTGTTCCACATGACATCCTTGTTTCTAAGTTGGAGAGACACAGTCTGGATGGATGGACCACTTGGTGGATAAGGAATTGGCTGGATAGTCACACTCAAAGAGCCGTGGTCAACAGCTCTATGTCCAAGTGGAGACCGGTGACGAGTGGCGTCCCTCAGGAGTTGGTACTGGGACCTGTGCTGTTTAATGTCTCTGTTGGCAACATGGACAGTGGGATTGAGCACACCCTCAGCGAGTTTGCCAACAGCACCAAGCTGTGTGGTTTGGTTGAAACGCTGGAGGGAAGGGATGCCACGCAGAGGGACCTTGACAGGCTTGGGAGGGGGGCCTGTGCTAACCTCATGAAGATCAATAAGGCCAAGTGCGAGGTCTTACCCCTGCTTGGGGTCAGGACAACCCCAAGCACAAATACAGGCTGGGCAGAAAATGGATTGAGAGCAGCCCTGAGGAGAAGGACTTAAGAGTAGTGGTGTATGAAAAGCTGAACATGAGCCGGCAATGTGCACTCACAGCCCAGAAGGCAAATCACATCCTGGTCTGCATCAAGAGAAGTGTGGCCAGCAAGTCAAGAGAAGTGATTCTGCCCCTCTGCTCTGCTCTTGTAAGGCCCCCCCTGGGGTACTGTGTCCAGTTCTTGGGCCCCCAACATAAGAAGGCCATGGACCTGTTGGAGAGGGTCCAGAGGAGGACCACAAAGATGATCAGAGGGCTGGAGCACCTCTCCTATGAGGACAGACTGAGAGAGTTGGGGCTGTTCAGACTGGAGAAGAGAAGGCTCTGGGGAGACCTTCTAGTGACCTTTCAGTACCTGAAGGGGCTACGGGAAGGCTGGGGAGGGACTTTTTACAAGGACAGGGAGTGATAGAACAAGGGGTAATGACTTTAAACTGGAAGAGGGGATGTTTAGATTAGATATTAGGAAGAAATTCTTTCTTGTGAGGGTGGTGAGACACTGGAACAGGTTGCCCAGAGAAGTTGTGGATGTCCTCTCCCTGGAAATTTTCAAGGTCAGGTTGGATGGAGCTTTGAGCAACCTGATCTAGTGGAAGGTGTCTCTGCTCATGGCAGGGGGGTTGGAACTTGATGATCTTTAAGGTCCCTTCCAACACATACCAGTCTATGATTCTATGAAAACTAATACTTGATTCAAAATCAAGTTTGGTTATGCAATGCAAAGCCTGACGGCATGAGAGCTCCTAAGCGTGTTATTGTTGCAGATGAGCATTTTGGTACATGACCAGTGTGTCCTGCCCTGCCTCTAATTCCAGCTACAACACTTCCTGGAAAATTACAGTCCCACATTTGACAAAATAATTCTCTCAGTTTCCCTTTTTACCTGTCACCTCCCTGCCTCACTAATAAATTAAACTTTATATTACTGCTGATGACATCACTGTCCTCCTGAGGATGTTGTCATCATCTCATCTCTTAACAGTGAGGATAAAGAAGGAAGGTAAGAAATGATGTTAGAAGTGTGTTGGCTAGCATGCACAACTGTCAGCAAACAATTACAATACTCAGGAACTGTGACCATATGGAAAACAAAATCCAAAAGCTGAAGTTGGCAAAGTGCAAGGAGCTCAGGCGGGGCAGATGACAGCTGGTGCAGGCCAGAAGCATCTGCCTAAATGTGATAGATTAAACACATTGCCAAAAGGAAGATGGTTTCATATGGAATAAAGTCTGTCCTGTATGGCTTTATGTTGGACAAGGACGGCATTCTTTCTCTTTCAAACATAAGTCGTTAACTAGTCAGATCTTCAAGCCTCTCATAGTGAAACAGCGGGAACAGTCAATCCCAGGAACAGAGACAAAGCAAAAGCAGCAGGACAGGTGAAACTGGCAATGAGTTAAAGTCAAGGGGGCCCAATGCTTCAGAAATCTGCAACTAAATAACACCTACTTACACTTTTTAAAAAAAGTTCCCAAGTAAATCAAGCACTACGGGGCAGATTAAATGCCAGGATTCACGCGCTACAATAACCAGCACTACTGTGCTTTCAAACGAAGGAAAAAATGAAGTACTAGATAATTGAACTTGAAGGTAAAATAAAAAGAAAGGGAAAAATAATTTAAACCAGACAGAGAATTCAGTAGATTATCACAACTAGTGTAGGTACTGTATAAAAATATTTACGTTAGGAGAACTATTCCTTTGCTAAGATGGTGGGACTCTAAATAATGTAATTACAGAACCAGAGTCCACTACTTCCTGATGTTTACACTGGAACAAAGCTAGATAAACTCTTAATTCATATTTTCTGAGCTACTCCAAGTTTAGTACTAATACAGAGAATGTCAGCACCAGACTCCAAAGACATATTTGCTTATGAGTTAATTATAAATTAGAAGCTAAAAGCTCAACTTTTCTATTTACTGAATCATTTTCACATGCACAGCGTGCAGGCATTAACAGTTGCAGTCATTCATTCATAACCCAAGTACTATGTGCCTGAACATGAACTCCAGTTTTAGTGGGAGAAATGCCAGATAATGCATTAAATAATTAACTTTTTTGTTTGACTGGTTACTTTACTCACTGGCAACATACTTGCCAGGAAAATCTAGTGTGCAAACTAGAACTGAAGGCCTTTTTTCTTTTCTCCTTGCATGAACTTGTGTAATGCTCTCTAGGAATTTGTTCTGGAGTTGTATTAAACTCTTCTATGCTTGTAGATGTTTTGTTTTCAACCCAGTTTTATTAGTTTACAGAAGACTACACAACTCAACTTTATTCTTACTTGTATTTTCACAGTAACTGTAAGCCCAGTTCATAGGCTAGAACTCCTCTGTGCCAGAACTGTACAAACACAAAGTGCATATGTAAACTATAAGCTCTTTGGGGCAGGAATCAAGAGCTAGATAGTAATGGATGGATAAAAACAGACAAGAAAAGAAGTGGAAAGAAAAAGTTTCATGAGCAGGTCTTTCAAAAGTTTGTGGACAATTGTGGTGGGTTGATCCTGGCTGGGCACCAGGTGCCCATCAAAACCACTCTATCATTCACCTACTCAGCTGGACAGGGGAGAGAAAATATGACAAAAGGTTCGTGGGTTGAGATAAGGACAGGGAGAGGTCATTCACCCATTACCAACACAGGCAAAACAGAATCAGGAACCTCCATGGACCTCAGGGGGACAGCCTGCCTCACCAAGGTCTTCACCTCAGGCTGCAGGGCAATCTCAGCTCCTGCACGTGGAGCACCTCCTCCCCCTCTTTCGTTATTGACCTTTGTGTCTGCAGAGTTGTTTCTCGCATATTCTCACTCCTTTCTCCAGCTGAAGTTTATCTTGTGCAGTTTTTCTTCCCTTTCTTAAATATCACAGAGGCGCTACCACTGTCACTGATGAACTTGGTTTTTGGCGATTGGCAGGTCCACCTTGGAGCAGCTGGCATTGGCTCTGTCAGACATGGGGGAAGCTTCCAGCAGCCAGGAGAAGCCATCCCTGTAGCCCCTGTCCTGCTACCAAAACCTGGGCATGCAAACCCAGTACAAAAGTTTTAATTCAAACCTTGGGAAACAAACTTGTGTTGCCCAATGTAATGCCTCCAGAAAGAAATCTGTCAAGGGGAAAATGTTACAGGAAGAAAATGGTAATAGTTCAGAACTTCATCATTCCTCAGTGTGTTTTGGAAACGACACTGCCAGGGACTATTCTCTTGCAAGTGCAGAGCACGCCCATAACAGAACTCTCTCAGCCATCTAGTTTTGTGGGTAACTCCAGATTACTTTTTAGGAATCTTTCCTGACCATGTTGTGATTCAAGCTCTTCATTGGCCTGAGACAAAACCACAGCCATGACCATGCTAAAGCTTGGATGGTGTGGAAGCTCATGTACTAGTGCTTGGTCCTCTATCTAGATGTAACTGGTGAGAATAGTTATAAGCTGAAGTACAGCACAAGACTAGTAAGGATTTCAGAATCAGTTGGCAGAGGCTGTTCTGGAGAAGTAATCTGAGGAACATGGTCCTGCACCATGGTCACACCATCAGTAGGAACAGAGTGAAAAAGCACAGAAGGATGAAGATAGTGCCCTGCTGTTAACGGGGAAGTTTACTGTTGCTGTTCCAGCACTTGGCACTTTCCACAGCATCTTGTGTGTATCATGGTTATATTTACACTGCTCCGTAGGAAGAGAAAACATGACCTTGCTCATGGAACCATTACAAATATAAAACATTATTCTGTGGGTTATTTTATGTCAAGCAGCAGATGGTTGTACATGATAAATAACTAAACACAATACAGTACTTCCAAAGCTGAAGCTCTACCTTCTGGATTTCTGAAAGAAGCAGAGAAGGGTGGGTGTCACTGAGGCTGTGGAAAGACAATGGTTTTGATTCAGTGTTAAAATAATGTTTTTATTTCACTATAGTAGTGAAAGACCATAGTGGAACAATATGTTAGAGCAGGCCTGGATGGTGATAGCTGGAAGATACCACCCGCTTGGAGGGAAAAAATATAGGATTGTGTTCCACACGAATGTGGCAGCCAGAAAACTGGCCAGGATCCACAGCCAGCATAGACACAGATTCTTGTATTTACAGCAGGGATGGGATCATTTACCAGCACAACTCTCTGCCTGGAACGACTGACTGCCCACTGACAAGGGATTAGATACGATATGCCTGGAAAATGAAACTGCAGGTGTTTCTGGGCTCTGTTCTACAGTGTTTTCTCTTTGGGATCAAGTAGATGCCCTTCTTTGTTGTGTGAGGGCACAAACGGTCTTCATTTGCTGTGTAACTGGGAATGGAGGTGCACAAGAAGCAGGGATTCCAGTCTATGAGCAGGTACTTGGTCCCCTCACCTAACTGTTCTGTTGTAGTTGTACACCGGACAAAGACTGGCCAATGTGAAGGCAGAGTGAACAGAACCACAGGAGGAAGATGTGCCGGAGAAAAAACAGTTTGAAGGATTACAATTGGATGATAACCTGGAGGAGATTGCACTGATATTGTTTTACAGTATAACTGGAAAGTTAACAGAAAACAGAAGGCTTAAGCGCTAATTACTCAACAAGGAACTCTTCCCAGGCTTCAGCTGCGTGTACATTTTGGGAACTAGAACATGTAGATGCATGAAATCCAGCTTTGAAAAACTTGTTTTCAAGCCTAAACTTAGCAGGGTCTTTGTCAACTAATGAGATTCGATCCTTCTTTTGTGCATATTCTTTATCCTCTGTTGTCCCTGTTGCTCTGTTTCCTGCTCATTTGTTTTGCACTTAGCACTGCCCTCTTCTGCTTTCTGGAAACAGACTTGAAAAAGCCTGGAAGATTCCTCTATCCGTTAATTTTTATCACAAATATCCACTTCCTTACTTGGTTGCCTAAGGCACTCAGTGTAAAAGGAGGCTACAATATGGTTTCAGTGGAAGGGAACCACTATGCGATGGAAAAACTTTATTTCACCACATTTATTTACAGTGATAAAGCATACTGATACTGACAGATGTGCTTCCTACAGCCCAGTGCTCTGGGATCCCTGGCTTCTATTCGTGCCTTCCAATGATCTGCCCACAGCCCAGGAAGAATGATTCCCTGTTCCACTCTCCGGTTTTCCTATTTACAAACCTGAATACAGATGCCTCCTTTGTTAAACATTTTTGACACACGACTGAAATTATCTGTGAAAAGAAAAAAGGAAAGTACTGATGTGGTTATTATTTCAAACTTGACATAATGGCTGGAGGAAATCAATAAAACTACCACCCTGAGCTGCCGGCGCTCCCCGCCGGCCAAGGCACAACAGCGGGCGGAGATATGTCCCCGCTGGTCTCCGGGGGAACCCACGAGACGCGCCGCGGCCCCGTGGGGCGAGTGGGACGGCGGCCGCCCGGCCGCGGCCGCAGGATCACCTCAGCGCACCGCCCCCCGCGCTGACTCAGCGCCGCCAGGCCCAGGGGCCCAACCGCCGCCCCGCTTGCAGGGCCCGGCCCGGCGGCCGTTACGCGATCACCCGGCTCTGGGCCCGGTGATGCGGGGGGCGGTGGCGGCGCTGCCCAAAGCCCCGGCGGTCGGTAGGCGTGGCCCGGCCCGGCTTGCTGCCGCTCTGCCCGCGGGGCGGTTCCGGGCCACGCAGGGACAGCTCCAGCGCCGGCCGCGGCCGTCCCCCTCTCCCGCCTTCTGCCCCCGCCCCGCCGCGCCTTCCCCGGGCGCTGAAGTCCCTCCTCTGGGGCGGCACCGCCGGGCAGCCGGGTGCGTCCCCGTCGCTGCGGCGGGTGCCGCGCAGAAAGGCGGCGGCGAGCGGAGCCTGCGGGAGGCGGCGGGCGGCAGAGGTGGGTGCCGGGGCTCGGGGCAGAGGAGGAGGGAGGGGAGCCGTGGTCTCCGGCGCTGAGCTGGGCGGGCGAGGCCAAGCTTGCCCCACCGAGCGCTGGAGCCGCCGGAGGCAGCGAGTCCCTCCGGCCTGGGCATCCCCGCGATCTTGGTGGTGCTCCGGGCGGCTGCCGGCAGCACCTGGTTGTTCTTTGCCGAGCAGTCCGGCTTCTGGCACCGACAGCGAGCAGCGGAGCTGTCGGGTTCGTCTGGGCGGCGGTTAGAGGGAAGGAGGAGATCTGATGCTCTGGTTTGTCTTCAGAGGGAGGCACCCACGCGGGGCAGCTGCGGGGAGGTGTGGGGCTGGGGTCCCGGCTCTTGCCGAGCCGTGTGAGCCCCTCCGTGCCCTACTTTTCCCCTTTTACCTTAGAGGTGATATTTTGCCTCCCTTTGGCTGGCAACTGCTGATGCAAATTGCTGCATTAGTACCAGGGCTTCGCTGGTAACTTTCCCTGAGATGGAATAATGGAAGTGGGAACAGGCCAGAGGGATTTAATGGCAGAGCAGAGCCTGGCTGACAGTAGTGCGTTCGCTACAAATGAAACGGAACTTTCAGATATTTTGAGTGTCTTTCATGTGATCCCATCCCTGTCGTCGTGTGTCCCTTCCCCCTCTGCCCCCCCGTCCCTGATCTGCTATTAGTTTTTCTATTGATTAGTGTATCTGCTCTGCCTTCATGAAAATAAAGTGAAAGAGAATGTATCTTATGCAGAGTGCAGAGGAGACAAAACTGTGCAGTATTTTTGTTGTTTCTGTCCGAAAGAGGAACTGGGTAGAGGCCTGTAGTAATAACTGGATCTCAGCATTGATGTTGCAGACTAACTAGCAGATAATTTTTCCTTTCACATGTAAAGTTGTCAACCTTGATAGATCTGTTGACCTCTGATTTGGTTCACAATCTGAAAAGTGGAGTAGTTTTATTGTATTTTCTGGGTAGCTTTATCTGTGTCTCTGCTGTCTTGGGAAACAAATATCGGCAAATGTTTAGTGTACGTAGATAAGGTTTTGCTGTCATCAGTGTACCCAGTTAGAAGTCCGATGGATGTACTCCTGTTACAGTAAAATGAGCCTAATTCCATGAAGAGAACTAGAGAAAAAGTGTGGGGACAGTGAAGGAGAGAAGATGGGAAAGATTCAGCATAATTATGTTACGATTTTAGTCATAAAGCCATGAAAATAACTTCTAATGGTTTTAGATACTTTCTGCTTTTCTGATAGCTCCAATTCACTAATGCAGAATATAGGCTAACTGATAATATCTACTTACCTCACTCAGCGCGGTCTGTTTGTAAGGGAGTTGGGCAAGTTTTAGTCTCTGGCCCTTTTCCATACCTGAGGATGTGCAGGTGCACACATTCATATATCTGTGAACATGCATACACACAACAATCATAAAAAACCCAGTTGATATACAGTAAAACCTTACTTTAAACTCTGAAAATGTAAAGTTATAGCCTAATGAACAAATTTGTTTTCCAATCCCACTGAAAGGAAGGACACCAAGTCACATGAAGTAGCAGCATAGAGTAGAACTACTGCTGTGCTTCTCTGATTTATCTTCCTTCTCTGACCTCAGAACAGTAGCGCAGGGCATCACAGTACATGATCTACCATATTTTCTCTAGTTATTTAGAGTCTTCTCTGTTTCAGGCATCAGTTTGTAGTTTTCAATTTGTTGTAAAGTTTGATCATATTTATGCAGCATCAGTCCAAAGGGGTGTCAGCCCTTGTGTACATTCCCTCCAAGTGTCTCCATGAAGAGAGGAGCACTGTATATCTGGGAAGCTGAGGCACAGAGAGACAAGGGAAATGTGGAATGTCTCCCAGGAGGTCTCTGGGAAGGGAGGAGACAAGTCTTGAGATATGATTTCAAGACTGTCTGAAATGCCAAAAGAGATGTCCCTGGTACTACCCACCAAGGATTCTTTTCTCAGCTTCTCTCTTGAGTTGATAGTAGCAACTGTATGGGTATGTGGTGAGTCATTGATCCAGCTGGAAATTATTTTTGTATTGCTTTAGTGGTGTTAGTTTTCAGTACTGACACAAGCTTTGGGAGAGTTGGAAATGTAGAGTTGGGAGGCTGATGTGGGGACCATGGTAGTACACGTCAGCTGGTCATGAAATAGTTCTTTTGGACTCTTGAATGCCAGTTTGATACCCTGACTGTGGGACTGTAGGTCAGTCCTTCCTTTGCTTGAACAGGAGGATTCATTTCAGGCAAGTTTTGAGTCTTCAATTTGAATTTTTTATTTCAGCTGCTCTCAAGAAAATATTCTGTCCTTTACGGGGACTTTGTGAAGTATTGGACCAAGTAATGTTTCAACTATTTGAAAGATGCTGCAATACCAGAATCAAGTGAATAGTCATCTCATAGTCAAAGTCCGTATCTGTGAGTGAGTGTGTGTGATTGAGGGAGGGACTGGCAGCTTGGAAGGTAGTTTGACATTTGATCCATTTGAGACTCTGGCCAATGTAAGAAGTCACTCTGGCCTTGGCTAACTGAGTGTAGGAGCCAAATAGTTCCTAATAGAATTAAGATTAGAATAATTCCAAATCTAAAATATTTCTGGAGATTTGGCTGGCAAGAAGCAAAATGCTCTTACTCTAGTGTAGCCAGCCATGTGCTGCATATTGCTCTCTGATTTGGGATGTACAAGTGAATTGCACCTGTCTTCCGACTGACCAGACATATTGCCAAATCACCTGCAGGACTGCGGTCTGTCCCATGGTGCTGTGACTATGGGGAGGTCTGGAAAAAAATGTGCACATAATTGGGTTGGGACAGAGTTTGCCCTCATATTTACAGAACAGCCAGAATCACTCCAGAGTGCTTTGGAGTTCTCCCTCAACAACTTGGCCAAATTAAGGTCATGGCTGCTTATGGCTCCCTTCCAGCTCATGTGTCGAGGTTTCCTTTCCCGGTAAAAAAGCATATGCATGAACAGTGCTGGTCTGTGTCTCACTGATGAGCTTGGCATGCTGTGGTTGAGATACAGCCACAGTTATAGACCCTGCTTGAAACCAATGAGAATTAAACACCCTCTAAGATCTAAGCTTTAGTAACTTGTCCAAAACTGTATGGGAATATCGTAGGAAACAAGGGACCTGAACTGAGGTCTCCTAAAGTCCTGTGCAGTGCCTTCACTGCTCTTCTAGAGAAGGTAAATCCAGGCTCTGATTTTTCTCTGAGAAATGCACAACTTTGGGGTTCTGGCTGGGAATTTACTCAAAAAAAAAAAAAAAAAAAGGGGGGGGGGGTGGAGATAGGAATTCATGACAGTGATCCTGGTTGGGTTGATGTAGGAGCTAATAAGTAGTTAAGGCTTTTGAAAGTTCTTAATGATTTTCAGTTTCCAACCTGAAATGAATTTAAATATTGAGAAGTTTGAATGTGCTGGTAACAAAGCATTAGTGACTTTACAATGTATTGACCATTTACTAATAAACAAAACTTCATCTTCTAAAAATAATAGAATGATAGTTATGAGCTTTTATAGGTAAAGAGTCATCGTTACTGTGGTTGTGGTACAGATATGAAGGGCTAAGCTTAATTTTGAGAAAATCCATCTAGGAAATTTTAATCTGAAATATTTCCTTCCATTCTGTACTTTTTTATCATAAATCTTTTTTAGAATGTAACTTCTGATCCTATTTTTCATGGTAAAGAATACGTCAATAGTAGAATTCTATTAATTGCTGTAGAGGGAGTTGATGTTCAATACTGCAAACAAAACTGAATTGCTTCAGGGTCAAGAAAATGAATGCTTGATACGTAATAAAAGCGTGGCAGTAAGCACTTACCTAGGAGTCTCTGGAATATTGCCATTCACTTTTTTGTAAATGAGGAACAGTTCTCTTGAAGGGACTGCAGTCTGATTCCCAAAGATAGTCCAGTCTCTATCAAGCTTTACATCTTCAAAACAGAAGCCAAGGGCAGATCAGGGGACCAGATGGATCAAGTTCGTAAAATTGTCATAGTTTCAGCATCAGCAGCAGAGCTGCAGTGATTTATTTTAACTGAACACTGTCCCATCAGGTTTTGGCTCCCTTTCACCATTTTGCAAGTTGTATGGAGAAGTTCCTTGAAAAGTCGATTTGTGTTGTGCTTACGCCCATCACTTCAGTCAAGGACCAGGGTCTTGTCATGACATCAGGTGTTAGAAGCATAACTGAAAGATGTGCCTATGTGTGCCGTCCTTTGTACTAATCATTTGGTTTGTGTTACGTTTACCATTGCTGCAAATCTTCCTCTCATGGTGTAAAAATCTAATGCACAGTCATAACTGCAGAATCCTAGAAAAGGGGCTGAAAGAGACCTAAATGCTACATCCCTGCTAGTGAATGAAATGGTGCCAAAGTCCATTCTTGGCAGCCAGACCAGCTGGCACCATCTGTTCACATCTATTCTATAAAGCTTTTGACTTTTAAAAGAAGGTGACTACATCTAAACTGGCCATGGGAGTCGTCCCCAGTCCATCTTGCCTCATCAGCTGTGCCTGGGAATTGCTTGGGAGAGTGCTTAACGGCCGGTGCCTGAACTGTACCAGAAGTGGATTTTGTAATTTAAATAGATTCAGTACAGATGACCAAATTGTAATGGTTGAGTCTGTGATGTGGGATGGATTGTTTTACTGCTTTGGACACAGGCACAGTGACAACATGATGTCTGTCCTGTTCTTCAAATTTTTTGTACTAGAGATTTTCATATCTTTCAGAGGAAGTATGTTCCAGTTTTTAATTACATTTACAGCATGCCACCTAAATATTTTTTTTTCCAAAAAACTGTCTATCTTTAGAGCATGTTGAATAGCACTTGTATCCTTAAGTAATTTGAATGTGTGTGGGTATCTAACCTGTTTTTCTTTGTGTTGTGGCACCTGAGGAGACACTGGTTCTTGCAAAAGGAAAATAGCCCTTTTAGTTCCTATATGTTTACCATATTTTATAAAATAAATATGGTAAAGAAAGATCAAACAGTTTTGGGAAGAAGTGGGCTGTAAAAAAACGGGCCAGGAAGGGTACAGTCACCAGCTTTTCCAGTGGAATTAGGACATAGTGTGTATGAAAGGACCTGGGTGAAAGAAATGTATTATCTAGATGACAGTGCATTTGATCTTACTGTGGCATCCAGTAGAGAGGGACTTTAAAGAATTAACTTTGTTAGGCCAATCTTTGCCAAATTAATAGTTCAGTTAAGTAATAAGGTAACACCTAGCCGTTTATTTTTTACTTATTTTTTCCCAAGATGATAAATTGTGAAAAATGAATGCTATCTTTAACAATCAAAAGAAATAGAAATTTTCTGAGTCTCCTGGCAGGTGATGCCAGTTAAATTGACATTAAAAATTATGCTAGAAAATTATTTTAATTTCATAATAGATGCACAGTGTAGAGCTGTGGAGTGACTCCTGGCAAAGAACAAAACTCAAAGCCATTTGAAAATTCTGACAGAAGCAGTACAGACTGTTCTCACTTGCTGCACGCTTAGATCAAAAGGATTCTGAATTTTCCCAGTAGCAAATAATATTCTATGCTATGTCCACTTGCATGGTATGAGAACAAGAGTTTTACTAAATTCAGTATAATTAGCAGGCAGGCACTAGGGCTTTAACCCATGACGTAAACTCATGTTTACTGCTGAAGTTGCTGCTGTCTGGTTAGTAAGTGAAAGACTTCTTGGAGTGGCCAGAGTAAAATGTTGCTCCAAAACCACATGCAGTCTCTCTGGGGTTTGAGGAATGTTGGTTTCCTGGAGTACTGACATAGTATGGACTGACTTTGGGTTCGGCGTATAAACTTGCAAACCTCAGACTCCAAACAATCTCAGCTTTGGTTGGTGTGTATAAAAGTTAGGATAAAGGGCCTACATTTAACAGATCCCTATCTCTGAACTCTTCCCCCATTATAACTAAGGCATGTTTTTGTTCCCTACATTTGAAATATAAAACCATTTTGATCTGGTTTCCTGAGGAAGTGGGATTTATGTGATTAGTTTCCCAGTCTGTGTTTTAATTCCGCAGTGATTTTGTTGCATAGGCCAGGTTCATTCTGGCTTGAAAGGAGTGTCCATCACCAGCTGATAGTTTGGATGTGGCACTTTCTTTTTAAGGGATAAGAGATTTTCACTGTATGGAAGCAAGCTGTGCTGTGCCAGTTGGCCTCAGAGCTTGAGGATACTGTCTTAACTTTTTTAATTCACAAGTATAAAAATAATCTCTGTGTCCTAAGGCAGTGCATGCAGTGTGGCTAGGATTTGTTGTGAACAAGAATAATTGCAAAATTCTCTGTTTGAGAGTTTAGGAGACCTGCTGGTATAAATTGTTCAGAGGATGTGTGAGTCCTCATGCTTGGATTATTTGCCCATAATTCTTGTGAACAGTGGGGTGCATGTGATGTCCCAGCAACTCCTTCCTCACCAAGGAAGTTGTGGCTGTTTTGCCCCTAGGAATTTTTTTCTTTCAGCAGACGAAGCATTAACTGGGGTGAACTACACCATGTAGTTTTGAGTTTAATTGTAGCCATCTTTAAATTTAATCTTAGCTCAATAAGAAATTGGTTTCTTATTGTATTTTAGGTTAGAAAAATCCTCAGTAGAAACCTAAGTATTTTTCCAAGGCAAAAGGATAATTTTAAAAGTTTGCTTACACCTGTCACCCTGGAGGCTCACTTCTGGACTTCGGTCTATGCATGTGTGGTGCCAGCTTTTTAGAGTTCAGATGATAGCCACCAAGATAATTTGAGGGCTAAGAGCTTATGTCTTAAAAGGAGCAGCTGGGAGAGCTAGTTTTGTTCAGTCTTCAGGGTATTCAGCTACCTGTTTTGGGGTATAGAGGAAACAGAGCTGGAATCTTAGAGGTGCACAGTGGTAGGACAAGAGGCAACGGGCACAAGTTGCAACAAGGGGAATTTAGATTAGATATTTGGGAAGAAAATTTTTGCTGTGAGGGTAGGCAGCCATAGGAACAGGAGTGCGGGAAAGCTGAGAAAACTCTGTCCTTGAAGACACTGAGAACTCAGAGACCAAGGTCGTGGATAACCTGGTCCAAGTTGACCCTCCTTTGGGCAGACTTTTGGACCAGGTGACCTCTAGAGGTCTGTTCCAGGCTGTTGTTCTGTGACACAGCATAGGGAGCAGCGTGAGTTTCAAGTGCAGTGCCCTGTGAAATGGCTTACCACTAGATTTGCATTCAGGAAGGTGTGTTTCTAATGTATAATAGGAGCCCAGAAGTCCTAATACCAGTTGAATGCTGGAGAACTGAACACAATTGCTCTTTCTGCCATGAGGTTTTTGTGTGTTGACTTTACAGTAGGTGGCATTTTCTAGATGCCCAAATTGAGGGCTGTGCAGAAATGCTTCTCCTAACAGTATTTAGGGATCGTTCTTTCATTAGTCAACATCTTGTATACTAAATACTTTAAAAAGGTCTGTTTGGTTTCCAAAGTTAGGGCCTAGTTTTATTCTTGATCTTTTTGTGATTCAGCTGCCCAGTTGTCAGATGGGGAGATCATGATCGCTTTCCAGGGGCAATGTAGTGATGCTCCGGCAGGGGGATTGGACTAGATGATCTTTCGAGGTCCCTTCCAATCCCTAATATTCTGTGATTCTGTGTGATTCTGTGATTCTGTGCCTATCATAAAGCCCAAAAGAACATCAATAATTCTTCCTTTAGAGTATGGTTTGTGTTCCAATATCCATGTATTGCAATAGAAACAGAGAAGAAAGCAAAGCTTCAGTCCATCCTATGTGGAGGAAAAAAACACAGGTGATCATTAATTAATTAAAACAGCTATGCATGCAGAGACCAGCCTTAATTATAACATTTCCTAACTTTCCAATTTTGTACTGTAATGGTTTCACTGTATTCTTTTAATAGTTTTTTGTTGCTAAGTATAGGTCACAGTTAAAAATTGGAGCTATTTTTACAGCTTTTACAGCGTATCACACTTTGTTGTTGTTTATGAAAGAAAACAGCTGAAAGAGAGTATTGTAGCAGATGATGCTGGTTAACACATGCTGCACAGCTCAGTGCAGTGACTGACTCTCAGACTCTGAGCTCAGTTCTCTTCTCATCACCATCAGTGGGAGTTTCAGAATTGCCTGCCCTGCAAGTATCTCTGTCTCTTTTATTGTCGTTCAGGTGGTTGTATGTGAGACATATGCTTCATACTGAGTGCACAAGGACTGTACTGAAATCAGTATCTTAGAATCTGCAAGAAGTGTTTGAAAAAATAATAAGAACAATAGACATTGGAAGTCATTAAAATCTGTACTGTTTGGGAAGGTATCTGATTACATTAATTCATATTTTGAGAGCCCTTAAGAGACTTTTTGAACTTTTAAGTAGATCTAAGTATGCATGCTGTTGCATCTAGGGGACTAAGTGTATTAACAGGTCATAAACAGGAAGGGCATTAACGGAGTAAAAACAGGAAACTAAATACTAAATAAATCCAGGAGCAGGGGAAATAAAACAAATCACTTCAGCTGTCAACACATGCCTAACTTTTAATAAACCTGATGAAAATTTTTACAATTCTTTCACTTACAGGGTCTCTTTTGCTTTTGTCTTTTAATAACTCTCTACAAACACAGCTGTAATAAATTAGGTGAGAAGTCCTGATTCTATGTGAAGTTGTTAATTTGTGAAACAGGAGAGTACCCTGCTGCTGGAATCACTGTCTCTCAAATGCCTCTAAAATACAAAGCAGGGATCAAAATCTTATTTGTTCTATCTTTTGCCTTTCAGGTCCAAACCATGAATTACGTTGGACAGTTAGCAGGGCAAGTGTTTGTAACTGTGAAGGAGCTCTATAAGGGACTGAACCCAGCCACATTATCAGGATGTATAGATATAATTGTTGTCCGTCAGCCAGATGGCAATCTTCAGTGTTCCCCTTTCCATGTACGCTTTGGGAAAATGGGAGTTCTACGTTCTAGGGAGAAAGTGGTAAGAAAATTGACAGTTTTGATGTTTTCTGTCTGTGGGTTAACTCTAATGGCACGAAAGTTACTGAATGTTCCATGGTATGCTAGTTAAGGTTTTCTTTAGATACTCTTTATAAAAAGTGCCCAAATTGAGGCAAGGTTCAATTAAAATGGTTGTTAATGATTCTTGCATTTCAAAGTATAATTTGTAAGACACTGATTATAATAAAAACAAAACAAGCCATGACATTTGTAACATTTATTTTCACTAAAGCAAAATCTTGTATTTGTTAATTTTGGCCTATACTAGATTTCATTAATAACTGTGTATTCAGACCCCTTTTTAACATGTTCAAAGATAGTTACAAAAAGGGAGGTAATAAAGAAGTAGTATTTTCAGATAATAGAATGTTAAGGTTAACTGAAACTAGAAAAAGCAGAGAGGACCTTGAGATAAATGTAATCAGGCTGAATGACCTGGTACTATGATATCAGATGTGAAGTTGCCAGTGAGTAACGCATGACAGATTATTTTAGGAAATCATTTGTAACGACATACAGGCTAGGTTCTAACGTAGCTATAATTGTTCAGGAGAAATATCCTAATGTCATAATGGACATTGTTCAATTCTTACATAAATCAGAAAGGAATTTCAATATTTAGGGTGGGTAAAAGTTCAAAATATTACTGTGCCAATAGTATACTCTGTCCTGAACTATAACATAAATGTAGACTTGTGCAAGTCTCCAAAAAGAATACAGTGAAAACGGAGTTGGTGACAAGAACAGTTATAGGCAAAGAGAGAGATCCTCCTGAGAAGAAATGGAGATAGTCAGGGCTGTGTAGTGGTGAGATAAATGTGTGGAAGAAATAGACATATGAATTGTGTTAAGAGTGTTAAACAATTTTTCTTATTTGTTCTTCTCATAGTGTAAAGAGAGTTTTGTTTAATAAGTTTGAAATATGGCATATTAAGAATTTGCATGTAGAAGTACTTCTTGCACAATTCAAAATTAGGCTGTGAATTAAAAGAGCAAACAGATTTGTGTAGTGAGTGAAGCATTCAGAAGTACATTTTAAAAGGTTCAAGACTTTGTATAATGGCTATAAACCTTCCTGAGCAGAAGAGCAAGACAGCAATGAGCCGAACAAGTTAGAAGAACATTTTGATAATTGATGGCCTTGTGAAAGGGTGAGGAGAGAAGTTCACTATTTTATAGTGAAATTTATAGAATTTTATTGTAAGGTTTCCTACACTTCTCTGAGAAGAATTTGCCCAGTGACAGTGGTAGGATAGCTGAACAGGAACTGTGTACCTAAAATAACTTTTTTTTTCATATGAGACTATATATTTTTTTTTTCTAGGTTGACATAGAAATTAATGGAGAGGCTGTAGATTTGCACATGAAATTAGGAGACAATGGAGAGGCCTTTTTCGTGCAGGAGTTGGATAATGATCAGGTAAGAGTGAAAACTAATTTGTTATAAATTCAATACCTGCTCTTCAGAGTCAGTTTTGAGTTTAGGAATTTTATTGAAAAAAACAACTTTATCCTTTTCAGAGTTTTGAAAGTTTCTGGACAGATTTCTACTATGAAAATTCAATACTATGCTGTTGCTTAGTCTTTTGAATTGCTGAGATTTGGTAAAATCTAAAGATAATCACATAACTGAAAAATAAATCATAGCTTATTTGTGTGCCAATGTGTGAACAGAAATAACATGTACAGAGTTGGCATGCTCCAAGGTGTGTACAACACACAATATGTCTATAGACCCGTTTTTTGCAGAAATCTTTACTTTGTACATATGCACTCAGTAGACTGCCAGGGGAAGTGCACATGCCCTGTAAACATCTGTGCACACATTAATTCTGGTGCTCACCAAAGACGTGATCTTGCAATTATTATTCATGTGGAATTATATTTAAATGAGATGCCTGCTGTTGAGCTGTGTGATTAAATAGTAGCCTGTGTACAAAGTTATGGTCATGCTAATTTTGAATGGTTCATGTCTAACGTACCACAAGGAAAGCTTTTTACAGACATTTCTAGTCAGATATCCAGAATAATCTTTAGCACTGCCCAGAGTGGGATTTGTTTTCAAATTCTTATATTGACTACAATATTACTAGTTTTAGGGGAGAGCTCTGTGCATGTGCTGTATTCATCTCTGTATCTTTATGTTTAAATATTCTGGTCTTTATATTTAAATCTTATGTGTGGTAACAGTTATTTGGTGACTGAAAATTGCTAGAATTAATTCCATGAGTATCTAGAGATGTATTTATATGATTGAATAAGAGGATGTTTGTATGACCTAATTATAAACTGCTGACCTATCTGTCTGCTGCCTGTCACCTGAGTTGTGAAGGAAAATCGGATTTTACAAAATGTTCAGGTTATAAACTAGGGTTTTGTTTCAGTTCTGTATCTAGCATCAGGTAGATAGAGACTCGTGCCATAACCTGGCCAATATTAGATGCTTAGAGGATCCTCTTTATTAAGAGTATTGTTCCTGTCTTGTCTATAGGAGATGCAGCCATGGAACAATTTCCATATGCTATAGGATCATACTGAGCATCCATATGTCTAATCTTTGTTACTTTTCTGAGGAATAAATTACTTTGATTTTGGTAGCTGTGCATATAGATTTTAGAACCAGATGTATGAACTGGTGGAGGAACTAATATGTTGCATGGTTTGAATTTTTTTCTTTCTTAGGAGGTAGTTCCTCATCATCTCTCTACATCTCCCATTCTGTCTGAGGGAACTTCTTTAATGGAAGCTCAGCTGAAGAGGAACTCCATCGACAGGATAAGAAACCTGGACACCAGTGCATCCTCACAAATACCACCCCAAGCCCATGGATCCCAGCCTTCTACTGAAACATCTCCAGTCTGTAGCTCTGTGAAAAAAAGGAGGAAAAAGAGGAGGAAGTCTACCCATAAAATAGACAGCTTAAAAAGAGAAGACAATGGAGACACATCAGAAGATGAAGACATGTTTCCCATAGAGATTAGCTCAGAGGAAGAAAAAGAACCATTGGACAATTCAAGGTATCACTGTGGAATTGAGATATGTAATGGAAGCCTCCTGCTGGTTAACGTTCTGTTCCATACCTTCTAAAAGTAATTTCTATCAAAGTCAGTACATGTAGCTGGTGAACATGTTTCTTTAAGAAAAGGCTTTAGGCCAGAAAGCTATTGGGAATGTTAGCAACAAAAATAATGAAAATGACATTGAAAACATAAGAACAATCCCCCATCATGCTGTGAACTAGATGATGTGAATCAGATAACATTTCTCTATCTCTTTTTAGTTCAAAATATACTAATTCTTCTCTGCAGTAGGGATTTTTTGTTATGAAGTTTATGACAGTTCAGTAATCAAGTATGGTTTTTAAATGTCACATCTTTCCATGTATCTAGGATCCATGTTCCAGATGTGTTTGTTGATGAGATATCTGACATAAAGGCTCCTGCAGTTTCTACATTTTCTCAGTCTGCATCTTACCCTCACTCAGATGGAGAATGGTCACCTCGTCAAAGGTAGTTTTTCTGACAGTACAGTTCTAAATAATCTCTTCCTCTTTCCATTAATATCTTATATGCTGGTGCTATATGAAGTCTTACTAAAAATTTTGATATCAAACATGGTCACTGTTAACTACTAGGTGAATGCTTTAGAAATTTGAAATGAGATAGTGTACAAAAACTGCAGGTTAGCATTCAACAAACGCATGCGCACAAATGCAGGTCCACAAGTTCTGAAGAGTATTTATTATATCTGTTAATGTCACTGTTTGCATATAAATACTATAGAGAGCGTGAAATCGGAATCTTTGCCTGATGCACACACCTTGTGAGGAATTCAGTGAATGCAGGTATATAAATCTTAAGTACTTTGGGTGTAATCCTTTTAAGAACTTGCAAGATTGGAGCCGATATATAAAAATAAGCTTTTTTTAAAAAATGGATAAGAATATGAGCTTTTTCTGTCACTTTCACAGCTAATATATTAATTGCACAGATATGAAATATTTATTATGTGAAAAGAACACATACAGTAATTTGCTTAGTTTTTCCTGTATGTGTATTTGTATGCACATGTATACCTTTGATGTCAAAACAGAGCAGTTTGGACCTCTTTTCTTGTGTCTGTGGAACACTGTCAAAAAGGGGCAATTTTTCACTTAGTGTGCATTGCATTATAATTCCAACTAAGTTTTCTGTGTGTGTGCCCTCCTTATGCAGACTATCAGAGTGGAGCAATACTCACAAGACCTTGTCCTAAGAAGTATAATCTCAATACACTGCCTCTGTAGTTGAGGGGCAGAGGAAGGGAGAGCACGGAGATTATTTCAGAGCAAGAGCTTAATTTAAATGATCTAAATTGCATTCTGGAAGAAACTTTCTCCAGTGATTGTAAAGCTTAATGTGATTAGCTTCACCAGTCTGGTGCTAGCATATGTCAGTACCCCAACCTTTTTGATGGCTTTTTGAACTGTATGCTTTGTTTGTTTCTTGTTTGCATTATTCTGGATTTTGAAAACTCTAGATGTACATTCAGCATTCGTGTAGCTAATGCACAAAGAACTTTTGTTAATCAGCACTTGTGGATAATGACACCCTGTTTTTCTTTCTACCCACATGCTGTGCTGTCCAGTAAGCCTATAGATTGCACAGGGCAATCCTCTCTTCTCACTGTTCCAGCAGATGGAGGCCTATCTAACTCTTGCCCTCAACAATCTTCTCACTTTTCTCCTCCAGACAGGTAGAACAGCTGTCCTCCTTCTTTTCTGGGCTGCCATTTAATCCTTGTAACACATTAACACACTTTTAACACATTAATAGTATGTTACCTTTGTAAACTTATAACTGCACTTACTGCTAACCCAGACACTTTGAAAGAAAGTGCCACTGAAAACCACTTCCTCTGCTTGCTTCTTTGTGGGCATTGACTGGAGGTAAGTTAGCTTGATGAATCATCTGTTGAATGAAGATGGCTAATATAAAATCAGGCCAATGAAAACCTGGGTTCCTGTGCAACCTGATGTAGGGAACCTGCTTTGGCAGGGTGGTTGGACTAGATGATCTCCTTCCAACCCCTACCATTCTGTGATTCTGTAAAACTGAAGTTGATTCAGATGATAAAAAAGGAAGAAAATAGCTAGTAAAAAGATATATTCCTCTGAAGATTGATATTTTCTTGTGGCTTTTTGCAGTCAGTGTATATTCTAATGACATTCAGTTTTACCAAGTAAAAGCAAAACAAAGGCCTCAGAGATTAAATGAGCAATAAGGAGTGCAAAAATTGTAATAGGAGGAGCCCAGAACCAAAAGAGAACTTTTCTTCCTTTGTTTCCTGGTTTAGGGGACAGGAAGACTTTCTGTATGTTGGACTGCAGTGGGGCAGCATCTTATAAAGATGATACAATAGAGAAGGCATCCTGTCTAAGGTTTAGGAGACCCAGACTTAAGCCTTTGCTATAGTGTAGGATTCCTCTGACTGTGGACTCTTTTCTACAGAGCTAAAAGTGGATACAGACAGTTCTTATAATATCTTAAATTCAAGATGTCTCAACATTCTGTAGCCAGGCCCTCTCTCCATTAAGTCGGGGGAGAGAAGTCACAGCAACTCAGTTGAAAATATTTTAAAGTAGGTGTCTGAATATGACCTCTACAATTCTCCATTAGCGCTGGGGAAGCTTTAAGCAATAAGTCAGGCTAAATTGCTCATTGCCTATCTCAACATAGATGCCATACTAGGTGCCTAAAGCTGTATCAAAACTGATAACCTTGAGGTTTTCCTAGCTTCTAGGTCTGCCCTCTTTAACCTGACTGTGTTACAGCACCAAGTCAAGGTGAGATCCTGGGACGTTCGAGGTTGTCCTCCTCAGTGTTTTTCATGGGAAGGAAGGTCAGGCACACAGATTGGGATGGAGCAGTGATGTAATCTGGATGGCTCCATGAACTTTACTCTGGAGTTCACCATCTTGGAGTTGAGATATACAGCTAAAGTGCAGTACTAACATTTCTGAGTCAGACCCTCTATGTGTCTGCGACCGTTTTCCTCCGTGTCAAATAAGAATCTCTATAATGGCCACCTCAAAGAAGATTCAGAGGTTCTTAGCTATTGTTGTGACATGTACATGAGGTAGGGCTCTTGCTTTCTGACTATCCTTTTCTGGGTTTTTTTGGCCTCAGTCAAGAGAGGACTTTTTCTCAGGTCACACAGCTGCTTTCTCAGAGCTATCTTTGCTTTCAGTGGGAAACACTGAAACACTGGTGTAAGTAATAAAGAGCCCATTTTGAGTCTCATCTATGGATGCATTTGCAGGATACCGTCACTGGGTTACAAATCCTATATGGTCTTGGTATTCAGCCTTATTGACCCCTCATGCAAGTGTAACATTAATTCAGGATTTAATTTGACCTAACAGAGCTAAAAAAATATATATATATATAAAGGAATGTGATTGTGAGCTTTATGAATCTTTAGTCTCACTTTACTTTGGTGGCAACAGTATGAAGTGAATAGCAGTCAAAATAGTCCAAGTGTGGGTAAAGGAGATGACATCTGGTATTACATATGGAAGTAGAGCTATACAAACAGGAAGTATACAAACAGAACGGTAGTAGGCATAATTGTTATCTGCATCCATAAACTACAGCGATTATTCTTGCTATTCCAGAAGGATATTAGTTGGAGGGAGTAGCTATTGAGTGTTAAACAACAATATGGTACATGAAGAAAAAAGCAAAGGTATTTCTCTGTAATGCAAAACCAGCTCTCATCAGGAGGCCACTAGCCCTGTATTAATGTTTGTGGGTGACATAGAAAATTCCAGCTTATGTCCCAGATGATAAAAGGAATGAGAATACTTTTATACAAAATAAGTTTCCCTGTTTGCCTTGTGGATGCATGTTTGCAGTCTGATTTGTTCTTGAACCTTTTAAATTAAGATGGCATCACAATGATAATTCTGGTCTACCCTAAGGTTGTATTAGCATTTGTACACTAATCTATAAGGAGAATTCAACTGAAGAGAGTTCTGAAGATCTAACATTTTGTTACTACTAAATCCTTATATTTTATTGAATAGAAAAGTTGTATTTATAGAATGAGAATGGAGATGTCTCCATCGTGCTTGTGTCAAAAGTTCAGTAGATAGTGTGTATTCTGTGTACTTTGTTTTGAGAGAGTGGGTGATGTTTTAAGGGTTAAATGCTCTCTCTGTTCCTAACTTACCGTGGTTATACTTGTAGCTATATCTACTCTGAACCAATAACCCAGACATGTTCATGGATGATCGGACATCCTTTTGCAGCAACAGCCTTCTCAGAGCAGAACTCTACCTGTTTTAATATACATACACATGCAGGTGCCATATTTCTGGGAATTTCTGTGTCTGGGGTCTAGGAATACACATCATGGTTCTTGGTGCTGAGTAATGGCCTGGACTTCTTTGCCACTCATTTATGTGTACAAAGGAACTGTATTTTTGGTGAAAATTATGGAAAGGCAAGATTTCCTTTCAGTGTTCTTACTGCAAAGTGCAGAGATTCTTTCACAAACTGAAGCAATTCCTGTATTCTCTCAGGTTGTCTGGCTGGATAAGTGAACCTTGGCTGAACATACCCCACAGCCCAGACTGGAGATTTTTCTAAGTAAATATTAGACATTTTGAAGGTTAAAATTTGTGTAGTGCACAGATTAATGAGTGCAGTGACAACACTTCCTTAAATCTAGATGTTTTGGGCTTAAAGCAGCAACAGAAGCATTTTTGCCTGCTGAGACTTTCTGAAGGGCCCAGACTCCTGATTTCCAAGGTTTCAGTGGGCCCTAGATGCGTGGAAAATACTGCAAATCTTACAAACTTGTCAGTGGGAGATATAGAAGTTGCTGAAAAACCCACTAGACATTTATTGGATGCTCAGAGCTTGAAAGTACCTTTTAAATCACATTGTATTGATTCCTTCATCTGTCAAATAGTAGGTACCCTAAGGACTAAATTTGAAATTCTTAGGACCAAGAAAGATCTTCCACGGTGGCACTGCTTATGAATTTTATAGTTTTGTTAGGCAACATAATTATCTGTAGCTAAGGGGTGATACCGTTGTTTATCCATGTTCAAAGTATGTCTTACTACAACATACATGAAAACAAGGAAAAATGTAGGTAATTAGGTTGCTGTTTTCTCAGCTGTAAAATTCACAGATATTTAAAAGCTGCTTTGTGTTAGTGTGAAGTAATTCTTTTCCTGTGACCAATGAATTCCCTACCAGCTAGCTCTACAAAACTGCCTTACATTGAAAGAGCAAAGCTGATTTGGATATCCAGTTTATCCAGAAGAAGGTAAATAATAAATCAAACATGTAGAATTTATACTAAATATAGTTTGGACCTTGTGTTGCTGGTAGTTTTTAAATCAGGATTGCATGAGTATACCAAAGAGAGGCTATGGCTCTGACAAAAAATAATGGCCTTTGTTCAGGGAGTTCTTCCTGAAATTCTATGACTTGCATTATGCAGAAAGGCAGAGTAGATAATCAGAATTTTTACTTTGGTCCTTGAGATCCGTGAATCATTATTTATTAATGGCTGACTTGACATCACATTATTGACTTCATCACCTTAAAAATATGCTACAAAGTGATAATTTACAATTAATTATTAAATATTTTATATTGAATGGTCAGCAAAACAGTTAAATATTTTTTTAACTGTAAGGGCTCAAATTCTTTGTATAGCTTTCTTGCTGGTTTCCCTGTAAATATGCATCCAAGGGTAGAACTGAACAAGTTAGTAGAAAGAAGTAATCAACTGGATTCCTTAGACTAACTTATTACTTAGTCAAGGTGAAGTGTCTGATGCGAGTGAGTAATTTTTGCATCCATAATAACAATACTAACATCTTTTCACCTGCTGCTTCTGGTACCATCTCCATTCTTTTTTCCACACAGAAAAATAGAAATCATCCTGAAATGTTCAGGTCCAGTGCTCTTGTTCCATCTCTTTCAGCTTCTCCAATTTTGCTTTTGTGACAGCACTTACTAAAAAATGGATGAGACCTCTGAATGCCAGTCTAAGAGCATCCTGAACTCTTTAAACTGTTTTTCCATGCTTTCACACTTTCAGTGGCTAATGATTATTTAGATCTTGAAAGCTTTGGGTTGGTAGATAGCAGTTTGGGAAGTGTTTAGTGCATTATGGTTACTTTTGAGTTTGTAATAATTTTTGTTTGTTTTTCTTCAGCCCGTCAGATTCACGCCCTCCTACTCCTAACAGTGACTCAGAATTAGTCAGTAAACCTATGGACAGAAGTGGACTGAAGAATAATCCCCACATGCACTGGGCATGGGGAGAGCTACCCCAGGCTGCAAAGGTATCCAATGTAATTTGTTTAATTCCTGCTAGCATCTGTTGTGCTTTAATGGGGCACATGTGCTTATTCTATTGCACACTGCTGAAGAGGGAATGGATCCTGGTTTTACATAAAATTGGAAGGTTTTATGTAAGAGGATTGCATCTTGCTCTTTAGGAGGTACAGGAAAGTGCCTTGTACCATGAGTGTTCTCAACACTGATGATACGCAGTAGAAAATGAAGAAGTACCTGAGACATAGTCTTGTAAAAGTTGGAAGCTTAAATAACATATAAAATCAAGCCCAATATCCTTTGGTAAACCATTGAAATTCATAAATAGTCTAAGATGGAAATTAGGTGCTTGGAATTAGCAGCGTGATTCACAAAAATTAAAATCAGTTGCTTGAGTGCATAAGCATCCAGAAACACCTGCAGTTCTGTATCTGCATGCCCAGACATGCTGTTCCCTTGGCTGAGCTGACTGGCTTGCTTCCCGTCTCCTCCCTGAAGCCATTTGTCCCAGTTAGATGGCAGGATCTGTAGTGTGCCAGCAGCATTGTCACCCATGCTGCACAGTAGCCATGTGCAGCTGAGTACACTGCAGGTCAGTCAGCTACTGGCTGACTTCTTATGATAGCTATGGAGTCAGAGCATTCATACAGGAAAGGGGAGATTTGGGGCTTACACCTGCCTCAAGGTGTGAGAAATAAAGGTCAGGTTCCAGTGGCATACTGCAACTATGGGTGCAGGGCTCATGCAGGGCTTGGCCCCTTCTGCTGAAGTTTGGCTTCTCTGCAGAAAGTGGTGGGGTCAGGAAAAGTATAAAGAAACAAAATTCCTGCTTTGCAGGCCAGGGAAATGGGTATCCTCCTCAGAAAGATGAGGTCAGTGGTGGCACGAGAATTATAATGGCACTATCATAATTTATCTTTAATTCACTAGTGGTAACTAGTGACAAAAGCAGGGAGGGGAATCCAGAATTCTTAATTCCTTCAGAAGAGCTCTGTCCTCTTCTTTACTAGGCCAAAGATGAGCTGTCCCATCACCTCTGCATTATTCTCTTTCTCATGTATATTGCAAGACAATTGGGAGCTATTTTCTGTACATAGAGAACTGATTTAAGTGCACAGGCCCAGGCAGGAGTTTCAAATTGGCATTTCCAGTCTAGAATTTAGGGTTTCCTGTTAGTAGATTCAAGTATTTCATTTTTATCCTGGTCACATAGCCTGGTCAGTATTTGAAATATTATTCCTGCAGGCTTTTCCCTCTGCAGTCCCTGTCTAAGTCCCTAGCCAAGCTACTCAGAGTTGATCTGACCATACCTGAACTGGGAGCTATGCTTTGGATATTGTTGATCTTTGTGTTTGTTTGCTATGACGCAAAGGTTATAGCAGTTATACAGCTGCTGCTGTAAGAGTTCAGTTCTCCCCTGTAAGAACACCTCCTGTCCTATCAGAAGATCTAGAACTGTTCCTATAAAGTGATTTGAAATATAAATCTAGGGTATAAAGGAATGACAGCATACCCTGTCTTGGTCCCTGAGAGTATCCTGAATGTGTAAGGACTCCAGTCTGCACTCCCTTCTCATGTTTGTTGTGTTAACTTCTGAAGAAAAGCTGGGATTTGCCCAGGAAAGGAGGAGGGCAAGGTGGAAGCTGTGATGTGTTCCCAGGCAGGTGAGTGGGGACTGAAGACTGTAGAGCACATTGCAGAGCAAATCTTTCCTGGCCTCGAGGTATAGATTAATTTTGCGCAAGCAAATGCACAGCAGAGAGGTGTACAGCACTGTAGTCTCCACCTCAGTTATTGGTGGCTTTCTGCTGTAGTTGATTACCTTGAGAATCTGATCTCACTGGAGTGAACAGAACAAGTTAAACTCTGCTTGTTGCATTTTTTGAGCTTTTCTTTATTGCAATCTGTTTATTTTTCCTTACAGACCAGTTCTCTGCTCAAGGCAAAGGAAGCCAACATGGTCGATGTAAATCCTTCTGAAAGCACTCACTTTCGGGTCATCCAAAGTTCTCCTATGGAGGAGTTTAACACTGTGTCTCCTGTACCTGCCCTTGGACAAGCAGATGCAGCAACTGCTGAGGAAAGTGAGCCCTTACCAGCTGAGACAAATAAGCCAGAGATAGAGTCTCCAGGAGCAGCTGTACCACCGTTGCCTGCCAATGAAGAAATAAAACAAGCTGTAGCTTGCTCAGCCCAACCAGCTGGCAAGACAGATTCCCCTTCCAGAAAGAAAGGTAAAGCTGGTGATTCTGAACTTTTATATGTATGATTTTGTCTTTAAATTTGAGGGTGATAAAGGACCTCGTTGTCATATAAATTAATCTGTGCCTTGAAGGCACTTTCAAACCTGGAAAGGAATAAGCTGTGAAAACAACCTTCAAAACCTGAGCCATGCATCAGGCTGTTCACAGGAGCCATGTAGTAAGATTCTCCTCGATCTGAGATTTTTGTCAGCTCTGTGTGTATGAGCAAGACTGCAAAACTTGCTCCAAATTCATCCATATTTGACAGGTTCCGAAATTTAACTTTTTGATACAAGCACACTGGAAATTGGTGGTTCATCTACTCTACTTTCTGTGTTGTTATGTGTGTGTTGTTGGTAATTGTGTAACCTCCCTGCTCTAGTGCAAAGTTGTAGTACATCTTCCCTACAAAGAACAGATTTGCCATAAATTAAGGTGCTTTTGTTTCACATGAGCAATTTCAGTTCTGTGTGGTACATGTTCTGTCCTGGATTTGTGAAATAGAAGTCCATCTGCTTTTCTACTTCTTAATTTCTGGGCTCTGTATCCATGGTATTTTATAATAAGCATTACAAGCTTCACATGAAATTTTTTTGCTTGCAAATGATATGTTTTAGAGCTCTGATTATTCTGTAATTATGTAAGTCCTATATAAGCCTAGTTTGTGCAGCTGCTTTTTAATCAGTAAACATACAAAGTTTCTTAGCCACTTCCCTGTGCCTTCCACTGTCTTTGAAGACAAAAATCACAGTGTTGCTCTGCTTACAATTCAGTCTTTACATAACTTTTTTTTCTGGTTGCTTTTCTGATGTTTGATGTTGGAAATTGGAACAGTGAGAAGTTGTGGGTTTTAGAATGAATTCTAAATTAGGTTTTGGCCTTATAGTGTTTACTTGTCTAGATGTACCAGCAACAACATCACAGTGATGACTCTGTGTGTTGGCACTAGTGAAAGACCCAGGAGGGTTGTCTTGTCCCCTGCAGTGGTGCATTTGCACACACAGTGCATCAGTTGTATGTAATAAACAGCGAGTTGTCCCCTTAACCAGCCAGTTATAGTGTATTTGTGACTATAGTGTAGTCTGTTGTGTTATTTCCCTTTTGCAAGGGGGGATTAAAGATTAGTTCTTGGAGATTAAATGCTCTATTTTTCCCTATGCAAATACTCAGAAAGTTTTAATTTTGCTGTTTTCCTACAGTCACCACTGACTTCTAGTTCCCAGTGCTTTTGTCTGGGAAGGGAGACTTCAGCATATCTCAAAACTAGTCCTCTACTGTCCCATTTTGTGCATTCAAAGTCAGAACAATGTGTATGAGCAACTTGTTTTGAAATTTTTGGCAGTACCATTTTATACAAATTCAGTTCACAAACTGTTGTAACTTGTCTGGTTTCTCAATCTTAAAATGAATTGTAAAGCTGTAGTAACAGTTCTGATTTGTTACTCAGAAAATACTCATTAATAGGCTTATTTGTGCTGTCCCTTACAGACAAACGAAGCCGGCATCTTGGTGCTGATGGTGTCTATTTAGATGACCTCACTGACATGGATCCAGAAGTTGCTGCACTTTATTTTCCCAAGAAGTATAAGTCATTTTCTTATATTTTTACTATTTGAAGAGCTCTTGTCACCTTCCAGATTTAGATCATAGAATCGTAGTTGTGAGTTGAAAGGGACCCACAAGGACCATCGAGTCCAACTCTTGCCCTACCATAGAATCAAACTCTTCATTGCCAACCAGATTAAGACCTCTTTTTCAGAGTCCAAGCAGAAGTGAAGGCAGAAGGAAAATAAAACTCTGTAGAGAGGAATATTAAAACTTTTGGAAGGCTCTGCATTTAGGCCTGAGAAGTGTACTTGAAACTGATTTTCTATTTTAGTCAATTAAGCATCATACATTGATTGTGAATTGTTATGTAATGTACACTGATGTTTGAGAGTGTTACTCACATGCCCTGGGAGAGCAGTTGGCCTTGGGATATATTTATCCCCATGTCCTTGCTTATTACTGTGAAGAACATATTATACTGTTAACAGTATTAGCACAAAATTACTGCTATAATGCTGTTCTACTGTGAGTGATCACCTATAAATATGATTGTTAGAAATTAATTTTTGGAAGATACATGACAGATTTATTTGTGAAAATATTGCACCCTGAACATAAAATTTCCAACTTGTTCCGATCTTTATTAGAGGCTCTAATAACATTTATAGCCCTCTTTCCACATCATACTCTAGTTATTTGACTAAAGTCATTGAGCAACAGCTAAAGTAGCTTGCATATTTTATTTTTCTTTCTTGCTTGCTTAAACTAAGCTGTTGTAATATTAGCATTTCAATAAAACTGAAAAAGATTAGTAATATGGAGAAAAAAGCTGGATTGAGAATTACTGTCTGAAATACATTCATATAAATCTGGAATGGAAATCAGAATTTGATGAGTATGCACTTTGTAATAATGATCTCATTTATACACAGATTTTAAGTGAGTATAATGATTTATTGTTTCTTGAAATTTTAATCCTAATAGTTTATATGTAGAGTACTTTATTTATATATTCATGATATATGAATATACAAACACATCCTTTGTTTTGGGTTTAGTGATCATTTGATATAATTACTATAAATTAAATAATAAACTAATATGTTTATTCTTGTTTCTACGTGAGAATAGTTCTACTAGTATAAACTCTGCTTATAGTAGCAAAATTTTGTCTACTAAGATTGTACATTTATTGTCTTATTTTTCTATCTCTTGTAAATAAATTAGGCTGTAATTATATGTGCCTAGTTTAGGCAAGTAAATGAAGCAATCTAATATTTGAGGGTACGTGAGGCCTAAACTACTTTGTTTAAATTTCATGGCAAAACCAAGCAAAGATTTTTTAAAAAAAAAAAAACCCAAAACTTTCTTTTTTCCTAAGTGTGTGTTAGATGCAAACAGTGCTTGTTGAGGGAGCAAGTTTGGGAAGGAATACATGAATACTGAGTGCCTGTTTCTTTTCTAGTGGGGATAACGTCCAAAGCAAGAACACGAACGACGCGGGGCCGTGGTCTGCCAGCCAGTCTCCGCAGTCTGTCGGGGGCTCAGGTGTTGACAGTGGAGTTGAAAGCACCTCGGACGGAATTCGAGATTTGCCCTCCATTGCCATTTCTCTCTGTGGAGGCCTTACTGACAAAAAAGAAATAACTAAAGGTACAGAATGACTCCCTGAATTACAGGCATGTGCTGTCAGCAAAGTTGTAGTAGCATCCTAGACCGAAGAAGCAGTGCCCTCCTGTGGCTGTACTCAAGAGTGTGTTCAGAAGATAAATACTGTCCCTGTAATGATGTTTCCTAGAATATTTTATACTTAAAATAGTAGACTTACATAGGACTTATGGTTTTAAACACATTTTGGTAATCCACTATATACTAATATAGTATACTATATACTACTTTTTGAAAGTATTAGTATGTTTATTTCCTGATAATACTATATTTTGTATCACAATAGTGTTAATGGTACTTTTGCCACTTGGTACAGTGTATAGCTAAAAAAATTCTCAGCTGTTGGTGTCAGGAATGAAAAAGGTGGTCTGCAAATAGGGATGCTAGGAGAGAGAGTTGGAAACTAACCTTAATTCCTGCTCTACCTCCAATTTCTTATATGACTTTTAGGTAAATCATTTACAATGCTCTGTGCCTTAAACTTCCAGCTGCATAATGTGAAGATAAATGCATTAATACTTGTGCTTTCTCCAGTAATATCCTGTCATAAAGTCATATCAGCCTGATGCTACACTGATTGCTGTTCAGAGGCTAGCTATTAAAACATTTCAAATATACTGTGGTTTACTGGAGTTGCATTGCTATCTGAATCACTTGTAAATTACATAGATTTTGTGAAAGGAGCCACAGCCAGTGGAAGGGGTATTTATTCATAGACATTTTCACTTTGCTGTGGGCCTTAGAAATGATGATTACATTTCTGGCTGTGAGTTTACATATACTGAGCCTATCAGTTCCTGCTACTAACTTGGACAGAGGACCAGTGAAAGGCATGACAAAGTACTTCCTTGCCTTGCTTGGAAGCCTGATTTTTCTCCCTCACAGTTCCATCCCTGAGCTTTCACTTATCTTGTATTTTGAACAGGAAAGACACTCAGCAGCTAGCAAAGAAACGCTCAGCATCGTCTGAGATTGAGAGTCTCTGAACGTCATACTTGCATGTCATTGTTTATCTCAGCACCATTGTAATGAAGGGCTGACCCTGAACGTGTAGCCTATGTGTCTGAGTGATGCTAAGAGGTTTAGGTTGGCCTGTCCCAGGCATCTGTAAATACATGCTTTACATATGTGATTTTTTTCCCCCACAGAAGAATTCTTAGAACATGCAGTAACATATCAGCAGTTTGTGGACAATCCTTCTATCATTGATGACCCCAACCTTGTGGTTAAGATTGGAAATAAGTAAGTATATTGCAGGAGAAAAATATTTTACTGTTGTAACAAAAAAACTTCTGTGGCACTTCATTGCGTTATATCAGTTTAACTGTAGCTGAAAAACAGGTTTTGAATGTTCATAGCTTAGATTCATCCAGAAAGAGTCAACTCTCTAGTGAATTCAGGCTCTTCTAGTTACCTCTCCTCTTTTAAATTGAAAGTGAAGAGCAGTTTCAGATGACCTGTTACAGCTAACAGACACAGTCTGAATTTCAAAAAGCTAGTATTAAATGCTAATACTGTTCACAGTCAATTGGCAGTCTTGCTTTTCAAGACTTATCAAACTTCACCCACCAAGTATGAGACGTCTATTTCTGCAATGCTAAGACATTATTTCCTGTGTTTATATTACTGGCAGCAATGCAGCACTATGGTCTATGCCAAATGCAGCTTTTTGGAGGATATTTTAACTTGAGAGCTCCTTACACCTGGCATACAGTGTTACAGAGTAGAGGAGAGGTCGTGGCATTGTGCTGCACTTAGAGGTTAGGCCACCATTAGTCATAGACCTGGCTCATACGAATCTGACGTGCCTGGTGCAGTTTGTATTGCATGTTATGCCTCATACCTGACCTTCTCCTGGTCTGAGGTGAGTCACTTATTGCTTCACTGCCATAGTTCTCTGAATTCGATGGTAGTGTTTACCTGCCTACTGATGTGTTGGGAAGAGAGGAGTACTTAGTGAGGATCTTACTGTCATATTCTCTGGATGTCATGTGAGCTTCAGCTTCCCTAGACAGATGGACAGTAATCCTGTATTTGTCCTCCTGTGTGTAATAAGAGTTGACCCATGTTCAACATGTAATAGCAAAAGCTTGACATCCCACAGACTATGGTCCCAACTTTTGTGTAGTTCCTTGATGAAAAACCAGTGAAAACAGCTTGTAAAAAATGTAGCTCATCCCATGATAATGAGGTATAGCAAGGACTTGAGGAATGTACAACAAATACCGTTTCTACTTAAGGACTGAGCTTCTTTGCATATCTTGAAAAGTATATGCTGTAAATACCTGTGAACATACTGTGGAATAAGGTGGGTCTGCTATTACTGATGCAGGGCAGAGTCTGACCTGTGCTAATGAGGCTTCATTGCTTAAACTGCCAGATGGTAAATACTGGGGAGATTGTGAATTGGAACCTTGGGGTTACAAAATGCAGTAATTGTCTCTCTTGCATGCCTAGGTACTACAACTGGACGACAGCTGGTCCTCTTCTGCTGGCAATGCAGGCATTCCAGAAACCTTTGCCAAAGGTGAGATTGAGCATGAAGGTTGGTCAGAGGAGGAGTTGTGGCATTCTACCATTTATTAAGGCAGGGAAGAGGGTTGTTGTATAAAGGAATCTGCACATCAGTAGTATCTATCCACACATAACCATCTAGCTTATGCTGAGGGCTAAATAAGCAGGACTAAATTTGGTCTGTGAATAGTTTATATTTGCTGGGCTAAGGTCATTACAAATATTTTGAAGGAGGGATTAATTAATATGGATTATAAACATAAATTGACCCATGTTAGTGTTTACTGTAGCTGAATACTTGGTGATTGCTTTCGATTTTATCTGTATACAACATATATTATCAAAAATAGATGTCAGCAATTTTAACCTTGGGGAATAAGCTTTAAGTACTAGAAAAGGAAGGCCTGTAGCTTGCTAGTTTTCTATTTCTTGGTTGATTGTTCATGCCCCAGTTGGGTAGTGGTAGATAGCTATGACTATGTGACAGCTATGTGTTGGCTTATATTAAATGCATTGATGAACTTAGTCCAATTTCACGTGACCTGGTGCCACACACATGCTCAGGACAGAAGCACACATTACTGTACATGTGTATAAAGAGGTAGTATCACCATTGGCACTAATTTGTATCCTTGTTGGCCATGGATTTAATAAATTTTGGAACCTAAAATTTCCTTCTACCATTTGCAGCATTTCACATGTTTTTAGGTTTTATTTATGTGAATTCAAATGCTGTGACCATTGCCATGAACTGGGAATAAAAATCTCTTCAAAGCCCTGAGTACTCTACTGCTTGTGTTATTTTTATTTTAGTGCCACATTACTTATATATGCAGTCATGTGTAGCTGCACTGTAGCATCCCAATATAAAGTAAATTGATCCTAAAAGTCCCAAACATTTTGTAAACCTGGCTTGAGTTTCAAGGATGTTACAGAGCCAGATGTTTTGTGCTTTACTGCAAATGTTCTAGTAATCATCAAAGGTGAGATTCATCCCATGGAATTCAAGTGCATACAGAAGGTGTATAATTATCCAACTGAGTATTTGTTGGGCACTTCCAGAGAATGATTCAGACCTTGATAGGTGTCTATTGGGTCTTCAGTGGCAATAAAGATAGTGCAAGGTAACTGCATTTTTAATTAAACACTTTGCTTGAGCCAGATGCTTTGGGTTTTTCCTAGAATGAGTAAATGGAAAGAATTGGTATGAAATATTTTTGCCATTGAGTTAAAAGAAATGACAATTCTTTGAACAGCATTAAGGTTACGATGATATTCGTGTAGATTATCAGTAAAAAGTCTTCTATGACTGTGAAATTCAAGGTATTTATTTTTCTTAATGGTTAACTTACATTCTCAATGCTGATAACTTTGTAGACAGTGCAATTTTAATTTAGTGGAGAAGCCAGTATATGTATTGGAACAGTCTGTATGATTGGGAAGGTTTACTTGGCTGAACTGTACATCTCGAACTAAAATTGCTTGTTTATGCTATCAGTCATCCTACTGGTTTTCTTAATGACTTGTTAGAGTTTTGATTTGCTGTAACAATGGAACTAAGAAATTGAAATACTAAGATACTTTATCAAACAGGCTTTCTGAAGTGATTGAAAACTGGAGTTTTTGCAAAAAAACCAGTCATGTTCTGCAAAACACACTTAAACACATGTCTAATTGTAAGCATGTGAATTATCTCACTAAAGGTCAATAGTAGGTCTGCTTGAAGTTGTCCATATGTTTGAGAACCTCCTTAAATTGTACCCATTGTTTTCAACAGTTGCATTCCATTCTTGGTTGCTCCATCTGCTCCTTGTTTTTCTTATTTTTGTTTAGAAAGTTCTCAACTCATTTGCTCAACTTTATTCCTTTTCTCATATACTTTAGATAGTATAGTGAAGAGAGTCTATGGAAAAACTGAGAAGAAGGATGCATTGTCACATACATCAGCTGAACTCAACCCTCTTTCTTAACTGCTAAGAGTTCTTGGGACCTGTTTTTTTTGTTTGTATGTTTTTAAATCACTGATCAACATCACAGTTTTATTTTGGTGACTTTGCTTACAGTCGAGGCTATCATCTCAGAAAGCCAGTGACTAAACTATTTTAGGGCATACTAAATACTGTGGCTGCCTTTACTATAATATTTTCCCTTTTCGTCTTTTGCTTGCTCCCTGAGTGAAAGAATTCAGCTCTCCTTGTTTCAATGCATAAGGCTCCAGTCATTATGGGTATTGAAAGAAACTTTTCTCTGCTGAGGTCTAGTGTATATATAACCAATGAAAACTAGCCAGAGGTTTTTTTTTTTTTTTTTAAAAAAAAAAAAAAGAGTTCTAACATTGTCAGTCAAATTCACAGCATCATACTAATCTCATAAAAGCTAGTAATGTCTTTGCTTTTTTCCAAACTGGTGATTAAATATGAACTTTGTAGTTATTTTAAAATGAGAATAACTATCTTGCATATGGGTTTGTTACTGTTTTGCATGAGAGCTCCTTCACAAAGTGCTATTTTTCTTTTTTTAAAATATAATTTGCACTAAGTAACTTCAACTTAAAAACAGTAGGTTCTCCATTCTACATTATACTAATACCTATTTATGCTTTTTTTTTTCTTCTTTGATTTTATCTCTTTTTCATTTTCCTTTTAAAAATACCATAAGTATTCATGCTTAAGTTACTTCAGAGCAGCTCTGGATGCCATTAAATTTTGCTTTAGTAGAATTTATGGTCCACAAACAGTACGTTTACTTTTATTCTATTTATTATCAGTTTAAATTGTATGTTTGGCTCTTTCTTTCATTTACATATATCAGGTTGTCATTTGTTTTGGGTTTTTTTTATGTTATCATCCATTTATCACAGGCTACTGTGGAATCTATAATGAGGGACAAGATGCCCAAAAAGGGTGGAAGGTGGTGGTTTTCATGGCGAGGGAGGAACAACACTATTAAAGAGGTAAGTTGAAGAAGCAAACAGTTTCCTTCTGGTTATAGTGGGACAGCTGGATACCTTAATATTCATCTCTCAGAACTTTGCTTTTGAGAGTAACTCAAAATTCAATTTGACTGAGGAGATACAAGTTAAAAGATGTTTAAACAGGGTCTAAACTGTGACTCCTTTTGAATTCAGGAAGCTTTAGATCACACCCTACCTGAAACATTTGCCTGCAGTGTTTTGGTTTTGAGTTTATTTTCATTACACAAACTTGAGTCAGTATTATCTAATGGATTAAATCTGTGTTTGGGAACGTAGAATCAAAATGCTGTGCCACTATTTTAATGATTTCATGCAAATTAACTACCTTTCTGCAGCTTTCTTTTGATAGTTGAAGAACAGATATATTTATGAGCAGTGTGAGCTGTAAAATTCAGCAAAACCTAAGATGGAAACCTGACTATATCTTAGTTCTAAATTATTCTTGAATTTCTTTTCTGAGCATTGTGAGTTTGTGGTAATAGTCTTAAAGCCATGGATGAATATTAAAGAACCATGAAAAAAGCAAAACTTTATATGAAATATTGATCTCCTGTCTAGACATATTTAATCTTTAAAGTTGGCTAATAAAACCTCTTCATATTAATTTATACTATTGAAGTATTAGTACTTGAGGGAGAAAATGACTTCAAATACATTTTTATGGTTGTGCCTCAGTCGATGAACTTTTTTAGCCTTGCATGAAATAACCATTATACTGATCTGTGGGTATGAGTTTCAGAGCACGAGACTTTAGTTTTTACAGTTTGTTGAAGTTTTTAGAGCTTCTCTCTGAGTGAGAATATTTGGTTATCTCTTAAGCTGTGGCAGCTGTAAATGGATAAAGGGAGCTGTTTGTGTTTCTCAAAATCATTCACTATTTAAAGTTCTCATGGGATTAAATCAATAGAGTTTAGCATCTACTCAAGGTAAAAGGAGTTTGGAAAATTTTATTGGATTAAAGAATTTAATGATCCTATGAAAGTTAATTGTATTTTTTTTTTCTTCTCTGGAGTCATACTTTGCTTTTTCAAGGGAAATCTAGCTGTTTGGTGTGCATGAACTGAGTAGTTATGGGATTGATCCCAGAACTTCAACAGTACTAGATGTAAAGTCTGATATTTATATACTTTTTCCATGCAAAACTAAATCTTAATTCTTCTTCTGAGTTTTATATTTGCAATTTTTAGTTCTTTGTGCAGCCTTTATTCTTGAAGAAAACCGTGAAGTTTTACTTTGTCTACAAGGAAAGGAAACAAATATGCTGTTGATTTTTACCAAGTCTGTACAATACAGAATTTTGTTTTCAGATATTTTTTTCTGAAAACATTTCTTCTCTGCCCAACAGGAGATGCATAGGTTCTCATACTTGTATTTTTACAGGAAACAAAGCCAAAGCAAGGTATGAGTGGGAGTGAACTTACAGGAGAAGACTCTTCACAGATGAGCATGGCAAACAGGTACCCACAAAATTATCTGTACCTGAAATGAGCAGGAGTTACCATTTCAAAATGAAAGGCAGCTTCCTCTTAATTTGAACAAAGAAATACTGCGTCAGTGAAATATGTTCAGTTTGTTGTTCATTGTACTAAATAAGTGCAGATAGGAAGGCTCTACTCATGGCAGGGTTGCAGACCTTGCAAATGTGCTCTTATATTTCTGTGGCTTGTCTGGCAGCTCTGTGACACTCATTCCAACCTCCTGGAAACAAACAATAATTGGAGCAGTTCTCTGAAGCTATGTGTATCTCTATAGTTTTCAAGGGATACTCATATATGACCCATGCTGTTGTCAGATCCCAGCTGCTAAATTTTTTTATTTACTTTTATTTATGGCCTGACAACTTAATTTGTTCCTGCCTATTTTGTGAAGTTCAGGATCCTAAAGCTTTCCAGAGGTTTCTTCACAGGCAGTAGTCATGGTTTTCTATTACTTCTTTCAAGGATTGCCAAAGTTTCTTCCTTCTCCTGCTCCAAACCAATCATACTGTTTGGCCAGTATATCTCCTTCAGGAGGGTTCCATAAGATGAGCTTTAACTTGCTTTAGAGGGGTGAATTAGCCAGGGACAGTGCTCCTATGTTGTCCCTTTTCTGTACATATAGATCTTACTATAAAGACAGCCTGTCTGTGTGCTGTCTGCACTTAGAGCTGAAAAGGGCTAGATTTAAGTATGATTTATACTCATTCATTTAAGTTCAAGGATCACCTTTATGAAACAAAAAGGCATTAGCTGTCATTCTTCCTGGAGGTCGGGAGTTGCAGTCCGGGTGAATCTGCTGGAAGGAGGATTCCTTATTCTGTAAGAGACCAGCTGTCATCTCAGCTGCCTCTCTGAGTTTCTGAGAGCCCTGGAATAAAGCAGAAAGGCTGATTTTTCTTTTAAGGATTACAGGTGACATTTAGGTCTGTTTCTTACGTGGTTGTTTGAAGATAAGCTTTAATGTGGGATTAAGCCTTCAAGCAGACTAGATTCTGTAATTGGCGTTATTTGTTTAAATTTTAACTGACCTTAGGAGTCTGTCTTCAAGAACTGATTGCTTTCCAGCCAAATGCAACAAGTGGGATGTTGAGTAAAGCTTTTGAGAGCTGGTGTTACAAATGATAAGATAGGCTTTTCAGTGTTGTGACATGCAGTACCTTGGTATTGGGTCAAGACTTCCTGACATCAAACATCCAGGTGTGATGGAAGTAAGAGGCCAAATACTGGTTGTTTTAAAGATGACATTTGTAGGATCTTAAAGGATATTTTACCTTTCACCTAAGGTGACAGATTTGTTTACTGTAGGAATACTTTATCTCTGAAGGAAATTTATGATAAAATGGTTGTAGTGGGGGGGGAGGGGGCAGGAAACCAAAACAGAAGTGTATTTAAACACAATTGTGCAAAGGAGCTCAGGTTTTATGACTTTTCATCATTATATCCTAAATGAGGTAATCCTGCAAATTCTGGAAAAGAAAAATCCAATAGTCTAAAGTCTCTCATTGAAAGAGTAAGAGGAGTTACTTTCTAGAATAAAATTCTCATCACCTGGTGGTTTTTTTTTTTTTTGGTTGTTTTTTAAATCAATTGCTAATTTCTTTGGAGGAGGAGAGAAGAGGCAGTAGAGAAAGCCAGCATAACAAACACACCTTTCTACTGATAACGGAGGAATTTTTGTAGTTACAGTATCTAATGGGTATTCTTTATTGTCTTTTACCACTATGAGATTTGTTGAGTCAATATGGCACATTAATTTGCATCCATTAAATTTAAGTAATGAAAACTACTTTCTAGCACTTATAGACAAGTGAATGGCTAGAACAGTCCAAGTGTGAATAATGGGGAACATGTGTGAATGAAAATTCAGCACTTCATTGATGTATTTAAAGCCATGATGTGAATGACCTCCTGTGAGGTAGTACTTAAAAGCAGAGAATCAATGAATTATTTGGTGTCTCACTGCTAATGCATTTTTAATGGATACTGAGATTCATTTACTGACATAACATCATTTTCTGTGTATGTGATGTTCCAGAATAAAAGATGAGTCTTCTTCAAGTGACGAAGACCCTAGAGCTGCCAAACAAAACCTTGGGTCATTACAAACCAACTCAAGTAATCTCTCATTATTGTCTGGAGTCAGTTACAAAAAAACTCTTCGACTCACTTCCGACCAGCTTGTGAGTTCATCTTACATCCTTGTCCTGAAATGTCATTTCTAATACAACAAGAACAATACTGTTACTCAGGCTTGCAGAGCTCTTACAGTTTGCATTTAATTTTCTGTCTTGTTATACTAAAAAAAAAAAAATCTTTTCCCTTTTTCCCTTCTCTTTTCAGTATTAAGCATGAATGTTGTACCTCACAGCAAGTGCTGGGGTTCAGAGATTGGGAGACATAGGATTCCATTTAGAAAAATCTAAAAATTAAATTCAAAAGTATGTATTTGTCACCTGAATAAGTGTACTGGAACTGCATCCTTTTTTGTTACGTATAATGTGTATATGTTAACCCCCAGGCCTCTCTTCTCTTTTTCGTTTTTGCGTCCTCTCCTTCCCTTTTCCCCTATTCATAAGCAGACAGTCACATTTTACATAAATACAGTTTTCTGTTAGTAACTTCTGAAAGAGCTGCTTGTGAATTTACTGTGAAGCCAGGCTATTTATTTATTTGGAGTCAATTCTCTTCCTCTGTGACAGAGGTGTTTTGACTAATGGTGACAAAACTGTTAGTTATGTGTTCTGTGCATTCCAATTTGATCTGGAAAAATGGGCTAGTTTAGAGAAATACTTTTGTTGTCTTATCTACAGCCAATTAATTATCTAAAGGAAATCCACACGAGGCATGAGACATGCAGTATTAAACAGCCCATCACTCTCTGCCTGAATAATTTGTTGTCAGATTCAGAAACCTCACAAAAATTAGCTGAAGGTAAAGCTACTTTTAGATTGGTTTCTTCATGAAACAGTGGGTGAGACTCATCAGTTACCCATCAGTTGTTCTGCATTCTCACCTCCTTTTCACTTTTTAACTCGCAGAACAATTGCAGTGAAATGTGACTAAGAAAAAGAGACACTTAAACTCCTGCAGGTTTTGTGAAAATGAATGGTTAGGTCCACAAATAGAATCAAATCAGTAGTCTCTTGCCCAGCGTGTTGCTAAGTGACACAGGAGACAGGGAATTGGGAGAGCTGAGGAAATTTTGTGGGGACTGAAGGGTAATAGGGCATATGGTCCAAGAGGTGGATTATTATAGGGGAGAGAGGTAATACCATAGAACTCAAATCTCCATATAACACTCTTAATTGGAGTTCATGGAACTCCTCGTTATCTTTATTTCTCTCTGCATATGTATCTGTATCTCAGAATGGAAAACCCCTATGGATAGTCTCTATTCCATAATTTGTTATTGTTTATGTGAACATTTTAGGTTTTTTTTTTCATAACCCTGACTGTGAAACAATTTTTTTTGTTGTGTTCTGCTCTGTAAATCAGTGCTTAATGTGCACCACACAGGGCAAACCATGACTATCATTATTTAGACAAAAGTTCTGCTGAGAGCAATAAGATTCAGTGTGATCAAAGCAGTGGTTGTCTATGGCTTTGTGTTTGCACTGTGTCCATTTCACATGCTCAGTTTGTTGATTATCTTGCTGATAATGTCTTGCAGAAAGGCTTAAAGCTCAAGAATGGCCCCAATGATGTGACCTTTAGTGTTACAACACAGTACCAAGGCACTTGCCGATGTGAAGGCACCATTTACCTATGGAATTGGGATGATAAAGTTGTTATTTCTGATATTGATGGAACAATAACACGGTGAGTTCTTTAACAGGGAGAGACTTTATCTGCAAGGACAAGTTTTCCTTGGGACTGAAGGAAAAAAGTAATTAACAAGGAATTTTTAGTCACAGAATCATTGTATTCTAGTGTTTTGTGGAGGGTGTGGTGGGTTTGTTTTTTTTGTTTTTTTTTTTAATTTGGCTTGCAAACAATGCAAGGATAATTAGCTGAATTCATAATTTCATAAAGACATGCCATATCTGCCCATTATTTTTCACCTATTGATGTTTCATGATATTATTTACAGTAGTATTGGAGGATTTTCTGCAAAATCATAACCTTTTTGCTGCATCACAGTTATGAAGTACATTGGCTACATTAAAAAGAAGAAATACATGAATTCAGTTTTAAATGGCATTACTGGGGCATTGCAGTGAGAGGAATTATTGTTTAGAAATCAAGACTGCAAAATCAATGGCAGAATTTGAATTTGATTGAAAGTTTCCAATTAGTACTTTGAGTAAAACCCACAATTTTGGAGTGACCAAAAAGATTTGCTCACTTACTGATTTTTATTTATTTAACACTGGAGAAAAACACTGTATGTGGAACAGTTTCTTTTGACATTTTAAAATGAAATTCTTAGATTTGTTTCAAATTCATTTCAAATTTAAATTTATTTCAAAATCAAACTTAGCTATATCTAATTAGAAAAAAGAACAAGAAAAAGTAATTTCCAAGAGCAATCTAGGGTGAATGAAAATACTTGATTTAAACTGAAACTCTTTTCTTCCTCGTGATTTATCCATTTTCGGGCAAAGTTGGATTTTTTTTTTTTTTTTTTGGTGCTGACAGAAATTAATGTCCCCCTCCTTTTTTTTTTTTTTTTTTTTTTCCTTAAGCATCAATAAAGTGAATGGGATCTCCTCTTCTCTCTGCTTTGAGCTGACCCAGAGAGTTACTGAATCACTTCACCTTGCAATACTGTTGCAAATCCATCCTAAGCCACCTGTTTTCTCTCTAAGATGCAAGATATTCATGGTGTGAATTTCTTGCTCTGTATTTGTATAATGCTTAGTCAAGTGAGGTGCTCATTTGTTTGAAGTTCTAGATGTTAGTATAGTGTAAATAATTTTCTCTTATGTAAAGCATGAAATAAATTGAAACCAGAATTAGTATTTCGTAACACTTTATACGTGACCAACTGCCAGCTTTATGTGGAGAAGTTAGTTTGAAGTGAGCTAGAATGTGACTTATCTCATGCCTGTAATTTTCCATAAATGTCCCTTACAGGTAGATTTGATTTATTTAGAAAACATTTAATGTAAACCTCAAAAAGTACACTTAGTACTGGCCAGCCCACTACACAGGTCTGATTAATAGCCTGTATGCTGTAGCTTCCATGTTACCTTATGGGTCATGAGCTTACCTGTGAAGACAAGTCCTGGGGCCCAAGAGTAATTAAAACAACATGGCCAAGGATGGTCATGTCAGTCTGTCTCAAAAGAAAGGGGAATAAAATCATCCTCTTCTAATCACAATCGGTACCTTACAGAAAACCTTATTTTCCCTTGCCGCTAGCTGAATAAGTCAGTAGGATTTGTATTAGCCTCACTGGTTATTACAAGTATTGTGATTTTTTTTCAGTTCAGTTTTGTTGTTTTTCCTTTATTCAGGTCGGATACTTTAGGTCATATTTTACCGACTCTTGGCAAAGACTGGACACACCAAGGGATTGCAAAGTTGTACCATAAAGTGAGCCAGTGAGTATTCAATAAATCTTTTTGAGTATCTGTGGCTTGTTTGTGTTTATTCATTTGCACAAGAAAATTAAAATTTCCCTAGGCTTCTCTTAACCTATAAAAGTGACAATTTCATCAGTACCTCATCACTTCAGTGATGTTTACACAGTGTAAACATCTGCTGTATGATATCCAGAGCAAAACCTACTTTGTGATATCAAAAGCAAAACCCAGCTCCTAATGAGTAGTGATTGCTCTTCCAACCATCCCAAACAGATAGCTGCAGTTAATTCCAAAAACTGTAGTAATTTGAATGAGTTGTGTGGTTGCAGCAAGTGGAACTTTTTTTGCAAACTGGGAGTTGCAGCAACATTCATTCATAAGATGTTTTTACACCTTCCCTTCTCTCCTAGTTGAGGAGATTGTGAAATGCATAAGGCCTGTTTTACCCCAGGGTGGTCACTGTAGGTGGAGTTCTTCTTGACAAACTTCACTCACCTGGAGTCATGCAGGGATGAAATCTAAAACACATGGGATGAATCTATTTGAGGGAATTCCCTTTCTTTCCAGTGAGTAGAAAGGGAGTTTCATGAAACAGGTTACAATTCAGCTGTCTAAACATCGGGCTTATAGTAAAGCAAGATAAATATCACCCATAAAGCACAGCATGATGTCTTGAGTAGAAATAGACCTATTTTGGATACTTACTGCTACTGATTATTGGTTGTATAAATAAAAATGTCTTCAAAGACATTGATGATCATCTTTATTACTGATGATTATACAATTTTTTTTGTTATTTCTCTATATGAATATTTGTTTTTAAACCATTATGAAATTGCAAAGTTAAGAAGGATCAGCCTTAAACTATTTTTGTGTCATCGGTTAATTTTGAGAGTAGGTGATAAGTAAGCGTTGCTTAAAGTGCAATTTAAAGCCATTGAAAGTCAGTAAGACATACACTGTGAAAAGCCTGAGGAACTTACTTCTGCCTGGCAATACCAGCATGAGCTGCTGTATTACAGCTCAGTAGTTGATCTACACTGGTGCCTGTTGGTCCACAGTAATAAATACCTTCTGTGCTACTGCAGGTGTAAAGACCAGGATTCATCATGTTTATTTGTGTTTTGTACACTCTGTGTAATCCATGGAGAAAGACAGGCATCTTCAAAAAGTATCTCAGTATATCTGGGATCTAATGATGGTTTGGAAAAAACCTATATTTTTTCCTGTTAGCTGTTGAAATATTTGACATCTGTAGATCAGCTGTGCTTTAGGTCAGTTCATGTCATTAATAGCGAGAGTGCCCTGGTATGACCTAGAACAATATATTCTAAAAAACTTGGTGTATTTCCTCTGAATATGAACAGGAGAAAAACAAACAGACAGCAGTGATGTGTGGGAGTGCTTCTAGGTGAGCAAGGCTAGTGCAAGAGTAGAGGTGTGTTGTTGGTTCCCTGGGTACATTTGCAATATAGTCAAGCATTGCTTACACTGGAGGATCAAAGACTGAGAGTATGGTGAGTTTTGTGATTAGCAATTGAAAGACAAAAGGAAATGAGTAGAAAAATTAATTTATGTCTGAATGGAATCGGATGAAGTATCTGATACATTCTGATATTTTGTGATCAGATTTTAATTTCTACAAGGACAATTACTGATTGCTGTCTGTTCAGCTTAATATTTCTGCTTTACACAAAATAAAATTGTTTTTCTTTTATTACATTAAATTGAACTGTTGCTATGTATTCAAATTATCATAAATGTTTGAAGAGCCTCTGGTACACATCACAACTGTCCTCTTAGTACACAGAACAAATCACATTAACTAGGGTTATGCTAAGGTTTGTTTATTGCTTTTTGTTTTACACGGATGATGAATTATAAATTATTGATGATGAAATCTAAATTATGCCAGAGACACTTGTTTGTACTTTTTTTTCTGTATACACATACATGATCACAGAAAAGACAGGACAGCCTGGGAATTCACATGCTGAGCAGTATTTAGTTCTGTGTCTAACCTCTGCATTACATTTGGTGAAAATGTTAATTAATTTTTTTAATTGCAGCTGTTACTTCTGTGCCTGTCAGCATTGTCAGTTGTTAGGGCTTTGGTGATCATAAACATAAGAAAAAAAATAGATTTGAGTTATGTTTTTCAGATTACCAAGTTAATTATGTAGTGGTGAGATATTACAGCTGAATGCTATATAAATATTCAGTAGTTTGTATTCAGTGCATGCATGGTCATTAAATCTGTGTTTCTTTATTTTATGAAACATTTCTTTAGAGGACTTACAAAACAAATTGCTATGAAGTTGAATTAACGTAGTTAATGGTTAGTTACCAGGGTATGGTGACCTGTAACTTGTGCCAAAACTTTTAGTTCAGTGTCAAGTCAAAGATTACTTTTCATACTGTGTTTTGAAGGAGTATATTACTGCTGCACATATACTACTTTTTTTTTTTGAGAGAGACTCAAAAGGAAGGAGTACAACACTGTTAATATAGCAAAGACTAATACACCACTCTCTGCTTTATGCCAAGTGTTTTCCTCTTAGCTGATGTCATTTCAGTTAATTCTAAGGAGTATAGTTCCACTATGCAGGAGCAGATGGAAAACCATAAGAAGTCATAAGCCATGAGAAAACTAGAGATAAATGAGCCCTCTTTAGGTGTAAATCAGTAACTGCAGTGGGGCTACACAGTTTTTAATTATCCAGGGTTCTGGCATAAATGTTTTTATTCCTTCTAAATAAGTCTAGGTTATACATAAGTCTGTTCAGCAGTCATGATTTGATTGATGTAAAAATAAACTCATAAAATTATTAATGTCAGAGTACCTGCTTTATTTTTACAATAATTTCTTCTTTGATTTCTGTTCACAGAAATGGATACAAATTTTTGTATTGCTCAGCACGTGCTATTGGAATGGCAGACATGACCAGAGGATACTTGCACTGGGTCAATGAACGAGGAACTGTCCTGCCTCAAGGGCCAGTTTTGCTGAGTCCAAGCAGCTTATTCTCAGCTTTTCACAGGTACTGCAATTTCACTTTTAAGCAGAAAGAAACTCAGAGGTTGGTGGAGGCTGAGTTCTCAGCTTTTTTTGTGGGAATGCTTGAAATAATTCATAATGTTTTTTCTTACATGTTGGTGCAAAATTTAATTAAGAAAAAAATTTGTTAAAGACCAAAATTCAACAGATAGTCATATTGCTGAGTTTATCTCTTAGTCGTGCCTCAAAATAACATGTGTTCGCTGTTTACCAATGGGTACTGCCTGTTGGCTTCATGTATTTAACATGGTGTGTTAATATTTAGCTATGGAAAAAAATTTAACATTTTAATAACAATCACTCTTGTCTTGACTTGCAATGTGTTACAATTGGCATTTTTTTGTGGAAGAATGTTACTTGCTGGGTTTTGAAGAAATTAATATGAAAATAACATTAACGTTTTGTATTCCTGACTGCACGGTGGTATTCTGTGTGGGCAGTGTTGTTCTTTCTAGGTGTTGAACTGTGATAAGTGAATAATAACAGCGCAGATCATGAACATCATACCTTCTTCCTAATTCAATGAAGCATGTCAAGTGATTACAGAAAATATTTTAAGCTGTTAAAAGCTGCTGTGACAGGATATATTTCATTAGAATTTTTAATGGAGGATGTTCAGATGTTCTCCTGATTGAGTGACATGCTACAGGCTGTTTTACCAGTCATGTTCTAAATATAAGAGACTGTGGAGATATTACAGTGCACTTCTTAAACTGATTAAATTATAAATGCACTGAAAGGGTAGTTACAGTTATCTTATGCTCCTCATATCTGGAAATACATTTAAAGTAATAATCTCTTTTGGTATCTATCTTAGACTAAGGATTGCCCATCTTTCAGTGCATGCTCTTGTAACTGCTGTGATGTGTGGGCAGTAAATGACTTCGTTGTTATCCATAGATTTAATTATTGTGCTTTTGAGGGCTCTGAGATCAGATGTATGTGAGACTGAGGAAAGATGGCTTTATTCCTCTTTTGCACATTCTCAAATGTTGATTTATGCATGGAGCTGCTGTTCCAAAGGGCTCTGGTGTTATGAACCTTCTGTAATACTCGCGTCTTCCTTGACATATGTGTTGGTGCTAGTATGCTGGATTCTGAGCTTCTTAAGCACTTTTGTGTCATGCTGGTGTCTTCCTATGTTATGAGAACTCCAGAGTCTGCCACCTGTTCAGTCTCCTTGCCAAGAGAAGCTGTTATGAAAAGGCTTTTGCCTAGAGATAAGAGAACTCCTCTGTTCATTAATGAATTCTGTATTCTGTAAGGAGCAACTGAAGAGATATAGAAGATTCCTTTATTCCTTAACTTTTGCTAATTAGCAGTGATGGAGGACCCAGACCGTAGAAGTATCTTAACAGGCTGAGGTGCTTCTGGCTCTTATGATAATTGCAATCCTTTTAAAAATACTACTAATAAAAAAGAAAAAGCTATACACAGTGACGGGTAGTATAATCTATGAATTATTCTGCAGTTCTCAGGAAGGAGTTGACTTGATGACAATTTATGTCTTGTAAGGCTTTATTTAGCAGCTACTCCCTGTAATCAACCATCCTTGCTCAGTAGCCATCTTTACAACATAAGTTTCAATAAAAGTTCTCTTGTTTCAGAGGTTTTATTTGCTATGCCCATTATGTAAGCTTGGGAATGCTATTTTGTCTTTGTGGGCACTGTGATTTACAAATGAAGATGTATTGGAGAAGGGTGGGGGCTATGTAGGAGTATACAGCTAGGTGAAAATGTTGAATAAAGAAAATAAAATGGTTTGTGCTGTATTTCATGTGTACTTATTCAGCCTCTCTTTTTTATCATTTCAGGGAGGTGATAGAAAAGAAGCCAGAAAAATTTAAAGTTCAATGTTTGACAGACATCAAAAACTTGTTTTATCCTAACACAGAACCTTTTTATGCTGCTTTTGGAAACAGACCTGCTGTAAGTAATAGCTGGATTTATTTCTGTTGCAGAGAACAGAAAGGTTGCTGTTATTTCATGGTTCTGTTGCATTAAATGGCAGCTAAGAATATTTTTATCAGGCCCTGTACAAAGGAAAATATAAATGTTGTTCCTCAAAGATATCACAATGTAGGATGCAAACAGAGATGGAAGAGCAGCAAAGTAACTATGCTATATCTGCATCAGTTAGCAGTTAAGCTTGTGTGAAAACACTGATCTTGTTTTACTCCACACTGACACTCGGTCAGTGAGATACCTGTGGACAGACAGAAAATATTTCAGGTAAGTGTTGGTGGGACTTACACTTCAAACTCTAAGTAGACTGAAAAGAACTTGAATGTTCCACTGAAATAAAAAAGTTCTACTTTGTGTGGAAAGTGATATGTTGTTTGACATGAGGAGAGGAAGACAGATCTCCATCACCCATTTGAAGGCTGTATATTTGGGCTATAGGCTTTTCTTGCCCCTGTCCTAGCCCAAAGAATACTTTTATGCATCCAGAAAAGGAAACAGTCTTAGGGGCTAGGGCAGAGGCAGGGGCCCTGGCATGGGATTATCCCTTCTGTTAAATTCTTACCATGATCCAAGAGCCTGTTTTGATACAGGCAGCTAGCAGTCTTCCAGGTAATTCCTGGATATGATGGCTGTGTTAGCTTGGGGCATGGACTCTTCCCAATGGGCATTCACACCATTTAGTTTGATGTAGCCATATTGGGGGTGTGTGTGAGAGGGGTGTGGGGGGTTGTTTTTTTTGAGGGGAGGGGTATAGAGAGTTTAATAATAGTGACACAATGTCAAGAGACTTCCAAATTTGAGAATGGGCATTCACACCATTTAGTTTACTAGTGTAGATATCATTATAGGTGCCTAAGGAAGGACAGAGGTTTTGTTTCACTCAAAATCTTTGGAAGCATGCCACTTTCAGGAGATATATAAAAAACCTACTTCTTTAGATGTTTACAGTTTCACTGGGCACCTACATTTAGATGATAAGTAAGTTAGACAGATGGGCCCCCATTTTTGTGCCCAGGAGCTCCTCAGAGCATTTGGTACTTCCTCCAGCTCTGTATTTTCAGGGAATATTTCCTGTAGAAATTGTTGTGTGGTATAGTAATGTGTAGCAAGAAACCTGGTAACACCAGTGTGGTGTTTATGGCTAAGGACTGTTGGCATGCAGCTTGGGTGTATCCACCCTGTTTTGGAAGCTGTACCCACTTAATTGTATTCCTGTGTCCTGGCCGTGCAGTTCCATGTTAAGAGAATGGTCCTTGAACCTTCATAGTTCTTAATATGGTTAGCTAGAGAACACTCCAGGTGGTTCCTCTTTTTTTAGTTGGTGAGAGAAATGAGATACATCTGGAGAGAGAATAAATAATTCAGGTGCTAGGTGACCATCTGAAGTGTCCAGGGACTCTGGATTCCAGCCCTCACTGCTCAGCGCTGTAAGAGCGGCGATACCTTCATTAGCAGAAGCATTCATAGCTTGGGGAAATTATCAGTATAAATGTGGACACTGGCCATTGCCAGTGTGAACATGAACATTCAGGGACTAGGCAGTTTAAATGCCTCAGTGTTGGACAGAGGTACCTGGCAAGATATTTTGGCACTGAAACCATGGATGTTGTAGCTACATTTGAGAGGATTCAGCATGCCTTTCTGGGGGGGCTTTGTTTCTACATTTGTCTCATATTTTTGATAGGGTTGCTGACATTTGTGAGCAGCAACTTTTTCAGCTTCATCTGTTACCAAATGATATTTTAAAAAGCATTATGTCAGAGAGGAGAGGAGATCCTCACTGTCCAATTGTTATATTAAGTTTTCATATCATACACAGCTTAATTTCCATTATCAAGGTACCTTTAGACATACAGTTCTGAAATAACTTCTTAAACACTCTTGTGTTTTTGTATTATGGATGATGTCTACCTCTAATTCCACTTTTTTGGACCTGAGGGAAATAAATAATTATTTTCATGTATAGTTCAATAAAATTTAAAGTAAAGCAGTAAGTTAATATTTCTAAATGAATTACTGGTAACTCACTCCTCTGATCGTTGCTGCAGTGCAGTCTTCAGGTGTGAGATGTGCTACTGGCTTTGTCAAGATCCGGATCATCACTTTCTAAATTTTCTGCATTGCTTGTTTTATTTATCTATACATTTTTTTTGTTTTTCCCAGAATATACTCAGTGAAATTTTAGCACCCGTGGATGTTACAGGTGTAGGTAGATAGTGATGTACTGCTAGGATGCTGAATTCTTGAAGTGTTCACTTTTGTTCAGTTACTTAATTTTTCTTTGGAGCAGTCTTTACAATATAGAGATAAAAATAATTCTTTATGTCTTCATTAACATTCCGGTCTTTCACCATCTCAGCTTTTAAAACTGTGGTTTGGATTAGTAAAATGGAAGCTTGTTTTTGCTCTGATCTTCTGGGAGTTATTTTCATCTTTGCTTTTGTCAAGCTTTTCTTCAGAACAGATCAAAACTTATTCATTACTTTCCTTAACAATTTGAATTTCTTAGAAGACATTCTTAATGCTTCTAATTGTACTCCCCAGAGTTGCATCTGCATTACTTGCTGGGGCTCACTGCTGCTATTTTGGCATCTATTCTTTACCTTCTTTCTCCCTTGCTCTGACATGGAGTCAATACATGGGCATGGCACAAATTCGAACTCAGGAGCAAAGAGATGTTTACAGGGGTTTTAATGTAGACAGGGTTGTTAGAACTTCCTTTTGTGGCCTTGTCCTTGCAAACTAATCACTGTTTTATATGTCAGGTTGGTTTTTTTTTTTCACCTCTGTACACTGTTGCAAGGTACTCAGTACAACGTGCTGAGGAAATGAAATATTGTCTTTTCATAGAAAGGAAAATGAATGTGCAAATGCTTTTACACTAAGTATCATTAGTTTTCTATTGAATGTTTTTTGTGTCAGGGGAAATTACTGAAAAAATGAACAGGATGTTGATCAATAGTTTAAACTGAATTAGCAAACTCCTTACCTAGTTGCATATTGTCTGTTTCATGAGCATTTTGTTAGGCTTGACCTCATTTGTAACGTAATGGAGAATTTCAGATACACAATAACTGGGTAAATTTAGTACCGATACTGTGCAAGCATGTTCTTCTGTGTAACATATTCCAGCAAGAATATACATTATTGTGAAAAAGCAGAATAATGATTTTTCTTTTTTTTTTTTTTTCTCATTTAGGATGTTTATTCCTACAAACAGGTGGGGGTTTCTTTAAACAGGATATTTACAGTTAACCCCAAAGGAGAACTTATACAAGAACATGCAAAAACAAACATCTCATCGTAAGTAATCTCTTATCTCTAACTCCTTATAGAGCAAATTAATTTGCTGGTTTAGTTTATGACTCAAGTTGCCCAAAGATTTATTTAATTTTACTAATGAAAGATTCCTTAGAATATGTCAAGTAAAACATCAAAAAAATTTAGGATAAGCCACAGACTTTCCACTTCCCTTCAGTTAAACTGACAAAAAACCGGATGAAATGAAATTGTTTAGTGTTTAATATATTACATCTACTTTAATCAGATACAGGAATTATCAGTGTATGATTTAGTCTGCATAAAAATGAGACTACCTAGTTTCCTGAAGCCATCTGTCTCTTCGTGGCATATTCAAAATTTCCTTTTCCTGGAGCTCCTATCTAGAAGAGCCAGAAAACAAAATCTGAAGGTAGGGCCGAGCACTTCCAGCAAGATGCTTAGGCACTGAATGAAAGTGGCCTTTAGTAATGTTAAGAGTGTCCTTAATTGAAGGGGAGCCATTTGTGTATAAAATAAAAATGATTGATTGAGCAGGGAGCCGCTTGAGCCAAGCTGGACAGAAACGGAGAAGCAAAATATGGGGCTTGAATATTTTAGCAGGTGATCTGGGCAGAAAATGGCATCTGTTTCTTACTAGGTAGGTATCATTGCTTGGAATGAATGGATTTCTTATCTGAACTGTGAATCCTCTCTGGAAGCTGGGCACCAAAATCGAGTTTAGTTTTATTCATTTGAGAAGAGTGACTTGCCCGTGTAAGAGTAGCCATGCCTTAGTTGTTGGGGACTTAGAAAAATTCAAAGTTAATCTGAAATGATTCAGGTTTCTTTTTATTTGTTTATTTTCCAGCTATGTCAGACTATGTGAAGTGGTAGATCACATTTTCCCTTTGCTGAGAAGAAGCCATTCTTCAGACTTCCCTTGTTCTGATACCTACAGTCAGTTCACCTACTGGAGAGAACCTCTACCGCCTTTTGAAACTCAGGATGTACATCCGGGCTCATCATAACTGCATCTCCAAACTGTTGACCTCAACTCAAAGAATGAGTTAGCTTGTATTGAAAGGACATCACTTGGCTTTTGCTGTTGACAGTTGAGCTGGAATCTGTGATGTTGTGAGCATTTGCTGTGAGCAAATTCAGAAATGCTTTTTCATACTTGGTCACGTTTCCACATGACAAGAAGGAGTCTTAATAGGAACAGGAGTTGCATTTCTAGCTCTTCATCCAGCTCCTCAAATTGTGCCATACGGTTTCATTATTTAAGGTCAAATAAAGGTTAAGTGATGTTGGAGCTGCAGTTAAATATACCATAAGATCATAAAGTGGTTCTGTATCTTTTCTGCATCACTGAAGTCATCTTTCATCTCATATGAACTCCATGCAAGTAAGGGAGCTGAAGGTGCTCACCATTCATGACATTGTGTGGTGACATAGACAGGGATTGCAATCCATATGTCCAGACTTCTTTTTCTGAAGGAGCAAATAATTCTTCCTCTTTCCCCTTGCTTGACCAACAACTGTTTGTTTGAGAGTTAATTACTGGTCTAGATCCTCAGCTGTTGTAAATCAGTGTCACTATCAAAGCCAGTTGAGCTGTGTTGATTTATTCCAGCCTGTTGTTTTGACATGGTAACACTTTTCTGAGGAAATAAATCATGTGTAATCTAAACAGAAAGCAAATGAAATAAGATGGCCAGATTCTGGCAGTCTTTCTCAATTTGAGAAGTACCATGCTTCAAAGATAACTATTTGGATTAAGGTAAGTGTGCAAGTGGAAGATACAGGCTACTGCGTGTAATGCCCACCTTACTGAAGTCAGTGATTTCCAGTAAAGACATCTTGCCTTCAGAATGTGCTGAATTTCAAGATTGTTACTGAGCTAAGAACACTGAAGAATTTGTGAAAATGGAGTAGTTTTATTTGAAACATTATTTTGGCTAAAATGTGAATTTTGATGCTGGTAAATGATGCGTCTCAGGTTTTTACTGTATGGATATTTTTTTGTTTTGTTTTGTATTATAAGGAATGGATACTTTTAGTGCAATTTACTCTCCTCCAAGATAATGAAATCTCCTCCTTTGTCTTTTTTTCTTATTTGTCCACACAAAGCTGTAGATACTGTTTTTGCTACCTGCTTTTAACAGCCTTAAGACTTAACTGTGCGTACTAAAAGCAATACTGCAGATCAGTTGATAATGTTTTCCAAATGGTCTGCCTTTACACAATGTGGTACTTTACTTAAAATGTAGACATCAAGTGACCATATGCCAAATGATTCTCAAATGTGCTTGTAGCTGGGGGGGAAGAAAAAAAAAAAACTTTTTTTTTTTTTTTTCCTTTTAAATTATATTTAAAAGTCTAATTGTTCTCTGAAACACTGAAGATGACATCATGGGATTCAATGTATATTGTATTTCAATATGGCTAAAACAGTGGTTCAGAAGCTGTGGTCTCTCCCAGCTCATGATCTGTGAGGCTGTGGTACATGTTTTGCAGCTGCTTTGTAGTGTTTTCAGTTAAGAGTTTAATAATAGAAAGGCAGAGTGGTCCAGGAGAAATTTTAAGATGTGATTGTGGTCGGTTAGCACCCAGAAGTTTGGGAACTGCTGCTCTCTATCACATTTGTTCTGTTTCAACAAATTCTGGGTTTGCATATCAAGAGTGATAGCAGTGTAGGTGGGATGGTAATTCCATAGTAGAGGTTTTTTTAACTTTCAGTGCTGCAGACTTTATCTGAGGTGTCAGGGGGCCAATTTGTGATTTCTCTGTGCCTTCGGTAGTAATGAATACAAGTGCAATCCTTTATACAGCTGCAATGTGCAGTGGTGAGCCCTCCCCAAGACTTCCTTTTCACATGAATGTTGCTGCTTGAGGCAAGGTGCATGCCCACTTTGTAAATATGAGGATTAGAGAAACACAAAGAGGAAGAAATGAATGTTTAACAACCCAGACTGATTATGCTTTCTTGAAAGTTTAAAGAACATGCAAACATCTCTTTTTACTTAAAGATGGAAGAAATGCGATATGGATTTTCTGAAAGACAATCAGTGGGGATTGCAGGTTGCCAAACGGAGAGGGTTGCATCTCAAAACAGAACCACACTTTCCTTTAAGTATCTCTATTTGTCATTAATGATTGAATAAAGGAATGGATGTACTCACTGCCTCCTATTTTAATTCAGTTTTGGTAAAGGCCTATTTAAATCAATTTATTATGCAAAATAAAACCAAGCTAACCCTTCTCTTCAGTAAGAAGCTGTCAGTTTTCTGATTTTTACCCTTAACAGTAGTTAAGATCTATTTTCCTAAGGTACCACACAAAGTAACTTCCACCAGAAAAGATGGTCCCTGAAAATTCTCCACAATTAAAGCTTGTGATGTATTTATTTATAACTTAATAAACAGCTAGTCCAGGGTTGTTTGTTGCCATTAGTATTTCCAACCAAATGAGAGCGTGAACGAGTGGTGATTTCGGGTCCATCGGCTTTGTAGGCATAGCGCAGCCCTGGTACAGGTAACCCCGAGATGCTGCGCAATCTCTGTCCTGGAGTTTTTCAATACTTGGTTAAACAGAGTTATGACTTGATCTAGTGTTGGCAATCATCTGCTTCAAGCATGAAGTTTGACTGGGTGACCTCCAGGGGTCCCTTCTGACCAACATTTGTGTGGTTCTGTGAAGTTAAATGCTTTACTGCTGACGGATCGTGTACTCCTGTGTAGCTGAACAGTGAAACGATGTGTGTTTCTATAACTCATGTTTATCAAATTTGCTCACAGAAGAGACACTTCTATAAAAATCAAAGTTCTGATCTGCTAGAAACATCACCATACTTTTTCAGAGAGTGTAAGACACTTCAATTTGGTAGCTGGGCAATTCTATGCATAATATTTAAACTGCTTTTTTAATTCATGTAGAAGAAAAAGGGATGATTTAACAAATTCCTACTCTTTCTATGAAAGAAAAAAATTCAGCCTTGCTTGTAGTGTAATGCTGGTTTCTGTTACAGAAAGAATATTTGGCTAACATAAATATGTAGGCGCATTAAATCACAGTATATTCTATTTATACAATACATGTAAACTAGAATATGCAGCGGTGGGGAGTGACTAATGTTTATTTTCTTGAAGCTGATGACCATACCACTCCAGCTGTGTCATGTGAGGAAAAGAATACCATGCTTGTTGCATTAGTTATGTTGAAGATAAAATGTTACTGCTGTGATTGGGGAGGGAGGAGAAAGAGGGTTATTTGGTATTTTTTATTTGTAGATATGGACTATTATTTCAAAGCCTATTTATACACAGTATTTACTCTGTATGTGTATGTGCTCCTGCAATGATGAAAAACTTTTTAACACTCGATTTTGATCTGCTGAATGAAACAAGGGTAGAAATATATATTGTAATAAATGCAAATATTTTTTTTTTCCCTGAATTTTTCTATTTTTCGATATGCTTCAATAATGACAGAGTGCTTTTGCAGAACTACGGAAACTCTGCAAAGCGTGGCTATTGTAGCTTCGGTCTCAATTGCCTGGATCTTATCGGGTCTATCTGGTGTACATTCCAGCACTTGTAAAATTTTTGCTGTTCAGCTACCATGTTTGAGCCAGAGGCTTTTCAAATAGAAAGAGTTTCTTGAGGTAGACAGGGCCAAGATCTGGGGTCTGGCTGGTTTGGGGTATAGGAACAGCACCTAGGAGCCAAGAGCAACCATATAGGAACTGGAGCAAACTGGACCTGTCAGGAATCATACAACACTCCAGAATTTTTATGAATCTCTCTTTTGTCTAATTCCTAGTGTGACCTAAGGGAAAACTAACTATCTGCTTTGAATGGGTGTTGTCATTCACGGCAGTAAAGCCAGATAGCCTTTTCCCTCCCCCCTCCCTCCTCATGTGGTTGGTTTGGGTGGGTTTTTTTGGTGTTCCTCCCCCACTCCTTTCTCCTCTTCTTTGACATCGGCCATTCTGGTGGTGAGAAGCAAATACCCTTTCCTCCTGTCTGTGAGAACACAGCGCTGCCTTTCGCTCCCTCTGCCGGGTTTGCTAAGCAAACTATCTGCAGCCCTAGTGATACTGGCGGCCTTCTGTTAGTGGCATGAAAACAAAGATGCTTGTGGTTGATAAGGCTCTGCGGCAGCTCAAATTCTGTGTTAAAAATACAAGAGCAGCCGTAGTTGGGCAGCCTGCAATTGCTGCTGCTTCAATTTTCTTTATTTTCTGTATGTCTCTGGCTTGTATAAACATTTACACTGGAGCTCTGGAGACAGGCTTTGAAATGAAGGTGCCTTTTTAATTAAAAGTCAGAGAAATGGTGCTTTTGCATCAGCAAACCAAACTTTGTAAGGACATATTCATTGCTCCTGGAATATCCTATTAACACTAGAGGTAGAAAAGTCTGAGGGAGCAAAACATGTGAGAAGCAAAGACCATAAAGTTGGGAGTTTATTTTGATGGCATGGGGCAGGTAGGGAATATTCCCAGAATACTACATTTTCTTTTTTTTTTTTCCTTACAAATAGGCTTAATTCAATGTGCATTGGTGAGGCCATCAATTACCTCAGGATAGATCATTGCAAGAGGCACAAAGACTATTGGTGCTAAGAGCTAGTGCCTAAATATATAACCAATATAATCTTAAACTCTTCTGTGAGTGTGTGAAAGGGTGAAGCCTGGAGATGGTTCTTAGTGAGGGGTTTCTTGACTTTTTTTTATTATTTCTGTTATTTTTTTTTTATTTCCTTGCTTACATCCAACATGCTACAGGACAAAATCGGGGACTGGATTTTACTTCAAGGGAGCTAGAACTACCTGAGGCTGCAGCACTGTGAGTGTACTCCCTCCACCACCACATATTGCTGGATAAGGAAAGGGCTGGTTGTAAATGAGAGATGAGAGACTGGCTCTGAGAAAAACCTGGCAGTGGTGCAGAGGAATTACAGTTGCTGGATGCTTTGGGGAAGAGATCCTCATCAAGACCTTTGAAGCCATTGGGATGTGAGGGAGAAAAATAAAGGCAAAATGAAAAATGAGTTTTCTTCTAGGAGGAGCTAGAGAAAGGGAACAAAACCAGAGCAAGTGGCCAAAAAACCAGCTTCTTGTTTCCATCCCTGTGCTGAACCTAGGTGGTACCAGGTCAGGCACTGAGCTCTGCCTTTTGCCTCTCAAGCAGTCTTGACTGAAATCCCGTGTGTCTGCGCTGCACAAAAGAGGTGAGAAGGCAATTTTGGCTTCATTTGCGAAACAGGAGAATAGTATTAACCAAAAGGAAATCTATACCTAAGTGTCCAAGGGGTACTGCTAACAGCAAAACAAAGTTGCAATTACAGCTAAATTTTAAACTTAGGTAAGGACTAGGACTTTTTATTTTTTCATGCACTTGGGAAACAAAGCTTTCACCTGCGTGCTATATGCCCCTGTAGCACCGTGAGTGCATCCTTTTAATAAGGCTTGCTTTGGAAAATAAATACAGACATAATTTATCAGCCTATTTAACCATGTGCTTAAGTCACCCCTCCCTGCACTCAATTTTATGCATATTCTTAAACACTTTGTTGGATTGAGCCAACTAGTGCCAAGAAAACTGTTTACTGGTGAGATACAGTTTCTGAGCTGAAGAATTGATCTGGCTTTTCTAATGGTTACCCTTGGACCAGTTTTTAGCCTCCAGTACTGTCAGGTGTTCTGCCTGCTGCCAGCAATCTATTTATTGATACAGGAAATCCATTTTGCCTTGCCTTGCTTTTAATGAGTTTTGCAAGCAAGTGGCCCCTTCCTGTGACTCATTCTGTGTTTTCTGAGCGGGAGGTTGTGGTTTTAAGTTTCACGTTGGAAAGTAACCGCTGTGTCTGCTTTCCTTGTCTGCTGGAATCTCAACAAGAGGAATACGTTTTGGAACAAAGAAATGTAAATGGAGTAGAACAGTTCGTGTTTCTTTGCAAAATTGTATAAACATCCTTCTTTTCAGGACAGTTAACAAGACTAGTGCAAAGTGAAAATAGGTCATGTTTTAAAATAACAGCTTTATCTTAGAACATTGCTGGTAACACAGGCAAAAAAGGCGTTTTCCCTGATATCTCAATATGTGTTGGCCCTTTGATTTGTAGCAACTAAATACTCAAAAATTAAACACTGGAGGCCTTTTTCTGATCTTACTGGCACAGGAGCAGCTCCATTAGCATCTGGATGGCTGCTCAGATACGCACAGCTACAACTGCAATCTGAGGTGTGAATAGTGAGTGCTACAGATTTCCCTCCAATTCCCAATCCCTCTCATCCCTTTAGGATACTGGAAGCAAAGAGGTAGGGGATGTGAAGGTATTTATTTCTGACTCTTGCCAAAAATGTGGTGGTGGAAGGAGAGAATCCTCTGCAAGCTTGGACTGTTAGCACTGAAAACTTAGATTTACGTTAAAAACAGCCATAAATATATCAAAACCAATGACCAGGACAGTTTCCATTCCCCATTGCTAGATACAACTATTTATATTTCGGGCTCAGTGGCTATGTCTGTACAGATAAATCGCTGCCCAGTAAAGGGCAGGGACTCTTCTTCAGCCCCCTTACCAACTGCCACCCTTTGGCGAGTGTCCAGCTGCCTGCCTGCCATGTCAGGGTGATCGCTGGCCTCTGCTGCCCTCAGACTGTGCCCAGGCATCGCTTGGAGGAGCAGTGGCTGGCCTGGCCAAGGTCATGCCAGGGACCATGCTAGCAGCATACCAGATAGGTGATTGTGTGCCAGAGCCTGAGCTTGCACCCTGCAGGTTTGCTGACATGTCCACCCTGTAGCTGGGAAGAGCCAGGTCTGGGCTGTAGCTCCTTTCCCCATGTGCATCCCAGCTGGCCAGATAATGAGATATTGGGACCTCTCTTTCCAGAGGGTTTGGGATAAGAGAGTTGGGGCTGTTCACCCTGGAGAAGAGAAGGGTGAGGGGAAACCTTATAGCAACGTTCCAGTACCTGAAAGCACTACAGGAAGGCTGGGGAGGGACTTTTTACAACAGCAGGTAGTGATAGAACAAGGGACAATGGCTTTAAATTGGAAGAGGGGAGGTTTAGATGAGATATTAGGAAGAATTTTTTCACTGTGAGGGTGGTCAGACACTGGAACAGGTTGCCCAGAGAAGCTGTAGATGTTCCCACCCTGGAAGCTTTCAAGGCCAGGTTGGATGAGGCTTTGAGCAACCTGGTCTAGTGGAAGGTGTCGCTGCCCATGGCAGGGGGGTTGGAACTCAGTGATCGTTAAGATCCTTTCTAATCATTCCATGATTCTATGAGCTGGGTTCTTGGCTTGAGGAGATGCTTCAGTTCTTTTGTAGTTCATTTTGATCTGAAAAGGAGATGCTATCTGGTCCCCAACTGCTTTCATCTCTGTCTAGTGCAAGCCTGTGCAATATTAAAGCATCTTAGGGAGACTGGGATAATCTCTGCAGTTCTGCAAAAAGACCAGAAAAATCTAAAAGCTCTGCTAGCACAGGCTTCCAAGAGACAAAGCATGGATGGGGATGTACAGAAAATCATACCTGAGGGCAAATAAACACGTTGGGAAAGCAGGAATTCAACAGATATTGTGTTAAAGATGTGACCTTTTAGTTACCTATCTCAACTGTCAAATTCAACCTGGCAGAGACAGCAATTGGAAGGAAAAAACATGAGGCTCAGAAACTGAAGCAGCTTTATTGGGAAAGTACTGGGAGGAAAGAAAGAGGGAGACCCAATATTGTCATACTCAGTTTCCGGTAGGGATACAGATGTCATGTAAAAATGCAGTGCCCTGTATTATGAACTTAATTTCTGATCCATGTACTGTGTGAATGGAAATAAATGGAAAAATGTCTTTATTTCTCAAAGTATGATGGGGTGGGGTGCTTTTTTAAGGGGGCTATTTGTTTGGTTTGTGGCAGTAGCAGATTGTATTGAGATACAGTGACTTAGGGAGCAGTTCAGCTGTTCAGACCCACGTTGCTTTCTAAGGCAATCTCCACACAGCCTGAGAGCCCGCACAGGTATTACACCTCCCTGCAAGGCTCGTTTATTCTCTCGCTCTGGACTGTTTCTCTACATATATCATCAGCATGGAGTCACTTCCATTTTCTTTTGACCTAGTAAATTCTTGTAAACCAAGGCTGTGGTTTCATGGGCAGTTGATCTGAGCTACCGGTTTGTTACTGACTAAAGGAAAAAGTCACTCTCTCTGTCTCCTCCTTTGCTCCTCTTAATTTCCCCCCCCTTGCTGTATTCCTGGGATACCTTTTTTCTGTTTTAGTGAGTTAAGTGGGCTCAGAGGGAAGATTTTGTCTATATGTCCCATGAAACTGCAACCTAAATTTTACTATGTTCATCTCCATCTGTCACCTGACCTCTTTATTCTTACAGTAATCATCATATAATTGTGGGCAGACCTTGTAAAGTGACATGCCTGGTGTCTGTCAGTGAACTTGAGAGCATGGACATAACCACATCCAGATGAGACCATGAGCGGTGACATACCACAAGTAAAGAAACTGCAGGATCAAAACCATCTGCCCACGATGGAGGGACTGATTGGGAATCAAAAAGCTGATCCCAAGTCAGGAATAAGGTCCAGCCCATGCCTGACACAGACATCTTGTTTTGGCTAAGGTGAATCCTTCAATGTGATTTGTTTCTCAGTTCTTTGTGCATAAGACGGGGATGGTGGCAGTTGTTCTGTCCCAGGCATGTTTTGACAATGAGGTGTCAGCGCCTATGAGATGCTGTGATATGACACTGCGGGGTTATGCAAGAAAGATATTTGAACCACCACCAGTGGCTCAGCTTCTGGGCACTTGACAAGTTTTGTCCTTGCTCGCCAATGAGAGAGGGAAGAATACTGTGTTTAACATCAGGAAACAAAAGTTCTTGGTAGTCTCAGTAGCTTCAGCTTCAGTTTCCTGGGTCTGTTGTCAGGGTCCCAGGCACTGTGTCAGCCTTCAGTCTGAGAGGAAGTGAGAAGCTCAGGGCAGATCCCAAATTGCCAAGTAAAAAGCTTCTGGCCTTCAAACTCACAAAATGTCACAACTTTGACAATGGCTTCTGGTACTGTAGGTGGCCTATAGGATGTCTCATCATGATCCCTGCAGTGAGATAACCAGAGAGAATCACCTACCAAAAGAACCCAGAACACTGATATTGCAAGTATAAGGCTATTTATTTGCCAGAAATGGGCAGAGAGTTTGGGTGGTGTGTAGAAACACCAAATTAGCGTCAGTCATCATGACAGAGAGTAGTACACACCAGGGCACCCTGGCTTTTGTGGGCTAAGTCCTAACAGCTAGGAGATCTGCTCCTGGGGTCACTGCATAATGTTTGCTTGCTGGTTATGTCCCAGCTAATTTCGCAATGCAAGTCAAAATCCTTTAACCGCACATCCAATTTGTAATTTAAGCCTGCATAATTTTATCTCTGCTTGCTTACACCCACTGTCTCCTGGTTTACACAGGCCATTGCTGGTTCCTGTAAGAATTGCTGCATTGATTGATAGGCGAAACAGGAAGGTAGGATGTTTTAATGTGGAACGGTATTTAGAAAGATGCAGCATCTGTGTCTAAAGTGAGAGATAGTTACAGGGTTAGACAAGTAGGCCATCAATTACAGGAGACTGAGGTTAGGACCATCTGGCTGTTTGAAACAACACCAGGTGTTAGCAGAAGCAAATTTCCTGTGTTGCAACATAGGAGGAGAGCGGCAGGCAAGAAGCAACCCTCCAGAGCAAATCTCAGCCATGAAGGAGGCCGCTTCTCGTTTCCTTTTTTAGTGCTGTCTTGTGGGAAAAAAAATCACTTGAAGAGCTTGACACACCTGTGTCTTCTGCTCAGTGCCTCCCAGGGTTGCTCAGGGGGAAGTTCTCAGCTGGGGATGGGGTCCCCCCTCCTGTGAGGGGGGCTGAGCAGGACTTGTACCGATGCAGCCAGCTTAGCCAGCGCTTGGCTTTCAGTCCCAGCTGCAGCCTGACCCTTGCTGATGCACCTCAGCACCAACATCCTGGTTTGGATACCCAGCATCCATGGTCCTCTCGAGGCCCTCCTTGCTGCTCTACCCAGGGTACAAGATGCCTCCAGCCACATGCAGCACTGCCTCAGTTTCCTTCCCCACCCAGAACTGTGTCCACCAGCCAAGCGTGAGGTAGCCAACAGGGACTGGCTGCTGGTGAAGAAGGTGAAGACATGCAGGGAGCTGACCACCACCCACAGTCTGTTCAGCAGAGGAACATGCACTTATAGCCATTCTCAGCCACTCAGGGCTACTGCGCTGTATTTTTAAGTTGTCACTGTCTTGGTGTATGCAAAATATATTGCTTCATTACCCATATGTGTACTGGTAAATCTGAACAAGCCTCTCTTGCAGTTACACTGTTTGAAATTTTCTCATATATACTTGACAATGCTTTATTATTATTATTATTATTATTATTATTATTATTATTATTATTATTATTATTATTATTATTATTATTATTATTAATCATCATCATCATCATCATCATCATCATCATCATTTGAAAGGGGAATAAGCCATAATTAATAAGCTGAAATTCATCCAACCTAAAAGTTACACTGATATGAGTAAGTCAGGAAACAATCACATCTCCCACTAAAGTTATTCTTACTGTACTGAACTATAAGTGCAGTGAAGACTCAATGCAGGCTCTGTCAAGAGGCAGTTTCCACAGTGGTTGCTCCCAGCCACCACCCCAGCTCAGCAGCGTCCTTTCACACCAAGCAGGCAAGAGATTAAAAATAAGGTAAATGCAGTCTCAATAACTGGCAGGAGAACCTTAGATCAGTTTTTCCTAGTTTCTGTTTTTATCAGTGAGAAATAGCCCTCATGGGTTTATTTCAAACTTTAATTATTATACTTTAATTATCTGGTGAGAGAGGGAAAAGCCTTTGATTTAGTTATAAATGCCAAGCTTACATGAATTCCTCACTAAAACACTTCATTTAGGGAACATGGCAAAGGTTGCTAAGTGACAGTGATGCAGTTATTTATCACAGCACTTCCAAACCCCCATTGCCAAGAAGAAAATGAAATAGCTGGGGGCACCGGTGTGTAGGCAGGGTGGGAAGGCTGAAGGGCTACGGCTCATAAGCAAACCTGTGCCAGTGTATTTTTAGCTGCCTAATAAATGCAGGCTGGTTTTCAGAAGCTTGGAGCACTTACAACATCCACTGAATAATGACAATGGCGAGGTGTCTGGGTCACTGCTATCCAGGTACTCCCGTGAAAGGGGATAATATGGTGTTAGCTCCAGCTGGCTTTGAAAACATTGGCTATTATGCAAATCAGAAAGGCTCACACCACTCATTAAAATGCAGCAACACGAGGGTTGACCCAGGGATAACATTTCCAAAATGTACCAGGGACAAACACGGAGGTAGAGTTCTGGCTAGTCTGAATTTCTAGACATTGCCTTTGAAGAGAGAGCATTCGATGGGGAATACTGCAGATAACAGCAACAATAATTCCTAAAAATAATGCTGTGATTGCTGTTCTTAATAAAAAAAACCCCAGAAAATTCCAGATTTGTGATGAAATTATGTATCTACTGATTTACCTGTGAAGCCGATTGATGTGTATTAGTAATAACCACATGCATAGCCTTCCCTAGCAGTAAGCAAACACTTATTAAATTCAAGAGGTGTAAGTACATAAGTCAAATAAAACCACTGCCTATTTTCTGGAGTGGGATAATTTTTATGTTCATTTTTTTGCAAAATATTTTGTGATATGTGAATATTTCATATTTTGCACTCAAGGATGAAAAAGTAGTATTTATTTTAATGATGGGCTATACAAGTATATTGTAGTCCTTAGCTCTTTAAAATGCTTTTTAAAGTTTTTATGTGGCAATTTGTCAGGTGTGGTGCTGGTTTTTTTTTTTAATCTGGAAATATTTTATATTAAAATAAAGTCTTATTTGCAAAGCAAATGAAACTCTATCTTCTAGAACTGTAAAAATGAGACAGAGGGTTGTTTTGACTGTTAAACGAATACATAAAAATAACACATAAGGACAGAATTCTAAGATTGGTCTAGAAAGAAAATATCCAGAACGTTTTATTGACTGCACCTATCGAGGACATTTGCTTTGGTGTTTTGGATGGTTTATTGCCTATTATGTATTTCTCTCTTCTTTTGCATCCACCTCTCTTTCTTTCCTGGAGAATTGTGCTTGCATTTCAGATTGTGCTTGTTTCCCAGATGTTTTATTCTTCCCTTCCTTAAGAAGTGTCTGTTTTGTGTGCCAGTGTCAGCAACTGTTTCTATTTCAGATGGACTGTGAGGTGGGACTACACTGAGCATGATTGTGCCTATGTTTAGGTTCAACAAGGCCAAGCAGTGGGTCCTGCACTTGAGTCACAACAACCCCATACAATGCTACAGGCTTGGTTAAGAGTGGCTGGAAAGCTGCCTGGTGGAAAAGAACCTTGGGGTGCTGCTCAATAGCTGGCTGAACATGAGCCAGCAGTGTGCCCAGGTGGCCAACAAGGCCAACAGCATCCTGGCCTGTATCAGAAATAGTGTGGCCAGCAGGAGCAGGGAAGTGATTGTGCCCCTGTACTCAGCACTGGTGAGGCTGCACCTCAAGTGCTGTGTTCAGTTTTGGGCCCCTCACTACAAGAAGGACATGGAGGTGCTGGAGCATATACAGAGAAGTGCAACAAAGCTGGTAAAGGGTCTGGAGAAGAAGTCTTATGAGGAACAGCTGAGGGAACTGGGGTTGTTTAGTATGGAGAAGAGGAGGCTGAGGAGAGACCTTAGGAGGATGTAGAGAGGTGAGGGTCGGTCTCTTCTCCCAAGTAACAAGCAATAGGACAAAAAGAAATGGTCTCAAGTTGTGCCAGGGGAGGTTTAGATTGGATATTAGGAAAAATGTCTTCACTGAAAGAGTTATCAAGCATCGGAACAGGCTGCCCAGGGAAGTAGTTGAGTCACCATCCCTGGAGGTATTTAAAAGATGCATAGATGTGCTGCTTAGGGATGTGGCTTAGTGGTGGACTCGTCAGTATTAGGATTATGGTTGAACTTGATGATCTTAAAGGTCATTTCCAACCTAAACAATTCTATTATTCTATTCTTTGATTCTGTGTGCTCATCTACTTTTCTGTTGTCAGAAGACTAAGCTGTAGGGTTGTGGCAGGAATGAAATGATAGCTGCTCATGGCACCAGGGCTGTCTGCAAAGATTTCACGAGGACTTGCTTTATTTATTAACCTCTTGAAAACTGCTGGAGCTGCCACACCTAGATCAACCCTCAGTCTGTTTAGTCCAGCAATCAGTTTTAGATAGGAGTAACAATGCAAAGGTTTGGGGCAGAAAAGCTGTCTAGCATGTTACAAAAATGCTTAAAAAAAGACTTATAAAGTAGTCTTTATAAGGCCCTCATATAGGAGCCAGATGACTGGTTCTATTTGTGGCTCTGCCCTGGCTTTGCAGATGCTTTCAACCCCGTGTAAGAGTGTTCAGGAAACTTGGCCCCAGACAATAAAAATGTTGTGGTGAGAGGAATAGAGTTCAGCACAGCTTAGGCTCAGTTTGAGGCTTATCTAAGCTGCAGTGTGATGGAGCTGGCACAGACTTGCTGCACTGAATGAAACGTGGTCCTGCTCGAGCAATAACCACTGCTTTGGTTTTTCTGCTTCAGAGCCCAGTGCTGGTGCTCACTGGCTGTGCAAGGTTGAAACTTTTGAATTTGAGAAAGCCAGACCCATCTGCAAATGGCTCCTCTGCTTGATCAGGTTCAAGCAGTCTGTGGTAGTTGGGCTGGCAGTGGGTAGCTTCATGGTGAAATAAGCCTGACCAGCAGGAATATGATGCTGGCACATCCTGAATTAACCTGCTGCCACAGCCAAAAGATTTGTACCCCAATAAGTACCCCAGGACATTTAAATACCCCAGGCTGAGAGTGGTATGGAAGATGATTTTTGACCCCTTGACTTTTGAGTCAATTCCTGTGGCTTATGAGCCCGGGGATTGTTTCAGGTACAGCCTTGGGTAAATGCCTAAACAACTGCTCTGCAGCCGTCCTAGGAGACACCACGCACCCACACTCTTCCCCCTGCTTTCTTTGCTTTGGAGGACAGGATAGAAAAACTAGCGCTGGGATCTGTGATACAACCCGCTTAGTAGGAGAAACCAGAAGAAACTGAGAAAGAAATAGCACCACAACTGTTTTTGATCTGACTGAGAAATGCATTCTCAAGAATAATATGTGAGAAAGGCATCAGAATTTTTGCTTGCTTAAAATTTCCCATTGTCTTCTAAGGAGCAAATTCTTTGGTGTATATTTTGTTTAGCCGGATTCTTTTGCTATGATGATCTGTCTACACTGACTAAATTCTTGTACTAATGGCTCCATGATGCTGCATTTAAAGATTATAATGCATTTATAGCCCGCTGATTTAAAAAAAAAAAATGCTGTATAAGAGCCAGGTATTAGCTATTATTAAATAGAAATAATTTACAGCTTACTGCAGTCACAATGAATGAGATTGACTCACTCATGGGCTTTAGGACATTTTTTTTCTAGTTTTTGTTTTACGAGACTGTGCAAGAGGGATGTTAGCTCAGTTGGAGTTTTTCTCTTTTACTCTATGCCAAGGTTTTCAGAAGTGACTAATGACTTTGGGTGCCTAACTGGAAACATTGTAATAACGCCTGAATTTCAGAATGGCTGAGCACCCATCATCTGAAATTTAAATCCTTTTATGGTCGTTTCAATTCAGCTCTCAGGACTAAGATCCTGTAATTAATTGGTAACTCTTGAAAAGCTTGGAAGTTATGGAAATATATTAAAAACTTTAAGATGCAATTTCTCCTTAGAAGCCTCCCCGTACCCAATATTCTATGTCCCAACCTGTGTGGAATTAGAAAAAAAGAAATTGGCAATTATTGAATGCAATACACTTTGATTTTACGATAAAGACAACATTGTGTTCATTTCCTTACTACGGTGTAGTAGTCCTGCTTTCTGAAAAATCGTAATATCCATAATCTTATTTTAAAAGAGTGTTTTGTCAGGTTTCTTGATCCTCAGTGTAAATCAGTGAAGTGGTTCTGGGAATGCAGCCTTTGTTTTGGAAATGTGGACACAACTCTGTTGTCTTTGTATAGGCAGGAATGATTCACGGGATGCAGCAAGCACAAGAGGCTTGGGATACCTGATGATGGAGGTCCTGATGATGATGCAAGCTGATGATATTCCTTTTTTCACAGACTTTCTGGTACCACGCTGCCACAACCCACAGTTATGTTGTGGACAGATATTACCTTTCACTAACATTATCTTTGCAAATATTGAGTCAGATCTTTCTTTGATATCTGCTGGTAGAAACTACCACCAGTTAAATTATGCCATTTGACACCAGGTGGCCTTAGTATTTCATTGCTCACTGGGAGGTGAAGCCTTCCCTTCGATAACTGGAGAGCTCTGGCTGATTATCTCATAAAAATCAGCTATTGCATCAGGCGCAGAATAGGAGGAAGTTAGTGTCTTAAATGAATTGTAACTGGAAGCTTTTACTCTGTCTAGCCAGGCTGTTACCCACAGCTTAGATTAGATCTGATCTTTTTATGCTTCCCTACAGGTTTGCTTTGATTGTCTCCCCATTTTCCAATAAACACTGTAAGAGACCACTTGGCAATTACTGAGGAAGTCCCTGGGAACTGTTCCCAGCAAGTCTGATCTGAGGCATGCAGGGTATAAGGCACTTACCCAGGATCACATGCTCCCAGATACATGGGGCACATGGATGGCCGTTCCCAGAAGTGGATGCCAAGAAGCAAGCTAGTGAGGGGCATGGGAACAGCCCGGTGACTGCAGCCAACGGCAGTGGTGGGAGACTGAGGGCTGCAGCTGGACTGTGAGAAATGAAGCAGTATATTTGGTTTAGAAGTGAGAAACCTAAATGCTTGTCTAAAGCACACTGAGCATCAATGAGCATCCAGTTTTACAGTGGCAGTGCTACACAGTGGTGCTGTGAATCCTTTCTTCCTAATTGATAATTTCATCACCTGTATGGCCCTGAAAATTTAGCTCCAGACAAGGACAGAAGAGTAAGTTTATCTTAGCATCTTCTACTCTCTTTTTATTAAAGGGTTGTAGCGTCTTTTATTTCCTCCAACTGTTTGCCCACATCCTACCTCTCGGAGCCTGGACTGTAATCCTACTCTCATTTCTGTACTGGTTTTTTACCTTCCCTGTTTCTGTCTTCATATCACCCCACTGTGTCCTCTACTTGACTTTGGCCAGGTGATCCACTGGCTCTGTGAAGGATACAGTGGAGCCAACAGCCCCTTTCACCTTTTGTTGGAACTGTTTATTTTCTTCATGTTCAGATGAGCCTATTCCAGGCTGCAGTATTGAAATCCAGCAAGGCACATGGGAATCCCCCAGTGTGCAATCTCAGCCAGGATGTCCAGGACCTTGCTGCCCACATCCATCCATCCTGTTGGACCTGCTCCACTCCTCTCCTCCTGGCTGTGGAATTTTTCTAGGGAAAAGTAACTGATATCAGGTCCTGGTGGCTTAAGGAGATACCAGGTTACCATTGCTGGCACCCCGGCTACTGCAGCAGCAGCAAAGGCAGCAAACCTAGAGGGAGTGGATCAAATCCATCTTCCTTAGGGCCAACAAACACATGGATATATCTTCAGCCCTAGAAAATACAGGAAAGCCCAATGAAGGTAAGAAATGTACTTTGTTCCCTTTGTCATACATTTTTTTCCTTCACCATCTGTCCAGCAGTGGCTGTGATGATCAGCAGCACAATGGTATCTGTCAGTCACCCCCACAGATAGGACATTTTTGAGAAGTGTCCCCCAGCTCCATCCCATCCCTGCATAGCACCCTCCTCCCTTCCACCACCCCTCTTGGGCACTCAGGCGCCTGTGCCTAATGGAGGCAGCGGCTGGTTTTAATATGAGGTCTGAACACTGCTTTCAAAGGGATGGTGCATCATTCTTCCCCCTCCATCCCACCCTGTGTTGCTCCAGGAGCAGTGGGGACAGCCTGTGCAGCCTCCAGAAGATGGTGCCCTGCTGTTAGGAAACAATGCTGCGAGCTGCAGTCATCCCAGTTCACTGGCACAATGTCACACAAAACGCTTTGTGTCTGTCAGCACATTCCTGGAAGGTCACAGTGAATGATGAATGCTCCTGTGTAGGAGCTGAGGAGGGTTTTTTCTTTTTTTTCTTTCTTTTTATTTTTTATTTTTTTTCCTCATGAGTTGCATCACTTGGGGGCCTCTTGGCTTCATTCATTTGACTCCTGTGGTTACAAACCTTTCCCAATTGTTGTGAGCCTGCTTCCTCCACAACCCCTCTGTGGCCAAAGCAGGATATTCACAACTGACTGGCCTGAGGAAGCTGGATAAGTTCCAGCTACTTTCCACAGCAGAGCTGCTCACTTCCCTCCTCCCGAGGACTGAAATATCCTGTGGTTCTGGTTAGCTTTCTCTCCGGATGCACATCAGCTAAAGCATATGCATCATCATGTGATACCCAAGGTTCTTTCAGCGCAGCTGATTGTGACAGAGGCTTTATTTAGATGCCATGTATAAAAAGATGAATAAAAGCACTCCATTATGAAGTCAGAAGGATATTTGACTTGATCCTGAATGAAAAACTGATTTTCACTGGCATGTGGCACTAGAGTTCTCCATTGAGCTTTGCACATATGTCTAAGATGTTTAAATGATTCCAATAAACTATGATGTCATTTTTGCAGCTCTGTTGCCATTTGGTTCATGGTTTCTTTCCCCTCTGAGTTACTAATTGCTCATGAAGCTTGTGCAATTGAATGAGGCTCTTCTATTTTTTCACACTCCCTTTCCCCGACACAGAAAACACAGAGCTGCTAGTTTTAATTGCGGGAAAAGCACCTACAGCCAAATTCAACATTACTTCTCAATGGGGATTTACCAACACTTAAGTAGCAGTGGTCACTAGGCATAAGCCAGCCAGCCACACTACATTTTGTTGGTGTGAGGAGTGTCTGGGTGGGGAGAAGGCTTTAGGAAAATCCCTACCAGAGTCAAATCAAAGGAGGAACACCTGCATTTGCAGTGTTCATGGGCCTGTTCACAGATCCATGTGGATACATGTCCTTCCAAAGGATGGAGACACATTCAATGGTCAGGGCAAGGTAACAGCCTCCAGTAAGCCTGCTTTTGTTTGCACAATTGCAGCAAAGCCAAGGTTCTGAGAAGGGACTGTTGGGACCCTGCGTGTACATCTGTTGAGGTCTCGTTCTCTGTCCCTGAAGCCATCTGGCAATGTCCATACTACTAAAGTCTCTTTGTCTTAAGTACAGGGTGGCTGCATTTAACTTGGCTAGAGTCCCTGGCCTAGTCCAGTTCCCACACCATGCAACCTCCCTAGCTGTGCCCAGTAACTGGTTGGAGGACGCTAGCTGGCCCAGGTCAGAAGTGGTCCTGGCACTGCTGTAACCATTCTCCAGTTCAAATGATGGGGATCTGTGCTTGTGTCCTGGCTCTGCTTATCTTGTTAGTATGGATGTGGCTGAACAGGCTTCTGTGAGCTGTACAGGATTCAGCTGTAGGACTGGGAGGGCTGTACAGGCTTTACCTGTAGGACTGGGAATCTTCATTTTGGGTAGAAGAACACCATCCTTTGGCAAGAGAAACTGGATAGTAGGGAGAGGGGAACGATGGAAAGTAAATTCTGGGTGAGAAAGAGAAAAATGTCTGGACTTCAGTAAGAGACTAAATAAAGCCAGAAAGAAATAAAGTCAGAGGCCAAATGAGTCCTTAGGAGTAAAAGTTTGTGAACTTGAGTAGGATATGTTTTCCACAAAGCTGCAAGAAAGCATACATTACTGCAAGTTCATTGGCATGTAGGGAGAAACTACTGAAACTTCAAGGGAGTTTTTCAGTAACAACAAATAGGGACATTTTGCAAGAGCTTTGGTGAAGATGAGCAAATTGCAAAGTGCTATTCAATAATGGCTACATGTGCAAAATGTGGGATGAAAGGAAAAGATCTGTGAAACTGAAGGACATTTCACACTTCATATATTTCCAGAGAATTCATCAGATCTTTCAAGTTATTGAAACAATGTCAGGAAGTGGAAAAACAGAGGTTTTGCACAACTTATGAGTAAGTTTTAAAAAAAGTACTCAAGTCAGAGAAAGTAATTAAAACTTACTTGGGTTTGGTTTTCTTTCATGAAATCCCTTGGTGTTGTTATTTCCCAGGTCTGCATTTACCTGCTCAGGTTTCTTTGTCACTTCCCTTTGTACAGACCAATAGCATAAAGACCCTTCATTGAGGAAAGGTCATTTCAGATCAAGTGATGTTTTGTCAGCATCACTACAACTTGATAACAATACATGGAAAGAGGTTGGCCAAGACACCTAATGTTATTGGAGCCATGGTTTTCTTTCTACTTCAGTATTTTTTGGTGTCACTGAAGGGAACGGCTAGGAGGACCCTTATCCTGTGTATTGCTGTATTCATCCATGGTGGGTTGCCCTGTGTGCCCCTTGTGAAAAACACAAGGAAGTACTGACATCTGTAGGGTTTTGGATTAAGAGCTGGAGACACTCTGTGGTATGAAGACAGATCTGCAGTGCATTGCATAGGTGTGACAGAGGTCCATGCAGATGTGCCATAACCAGCTAGAACAGCCCAGCTGTGGCTATGCAGGCTTCACCAGAAGCTGTACATGCTCATGTAGGATGCTGGGTTTGCAGTTGGTGGCTATAAGTCCACTGTGTCTGCTTTTCACTGGTTGTTTATAGCTCTCTCTGTTGTGTCTACCTAAGGATAGGAGATCCTCAGATTTCCTTGCCACATAGACACCATACTCCTATTACTTCTCAGGAGATGCCACATATACAAAGACCAGTGAGAAGGGCAATAATGCTGTTGGTACCTGTCTCCAAGTGTTTTCACAGAGATATTTGTATAATTACTCAGTGGTAAGGACTAAAGTTCATCTGACTGCACAGGAGAAGAAAGCCTCCCAAATCTCCCTTTTATGTCTGCCCGAGAGCAAACCTCAGTGTGCCCTGACACAGCCAGAAGAGCCTGTACCAGAGAAGATAAGGAAAAACAACCTCCTGTCATTCTCAGTGCAACACAGCCTGAGTACTCATGAGTCACAGTTTGCTCTCAGCCCTGACTGAAGGAAAATGCCTGCTGATATGAACTTGAGAAAAGTAAGTAAGGGTTCTAAGGAGATTCTCAAGGTATTCTGACATGGACATCACACCATCTGAACCTGAAGAATGGCAAGACTCTTACTCAGCATCAATAGAGTGACACCAATATGCACTCATAATTGGGATGGGGGGAAGGAATGGATTTAGCACCTGCACAAACATATATGAGGAAAAAGAATTAGAACTTCTGAAGTTCTTCAAAGAAGACGATTTGTTGTACACTCTGAGGTTTGACCCATACAAACAAAAACTTCTTGTGTATTTTGTCCTCTGCAAATGGCACTTACTTACCAAGGTGCTGAGCACCTAGCGTTATTTGAGAATGAGACCTCAGCTCCTGTAGACAGTACAGCTGGAGTTTCCCTGGCTGTCATGATCTACAGTGACAGCAGAGCTACCTCAGAAAGACATCATGTCTTTCTCTGCCATGGCCCACAAATGGTGCTGGCAGAAGAAGGAAGCACCATGGCTGTCCTCCCTGCTGTTCCAGTGGGCATGAAGGATGAACCTTCTCCACACATGAGATGGCTTGTTCCTGGGTGGTGCAGGACTCCCATGTCCTGGCTCTTTCATGTGTGGACTACAGGCGAAACACATACTTTGTTTCAATTTTATTCTGAGTGCCTGAGTGGGAAAGGCTAGGTTACTATGAGATGGATGTGAAAACTATCAAATATGATTCTCAATTAACAGTACCATAAGTCTAGGCAAATTGAGCACTGAAGTCAACAGGGGTATTTTTAATGGCTTCAGTTGAGTTTGGATTCTTAGTCTAATTACATGTCTGTGCAGGGTTTGAAGACTGGTCTTTGTCCACCTAAATGTAGGCACTTGTTGAAGATGTCTGAGGTAGATCAGTAGCAAAGAGACAGATGCAGTCAGACAGCAGGTCAGGCTATCTGACTGAGTCCATCTCATGCTGTTAACCATTAAGAGTTGTTAGGGAGATTAATCTTCTAATTTGGTGCCTTGAATAGTGCCCAAAATTAGTGGGAAGAACAGGTTGAAGCACCCAAGTACCCAACTGAAACAAAGTTATTGCATAATATTCCTGTGCAACACTTACTAAGATTAGGGTGTAAATGTGCACACGTTGCTGGGTCTGACTGAGGGGTGAAGAAAGAAGATAATAAATTAGAAAAAATAAAATTAAAATAAACTTTTATTTTTATGCTTTTTCCTAATGTAGTTAGAATGTTAAGAATTTATCACCTGAGATAAAAGACTTAATCATTACTAAACCCTTTGGCAATTGTTTTAATAACATTAATCAAGATGAGCTCATTTAGTGCTAATGGGGGTGTTTTAAGTACTTTTATAGGATTTTCACTGAAATTCAGAATTAAATAATTGGGCCATTATTCTAAAGTGTTTTCGTCATCCCTCAGGGAAGTCCCAGCTTCTTGGTTTTCTTCTGCTTGATTTTATTTCCTCTCAAGCATTAATTCTGATTGCCCTTGACAATTTTGGAGCACCTCCTCCCACTTATTAATCTGACCCTCTTCTGAGCAGTCTGGGGTTGGTTGCCCCTGATAATCTATTTTGTCAATGCAGTCACGAACAGAAAAAGATTTAAAATACCACTAAATGAATGTGGTGATGGATGATGAGACACGAAGGATGGTGATTGCCATCAGCTAAAGGCTCTAGTGAGTTGAGTTTTTCCCAACACTCAGACTGGATGAACAGTTGGTTAATTAATTGCTCAATTCTGCATGTAACATTACTTTAAACATTCTTAGTCCTTATTAGGGCCTCCAGTCTTTGCAGTGTAAAATTCATCGGTAGTTGCTGAAGACGTTATGGGAGGAAGTCAAAGTGTTATGGACTTAGGTCAGTTGCCTGAATGTATGTTCTTAGTGCCAGCTGATATGATAAAATGTGTCTGAAGCATCCCCATAATGATGGCAGCCACGATTCAGGGCATATAGGGGCAGAGTCTAGTTGGAGACCTGTATCTAGTGGAGTCCCTCAGGGGTCAGTACTGGGTCCAGTACTATTCAACATATTCATCAATGACCTGGATGAGGGAATTGAATGCACTGTCAGCAAGTTTGCTGATGATACAAAGCTGGGAGGAGTGGCTGACACAGCAGAGGCCTGTGCTGCCATCCAGAGAGACCTGGACAGGCTGGAGAGCTGGGCAGGGAAAAACTTGATGAAATATAATAAGGGCAAGCATAGGGTGTTGCACCTGGGCAGGAAAAACCCCAGGTTCCAGTATAGGTTGGGAAATGATCTCCTAGAGAGCAGTGTAGGGGAAAGGGATCTGGGAGTCCTGGTGGACAGCAGGATGACCATGAGCCAGCACTGTGCCCTTGTGGCCAGGAAGGCCAATGGCATCCTGGGGTGCATTAGAAGGGGTGTGGTTAGTAGGTCAAGAGAGGTTCTTCTTCCCCTTTACTCTGCCCTGGTGAGGCCACATCTGGAATATTGTGTCCAGTTCTGGGCCCCACAGTTCAAGAAGGACAGGGAGCTGCTTGAGAGAGTCCAGCACAGAGCCACCGAGATGATTAAGGGAGTGGAGCATCTCCCTTAGGAGGAAAGTCTGAGGGAGCTGGGCCTCTTTAGCTTGGAGAAGAGGAGACTGAGGGGGGACCTGATTAATGTTTATAAATATTTGAAGGGTGAGTGTGAGGAGGATGGGGCCAGGCTCTTTGCAGTGATGACCAATGATAGGACAAGGGGCAATGGGTGTAAGCTGGAACACAGGAGGTTCCGCTTAAATTTGAGAAAGAACTTCTTTACAGTAAGGGTAACAGAGGACTGGAACAGGCTGCCCAGGGAGGTTGTGGAGTCTTCTTCTCTGGAGACATTCAAGACCCGCCTGGATGCCTTCCTGTGTGAACTCATCTAGGTGTTCCTGCTCCAGCAGGGGGATTGGACTAGATGATCTTTTGAGGTCCCTTCCAATCCCTAATATTCTGTGATTCTGTGATTCTGTGATATAGTAGGCCTTTGCCTTTCTTGAAAAGCAGTTAGATGCCATGAGTGGTGCCCTGGGTATCTGAAATGACACTAAATGTTTTGGGCAGCTGTACTGAGCCTTATGGTTGGGAACCCATTTGAAATTAATTCTCACATGCCCATGTATCCTCATCTACATGTAAACTAGGCATCTAGACTCCTGTTGCAGTCAGTGCAGATCTAGTTAATGCAGTCACTGAAACCCAGCAAGTCATTTGGCTGCTTAGCCACTATCTTCTAGAACTGGACAAGTTGAGTCTCCATACAGACTCTGGTGACTGTATTGAGTAGAACTCTGCTGATTCAGTGAGAACTTGGATGTCTAAGGCTCAATTCAACTGACTAAACTTTGATGTCTAGTGCCATGGTAGATGCTCCAGAGTCTCCTGGCTGGCCTCCAGCTGTATCTTCAGAAGAAGGAGATCATCTCTGCTAGCCACATGTGGATATCTCAGACATCCTATGACACCTAAAACAATTGCAGGAAGGCTACATGTGGGCAGCAAAGTGCTGTCTTTTGTCACAGAACATAAGATGCAATACGTGAAGTCACTGCAATATAAATGCTAAAGTTCTCTAAATCATTCATATAATGATATATTCATTTAAATGATAGTATATTAGAATGTTTTATTTAATCTGGTAGGAAAGTCTGTATCGGTCATTCCTAGTTTTAGTAATCACAGGAAATGTTGCCATTTCAAACTCACCCCAGTGAATTGTCAGGTCATATTCTCCCAGTGTGTTTGTTAATTCATATGCCTAAGTCTGAAGAATGACAAAAAAAGCTGCTGTAATACATTTAAACATGAAATGTAATGCATTTAAACATGAAATAATGTGGGTTTTTTTTAATATGCAACTAACTTTATGACTGCTATTTTTTATTTTTTCTCAGAATAACTGAAAGCTTCTAGTCTCTTACTCCATTATTGTGATTTACAGAATCCCGGTGTATCAGCCATTCTTCCCAGTTTAGTGTCATCAGCAAACTTGCTGAGCGTACACTCAGTCCCTTCATCCAAGTCACTGATGAACATGAGTAGGACTGGACCAAGTACTGACCCTTGAGGATTCAAAATAGTGCAAGCTGGTAGATATATAAGAGGAAGAAAGTGGAGTAATATATTTTCCCTTTTTATCTTGTCTGGAAAATAAGCTTTGAAAATTTCTTTGAAAAGACTATACTCAGTGCAAAGATCTTTACTCAGATCATTGTATTAAGCATGATAAACAACCTACATACAGCAGAACTTCATAAACCCCATTTTCCAAGGCTTTATGTGATAGTGATCACATTTTGCAACCCAAGTGTGTATATCTTGCAACTTGTATGTTTTGTTTGGTTTTAACTGTTGGCAAATTACTTGACATCTCAGATAGATTTAACAGTTCCTATTTTTTTTTATTCATAGAAAGAAGTTGAACTATTACACTTAGCCACTAATATAACTGAGAATAGTTATTTTCAGGATAGCTTAATCATTGGGTAGGATTGTAAAGGTGTCATATTTTTTATTGTGTGATGGCAGCATCTCTATTTTTGTGTGTTTTGTGTTCCCACAGATGGGTCTCAGGTTTTGCAGCATATGTTAGACATGGCTTGTGGCCATGCCAAATAGATGAGTGGAGGATCCAGGTAAAAATATATGACACGTATCCTGTTTACACTTACACAATTATAATAATTCAGTCCTCTACAGAAGAATGATGCAATGAGGTTTCCATTTTAGGAAGTTAAACTCTGCCCACATGTGTGACATATGACCTTTGTTGTTATTCAACATCCTAGAGTTGCATGCTGCAGCTGACAAACACTTACATGTCTCCACTATCGCTGTACGTTACCAGTCTAACAACACTGCAGTCCCTGAAACTGCCTATTCAGACCTTCAAAAGTTCTAACTTGATTTGAGCTTCAGCTAAGCCAGAATTGAGTAAGGATTTCAGGATTCCAGTTACAGGAAGGAAACCAATGCAAAATGAAGCTGAAATATTGACACCTCTTGTGTCTTTAATTCATGGCAGAATTGCACCAAACAACAGTCAAAAGAGCCATAAAGAACCATGTCTTGAGAGGCCAATTTTTCATGACTAACCCTGTGGGTTAGAGCAGAGGAAAAACAGCTTGATTAATTGTAACATTTGTTTTAATTTAATAGATTCATAGATTTCAAGGCCAAAAGGGAGCACTCAGATTATCTAGTCTGACCTCATGCAGAATAGAGGCTGAGGAGTTTCGCCCAGTGATTCCTGCACAGACCGGGTGGTTCTTCCCTGGTCCATAAGGAAACTCTCCAGCTATATGGGTGAGCATTACCTCATGCAATATACCAGGCCGTATCCTGAGCTCATTTTACAATCTTATAAATCCTGAGGAGTTTCACTTGGCAGCTCAGAGCTTCCATGGATGAAAGTTAGATCAGAATTTGGCTCACTGTTCTTCACAACTTGGTAGCTGGTAAAACATTTTTTTCACTCCCCTGTATAAAAAAGTGTAAAATATGTATTTATGTATTTGTGGTACATTGCTTTATCCTGAAATGTAATGTTTAGATTGAATCAATGAAGTTGAGGTAACTGGCCTCTTTGGTCCAGTCATGAATTTTGGACTTCTTTTGCTTTTATTGAAATTTGTAGGTGTGTCTGACTTTCTGCCTTGTACACATCAGATTTCATCCCTAGTATCTGCACTGAATCCAGCACTTCTCATGCCTTGAGAGCAAATCCTCCAAAAGATTTAAAATAAGAACCCACCATATCCTTAAGCAACTCTTTTCAAGCACTTTTACAAGTTACATGCTTAGCTCCAGAGAGGAAAAAAGTGAAAATTACATTAAAGACTGAAACTTCCTAAGTGTAGTAAAATTACATATTTATCACTACTGTTAAAAGCAAAACCAGTGTATTTTAAACACAGCTCAATCTAATATGTCAAGAAATGGAACAATTCAAGTCCAGTCACTATTCAAGGTAGCATTCTGCTGCTCAGAAATATTCTACATCTGTGCATCTAGTTATAGTAACAGCAGGCAAATACCGTTATACTATAGTCAATGGAGAAAAAAGGTGCTGGGGAAGCTGTGTGTGTCAAGCAAGTTACTAGGTAGCTAAATCTGGGTTTCTGCCAGCCAGACTTTTCAAGGCCCGTATTTGGCTGAGATCGTCCAGTTTCTTTGGCATGCCCAATTTTCTGCACCTATGATCTGTATGTTGTGCATTATGTTGCAGTCTTTTTCAGAAGAAAAGGACACAGTGCCTTTAAGCCCTAAGTCTAAAGTGAATATATGAAAATGATCCATGGTGCTATTATATTAACCACACTTCCCAAGTGATACTTTCTAATACCAGAAAAATTTGTTACCATGGTGACTGGCCTGACCTGATACAGTTCAGCTGATGCTTAGTTTCCTTTACCTTCCCCAAAAAAGGATCTAAATGTAATCTTTCAGAAAGACAATTCGTCTTTTGATTAGGTAACAGCAATCTCTCGTGACCTGTTGTTGATGCTGTATTGGCTTATGAACACTCTCAGTCAGAAGAAATGGAGAGTTTAAAGAAAAGTGGGCTTGGAAGCAGGCTCCAATTTTAACTGAAAATTATCCTCTTAAAAGGATGTTGTTCCCACCTGTCTCAGGACACTATCTAATTTAGCATCTGCTGAATGGAAGTGGAGAGTTCAAATGTGCCATTAAAAATGGAAGTTAGATAGTTGGCCTCATCATTAACATGCATCTTACTTTAATCCTCTATTGGATTAAAAGGTGATCTTCTTATGATCCTGAAGTGATGAATTTTTTTGTTGAAAACTTTCTGTTCTTTGATAAGGATGCTGAGAAAAAGGAAAAGCCAAAGGCTGACATCCCTCTGGAGCTCCAGCTGCATGCTGGGACATGTTGCACTAATGGTTAAACAAGGGCTGAAATCCACAAAAGGTCACAAACTCCTAAGAAAAGACTCAGATGGCTTATCAGTGTTTAAAGACCAAGAATGCAGATCACAAAGCCCATACTCAACATGAACTGTGCCTCAGTGGTTAAGTTTTCTAGGCATCTAGGGAAAGGCTCCAACTGTCTTCCGGGATCCAGCTTGCCTAAAGGGGCATGCCTGGGTTTTCTAAGGACAGTAAATTGAAGAAGCTTATGTATATAACCTGAGGTGAGGGCAGCCTCTCTTTAAAAACTAGATAACACTTCTTCCCAGATACCTTAGCCTTTCAATATTTCTCAGAATACCAAAAGTTCAAGGATGTGGGCTGTAGTCCAAGACTGGAGTTTCGGGGTAGGAGCTTGGGACCCCCCTTATCAGCCCATCCAGAATGAAGCAGCATTGCCAAATGTAAATCAGAGAGGATATTGGCCCCTTTTCCCTTACTCATCCAGTAATAAGTCATCCTTCCTACACCAGCATCCTTCTCCTCCCAGTGGTATGCTTTCACCACCATGCTCCAGACTGAGACTTCCTCTTGCTTCTTTTTCTTTTGGGCCTAGGGCTTTTGCAGGTCTTCCGTACTTAATGGTTCAAACGATGTTTTTACTTTCTAATGGAGTTTCAGGCTCTTAACTTTGGTCTTGCACAGAGGTCTGTGCTATGGAGACAGACATACTGGCATTTACTGGTATGCCTTCTAGGCAACAATTCATCCTGTGTGCAGACCCCAAGGTCTGGACAGGGAAGCAAGGAACTGAATGCAGCATAGGGAGTTTAAAAAGACATGGCAAGTGTCCTCTTGTCTTTTTGTGAGATATGGGGTATACTAATGTCAGGAGAAGCAACTAACTTTCTCTGAGTTCTTGGCATGTCATCTCATCTTTCTAAGGTCTCCTTTCACCAACAATGAGAGGAGTGGACTCATTAAGAGGTGTTCAGATATTTCCACTGAAACAGTTCACTAGAAACTGTTCTACTAGAAAATCAGGTTCTTAGCTAGTTGAGCAAATAAATGGATGAACTTCTGCATTGCTCTAAATTTTTACCCTTTTTGTTGGAAAGATTATAAAGTGGAAATGTTTGACTTTCAGCCATGTTTAGCTTACAAGATCTTTGCCTTGCTAGATCTTTTTTTCAGGAAAATATCATTCTAAACATCAATATTTGTCTAAGATATTTCTGAAACTAGCAATGAAAGATGATCTTGAAGTGCAGCAAGCAGTGGTGTTATAACCGGGGACACCAGCCAGACAAGATTTTCAGGGAAAGTAATGTCTTTCAGTATATCAACTTATGTAATTGGGGGAAAAAATGGGCATGCAAGCCCTTCCTTAAACCTCACTAACTTAACTTACAGAAAGGCCTTTGCTAGTAGCAAAGGACAAAGAAGTATGTCTTCAACTTCTCCAGAATTGCTCTCCAGAGTCTGTAATTGCTCTCTTTCACATACACATATATACACAAACAAGTTTAAAAACCACTTATCTGGTACAGGTTTGCATCTGCCAAATACCATGTTCTCTGAAAGGTTACAAAGAAACATGGGATTCCTCTTACTTCAACAAACTAACTGACTTTGACAGCTAAATTTCCCCTTAAATATGTTTAGAACTTCCTTTATATAGAAGTGTGAGTCATTCTGACAGGCTTAATTTGTACTGAAAAATGAATGTGTTAAACTTATTAGCCATTGAGGTTGGAAAGACTGTAAACAGTAGATTGATGACATTTGCACTCCGTGTACTATACACTACGTGCCTACAAAGTGAAAATACGAGAGTTGGTGAAAGGCATATTGAGATTTGACAGAAATTGTATCCTAATCCCTTTCTGCTCTTGACTTGATGTTTCCTTGTTATTTTATTTTCTATAATGAGGAGAATATGTATGAAAAGATGGCCCTTTTTTTAACCGCATCATATTTATGGCAATGTATGCATACTTCCAGCAGAACTAAACAACTAAGAATAAATATAGCAGTTTACTGGAGTTAATAAAATACTACATGATAGATCAAAAATATCCGTTTGAGTTTGAAGACCCATCAATTGATACTTAAGGAGATGTTGAAGTTAAAACCTTTGTTTAGCATCCTTGACAATATCTGGATCTGAACTTCTCTGGTTTGGTTCCTGTGCTAAAAGCATGCTTGACTTGTAAATAACATGTGGAAGAGAGGGAGTAGTCACAAAGTCAAGTGTGATTTAATTGAGCAATCTCTCAACCTCTCTTTCTTCTCAGTGATAAGAAAAGCTTTCCAGAAGGTGATTCAGAGTTTAAGTCTGACTCAGATGCTCATAAACCACCTTTAGTGTGAGCTGACACCTGCGGCAAATCTGCACATGCCTCTGTGTTGACCTGTTTGGGGAGAGCTGGCAAGTTCTCCAGGCAGGAGATCTCAGGAGCTTTCTCCAAGCTCCAAGTCTAATGTCTGTATAGGTGCACCAGACACTTGGGTCTTGACCATTGTTATAAAGGATGATACAGATCTCACCTCAGAGTATGTAAGTAAGCTTTTTGCTTTGAGTGGTCTTCTAGAAGAATGCCTCTCCCTCTGCAGGAACTCATAAAACTGGCAAGTTAAATTAGTTAAATTAGGTTGAATAATGGTAAGAATAAGTCCTCTGTTCCCTTTATAATCAAACAGTGGAGAAAATAATACAGTCTGAGAAGACTCACTTGCTTATTGTGCTATGATCTTGTCTTTCTTTATGAACGGACTGATAGGACTTTGGATCCAAATGAGCCCCTGTCTCAGTAGATCAATCACAGGATGGGAATCACTAGCTAAAGTTGAGGCTGATCTTATCACCATAGTTCTTTCCCTGTCTCCAATTCTTCAGCAGCTAACAATTCAAGAAGCTTCAAGAAGCCCAGCATATAATATTTTAATGGAGAATTTTCTATAGCCAAAGATTTGAAGAATCAATGGTAGTATGGGGACATACTCTAAATTAGAGACATTTTTAGGGTTTGCTTAGAAGTTATAACCTTGTCACTGATCCTTGAAAAGTCTTTGTAGCTCATCAAATCCAGTGAGTAAACCTACAGTCAGGAAGGAAATGTCTGCTGAGGTTACTTTCTATTGTTATCCAGGCCCTTTGGATCTCTCTGGAGTGTATCGTGAGTGTGAAAGAGAAGAAAATGCGAATGCAGAATCCCTGTCAAATAATAACTCATGAGAACAAAAGAGGGTTAGAGGTGTATGCAAGTGAACACTCATCCGATCTGAATGTGCCAGTTCTATGAACCGTTGCATGGCTGACAGCTTTGGTGTGATATGCTCTGCAGAGAACTTAGATTTTATTTCTTTGCAGAGAACTTTTCTGCTGGGAATCTACTGCATTATTATCTTCCATGGCAAATGTTTGCAGCCCAATGTAATGGATAATGAAAACATGTGACTCATATGAGGCATTTTAACCACTGTGTGTGTATACTTTGCATAACAAACCTATCCTATTTTGAACGTTTATAGTATCAGAACTGTTCTGTGGGTTGTACATCACATTTACCACCAGGTCAGACTGCATATCTCCAAAGTCCTAAAAAATTAGGACTCCTGTAATAACACACATCAGAAAAAGATACAATTGTGCATACAAGCAGATCAAGTACATATAGAAGTACAAATTAGTCTAGTTCTTTTGGATATCTTTTGGTTTGGATGTGGCTATCTTTTTGGATAGCACTACAGTAAATCAGTTTCAGATTTTTTACTATAGTGAATCAGAAAATATAAATCAAAGAGAATTTCTGTGGTTTTGTTACCCTGGGATTATAAAGCTGATTCTATGTGGTGCAGTCTAAGTTAGGTTGTACCAGAAAACAAAATAAAACAAAAAACCCCATCCAATATCTAGCAACTCTTTACAACAACGATTCTAGGCTTGCAGACACAAAGATTTAAAAATTAACAAAATATCAGAATTAATGTTATCTGTGTTTTTTTCATTCACTTTCTTAGGTTACAATCTTGAATTAAACACTCACATACAATTTTTCTCACTTTGCCAGGGGGATGAATCAGAATTGTCCTGTGAACACATCTGTTGTCTGTTAAGTCCCCTGATTCATTTGTTGCTCAAGTTGAAAGATGTGAAATGAATGAGGTGGGTGACAGCAGGGAGAAAGTGGGTTGTCTGGTGCTTGAGGTAGATTAATATCACTCAGGAGAACTGGATTTCATCCCTGTCTGTGACACAAAGATCATATGAGGAACTGTGCAAATCATTTAAACCAGGGTTGTTATTTCCAGTCATGAACTAGTGGAAATTACACTCTGGTCTTGCTATTGCCCAGATATGAATTTCAGTTCCTTCATGGGCCTCCCCCTTATGACCAAACGGTTTCTGGCCCTACTGCTTTGTCCTTGCTCTGGTGAGTGTGCCAGGGAGCTGAGTCCCCTCATCCAGGAGGGATCATGTCAGGACCTTGGCAATTACCTTGTAGGCTCTGTGACACCTCCAAAGCTCTTGGGTCCTGAAAATAACTCAGGACAGGGCAGAAGTGCCTTAGGAGAGGTTAGGGTAGGGACCGGGCATTACAAGCAATGAAGAACCATCTACCTCACTAATCTTGTTATGTTTTCCTCACTTTTGAGAACTAAATAATATCAGATTTTGTTTGCATTAAACATGTTGGAGTCAACCTCCTCTTTCCAACAATTCACTTGTGCTGTCCTGTGCAGATACCTCACTGCTCATCACCAGTACTGCAGCTGGCAGAGTCTGGCTGCTTGATGTAACAGGAATGCTGCAGATTTCACACATCTACACTAGCAGGGCATGGGACATACAGTCAGAGAAAGGATTGAGCCAAGAGATTTGGAGCTTAGTCTGCAGCTCTGAGGAGGGTTGTGTTCGGCTTTTCAGCTTTTCTACTGAACTCTTGGGCTGCTTGTTCTTGCTCCAATCCTGCTCCGGTCCCATGCCTAGCTCTTCACTAACCACCACAGAAATCTCAGATAGTCCAGGTATGCCCCATTTAGGGATTGCTATCCCATTCTCATTCTTTCCCTTTCCCAGCACAGCAACATTTCCTTTAGTCTTGGTCATGCCTCAAACCTCTCCCTGTCAGCATTATTCCTCTGCACTAGCCCTCAGTCTCTATCTATGGGGTCCTTGTCCCATGAGCATCTCTTCCCTCAGCATGGACATGCCCACTGCTTGGACCTATGACACATCTTGTTCCCAGGCTCTACCCTCTACTCCTTTCCAGGTTTCCCAGTTTGCTGAGTCCTTCTGTTTTAGTCCCAGTTTCTTTTCTTTGACAACATCTAGACCTAGTCTTCTCCTTGAGAAAAATCTACCTTTTTCTACATAATTCCTCTTCTTCATCATCTTTGATCTACCTCTTGTCTGTAGGTAGTACAGGAGGTAGTAGCTCCCTTCTCTGTGCTGCTCAGTATCAGCTGATGGACTAAGAGTGCAAGAGGGAACAGCTCCCTGCTGCCACATCCAGTGCCCAGGCCTGTGCCCAGGACAGCCATTAGAGAGGAAAACTGGCTTCATTCCTACAGTCCCATACTGCAGAATACTTTTTTTTTTAGACTTTCTTTTTCCCATGGCTGTGAAGCATGTACGATTCAGCCACATACAGATCTTATGAGGAGCTGGGACATGCACAGTGAACACAGACTGCCTGGGGCTTTCAGCTATTAAATTCTGGCAAGTCTTTATGAAGTATGTGTAAACTACTGCTTGTCAAAGAAAGACTTGTACATTTTTAGGATGTGAATGTATTTCACAGGGAATAAAAATGAACAGATAAGGTTTATCCTTAACAAAAGCCCCACACTTCCTCTACACAGGATTCCTGCAAAACACAGTTCCAAAGCATTGCAACTACATTTAAAAAAATGTTGTTTAGAAGTTGTTTTTCTTTTCTTTTTTTATCCTGTTTTTTATTTTTGAAAAGATCTTACAATTTTTTTTCAAAAATAAAGTATTGTGAGAGATGACAAGGGTGAAATCTCAGAAAGTTTCTCCAAGCTGCAAATGAAAACATGGTTGTACAATAAAAAATTTCAGGCAGCCTTAGCTGGGATAAAAGGACAGACACCAAGTTGAAGCACAAAAGTACCTGCTATCTATGTTCATACCCACATGTTATTTACCCAAAATGTTCTTAGATTAATAAGATTACCTCTGGTCCTCATACTCAAGTACCCCAAATAGGATGATATAGATAGATAGATAGATACAAAGAAAATGCTTTCCCCCAACCTTCAGTGTCTTTTTTAGGAGTCAGATCCAGATTCCCTTGTTCACTGAGGAGTAAACCACCTTAAAAGGAATGGAAAAAAGTGAATTTATGGGATCCTGCTGGATTCACCACACTGCAGCGGTGGTTCGGAGCCTCTCAGTGGCAGCGCCTGGCCTTGTGCATCCTCATGGAGGAGTGGGGCTGCCGTGCCGGCACGTGCAGCTGAGTGCCGGGAAGCCACAAATGGGGCTGTTTGCATCTGTCTGGCTGTGAAGCTCGTCTGAGAGAAGGAGGAGAGGGAGATCTCATAGCTCTACTGCTAAGTAATTTTTGTTATGGAAACTTGTTTTAATTTGTTCCATATGAATCTTGGGAGAATGAACCATTTGAGAAGTTTATCATAATTCTAGTCTAGATAAACAGCTCAATAAAGAATGGAAAATATGTATTTTTTCAGAAGGCACCACAAAAAAATGTTCACATATGGCAATGATTTCCTCAGTATTCAACAAAGGATTGGCTCAGGAGTCTTCTCCGGTAGATACAGATCAGATTTATCACTGCGGTAATGTCACCTGACCTGTACGATGTTTAAGCTGTGAGTCAGCAGAGCAGAGAGAAGGAGTTCTCCAGCATGTACAGTATTTATCCTGTCCTTTTCCACTTGCTGGCACTGATTTTGTTTTTACCATTATTGAGGAGTGATTCTGCCTGGTTAAGATTACAAATGAGTTTGTCTTAGAAGTTTGTTTTGGCTTCTCCCTACGACCTACCCCTCCATTCTGCTGCAGCAGGACCTCAGAGCCGGTAATCCAAGCTGAGAACAAGATAATGCATCTTTTCAAAAAGTGAAGTGAGTGGAAGGTTTGCTGGATTATGGCTCTCAGAAAATGAAAGTGTTCCCACACCAGAAAAAGAACTTTCTGTTCTTTTTCAAAACTCTGTTTTGCTGCTTTGTCCACTTTCTTCAAGAATTTAGCAGAGAAATGCTTACTTCTCTGTGGGACATTCTAGGTGTTTGACCATCATCCTGGAAAGAGAGCTCCTGTTTTATTCATCACAGTTTAAGGAGAGTTAGTGGTTAGAATAAGAAAAAAACCAATAAAGGATATGTATGTCAGCATTAGCAGTTTGTAATGACCTGAACAGACTGTGGATTTGAGACCTTAACATCTGTGGGGCGGTGATGTAGATTTAGATTCATAATTTTTAACATCTAAGTGAAGGTGTTGAGCCTAAATAAAAAAATGTAACCCAACTAAATGAGAACTGTCAACCCAAGGCCATTGAAGTTGCAGACCCCTCTGTTCAGCCAGTGTGGCCCTGTGTGTGTTGCATAGCTCCATGCCCAGCATGGTGCCTGCTCGGAGCAGCCAGAAGCTGTCAGGGGGAACCAAGCAAAGCAGCATCCAGGCCCTGTGAACCCCACTGCTGCCAATCAGGGACCCCTAACATCTTGTCAGCACCCACCTGCTCCTGAAACATGCTCATGACAGCAACGTTAAGTTCTTACCACCAAACTATGCTGTCAAGCATGAGGATGGCACACCACCCTCCTCTACCCCATCCATCTTCCCACATGGAGGGGAAAAGCCACTTCTGTCTGAGACTGTGAGGTGCATCAGTACTGAAGAAGACCTAGAGATAAAAGTGTTTAAACATCTCTCTCTTTTTCTTTTTTTTTTTTTTTTCCTATTTCCTTTCACCTAGCACTGCCTCTGACAGGCAGTTTGGGAGGGCAAGTCTTTTGTGATGTACCAGTTTTTGTATAAAACCATGGTAGGAATTGTGGAAGCCTAATGCAAGGACATAAATTTCATCCTCTGTGTCATGTACACAAAAATTGAGTGTTGTGGTACATGACACATAGGTAGTTTTTGACTGGATTTCTCTCCCTGAACAGAGCATCAAAATTCAGCTCAATGTTTAAATACTTTGGGTTTAGTCTTCTACATTATTGTTAGTAGTTGCAGTTATCTCAGTCTAAGCTTGCAAAGAGTAGGATTTTCATATTCAAGGGTTGCTTAATCAGCACAACCCTTGCATGCATGCAAAACACTTGCTCTGTTAGTCCAGCATATCAGATGTGCAGTTCACAGGCAGCCTGTGCATAAAATCATAGAAAAGTAAGGCTGAAAGAATCTCCCGAAATCATATATTCCAGCCCTTCAGCGCTAGATCACCAATATCTGTGTGACTTTTGTGAGTTATTAGAGTAGCCTTTTCCTAAAGATGCCTTACAACACTCCAAGGCAGTTTATTACACCAGGCTCACTGATTCTTTCTTCTTCTTTGCTCTGTTGTTTAAGCTTATGCTTTTTTATTTTCTACCCCTACACACAAAGAAAAGCATGCTCCTTTCCTCTTTGCAGCTGCTTTTCTGTATCTGAACACTGTTCTGAGACTACTCACCCTCCTTTCTATACAACTCCTTTTCTTTCATTTTTTCCTGGTAAGCCACATAGACTAGGTCTGACACATCCAGTCTGCTGAAGGTAGTAGATCTGAAGTAGGTCAGATGGAAAGCTTTGGAAGCTGGTAAAAAAGAAAATAACATGGCAACACCATGGCAATGAGATGAGGTGGATACTACTTAAACAGAAACCGACTTTGGTTGACTACTTTACATTTAACAGATTGATTGATTTCAAATGAGGCAGCACTATGGATTTTTAGCTCAGAAAATCCCACAGTAGGAAGGTTCTCTTTGCAGATGTGGGAAGTGAATGCTAACATCAACATTAGAGCTGAAACTGATAGAGCTGAAGCTGATAGAGCTGAAACCAGTTGATCTGAAACCAGTAGAGCTGAAACTGTAGCATGAGAGGCCATCTGAAAACTGGCTTAAAATAGCAAGCTTCAGAAATGAGGAAGGATAGTTAGCTACTTTTGCTTGCCTTTGGTTTATGAGCCTGTAGGGTAACGTTATAACATTTCCAAGTTTTCTCCTGGAAGCCTCTGTGAAAGAGACTGAAAACTGAGATACTTAGCTAATCACTTGGCTCCAGAAATAGAGGCTTTGGGAGAACACCAAATGTTGTAATTACTTTACTAGAATAGGTGTCATAACATTTTATTTCTTTCTGTGTGAAAAATAAGAGAACTGCAGTTGTTGATGAGTTGGATAGGAAAAAGGTGATTCACACAGCAGCCCATACAGCCCTCTCTCAAACATCAAGCTTGATTCATCCATACTCATCACAGTGAGGGATTTCAGATTGTTGTGACAATCGCTTGACGTGAAGAGAATTCAGAGTCACGTTGCAACTCCCTATGTCGTACACAGGGGGACCAGGGGCACCTTAAAGATTTGCAGGGGCATTGGGTCAGCAGAATCCAAGCTTAGCTGACACATCAGATGGAAATGAACCATTTGAGGTATGTTGAGGCTTAATGTTAGCTTTTACAAAGTTCACTGTAAGAAGTGGGAACCATCAATAGTTAATATGCAAAATATCAGATAGCCCTTAGGGAGAATTTGTGGGCATATGCACTGACATATCAGATTGCTGCAGCACTAACTCTAAAAGATGTTTTGTTTTCTATTGATTAGAAATTGGAGGAGGGAGAAATATTTAAACTCTAAGACAGAGCTACAATTACGTGTGATGGATCTCAAAGTAGTTCAAATATTTACTTAATGCACAATAATTTAAATGAATTAGGCATTACTTTACAATTGCAATCAAAATGTGTTTTCCCTAAGACTTCTTTAGCTGTTCTAATGATTCTTTAAGTGTAAAGAAAAGCCTGCTGCTTGATTGAAACATGTCCAAAAGGCATCACAGCTGACAGGAACTTGAATTGGTCTTCTGCATTCATTTCTGATAGCAGAGGCAACATAATCTGACAGCAGATGTTAAGCAGGCAACATTTCTCTTTTGCTCCTAAGAGCAGCTGACAAGAATCTGTAGCCTAACTTCAAACAAACAAACAAATAAAACCACCAACAACAAAGTCGTCCAATAAAATTGGATTACTTTTTTTGGATAGAAACAGCACTTAAAGAACAACAGGGGCAATTAACAGGTCCTGTTAACTGTAGGAGTATTTAGCATATTTTGCATAGCTTGCCTGATTTTAATGTTACTGAGCTCCCTGTTCTAATCTTGTTGCCTGACCATTATGTTTAACTGTGGCAGACCGAACTATATTTCCTGAAAGTAAGGAACCCTGACAATGTTTTTGCCTTTTAGGCAGGAATTTATGATCCTTATTTACCTCAAGATCCTTCTGAACTCCTCTTTGAGCTGAAATATAAATCTATTCATCTTTCAGTTGTACAATTATTTCTTATTGTTCCTCTGTAAAATGCACCAGCTTCACCCCAATACTGGTTTACCCCAAACATGAGAGCAGCCTATGGCCTGATGGTTAGAGCTTTCAACTGTCAGTAGATTTTACCTTCATCTTAAGATATCTAAGTGTCTTTCTTACACCAAGGTGTTTACTTGTGCTATGAGTCTAAACTCCAATGATAGTCAATGCAAAGACAGTAACCTGAAGAGCCATTTAGGCGACCAACTACTACCTACCTCCTATAGGGTGCATTGAATCACTTCACTAGCTGTATTAAGTAGCTCTCCAGTGACTACAAAGGGAGCTTAGACACTTCCAGCAGACATTTACTTTCATTTAGGTCTCCAACGCTTGAGTAGAATACCACCTGACAGGTTCCAGTCTGTCTTGCAACCATTGACACCCACTGTCACTGGAGATGCTCTAGGATATACACCACATCTATATGGGCTAACAGATAGGATGCACGACCTGGGATAGAACTCCACCTTTTTGGAGCAGCAGCAGCAGTGGCAGGAGACCAGGTAGATAGCACTATGTTTCTGCATTTGGGCAAATGAACTGAAGATGGAGGATGCGATTTAGTTGCCAAGGTGTAGGTGCTCATTGCTTTTTGAGACAGCTCTTACCATTCCAGGAGTCTTCAGGGATCACAGATGTGGTGAAGGACTTGTGGGAGCCCTGCAACATTCTGAAGTGGCAGCTACAGCTTTAAGATACTCTCAAACTCTTTAAGTGTCACTAGGTGCCTATGTTCAGGCAATCAAATCCTAATCTGAGAAATGGATTAGGCAACTGAGTCCCAGTGTAATCTTTACTTGGAGAAGAGAGAACTGCTGCCAGGCTTCCTAGGTCCCAGCCTGGAATGTAGAACCTCAGCCCTAGGAAGAAGACTTTAATACATATCCTTCCCAGCATGTCCTACAGAAGTGTTTGCAGAGGCTCCCCTCAAGAGATAGCTTTTTGCAGAGCCTTTTCATAAACACAATCTCTCTTCATCTGCCGTGTAAAGCACAGAGGAATCTGAATACTGGGCCCTTCCATGTGGAGAGTTAAGAAAAGTAAGGAGCTTATCTATTTGTTTTTGCTTTGGGTGTGGCTTGATCTTTCTGCTGTCTCAAGAACAGGCACAGAATCTGCTCTAACATGGAAGATCCCACATAAGAAATTACTTTCAGGCCCACGTGCAGAGAACCTTACTGTTAATTATGATTACTTAGAACAAAGAATACACAAGTCACGAGGAGCTTGCATATAGAACCATAAAATAATAGAATCTTCTTGTTTGGAAAAGACGCTCAAGATCTTAGAAGCCATCTGTAAACCTAAAAATGCCAAGTTCACCACTAAACCATGTCCTTAGGCACCACATCTACACCTCTTTTAAATACCTCCAGGGATGGTGACTCCATCACTTCCTTGGACAGCCTGTTCCAACGCTTGCTTCCAACCCCTTCAGTGAAGACATTTTTCCTAATATCCAATCTAAACCTCCCCTGGAGCAACTTGAGGCTGTTTCCTCTCATCCTATCACTTGTTACTTGGGAGAAGAGACCGACACCCACCTTGCTACACCCTCCTTTTGGGTAGTTGTAGAGAATGATAAGTTTCCTCTCATCATCCTTTTCTCCAGGCTAAACAACCTCACTTTTCTTAGCCACTCTTCATAAGACTTGTACTCTAAACCCTTCACCAGCTTTGTTGCCTTTCTCTGGACACACTCCAGCACCTTAATATCTTTCGTGTGGTGAGGGCCCCGAAACTGAACACAGGACTCAAGGTGCATCCTGGCCAGAGCTGAGTACAAGGGTAGGATCACTTCCCTAAACAGAAACATATGAAACAGAACATACTTCTAGGAACAAAAGAGATGAAAACCAGTTTTGAGTCTATATTGACATTAACACTGATTTAATTTACAGTAGATTAAATGTCTTACTACAATTAATATTTAGTTATTAGAAAGACCTGTTCATACGACCCTGGGTATCTTTTGATAGCTGCAGAGTATTAATTAGCAATTAGTTCTTTAGTCAAAACCAGATCAAATAGCAATGACTACACAGTACAGGAAGCTTTTCTTATACTTAGCTGTGAGGGCCCAGGCAGAGCCTTTGCCTTTGTACCTGTGACATTGTTCCTTAATTCTTGTATTCTACAATGCTTTCAGAATGCAATTTTGTAGCTAAAAATATTTTACACACCTAAAAATATCTTAAAGGACACAATTGGTTTTTTTTTGATTGTAATTGAAACAAAACATATTTGTTTAGGAAAAATCAGACAATACGAGTGATCCAAAACAGAATTATCTCAGATTTTCAGTTCATTTTAAATTAAAAAAAACCCAACAGCTATATATTTTAAAATCTTGAAATAATTTACATTCTTCCTTCATGTCCTAAGGAAAAGAAAAATTAAGCTTTGTCCTAGTTCACCCTGCACCTTTTCAAGATGTCTGCACCTCCTCTTCCCTTCAGCTGCAGTAAATGAATATCTGAGTCTCTGAGCAGCACTGAACCAGGGCCAGGGTCCTTAATGATGCTGCCCTTGCTAGAAATCTCCTTCCTTTGTGCACTGGATACAATAATGACAGAGCGCAGCATAGCCAGGGGGAGTACACGCTGCAGTTTGCAAAATCCTTCAGTTACGGGTTTGTGCTTCTGTCCTCCGTGATGCCTTTACGAGTTCCTGCAGGAACACTGGACCATTACTTCTTCTCTTAGCCAAACCTGTGCCCTAGAGCCACAATTTACAGTCCATAATGCCTGCATGTTGGTAATGGAATGACCCAGAGGTGTTAAATATTATTACTATTACTGCAGAATACATGACCATATGAATTAATTAAAAAAACACTCTCTTAATTTTACAGTGACAGATCAGGCATTTTTGTTGATTTCTGCATCCCAAAGTGATTGTCTATATAAAAAATTTAATGGCCATGATGATCAATAACCATACAGTGAACTATTCATTAAAATGACTTGCTTCATTATTCTACCACATACCTTAATGTAATTTCACTTAAAAAACCCGAAAACAAACCCCTAAACAAGGGTTGCACCCAAACCAGCAAAGCCTGTTTAATATCTGTTGCTCACAGTACATCCTCTGGGCAATTTCTGGATGGTATTCATGCTTCATTTAGCTCTGCATTTTCTTATTCCAAGAGCTTCTAATGAATATACTCAAGATTTAACAATTTCCTTGCCAAAAAGGAGAAATTTCAAGAATAGAAAATGTTATAATTCACAAAAACAACCAACCAAGCTCCCAGGCTGGCCTTTTCTTTTTAAGCAGAAAGCCTCAGGTTGCTTTTTTACAATATTGCTGTTGTTGAAGTAAAGAGATCTATCTGCAGGATTTAGTCTTTGACTGTAAGATGGATACAAACCTCTTTGTTTACCAAATTTGTTTGGCTCTAGGATATCAGCACATTATCACAATTGTAAGTTGTAATTATGAAATTCTGATTAGTATTCCTATATGAAAAATCAGGGGTTTTCCACTGTTCTACTTCCCTTTCTTTACCTATAAAGACTGTGCTGACCCATGATTTACTTATTAAATGACAAAGTTGCATACATTTTAGCCTAGCACACACAAAAATTAGAACATTTTCCAATACCTATAATAATCAGCGTTGTTCACCAAATTAGCAGCAAGTATTGTCAACCCACGTTCACTTGGAATGTCCCCACAAACCACATATAAAATAATCCATTTTGAGGGTGAATTACCTTGGTCAAACAAACGTGTATGTATGTATTTAAACAAGTAATTCTCTCCTTTTGATATTAGCCACGTAAAGAAAGTGTTTAAGATCACAATTATAAACAACAAAAAATATTTCTGCTCCTTTAACTATCGTCATGGGCTTTTTATGGAGAAGCCAAATTCAGTGCTTTCAGGAAAGAATATATTTGTGTCTACTAAATGATTAAACTCGACCCCCACCACATCCCTTTTCTTCCTCAAATGTACATCTAGAAATCTTTGTGGCTAGACCTTAACATGAATTTTGAGTAAGAATTCAGTCAAAACCACCGTAAAAAACAAAAACAAAAACCCAACTTCAGTATCTTTATTCAGATTAACTAATATAGTAGAAATCAGATTTAGGGCATATCAGATCACTGTGAGGGTATGCGAGAATTGTGGGGAAAAAACCCACTAATTAAAAACCTGATTTAAGAAATATTCTTAAACTAAATGTCAATAATAAGAATTTGGAGCCTTACACATATGTCCATGCATCTGCTTGAATCAAGACTTTGGGTTTATATTTATAGGATTGAACTTTCCCCCCCCCCCCTTTTTTTCTCTACAGAAATAAATAGCCACTCATATTTATATTCTCTGCAGTCTCCCTACAAATGTCAAAATATGTTTTTTACAGGTGACAAAGAACTCATGAATATTAAGAAGTCCCAACTCCTAAATGATACACAAAACAAATGCCAGTGAAACTACTAGTGATCAGGTACCTAATTGCATTTGTTGTTATGGTCCATACAGTTTGCCTTTGTGGCATATCATTTACATGCATAGTTTTCTAAGAACTAATTTCTCAGTACCCAAAATGAGATGACCATCTGATACTAATTATTGTTTAGCTTAGGTAAGATGATTTTACATGCTCCGATTCCACCACTGTGCAAGCACAGAGGAAAATTCTCAGAAACACTGTGGAGAGTGACAGAGAATGATTTTCAAAATGTTGCCCTTTGGCAAGGCAAACATATTTTTGGTTTTATTTTTTATTCTGTTCATATCTATCATCTAGCTAGAGATGATGCAGCCAAAGAAATATTCCTACTCATTTGATTTCTGTGGTCTTGTATTTGACCATGACTCCTTGGCTAATTCCTATAGCAAGGCATTCCCAGCTAGTCTCACAGTGAAACACAAAACTATTTAGTTGTTGTGCTGAGACTAAACTGGGTGTGTTCAATCTGGTGTAGCCATATGTAAACTAATATGAAAGGCAAGAGAATAATAACTAAGATTTGGAAACCAAAAACCCACATGAACACTTGGACAGTCAAAATAGTCAAGATTCCACAATTCAGCACATTTGAAATAATTCCCAGGTCTTCATGCTACTGCAGAACACTTTTCCCACTGTAAAGTTTACTTGAATATGTTTCTGACCTCATCCCCCAGCAGATCATCTACTGGATTAAACATGCTCCTGGTTTTCTCAATGGTTCAATCATTTGAACTTTTTAATCTTTGGAAAAAACCACCTGCACAAAATCACCAATTTCATCTTGAGTTTCCCACTGTTTCCCACTTCCAGTTCACCTGCTGGATGGACTTTTTAAAAGAATTTAATTCTTTTAATGGCTTGGAAGATTCTCCTAATTTCCAGTTTAGGTGTACTCCTGGCTACGATATACTTGTTGTTAACCTGTTGCTTGAGAACAGTAAGTTCTAGTAATAACATAATACAAAAAAATAGCAACAAATGTGTAAAAGAATGTCAGAAGCTGGGGCCTATGCTACTTTGCAGTGGTGTAGCTCCTTTGAAGAAAGCATATGACTTCAATATGGCACCAATTTCAGAAGTGCCACCCAGTACATGGATCATCACAACTCAGGAAAGACAGAATGGGCTTATGTGCAAGATTCAAAATTATTTCATAATTCAAGCATAGAGAATAAACCACGTAGGCAGTTTAGTAGATGACCAGAAGTATGGTATGAGTGAGAGATGGTAGTGAGAAATGTACTGATCATGATCCATCTTTCTTATTGATAGAAGCTGGCTATTGATACTCAGAGGACATATCTCTGGATAAATGGTTAGCACCAACATATTTCACTATATTAAATTGACATATCTTTTTCTGGGTTTCTTTTTATATTTCTGCTTCTGGTGTTACAGATAGGTTCTCTTGGATATAATTTCTATTTTCTTAGTCCTACTTTTTAGAGTAGGGGAAAGACAAGTCACTTGTCACCCTAACCTTTTCCAAATACATGAACAGCTTAGCCTTCCCATTCAACGACAGAGTTAGAGGAGGAGCAGAAGAAAGGAAAGTTGTGAGGCAGAAAGTGGAAATTTGGTAAGGGGTGAGGAAAAAGACTTAGTTTAACTGATGTGGTAGAAAAGAGAAAGAGAAGCATTTCACTAAGAAAAGGGAGAAAACAAAAAGTTTGAAATAATTTAATGTTAGAGTTTTCTATTGTAATTCTGGTAAGGCATTGAGATACCATGATGATGAGCACAGTGGAAATATCTAAGCATTTCTGGGATTGAATATATTAAAAGAAAAAGGATAATTAAAATAATGCTTATTTAGATGAGGGATAATGTCTCAGTTCCCATGCAAATGAACATAGTTGAAGGATCACTTGTCTTTTTATGAAAATGAATATTGAAAGTTAGATGAGAAACTTGGGAGAGAAACATTCTGGAAGTCAAAGCAAATGCAATCTCTATATGCAAATGAAACCAATTAATTTTAGCAGCCATGTATAAGTGTAAATGAGAAAATCAATGATTTTCAAAATCTAGTAATTTGATAGCCATTAGTCTCATTAGACTTTCTTTTTAAAGATTAATTATTCAAAAATACAACCTGATTGAAGTGTGGTTTAGAAAGGACACATTCTTAAATTAAGTACAGTAGTGATTTTCTCTGGAGCATGAAGATACAGTGCCAGTTCATGGCTTTGTAGATAGAAATATAATTTTTTGCTGAACTTGGGACTTTATTTTGGTAAAGCGTCCAGCAGATCTTTACAGTTCGCCTAAATACCTATGTAGAAGCATATGAGTAGTCCCTCTGAACATTATGGAGGATGTATTGTTTGTATCTCATGCTGATTAAGCTCTCAGTTTTTAGGGACATACATAGACTGAAGAGTCTTGCTGAAGAGTCCAAGCTGAGCAGAGAGGTGACCCTGTTTAGCAAGCCAGCCAAACGACATGCCACCCCTTGGGCTTTGACTTCTCAGCACCAGGTTGCCGTGGGCTCACCTTTCCTCAGCTGTCTCTGGGGGAGAAATTTCTGCACGTCATCTTCAAAACAGCCTCCTGGCTTCAGCACTTACTCAGGGACCGGCGCAGTGAGATTCGTGTTCTTTGTCAATTGGGAGGAGATTTAAACAGGTTATCACTGTAATTTTTTTTTTTTTTTTTTTTTTTTTTGAGAATTTTCTGTGAACTTGATGAGCTATAAAGACAACTTCAGTCCTAAATAGCCCAGAATCCATGCATCCAGACAGCCCATCCGGGATGGCCTTTGCTAACTCCAGAACTCTGCCAGTTCCCAAATGGGAATTGTTTGAATGAATTCTGCCTGGCTCAAGCTAACATTGTGTCAAGGACCATTCTTAAAATGTGTCAGCATAGACAATGAAGTTCATATCCTCAGGACACAACATAGCACTGTTTCATTTACTACTGTTGATGAACTGTACTAAAAAAATTATTCCAAAACATTTTTAATCCATTTCTTGTAGGAAGAAATGTGGTTACCTGCATTCTTGGCTACATTTCTTTACCTGGTCTGAGGATCTGCTATAGCATTTCTGAGAATCATGTTGTAATAGCTCACTCCACTGCTGCAACACTTGCCTATTGCTACTCCTCTATCCTCCTCTTCCGCTCCTCACAGTTTTCCCCCTTGATTCTCTCCTCTTCTCTCACCTCTTATTCAAAATAATCAAGATATAAGGAAGATGTACTTTCAGAGGGCCAATTAAACACAGCAGGGCACCAGCTGTGATGAGGAGCTGCAGTGAATGAATTTAAATCAAGCTGCAGTTTCTCAGAGATGATCTCTATACCATCACTGCAATATTTGTTAATGGTGGCAAGAGCTTCAGGCAGATCTGCACATCACCAGGGGAGGTTAAGTCTTACTCAATATCATTGCATGAGCCAGAATTGTGAGTAAAAAAAAAAATAAAAGAAAAAAAGGTTAAATTATTGCTTGTGAATCATGAACATGGTTGCAAAATTTTATACTAAACTCTTCTAGGTGACAGACAAATGAGGAGCAAAAGAAAAAGAGGCACAGTTAGGCAAATCATAATATTAGCCTATATCTATATAACACGTGGCTCAGGATCGCAGAGGATTAAAAAAAAATTATTATTTTTTATGTAAGGCAACTACTTTTCAGTAGTGGCATTATCATCTCATGTCTGTACTCTCTGTTCAGCAGAGACATTTTTCAGACATCTCTCCACTGAAGTAATGCCACCTAAAAAAGGGACAAATCAGCACAACCCGATGGATTTTAGACTGGCCACAATTTTGAAGATAACCCAAAATTCAGCCCTGGTAGTAGACCATCTTCCCCAGCCCCACCTTCTCATTCTTCCACTGCAAAGTCCTTGATCTCTCACACTGTGAATGAGCCTCTGCACCCTTGGCAGATGGCGAGGGCTCTGTGACCGTATGTGTCCTGTACTGCTGCTGGCTACGCTGCCTCTGATCCAGCGCCTGATCCCTCGCTGCCACATGGCTGCTGGCCAAAATCCTGCTCTCATCTGCCCTCGGCATTTGGGGTGAAAGCAGCAGCTGTGTGGCAGCGCACAGCAGCACAGTAGGATGGTTTAGAATAGGAAGGAAATAATACTTCCAGCTGTCTCTGCAGCACAAAGCTAGGAAATAAAAGGTCTTATTTTTCAAATGGCATCAGGTGAGCTAGCCAGGTGACAGCCCTTCAAGGTTGTTCATGATCCCTTCTGGCATTGAAAGCAAGGGGAATTTTGATTTTATCTTCTGTGCCAGCAAGCTTCAAGATAAGGCAGACATGAGATTCTCTGAGTTAATATCTCAGTTTGCAGTTTGCTTGACTCTTGTCTGTGGTGAAGAATGCGTCGTGTGTTGTGTTTCCTGGATTGTCCGTGTAGCAAAACATTTGCTGTGTGCTGCAGCTGAAACAATGGCTTTCTTATACAAACCAGAGAAAATGAAATTAGAGTGAAATCTCTTTTCCTGTCTCCTGTGGTGCTTGCAGGGGTAACAGCACTGGAATATATTTCCAGAGTGTGGAGAATCCCAGAGCTCTTTGTATACGTGCCACTGGGAGATTCTGCCAATGCAGGAGAAGAGTCACAGTAGGACTTTTTAATCAGCTTCAGCAGAGCCACAGAGGACTTTGCAAAATGTCCTAAAGACTGAATGTGTGTCCCTGTTAGTGCCCTACTTAGCAGCAATAGCAGCAGCAGGATTTCCAAGGCTCAGCCTCTTTACACAACTCTTCCCTTAATAAATGATTAAACTCTGCACTTAATTGTAAGTGTCGGTGGAATTTAAATGGGTTGCAGTGCCTGAGCTTGACTTCTCCCTTTTGGAAGCAGGGCTTAAAATGGGCTTATAAAATCTGAAGAAGGGCAGCTGTGACAAATTCTTGGCTGCATCTGAGGAAAGAGAGAGGGGAGGCATAAAGGGCAAAAAGGGTTTTCCTGAGCACTCACGCTGGCCCAGCCACTGCCTGCATAGCCTGTTGAGACTACGCAAAGTGACTGCATGGCCCATTCCACCCAGGTCTACTAAGAAACTCAGGTACATGGCCTGATAGTTATATGCACTAATATAAATCGTAAAATTAAATAGTATGATTTCATTCTGCAAATTATTGGAGGACATAGTTTGCAGGAAAAACACAATATAAAGGAAAATTGTATTCCATGGTGTAATTCTTTGTGAGTTTTTTGTACTTTAATATGATATAAAATTCATATTAATAGGTGTGATTTTTATGAAGAAATTTATAGCCACAATATGGCAACTTCTTTGTTGCAAGAGCTACACAGAGAAAGTAAAATTTGACCATTGCTCTTTTTAAAATTTGTATGGATATTTTGGTGTGAAGCAGTGAATTGTTTAAACTTGGAAGCTTTTATATTATATGCTTTTTTATTAGTCAGTTTGTTCATGATCAGCTTTCCTGTGGCATCAGTAAAAAAATACAGGATCTGTCCATGGGCCAAAATGACATCTGTACTTTTTCACTTGCATCAGCTGAAGAATGTATAGCCTAGAGACACAATTAATGCTAGGCTGGCCTCTTCCTCAGATTAGTGGTCTCCTATGCATGCATTTATATGCCATATGTGAAGGGCCATATTAGTCCCATTTGGGCCACACTCTCCTTGATCACTTCAAGAACCAACTCCGCAACAGTGGTTGTTTGTAGAGATGTAATTTTCCATGGCTGAACTCGTATTTACCTGTAGAGGGATTTTTCCATTAAACATTCTGTGTGAGATGTTGGGACATAAAACACACCAAGATATATTTAGTACTGAAAGTCTATGAAGATTAAAGGCCTCTTCTGAGACGAAAAAACCTTGGTATTTTCCTTCTTTAGCTGATGCTGTAAAAAAGTACCCTAAACGGTATCTTTGTAGATATGGGAAGTAGCCTACTTTCTTTACTGCAGCTTCAGTATGGTTCCTCAGGGACAAAACTACAGATCCATCACCTGACCCAAAGGGCCAGTGCCAGGACATAGTAACTAAATACAGTTATGCCTACAGAGATTGCTGGGGATGTGGTGAATACTGAAGTTTGGGTGGGTAAGGGATTATTTCCACTCTTGGCATTGCTAACCTTGTGTGAAACTATCACACCTTGGCAATCCTGGACTTGGAATTAGAAAGCAGGTGAATGTATTGCACCATTAGGTAAGGCTAAGACCACATGGGCATGTTACTATGTATCCCTATATGGTGGTTTGGATGGATTCACCCTTTTCGCTTGCAGCATGCAGCCAAGCACAGCCTGCTCTCTCACCCTCCCCTTCCCTCACCCAGAGAGTAGGGGAGAGAATTGGAAAGAAAAGGGCAAGGAAGCTCACTGGTTGAGATAAAAACTAATTACTAATTAAAATAAAATGATAATGATTAACAACAGTGATAAGAGAATATACAAATGAGTTATACACAGTACAGTTGCTTGCCGCCCGCTGACTGATTCCTGGTCTGTGCCAGCCAGTGACCCCGGAGTCAAGACAGTTCCGAAACTGAAACCCTGGAAGAGCAAGCCTGAGTGATCCCCAAGAGAATACCCCTGTCTTCTGGTCAGCCCTGGTTAATATACTGACATGATGTGATATGATATGGAATATCTCATTGGCACATCCAAATGCCAGTTTTGGGCTTTGCTATTCACTGCACTTCTCCATCCCAGTCCTAAAGCAGCTGTGAACCAGCCAAACATGGTGGCCTTGAGCTCCAGCAGCAACTAATAACATCAGTACTGTTATCAATGTTCTTCTCATAACAAGTCTGAACTGAAACTCTGAAACCAAAATACAACTATTCTAATTACTAAAAAGAAAATTAAAACTATCCTAGCAAAACCAGGACACACTAAAACAGAAAAAAAATCATAGAATCATAGAATCATTTAGCCTGGAAAAGACCTTTAAGATCACTGAGTCCAACCCTTAACTTAACACTGACAAGTCCACCACTAAACCATGGTCCTATGCACCACATCTACATGTCTTTTAAATACCTCCAGGGATGGTGACTCAACCACCTCACTGGGTGGTCTGTTCCAATGCTTGACAAACTCTTTCAGTGAAGACATTTTTCCTAATATCCAATCTAAACCTCCCCTGGCACAACTTGAAGCCATTTGCTCTCATCCTATCATTTGTTACTTGGGAGAAGAGATGACACCAACCTCAGGTAGTTGTAGAGAGCGATAAGGTCTCCCCTCAGCCTCCTTTTATTCCAGAATAAACAATCCCAGTTCCCTCAGCTGCCTCTCATAAGACTTCTTCTCCAGCTTCTTCACCAGCTTCTTTGCCCTTCTCTGGACACACTCCAGCAACTCAATGTCCTTCTTGTAGTGAGGGGCCCAAAACTGAACCCAGGACTCGAGGTGCAGCCTCACAGTGCCGAGTACAGGGGGATAATCACTCCCCTAGTCCCGCTGGCCACACTGTTTCTGATACAAGCCAGGATGCTATTTGCCTTGTTGGCCACCTGGGCACACTCCTAGCTCATGTTCAGCCAAGATGATAAGATCTAGAGGAAAATGGGAGTTAGGAGTTTCCTAACTTGAGTAATACGACTTAATTTGTGCTGTCCTTCTCCTCCACTTTGCCTCTGAGCCAGAATTTGTAGCCACCTGTGATGTTCTTTGGTTGGAAGTGACTGAAGACATCGTACTGCTTCTGATGATACACAATTGGGTTCTGTACTTTTGCATATGTGTTAGGCTGCAGGGATGTCTTAGCTGTTCACATAAGAGTGCCAATACAATGTTGTAATGAAACTCAGATACTTTATTCTGATCACATATTTTGCAAGATAATTTAGAAAATATTTAGGAAAAAAAAACCACAAAAGAGGCAAGAAATGTTTCGATTTTTTACCTTCTGCCTTTAAAAACTGGTAACCTAGATTATGTATTGAACATGGTATTAGCATATTACAATCCTACTGGAGAAGAAAAAATAATTTAAAAGTTTGAATCCATTTTTAAATGGCTTAAATTAGCTCCATAAATATTTAAAAAAATATGTCAAACCCCCATAATTTTCTTAAGCACTTCAAAGTACTACATACTAGTGGAGCACAGTTCAAGGTCTGGGACACTGATAACCTCATAAGATGAAACTAGAAAACTATGTTGAAGTAAAACCAGGAGGATGATAGAAAATGAGAAATAGTGAGAGGAAGAGCAAAAACCTGGAAATAAATGTTATTCCTTTTAAATATGATGTCTAAAATGGGTCTTGTAATGTTAGAAAGAAAACAACAAACTTCCTCCCAAAATTCACAGGAAGATACATGAACATTTCTGTCATTGTGTGACATCCATGTCCTTAGCCATTAAAGTTAAATAGCTTTGTCTCTAGAGGCAGAAAGGTAGTTATATGATCAAATCACTGCCTTATGTTCTTGTTTTTTTCCATGATTGGTTCAATCATGTATTTATTCACCAAACTCATTAGAATTGCAATGGTAATCAGAAAGAGGAAATGGTCTCCATCTATCATTCTGTTTCTAACAAGAAGAGGTAACAGACCATTTTAGTTACAGTGCATTAATGCTCATTACTGCCCTAATGAAGATTTGTGTTGCTTTTCCAAGAATCTTCAAACTAATCTTAAATCTCCTCCTTGCTCTCAAAGAGACACCAGTTTTCACGTGACTTCTGCCCATTGGAGCAAACAAAGAGGTATTAGTCTGACCATTATAAAACATAGTTTCATAAGGGAAATTAATATGAAAAACATGATGTAACATCTAGTTATTTCATTACTGTGGATACATTCTGTGAGTCTGGCAAATACTGCACTCAGTCCCTGTGCCCAGATTTTGGTCTTAGCTGCTTAACATATGGCCAGTATTAAACTATTACCTATTAAATTATTATCACATTTTTGAGTATATGTGATTGTGATATAGTAATCACATGGTCACTGCATATCTTGTCTATTCTAGATTTCTACATAACTGGGATCAGTATTATTTCAAGTACTTTCATTCTTGCAGTGACATGCTCAGGCTGCAAAGGGAAATCCTAAATGCTCTTGGCTGACAACTTTTCTTGATGTGTTACATGCCATTTTAAAAACCCCAACCAAACACATCTTACAGTGAATACTGCTTGGGAATTGGCTCTCCTTTGGGCTGTGTTTATCCTGTCTCTGGTGAGATTAAGTTCCAAAGAAGACCCGAATGCATGTGGCAGAAAGGAAGGCATATCACAAAACCTGCTCTTCTGGTGCTCCATGTCACTGCTGTATTGGGGCTGGACAGATTTAACAAGTAGACAAGTGACTGAACTTTCAGTTACTGATGCAGGCACTAGCACACATGTTCTCTGTAAACTGTGGATTCACGTTTTCACTCTGTTTTCACATCCAGCAGAATTGGATGTTTGTTCAACCTGAACACCTGTTTAAATACCTTGCTGCATCAGACAGCCTGAAGTGTCTGAGGCTCCCAACACCTAAGGAGTTACTTTCCTGAGCTTTGTATTAAGCATCTATTAGAATGTGTCCTTCATCCTTAATAATTACTTGACATTTAGACACAAAGAATTCTAAAGAAAGGAAGTACCTTAGTGGATTTAGGAACATGTAAATGCATTCTAAGGAAAGACCAACTTAAGTGTTATTTGAAGAGCTTTAATTTTGTTGGCAGGGCTACTGGGAACTAAGCAAGTCCTTTACACTTGGAAACAAGCTTGCCAAACCATTTCCTTTGCGTATCTTGTTCTGCAGAAGTAACAGATTATTCCATTCCTGCATATTTTATTAATGCCAAGGGAAAAGGTGTATGTAAAGTCAAGGAAGGCAGCTTTCTGACCAGGCTGTTGCTGCCTGTTCCCATCATTTATGTATAACAGTGGTGACACACTCCTCCTTCCTGTGGGAAAGATTTCTGTAGCAAAGAGAAGTTCTGCTGTCTGAAAGACTGACCTTTTTGTCCTGGTAGCAGCTTGTCAGGTGTTTGTTTTAGTATTTAGATATGTGACTTGTGAAAATTAAGATGGGCTCTAGGGATTTGATTGTCATTGTATTTTACATCTGCTTTCATCAGTACAGCTCCATTGCTTTGATTCATGTTGCTGAGAACGAGAGGAGAATTAGGCTCTGAGTTTTTATTTTTTACTATGCAGGAAAACTAACATTATTATAAAGAGAAGCAGTTTAAAGATACTGTGGAGTATGTCTATATGGAGGTACAGATCACTGACTTGATTACATATGGCAGTCAATTCTGTGCCCAGTAGTAGGTATTTGAAGAATAAAGAACTTAATTGTGAACAGCTGTTTCCACATACTTAATAAAGTGTGCATGGCCAGTTCAAGCTCTATAAAGTGTTAAACATAGTTTTATAAAACACTTACTGAGGCCATGCACATTTTTCAAAGAGTGTATCAGTGATTCTGATTAAGTCCTGTCTTTTGTTTTCAGAGACAGATCTCTGAAAATATTTTTCTTGTTTTTCATAGTGTAACTGAGCCTTGAATGATTCCCCAATATTTTTTTAAAAAAACATATAAATTCTTACGCAAAAGGAGCACTTAATTATTATTATAGGTGTTTTTTTTCACCTCAACTATCCTGTTTTGTGATGTTAAAAGGAGGAAAGGATGGTGGCTTTCAGGCTGGTTGGCTTTTTTGTTTCAGAAATATCAGGAATGTCAGCATCCCAGGGGAGCTGGTAGGGATCAGAAATTAATAGTATCTAGTTAATCTGCAACGTATGAGTAGGAACTTAGAGCCCTGGGCTCTAGAAATGGTCTATGGCTGTTTTTCATTCAGATGCCAGTCTCATGCTTTTCTTCTCACAAATGATGATTAGCAAAGACTAAAGTGTGTGGCCAGCCATGGAGGTCTGAAAGGTCCTTTGGGGTCTGAGCAACAAACATGTTTCCATTCACGTTTCGAATGCAGGAGTCACAAGTTCTAACAAAGGTCCATTTCCACCATTTCCATTTCCACTGGAGTTGCATCCCTGCCTCCAGTGGATATCAGCTCTGGTCCTGCAGAATGGCCACATAAACTTCTTATTTTCCAGATGGGTCCCTCTGACACAGTAGGCTAAAACTGTGAGATGATACATATCTATTATTTTTTAATCACTCTGTGGTTCCAAGGTGCATAAATTATTCTACAACTTCCTCCAGAGGCCAAGGACTTCTGGATCTGAGTTTAAGCTGGTTCAGGGAAGAAATAGAGAAACTCTGCAATGGGTTAAGCAATCATGGTAAGACATCTGGGTGAGAGGAGGCAGCTTTAAGGAACGGGTTGTGCTACAAGTTTTAAAGGCATTTTGAGAATTGCTGTGATTTAGCAGAGGTTTGATTAAATTAGACTAAAACAAATCTCAGCAATAGGTTTAATACCAGGAATTTGCACCTGTTGAAATAAACCCTGTATAGAGAGGACCTTCCTTAAAGTTTCCACATCACTACCTGAAATGCATAAACATTAGTTTTGAAAGTACATATTTTACATGAATGCACAGTATTCTGTTAGTTAGCACCAAGTTTATACAAGTAAAGCTAAGTCCAAATCCAAATTAAAAAATCAACAAAGCAGCATGGCCAAATGAAGATCAAAAGGGTTTTAAACAGTCTATAAATCTCTTCCCTTCACTGCCCAGTTTCCATACTCCTGTTTCTTCAGTTGGCCTTTAAATCTGGAAGGAGAATAAACTCACACATCCAATACAAATAAATGAATAAACAAAGTGGGAAAGTTGGGGTTTTTTAAAAATTATTATTTGAGCTCCTCTCTCACATACATCTTATTCAATGTCTATACAAATAATGCTAAGCGAACACTAATATTACCAAGTACAAAGTCAAGCAAGGTCGACATCACTGAATGACGATTACTTGTTGACATTTTCTTAAGTGGTCATATGCATAGCCCTTTGTGCTCAATTACCTTTTACTTTGGACTTTTGGATATAATTTAATATGTTTATTTTTTGATAAATGGAGAAAAAAGATCTTCCAGTTTCCTCCTCTGCATCCCTTTATGCAGGTTATCACGAAGCCTGGGCTCTCCACACCTGCTTCCCACCGTGGCCGAAGGGCTCACAGCGGTCGTACATCTCCGAAGTGGACCTGGCACTAGAGGGCGATGGAGACATACACTTTTGCCAGTGTGCCTCCACGATTTGTTAGAAAGCAAAAGCAGAGGAATAAGACATTAATTAGCAAACTCTTCAAAGAAGAATGTGTTGCTGCTCTACCATCTCCATTACCTTCTGTTCTCATACCTTCTCTCTGGCTTCTACTTATTAAATTGCGGGCCTCTAACTCCTGTGATAGTTCTCCATATTCCTTCCTTCTCCTTTTTACCACCTTCTGCCTTTCAGAGTTGATGCTCTGCCCTTTTGCATGTGATCTGAAACCTGTGTCCAACTACTGATCAAAAAATTCTCCTCAGGATTCTTCTTTCTCTTTTCCTGTCCTTGCTTTCGCCTCTGGTCTTTCCCTGATCTTAGTAATTCTCTGTCTATCTTTCTGTCAAATCTGCCCCTTCCTAAACAATCGTCTCCCATTCCACATCCTGTCCCTGGCCTGCAGTCCAAAACTGCAAAAACCATGGGGATAGAAAAACAAAAGGTAAGAAGGTACTTCCTCATCAGTGCTAGTGGTTAGGGCACTGAAAAAAAGAAACCAGGATCCTGGTCTTTGTGCCTAAGAGTCTATCCATGGTACATTACATAAGTAATTTGTAAATAAGTACCACTAACTAGGCTTTCTTATAATCTGGTGGTGTTGTAATCACTCTTCAGTGTTACGTTTCATAGTTTCTTCAGCAGTAGAGGCTGTCTTTAATGGGTTCAGTGATGGTCTAAGGAACAGGTAAAACCAGCTTGACCTGTGGCTGAGGAAGTCTGAAACCTACACCTTTTGCTGCATAACTGGGTGCTCAGGTTTCTGCATGAAATGAGATGGTGTTCCAGGGGACCACGGATGAGACTGTCAGCTCCTGAACTGGCAGTGAGCTGAAGGTCCTGAACTCCAGAGAAGATGTCCCCACCTCGTGTGGGACCTCCTTTATCTTTTAGCTCGAGGCTGCTCTGTGTTCACACAGATATTAGTGTTCACTGTCATGTGTCAGAGGCAATCAGAGGAAACTGCCTTCTCTGCTGTGTGCAGGCAGTGGGAGTGGTTTGTGCCTGTGACTGGGGGTGGGAAGCTGCACCCCTGGCTCTGCCTGGCATGCTGTGCTGCTAGCAGGCTTCTCCCTTTGAGATTGCCAACTTTCCTCCTTTTGGAAGCACAACATCCCATCAGAAGTGTGAACTGTGCTGGTGATCTGATTGGGCTGTGTGGGATTAGTCATGGGCTAAACTGCTCTCAAGGAAAATTTCTTGAGGTGCATATAGGGAGAAAGAGAGGTCTCACTCAGAGCCACTGACCTCAATCCACACAAGTTTTATTGTCCTCCCATGACTTCTCAAACCTAGGACATCAAGGACTTGGAAATACTTCCTGAATTTGTTACTTAATCACCTTTTTCTCTTTAGAGCACTCAGGATTATTCCAAGGAACAGGCAGTATGTTCATAGATCTGTCATCCCACCCGCAAAGTTTTTTTTCCAATACTAAATAACTATACATCCCCCACAGATGATTCCAGGCCGTATATTGTATTTATGCTCATAACTTCACAAAGCCACTTAAAATAATATGTGAGGAAAAAAATAAAATAATGAGAGGAGTGGAGGAACAGTCCACTACAAACCGTGGTAATTTTTTAAGAAGAGCAGGCTGAAAATTGCCACAATGGACAACACTGGGTACTGCAAACAGATCATCCATCTTGTATGTGCTTTTCATGGCTGCATACCATACAGCATCACTCCACTCACTCGTCTTGTGTCCCCCTCTGTGAGCCTGATGGGTATGTTCTCAGTTGCTATGAAGACAAAACTCACCAGGCAAGTGGCACAATGTTCCTGAGCTCAAGGAAACTGTGATGTGGACAGTTCTTGAAAGCATCAATTTTAAGTTATTAAGGTGACAAATATTTTCTCCTCCTCCAGAAAAAGCAATCTCTCACCTCATCACTGTGAGATGTGATTCGAACTGTACTTCCCTGGAAATGACATGATGACAGGAGAGTATGTGATTGAGAATGAGAAAATATTATACGGATTCACATTCAAATTCATTATCAGTCAGTGAGACTGATGACTCAGAGTTAGAAAAAAATGAAACAACCAAATATCATGTCTCAGTCATAGCTCATAACAAACTTGAATTCCCATTTGCACAGCTCATATACATGGGAATTGCATTGCACGCTTAGAATCAATTTGCATATGCTGTTTCTACTCAGTCACACAACAAATAATGTATTAGGAGTGCATTTTAATGCACTATGTCATCTGACAGCTTGAAAAGCTGTCTTCCATTGATGCACATTTCAAAGAGTGTGTGCATGCATGTATGTATGTTCTCACTTGCTCATTCCCTCACTGTTCCCGTTAGAGTAAGGAAGTCTTCTACCTGAGGGACCAGATTAAAAAGAGGTCCATTTGGGAATCTAGGAGTTTGGTAAAAGTAGCAGATTCATAGGCATACTTTAAACTGAAGGTTTACATTCCTTCTTTGACACTGGAGAATTATCTGATATGCAAGCAGACTTCAGAATCTGGGCCAGAGTCCCTGCCAAGGCAGGCTCACGTGGTCACCATCTGGCCTCATCGTCCAAAGAGATCAAGCCCTTCATTAACTGCAGAACGATGATCTCAGAGTCAATCAGCCCGAGTGGACCTGCTTTGACAAAGTAGTGCTTTTGCTGTGATGATTCACTAGTTGTGCAGCTTGCTAAGTACCAAAGAATCCCAGAATGTGCTGCATCATTAGCTGATTTTTTGGATTGCTGATAGTAAAAACAAAAACTGATAAAAACATCTTCACTATGTTTTCAGTGATTGGAAAAGTAAAAAAAACAACTCCCCCATAACCCAATAACTCAGTATCAATTCAACAGATTGAGCTAAACAAAACTACACTTTGAATTTCAGCCTTTCTTTTGCTGTATTTGAAACCTGGGTGCCATGGATTGGGAGAAGATCAACACCTTTACTGTCCACGCTATTCATCTATTTACAATAGCCATTTTTTCCTTCTTTCCTGCAGAGTTCTTGGAACCAATACTGACTGGTGTGCCTGAAGATGGGCTGTGAGGGCTGCATAGGCCTTTTGAGCTGTGAGCAGCTGAGTAAGTGATGGAGGTCTCTCTTGTTGTCTTTCTATGCAAGTGCTCCTGATGCTGTTCCTTCAGTGATGGGCTCCCTAGGACTGTGCTGCTGTCTTATTCCCTTTGCTTTCCTCCCCTTTCTGGGGATGGCAGATAAATTTACATAGACACTCACACATCATGTCTTGCACTGTATTCTCTTCTCGTTGCTGTGTGTCAGGCTTTCCAGGTGGCTCAGAGATAAATTCAAGTAAACTGAAATTCAGATACGCAAACTAAACAATGCCAGGACCTATTTTCTAGCCTGAAGGCCAACAGGTCTGTACTAGTCACATTTGTGCTATTTAGATGTCTTCATGTATGAAACAATATTTGTTTTTTGCAGCTATCCATTGAACGATGCCTGGCCCAAGCTGACTCCTAAACTCTACCTGGCTGACCTGAGCCAAAAATCATGCCAGGGAACATGCTTGTAGGCAGTTAAATGCTCTCTGATGCTCCTTAAATTTGCTAGATAAAGACTGAGGATCAATTTTTGATTCATTCACTGCCACATTTCATTCGGTTTTCATCAATATCATCCTGTTATGCAGAGGAAAATGATGGCCAGAAGTGGTCTGCTGATTTTGCTCTCCACACATGCCTAAGTAGTCTGCAGGCTTCAGCTGGAGCTGTGTTTCAGCCTCCTTTTTCTTGGCCAGATTGGCAGTTAATTTGACCAGTTTGGAGCTTGAATATATGTTCCTCATCACTGGCTGTTAAATATCACTGGACTGGGTATGGACTCTACAATTTATTCCATCATGTATGAGTTACTAATGATCAAAAGTGATGTGCTAAAATAAGTGATAGTTTCCATTCATATTTTGTTATACTAGTGTTTACAAGACTCAAAGTTGAGATAATTCTCTTATTTGTTTTGTTTGAATGGTTTTGAAGAGTTTAACTGTCTTTAGATATTTGAAGAATGCTTGAAAAAAGGCAAAGAAGACCACATCAAGGAAGAAGAGAAAAACTTGGTTGTTCTGAAGACCACACTAGGCACTGGTATCTTTGAATAGCTAGCAGGCACTTTAAAACAGCACCTGACCATAGTTATTTAAAAAATAATATTTTATTGTACCTTCTACAATCTGCAGATTAAGAACAGACTTGAAAAACAAACATTCTGTGGTTTTACTGAGAACATGGATATCACAGTTTAAATCCTTAAATGTTTTTTGCATATTATTTAAATAATTTATATTAGCCTGGGTAATCCCAAGATATACAGGGAATACTAGCTATCCTAAACACACTAGAATTACAACCTCATTGTAAAATCTGTCTGCAGTTAAAGTCTCACCCTGAAAGACAACTGAGAGTCCTGAACTTATGTTACTTAAGGGCATCTCTTCTTAAAATTATATTTCATCATTAAGTGACTTGAGCAGACCACAATCTGCTCATTGTGTGTGTCAACCAGTTCCCTACTCTAATGTTATCTCATTGCTTATATTCTTTCTGCAGGAAGGGTGTTAGGTTATCTCTGCATTACATAGTGCCTGATTCTGGAACAATAAGGAATTAGCCCTAAACATTATTCCAGAGGTAAAGAACTGCAGAATTAAGTTACACTATCTGCTACTTGGTTGTACTAAATTCCATAACATACACTGGCAGAATAACCTTCAGAAGGAGGGCATGCAAGGATAACAGCTTAAAATACCAGATGACATACCCTGGCTGTAGGGACCATGTTCTCCTCATTTTCTCTGTGTACTGGTTGCTATTTATACAGAATTTTCACATCATAGTGGTACATACGGCCTCTGACTTTCAAGGAATATATAAATAAGTAAATTTCAAACATGGTTTCAGGATTTGCTTGAGTAAGTCAAGAATGATAAATATTAAATCTCACTGGAAAAATCCATTTTAATGCATTGAAGAAAAACTTACATGAGAAATAGCCTGTTGATTGCGTATATAATATTTTATTTCCCACAGACTGAAGCATATGGGATTTAACAGCTACACTAGGAACAACACATCCATACTGCACATATGGCACAATGATGTGAGCAACACAGAGCTAGGACACCATCAAGGAAGATGAAGAGTGGTTTCATTTAAAGACAAACACATAGAGATGTTAACAGCAGGGCTGAAATAGAAGATGTTTGGATAGGAACTTCTTAGCAAAGGCAGTGTCTTTGCTGGCCCTCACCACATTCAGTACAAAATGAGGAACAAGAGCACTGGTGGGCTCTGTGTTGATGCTGACCAGGACAGCTCCTACTCCTGAGTGACTGAAGAAAAAAGCACAAAAGAGGATGCAAAGCAAGACTGAATATTACTGCAATTACTGTTTTAACAAGATGCTGAATTCAGGCCTGCAATCCTGGCAACAGTGCTGCACGCAATATTTTCCCCCACAGTAACATCTGCAAGCAAGAGGGCTTGATGGCCTTTAATTGATGGGAGACCATCTTTGGGTGAATTAATGTTTCTGAATGGGAAATAGGGAAGAAAATTACTCTATCTTCAGAAAAGAGTCAGAAAACAGTAAGATAGAACTTTCTGCAGAAGCAGAAAAGTACTTCACAGAAAGGAAGCACCTAATCTTTAGACCTGCTGCTAATCTGTTGAACAAGACTAGGGAAGTCATATAGGGTGCAATTTCATCTACCTCTGCTTTCTTGTCCCCTGCAACAATGGGGCCACCAAACGAAGCCACACAAAGACAAGTTCAGAAGGAACAAAAAAAAGTGGTTCATTATGTAACAGGAATTTGAGAAAGTTCTGGATGTTTAAAATAAACATAGGTGTATGGGAGGACTGAACAAAATAATGGAAGAGAAATTACTTCAAAATGCATATAAATGCTCATGCTAGAGATGTTTATTGTAAGTAAAAAGTGAGATTGGTTTTGCACTTGCATGAGTAACATAAAGATATTGCCAGGTGTGTCTGGAAAGTAAGAGAGGGGAACAAAAGGGGCAAAGAAGACTGCTGTGCCCCCTGTGAGGGCCTGGGAAACCAAAGACCTATGTTTGGGGGAGTGCAGTTGTCCTCACTAACCCCTTCAGAGTTCATGGAACTGGTTGGTTGCAAAGAGGGCTAAAACATGGCCTCAAGAGTGGGCCAGTGCATATAGTCATTATCCACCTCTCCCACACACTTCTACTTAAATATGTATGGTTTTGACCAACACTTCTTTGGGAATTCTGCTAAATTTACCAGTAGGCCATATAAAGCAGAACTAGATTACATGTCTGCTGTAGAATTCACATAATGGGTAAGTCTTATGAATACTTCAGATGCCTGATATTTCATGGGACTCTGATTCTGCCTCCCTTTCTTAGGCTATAATTCTATAAACTTAATTTCATATCTACTGAATTTGATAAGTGAATACACTAAGACAGCTGGACACTCTATTTTTGAGATTATATATTTGATTACAAGAAGATAAATTTTGGGACCAAATGGTAGATTTTTAAAAAATACAGGTTCATCTGAACTGAAAATATTCACAAGTCTAAACTTTAAACTAAGTAAAGTCAGTGGTTGCTCTATCTCTCTCTTTTTTTTTTTAAACACAAAAAAGAGAAATACTAGAAATATCCAGCTCTTTTATTTTGACACTTCAAAAAACCCAACCAAACAAAAAAACCTAACTCAATCAAAACTCTTTTGACTCTTCCTTTATAAAATGAAATAAAGTACAACATATTCTACCAATTAATTATCATTTGCACCCACGCAGCTGATGGAATGTGATGTGCTGAATATCCTTAAATAGTGTTAACTTAAGTATCCAAGTGACAGGAAATGTACCTGCAATTTTTTTTTTTCCCCCCAGTCATGCATGTGCAGAGGAAAAAAATGTGATTTATTTAATCTGGCCCAGAAAATTTATTGGAAGATTGACAACTTTTAACGGAAAGCTCAAGATCTGCTCAAATTTCACCTCACATAACTGTGAATTGTCAGTATACAGGTAGTTAAGGTCAATGCTTAATGACCATACTGAGTCATCTCCAAATGTTTGTTTACCTGCCCTTGAAAGAAAGAGATTGTCTGTTGTTTTTGGCAAGTATCCTACCACTTTAACATAGGTTTTACTTTCCTCCTAGAAATTAACCCCACCCTCTAATGAGCTATTAATCAGAAGTTGGTGCACTAGTATAAGTCTGTCAGAGATGAGATGAAGATCTGTGGGGACACCTTTCATCTCATTTTACTCCTTTTATGAGGCCTCAGCTTCTTTTATAGCAGTTCACTGTTTAATAGCCATTGTCATTTTAGCCTGGAAGTTCAAAAGACCTATAAATTGCTTGACACAGCTTATCTGTCATGAAGCAGGAGTGCTACAATAAAATATGATAATAAATTAATAATCAATAATAGCTGGCAAGGTTCCTTCTTGCTGTCCCCTGTGAGACAGCCTTAGCAGTTGGGCCACGGAGGGTTTGTGTCTCATATCAGAGAACTGCAAGGCAGAGCTGGAGTTTTGTGTTTTTCTCCTGAACTGTTACTGCAAAATCATTTTTCATAGCTCAGACTGTTATTTGTTAGCCTTAACTTCTTTGTAGTTAGGTTCAAGTGAAAAGACCTAGAAAGGTGAGAACTTCTCTCTTTTTCGTAATGAACTGTTAACTTTGGAACTTAGTTACAACAGTTTAAACAGCAAAGCTATTATTACTTTAATTGACATGACTTTTAGCCAATCTGCAGACAATTAATATTTTTTTTAGATGTAATGGGATATTTTTCCTAAGGAGGAAATAAAAAGACATCTCAGGACATTATCTTTTAATATCCCCCAGATGCAAAATAAGTCAGAGATTTCTGATTACAGTCCTGCTTACAACTACCTTCCATTTTGTGCATTAATATAGACTTGAATGATGCTACTGAAGTTAAACAAGGGTTTTTACTGTGCATAAGAAAGAGCAACTTGAATCACTTTGTATCTACCCCTTCTTATCCCCAGAACTATCTCAAGGTCAGCCTGGGATGCTAGGAAAGGTTGGCAAACTGATATGCCAGAAACAGAATAGATGCCTAACACGCCTTCGGATATATGAGTTAGAATAAATCTCTCTTTAACACTGAATTATCTAGCTTCCTATTAACTGATGTGACAAATATCTGTCACATAAACTTCATTTCCTTTCTGTGTCATTTGTTTTACTTTCATCAGTGCTTAAACTTTACTAACTAAACAGCCTCAGAAGATTTTGTCTTCTACTTTATTTTCTCAAAGAGCTAGAGATATGCTGGATACTGTGTGCCTGCATGCCAGGGCTGCCACTGTCATCTCTCTGAATGACAAATACTGCTGTTTTCCAGGAGGCAGAGGGGCAGCACTTAAGGAGTGGGACAAAGAGTTATGAAGCATCAATTAACTGAGATCTTCAGCACTGTCTCTGCCTCTTTCAAGCTCCCACAGCTGCTTTATGCCATAGAAGTGGCATAAGACTGTTCCTTGTCTTTAGTCTTGTGTCTCAGAAAGTCTGAGTGATTCCCATGGCTGAATTCAAGCACATTATAGGAAGAAGTGGATCACAGATTGGCTCTGTGGAAAGATTTTGCTGCAAGGTCTGATATATCTTATTTACTGCCTTACAAACAGGGATTAACAATATTTTTAGTTAATGAAAATTTGTCTGAAGAAAAAAGTGGACACTGAACAATGTCACCTGGACATTTCCTTCACGGTACTCAGATTCCAGAAGAATCAGTGAAGGCCTCCTGTATAGGCAGATGCTGTATGGTTTGCATATTGAAAGTAGTACTTCCCAATCTATTGGTCTGACCAAGAGAACCACAGATGCTAGGAGAGGTGGCCTAAGCCAAATAATTTCAGTTGTTGCTGCTAATAAATGGGGATTGCAAACCTGTCAAAAGTGATGCTCATGACTACAAGTGGGATTAAAGCTGAGACAAGCTGGGAGGTGTGTTTATTGCCAAGAGAAGTTCATGGTGGGTGGTAGAACATACAGATGATTTTTAAAAAAGAACTGTTTCCATTTGTGCTTCCTATATTAAAACAAAAATTTCTTCACTCTTGTGAGAATCTTTTAAAAAGTCAAAAGCAGAGTACAGAATATGCTAGAAGTGAATTTGACTCTGAAAGTTTAAGAAATGATAACACCATGGCTCCAAAAAATGTAAATACTGCATTTTCCTCTGTCTTGAAATACTTCTTCAATTAAAATGTTAGTCTGCATGAAACAGTGCGTTCAAGTAATTTGCTCTGAGTTAAGAAAATCTTCAGCTTTATTATAATGATTAATTCAAATAAAAGCCTTATTATTGTGTTGAACTTGTTCTTCTATGCTGGGAATACTTAATAAGTCATTAATTAACATCACTGCCGTTAAGAACACATTGATGTTATCAGATCACTGTATGTTTGTTTCCGGTGGAAACATTGCATGCTTATAGACAGGTGAAAGGAACTGCAGATACCTTGTGGTGTTCCTCAGCTCCAGTAAATCAATGTGTGGACCCTTCTGCCTTATACTAATAGGTGCCCAGTGAAATACTGAATTCCAAACAAAATACTGCGGATCCTCCACATGCAGAGAGCTGGATGCTATAAACACCTCTAGAGAGAGCGAGAACATCTCTGCTAGTTCAGGCATCTAAGACAAGACTTGAGCTAATAAACTGAGCAGAGCGAGGGCCTGTTCTCCAGCTCTGAGGTCATGTAGCACAAAGTAGCCATGCCCATGTCATTAAAGTCTCTCACTCCTTTTCCTCTCTCTGCTGAATGAACACCTCGCTTACTAGAAGGGTCCCTGGTGCATGCCAGTGCTCAAACCATGCCTGCAAGACCACTAACTGGCTGAAAAAGTGCCAGAGTCATGCCAACAAACAAGAAGTGTGGATGGCTGCATTCCACCATTCATGCCCATGCCCTTGCACGGCTTCATTTACATCCACAGCTTGAATTAGGAAGACTATACCCCACCTGAGATTAATAAAATGCATCTCACCTCTCCAAAGTCAATGTGCAATAGATTATGAGTCACAGTCTGCTGTATTTGCTTGTAACTTCAGAAAGTCAGAACAGTGGCTGTGTATATTGCCGCTGCATTGGTAGCCGAGCAAAATAATCCCAAGTAGGTTACAGTTTTAGGAGGCTGCTGCTCCTACAGGGCAGGAAGAACACACTCATGTTTTTTTTGGCTCTCTGTTTTTCCCACAGGTGACTCTGAGACTTATCACATGTTGCTTCTCTGCTTGGTTTAAACTTTCCTATGAATTATGAGGCATTATGAAGCCTCTTTCTACTCTTTTTAATTTCACCTGATGCATTTTTTCTTCCAGGTGCTCTTCTCATAAAACCCCCCAATAACCCTCCTGATATTTTAAAAAAAGAAACAAATTAAATGTTCTGGCTTATTTATGATCATTCACTCTTTGTGCTGGTCCATTGCCATTCCTTGCTGGGTTGCGTGTGAATTAAACTGTGCACTCCTCAAGACCAGTATATTTAGACAGCTACTCACCCTGAGCAGAATTTACAGCTGCTATGCTAGAGTCTGGGTTGAAGCCACACAGAGAATTTGGCCCTTAACACTGTTTTAGAGTGAAAGATGATGTTTGGAGAGCAACTCTGAGACACCAGACTGCCTTCTATAGATCCAAAACCCCATTTTACAAACTACAGAAACTTCTATTATTTGAAATTACTTCAGCCAAGAGCTACATTATTGATGACATAACTTCAATACAGTGGCTTGAACATTCCCAGCTGGAATTCTTACTCCCGGCGTGAGGCTTGTGTGAAGATGCTAATCACCTCCTGACTGCCTATTTTCCCTCCCTACTTAGTAAAGTATGTCCCTGCAGGGCCTGAGCTAAAACCCACGTGAAGTTTATGGGACACTTTGTACCAATGCCTGTGAGTGTTGCATCACTTCAGAACTTTTTTTTTTTTTTTTATCCCAGACAATCTTAAAGTGTATTTCATAACTAATCATCAAGAACTTTTACCTACAGCTACAGCTGGGATGAGAGAAGTAGCCAAATAACCACAATGACATACTTTGTACCACTGACTACAAGTACTGCTTTGGCCATAGGTCATGACTCATTTGAGTCATGTGAAACCTGCCACAGCATGTAAAGTTTACCACAAAGGAGAGGACCTCAGGTTTTTAATTTTTGGCTAGCAAGCTGCGGCTGCTCCCACAACAAGTTCCACGGCATCCAGTGGAACTTTGGAAATCTCAGCATCCAAGTCAGCTCTTCCAGGAATAAAACAAATTGTTCCAGGGAGTCTAAGTATTTGACCATGAAACAAGTCCCACTCTCCACTTAACTGAGGCTAGACATTCAGATTGTTTGTACCTTTTGACTACGTTCCACGTAATAGGCCATAATAAGCAGCCAGCTTACTGCTTTGAAAAAATTTCCTTCTGAAGTCTGCCTGTGTTCTGTGGTGCTCTTTATGCAGTCCCTTTACAGTGAAGCAGTAACATGGGAGAATACAACCCTGCAAAATATAAGTCAAATGAGTTACATCCAGATTGCCTAATGCCTTTGAGAAGTCACTATGGAGAAAAACATGTATTTATGACTAGTGTGAGGAAATGAAGAGGAAAAGACATTTCTCATGTTGTTTTTACATCCTGTCTATTATATTGCATGACAATCTTTAATATAAGAACAAATATTAAAATTTTCCTTTAGTCACAGCAGCTTTCATTTATCCTGATGAACTTCCAGCAGCCAGCTGAAGTATTCAAGAAAATGTCTAATCACGCTACATCTGCTTATGCATCATGATATTATGTCTTGTATATATCATGGCATATCTATTTTAGGGTAAAATTGTATATTAGTACTGGACAACCATGAAAGAATGAATAGACAAATATTTCAAAATGTAATTCCCAGTACAAGAAAGACGTGTACCTGTTAGACTGAGTACAGAGGAGGAAAATGAAAATGATCACAGGGCTGGAGCACCTCTCCTGTGAGGACAGTCTGAGAGAGTTGGCGTTGTTCAGCCTGGAGAACGGGATACCTTATTGTGGTCTTTCAGTACTTAAAGAGAGCTTACAAGAAAGATAGAGGGAGAATTTATACTGAGGTCTTTAGTGACAAGACAAGAGGCAACAGTTTTAAATTGAAAGAAGGTAGATTTAGATTGGACATAAGGAAGACATTTTTTCAATGAGAGTGGTAAGACACTGGAACAGGTTGCCCGAGAAATTGTGGATGCCCCATCCCTGGAAGTGTTCAAGATCAGGTTTGGTGGGGCTTTGAGCAACCTGGTCTGGTGAAAGATGTCCCTGCTCATAGCTAGAGTAGTAGTCAATAGATAATGGACTAGTTAATCTTAAAGGTCTCTTCTAACCCAAATGATTCTGTGATTCTGTGACTATAAAATGGACATTGCTTGACTGAAATGACCATGCTGCTGATGATAAATACTGTATAAGTTTGTATCCCACCCTTCCCCTTTTCATGTTCTTTGTTTCATTCAGTGTATTTGAGATGTTTTCTGTTAGGTCTTGTTTGTATAGCAATTAGTGAAATGGGGCCAATTCTAAGTAAGACTGAAAAATGCTATCATATCCATTTTAAGGCCAGACAAGATTTTCACATAGTAACCCTTGACTCTCTCTGGAAATGTGAGACCAGTCTTCTCCTTAGTAGAACATCTGCAGTCACTGGTCAGCTATGAACTTTTCAGTTATACTGGATGGAATTAATCTCACCTGGTCTAGAGCCTTACAGTAATTATAAGTACATCATCTAAGCTAGTTATGTAAGCTACATCTATTCCAGTAAATAAAATGAGAGAAGTCCATTCTTCTGTCAGTATTAGGAAGAGTCCCTGGCTAGTTCCTAAAATATGTCCAGACTTTATTTTGGAGAGTGCTAGTTTACTCAGGTCAAAACTACACCAAGGACCATGCTAACAATTAAGCAGTATGGACAATTGCATGCCAATGTACATGTTGACTATGTACAGTAACTTTAATGACTTTATTAATTTACACATAAATATAGGCATTGTAGTGAGATGGGCACTTACAGGGGTTAATTCATTGCACCTGTTGATAACCTTCTACAGTAGGTGGGATTAAGCTGTTGTTGGAGGTACCTGTGTTGACTGGAGGGAGGCTCTGTGGATACATTAAAGAAGCTCAAATGTCCTGTTTAGCACAGAAATATAGATTTCTGTCCATTGTTACCTATGCATAGGTGGAGTATTTATTGCCGTCTGCTAAAGTTTGACAAATATGGCAATTCATCAGTGGAGCTCCACACCCTCCTGCTGCAGCATCTGCCAGACAAGCAACCAATCTCCAATGGCTCTAGATGCATATTTTGGACAAGGGACTAGTGCTTTTCATATGAACAACAGTTATGACATGAGATGAGGTCTGCACTTAGTAGCAGACATATAGTAAACATAAACACAACACACAGAGAGACAGAGAGTAGTGGAAAGGGAGTTATATCAAGAAAGTAAGAGGCATAAGTTAAATTCAAGCTTTCAATGTGATATTGTAATATGCTAACTGAAAAATTGCAGAGTTGGTTTGAAGTGATGGAGACTGGGACTGTGTGATTTCATAGAAGTGAACGTGCATGCAGAAGTTTACTTTTTTAGTGTAAAATGTGTTTTATTTCACTTCTAGTGAGCTGCATGTGGATATCTGCATTGTATAATTTACTCATGTGTTTTGCATTCCGCAGTGATATCAAGTAAATTCTTTGGTCAACTCCTATAAACAGTGCTTAAATCATAAATGAATCAGACATCTCAGATGGCCATTAAGCTTGTGCCTGTGGAAATATGAACGTTTTATATTTGCTGGCATGTGGAAAAGGTCATTATTTATACTTCCTAGCCAGCTAGATGTATGAAATTTTACTTGCTGGAATGATTCCTTGGCATTTCCTAACATCATGGAACATGCTAAGTATTTCTTTTTTTAACAGAAGACAAAAAGGGAATATGACTGTGCTGCAAATGGTAGTTGGAAACAATTTGAAATAGAGAACTAAATGTCCATGTTTATCCAGGAAAGGTAGATGGAAACTTGGAACCACAACGGTATTTTCAACTGAGGAGGTCTGCATGATCCATTAAGCACTACTGTATCATTTTCGCAAAAGTCTGGGGCCTCATCCTCTTCCTCTGGAAATTAATGGCAAGACTCCCATTAACTTCAATGGGAATAGAGTCAGGTCATAAGTCCAAAACTCCTCTCCTCCCCAGGTATTTAAAAAGATAGAAATGATTAAAGAACTGCTTCTAATCCCTCTGAAATGGATTTTAATGTAAGTAGGAGGTTGGAGAGCTGTTTTCTGTGAGTCTGTTTTCAGAGGGTAGATCTGTTGATACACTTTTAAAAACTGAGATGCATTTTGTCCATGGCTATCTGGGGAATAAAGTCTTCCTTGAGAATCATATTTTAAATGAGACCTTTTTGAATTCGATGCTTTTTGCTCGTGAGTAGGTGAATATAATGACAAACAGCCAGAAAAATGTTGTAAGACTTGAGAGCCACAACATCCGTTACTGAATCCTTCACTGGGTACCATTAGAAATGGTCTAGCTGAAGCAGATTTCCTATTCCAGAAGAAGGGGCTCTGTGGTAATAGATCTTAATTTATGACAGGATCTTGGGATCTCATCTGGATTTTAGCTGGGCTGAATTGCCATCTATATAAACCTTTTATTTTCCATTGAGGAGGTAGGGATCCTGGCAGGATTATAGTCTTTATTTAGCTATTGCTAAGATCTCCAAATTCAGTAAAATAAATAACTATTAGTTTCATCAGAGAAATTTTTTAAAAGTGAGGAATTATATTTACTGGAGAAAATATGATATGATTTCTTCATCCACCTCATACAGTAACCTTCAGACTTCTCTCTTTCCTAGCCTCCTGCTGCTTTTCTCTTTGAGCTTGAGGCTCAGGTGGCATGGAGCAAGCCAGGTATGAGTATGGTGGCCTGTATGCTGGGATATGAGCTATCCCAGGCCAAGTGCATGCCTAGCACAGGAAAGACAACAGTGCTGTGCTGCATCTGTGGTGTATATCAGGTCTTGTGGCCCTTTTGAAAGGGATTCCTTGTGTGCTTCTCTGACCTGCAGCATCTAGTGTGTGAGGTAGGTTGTTTTGGTGGAAAAAAGGCCACAGTGTTACACCACAGCCTGACAGGAGATAATGTACAAATGACATAGCTGAAGAAGAGGGAAATAAAACCCAGTGCTTTGAAAAATTCTATATTTTTTTAAGCATTGAGGGTGTCAGGCTGGATTTTATAGTTTAAAGTCAGAAAGAATGCCTAGGAAATTCTCACTCTGCTTCCTTAATAACACAGCCTGGAAGACCACACAGGAATTTCTTCATCTGTCTCATATCTTAAGGAGGAGATATCTATTCTTAATTAAACACAGAAAGTCTGGATTATTTTGATAGAGCAATTCTGTTCACTGAGTGCATACCTTACAATATGTCTGAAAAGGTGAAAACAAAGGCATGGGAATGTGGTTCTTATTCTTGTTTTTAAATTGGCATAATTTTTGCATTTCTACTTAGAAATATGACTATGCAATTTCTTAGATATTTCTATGACAAAATCTTGGTTTTAGTTGTAATACTCTTCTACAGTCAAGCTACTAAAAGCCCAGGTAAATAGGAACTTTGATGTTCCCATAATGAGGACACTAAAATTAATCAGTCTGTTCATAAACCAAATTTAAACTTACAAAGATTTGAGAGTATTATTAAAGTGCTTATGAGAATGTTATTATAAAAGTTAAATAGTGGAAAAATATGCATTTCATTTTGAAATGATGAGAGAATTAATTATATGTGAAAATACATTGCTCTTTGTATGTGTGCAGTCAAAGGATAACCCTAACTACTCCTCTGAGACATTTTTGTTATATTTCTGTGTCTGATATACCTATTATTTTTCAACATCTGATATGAACATTAAGTTATATAACTTTTACATGCTTTTACTGTATATAACCCAAGTTACATAAATTCCAGGCCTTCTGACTGTTTGCAATCTTTAAAATGTAATGAGCTGAAAGATTAGCTTTGAGCCCTGGGGCCGGATTGATGTTTTGCTTAACCATTCAGCTGAGAACAGCTTTTAGAGGGATAACTCGTGCTGCATCACATCAATAATAAAACTAAAGACCTAGATCCAAGCAGCTATGAATGGGAATTAAATCTCTCAGAATGTTATAAACTTAAATGAAACAAGTCTTAAACAGAAGGCAGCTGCAGGCACTGGATTTAAACTGCATTAAGATGACATAATATTCTTTTGGAAACAATAAGGCTTCCACTGACGTGTTCTATAAGACAATCCCTCAATGGAAACGAATAACTAAGTTAACATACTGTGATGAAATGTGACTCATACTGAAATACAAGTCTCAGTGGGGTTTCAGCATCTGAGAAACATTTTCATAAGTAAGACTGTCAAACTGAATGCTCAGTTTCAGGGATATTCTCTTATTAGCTACCATTCAGAGAAATACAGAGGAAAGAGTAAGACTTTCCACTCATAGTAGGGGAAATAGGACAGGGAGAACAGGAGAAGGCTTTTATTAAACATGTGTGTTTTTATTAAAGATACCGTTTATTGAAGATGTTTTTGTTGTATTTGCTTGTCCAAACCTGATAATACTGGTCCTCTACTCTTACCATTACAGACTCTTTTAAGCCCCTTGGCATGATAATCCCCTTCAGCACTGCTGCATGAGATGTCACTAAAAGGTGCTAACTTCTGTTGCTTATGCATCTCAGTTTTGCCCTTATCATGTATCACTTTATGTCAGTGTAGTGATATTGCTGCATGGGAAGGAGGAGCTGTCTTGAGCAAACAAAACTTTGAAGACGGAGATCTGTTTTGAGTGGAACCAAGTCTGGCTGGTTTCTTTCATAGCATTCCTGTGAAATACTTAAAGATGATAGAGAGAAGATTGTCTCATTTCTATAATTTGTTTTGGGCTTGGGAGCACATGACTATATAAAGGCTTTACGATGCAGAATTCTGCCAAGACAAAACCAGTTTCAGGTCTGCACTGAAGAGAAATATTAGGTGCCTGGGAAACTTCAGTGTTAAAAGCTAAGGGGAATAGGATTCACACCTTCCTAGTTAGGCAACAGAAGAGAGGATGAGGGGCCTTTTTTAATTTGATTTTTGTTTTTAAGGAAATCTAAGGGAAGAGAGTGCAAGAGTGCTGTATCATGCCCAACACTAGTGTTTATGACTATTTCATTTAGAAAGGATATAAATTCCTGATCTTCCAGGCCTTTGGTGATCACAGGGGATATTTTGTGGATATAATGGTAGCATTCACAAGCTAAATAACCTGAAACTCTTGTTCACCAGAGTGCACCATTGTCTGTTACAGGCAGGTTGATACTCTTGTTCCTCAGAGGGCAAAATCTTGTTGTTGTGAGGGTCTGCACTGTGAACTCCTGTCTTCTCTCCTTTTCTCCCTGAATCACCTGGTTTAGCTAGTTAATGACTTGCCTGTGGCAACTTTATTTGGGTACTTAATTTTTGCATGGAGAACCCATGTTTTTGGTTGACTATGACACAGCATGAACTCACGGAAAGGACTTTAGTTCAAAGTCAGCACACCCAGTCTGGCCACGTCTTTGCATGCTATTGAACCTTCTATGGCTTCTGCAAGGACTTGGCAAACACTGTCTAGCACCAATTAAACAAGATGACTGAGGCCTACCAGGGCATCTTGGTACAGCCAGATCTGCTGTAAGCGAGTGGCCTCATTCCCAGGATCAACAATTAGTACAGGGAGACATAATTACTTACAGATGGTTGAGGGCTTCTGTAAATACATCAGCAACAAAAGGAAGCCTAAGAAAATATGGGCACACTACTCAGCAGGATAAAGGGTGTGGAAAAGGCCATGGTACTCAATGCTTATTGCTTTATGACCTCATGCCTTCCATGTCCCTGAACTCAGCAGTGGAGTGTGGGTTTATGAAGTACTGTCCACAGTAGAGAAAGATTGAATAAGAAGTATGAAAACAAATTGGACCTACACCTGTCCATGAAGCAAGAAGGGATATATCCAAGAGTGCTGAGTGAGCTGGCTTGATGTCATTGCAAGGTTGCTCTCTGTCATCATGAGAAGACTGTGATGATTAGAGGAGGCTGCTCATGGCTGTCACATCTAAACAAGGATAATCTTGGGAACTTTAGGCTGGTCAATCTAATGTCTGTCAGTGGTTTCACAGATGATAACCTAAGAGCAGTCAGTATGTCATAAGATGGAGCACCTTTTGAGAGTGACCTTGACAGGATGTAAACCAAAATGTTTCCTGTTTTACAGGACAGAAACAAGAAAAAAGAATGAAATCAACACAATGCCACAGTATCCTTCAATTCTTTCTTGTTTCTGTTCCTATGTGGATGCTGTCCATAAACTCCATAGAGGTTATAAATTAAGAGTCTGTCTGTACTGTGGGAATAGACAGACTTTAAGCTATTTTCAAATATACTAATGTTTGCATATGATTATTCAGGAAAGTAGTCACCAAACTTATGCCCTAATACCTACATCAACTTTTATTCTGAATTACTACCGCCCTTGGTGGCCAAATCCACATGTCATTTAGTAACATGCATCATTTCACTGAAATGACAAATTTTGCTTTAGATTCCTGGGGCAAAATATGCCCCCTAATACTATCTATGCATTACATTCAAGGCATAAAAGAAGGTATTTCTACATGCATATCAAGAGTGTACCAGGGAGTGTAGCCAACATCTTTAGGTAAGGAGTACTCTTTGTGGTCTGGTTTGTTAGCGCAAATGGAGTTATCAATGCTAAAAAGTGAAGAAAGACAGCAACAAGAGTTTCACTTTATATTCACAGAGTATACTGCTGCAGAGGGCTAAAACTTGCTTTCTGCTGTTCTGTGGGGTTTTTGTTGTTTGTTTGTTTTTCTAATTCTTACTGGAAATAGTGTGAAAACTGCAGCTGGCATATTCTCTTGAACAAACACCATAAGAATATTTTCAGTAGGAGAACAATGAGATGTCAAATATAGCTGTACTTTATATTCAGGTCTGTATAAAACTGAACCAAATTTACTTTCCCTCAATACCTTTGGAAGTGAACATAAGGGAAAATTCTTATGCTATCTTGAATGCAAATCAGATTTGAATGTATGCTATAAATGAAGGGCAGAAAAGTAGTGCTTTCTTTGCAGATCTATTACCTTTTGATGTAGAGAACATCATACATGAGGCCCAGGAATTCTCCTTCTGAACTATGGAAGGTGCTATAATGATTTCCTAACAAGGTTATTAATACAATCATATCACCATCCATTTCAATTTACTATAGACAGCATCTAGAATGCCACTATTAACAACAATTATGATCATTTGGTTAATAACGTTTGCTGCCATTTATCAAATATTTCAGTCTATGAAAGAATCAGTCAAAAAAAAAAAAAAACAAACCCATAAAATCCTGATTTGGTAATACTTCAAAACACACAAAGCAGACTTGATTATACTAAGGATGCTGCAACTGCAACAACATTTCTTGTAATTCTTTCACAGATTTTTCTTCCGTCTCTTGATCTTAACATCAACAAACTTTGCGAAGATGAAATGAAGCATTTGGTGTGCTGAAAAAACTCTGCAGCTGTTGAAAAAAAAGCACAAAATCACTGTTGATCTTTGCATGCATTCCCAGTTCCTCATAACTATATTTGGTTGGTTAGTGCTTTGAAAGTAGTGATCTGTCAAAGGTTTTTACTTTGACTGGAATTAAAGCTGCAACAGATAACTGCTTGTTATAAAACTGAGGTATACCAAATTGCACCTTTCAACTATATTTCAGCATATGGCTGTTTGCAGTATGGTTGAAAGCAATTTAAGCTGTCATTACTCTTCCACTCTAGGTCACTGGCTCAAATATGACCTAATCAGTAAAGACTGTGAATCATTTCCATCTGATGAATGTTTAGTAGCCTGTGTAAAATGTGCTGGTAGACACACTGAAGTTTATTGGGAAAAGGTGCCCACATCAAAAAATCCAATAGTACAAGTCAGCAGATCTGCTTCTACTTCAGAAGAATTAAAGAAATGAATAGGGCTGCAGGCAATTGTGTGTTTATCAGGTAAAAACTCACCAGATTAAGACTATGTAAAATGGAAGCACAATTTCTTGAGACTAGGTGATAGATATGGACTTAACGAGATACCAAATTTTATTATTATTTCCATCACTGAGCTACTGTATGATGAAGAACAGGTAATTTCAATGCTATTTTCCATCTATCCCTAAATATTTGAATGATCTAGAGAACAAGTTCTTTAAGACAGACAGTTTTCTACATGCTCTTGGGCTCAGACACTGAGTAAGATTTAAATGTAAAACATCTATGTAACACTAATGATGGGAGATAATCTAATACTGACATTTTACTTGGCGAGAAAAATAACTATATACTTCAACTCCTTGCTCAGAATCTTGTAATTTTCACACCTTCCTTACTGATAAACTTTAATTATAAATAAGACAATATTAGATTTTCTACCAGCATACACTGTTAAAATCTTGTCATTTATCACGTACCACAGTTGAATTTGGAACAGTACTTGCATTCTGAATATACTCTAGTACCTGGGAGGTACACTGAGGACTATTTTAGCTATAGTGGGGAGATATTCACCCCTCAGGTTTGTTTTCTTAACTTCCTTGGTGGAGAAATTGGCCTTCTCCTGTGTTTTACATGAATGTGCTTTTTTTGTTCTTGATGTGTCTTTGTTATCCCAGAATACCTTAACTCAGATTCTAAACTAAGCAATATTATGGTCAGATCTTGAATAACTCCATCACTCCCAGTGCAATCACACTGAAGTGTGATCTTCATCTCTTTCTCACCACAAAAAACATAGAAATAAGAACAGTTTTCAATTTCTCATTCTGAAATATATTAATTTAAAAGCACTTTCTCTGTAAGAAAGACTTGAATCACCAAATACCTTGACCCCACATGGGAGATGCAGTAATTGAACGTTATATTGAACCAATCTTAAGCTTCTACAGAGTGTAGACAAAATTGAATTTTGTAATTTTGGTGAATAATACATTGGTAGTGGGTTGGCCTTGGCTCACAGCCAGGCACCCACACAGTCATTTGCTCATTCCCCACCCAGTGATATGAGAGGGAGAAAACAGTAACAGTGAGAGAGAAAGAAGACTCCTGTGTTGAAATAAAGGCAGGGAGGTCACTTACCAGTTACTAATGCAGGCAAAGCAGACTCACCTTTGGGGAATTTAACTTGATTTATTGCCAATAAATACAGATACTTGAGCACTGGTTAGGATATTGGATAGAAAAACAAAAAGAAACAAACATTTACACACTTAAGGAAACATACTTCTTCCCCCATTCCCAGACTGCGCTTTACTCCTTCACTCCTGTCTCCTCTCCTCCTTGCTTGTTATCACCACAGTTAATACTCAGTCCCTTTGTTCTGGCAATGAGTGGCATGGGGAGGGTTATGGTCAGTTTCTCTCTGCTGCTCCTTCTTTCTCATTCTTTTGCTCTGCTCTGGCATGGGTCCTTCATGAGCTGCAGTCCTTTTGGGATTATCTGTTCTGCCATGGAGCATCTGTTGTTTCTCTGGCCTTGGTGTTCTCTCTGCTGTTTCTCTCTCTTAAAAAAAAAAAATAAATAAATAAATAAATTTATTTATTTATTTATTTTATGGTCCCCTCCTCCTCTCTCTCTGGCTCCAGTGTTTTCTGCCCTTTCATAAACACATTTTCACAGAGACACCAAAAACTTTGTTGATGGTCTTGGTTTTGGCCTGTGAAAGGACTGTTGTTTCTGGCACAGGATAGCTCCAACCTCATCCCACAGAGGCCACCCCTGCTGTGGGGGTCATGCTCCATCCTCCAGTCCCCGCAAGCCTTGCTATGTACGTGCAGTTCAGCATCTTCTTGTGGTATTGGCAGTGGCAAAATTTAGTTTTATAGCAATTAAGTGTGGTGTGTGAAGGAAAGAGGTGAACAAGGTCTTTGGAAATTTAGTGGACTTTTGAAGAAAGATATTAGAGGTCTGTGATTTGAACTGCTTCTTCCTCAGAGACTTTACCTTGCTGTTGTAAACCAGACTGTGCTGACCCAAAACCTGAAAAGGAACAGGAACTCCAGGTGAAAAAAATAATAGTTTATTGGGTGAGAAAGGGGTATGGGACCTCTGAGTGTTACACCATCTTCCTGACTTCTTCATGACGGTTGCTGAGGTCGTGCTCTCCTCCACTGCCCCTGGGACAGCATATACTTGCTTACCTCTTATGATTGCCTCCTCTGTCTCCAACCCACGTGCAGCATGGGACCAGAATTCCTCTGCTGCTCTCACGAACTTGCAGTTTGGTTTATTTAAAGGCAGGCTGAGTGGAGCCAGACAATGGTGTTCTGGCCATTTCAAACCATTTGATTTCAAAGGAAGCATCTAATTTGTTAAAACCCAGAGACACTTCACTATTACATCTTTTAGTCCAAGCAATTTCAGGTTTTAGCTTATGACAGTTAAATTGTTCTTTGATATTAAGTCAAGCAGAAACTTATCTGTGTTGTATTGCTTATCTGTTCTCTCTCCAAATATATTTTAGAAAGTAATAAGTAGAAGGCATAGCACTAAGCATCTGTGCTCTGGACAAAAGATAAAGATTTCAGAAATAAATTGCTATTTATCCTTCAATGTTGTTTGCTATGATCTTGTAAAAGTCTTATGAACCACTGGACTCCATTCTAATTTAATTATATTCCATCATCCATCTCTGCTTTTATGAAGTCTGTTCAAACTGTTTCCAGATTAGGTTCATTCTTTAATCCTGTTGGGACTTTCCCTCCATCTGTTTTCTTCCTCTTTTATTTCTGTTTCATTCTGGGCATTTTACCGTTCATGATCATTCAGCTTTTGGTTTTTGGCTTCATTTTCTGGGACTTTTATCTAGAACTATTAAAATCAGGACTAAAGTTCTTCCTGACTTCAGTAGGGCAGAATGTGTACTTCTTTTTTCTGTTTCCTGTTAGTCTCATTCTATTTGTTTCAAGAAAGGAGACATATTTCCCATGTTCCTAGCTCCACTGACTCATTGTATGTTGACTGGGTCATTTCACTGGGAACAGGAAAAGCTGAGCAGTACCCTAGAGCTGCAATTCACCAAAACAATAGAGCGCATGCTGAACTCACATTGTATTATTACCTTTTTTGAAATCACATTATTAAAAAGAGATTCCTCTGTGACTCACTAACCACAGTCCTTTTGGTGTCACTGAACCTTATCTCTATTCAGCAAAGCTAGGCCTGGCTCCATTCTAAACAAGCACTTAAGGTTGGCTGGAGACTGCTTTAGTGAGATGAGATGAGATGAATGTAAAGCTGATGTATATACTGTGAGACAAGAAGAATATTTTGATAGATACTTCATTTGAAATATTTGAAAACCTGATTTATGTCTTGTGTAGTAGTTCTTCCTTCTACCAAGTGAAATAGCAAAATTTATTGCATAGTGGCAGATAAAGATTAAAATTTAACCAATTAGAACCATCAGGACAACAAAGCTTTAAAGGAAATGTGGCAGAAAATGTGAGAGAGTGAAAAGCAAATGTTCATCTGCCTTGCATGCAGAATGGATGCCACAGGGAGAAAGGCTGTAGGCAATGCTATTCTGCCCTGTGGCAGTCAGTTACTATGACACATTGAACAAACAGGAAATCTTCTGTCAAAATATTTTTAATGGCAAATTAAGCTTTTTTGCAGACTGAATATCTCTACAGAATAACATTGGTTTTATTGACTAAAGCAAAGTATAGCAGTAATTAATCAGCTGTTTTTTAGCCACGTGGTGTATTTCAGGTACCTTGCGCATCTCTGTGTGTCAAGGCTTTGTGCGTGCCACACTGAACAGCACTTCCCATGGGTCATCACAGCCTCCCTCTTACCGCTTTGCTACAGAACAGTATGGGAGATGAAGTCTAGCTAAGAAACCCAGTTTAGAGGGAAGAATGACGCACTTGCCTGAGTGCCATTTGTAATCACTGACTAAGATTTCTGCCCCAGACTTATTTGAATGATTTCTGTAATGGCCATTCAGGTTACATTTGATATATTAAACTGTGACAGGATCCAAGCACAAGCACTGAAATTTAATAATGTCTTAAATTATTAGCACGATACTTTCAGCATGGAACAACTAATAGTCTCCCAAACAATTCCTAGTCATAATCTAGGAGGTAGCATGGGCCAAGCCCAGTTCCCAACAGGCTGTTTGGATATGAAACACTGGTTTGGATTTTGAGGATACAGGCATGAACAGACTGTGCTGGTTGTCATCCGGGTCAGAGAATTCACCCAAATACCATTTAATTTTGTTGGTATAGATGTAGCCTTAGTCTGTTATGCCTCAGTCTTGACAATCCAACAGTATGTATTTTTGCAATAATCTGTATTGAGTTCACATCCTTATGTAAAGGAGAGAGGAAGGAATGGCTGAGGGAGATTGAGGAGGATTTATTTCTTTTAATAACAGCTCTGGGCCCTTGAATGTCAGCAGTATGTCCTTTTTTTTCCTGCTATCTACTTCATAACAGGATGCCTTTCAGGGATGGTACAGAAGCTCAGACAGGCTAAAAATATGCTCCTGAAGGGCTTCTGGGATGTAAAACTGATGAAGTCTGTACTCTGGGGGCCAGCTAAAATTCTTCTCATACTACAATTTGGTCTGTAACTAAATGCTGAATAAAAGTGCTCTTGAATTATGTGGGATCTTTTGAAATTTCTGCATATTGACTCTCTGCAAATTTGGGGCTGAAGAAGCAGAGCTTCAAGCTAAACTGTTTCCTGTAGAGTATCAAAATTGGCATGCTACCCTTGACTAAGAGACTTTGCCCCTGACCTCATTTAGATTCCCAACAAATCTTGTCCAACCTTACAGGAGTATAAGGGTGGGGAAAATAATAGCAGTAGATAGGAAGTCAGGAAAGGAAGCCATTTCCTGACTCTTTAGAGCAAAGTCTCTGGAAGTCACTCAAAGCCCCTCTAGTTCCCCCAAAACCTTGTTCTTCTAGAAATCAGACATGTAAGCAGTATCCCCAAAAATACATAGCTACCTCCCACGTCAGAGGAAGAGTTCCTCTGGCAACTGGATTCACTTGAGATTTAAAAAGTTGGTCAGATTTCTGTGTATGGTCAGGGTAGGCAGTAGTCTAGATAGTTGTCTGGAAGATTGTCAAGAGCAGCAAAAAGCCTCTGACCTTGCATTCTGCTCTACCTATATCCAAACCCTGGGAAACCAGGTTTGATGATGCTGCTGTTGCTGAAGGCATATGACAATGCGGCTGGAGGCCTGGCTCTACAAGAAACAGCAGTCTGTTTGTTCTCCTGTCTTTATCCAAACCATCTCCTTAATAGCAGCAGGGAGCAGACTACCTTGCTCTCAAGGTCATTTCACTTGCTTTGTGTACCACTCTTGCCCCTTCCTACTCTGTTACTCTATCCTATGGTGTAATCAGTCCAGTTCTAGCCAGGTCTTTTCCTTCTTCCTTAGGTTGACATAACTGATTTCTTTTTACAATGTTGAAAATCCTTGGTATGGGTGTGCTGAAACAGTCCTCTCCTCTAAGTCTTAGCAACATTTCCCTGACTCTGTGAGGAGCTAGTACTTTTCCTTGCTAAGGATGGGGCTCTGTTTTTCACCGTCCTTAACTCATGTCATTTGTGATCCTAAAAGAATGAACAATTGCTAGTTTGATTCAGATGTGCTTTAATCTGTTCATCTAAACAAAGACCATCTCAGTTAAAAAGTGGAAGCATAACTTCAAAGGTGCAATGATCCCCCTCCCTATACAATAATAACGGTGTAGTAGCACAGCTGGGATGAACATTAGGGAAATCCACACATTCAGGAATGAAGCAGCTGAGCTGCTTTACTAAAGCACTATAATTAAAAGAATATAGCTTCTCTGGGTAGACAGACCCTTAGATTAGACTGTGTTGTGTTTAATCTCTGATATTCAGTCTGTTTTTCCTTTATGAGGCTTTTTTTTTAACTTTTACCTGCTCTCTTTTTCTCACACTATGGGCACAAAAATAGTTTACAAGTTCCATGTCTAAAAATTAGACCCTTTGATTGTTTTGTGCTATACAGAAAGGCAGACAAAGAAGAACAGAAAAGGATCCTGACTGAGTCTGGAGCATGACTCTTAAGAGGAAAGAACGATATAAGAAAAGCTTTTTTTCAGGGAGGGAAGGGAAGAAAAGCAAGAGGGAAAAGCTATTGATCCATTTGTGACTGACTAAAACCAGACTTCCAAATCATATAAATTTGGGGAGCCATTAGCTGGTTAAAAAAACAGAGTAGCATTTGGAATGATATAAAAACCTTTTGTGCCAAGGATTTAGAGCTGGATTGTGCAACAGACAGTTGTAAAACAAGTGACCAGGAACGAAGGACTGAGGAAATGGAGAGTAATATCTGTTTATAGTCACTATACAAAAAAAGTTCCAAACATAGCAGGGATTCTCAAATACTCCTATCCAGTAAAATCTACTGGCACTAGTATGGTTTTGAAAACAGTATGTGAAATGTTAACATTGCCTGTCAGGGTTACTTCCCTGAGACAATTTCTACTGTTTGTCCTCATGTCCCTGAGTATCAACTACATATATCAGGAAGACAAGGTCTGGAGAATATGTTTTAGGCTGCAGACAAATGTCCTGTTCCAGGTCCCTTCATGCTAGCAGACATAGCTTTGGGTCCTTGGTCTTGATTTTCTTTTGGAGGCTTTTGCATGCAAACAGCAACACCTGTCCATTGCAGATGCCCTAATCTGTTTCAGTTAAAATAAGGTTAGCCTGACCAGGATTTTGATAATTTGTCTTATCTTTGCTGCAGCAGGCACAGCAGTTTCCCCTTCAACAGCTCTGCTGTAAGAATGGATAACCTTTGAGATAAGGGCATGATAGCAGTTGGTGGCAGGCTGAGGATGGTAACTTATTCCACCGACACAGGGCTGCTTCTGCATAATGCCCATCTGCTTGTATCTCTATTTGTTTTCTACAGTTACCATTTACAGCCAGAACTTATGGTGTGAGTTCTGTTCAGTATTCCAGGAAAAAATATGCAAGTATGTGGCAAATACAAGCCATGACAATGAATGATGGTGTGAAACAGGCTGGAATTCATCAAAATAATTTAATTTGTAAATTTTTTAAAATTATTTTTCTGCAATGGAATGTTTCGTTTTCCTGTTAGTACTTAAATCATATATTCTTTAATAATTTAAGGGGAGACTTGTTTCAGTGTTGATATAAGTCCAGGAGATATGTTGTCATACACAGGAGGAGGTTTTTAATGCTGTTTTAAGGAGCTGAGCTACCAGTTTCTTTGCTACACTATTATTTTCCTCTTTGTGGCAAGGGAGATATGTCTAAAATCCTCAGTTGCCTTTAAAAATCGTGTTGGCTGAAATATTTTAAATTTGGGTCCTCTATCTAAACAGACCTACTAAGCAAAGTTGTTTCACAGAATCACAGAATGGTTGGGGTTGGAAGGGACCTCTGGAGATCATCTAGTCCAACCCCCCTACCAAAACAGGTTCACCTAGAGCAAGTTGCACAGGATTGCATCCAGGCGGGTTTTGAATATCTCCAGAGAAGGAGATTCCACAACCTCTCTGGGCAGCCTGTTCCAGCACTCTGGCACCCTCACTGTAAAGAAGTTTTCCTCAAGGGCACATTGTTGGCTCATGGTCAACTGCTCATCCACCAGTACTCCCAGGTCCTTCTCTGCAGAGCTCCTTTCCAGTAGGTCAAGCCCCAATCTGTACTGGTGCCTGGGGTTGTTCCTCCCCATGTGCAGAACCCTACACTTCACCCTATTGAACTTCATCAGGTTCCTCTGTGCCCAACTCTCCAGCCTATCCAGATCTCACTGAATGGCAGCACAACCTCCTGGTGTATCAGCCGTTCCTCCCAGTTTAGTGTCATCAGAAAACTTGCTGAGGGTACACTCAGTCACTGATGAATATATTGAATAGGTCTGGACCAAGTACTGACCCTTGGGGAACACCACTAACCGCAGGCCTCTAACTAGACTCTGCACTGCCGATTAAAACCCCCTGAGCTCTGCCATCGAGCCAGTTCTACACCCACCTCAATGTCCCCTCATCTAACCCACACTTCCTAAGCTTTCCTATGAGGATGCTATGGGAGACAGTGTCAAAAGCCTTGCTGAAGTCAAGATAGACAACACCCACTGCTCTCCCCTCATCCACCCAGCCACTTTTGTCATCATAGAAGGATATCAAATTGGTCAGACATGATTTCCACTTAGTGAATCCATGTTGACTATTCCCGGTAACCTTATTTCCTCTACATGTTCAGAGATAGCCTCCAGAATGAACTGTTCCATCACCTTCCCATGGATGGAGGTGAGGCTGACTGGCCTGTAGTTTCCTAGGTCTTCCTTACCCTTTTTGAAGACTGGAGTGACATTGGCTTTCCTTCAGACCTCAGGCACTTCTCCTGTCCTCCATGACCTTTCAAAGATGATGGATCAAAATTATTTCCACAGAACAGGACTTCTGTTCAAAAATTCAAAAGAAAATAGTTCTGTTGCATTCAGAATGAATCTTATCAGAAAACCTCCTGAAGATAACCGAAGAAAAAGCATAGATCTAAAACGTTAGGAAATACAGTTATATAAAAATTCAGGAAAGTACTCAAAACATTTCCCTGTAATTTCAGTATCCAATGTGCCCTGTCCTTTCTGTGTTTTTTGTAGTGTCAGCAAAATTTTACAGTGACATATCACTACATTGTAAATTTGCTTTGTTTCCCCCGTTTTCATCTGCCTTTTGAATTTCCATGCTTATAGTCTGTTTATTTATGGAAACACAGGCTTGGGTGTACCACAGAAGGTTTAAGTTTGGCTCTGAATTTAGGAATGATCATGTATGTATTTATAGCCAAAATGTCTGTATCCAAAAAGAAAAAAAAAATTCCCATCTCCTGAAAATCAGCTTTAGTTTGATTTGGAGTTTTTGACTTGCCTGTGGGAAGACTGTAGATTTTCCAGTATTATTAATCAAAATCTGTAAGTGTCCTCTGTTCAATACCTTTTATTTATCCTGAACTGTAGTCTTGTAGAAAAGTGTACAGAGATAAGGCAAACCAGAGTTTTTTAGACAGATAAATATTAAGAAAATAGAATGAAATTGCAGTTAATTTTAATTTACAACTTTAAAATAATCTGTAATTTAACTGCTCATTTTGGTTTCATTTGCAGGGCCTCAGTATGTAGCACAGTGTTTCTAAGAGAAAGCCAGCATCTTTTCTGATGTGTAAGGCTGAACATTCAGAAAGGAAAACACAGATAAAAAATCAGGCCCTGAAAGCAGCTTAGTTCCTGTAGGAGCTTGGCATGCCCTGTTTTCACTAAGGTCTTGTTAGTATTTTTCCAAAAAATGCTTTCATGAGCCAGTCCTACTTTTTCCACAGTGGTCTTCAAAAATTGCTGCTTTCTAACAAATTCAATAGACTTTTTGAACTAACTTTTTTTTTTTTGTTTTAAATCTTAAGTCGAGACTGAAAAACCCACACTGTTCTCTACATGAGTGTATCCTTACCGGTCACAGTAATTCTCTGTTTTAGTTGTGTAGGGGAGAGTGAAAATGGCTTGGTCAAGGGCTGTTTGTCACTGATCAGTTTCTAGTCTCCCAGAAGAAATATATTTCATTGTACTCAAAATGTTGTGCTCCAGATGTGGACCTCTCAAATTCCTGAACTCCAGCCATGGGACATTAATGCAAATCTAAAGGGACTCAGTAATACCTGATCTATTAGTGCATGAGGTGCAGGTGGAGTGGGGGAAGGTAGAACTGTGAGACAGGGCTCTACAGAGTTAGTCACCTATTGGCAATCTTGTGAACTTGATAGATCTCTCGCTGAAGTGTAGCAGGACACCATAATTAGAACTGAACTAATTGAGACCCGAACTGAAGTAAAGGAATGTATTGTTCCAGAGGTAAGAGATAACCGTCAGTTTTAAGTATGTTAGGCTGCTGGTTTACAATGGAAAAATATAAGGAAACAAAGCTTAATGGTAATATTTTTCTTCTGTAGATGGCAGAAGTTGAGAAACTGAAGCTTGGTATTCTGTAATTTATGCAATTTTTTACCTTACAGGCACTTTACACAGATGTTTATGGTTCGGGAATAAGAGACGTTAGCAACCAAAGATCTATCTCCAAAGAATGTGTCTGAACCAGTCACTTAGTTGCCAAAATCCACTTTTTAGTGGTACAGGAAAAAAGTCTAGGAAGTATGAAACCACTATCAATGATCGTGAATGGTGTAGCTAATTTTTACATTGATTTTCCATTCCCTTTCTGCATTAAAAAAATAAAAAGAAAAAAATAGGAGTAAGTTGCATAAAATGCTCGTCCTTTTTAGTTGCACAGGGCATTAAGAGTCTAAAGATTTTCTCCTGTGTAGGTCTTTTGATCTTATTACTGAATATTGCCTTGTATTGGATATTTCTAAACTTGGATTAGGCAGACAGCCTCAGGTACCACCTCCCGGAATCGTTTGCTGACCTAGGTAAGAAACTCTTTCTAGTTTCAAACTTATGAGAACAAATCTTATAAAATGTCTTGGCTGAACAATTTTCCAGCACAGGAAACATCAAAGAAGTTCAGGACTGGAGAGTGGGAAGTAAATAAATGCACAAACATCTAAGAGTTGCTTATAGAGCCTTTGAGATTTCTTGTGTAGGTCTAAGCTCAAATTCTTAATCTGGAGTGGCCAAAGTTAATTGTCTATATTGGAATTCATATTAAAGTTTGCAAAACACTAAACACCAAAGTTGTTTGCATTGAAAGAGTGCTGTCCTCAGCAAGCTGATGAAAAGCACATTTGCGCTCAGGTTTCCATTATCATCCATGTTATCCGCAACCTTTCCACAAATGTCTCTGAGGTCTTCATCAGTTCTTATGTTTTTGAGCTACCACCTAGAGAAAGAAATATATTTATGCAGGTGCTGATTTGCCTGTAGTTCCCTGAATTTAGAAAGTGAAATATTCATAAACATGTCATGTTAACCAGACTGGTAGCAAGGTGACAAGAAAATGGGGAAATTGGAAGAAGGAACTAGAAATCTGTTTCCCACATCTTCTCCAGCTTCTCTCTGAGCGAAGAAGAAGTGTCCCCAGGAGAGACCAAGGAACAAAGCACTTGCAATGAATGGCCTTTCTCTGTGCTAAGCAGTAAAGCGAAGTGGCCAGCTTTTAAGTGACTGATAAGCTTTAGCTCATTCAACAGGGAGGAACATTGAACCTGTGCATCATAGGAACTCCACTGCCCCATTTTGGGTGCCAAGGACAGCATCATCAACTATACATCACTATGAATGCAAGCAGGAAGAAATCTTTTTGAAGAATTGTCCTGGATGTTGCAAGGGCGAACTTGGTGTTAAAGTATCTGAAAAACCAAATCCTTTGGTAAAATAAGTGGCAACTTAACTCATACAAGTCTCAAAGTGTATAAGGAGCTCCTTGGGTTGACTAATGCAAGAAGATTCATTTTGTGAATGTCTCTTGCAACAGCTTTTCTTCAAAAGTGGTCTTTCTCAAATTTATGTAGGATCACAAGGACTATTCGTTCATGTACCCAGTTGCAAATATAGGGTTCTTGAGATGGCCCTTACAAAAACATCCAAAGGGGTAAAGTTTCACAACTCCACTCTTCCTATGCAGTAATTCACCCTTTGAGTCATCCCACTAAAACCAAGAGAACAACTTTCAAATTAAGCAGGAGTGAAATTCTGACCCCAAATTACTTGCCAAGATCACACAGTGAGCCTGTGGTAACCAGCCCAGGTTTCTCAGAGGATAACAGGGTAAACTGGCTGAGCAGCAAAGGTCTTGCAAGATGACAAGACGCAGAGAAAGACTACAAGGGGATGTATTGTTGCAGCCTATCAAACTTGTAAATCTGCTAACACATACCATTTTTAGAAAAGCTGGCTGTGTCAATTAAACTAGCCCTTGGGCAGGTCTATATTTCAAGGCCAGCACTTGTGTACTCAGTAACATGAGCTGATGCTGACTTTGGTAGCACTGCAGGGATAACATTTGGGTAAGAATGTATGATTCATGAATGGTTCCTCTAATCTAACATGCACATACATGCTTCTCTCCAACATATCCAGAACTAGCTTCTCTTTCTTTTTAAAATAAACATCTTTATTTTGATCAGTAAGGAAATTTCCATTCCCTTACTGTGTTTCTCTTTCATCTCACTGAAAAGGCAAATGGTGAGCAGAAAAAACAAGAATTTTCCCAGCTCAGGACATTTTCAGGGGAGAGGAAGAATGGGTGCTAGTTTTCCAACTTTATTTGTATCATGAATAGAGTTGGAAGTTAAGCTATCTCCCATTTTTTATATGGGGCTAGTATTTGCAGTTTGTGAAAATACCTTGAATTTCTCCCTCTTCTACTGCTTTATCTACTTCTAGGTATAAAACACAATCAAGTTAGAATGGGAAATGGCTTTGCAGGCTCTCTGTGAGGTGACAAATAACACTGAAAGGCTCAAGGTTCTGAAGAATGCATCCCCATAGTCTGAACATCCCTGTGGATACTTTGTGACCTGAACTATATGTTCACATAAAATATGAAAGACTTCTGAGCTGTCCAGACTGTGAATTGGGATGGGTGAAAGTGGCTGGGCACAACAGGAAAAAACAAATGTTACAATTCACTGCTCATAAAAGCCTAATTCAGAATGGCAGTCTCACTTAGGATTATGTAAAAAAAAAAAAGCAATTCAGTTTTGTGAAGGAATTAATGCCAGGAGTGATAATATTTCCAATTAAAGTAAACCTAGGTTTTATAAGGGTCTAATAGGCTCACCCAGGGTCACCAGCCATGAAGCTGGGGGCTTTTTGCTACAGCTGGAACCATAAACGCTTGTAGCCTGGAAGCTCAGGCTCTTGGGGAACAATGAGCTTGAATGTCAGACTCTTGTTCCCTTGTTAATTAGGAACCTGGAAGCTGTAGGAGCATACAGAGTTTCCCAGAAGGCAGGCTATGGAGCACTTGGGACCCAAAAATGTGAAAGCCAAGACATCCACTATTTCACCTGTCTCCCAGGCCCTCATGTACATTGCTGGAGGAGTAGATAAGGTGGCCAGAAGCTGTAGGTTTGAAAACTGCCTGGTAGGCTAGCTTCTGAGGGAATCTGGGTTCCATAATGTACTGAAAAGTCTCTATAGAACATTTTGGTTTCAGTGAAACAATATTCCCTGGCATAAAAATATTATGTGGGAAAATTTCTGACCAGTTCTAATCATACTGCTTTTTTTTTTTTCCAAATGTTTTTGAGCTGATGTAATTTATATGTCTCTCATTTTTCAAGGCTAGCTCTAAAAGTCACAATCTAATTATAACAGTTTTGTAAATTAAGAATAATTCCAAAGAAGTCAATATAATTGCACTAGTGGGAACTTGTTACGGTAAGACTCAAACTCTGTGATTTCAAAATTGCTGCAAGCCTCAGGGTGAATTTCACTGAGACTGCATGCCATTATGGCATGCCATTATGTAAAAGACAAAAAGAGCTATCAGGATATGGGAGTGCCATTGAATGGTCCAATCCCCACTGAAAACTACAGGCTGCAACATCTTTCCGAGTAATATATAGTGACATACTCAAGTACTGATGAAAATCTGTTGTTTGAATCAAGGAGAATATATTACTAAGAAACTTTGAAAGGCTTATTTCTGACACTTTATCAAAGCTGAATAGCATCAGGAATAGGAAACTTAAAGGACATGGTGATAATTAGAAATTAAGAAATGACTTATTACTGAACACTGAAAATATGTTATCTACAGTTTGTAGTAATTAACCAAATTACTGGGTTTGATAGTAATAAATACAAATAATTATAATTATTTATAGATGGACAGAAGTCTAATCATTAAATATACCATGGATATTGGACGCTGAAGAGTAATTTAACTGGATCTATCCTGCTTTATACTTGCTCTTCATTATATTTATTAGTCACTAAAGCAGTGTTTAAAATTATTTATGAAAGCATTTTACTCCTATAATTAGGATTAATATTAAAAGTCACAATAATTGCTCAAGCAAAGTTAGATTAAGAGTGCTGTGCAGGACTCAACAGCAACTTTAGCTATTTCTCTGCCAGTGTAAAACATCACAATTAAAACTTTGGATTTCTTTTTTTTTTTTTTTTTGTAATTTGTTTTTTTGGCTGCCAGATGGAGGTGAGGACAGGTAATACAGGCTGGAGGATCCAAATGTAAATCTGTTTGGGATTCTCACCTAAGCCCTCTCAATATATTGTCTTTGCTTTGCCACAAAGCACTATATGAAAGTTGGAAATAAATATTTTGTTTGCTTGCAAGAAATGTGGAAGAAATGAAGGATACAATTGAAAAGCTGCGAGAAGCTGATGCTGCTTTCCCCTGTTCCTGCATATTTAGTGCTTGGGCAACTGGGATGGAAGCCATCCAATGGCCAGTTTGTAGGTAACACTGAAGTGTACACGTGGAGGGAAAAGCTGGGCTGAATTTTGCTGGTAGGTGCTCATTTGCTCAGTAGGAATAAAGACCTGCTGAAGCAGGCTGGAGGGAGCTGTTCCTCAAAGTACCACCAGGCTGCTGGCTGTATAAATAATTTTAGTAGTATGCTCACTAATAAATTGTCTGTCTGATTTGGTGTAGAGAACTGAACTCAAGTGATCATAGAATCATAGAATGATTAGGGTTGGAAGGGACTTTAAAGATCCTCTAGTTCCAACCCATCTGCCATCAGCAGGGACACCTTCCACTAGACCAGGTTGGTCAAAGCCTCATCTGACCTGGCCTTGAACACTTCTAGGGAGGGGGCATCCACAGCTTCTCTGGGCAACCTGTGCCATTGTTTTACCAACCCTCATATTAAAAAATTTCTTCCTCATATCTAATCTAAACCTACCTTCTTCCAGTTTAAAGCCATTACCCCTTGTTCTGTCACTTCCTGCCCTTGTAAAAAGTCCCTCCCCAGCCTTCCTGTAGGCCCCCTTCAGGAAGGCCTGATCAGACAACAGCATCTTCTGCTTGAATGTGGCATACTCCAGCTCTGAGAAAGACAAAAATATCTCTAGCTTAATGACAAGGACATTTCTCAGGCAGGTGGATAATCTGGGAAGCTATTCCAAGGGAAGTTTAGCAATGATATAATGTAAAGCAACCTCAACCAAAGATATTGACCATCCTCACTTTGCTTGCTCTCTGGAGTCAGGGACATGTAGGTGATTTGTGAATACAAGAGCAAAGGAAATCGTGTTCCCATAAACCTCTGTTAATCATTGGCTAAATGGTAGTGGGGACTCTGACGTGGCTGTTGTCAGTTAAGTGACTACAGCCTCGTTAAAAAACTGAAGTTATGACTGTTAATGCTTATTCAACACAAATCTAAAATAATTACAGAAAATCTGATCTATATTTGTGGTGAAGGTACCATTTCTCAAAGATAAGTACAGTGTCCAGATGCAGCTGAAACATTTTAGCAACTGTGTGCTTATATACATAAGAATAATTAACATCACAAAATAAAACAATTTTTAAAGACACAGCTTTATGAGGAAATGATTTCCTGTTATTTCAAAGAATCTTTATCTATATTTTTTATTTGTGTTTTATTTTTATGTGAATTGCATATACCAATCTTTGAGCATTTGTGGATTTTTTTGCCCCTTCTACGTTGATTAATTTTGGTACCCGTTTGTAAAATGTTGCTGAAGTTAATAGCAGTCCACCTGCATGGTATTGTTTGCAAAATCGTAATCTTTAGTTCAGATTGCATTGTACTTGACTTGATCATAGCAGCTTTGGGTTTCTTTGTGGTTTGGTTTTTTTTAATGGACACTTTTTATGGAGTGTATGTTTTTTAATATGGCTGAAATGTTCTTTATCTAGTTTCTTTAGTGTTTTTCCCATGTGAAATATATTTATTTTTAAAATAAAATTTTAACTACCACAATGAATTTGAGTTAGAATAAGTAGGTGAAGTAAGATGATAAAACATTATCACAAGAGAAATTGAACCACATTCTTTCCTTTTAACAGTTAATTCCTCTTTTCATTGCACTCTTACATGTTAAAGTAGTTTAAACAGTAAAGGCTGTGTGATGGCTAAGTCCTCAGAAAGAAAACAGGCAAAATTATTAGCTTTGATCCTTGGGCAGGTTGTTGCTGCTACCTTGACTTGCAGAGGCACAGAAGCCCCTCTGTGTGCATCATTCACACTGGAACTGGTTGAATGTGTTAGCCATGCTGTGATCACCTACTTGTGCAGGCACAACTTTTCATGTAGACATATCCTGCCACTGCCTATATCTCCCGATGATAAATTTTTGACTTTATCTTGTGCAGTATGTGGATGATTTCTAGCATTCATGGCTTTAGACAAGCAACTTCTTTGACTGAGGTGAGTCAGCAGCCAATGACTTAATCTCTCTCCATCAGGAAGGCATCTAACACAAGGTCTGGTGCCTTCTTTGTGAAGTTATAAGAGGCGGCAGCTGGTGGTCTGGGTCTCAGCATCTGAACCTTGCCATAATGTAGCCAGGGAATGTTACTGATCATGTCCAGCTGTGAAAGCTGGATCATTGCAGCATGGCTCTGCTGCGCTGTTCCCTTGATTGCAGAGGGAAAGAGCCAGTGGTGTGAGGTTTCTGCACTGTTTGTCCTTCACCAGCACACAGCTCCTCTGCTTTGGTAGAGTGTTAAATAGCCACATCTTTGCACAGCTGCTTTTAAGTTCTAATCTTGAGCAGTTACCTATTTGCTCAGGGAAAAGCTTCCCAGGAAGAGGGAAAAATATTGAATCTAATAACATTTTGCACTTCAGTTACTATTGGGTTGGCTCCAAATATTTTTCCCCTCTTTCCCACTTAACTTGGTGTCATTCATGAATGTTTACACTGAGACTTATGTTGTTGATGTGGTTTACATTCAACCATTAATACTTCAAAAGAACTTGAATTTATTTTCACTTCCCATTTGCATTATGGAAATATCAACGTACCCCATGGGGGATTTTTTCCTCCTCACCATGTGTACATTTTTTTTTTCTTTTTGGAAAAACCACCACACAACAGAGGATGTGGAAATGGTTCTGTAAAAAGAAACCAACAAAATAAGCAGTTCCTTCTACTTTATTACTGTAATTATAGACTGTGCATGCAAGCCTTTCTACATTTACAGTGGATTTTTCAACATAGATCTTGAATTGCATTTTAAATTTAAAATAGAAGTTAGTATAAAATGTAAAGCTAGGTTTTTGCAAGTCTGATGCTATTTTTCAATCAGTATTCTCAGCAGTAATGCATCTGAAAAGGCTGATCTCAACTTCTGGCTTAAAAAAAATCCAAGAGAAATGCCTTGAATAAGAGTCTTTTCTGTATTCCACATGTTATGTTGGGTATTAATGACTAAAATTGCCCTGGGCTGGAGTTTCTGAGTACATCTGATATCCACAGATAACGTCAGATTCAGGGTGGTTATATCAGGTCTATACACTAAGGAAAAATATATTTTATTTGCAGGACACCTTTCTGCAAAGGTGATACAAACTATATCTTGCATTCTAATAACACATAATTTAAAAGTATTGCAGTGCCAGATACTTAGATAAAGAGAATATTTCTTTAAGACTGGGTTTAAAAAGAGGTAAGAAAAAGCAGGAAATCTCAGATCAGAGGCCAGGGCATTCCAGAGAGCAGCAAAAATAAAGGCAGCACCTGTCGTGTGGAAACCCCTCCAGCACAGCCTCCTCCCTGGCTGTGGGGTTGAACTCCAGAGAAGATATGTGGGCCCTAATCCATGAAGCTCAGAGATGTAGCACAAGATGTTGACAAGCTGGTCAACCATTTTGATTGCAATAGCTCTTCTGAAGCTTTTCCTGGCTTCCTTAGACTTAATTTTATTTGCTTAGTAGATATATTGCTCACCAAAATAAAGCAAATATTGATTCCAATCACTGAAATATTCATCAAAACTTTCTATTGTAGACTGTTGCCTCCCCACACAATTCTTTCTAATTATTCCAACCTAATATTGACATTTCTCAGTTATACCTAAATGAATGGCTTTGAAAATTTACATTTCTTCTATGTCTATAAGGCACTATAATTTTTTTTAATCTTTTTTTTTTTTTTTTTTTGGTCTGGTACCATAAGCTTGAAATGTATTCTTTCTGTCATAAAATTAAAAAAAAATCCCAATAGAGTAACATATATCATGAAGAAACTATGCATATTACACAAGGCTTCAAATGTAGAAACAGATACTTACAAAACTTGTGTCTCAAAATGTAACAGAAGCGTTTCAAAACAGTAGCAGCTGCATGCACCCAATTTGTGTTTCCTCAACATCATCCAGGGGCCGATTTTTACAGAACTGGCTTCAGTGTTAGCAAAAAAAACATGTGCACTGGCTCCTAGTTAGGACACATTGCTGCTGTTAGATACTGAAAAGCTACATAATTGATTCCTACTCAATAGATGAGACCTTCACACAACCTTCAGGTGCTATAGTGATGATTTTTTACATGTCCAGTTCATTCAAGCAAAATCTGTTACAGAGCTGGAAATCACCAGATGGTGCTGTTAAAGATAGCCAAGCAAGTTCTGCTCAAAGGAATACGTAGTCAGTCAAGCCTTGGAAGAAATAATACCTGAGGACTGGTGAGAGTTTTTAAACAGTTTTGCTTGTGCATCAGTTAACCTCACTCCTGATTTCTGTTTGATCTAATCTATATTCCAGGTACTCAACAGCAGCAGTGACATTCTGTCTCTGTGCTATGAAAATAACTGCAGAACATGTTTGCAGAAGTGTTTAGAAGGTGGGGATGTTGAGTGGCCCGTGCATCTGCCAGGACAGCTCAGTGAGGGTGTTGGTTAGTTGGTCCCAATATGGAAGGACCACTTCAGGAAGAGAGCTGACTTACTCTTTGCTCTTTCATGTTTGATCTCACAACTAGCACTCCAAACAAAAGGTTCAGTTAGTTCCAGTAAGAGCAGTGCTATTTTTTTTTGTGATATGAAACTGCTTAATTCCACAAGAACATTTTAGATATACCACTGTACTGCCTCTAATGGTAAAGACTTTTAGACCATATGACTTGGTCATATTTAAACCATTGTCCCACAATAGAAATGCTTCACAGTTCATCACTGGCTCTTTGAACTATCCTTCTCTTTAAAAACTTTGAAAAATTTGTAAAAGCCATTTCACAGTTTATTCCTGTTGGGAAATGCTTATATCAACCTCTGAACTTCCGTATTTCTGGACTGTGAAAAATCGGTGTGCTGTTTCTTCTCATAAACAAGTTGTTCCCATGTTCTGTGGGAATGTTTATAGCAAAGACCACTCCATGTGCAGGTGGTGATCTGTAGCAGTAAAGTACTTCCCACTGAACCGAAACTGACCCTTCACATGTTAGCTACATGCAGCTTCAAACTGGGAGTTTTGTGTCTCCAGTGGAATGACATTTCTAGTGGCCCAAACAGTGAATCCTCAGCATCTGAAACAAGGCTAGATCTTCATTGGTCTACTCCAACACTGGCAATCTTAAATACTCAGCAGCTATATTTACAGACTTACTTTTGTTCTGACTTGAGTTCTTTTCAGCAGATATGTCTTGAGGTCCCAGGGTCTTACAGCAAAAATACTATATATTTTATGTAATGTTGTTATTTAAGAAATTCAAAGTTTAATAAAAATAACAGCAAACTGTTATTGTATCTTATGAAATAAAGTCTAATTTCAGTCTTCAGTTTAACAGTGTGTAAACAGAAGACATGCCATGTTAAGGATTATGAAGACATATGATAAAACCAAATAACCCGGAGAGTGCTGATTTTCAAGCCTTTTCTCTACTCAGTACCTATTTACTGGAGTCAGACTCCATGTAGAATTCTGATTGCTGCAGGAAACCAATTTATTTTTAGCAGAAAATAATCTATTAAGATTTTTGTTTATCCTGTTCCTTATAAGCAGTGGTGAATAGACTTTATATCTTTGTTAATGATTTTTCCAAAGTGTTTTGCAAATGATTGGTCACAAAGGGAGATGTGGAACACACAGAACCAAGAATAAGTTGTATTCCCAGAAGTGAGATGTTGAAAATATTAAGGATTGCGCTCCATGTGTCAGAGAAAAATGAGGCAAGTCCCAGTTCAACATACCAAAAAGTCTAGATGGATTTTCAAGATCTGATGCTTTACCTGGAAAGAAAATTGATATAGTGCTATAAAATTGAATTTGATAGTCTGCGTCAAAGGGAAGGAAATTGAGCATCAGTTGTCACTGGTGTGAAGGATAGCTGACTGGACATGCTTACTCCAGAATGCAAGTACTGTGCTTTAAATGGACTTTATCCATAGTGAATAAAACTCATTTGCAAAAAAAGGCAGCATTTACCCTTGAATAAGAGCAGGCATATAGGAAATTAACTATAAATTGTTAAAGAGAGATCTTATGCAAACTGTTCCTGTAGGTAGCATCTAATAGTCAACTTTCTTTGGAAAATTGACAAAATTTTTTTCTGGATATTTAATTCTTCCTCAGAGAGAGACAGATAGATAGAGGTATGTAGAGTGTCCATTTAAAGATACTTAATGCTATACTAATTCATGGCTTGATGAATGCTAATGGAAGCAGTGATTAATCCATGATAAATGTTTTTTTTTTTACCTTTTATTTGTACAATCATAGTTTAAAATTGTTATTTATCCCAATTATGGTAACTACTAGACTTTGCTGTGAGGATATGAGTAGTTATGCTATCTGTTGTATCAGATTTAGTTAAAAATGTGAGTAACTGCACCAAAGATTCATAATTACAGCATAACAGCACATATATATAGTATGTGAGTTAAACAAATAAGTGGGGAGAAGATAAGGGAGCAATGAAACAAACATGATTAGCATAAGAAGTTGCATGCTTTGCATCCCAGCTGCCTAGCCTTTATGCAGCACATAGTAAGCCTCACAGCAGAGGTGAGCAGGCAATTAGAAGAGGGTGATTTAGTGGATCACTGCTACTTAAAGGAACGAAAGGCAGAAGAACACCTAGACACAGTGGAGATACAGATACAGAATAGACAGTTGATAGAGTAAAAAGGAACAGAGATGGATTGATACAAACCAATGTACTACTTGTTAAACTGTTGGTCTTTGATGAAAAAAGATGCTTATGGAAAGCAGATAGATTTTTAAGGACAAGTTACCAGAAGAAGAGATTCACTTCACCTCTCCTTTGTTATTTAAAAGTTAGGTTAACTTGAGCTCGACAACCATCTCCAGGATGCAATTTATCTTCTCCAAAATAGTGATCTGAGATGGATGGAGTTAATCGCCATTTGCAGGCATCTGTTTCTTTCTATTGACTACTGAAGCAGCCAAAATTGTCAGTATACACTAGATGTACAGCTTCTAGATACGATGAGTAGGTAAGATAAATCCTACTTTAGATGAAGTCCCAGTATTAGTCCATTGATCATTGCATTCATAAATCTTGCATTAGGACATATCTTTATCTGTCCTATTTGATACTTGGATTTGGTATGTAAAAATGAGGAATTTAAATCCTGTAATTCTGAGATCATTGAATTTGTGTGTGATACAAAGATGAAGCTAAGAATTGTCACACATGGTCATGGATCTGAGAGGCAGCCTAGGGTTTATGTGTCTATCCTTCGCTGCTAGAGGTATGAGGGTCACAAACTTATTAATAAAGTTGTTCCTTTTTTTTTTTTGGAGTTACTGTTCCTCACTCTTGTGAATTTATTTTTTCCAAACCTTTGTTTGCGTAGATAAAAAACAGTAGGAGATTCATCTTGATTTCACAATATGACCTTTTACTTCTAAGATAAACTCATTTTATTTGAAAGAAACTGAGTGATTCTTATGGAAACCCAATTATAGTTCAGGGTCAGAGCCACAGCACAAGAAAATACAAGTGCTACTCTGAATATTTTCTGCTTAGGTGAAAGGAATAACTTATTCTAAACAATGTACTGTTTGGGATTGAGGTTCACAGTGGAAATAACTATTGTGGGATCAATAGAACTAATGGCTATCATCAGGGGACTGCTTTAGTCTAGGCTAGGACAAGACAGTTTGAATCATGAGCCTGCTAGGCTGTGTCTATAATAAAATAATGACTTAGGGATCACCATCTGGGGTGGAGGAGAGGTGGCATGGAAAGACTTTCCTCATTTAAACCCTTTCCAACTGAAATCAGAATCATCCATACTGAGGATAGTCCCTGCCTCATGCTGAACTCTGACCCCAGTGTGAGTGTTGTGTGTGAGAATGCAAGTTGGCCTTGTGTAAAGACTACATATGGGAGCGTGCCAGGTGTGTAGCACCATGGATCAGGTGCGAGTGCTCAATCCGAGTCTAGGCCAGGTTCAGTTTATTAATATAAATACAGCCAAACTCTCCAGGTCCATAATGAGAGGCAGCTAAGTTATTGAATGATGAAGGGTTATGAGTCACTTCTCAGTCTGTTGGGCTCAGGTGGAAGGAAGGAAAACAGGGACTTTAAGAACTTGAATAGAATAGAATGGTTCAGTTTGAAAGGACCTGCAATGATCATATTGTCCAACTGCCAACTTGCCACATAGGAAGTTTGCATAAAATTGCATCTTCATGAAGTGAAAATAACCTTCTCAAAGGTTGTTTTTGCACAGTGTCTTCCCTTTCTTCTCAGGCTGTGAGGAAATCTTTAGTCTTGGTCACCTGAAGGCTATTAATTTGTTTGCAGGTTTGGCTGTGAACTTGGCAATCGAATTGTTCAGAGATCTCCCAAGAGACATCAGTCCACTTAATTTTTGCTCTTGTCTGTGCCAGAAATGGTATGAGTAAAACTAGTTACATTCAGGGTGTACCTTGAATTCATACTAAAGATTTACTCTCCACTAGAAAGCAGAACTGTAAGATCTGCAATATCAAGTATCACTTGAGAGGCAGGTAGTGCTGCTATCAGAGGATACAGTGGTATCGGAAGGCAGGATAGTGATTAATTGTCATTGTACACTTTAAACGTAGTGATATAATTTTATAACATTTGTGGGGACTCAACACACAGGATACTGTAAGAATATGGCCCCCTGGAACTGTGCAGAGAGAAGAGAGAACATACATCTCCTGCATGTTGACAGAGATATTTCATCTGGCTGCTTAACATTCAAAAAGCTAAGGACGTTTTTCAGAGTAGAGTCTTAAGACTAAAGATGTCCTGAAGTAAAAATAAGTATGCAATGGTGAATTAGTCACTACATTGACCATTACTAAAACCACTGCAAGACATTTAACAAACTGGAGGGCAAATTCACATTTACACCAAGAGACTTGGAACAGCTCTGACAACACAGTGTCAAGTTCACTTTTGAGTGCCTGAAAAGGGATAGCTGTAATCAGTTCCAGAAACCTGATTGTGGCTGTCAATTCTCGGCTTACAAACTCACATAGAAATAGCAATGTCAATGAATGTTTTCATCAAGCCCCAAACTAAGGTTCCATTTTATCTAACAGATCTGTTATAGCTTCTGCAATCTGGAGGTAAGGTTCATAACACACATAGGAATATCTTTCTGCTCTCATGCTTCTTTGATAGCATGGTGAGGAAAGATACTTTTCATGGGGCTGTATGAACATGTAACAAGCAATGTTCAATAGAAAGTATGAGCCTATTCATGTGTAGTAATAGAGGAGGGGCAGCCACAGCATTGCACAGGTGTTCTGCCATGTCCGTGCTTTCTACAAACATTAAATATACCTTTTGAAAAGCACATCCACCCAGTTGCATATTCTTGATCTGCATACAGAGGATGTCCAGATCAGGAACTTTTTGTTTTCAAACATTTTTGCACAAGTATAATTTTTGCACAGATTGTGGATAAATGTATGCAAAGTCAGGCATGGACACGAAGTATGATGTTTCTTTAAATTACTAAAATATATTCTTTTACTTCTTCTGTATCAATCTGGCTATTTAGATTATTGACTTACAGGGGCAGGGACTTTATATTACTACATAACTCTCTAATATCAAGGAGAAAGAATCTTAAGTCTCAGGTAAGCTCTTTGAAGAGCACCAGAATACATATTTTAAAAGCTAAGAAGCCACCCCTAGTTTATCAGTCCAGAGAATGCTGTATTGCGATTGTAGCCAGAGTCACAGCCATAGAGAAGGACCTGTAGTACTGGATGCTGTATAGTATAATGTAAAGATGTGGGTGCTACCTTAAAAAAGTCAAAGCTCATAAGGAATATCTCTGACAGTTTATTCGTGAGCTTCCCTGATGTAAAGAAATTGCATCTTTGATACAAAGGCTGATCGTTGACTGATCCATGGTGAGAGTAGAAAGTGCCAGTCTCATGTAAGTGGGAGAGTATGCAATAATCCAACTTAATTTTCTGCCTTGCATAACAGAAAGCTCGGCCCTAACTAGGTCAAGCACAGTCAGCCCTGCATATCAGTTCACAATCTTGGCTTAAAGGGACAACATCTTATGACATTCAGGAGGATTATTTGAAGGGCAAAATTTAAAGGTACATTAAATCAATAATAAGTCACTGGAAGAGAATTGAAGTTCAGAGCCCTAAAAATAAATATTAAAAGTCCAGAAGGATGAAAACAAGGCTAGCTAAATGAAGATAAGCTCACTTCCACTTTTCTTTTTCCTACCTGTGAACTATTTTTGACCTGGAGGATTTGTAACTTAAGACTAAAATCTCCTTTAGGCAACGATTTACACCTTGCATACCAATAACTTGTTTACAGTTTGCAGTGTTGACATGCAATATGTTCTGTCCTTATCCCTGGCATCAGATGATGTGCTGAAATGTGACATGCAGGATCTGAAAGTTAGCTGGAAGCTATGATTTCCATCAAGCAGGGGAGTTACCAGATGGAAGTTCTGCAGGTTAACCACAGGCGTAACTGAACTAAAACTCTGAACAGCAGTGATGGTCCATTTTGGTTCTGTTCTTTTTAGAAAACAGGCATGACAATGGTAAGACTGCTGCTTGTGCTCATGTCACTGCATTTTAATACCACTTCTATAGGAATTTACATGGTACTAACAATGGGTTAGTTATTTTTTCAATTATGTGACACAGATGGGAACCCTGCCTGAAGGATCTCAGTATCCTTCACAGTTTTTCAGTGCAGGGGGAAGATATAAGTGCCCTGTGTTACCAGTCTTTTGAGACCAGGGTAGTGTTGCTTCCTATTGCAGACAAAACTTCAAGATCATCTCCATGAGCTCTCATGGTCAAGACTTTAGTGGATTTAATGGATGTGGGCTATACTTCATTACTCTTGAGTATTAACAGAGAAACTACACACAGTTTCAAGGTTTCCTCAAATTACTGTACAGTATGATAACTCTCTGTATATGCATTTGCTGGTATGACCATGTGTGCACTGACCAACAGCCTCAGTACCATAATGTCAGAGATGTAAGTTTAAATTAAAACAGAAAAAAATATCCTGCCTGAGGCTGTAATCATTGATGTACAAGGATGGAATGTGACCAGTGCCCTGAATGTAAATGGCACTTTAACAGATTAAACACACAGAAGACTGAGGATCTGTTTTGTAAGCACATAGTCAAAGGTAGTGGCAACAGCCACTAACTCCAAAAGAATGGAGAAAGAAAACCCCTGTGGCATTCTGGCTAGTGCTGTGAATTTGATGCTGATGGACATTCAGGGTATATGCTCAAAACAGGCCCCTTCAATGCATCTGAGAGAGCTCTAGGCTACTTCAAAGCAGGGCATTCTCATTCTTTAGCAACTACTTTTATATCTTCTTGCCCTCAGGAGTAGCTTTGGCTTCAGAAGGTATGAAAAGAAAATTAGAAATGACCCTAAGGTAGTGATATCATTAGGATAAATTAGAAGAGAGTCCCCAGTGTCATTTAGGTGGCTTTCTCAGACTTGGATGCTTGGCTGAACCATTACAGTCACATCTACATTTCAGGAGGGCAATGGATTCAAAAAGTCTGTGGTTTGAATTTTTTTATTTAAAAAAAACCAAACACTTTTTTTCTGGATTCCTGAAGTCTATGAAGTCATTTGGTACTACTGGTAAGGTTATGTATTCAAGAGAATTTCATCAGTGATTAGTTTTTGGTGAGTCATTTGGCATAATTCCCAGGTACCTGAATTGCCATGGATTGTGGAGGTGGCTTCACTCCTAACCATGGTAAAAGATGGAGATGATAAGAATGAAAGCTCTTCTGAAACCCACAGAGCTCTTCCTGATCTCTCTTCAATGTTAATATACAGATTACACAGACAGCCATTTCTATTCTTTTAGGTTCTTAGATGGGTTCCTTCTGTAATATTTACTTTGCAATATGCTCCCTTAAGAGGCTGCCAGCCCTAAAAGAAAACCACTTACTATTCTTTTACTTTGCTAATAGAGTTTGATGTTTTCTCTAGGAATAAGAACATATTAGCTTTAAGCAAGTATTGAATTTCTTACAGATTTTTGTTGCTGTTCTACAGTGAAAGTCTGATTCAGTTGGTTTCTTTATGATGTTCTAGTGGGTCTCCATTTAATTTAACTATCATACAAGATGGAGTAACAATTAGATTTGCAGTTAAGAGCTTCTGAATGGTTTCTTTTTTAGCTGTGTTTTCTTGCATAAAATCAACTTTGAAGACTTTTAAAACTCTTCTCGCAAGACTTGGTAGCACAATATTCTGAACTTGATTCTGTGCAAACTATGTAGGCGTTTCACTTACTGCATGTGAAGAGCCCTTTTGATTTAAACTACTCAACTGTATCCAAACCCTGGATAATTCAGCCCAAAATACTCAGACTCTAGGAGACTGTGTAGATTATGACCATGACTGAAGGGCTGGATTTTGCACAATAGAAGTGTCATAAAACACAGACATTTTTAAAGTTACAGAATGTCACAAATGTGTCTGCTGCAGCCTTCCCGAATAGCTCCACCAGTAATTGAAATACTTAAATCAAGAGATATTTCCACTTAAAACCAATATTTTCTCATTTGAGAATGTTGTTCAATCTTTTTTTAAAGGAAAATTTTAAAATTCCAATATATCTTTAGAATCTTAAATAATTTTTCGCAGACATTTTGGCTTTTGGAATAACAAAAATTGTTTTCAGCTGGAAAAATGAAAAAAAAATAAAAAGAAAGATAAAATATTGATTTAATTTCAAAATTTTCAAATGAAAGTCCAAACAAATTGAACAGATCTGCAGATTCTTCTATGTCTGTTTTTTGTGCTTTATGGTACTGCAGAACCAGGTGAAGACAGTGGAACTTTGATCAACTGGAGTCTTGGAGCTGAATCTTCCAGGATTGAAGGTAGTGCCAAAGCATGAGATTTGAAACAGACTCTCCAGATTCCGCTGGGCATAGGAGGAAAACTGATGTGATAAATGTCTTATGCACCCTTCATGAATCCAACACTTACTGATGGTCAGAAAAGAAAGTTTTGAATGGAAAATTCAATCCAGTTTTTATATTACAGTTACCCTGTCTCACAGACAGGGATTCACAGCAAAACTGTAACAAAACCCCCAGTATTTGCGTAAGTTGACAGCTGTTCAGGTTTTGTTTTGCTTGGAACAGACTTATGGCCCATTTTACAAATTTTTATGTTGTCAGACCTTCCCTTCTACCTATGTCTGTGTGCTTTTAGGTGACTGCACAGTGATATTGCAAATGTTTTTTTTCATATAGGATTGCAAAGGTAGTTGCAGAAACAGAGGGGATACACAACCTCAAAAGATCAGAAGAGGACTGTTGCTGCACATCCATCTTTCCGATTTTAGTAAATGTCTCAATGCAGAAGTGAAAGAGAATCATCTTTCAAAGACAGAGAGAATCTGACAGAAATGTAACTGCCCTGACCACAAAGCAGTTGCTCTGTAGCAGTTGTTTAACCAAATATGAGGCTCACACAAGTGAAGCCCATATAAGTGGTTGGCAAGTTGACTATGAGATACATTGCAAATGGATTAAGAGCAAAAATTGAATGCTTCCAACACACTTAGATCAAAATCCAGGGGCAAGCCACCCCAAAATAATGGAATTGTTTTTACTTGGTGGCACTGTACACTATTTTGCAGTTCAGAAATGACATATTGTCTTGCTCAGCTACTGTGCCCTAGAGGTACTGTTCTGGGTAATGAAGCTATGCAATGATTTATACAAAAAAAAATCCATCTCTTTACCATTTCAGGGCCTGAATTTGGTGGCGTGAAAGAAAAGAGCAAAACCAATTTGCTTTCTATCATGGCAGATATGGAGCCGGCTGTTTGGGGTGGGATAAATTTTATTTTTTTAAATATTTTTAAAGCATCTTGTTAAGCACTCAGTAAATATACATTAAAGAATTAAAAAAGGGGTAGAGCCTGGCTCACATGTTGAAGGGTGTAGCCTTCAATATATATTGAGAGAATTTGCCTGGAGAAGGATCAGGATACTGTGTGCTCCTCCAATAAGCAACCAGTCCAGGCCCAAATAAAAGGTAAGTCTTTCTGAAAGTGCAACCTGGAACTGATATTTTCAGCATCAAAACACATCTTTATTTGCACTAACAGGTTATTTATACTTTTCTTGGACTTTTGTGACATCTTCACACAAAAGCTGAGGACTAGAAGCAATTTAGGTGTTGGAGCCAGAATATCTAGTAAAATATTTCTTTATGTATTTTATTCTTTCTTATTTATTTTTTTTTTAGCAAAACTAAAGAGATTACAGATTTTCCCCAGGGAGCCCTTTGTGTAGCAGGACTCACGCATTGTACATTCAAGGCCAGTTTCTATATAATTCTTGCATGAGAGAGCAATAATGCTTGCTAGAATTGTCCATCTCCTTTCAAGCGTGAACCTAATCTAAGCAAATTTTCAGTGTCTTTACTCTCTTCACATATACAAATCTGACTCTGCTGGTCTGTGAATGAGACTTGCTCAGTTGCTTCACTCTCATTATCAATGATTTTTATGTGCCTTCATTTGAGACACTCCAGGGAGAATCTTTCTTGGTCCCACATGCCAGATAATACTTGATTTGATTAGTGGCATCATAGGAGCAAGGGAGAAGCCACACATACTACCTGGAGTTCCAGCTGAATGGAGCACTGGTGTGATGCATGTTCCCAGCTGTAACTTACTGTAGTGGTCCTGTAACCCTGAGTGCCAGAACTCACCCTTCCTTCAAAAGCCCCTACACAGCAGTCTCTCATGTGTTGGAGATGGATTAATGACTGTAAATCCAGGAACAGCACACATAAGCAGTTGACTTTTTGTCTCATTTAGTTTATATATTGATAAATAAAGTGTATTTTTCACAACTTTAAAAAAAATGTTCTCCAATGAGGTTTGCATATGAATATGTGTGTGTATATCCATGCATTGCTACACACAACATGGTAATACAAAATCATACATACAGGAAAAAATATATAGTCACATAGAGTTCATTTTGACTGAAAAATTCATTAAAATTTCAGAACTTAAGAACTTTTTTTTATATTTGACTGAACATTTTCCAAATGAATGCTTTGGTTCAGCAGAATACAGAAGTGAAAGTCTTAAGATCCATTGAACTGCTATCCAACAGAGGCCAATACAGTGTCACCATCAGTGAGTCTGGTATAGCATAAATTAATGTAGTGCACATAATGATGGAACTCCATCTTTGACCTTTTGCTGGTCTCTGTAGCCTCACACAGAAGTTTAATTCTCATCACATGGTCAACATTAAGAAAAAACTTTCATATTGTTTAAAAAATAATCTAACTAATTTAAATATGCAGGTTCTGTCATGAACATGCCTCAGCCAATATACAAAGAAATAGCATTTGATAAAAGGTCATCCATTCTCCAGGCTGTTTCAAGACTACCAAAGGTGACTACTAGTGCCAGATATAGCACTAGGAGTCATCTTTGGTATGAATGATATAAGTGATGATATAAGCAGAATGATATAAGTGATGATACAATTCCTTACATTGCTCAAGACTATTTGAGATGGTTTTCCAAAGGATATGGATGCTAACATTTACCACAAACCTGAGCTCACTGTGGTTTGTGCTTGCCTAAACTCTATTACTTGATATGAGGCATCCTGTGCTATTCTTGCAAGTTGTTATTGCTGAGTTTTTCTTGCAGTACTGCTTTTGCTAATTGTGTACTGCATTGATTTTCTTAAAAATTGCCTGTTTTAAGTGGTACCTTCTAATTTAAACTCCTAAACTTTGCACAACTAAGCACCGCAGGTTGTTGAATGAGTGAAAGGTTGCAGATTTGCCTATCTCTGTGAGATAACGAAACCTCAAAATAGTGCTGGTAAAATAACAGCTCACTAGCTGTTTATGAGATACATAAATTATCACTCATGGTTCATTTTGCAGGTTAGCACATTCTGCACATTTTTAATTTTGGTTTTTGCTAGGATGCCTCTAAGAATTCAGTGCCTTACAAGTACAAGTAATATATTTACTACATCACTAATCTGGTGGTTCTGTTTTCAAACCCTTCCTACACTGCAAAGATCAAATTTTGAGGAAGCCTTGCACGTGCTGAAACTGAAGCAGTGAGAACTTTACTTTCAGTGTTCCCATATGTGATGAGCCATAACTGTAGAACCCCACAAATAGCTTTGGGTTCCAATCATTAAGAATTTAGCATGAGGCTTTCTGAGTAAGCCTTATGAATAGGTCATCTGTGTAGCAAATCAGCTAGGGTAGTTATGTGGTATAACCTGCTCCAGAAAATCTAGTGCCCTAGCTGATTTCCTACCTAGGAGACATATTCAATAATGCTTACTCAGAAAGCCTCAGATCTCTCTGGGAGCACCACAACAAGCAGACAGGGAACTGCTTACACTAGACATGAGCCTGCTATCTCTTACCATTTTGTTTAGTTAAAAGAAAGTTAAATGTGCTCTGTCAAAGGGCCCATCTTATTTCCAGTATTAAATTCTGGACTGAGAATCATCTAAGACAGTTCTAACATCCTGCTGTTTTCCTTTCTTAGATTCTTTTTTTTTTTTTTTTTTTTTTTTTTAATACCAAAAGGAAAAGAGCAATTAGCAGAGCTTATAGCTGTGTGCAAATGGCTTGTTCTTCTTCTCACAGCCAGGAGAGTTTCAGGCAATGATGAAGGTTTTGCTCATGACAGTGAAGGTTCAATTCAGTTTCCTAAAGAGATGTTTTGAGAGTATCTTTGGGATAAACCATTTTGGATTTACAGGTAAAACAGAGGATCTACAGAAAGCCTGTGCCATCCTGGAGCAGTGGCTTGAGGCTGGGTGGGATAACACAGGGATCTCAAAAGACCATACAGGACCATGTTTAGGCAAACTAGTTGCTAGTTTTAACTCTATCCTAGCAAAACCAGGACACTAATGTTGGCCTTGGGCCCTCTACTACCTGAGCTCTAGGTAGTAGAGCTCTAGGGTTTCTCTAGCTGTCTAAAGTCAGTATTATGTAGAATAAGAGCATTCAAACTGGTTGCAGTGACTGGAGGACTGTGTTTGTGTGATAGTTTCACTGGGCTAGCCCTTGGCTAGCAGCCAACACAGCCGTTCACCCACTTCCCCCCCACCCCCAGGCGATAGGGGAGAGGATTGGGGGCAAGGATTAGAAGGCTTGTAGGTTGAGATAAAAACAGTTTAAAAACAGAAATAAAAGAAAACTTAAAAAACAAAACCAGAAACAAAGCCAAACAACTAATATTAAAATGGTAGTGATAATGACAACAGAATAAGATACGACCCAGTGCAACTGCTCACCACCCATTGATAAGCCTGGCCTGTTCCCAGATAACGATCCTGGAGGAACAACAATCCCGAACCGAAACTGTGATCCTGGAAGAGTGAGAGCCCGAGCGAAAACCTGTGTGAATCAACCCCCTTTTTTCCAGTCATCCCTGGATAATATACTAAACATGACGGGATATGATATGGAATATTTCATTGGCACATCCAAATGCCAGTTTTGAGCTTTGCTATTCATTAAGCTTCCCCCTCCCAGTCCTAATGCAGCTGTGAACAGCCAAACACGATGGCCTTGAGCTCCAGCAGCAACTAATAACATCAGTACTTTTATCAATGATGTTCTCATAGCAACTCTGAACTAAACCCAAAACACGGCTCTTCTAACTACTGAGAAGAAAATTAACTCTATCGTAGAAAAACTGGGACAGTTTGACACTGAGCAGCCACTGTTCTGATGGCAGGATATCCAGCACCCCTGAAAAATAATTGAAGATGCACCAAATTAATGACTTCTCTAAGTTTCCAGTTTTAGAACACCTTAAAAATTAAGGGAGATTTAGACACTATTCTATCCTGAAAATAATTCCCTAATAGCTAAATGTTAATTGGATGAATGTTAATCTTAAAATCTTTGGCTCCCATTTTTGTATTCAGAGTTATGGACTGTACTTCTTACATACCTTTGACATTTCTTCTGAACATACCTGAACCTGAAACTTTGCTAAAGCACCTGCAGAAACAAGAATTGCTATACTCAATGGTAACATATTTTTTCCTATTACTATATGGGCCACAATTTCCTTTCCTAAGTTTCCAACCACTTTGTTCTGCGAGACCTAACTGATGGGTACTAACTATTTTCCTCTCCACAGACATGATTGATTGTAAGTGGTTTTGATACTGAGAAACTCTTACCCCTTTTAGCCCTAGAAATTTGTGGGCTGTTTTTCCGTACACTATTCTAACAATAAGAAGTAAAAAAGAGAATTGTGATGATAGTATGTTCACTACTCTTACTGTTTCTTTCATCTGGACTGACATGAAGAAACAAAACACAGGGAGAAGATAGCAGGATGTAAATGATGATATTTTTTTGCTTTGTCAAATTTGAACCAGATTTTCAAAGCGTTTGTTTTACTAAAATTTGGCTATTTCACTTGAAGTAGCACAAATAATTTACTTTTTGCATCTGTTGAATATTTTCAATCAAAGTTGCACATAAAAGGCTCAGCTTTATCAATAGCATGAGCCCTCAGCTCCAGGGGCTGCCAGCCCCCACCCCAGCTCCCCAAAGCCCAGCCCTGCCTGGACATGGGCCCATGTCCCGGCCAGACTTTAGCCCATCCCCATCTCCAGGGAGCTGTTCAGGGCTGCCCTGCTGCCTCCTGGCTGCCTGCTCCTGGCTGGGGTGGTATGGACCTGACACAGGCTGTGAGAATTTGACAAAGGCCTATGTCAACCAGGAGCTAGGATAGGCAGAAACTGCCTCAACTTGTGGGGCTCACTCCTGGGGATGGGTTAGAGTTATTTCTTCCCCCTGGTTTATATGTCAGCATACAAATTTTGTGAGATGGGCAGGACAATAGTTGCAACATAGTAATCTGAAACTAGAGAAATACGCAAGAAAGTAGCAGGTAAAACCATCCAGTGAGCTTGTACAGTAGTTCTGTCTCTATTACAAATGCTGCAGCCTTTGAAATCACAGATTGCCTCTCCCAGCATGGTCGCAGGGTCTGGTTGCCAGAGCCAAGGAGCCAGATCTGTGTTTATGAACAGATGACACTAACAGGAAACCAGCAACTATCTCATCTCTCCTGACACCACAGTGGAAGTTTGTGTTCCCTTTAAACCAGCCTTCTGAGAATATGTGGTGACTGACCAAAGGTTTTACTTATTTAGTGTGCTAATGAGGCAAGGCTTTGAACATGCACAGCTGGGTTTGGAGCCCAGCAGCTTGGAGAACTGCGTGCTCTTCTATATGATCACTTTTAACCCTAACATCTGGAAGTCTACTGTAAGCAGCATCTCCTGCCAAAACTATTTCTCTGATGACAATGACAGTAGCAGTCCCTTTTGGACTGCAGTCGATGACTCCTGGTTCTGATGGATATAGTCCTCTCTGTTACAGCTCTTCTAGTTTTCAGGCCACAGGAACATTGATCTTTTCCGTGAGGCAGAGAGGGTATTTCCGCTCTCTTACATCCCTACCCTATGTTTCTGTGTCTTGAACAAATGACATTACATAGAGCTGTGTCTGAATTCACTCATTTAATGCTCCGTTTAGCCATAATGAGAAAAAAAGCATCACACTGTAATCTGGTATTCAGTGTATTGCACCTTGGAGCCCTTGGTTCAAGGAAGGGACTTGCAACCTTCCTTTTTAAAGTCATAGTGGGACTGCTCTTCTCTTTGAAAGGTGAGAAAAGCAGAACAATTTTCTCTGGTATTCATCTGTGTGAGAACTTAGCTTGAAGGACAGTCATCAAGAGTATGAGGCCCAGGACTCACTCTCTCTGCTCTTTAAAATAAATCAGGATATGAGCCTGCCCTAATCATTAATCTATGGTGCAGGAGCTGAAATTGGGAGTGAGGGAAGGCTGTACTCCTCTATGTAAAAAATAATTCATGATTCTTTAGCTTCCTCTCTCACTACCCAAGAGATAGAATGGGAGATGGTGACCCTGTAGCTTAAATACTATGGCACTTCTTGAGATGGAAGAATACTGGGTCTCATGGCCTTGGTTTAATGGCTGCACATGGGTTTTTTATATCATTGAGTATTTCTAGGGTTAGAACACATTTGGAGAAAATATTAACAGATTTTTGCAGGCTAATACAGCTAATAGGTTGTAAGTCTCTCTTTAATTCATGTTGAAAATGGTTAAGCATTACAACTCTTTTCAGAGAGGTGAAAGATGTTTTTGTGTTTCCACTGTTCTGAAGAATGCAATAATTTTGTCAGACCCCTTCTAGTATTATTGGCTTAGTTATAAGCATTTCAATTTACAAAATAAATAACATCTTATCAAAGAAAATGAGTAAAACATGAAAAGGACTGGATAAAAAATCCCAAACAAACAGAGCTCTGGAAGCTGATATTATTAAGGAAAAAAGAGAGAGAGGTAATGAATAATTAATGTTATTATTTTGGAAAATATTTTTTAAAACAAACTTAATATGTGAGGAAAAGTCTTTTCTTTGTTGACTGCTTAGAGGCAGAGGTGTAGAGAAGAGAAGTGAAGAAATGAAAAACTCATAAATGTGCATGTGTTTCTCCAGAGGGAATCCTTAAAAACTACTGTAACATTTATCTAGCCAAACTATGACATAGCATTAATCTCTGTCATGTTTGAATCCTTCATATTTATTAGAGTCTTTCTGGGTCAGAAAACAATCAGGAGATGGAAATGCTCAGATGTAAGATCCAAGCTCTTTAGTGCAGGACTAACCTGTCTCATGCTCAAAAATTGTGAGGAAAAAATAACATAGTAGACAGCAGGCAAAATCCTAACCCCATTGCTCTCCTATAAGCAGTGGTTGGCTAAAGCTGGGACTGTGGCATCACATCTCATTTGGAAAATTTTTTTTCCGTGGCCACATTATTTTCTTGGAAAAGCACCATTCCATTATAGATTTTGTATGGACATTGAATTTCCTGATGTACCTGAACAATAAGAGGCAAAAAAGGAGGAGGTTGTTATCTAACTTTTGTAGGTATCCAGAAGTAGTGTGCTTCATCTAAGCAACCTCTATAGCCATTGTAGAGAGATTAGCATTTTCAGAGAGATATTAATACCATGGGCTTTAGGCCTTTGCTTCTCTCTTTGCTAACTGCACATGAATCTTAGATGACCACCTTATACTAGAAGCATCAAGTTGAATGAATCCAAGCTTTTGTTAATACCAAATTGCAAAATAGGAACTAAAAATGTTGCACTTTGTGAGAACGTGTCTTAGTGTCATTCAAAATCTGTATGATTTTCAATTGAATTAAGACACTTAGAGAAATTTGTTCTGTCCTTGCAGGATCCCCATTAATTAGTTGCTCCAATAGAAGAAGTTTGCTGCTTTATCATTTATAACTTGGGATTGCTCAGATATATTTCTGAGAGGATTCTCCCACCATCTGTGGCCAGAAGGTTAGTTACTAATGTTTTGTGCATCTCTAATATATGCTCAGGCTTTTTAATCAAATACTGCAAGAAATTGTCTCTGTATTTCTAGTGGAGAGTGGGGAATGGGAGTTGGAATTAATTACTATGCTGGAGGTAAAACAAAACCACAGAATATACAGTCCTCTAGCTCTGACATAAATACTGTCAACCTTTTAAAATTTTGCAGTATTGCATAGGATATGATTTGTCATATTAAATCATGTTGTGAATCTGTCAAGTTCTGTCCTCCAAATCTTTCAGTAGTCAGATGATTCAAAAAAGGCTTCAAGATAAAGGCAAACCATCCCAGGCAACATGGGAGTTGGAGGGAAGAGCTCAGGCTGCAGGAAGAAAGAGGCAAGGAGTTATCAGGAAGTCCATCATGCATGGCTGGGTGCTTCAAAGCTTGCTCATAATTACGAACCTCTGAACTTCCAAAATACAGATTTCTTTCATTTTTGCTGGTCAGCACATAATAAGTTAAGAGACTGGGTTTGAAAGAATCCTTCACAAAAGTTGGTCTTCAAAGTCATTCATCCAATAAAATTAATTACAGCTTTTAAAGTCATACTTTAGAGCCAGCATCTAGCATCTGTCTTTAGAAAACACATCTGCAAAAGTCTGCATGGTAATCTCAAAGCAAGATGGTTCCAAATTAACATGTGCAGCTAGGTAAATAGTAGTTTTATGTGCAGTTTCTGCAGTCAGTTGACAATTAGGCAAGTGATCAAAGCATCTGACCTTTGCAATGTAATTTAGCTGGGTGTCTCAGCTACCTGATCTTCATAGATTTTCTGGGTAGTCAATAGGTGGGAATATGTTTGGCCAAGTGCCACTTGGAACATTTAACTTGTCTCCTGTCTTCAGCAACTTCCTGAAGAATCTCTTCCTCTATTGCCTAGAGGAAAACTGGAGAAACTAGCCATAACATAGCTGACCTAATTCAACACTGGAAGATGACATATATACATGAGATTTTAATACTCATTCCAGACAAAGCATTCATATTGTGCTCTCATAATTTTCTTTGTTCTTGTTTTATGTTGCCTGAACTACTTAGACCAAGAGTGTTTGATTATTCCATTGCAGTTGGCTTTACGTTCCATTTTCAGAGTGTTTCTTTATGACAACTATTTGTACAACTTATTCATTATTATTTAATATGTTTATTGTACTTTAAAGTATGCTATATTACCACATGAATTCATATATTAATCAGGCATGTACTTGCTTTTAATGATCCTTACATTACAAAAATATTTATAACAGCTAGCTGTGGTATTACCTATTAACAGTTCATTACTGTTTTTGCAAAATATGTTCTAAAATAAGTTATTAATGAATTTAGCTGCACCTAGTAAATTATTCAATAAATATTAATAAAGAACATGCACACACATATGTACACACACATATATATAATTATATTGTATACATAATGGTCCCTTATCAAGCTATCATCAGTTAAATTTACTGTTACTTGCTTTTACATTTAGTGAGAATATAAAACCAAAATTATTTTAGAAAATTGTCATTCACTGAAAGTGGCATAGAAATCCATCCAATTTTTCACATAAATGGTGACAAATAGTTCTTGATTTACAGAAAAATTCTCTCTAATCTACTGCCCGGAATGAAACGGACCAAATAACAAATATTTTAGGCTGCAAAGAAAAAAAGACAGCACTGATACTGCTTCACTCATGAGGAGAACCCTTGGGAACCCAGTTTGGCTGGTGGTTTTGTACCTTCTCCCCATGGGTTGTAGGATTTGTGACAGAAATACCATTAGTAAATGAAGTGCCTATTAGTTATCTGCTGTACAGTACAAACAAAACCCCAGAGTATTACCTCAACAACTCCAAACTGCAGACAGATACGATATGCAACCTGCCCCACCATCCCAGACTTTTAGCCACTAGTACAAAGATATCAACACTGGAGCACACGACAGCCAATTCCCTGTCTGTTTGGTTGGCTTTTCTCCCCATGAGAATCACAGCAAACAGGGGGCAAGAGAGGGAAAAACGCAAGCCTGCATCTTATCCAGGCACTGGCCATGGTTTAGATGTAGACTTTTTCAGGTAAGTGGACCAAGTGTATAAAACTAAGAGAGGACCAGCTGTGTGAAAGGAACTAAATGACTTCTCTGATGTAGAGCAGGTCATTAATAGATCTCTGAGTGCTATCCTGAACCTGTGGCTTACCTCCTGAGCCATGCAGAATTACTGCCATTGCACTAAGATGCACAGTAGGACAAATCTTAACCCCATAAGTGTATATAGCTAAGGGTTGAATGATAGGTGACTCACAGGCAAAGATCTTTCCTGCCAAACTCAAAATCAGCTTGACTGACATTTTCTAGAGTGCTTTTTGTAGCACTTTCTAGATTCCCTACCACTAAAAGGGGACAGAGTAGACAACAGAGGAAGCTGAAAGTATAAAGTAATAGTTAATGTTTTCATTCTGCATACAGGGTGCAGATCCCCAAATCCTGTTCAGCCAGAAAGCTGTGTGGATTTTAGTTCTGTAGTATGAAGAATTGACAACAGGTAGAAGTTTCACTCTATAGTGTATAATGGAAATGAAGTCAGACCCAAGCACATAAATTTTGAGCTATGTTGCTGTTGCTGTTTTTAATGCAGTAATATTTTGGTACTCTGGTCACACAAACCCATTTAAATCATTTAATATTATATATTTTTTTTAATAATCAAATATTCTATTACATTTTATACAACCATATTTTATATATTGATAATATTGCAGAAGAGCAAAGCATCTATTATTGGATCAGAAAAAAAAAAAAAAAAAAGAATCCCCCCCCCAAAACAAACAACAAGCAAAGATAATTAAAAATGTCATAAAAATTATTAATGGCATTATTAATAGCTAGGTCCTTGTCACAACACATCATAACATTTCCTTTGTAGACATTACAATGTATCATGGGGAATGGACAGCATGACCTAATAGATCTTTTCTATCTCTTTTTTCACATAATCATATCAATCAGCACTTTAGAGTCATAGTAATTTATGCTTTCCTTTGCTTCCAGTCTCCGTTATTGTAATGCAGTCTTGTTACACAGATCTGAAAACTGCAACATCAATGTGTTTGTTTTGCCCAGAGGCACTCTCAACAGAGTTGCAATAGATGTGGGGACCTGTTTTATTGAATATTAGTGGTAGAACTGGTTGGCCTAACCTTGCCTTAAGGGTTCAGGTGACAAAGACACCTATTTTTAGTGGACTTCATCTCTTTTCAAAACTGTGTGGGAGACAGAAGAGCCCACCCTACGGATATTTCTCATGTGTTATTATTTAGAGTTCGTAGGTTAATTACCTTTTTCTGGGTGGAAATAATGAATGAACACATGAAAAAACATAGTCAACATTTTATATTAATGGTTATAATGTGGAAATACTATTTTTCTTAGCAGATATTACATTTTAGATATATCTCTCTGGTGATTCTAGTGTATAAATGGGTTATTGTAAGCTTCAGTGATCTGTTTAAACATTACCTATCATCAATTTTTGTTACATTTTAATTCAGCAATATGTAAAAAAAAAACAAACCCCGCAATCATAAATCTCTTTACTAATTTAATTGCAAATAATTTGGAAGTCATTTTTAACAGGATCCATATTATTTAGATTCCTGCAATTTTTGGTTTTTTAAATATGGACTTTGTCTTTCCCCTCCTGTGTTTCAATTAAGAATAGACATAAAATTTCTTAGAGTTTCGAGAGCATGAGAAAACTAGGACTGGGGGAGAGAAGAACAGGGTTTTTTGAAATATAAGAGTTCTTAATCTTTCTCAGTGCATCCATTGCATCTTTTGGTATGCAATCTTTTTTATGCAGATAACTATTATTAAGCCTCTTGTGAAGTTTCAACATTTTTGTGATGCTTAGGATTCTGAAATGCAAACATTTTGCAAAGAAAGAGGGAAAGTAGCTGAAACAGGCCAGAGTAATTTTATGAGCTAAAATATGCAGCAAACAAATTATAAAGTCAGGTATTTGAAGGCAAACTAATTCTATGTGGAGAGACTTCAGTTCCAACAAATGTAACATTGACAAGACAAATCTCTTGTAATTCCAAAACTTTCTTTACAAGTGACAAAGTATCGGAATATCTATTACGTAAAGTGAAAGAATTAATGTATCTATCTAGTACTTTCCGGCAATTAGCAATATTTGACCCAGAGTGGTAGCTGGAGAAAAATATTCCAATTTCCAATTAGTCTGTGGACAGAATTGTATCTTCCAGTGTTACTTTTAGCAGCTGAAAATAATGATACACTGTTAAAAATCAAACCAGTTAATTGCAGCATAGATTGAAATACTCCTAGTAGATTTCATTATGCAGGAAATGGCTATATCATCTTATGACTTCGCAGTACCTAAAAAAAAACAGTCAGAAAAGTGTTATTTTCATGGTGTGAAGCATGTGTGATCACAGAGAAAGCTGTGCCCTTTTTTAAACAAACTGCATGTTTTCTCAGTTAAAAAAGGGGGAAATATCTTGTTTGCAATAAACTGAGCTTTTCTTCTACAAAACTGGATCATTTCAGGCATGGATGAGTCCTGAAAAACATGTTCCATTTCCTATCAGAATTAAATAATGAATATGGCTGAATATGGATTGCATTAAGGTACCATTTTGTTATTTCTTCACAATCACCTTGACACTTTCTCTGTTTTCACATTTTTAGCAACAAAAAAAATTCAAGAGTTTTATTTTTAGAAGATATACTAGAATGTTTTTAATCACCTATTCTGTTTGCATGCTGTCTTACATATGACAGTCCACCAAGAAACACTAAAAAATATCTTGTATGTAACTTACAGTGTCCACTACAGCTATAGCTTTCTTGGTCTGTGTAGGAGGGGGCCTTGAATAATTGAAAGCATAGAAATCCAACTTAGGCTAAATGTTAGAGTAAGGTCACTATGTCCCTTCTGAACTGCTTGGTCCTGACCTAAAGGAAATAGGGAAGTCAAAGGACAATGGTGGCACAAGGAAACCGACCATAGAAGATTTAAGCCAGAAAACTCATCAAAGACAAGAGTTTTATGCATTATAGCCAGACCCTAAACGCTAGTGCCTAAAATGAGAAAAAAGTAGGTGCTTAAGTACAAATAGGAGTTGTAGTGGTCCACAATTCAACAACTGCTCTGCTCAGAGATGTGCAAATGCCTTTGGCATCACAAAGGCTCCTCCATGCCTAAAGCTACATACATAGGTATTTATAGAAAAGTTCCAGTCTGAGGAAATAAGCACCAACGTGCTGCCTAAACACTGCTGCAGTTCAGTGAGAAGTCAGAAAGGCAGCTAAACAGTTCTGGGAAGGTCTTCTGCAGTCAGAAATGCTCAGAGAATACGTAGGACAGGGACGAGTCCAGTGCAAAGCACAGCAGCCAGAGGAGGTGCCTGGCAGTACTCACAGAAAGAAGAGGGAAGTGAGATATTTGAGCCTTGGGGCTTTCTCTTGTTGAGGGTGATTGAAACGTAGACCTCCTTCTCTACCTGATCCAGTGATTCCACGCTTAGCTTGCTGAGTCAGCATTTGGTCATCTTGCAATACTCAGATCATAGCAAAGGGGACAATGCAGAAGGCACATGATTCTGTACTTGTAGTGTGCTTCTAACAGAAGAGAGAAATGGGTGCCAATCTCTTTTTCCTGGACTGCTAGTATGGTTTGTATTGGTTTAAAAAAAAAATTCAGGTAGCCCAATGAAACGGTCACACAAGAATAGGAAAAAAACCCCTCACTTTCTAATGTTACTGTTGCTGTCCTATAATTGGTGAACTGTGGCTAACACCTAACAGTGCCCACTACAACTGATGTAGAGAGGTTCAAGTTAATGGCATTTACTTTATACACGGGGTGGCTGGGTCTAAAATGCCTAAAGGAAATAGTCCGTGGTCTGAACTCAAACCAAGTTTAGAAACTATGGGAAAGCAAAGCTGTGTCATACCTGGGCCTGGTCTAACAACTGAGCAGTGCAGGTGACCAAATTCCAGCATACAGAGCGCTCACTTCCACTGCTTAATGTCCTTGTATATGTACAGCCAGGGAGCCAGCTTTGCTGGTTGCAAAATTTTGTACCTCATCCACAGATGAAGCAAACAGCCAAACTCAAAGTAGTGAGCACTGTTTCTAATAATTAAAAAAAAGCTTGCTTTTTTGTTCAGTAACAAACCTGAATATTTCTAGGATCATTCTTACTTCTGATTTGTTTCTTTAGAGGCATATAGACAATAGATTAATTGAATATACAATGGCCTCCATGAATGAAATAAGAGCTCAGCTTTTTTTTGCTTTTTGCTTTTTTTTTTTTTTAAAAAAAAAAAAAAAAAGAAAGTTATATATATCACTGAAAGCCAGTGGGGCTCTGTCTCTAACGGGTCAGATTTTAAAGGTCTTCAGGTAGAAAAAACCCAACCCTGACAAAAACATAGGAGATTTTCAGAGGTTTCTTGGTACCTCCCTCTCTTTTATTTCAAAATTGAGAAAGATCCTATGAATAATAATTTTGGTGTTTAGATCTAAATACTTTCCTAAATCTGATCTCTTGGCACTTCCAAATATCTTGTTCATTGCCTATTAACACTTAAAAATACAAATATCTTTTAGAATCAAATCTTATCTGATGCAATTTATTCAGCAAGAAATTAACCCTGAAAAGTAATGACTGTTAAAATGAATCTCTGATTCATTTAATGCCATGGTTTGTTTGTTGAAAATATTGGTCATCTTTCATTAGTTCTAAATTTATCTTCAGATTCTTATTTTCTGTCTATTTCTGTAGAACATTTTGTGTGGTGTCTGCTTACTTGTATCTTTGAAAAAAGAAAATTTTAATCTTCTCCGTATAAATCAGTTATACTAATGCTTGGGTAATTATAATCTTTGAAATACATTTAAAGCTGTGTTTTAATAATCTACAGGAAATTAATTTTAAACCTGCCATCTACTAACTCTGATACTTCTAAGTTAAATTTCTGTACTGGTTTGTTGTTTTTAGGCAATTCTTCACTTGCCAGGTTTGGTATCAGGCATAGAAGGCTGTATTGAGTCACTGCTCATTTGAGTGTTAAAATTCAATTTACAGTTGCACAGATGTTCTGAGATCCTTTGAATTTAATGAGGATGACTCACACGGATGAGTAAAGATGATGGACTCTGAGTCCTCTAATGCTTTCTGAGATCAATGCATTCTAGATGAAAATCATTCAGCTCAATCCATGTTATCATCCTGCACTGCCCATTATCTTTGTCCTCTTTCCTTGTCTTGCTGCTTAAAATAGGTATATTTTGAAATGAACAGGTTTTAGTGACCATTACCTGACTTGCAATAATGACATGACATTTTCTGACTTATTTCTATGTTCCCCTACTAATAGCCTGTATCAGTCCTTGAAAAGTTTTGTTATATCAAGTTATTCTTTACATAGAGGTGGCAGTGTATCATGCCTGTAATGCTATTTTGTTAGTAAAATTAGATTATTCTCAAATTCAGAGTTAATAATTTTATTTTTAAGAAAGAAAATTAAAAGTAGCTTTAAGCAAATCCTGTTTGTGCCTATGAACTTGAAACACTGTAAAATATTAGGACAAACATACCATTCACATCAGTGGTGTAGTCTTACATGGATCTGTTAGTATCTGTGAAATACCATCAAATAATAATAAATTCTACTGCTGAATATGAGTTATGCAAAGGAGTTGAGAAATTGCATGACAAAGATTTACATGAACAGAGGTTGAAAAAAAAGGAATTATTTGGAAAGCAGAATAATAAAGGAAGATAAACTAAAGTATATCAAATTCTGTGAAATTCTGAATTTTGAAAGAAGTCGGATCAGGACTTTCTGTCTCCCCATCAAATTATGGAGAGACAAAGCATGGATTTAATGAAATCTGAAGAGCAATTAGAATAGGAAGGGTTGCAATTAGGATATAAAGTAACCATGCTCCTTGGAACTCATTGTCTTAGGATGTTTTTAAAGCCAAGAATTTCACAAGCAGTGAAGAGAATCCAAGTATCACAAGAAGTTTGTGAGCTGTAAAAATTAGTACTACAAAGCTTTGGAAAAGAAAGTTATGCTTCAGGGTTTAATCCAAATTGTAGCTATCAAGCTGAAGAAGAGATGTGGATGGATTAAGATATACTTTCATTACCCAATGTTAGTCTAGTACCTCTAAGCATCTGGTACTGGTTATTGTCAGAGACAGGATCTTGGACAAAGTGGACCTTCTTATTTGAAAAAGAATAGCAAATCCAATGCCCAGCTTCATAACAGCAATTTCTGGATACTGTGAGCTGCCTCTGAGCACTTCTTTCATGAAATTCCCTCTGCCTCATCCCTCCTTAGGGGGAAAAAATTATTTCTCTCTTTAAGTATAGAGGTGCCTTCATAGCAAAGCTGTGTAGTCCTGCTGCCAGGAGAGGCAGATACACCCAGGGAAATGTACAGCAACCCCAGAACAAGCAGGACCATACAAGTAGGAAAGGGAAGAGTAGGGCCAGATGGATCTCTCTTCGTGTCTCTTCCCTTTTAAAGGACTTTCTTATTTCAAACATAGGTGTCCTTGTGTGTATGTGTGCGTCTGTGTCTCTGCGTGTGTGTGGTGGGGGGTGCTGGTATTTTGTAACTGGATATAACCTTGGGAAACAGTTTTATTATAATCATACTCACAAAAAGCAGTTTATATTCCATTCCTGTTTTGGCAGGGGGTATCATTTGCTCCCTAAAGGTATTTCCTGCCTGGCATATTCAAAACAATATTAAGTGAACTGAAATCAACACAGACTAAGACCAAACAAGGCAATAACAATAACCAGAATGAGGATGACTCCACTTATTAAAATCTTCTCAGAAAGGATTCACTAAGGGAGACCTTCATAGCATATAAATTAAGGTCCCCTTTTCCAATCTACAGCTTTGCATTACCAACATTTATTGCAATGTCTTATTCTTGCTGTTTTTGTTCTGGCTGGTGTCCAAGGCAGTCTAAAAATAAGTTTTAGCTGGCTGTGTTTCAGCCTCAGGTTGATGAAGGATTTATTGATATTCCAGTTTGTGCCACAACTTATTGTCACTATGATGTGATGTGTATACGTGTGAGAGAGAGAGAGGCAGAGAAAGAGATATTTTTTTCACCATCTAACACACGCTGAGGAAACCTTGCTGCTTTTTGATCTGTCCCAGAGTCCCTCATGACCTGGCTTTCGCATTATGGCTTCACTCCAAGCAAGTAGCTTAGAGAGTAATTTCTGCCATTAAGATGAATTTGTGCTCAGAATTTGAGAAAAAGTCTTTGTCAAAAGAGTGTGTAAGACATCTTCAAAGAGTGCAGAAATGTGCAGAATGTGCCCATCAAGGGTGTGGTGAGTTTTGATAATTTTACAGCAATGTTTTGTATAGCTGCACTGCAGTCTGAACCAAGGAAGAAAGAAAATCGGCTCCGCCAGAGGTCAAAACTGACATGAAAGACATTTACATTGGTAGGAGGCTCTGTTCATTGTTTGGGAGCCCAGAATCCTTTTTGTTCTTTCAAGCATGGAAGCATGAATTTCCCAGAAGTTCTCCTTCTCGTCCCTCTGTGGCAAGCAAGTACAGTAATGCCACGTCAGTATGCCCTCTTGCTTTTTTGCTGCTCTCATACCAAAGTGCAGGCACAGGTTTGTTCAGAAAAGGCTTTGTACTCAACTTAATGTGTGTATTAAGCAGATGTAGTAGAATAATTAATATTAAGCCTCCTTGAAATACTGATATTAAATATGTTGGTCCTATAAAGATCATGATGTTCTAGATCATTGAGTTAAAGAGAAGCTTGAGTTATGTTAATATTTAATTTAGGATTTCTGTACTGTGTTCAGCTCTGGGGGGGGCCAACAAAAGAAAGACATGAATCTGTTGGAGCAAATCCAGCGGTGAGCCATAAAGATGATCAGAGGGCTGGAGCACCTCTCCTGTGAAGACAAGCTGAGAGGGTTGGGGTTGCTCAACCTGGAGAAGAGAAGGCTCCTGGGAGATCTTTTAGTAGCCTTCCAGTACCTAAAGGGGCTACAGGAAGGCTGGAGTGGGACTTTTTACAAGAGCAGCTAGTGATAGGACAAGGGTTGATGGCTTTCAACTGGAAGAGGGTAGATTTAGATTAGAATTTGGGAAGAAATTATTTATGTGAAGGTGGTGAGACACGGGAACTGGTTGCCCAGAGAACTTGTGGGTGGCTCCTCCCTGGAAGTGTTTAAGGCCAGGCTGGATGATGCTTTGAGCAACCTGGTCTAGTGGAAGGTGTCCCTGCTCATGGCAAGGGGGTTGGAACTAGAGGATCTTTAAGGTCCCTTCCAACCCAAACCATGCTATGATTTGATGATCCTAGGGCTACTGGACAGAAAAGGCATACATAAAAATAGTTATGTTATAATAAGAAGTTTAGTAGAGATTTTAATTCTAATCAACAATCCTGTTTGTGAATTTCACAGGATCTGAAGAAAAAAGAATTGCTGATCTACTAATGTTTGTGTTTATATTTACTCAAAAGAATAATGCTTTATTAAACAAGAGAAAAGACACTCACTTGGGAAGAAAAGTAAATTTTAGGTTATCTTTTTTTTTATGGTACAGAATTTTTGTTGTATAAGGAATATCTTTTTTTTTTTTCCCATTGGAACCAAAAGTGATAGTGTTCTAAATTCAGTTTGTTGTTATAGTGTTATGTGTTCTTCTTTGATAGTATGAATCATTCTTGGCTCACATAGTCTGAGTATTTCAAGCCTGAAAGATACTGCCTCCTGAGTTCAAAAGAACATCAGATGCACTCAGCAAATTTCAGAAAGCATTGAGTCCATCACAGGGCTGGCACCAATGGTTTTTCATTTGCTGTTTTATTTCTGGATTTCACTGGGTTTTGTGGTAATTAATGTGAACATATTCTTGTTGGTGCTTACCATATAGAAGCTAGGCATTAGGTTCTCAAATTTTCTAACATTTTTCAATGAAGTATCTATGCTAGCAACTTGACAAGTTCCAGGGCCTGGTTGCTATCTGTATACTCAACATGTTTCCCAGCATGATTTTGACCTGGGCCAACTAGTGTTCCTCTCAACAATTCCCAGGAGCCAGCACAGGCTGGGGACTATTTTCAGTTGGGTGCCTGGAGGCAGCTACCTCCTTTGGAAGCCTAGCACTGGGCACATCTGGGCCATGCTGCTGGTTTCAGAGCCAAAGAAAGGGTCCTGACACTGTTAAATTTAGCTGTATAGAGGTAGTGTCTGTGACTAAGAGCATAAAATCCACATGGCACACTAATCCTAACCTAATAGCTCAGACAAACACTTGGGAAAGTTCCAGGTGAAGTACATGCATAATTTCCCTCAGATTAAAATGAATAATAATTGCATTATATTTGTTAAATTTTCTCCTTCCCCTTTATGCCCCTGACCCACTAGCCTGTAAGGTCAGGTTATCTCTTGCTGCTGTCTGTCCCCATGACTACAGTATTCGAATTTCAGCAGCATGTGCTTAGTGCCTTGCTGAGATCCTAGCTGGGGTCCTGGAAAGAGGAAAGCTGCGTCAGCAGGGCATGATGCCTAGACTGATTAGTTCTGCCATGTTGATGCAGCTATGCTGCTTCCTGTTCCACACTGAGGACATTTGGAAACATCTGAGGTATTGTTGCATTGCACAAACATAAGGACAAACAGGCTGCTACTCACAAATGTAAATGTGCACAGCATGGAAAATAAAATTGTACATATCCCAGTTTTAAATTTACACGCACTGTGCTTATGTTTCGGAGTACAAAAGGAGAGTCAGAAATGGCTGTTGCACAGAGTTCAGCTCACTCAAATCACTGAAATTAATTTCAAACCAATATATTTTTCATCTTTCATAATGTGTCTATTTGCTTTACCTCGCAGAGTTTCTTATATTGTACAATAATAAGATGCTTGCTAGTGCTTACCTTCCTACTTAGATTGTAGATCATAAGAAAAATGCAGTCTCAGGTCTGTATTTCCAAAGAAGGCATCTAGTTTTCCCTTCTGCACTCCCCTAAGGTACCCTTAAAGTACAGATGCTGTAATTGCAGTTAAAGATACTGTGAACTCTGGCTGAAATTTGTTTCCCTGACAATATTGGCATATCCAGCCAGGAGGTAAGGACCAGCCTATCTACTCCAGCAGCAGCAGAAGCCAATTTGTCAGTTGCTTTTCAATGCCTAGTGTGCCAGTTTGCTGCAGCTGTTCTCGAGACACTCACTCTTTGGTCCTGGCTCTTAGCTAGACCATGGGACTCTTCCTTGTAGTACTAAATCCCGGGCTTTCTGTCTTGGCCGTGACCCTTTTCAGTGACTGTCATGTGACAGAGATGTAATCAATCTAGGTGATCTTTAAGGTCCCTTCCAACCCAAACCATTCTATGATTTTATGATTCTATGAATTGACTGAGATGCATTCTGAAGGAAGGGAAAAATATGTTTAAACTGTTGCTGTCTCTGATGCCAAACATTAAGTGCATTGCCTCAAATTCATTGTAAGTTCTACAAAATACATATTTTGTACCTTATCTGTTTTTGGTTATTTAAGATGGCAATAAGATCTTTTTTTGTGGTTATTTTAATTGCATTTTCAAAAGTTTCTATAGAATCTGACAGCTTGTTTCTGCCCTCTTTTAGCTAGAATTCAGACACAAAACAAATGCTTCTCCATTTGCCACAAATAAAAGGACTGAAACCATCTGCAGTGGGATGTAGGGGAAGGAGGGGAAGAAGAAGGAGAGCATCAGATGCTGCTATTGTAGAAACTTACTCTTCTGGCAGTAGGTTCATGCTAGAAGATTTACAGCTTCTATAGACACTTATTCCCACCTTCACAGAATATTTCTTGCCAAACCAGCTGCTATTCTAATTATAGTAATCTTCTACTGTGGTTTTTTTTTTTTTTTTCTGTTAAAAATTATTACTAGATGTGTTTACATGAAATTTAGCAACCTTATTTCAACTTTTTCCTTCCTAAACTGTGGTGGTGAGCTCCAGCTTTCTTTCCAGTCCATTTCCTGGAACAGGTTTTAGCCTGCTTGTGTACTCCCAAACTGTGCCCAACCTCATGGATCTTTCAAGTTCTAACAGACTCAAATAACAAAATCTGGACACTCAACCATGATGCTTGAGGGAAATTTTCACCTAACTATCTTTCCCAAAGCCGTGTGCTATTTCAGTGGCTGACCTGTGAGCAGGATGAGGCAATATTTCTGAGTTGTTCTCCCTTTTCTTTTGAGCCCTGTTTGCTTTTCTCCTCTGTTATCCTCTACTGTTTAAAATAAACTCAGGACCATAAGACCATGTAGTGACTCAGATTTATGATACATGATGAGTTCCATTTAACTCAGAAAGCTGAGCACAGCTGTAACAATGCAATGGGACTAGACATGTTTGTGAGTGTTCACAGAAACAGATTTTTTTTTTAAATGGAGGAAAAAGCTATATTATATTGCATATGGCTTGTCAGGATTCATTTTTGGAGTATTTGTCAAAATCCTCATATTATTTCATAGAACCAGGCAAATAACAAGGGTGGGAGAGGGAAGGGAGTAAAAAGACATCAAATTGGCTATTCCACACAGCATTGCAGATCCAGCATAAAGTTATAGTGTAGTCTCCTCTCCTAAGACTTCAGATAATTCCATTGACCTCTAAGCTGGTTTTGTCTCTGGAATTTTTATTTGAGATAACATGCACTGAGATTTTACAGTTCACCGATTATTAGAAGTCAGAGCTGTTACAGTATTATGTTTGATGGAGACAACTTGATTTGCAGCATATGTGAGGTAAACCTCCAAACCATTGTCCTGGTGCCAGGAGCAAGACTGAGGTACTAAGAGCTGGTGAAGTTTTTATTAAAGGAATAGTGCTGGAAATGGATCCATCAGTTTGCTGTACATAGGCATAATTTAGCTATTGAAAAATCTAAAGCAACAAAGACAGTAAGATTCTGATCTTAGTAAAGAGTAAATCCAAAGCAGCTTCAGCAGACAAATAAACAGTCTGAATTTACATTTCTATTAACTGAGAAGAGAATCTGGCTCACTAAATATGAATTTACCTCAACATTTGATCTAATATTTGATGTTGCCTGTGGCTTTTTTTTTCCACTAGAGGAATGTATTCTGTTGTGAATCACTCACCATGAGACCTTACTCCTGAGAGACATCTGCCCATAGAGTTGTCACTTTATTCTTGCAATGACTAAGTGGGAAAGAGGAACCCCAAGGTGAGTGCACTGAGCATATGTTTCCCCCAGGGAAATGTGTAATCATCAGAATGGCTGAGATCTGAGTCTCTGAACCATTAGCTAAAATCATTTACACAAGAAAAAAAAATATTTTCTTAAGAATCTTTTCCCATCATCTTACATTTAATTCTTTTCATGTTGTTGTTAGAGGGCACTGTTTTCCTTCAAAGCTTTTATGCTGCTAGTAGTTTACGTTATAAAAGTAATGTGACTGTGCTGCTCAGTAGAGCTGGATTGATTGGCATGAAACATAAACCTATCAAAAGAGAAAATCAAGCAGGTTGATAACTCTGCTGTCAAGGCAGATTTATCTTTCATTGCAGCCTTGGCAGTCCCACTGCCTGAGATTAAAAAGCTAAAATTCTGTTCTGATGATTGCAATGAACTCGAATTAGTGCTGCACTCCAAATTTGTCCTTAAGAACGTTCCCTCTGGCTTCCACCTTCTACAGATAAGCTCTAGGTTTTTCACTTTGCTAGTACGCCTTTAGGGTTGAGACATTTCTCCCTCTTTCACCAATTTTGCAGAGGTGCCTTACCTACAGACTGTATAGGTCCAACATACTGCTTTCCATTCAGCATACTAGGATTTTCTAAAGGAATTGCATCAAGATCTACATACATGAATTGCTTAAAGTGCTCTCAAGCCTCCAGAAATGCTTTAAAATTATCAGCACCCTTCCATCGCTTGCCTAAAACTGAAATGGCAACATTGGGCCGCCATTTAAGGCCAAAGTCGTGGCCCTCTACATAATGCTGTAGAGATACAAAAATATGTCAAGCGTATGAATGAAAATCAGATTCAAAATCAAATATCTTTAAAGAAATCTTCTTTCTTCTATCTGGCCAGTCTTACACACTATTTAAACTCTCAGTATCAATTTCATCAGGGTAAAAGTAGGAACCTAGGACCAAAGCAACCAAAGCGAGATTAAAGGACACTTGTGGGGGCATGCACAGCTCTGTATCATCCACTGGAGACTCTGATACTCTGGCCCTATTTACCAGTTTGTTATTGTGGGCTGCAGCCATTCTCCTTGTCTAAAGAAGTCAAAATCTGTAGCAGAAACACCAGGTCAAGGGAAAGGCTGTTTAAATTACCTGTAATGCAACCACGAAAGAAATAAAGTAGCTCAACAAATAGCTGCTATTGTTCCATTTTTCACAAGTGTTAGTGTTGTGATGTTAGAGAATAACATTTTCTTCTCCCCGATATTTCCTCAGCCTGAGTCCAGCACTAGACAAGAGGTTAGAGTGCCTGCAAATAACAATTTCATACTGATGAAATAAAATTTCCACAAAGATTTTAATTAAGTAATTTCTAAGTACCAATTTTTTCCTAAAGTATCTATTATTTTAAAACATTCTGTATATATTTAGTCTTCACTACTGTTTAGACTTTCAGGGAGACATACTGGCAGTCCATTGTAGTGGCAAGGAAGAGGAGGTAACTGAGCTCTTAACATTAAAATACTGACAATTTTTTAGGCAGGTTTGATGTACAGTAAAATGTAAAGTGTGGATCATAGTGTTTTGTACTTAACTCTATGCCAGGACAAAACTCAAGATCCATTACTTGAAGGCATACCTATGCAAACCTGGCTACTAACACAGAAACTATACTGTAATTTTCTTGGTTATGGTAAAGAGATAGGAGATGCAGAATTTTAAGCTGGTATCATGCATCTTATTTCATGCTTGATATATTTCAAAATTGAAAAACTGTTGAAGTTAAGAGAAGGGAAAACATGGATTTCTGTAATTTAAAAAAAAAAAAAAAGAGAGAGGAAAAAAACAGTCATTCTTTGTCAGCCTTCAGCAACTCTGAGATATAGCAAGGCAAATCAAGGAAACCGAAGATCTGGTGCAGACAGAAAAGAGCAGGTTCAGGAGATGTAGATGGTGATTTTTCTTGAATTTATCAAATCTCAGTTTACCCTTTTCAGAGTCTTAATTTGAAAGCCGATGATCACATCTGCCTCTCAGCCGCAATAGGATTTCAATTGCTTCAGCTGCCTTCTGCACCTAAAATAAAGCTTATGTTTGGGATAAGTCCTGGAAATAAGCAGTAGATAACAGTTCTGAGCAGTTTTTCTAAAGTGATCTGGCACCTGTATATTTGTTAGATGTCATTAGGAACCTAGTTAGGTGAGAGATACACTATTCCCCTGCAGCATCTGCTATCCACATTAATAAATCTGTGGTTATGTATGACCAAGGCGTCAGAGTCTCAGCTAGTGTATGTACAGTGGTGTAGCTACATGGACTCTAGTGAAGCTGTAATAATTTATACTGGCTGAGAATCTGAACATAACTTTCAGCATTTTTTTAAGCACCTCCACATATTTTGCTTTTGGATGACACATTTAAAATAAGATACACACTGCTGAAGATCCACAAACCTTATTGCCTTTGGTATTTTTACTTATATGTCTCTTTGTTATATTTTTAGTTATCTGCAAAATCATTTTGAATGTGAAAGTTTCATCTAAGAATTTATCAAAGTAATGCAGAAAAGTAATCTAAAGTCTGCATACATCTGTCCAGTCTTCTTGGTGATAAGATAAAACAAGACAGGTGGAAATCTCAAGGAAAAGAAATGACAAAGGCTAAGGACAATGCTTGAAACTAACTTGCCGCCTAGTCATAAGCCTTTAATTATTACTGCTTAGGAAAACTTATCTCTATTTGAAAACAACTTGGTTGGGCTCTACACTTCTGCAGTTAGAATAGATTTCTTCTATACTGCCCTTTTCTGTCTCCTCAGTCCTGGAAGCAATTCCGAGTTGCACTGACCTGTTTCCCCCTCAACAGTTTGTTAAAACTGACCTTTCCTTTCTATTATTCTTCAGAATTCTTTGTAGCTTTTGTCTGATCTCAGTTTATATGAATGGCTACTCAGACCACTCAAAGCAAGGCAGTCAATCACATGTATAAATAATACACCGGTCCTTCCAGAGAAGTACGTGTGACCACTAAGAGGGCCTTGGGAGCAGTTGCAGTTCCAAAGCTGTGATTACTCCGTGTTGAAAGTTACAATACATACCTGTAACAATTTTCCTGTGATGGGAAGAAACATTATCAAGGATAGGTACTGAATAATACATTTGAGCTGGGGTTTGGGAAGCACTGCTGGTATCATCTTTGCCCTCTGAAAATACCAGTCACAAATTATTTTTTTTTTTAACTGTTAAATTTTATTTCACACCTTCCAAAATAGATACTATGTGCAATATTGTACTATAATTCCTTCTTGTTGGCACAGACAGTATTTTTAGTAATTTTTCATCAATGTATCCATTATATATTTGAGTGCAGTTCTGTCTAAAATTAAGAGGCAATGAATTTCTCATGTAGCATTCAAGTCTTTCTATCACTGTTTTCCAGGGAATCACTCTGCTGAATGACTGCATATAGGTTTTACAGAAAATGCATAAAATATTAAAATATAGGTCCAGAATCTTACTCTCTTTAATATCCTCTTCTTCAGAAGATTCACTGACTCATTTTGAAGATGTTGATATACCAAACTATTATTAAAATCCCATTAGGAGTTAACGTATCTTTGTACCTGATTATATAATTTCAATTTTCTTGCTGTTACTGTGACAAGTTCTGATTTCAGTTTCTCATTCAGGACTTAATTCTGCAAGAACCTGATTATTGTGGAGCATGTAAATACCTGCCTGACTTAGATATGTAAGGAACTCATTAAAATATGTGGGATAATAATGTGTTTAAACTGAAAGGGAAAATCTAGCTAACCAACCTGGGACCTGGGCCATCTATGTCTGAGTTCTGCCACACTTGAGAGTTGATTGGCAGAAATGTTTAGAGGATTAGCAAATGCAATGTCCAGAGAGATGGAGAAATGTCTCCTCAGAAAACAGAAGTTGGAAAGGAGTCTTTAAAGACATAGAAGATTGTTACTAAAAAAAAAAAAAAAAAAAAAAAAAAGACAATAAATTGTTCTTCATTTCTATGGGGGACAAACAGGGCCTAAAATTGCAGAAAGATTTAGGTCAGATATTAGGAAAGCTTTCTACATAGGAGATAGGGACGCACTGAAATTGTCACAGTAGCCTTCAATTAAAGGAGGTTTTTGAGAAATAGGTTAAAAAACTACCAGATAAGAATGTCTGAGGTACGACTGATGCTGGCCTGAGATAGCAGCATAGGTAAGGCAACAGCTGAGATCTCTTCAGAACCTATTTCGTATATTTCTCTCTGTGATAATTTGGAGAAGCAGAGTCAGATGCCTACATTCTTTCATCCATCTGCCTTTGTCCTTTTCTGTAAAGGAGAATACAAGCATTTGCCCCACCACTGAGGCATGCTGTGAGGACAAATGCAATAAGCATTGTTAGCCAGTCAGATGCAATGGCACTAAGTAGGGAGCTGGAAAAGATAGATAGCACAGGCTGAAAAACTTCAGTAGGTTTGGCCAGAGTGCTTGGACTGAAACTCTGTTATCAGCACCCCTTGGGCTGCCAAGCTTTCAATGACAGCAGAATTTAAACACTCATTTCATTGACTGCTGACTCAGTTCTATGTGAATTGAATAGGCAGTTCCTAGATCAAGAAGCGAAATGTAAAAGGTCCCAATTCTGAAATTACTTACACATGAAGCTTAATCTGCTTGAGTAGAACTGTTAAGTGTGGCTATTCTGATTCATAAAGATAATGATGAATGTAATTGTTTGCAGCACAAAAGCCTCTCTCTCCAGGTTGTACCCAAAGCATCCTGTAATTAGGTGATAGTTTTTGATCCACAAAAACTGGCTTATTTATCTTTTTAATAAAAAAACCTCGTAATATTATACTGTGATGCAGACACATGGTGATGGACTTCTGGAGTGGGTTACAGCACCTTTATTGATCCTACAACACTAGAAGACTCAAATAATGTCTTTGTATAATGACGTCTGTTAAAGCTCCATATTCTTACGCATTTTGGTACTTAGTATGTAAAACTAAGATAACTGTTTCTTCATTCACAATATTAACTTGTTAAAGCTCAGAGGTTTTTCTCTGTTGAAACACTTGCAGCAGATAAACTGATAAGCTGTGTAGACTTCATGTTGTTTGATAATGGGCTAATTTGGTCATCCAGGAAAAGTACTATTTGAATACATCTGTTTGCATTAAATAGATGAACTGTGGAATCTATCTGTCCTTTGTGGGACATCTAAAAGTTAGATAGCTACGTTTGAATGAATCACTCATAGGTAAGGGAGAAAAATTAGGGCAGCCAATGGAGTGTTCAGCTTATCCTAAGACTGGTGAGATAAAATTGTTTGTCTCATTGAAAAGCTCATACTAGATTTGCAAAGAAGTACAGCCATAGGGTTGTGTATGTTTTGCAAATTGCCATCAAAAGGTATATTAAAAAGATATTTTGCATCTTGAGTTGACAGATTTTAACTCTTTGCATTTTGAAAATTTTTAAGGGATTATCCTGTGAATATATTTGTGTAGGGGTCTCCACTGTGTTTCCCAGTGACCTGTCCTCCTGTTTCAATATACAGGATAATATAGCCACCTCTGCAAATGTACATCAGGCATGTAAGTGTACACATCTGGCAGGGTATATGCAAGTAAGATGAGTTTTTGTGTAAGATGCTGCACATTAATATTTCTGAACTTAGACCTTTAAGGAAAATACCTTTGTAAGATTTTGCATGCAGATAGTCTAAAATAAAATTCAGGCCAAGTAGTTGTTAATGGGCACATTTAGAGACAAGTCAGTTTGGGTCCCAGTGTCTGCTGCAAGTTTTGAGAGATGAAGGAGATGAAAGAAGTTGGCTTTAGTGAGAGTCTTGTCTGGAAAACATCAACTACTCTTCTGCTTCTAGATTCTAAAAGGCTTAAAACATTATCCTTCCATCACTTCCCAGCACATCAGAAGACAGTGCCTATCAGTTGTATCCTCGCATGCACCAATTTCAGGCAAAGATTATAGATTTTATGAAAGCCAAAGAGAAGAATTTCTGAGTAGAAAGGTCTATCACTTTTCTGTAGCCTCTATGGGATGTTGAACTTTTTCTTACTGATTATTTTTTTTCTTGTAAAATAAGACAAAATACTTTCGTAACATTTGTAGAATAGAGCAAAAAAATACAAGCTTGGTACTTCAAGCAAGCCTGGAGAAATAAGGATACAAACTTTCAAATGTGGTTTCATAAATTTATAATATGGAGGATATCAACAATGTTGACCTCTGGATCTCAATTTTATGCCTTGCTTAACATCTACAGTGCACTGACACTTAATCAATAATGTAATTTATTACTTTTGTACAACAAAAATTATTATATTTTGTAGGCTGCATTGCTAGATGAAGTGAGAAATAATAGCTGATTTTCAATGTTTTTTGATTATTAGACCAGTCATTAAGTGAATAAATATGAGTTATAGAACTATATAATAATCTAGATTATATAATAATCTAAATGTAAAAATCCAGTTTAGAAATTTTAAAATTCCATATTTACTGCTCTTTGCTCTTTCAAAATACCTGCATCAGATGCTGAACTCTAGAGTTCTTATGTGAGAAATTCAGTCCTATACTTAAACATTTTAATTATGGAATTTGTTATAGGCACATGTTGTTACTAAGTATATAATTTAAAAGTCATTACAGTATATTATTACAGTATAGTTAGTACATCCAGACTCTAAAAATACACATTCTAGAGATGAGATTGAGATTAAGTAATTACACAGGAAGTTAATGTACAGTGTATATTAATTAGCAGTATTTACTTGCTTAAAATATGATGTAGTTTCATTAAATTGTAATTTCAGCATAAAACTATATGTACCTGAATTACCATTATTATAATTGTTAATAATAAATTGCTTGAATACATTCTCTTTAGCCTTTTGCTGTTCATTGTGCCATAGGTACAGTGCTCAGCATCTCTATCAGTTTCCTGAAAATAAAGTTTCCTTTCTTTTCTCAAGTGTAATCATTTAAGTCTGCTACCTAGTCTTAGCCTGTGTTAAGGTCTTGATAATGAAAAAATTCAAAGTATAATCCCATTTATAACTGTTTTCTTTAAACTTTTTTCTACTATGAGAAATGGTGGAGCTTCTTTCCACAGAATCACAGAATCACACAGAATCATAGAATCACACAGAATCACAGAATGGTTGGGGTTGGAAGGTACCTCTGGAGACCATCTAGTCCAACCCCCCTGCTAAAGCAGGTTCACCCAGAGCAAGTTGCACAGAGCAGCATCCAGGCAGGTTTTGAATGTCTCCAGGGTAGACTCCACAATCCCTCGGGGCAGCCTGTGCCAGTGCTTTGTCACCCTCACAGTAAAGAAGTTTTTCCTCGTGTTTAATTGGGACCTCCTGAGTTCCAGCTTGTGCCCATTGCCCCTTGACACCCACACTTTAGATATTTATAAATATTGATAAGGTACCACCTCAGTCATCTCTTTTCTAGGCTAAACAGACTCAGCTCTCAGTCTTTCCTCATAGGGAATTAACCTTGTAGTCAATGTCCAAACTACCGTATCTCTGCTGATAGTTCAAAGAGCATTTGCTGCCAAAGGCATCCTATGCTGCCAATGCTACTTCAAATGTCTCTTTGTGTGGGATGTAGTCAACACGCAGCTGCTTCTAGTTGCTCAGCCACCACCTGTAAGTGTGTTGCCTTGCTTTGAATTCAGCTCTATGTGATTTTTTTTGTACACTTTGCTTGCAAATCCCTAAATCAAATGAAAATTTCAGGAAAAAATATGGTAGCAGACATGCAAGGAGCCCAGTGTAATCTCCACACATGACATAAGGATGCTGACTGGTTGTCATAGAGAGGTCTGCAGATGGGGCACAGTTCCAAATGCATAATTCCAAGCTCTGGCACATCATTTAGGTCTACTGTGGAACAAACATCAAAGAGCTTTGTCCAAATATGCAGTGGTCATTTGTCTAAATGTTTTAGGTGTCCAGAAATCTCTGAAAAATGTGCTGCACCTGTTGTTACTAATAGAAGGAGAAGAAGGGGTAAAATCTTAACGCTCCCGATTTACTTCCTCAGCCGCAGCCTGGCAGAAGCTCACCCTACAAGTAATAATATTTGAAAAATGAAATTCTGTTTCTGCTTTCTTCAGTTATAATTTATGCTTCTATATAACCATGCACCAGAATCTCATTTGTCATCTGTAAAATACTAAACTTCATGATTTTGTGATTGGACACAAGGTTCAAGATATGAAGTGAAAGCAACCTACCTCATGACAGCTGCTAACATCCCTAGGCAATCTCAAGAAATAGTATGGGGGCTTGGAGAATAATTTCATACAGTATCAGCTAGTAAGATCAATGATATCTGAAATGGTAATATGGATAATGGTCATTTTATGCCTCTTTTTAATCGAAATATCAAAGTAATCTTCTTTGATACAGGCAGAAACAGTTTTTGGCATGGGGGAAGTGACTGCTGGTTGCTATAAAGGATAGTTAAATTGAAGGTGAAAAAGTTCAGTCTGCCTTCTTTCTCTATTTTTTAAACCATGCCTGTTCTTGTGCAGTACACAAGGCCTGGTATATCAGAAATTGAGTCAATTAAATCATTCCCATTGATTTAAATGGATGTTGGACTGGTGCCTGATAGAGAGAGGGAATGCATTTTCTCTAGAAGCAATAGTCTCAGCTGCTTTCACAGCTCCAAAATTTTTAACCATCTCCCCCATTTTTTTGGGGAAAAAAACTCAAACCAAACCTACCAAAAATCTTCCTTTCCTTGTTCACATGTTCTCTTGACAGCTTAACATTCTTTAATTCAAAAGTCTGCAGCTTCCTAGAAGAAGTTTGGTGCAAAAAGCAATGTTCTAACATAAAAATCAATGACATAGGGATACTCTGTTGACCATCATGGACAAGTCCATGGGAAGGGCATGGTTCCAGTATTCCTGCTGCACCCGTACACATTTTGGAACATCTCTTCACGCTGATGTCTGACAAATAACATGCAATAAAATTATATGTTGGATTATGGATATATTCTAAATTGGAAGACGTGTGGCTACCATAACTTAACAGCTGCTGTGTGACTGTTTCTTTCCCATAAGAAACATCAGTATTAGCAAATAGTAAGCAGCAAGTTGTGGACAGGGATTGAGAATTTTTTTCTTCTAAACTAAAAGTCACTAGGTAAAGAGCTAGGCGACTTGTGTAACTCTACAATTTCATCTGTATCACAGCTTTCCATCTTTCTTCTTGCTGTCATTGTATATAAAACTAACTCATAGCAGCTTGTCCTGTTTAAAGCCTAAGTCCCATGGTACAGTTTTAAATTTTGATAACACTGTGAGATCCTGAGCCTTACCATCAAATAATTAGTACAAAATTCTTTGGGATATTGATAAACAGGGTCTTATATAGGTACAAATAATCTGTTTTATGCACTGTGCCTTTGAAGTCCTTTTTTGTTTGCATTTAAGAAATCCTTTCTGGGAGTAAGTAAAAATTAGGATCCAGCCTTCAGCCCTTCCTTACTAGGGTCTTTCTCCAAGTATATAATTAGCTGCAGATGAAACTGCAGCTATTTAAGTGTTTAAACACATGATTGCCCCTGGAAACCAGATACACATATGTCTAAATTACAATAATTTTTACCTACTCTCTGCAGGTTCAGTCTCTGTCCCAAAAGTAATTTGGACAACTCCTGTGTCAGCAAAAGCAGTAGGAGATGCCTATTCACTGCGTTTTTCATAATAGGACAAGGGTGGAACAGCACTTTTTTGAAACTTTGTAGACATTATTTTTATGGCATAACATTACTTAATATTTGTATACTTCCAAGGCACAGTGGAGACAAGAAATTTTACAAGCATGTCAGCAGACTTACTGTAGCAGCAAGGGATCCAAGATAGAAGAAGGTATCTGTGCTAAGGCTGCAGCTATGGCTTTCCTTAAGAAAAGAGGAAAAAAACCATCACCTAGATTCTTTCTTTCAAGGGCATCAATTGTGAAAAGCAGTTCTCTCCCAAGAGCATTAGGAAGGGTGAGCAGTGAAGAAATAACATGGTGGTTGCTGTTGTTCAGGGATGCTCAGACGCAGAGATCCAGATGTTATTAAAATAAAATGAACTCCTGGTAGAGCTGAAAAATCACTAACTAAGAAGAACGGATTCAGCATTGCCTGGGGGGGCTGACAGAAGCTCAAAGGAGAGCCTCTCCAACACACTATAGTTATCTTACATAAAGACTGGATTTTCGATTCACTGTGGTTGAATTTGGATGTTCTGTTTCCATTATCACTTACCCTACTAACACAGCCCATTGATTTTACTGCCATCTCTGTTCTCCCTCATCCTCCTGTATTTGTTTTCCAGTAAACCAGTATTACAATCACCAACCCTCCAGAGTTACTGGCCAGCCCCAGCCTGTGCTCCCCTTACACAGCCTCGCACCCAAGCAGCACTAACCTTCCATAACAGCCTGGTCCTGAGAATGCTACAGCCAAAAACCTTTTCATCGTGCCAGGACACAACAGTTTTATATTATCCAGCTGCCACCAGGGTCTGGCTGGCTGACTTACTCCAGCAGTTATTACTCTGCTATACACTGATACTTTGAATATACACGCCAACCAAAATGTGTTGCAGCCTGTCAAAAAGCTAAGTGACAGGTTTTTCTTTCATATGGTCTCCCCCTAATATAAACTCTACACCTTCTATATTATATACACATTGCATATGTTCATAGCATACACATAAAACCTACATATATATTCATCTCTCTCAGATATTTATTCACAAAAGCAAATCCAGATATATGTTCAGGCAATATGCAGTGCCAGAATGATTGCCTCCATGATTGCTCTTTAGAAGGAATCATCACTAAATTAAATTTATATAAAATTCCCTTACTAGTGTGCTTACATATTTTTAAAATATATTTTACATATAAGTTAATACACATATATTTTACATATGAGTTAACAATATTTTCACATGTATGAATAAGCCAATGTATTTATACAGTATAAAATATAAATGAATTGTTAAAATTTGTGTGGTGATGATTCATAATACCTTGAATTTGTAAGACAATAAATACAATGCTTCTGCCTCAAATAGAAAATGTCAACCTGACTTTATAATGGCAATATCCTTGCAGTGCAGGCTGTCTGCCCAAGTGAAACCACAAATTTAGGGCTACGATCTACCACCCTCTTCTGTGCCCAGAGAGGAAAGAGAAATATTACATTACAGCACTAGGCAAAGCCTCTGCTGACTTTCCCTGTTTCACTGACTAAATTAAAAATAGTTATATTCCAGGCAGAATTACCTGTTAGTACTCACAGAAGAAAGGCCATATTGGAACTTACATCCACTGTACATAAGTCAGAAACCCTGTATGAGGAATGGCCTCATTATTAGCATCTTAATTTCTCCCTCAGTTTCAGGCTTTTTCTGAAAGAACCTAAGGATCTGGTTAACCTCTGACTTCACTGAGAAATTTGGAATCTCTTAAGGTCCTTAAAGATACTTCAGAGAAGTCTCTAGGTCAAGAAGAAAATGAATCTCAAACAGCCAATGGTCTACCAGCCTCTCTTGGCTAGTATTTGTTATTTTTCCCCAAACTCTAAATTAGCCCAAGTGGTTTAGTCTGACAATTGATTTAGCCTCAGCTGAAAGCGATGAGGATTTTTCCATTCATTTTAGAGATTGCTGGATCAGACTTTACTAATTTTGTTCTTGAACCAAACCTTAATGATGTCAATAAAGTGCCTTTTATATAGTTTAATGGGCTTGTAGTCATTCCAGTAGTTCTGCATTAAAAAAAAATAATTAAAAAATTACTTATTTCCTTAGTCTTCTTCCAACCAATGTGGTTTTGACTTCTTTTTCTTCATTGCTGCCCCTCCCAGTTGGTTCAAATTAGCTTGCTCATAGAAAATGTCAGCACTGAGACAAAGACTCAAATAAACACAGAGACTCAGCTATGCTCTGAGATCTGGTCCTCTAAGGATACATGAGAGGGATGATAGCAGAGAAATCTTGCTCTGTTTCATAGCTACATAAAAGGCATCAGTCCTAAGGTTATTTCTGCGCTGCATTCAGGCAGTATGTTGTAGATACTCACTTCAGTGTAACCAGCATGTGTCATTACCAGGGAAGCTGCGGTGTCACTGGTTTCAGCATAGGCTGAGAGAGGCCATTTAAGATGTGGGGCATCTGATTAGGAAGCTTGTCTATGCAAACACCATAACTTCATTGTTATTAATACTGAGCTAGCTAAATTATAGCTAGTCTGATATGCCTATGTGTGCTGCTGCAACACTCCCATTGCAGGCTAGGTGCAGTTTGCAGCTCTGTATTTGTAGTTTTTATGCTTCGATTTACAGGTCATTGAGGTTAGTTGAGAAATTCACCATTGCAAGCACCTTCCTATGCTTAGCTTACAGCTCATCAGCCTGCTTAAGTGCTTGCCTCCCTTAAAGCACCTGAGCATCATGAGTGAAGTGGAAAGGGATTACTTATGCACTCTTGAAGATTTTCTCTGGAAAAACAACCTTAACAATCTCTAAATTTAGATAAAATATTGCTTACTAAAATAAATCTAAGATATGGGTATTGTCTGAGGCAAAATATTAGTACCTGCTCCAAACTAACATCTAAATACTTGAAAAAAATTTGTGGGTTGCGACGATATCATTATTACAGCCACAATGGTGTCTCATTTTCTGTATTAAATAGACTTTTAAAACATTGCACAATGCAAAATCTTATAAATACCAGTTAACAGATGATGCTGAACACTCAGGACAAAAGTAATATTTTTTTTTTAAAGCAACAAACTAAATTTTGCTCTCAATTTACAACCAGAGGCTTCATTGCTCTGTGGGTGAGACCAACAACTCAGTATGTCCCCTAACAGCAGCAGGTTGTTCCCTGGTTAATGAATTATGCACCAAAATTGGTATTATATTGGTATTATACTTACACAAAAAAATCATTCCTTAGAAATATGAGATTTTCTGATGTTCAACATTCTTTAAACTATTTCAGGATAAAATCACCATTATGCATTTCCTGCTCTGGTTCATTGTTGGCTATATTTTGAAACAAAGCTTTAATGAATGTGATCGTTGGTTTCCCAATTGAAAGGTTTTCATCCGAGGAGTGTGTTATCGATGGCTATTCTCATTTGCAGCACTTGCACTCTCCATGGCTCTCTGCAGCTGACTGCACTGACGTCATCCCCAGCGCTATTGACACATTCTTTTGTGTGGTGTGAATGAAAAAGTAAATTGATCCCAGTGGGGACTGTGCTCACAGTGAACAGAAAAAAGCTGCCACTCTGCCAGCTATAGATGGCATCAGACGTCTGCTAGTACAGTCCTTGCTTTAGCACTCAGATTAGACAGAACACCAGTTAGGGGGTTGTCTTTTTGCCCCTCAAAAAATACTGGTTTTAGGAGCCTAAACTTCTCACATGGAAATTAATAATGATATAAATGGCAAAGGACATAAACAAGACCTCCTTATATCCTGGAAGTAAAGTAAATTTGGAAAGGGCAAATATAATTACACCAAATTTATGGACAAGGGAAACAGTCTCCTTTGGGTTATGGAACAAATGCAAAGAACAAAGGTGAATAAAAAAGTGGTCACTAGTCTTTAGCTTGTCAAAAATTTTCCATTTTGGAGTGTTGAAATAATCTGTGTTAAATAAATAATGTTTGCTAGACATCTGGCCTTACATCTCCTGAAGTATAAGTATTTACTACAGAAATATTGTTTCTATAGCATGTAAAGGCAGAATTTGAAATTTTACACTGATTGAATTTTTGTTTTAGTTTTAGCTATTTTTTGTATAAACATTTGTGTCAAAGAGAAAAAAAAAAGGGGGGGGTATTTTCTAAGCTTTTCTCACATTTTGTACATTTACTTAAGAGTGTATTTGCCTCCCTCTCCATCACTATCAGTTACTATTTTTGTAATGTCCAACATTTTTATCCTTTCAAAATCCCTGTAAGATAGGTCAGTATCTTTCTTCATTTAACAGTGGTGTACATATGTGGGTGTGAGAGAAGGATTAGAGGAACAAAAGGTGGCATGACTCAAGTTCCCTAGAAAACCTGTGGCAAGGCAAAAAAGAATTTAAAAGCTGAAAAGCTATCCCAGAAGTGAACTGCTCTGTCTCCTCTCCCATCACACAACAGCTACCACAGGGTCTGTATCCTTTATCCTTAAGCCAACATAGACTCTAGTTATGCTGGAGTATAATATTGTCAATAGTGACACAGGATCTGGCATGTAGCTGTTGAGGTTTGGCCACTTGACTCAAGTAATTTCCTGTTGCTCATCGGTTTTCTTCATTATTATCCAGTAGTGTGAATGCTATGAACTACTTGTCCTGGTAGACTCGGTGCATCTTGTTGTAAGGCAGAATTACCAACATCTTACCTTTTCTCTACAATACTGACAAAATGGGAAGGCTGGTTTCTGGGGTACTAACATTGCACTTCTAGCTATGACATTCAGATTCTCAGATCAGAGAAGTAACATGCCACCATAGCAACTGATGGTTATACCCAGATATATTCTATTAGAAAGGTGATTTGAGCAGAAAGACATCACAAATTTTGCTGCACTGTAACCCCCTGTGAAAATATGTATTCTGCTCAAGTCCGACTTTATAGCGAGGTTTGTAGAGAAATTACTTTCTACCCATTTTCCAGACTGATTGATCTATATGGAAAGATATATTGTAGGCAATGTCAGACAAATTCCCATAACTTGGTTTGATTATGGATGCAACCCATTATTCCCCTTTAGTAAAGGAAGGATAATTAGCTGGGTAACTCAGATAGGCTTTGGTTAACTTAACTTCCTTCCGGAGCACATACAGATTCATTGTGAGGCAGAGTTTTCCATGTGATTGCTCTGTGCACTTCTGGTTCTATATGTAATTTCCTTACCCCAAAAAGAGAAAAAAGTTTCAACTTCAATGTTAGCTGAGAAAAAAAAAACAAACAACAGAGTCTTTTATCTCAAAGTAGGATAAATACAGGGTAGTGTCTGAAGGCTGCTAAGTCACCAGTTTAAGATGATGCTGCCATTTCCTACCATGGAGCTTGACTCGGCAGAACTTGTTAAACAGTTTGATTTCAGTGTTCATGTGCTTGAGACCATTTCCATCTTCTAGATCACAGACTCCAGAGGAGCAGAGAAGAGTAATTTTTATTATCCTATTTTAGTATCTGAAGAAGTATAAAAATAGGTTGATGCCATGGGCAGATTACTATCATTACCATTTTGTTACTTTTTTATTTTATATATATATGCATTGTAGGTATGGGATTTGCTATAAATCTTTTTCAGTGTAAAAGTAGAAATAACTTTTTATTTGAAATTTCTTCTAAGCTGTATTTTTCAGGTTCCACATTAAGAGGTGCTTCAGAGGCCACAGAAAAATTGTCTTGACATACTTGGAAATAAATGTTTATGGTGTTCATTACAAAATGTTTTTTGAAAATAAAATTAATATTTTATACTAAAATATTTTTAACATTAAAAAGACTGAAAACCAAGTGAAATGTCCTATTTTTTTTTTTCAATCAAAGCCATTAAAGTTATTTAAATACCTTACTTCTTAATTTTCCCTTTTTTCTCCCCTTTGTTTGTTTTTGCTTTTGTTTCTTTTGATAGGGGAAAAAAAAAGTGGGGGGAAATCAATCTATTTCCCATTACATAGACAATCTGGTGTCTGCCCTGCTTTACTCCCATGGGAAGAGCATAACAGATGTACCAAAAGAACTAATGTTATATAACAGATATAACAGATTACTAAGCTGTTCAGTAACTACTCTCATCTTACCCATGGCATGCCCGCGCAGCTGAGAAGCCTGAAGTGTGTGCTGCCAGTTGAAGTACCCCTGACCAGGAGGTTCCAGACTGCTGAAGCACTGTCTGGCAGTAATACGTGTCTGTCACCATATTAATACTGAAACACTGGACAACATTTGAGCTGTTACGTGTTGATGCATAGAAGTATGATTTTGTGCTGGAAGCTAGATGTTAGGAAAGATTGCCTGGGAGCCCTTATCAATGAATGCCAAAAAATACAGAAAAATACTAAGATGATGCAACTCAATCAATTTATTTTTTTTCATAGAAACAAAGTGGTAAATCATCTGAATGCAATACACTCTAACTCACTCCACTGGACTGTGTAGCTCATGTGTATCCATTGTGTTTGGTGAGTAGAGGAAAAAAAGAAGCAGCATGAATGTAGGCCTGTTTTTTCCATCCCCCCATTGCTCACATTAATTGTTGCCCTGAAGTAGGGTGGCAGAGGAGAAGAGACTAAGATTTGAGAGAAAAGGGTTTCAGAGATATGGAAACATGCTTGGCACTTAGGGAGTAGGGGGATTTTTCTGCTCCTTTCCTCCACCTTCTTATGGCTCTGCTGTTTTTATCTGCAGGAGGTGGTATGCCTCCTTTGCTCTCACAGGCTGGATATTCTTCAGCTCTGGTTAGACCTGAGAAGAAATTATTCTTGTGGTCCAGAGAGTTCTACAAGACAGGAGGTCTTCCAGGGAAAGGGAGAAAGAAATTGATAAATCTACTGCTGGTCACAAGTGCATTATTGACTGACCTGACAAATGCAGTTCACCCTTTAACTAGTGAATAAGCACAGCATGAATATTGTAGAATTCTCTCCTCTGACCTCAAAATTAAATTGTGGAAGGCTATTCTGTCTTTTCACCTAGTTAATTTTCCTGTCTCTTTGGTGAGTTGAGAAGACTGCCTGTTGAAAAGACCTGACCAAGTGTGTTTGTTTTGGGAAGGAGTGACTTGGGAACATTAACTCAGAAAGTAAAGTCTAGTACAGTTCACCAGCAAGCCACCATTTGATCAAAGTCCCATTCTTCCCCCATTCTGATTTGAGAAGTATTCAAAATAGCTGTACAATTAAAATGTTTGTTACTTATTACCTGTGACTTAAGCCATCAGATTTCTGGTTCATGAAGGAAACTTCCTTCCTTCAAAGATGCACAGCTCTTCAACCTTGTCTTGGAGCTGAATAGTCTTTCAAAAACAGAAAATACATTATTTTCTTGTATATCACTGATCACTTTATCACTAAGCTCCTATAGATTAAGTTAGTTTGAATGTCCCTGTTGTTTCCTGTAAAGCAAGAGGCAGGTTAGGTCACTGCCTGAAATCTATCATGGAAATTGAAGCTGAGCCAACAAGCAACCTTCACAGTGTTCCCGTCCTGGGAAAGTGAAACATGTCAGCGGAGGAGTTTAACAGATTTGTTGTCACGAGTATAATTTTGAAACAGAAGGCAAGCCTGTTTCATAGTGCAATTTGGGAACCCCATGATTAATGCTGCTATTCAGCCAGTATGGGTGTTTTATCCTCATGCACCACAACACCCAGTTGCTGGACTGACACAGGGGACACCTGGCTAAAAGAACAGCGTGCTTGGTCTTGCGGGGTTATTGACACGATCCCAGCAGCACACAGACTGTTTACACTGATGTAGCTGTGACCTCTGGAAAAGACCAAGACCAAGAACCTCCTCTTTCCAGGTACCACTCTGCAGCTCGCTTCAGCCTTCTCTGCAACATAGTTGTTCATTATCTTTGTGTCCCTTTCTGCAGTAATTCCCCCCCCCCCCCACCCCTGCATTGACTACTATATCTCTACTCCCAGTAACCTGTGTTGCACTCTTTTTACTCCTACATAGGGGATTTCTATATGATTTGAGTCTTCAGTAGAAATCATTTACTGTAGTGATACAGGCTGTTAATTCTTTCTTTCTTTTTTTTGTCCTTTTTTTTCCTTTTTTTTTTTCTTTTTTTTCTCTCAAAATAAGCTATATCTATAAGGAATTTATAAAATTAATAATTACTGGTGAGAAGTGAAGCCAAAAGACAATTCATTACATAAATAATTTATTTTCAATTTAATTGAGTTGGTATATTACATATCTAAATCATATAATTCCAGTACCACAGAAGGTAGTGGTGGATGGTAAAAAAACATTAAGCAGCAAAAGAATTACATGAAAGACAAGACACGGACCTGTTGCAGCAGGTCCAGAAGAGGGCCACAGAAATTATCAAAGGGATGGGACACCTCCCCTATGAAGAAAGGCTGAGAGAGTTGAAATTGTTCAGCCTAGAGAAGAGGAGGCTTCAGGGAGACCTTATTGCAGCCTTTAAATACTTGAGAAGAGCTCATAAGAAAATAGGGACAAACATTTTAGCAGGGCCTTTAGTGATAAGATAAAGGGTAATGATTTTAAACTAAAAGAGAATAGATATATACTAGATATACAGAAGAAATTTTTTTCAATGAGGGTGCTGAAACATTAGAACAGGTTACCCAGAGAGGTTGTAGAAGTCTCATCCATGGAAACAATCAGGGTCAGGCTGGTCAGGGCTCTGAGAAACCTGATCTAGTTGAAGATGTCACTACTCACTGCAGAGGGTTTGGACCAGATGACCTTTAAAAGTTCCTTTCAACCAAAACCATTCTATGGTTCTAAGCAGGACTTTAGAGAAACTCCTGCGGCTGGAAAATGCACTACCAGGAGAATGGCAGTAGTCAAGGAAGCCTTTGGCACTTGTTCAGAGTAATGTTGTGGAAGCGAAAGGTTGAGAAGTTATTTAAATGGCATTTCTAGAACAAAGTAAGCAAAATTTAAGGCTGGAAAAAAAGAAAGAACAGCAAGTGAAAGAGGAAATATGGAGTGGGACAGAACCTGCTTTATCTTACATTCCCCACCTGATGACATTCCTAGCTATGTGCAGAGGTCTGGAAGAGATGCCCAGGTCACTGATTTCCTACCCAGAATATGGCAGTTCTATTGTGGAACTATCTTCTCATTGGTCTTCCAATATTTGTTCAGTCCTTTAACTCTTCCAGAGCTATTGGTTCACAGGACTAAATTACAAGTTAGTTCTTGAGATCTTAATGACACAAATGGTGAAAAGTACAAGGAGGTGTCCTTATCCTCATGAAACAAGTCATCTTCTTTTTACAGAATCATTTTCATCATGTGTTCATGTATTTTCCATTCCATGGGCCAATAATGATACTCATCATTGTCATTATTCTTGCAAAGGCTTTCACGATATAGTAAAAATAATTGTGATTGTGCCATAAAAAGGCAGCATGAGGGAGGCACAGGAACTGCAATCAGAGAATCACAGTTAGTAACAGCAATAAACATGTGCAAAAATAGCAAAATTATTGGAAATTTAGTAAATTTACATCCCCACTAAAAGATGTCAATCAAGCTTAATGCATTAATAACCTATATATTAGAGGAATGCCATTTTTGTTTTTCATATATGTATTCCTAATGTCTTATTAGGAAATCAAATTCTGAAGTCCTTAACACAATTTTTATTCACTCCTCATTCAGACAAAATCCTAATCAACTTCAGTCAAGACCTTGTCCCAGCATGCTAGATGAGCTGTGTCATGTTTTACTGCCATCAGATGATAATAAAAAGTTACTGCTATAAAATATAATGAGGTAAAGGACATTTTATACTGAATGATTTAATAACACATTATGCTTATATTGTGCCAGCCAAGGAAGGATCTCAAAGTGCTTTACAAACTCTAGCGAATGTATTTTAAGAACAAGGTCTGTGATGAAGTAAATGAATGTTTATTTTAGCTTTCCTGATAAAAAGCCACTGTCAGGTTAGGTGGATGAAACACGAGTCTCTAAAACCAAAGGATCCAAAGCCCAATCATTTCCATGTGTGCTGTGGCTCTGCTTCAATGGGGGCACATGCTTACATGCTTTGCTCAGATTTTCTGATGCCCAGTTTCCTTCTGCTTTGATTGGGAAGCTATTTTGTCTTAGAATGGTCTCATAGACAGAATTTTCTCTTATTCTCATATTCCTTCAAAGTTCATATTCAACTTATCTTGCCTGATTCATTCATTCATTCTTAGCATTGATATATGGCGAGCAAAAGCCTCTTTATAGAAAAGCAGATTGACCAACCACTCAGGTTGGGTAGTATTGGCCTCTGTTTCAGCTACCAAATTACTCTCCCTGTATTTCAATAAGTTAATTTCAAGTGAAAATAATGCAGAAAGAAATGTAGCAAAGGTACTGAGTTATTTCCACTATGACTTGTTGATTCCTTCCTATTATTTTTTATTGTTCTTTAAGCAGAAGATAAAAATATCTGAGTCAGGAGCCTTCTACTCACAGTGGGAATATTCAAAATATAATCATAAAATTCTATTGTGCTACCATTGCCTTTTCAGACCTTCTAGTCAGAGGAGCTTGCTTACCATCAGAGATCACAGCCTGCTACAGCCACAGACTCACAAGGAAGCAAAGAATGTATTTGTATTTGTTGAAGGCTAAAGCCAAGTTATTATATATCACAGCAAGGTGTTCAGGTTCACAGCTGTAATAGTAATAAGAAGCTAACAGAGATGTGGTATCAGTTCTGAGCGATAGGGAGATACCAGGCCTTACACAGTATGTTTGAGATGGAAAAGATCGACTATTTCAGAGAATCCGTATCCATGCTGTGGTGGGTGAGATAATATATCTCTCTGTCTAATCTTTTGTGGTGTCAGCTTTCACTCAGGTGATTGTTAATCTCCTTGACTCCTACTCAGTAATTTTCATGGCTTCATCTGACCTTCAGTCCCATTCAGCACTGATAGATTTCTTATGTACCAAAAGCCTTTACTGAGGAAGGTCCCCATGCAATGCTTACATTTGTTTGATAATCAAAACATGGCCTAATATATCACATGAAATTTCATCTGATAGAGCCCACCTATTTGCCTTTTCCATGGCTATCAAGCAGTAGACAACTGTGACTTTATTGTGTTGTTTTCTTTTTGGTCCTCTCTTTTTTTTCACCCCTAGGTTTTCCAGAGTTAACATCTCACTTCTCCTCTTCTCTCCTCCTCCTGCCCTTTACTGAATTTCTTGTAGCAGTTTGTCTTTCTTGTTTGCCCCAGATCTGCCACAGTCAGAACATTTTTCCCCTGTTTTCTGATCCTGAACATCTCTAGAGAAAATATATTTAGTCTGTCTTCCTCCAGTGTCACCGACTCTCACACAAAGCAGTTTAACTTCTTCCTCACTATGTTCCAAGTCCACAACCTATGGCACCCACATTTTAATTCAACCAGCTACACTGAAAATCATGTTGATGTGAGAATATCTTATACAAATAATGGTGTAGAAGCCCAAAGGTGTTTGGCTGGGTGTAAAAGAAGTATTTTATTGAGTAATGAAATGCAAATGATGAAATTCACAATAGATCTACTTCTGTGTTAAATAAAGGTTATCCTTTGTGAAATGAAAATATCTTTAGAAGCAAATCTAAAAACACAGCTCTCATTTTCCTAATACTTTTGTAAGAGTTTGGTTAAAAGTTTCCTTTTTTATGTGTATGTGTGTACTTTTATTATTATTATTTTATAACAATATAACATTCATGTAATGTAAAAATTACATTTGAAATTCCCTTTGACAGTTCAGAGTATTTTACCGTCAAGTAGGAACTGATATACATGTCTATTCTCTCTGTTTCCTGAAAGGAACCTTCTAGTCCCAGAGTGACCCTTCAGTAGCTATTCTCAGCACCGGTGAGTCATTCATTAGAGCTTTTGAGTCATAGATGGTATCAGTTTCACACAGGCATTAGAATCACAACTACACTTGCTATGTATGAAATGAAAGTAGCAGTGGGAGATAAATTTCTTCGGCGAAACTTCTCTATTTTCTTGCTTTTCCACATCCTAATTGCATATCTGCTGGAGCCTGTAGACATTCATTATTGAAATGTATAGTGTCACCTGCAAAGTTTATTTTGATCAACTTGATAGGAAAAAATCAGATTTATTGGGCTTTGTTATGCTGTAGCTAAAACAGTTTTCTCCAGGCAAAGGATGTTTTACAATGACATTGAATAAGAATTTATTCCTTTGAGAGATTGTAGTGAATTGTCAAAGGGATAAGAGAAGCACACTTTTTAGTAGAACTAATTCTAGGACAAAGTTCTATCTACCCTAGAGTCATAAAAGAGGTTAAGGTAAGTCTATTTGTTAGGATAATGTTAAGCAATGAATAAACGGCATTTCTATTAATTTCAGTTCATTTATTGATTTACCTGCAAGTGGCAGCCCTTTTTATTTTTATTTAGTGAAATGAACAACAAAAAAAAAAATCAGTAAAAGGGAAATGAAATGTAAAAATACTCCTTTGAAGGCAAATTTTGCCATTCTTCAGTGCCACCCTGATTTAACATCCAGAGTCTCCTACCTTTAATAATGTCACAGTTTGCTCTTTTATGATGAAAAACTCTTCCCCTTCCCTCCTATCCTGGTTTCCCCTACACCAAAGAAGGAATTTCCTACATGTTTTCTTAGTGGCTTCAGCTTCAGTCTCCTTAAAAAGAGATTCTGGTTTTAGAAAGCACAATTTTCATTTTAAAAGGACAGACTATTAAGGGGGGGGATAAAAAAGGATTAAAGTATGTGATTACTGCATATCTGTAACAGTGGAACGTAACACTGGCTGATAGACAGGTGCTTGCTCTTATGCTTTCTGGTACAGTGTCATAATTGGCTCTGTCTTTGCTGGGGTTGCAGGTGGCTGTGGTTTCAAAGGGGCTGTGTTTTTTTCTAGTGGGTGGAACTCTCTGTAGCCTGCTTGCAGCAAGATACTTTCTATTGCATCCAGGTTTCAGCTATTCTTGGAGTCTTCCATAGAATATTTTCTCCAAGAAAATTTAGTTTCTACAAGATAAAAATATTCTAGAAAATGTTGGATTTATCTCAAGTTTTTTACTTTTACATTGCAGAAAATTTCCATTATTCTGTTCATTTTTGTTTGTTTGAAGTGAACCAGAATTCTTGAATTGTCCAAATTAGTTCAGCAAAACACTAAGCTAGATGTTCGTGTTGTAATACATTCCTAGGAAGAGTTGTTCTGATACATATTTTTCCTGATTAGAAGCCTTCCCAGAAAATTCTATTTTCCAGAAGTCTTTGTAACGAATTTCACTCGAAGATACATGATCCATATGAAATGCATGTTGCCTGCTTGCACACAGGAAGAATAGTTCCGTTAATGAAAATGTAACCATTGGTTTTCTGAACTATAAGGAAATACAATTTAGTGTCAAAATTACTTGTGAAAGATTGTTGAGTTATTTCAACAACAACAAAAAAAACAACTTGGAGAAAGTTTAAAAGTTTCTTTTAATCAGAAGTGTTAAAGTATTATATTCTTTACAATTCAAATTATCACATATGCAATTGTCAAATATACATTGTCAGTGTATAAATATGTGTTTTTACACATATATATTCCCATTGCACAGAAACATAAAAATAAAAACTTCTTTGCACTTTTTATAATGTAGAGAAAATGATGAAATGTCAGGATGACTGATGGAGTAGAAATTCAATATTTTTTCATCCAAATCACAATATTTCTGAATAACAGTTTCTTGATTTGTTTTTTAGGACACTTCTTTTTGAATAATACCAGTAGTTGCACAAGTAGATGAAGCAGTAAAAGTTATTAAATTGCTTAATATGCTGTTCAGTCAGGTGACAAAATTTTGGGGGCACTGCTTTGTGTCTTCCTTTTGGTTCCCTCTTGAAATTATTTACAAGCTCAAAGCAAAGTCCATACAGTTGGGAACTTGAGAACCCTATTTTCTCTGAGGATCTCCTCAGCTTGTTGAACACTTCTGTCATAGTTCATGATACTTTTAAAAATATTTACAAGACTTTTGCAATGCTGGCAATAATAGCCTTATTTTTTCAGAGGAAAAAAACAAAACAAAACAAAACAATCCTAGGACAGTGAAAAAGGTACTGAGAAAGACTAGCTGCTACTGAATATTTATGTCTGCAGTGTCACCCTCACAGTACTGCTTTTAGTTACAAAGTAGCAGTGACACTCCTCAGAAACTAAAGCGTCTATTCTAAAATATGTCCATCTTTAACTTCTACACTGCTTTAAAGGAGCACCTGCTTTGCTGTGGTGTAAATGAAGATAAACCATTAATTTAAATATTGGATCATTATACTGTAGGTTCATCTTTCTTATTATACCCTCAGAATATCTTTTCTCAGCATAAAGCTTTTTTTTTTTTTTTTTAAGAAAACATAGGCAACCTCTCAGCAAATTCAGAACTGGGACATTGCATTGACTGGATCAAGGTTAGCTTGAAGAGAAACAAAGATTTCAATAAGCACCTGGTAAAAACTATACTTTGAAAAAGCAGCACACCCTTGAAAATAGGGAGCAGTAGATTGTTTGTCCACCAGATGTAGACTCTTCATGGACTTTGGTAGGAGCTGCACTTGGTTGTGTGTAAGCAAATTTGAAGGACACTATTCAGAGGAGATTTAACTCAGTTTTTTGTAAACAAGAAGCTGAAGAAAAACCTAGGTTTACACAACAGGGGACAAATTCTGTCTTAACCAACTCACATACACCTCTTTTGGGGTTTAAAAGCTGCTTCTTCAAACCATGTCTGATTGAAATGGATGCAGAACTTCTCTGTGCCAGAGAACTGGAACAGGTTGCCCAGGGAGGCTGTGGACTCTCCTTCTCTGGAGACATTCAAAATCTACCTGGACACCTACCTGTGTAATCTCATCTAGGTGTTCCTGCTCCGGCAGGGGGATTGGACTGGATGATCTTTTGAAGTCCCTTCCAACCCCTAGCATTCTGTGATTCTGTGTGATTTTGTGAAACTAGATGACTTTTATTAAAAAATAAAAAAAAAAAAAAAATCATATTTTATACTTAATCCAAAACCCACTTGTGAATGAGAACTTTTCTACTTTTTACAAAGGATTTTTTTCAGGCTCTAAATGAAAATTTCAGCCTGACAAATGTTGGATCCAGTTTTCTGTTCCATGTAGAGAGAGACTAAGAAGGTCAATCTTATTATCCCTCTGAAAAAGCAATTTAATTAATTGACTGAAATTTTAAAATATGAGACTAGTGTGTAAGGGTCTGCTCAGAATTATTGTGATGGAAAAAGCAACAACTAATGTCACTAATGAGAGCTAGAGACAGGTGAGATGAAAAAAAGAGAATGTAAAATTAGCGCTGTGTTGTACTTCCTCAGCTGTGGTGAGAACAGCTGTTCATATTATGAGTATTCTTCAATAAGAGAAGATGCAGTGATATTTTATGAGAGATGTTTTATGAGCCATGACAGAGGCAAGTAGACCTCAGTTCCAAATTTTCTAAAATACACATACTCATGTGTGCACACACATAGAATGTCAATCCATCTCTTCAGTAGCAGATATCTCAAAACTCTTCTGAAAATGTGCCTACTTTCTGCCAATTTGTAATTACTAAAATTGTCTTACATCCAACCTGTCTAGCTTAATATGACAGAGAATAAAATAATCTAGAATTTTAGAATCACTAAATAATTCAATCACTACATCTTTTGAACCTCTATGTTCAAAGCCTAGCAGGATTTAAAAGAATATAGAATTAACATCGAAGAAACAAGAGAACTCACTCAATGAGACAATGAGAATAGATCTCATGTAAAGAAGCAAATTTTGTAGCATATTAGACATTCATTATTATAAACATAATTAGTGAGTCAGAAACCCATCCAAATCTTAGACTGTTTTACCTTCATTCTACATAATTTAAAGTTCAATCTGCACTCTCTGGGAGGTCAAAGAAGCTCTGAAGTAAAAAATACACTTTCAAAAGTCCTGCAACTCTGAAAATGATAAAGCAAAAAAGAGGTCAAAAGAAAATGGTTGAAAATATGCTCGTGTTTGTTAACAGACAAAAATAATGCAGTCAAAATGAACCTGTTGTAAAGATAATCTCACATCCTTGTGTCATGGCAATGATTCTGACTATAGTGCATGAGATAACCAATCCTCTGTGGGTAGATTTCTCTTAGACTAAAAGTCCAATTTATTTTGATGGAAGCACTTGAGATGCCACATGTAAAGTTGTGGCAGAAGTTTTCAGTTTAACAGGTGTTTCAAATCTACTTGTTTTTTTTGTTTGTTTGTTTGTTGGTTTTTTTTTAAATAATAAAAAAAAAAACAATTCCCAAACCCGAGAATTTAACATTTTAATATTATTTGCTTCCTCTTGTGGTTTGGAAAGTAACAGATTAATACAATAAAATAATCCTCACCCAGCCCCATGTTGTAATTGCATGCAGTCCATAGAATTTTCATCTAACTTGTGCACAATTTTAAGTGTCTAATAAAGCAATGTTTGTGAGAGGAATCCCCGAGTTGTTTATATATGCAAGGAAGACTATTTAAAGATAGGCAAAATTAATCTGAGGTATCTGGCGGTTTTTTTATTAAGTATAAAGAAATGTAGGCGCATATTTGAAGAACACCTTTTCATTAGACCTGTAAAATTTAAGACCATGTTAAGGTGCTTAAGAGTGGCAGAGTAGACCCAATCCAGGTCTGTCTGGCTTTTGTCATTCCTTTAAAGAATTTGCCTTGATCTGTATCTCATTTTTTTTTGCTTGTCTCTCCAGGAAGAGAGGTTCTGGAGTCTCCTCCTTGTCCATGGGCTCTTCACCTTCCCTTTAAGAACTTATCAAGTCTTATAAAAGACTTTTATATAAGATTTGTGTGTATTATAGTTAATTAATTCTTTCCATGGGAAGAAAAAGAAAATTTTAAGTCAATGTAGGACAGAAGGATGCCTTGTGCAGTTTGTGGGGAGTGCCTCCCTACTTGAACTTGCTGTGAGACTCAAAAGGACTGACTTACACCAGCAAGACAAGACACTCCAGTGGGTAGTATTTCCTGGGGGTAGCAGACACCACACTGTTTTCTGATAGCCATGTCACTTGGCCCATTCAGTTTAGACTTTCTGTACAGCATTACACTGCCCTGTATGGGCCTATTGAGATGTTGGGCTTTCACCAGAGCAATACAGTATTTCATTAGGGAATCCTTGCTCACCGCAGCAGGAAAGAAGAAAGGCAGTACTGCCTACTCCCTTCTACTTGAAGGGAAAACTCCTTGAGCTATGAAAAAGGAGGCTATGTATTTATATTAGTCAGATCTACTGACTCCAGCTTTTATTTTCATGCACTTAGCTGCTTATACTGAATAAATCCACGCTTGCCTTCTAAGCTGGGGACATTCAAGTATGAACTGCTATCATATTTTATAAGTAAGCTAAAAGGAAGGTCATAGATTGCCTCAGGAAGAGACCTCATGCAATAAGTTTTAATCTTAACAAATCATCCATATGGCCTCTCAGATTGAATATGCTTTCTGTAGTAAATCTCTAACCACTAACCTGTGATTTTATTCTGCAGTCAAGGATAACAACCAGAACTTCTGATCTCCAGCACATGACTGACAATTAGACAGAAGTTACGTGATCCAAGTTGAACAAGTGTGTCAAGATCTCTTCGAAAAACTGAGTGTGATAGAATAAAAGGTCTCTGGTATTCAAATACACTTAATCTGTGACTGAAAATATCATAATTGTGTGGATATGATTTTTCTTGGTTTTAATTTAATTTTATTTTACTTCATTTTATTTGCTGTGGCCATGTAATGAAATATTATAACATAACATATAGTTCTGATACTGGAATATTTATTGTACAAAAATTACCAAATGCCAATATTAAGGTATTTCATCTCCCTTCTTTGGCTTGGCAATTTAGTAGCTTAAGTTTAATAAATGTATTTCAAAAAAGAAAAAAAATCACTAGAAAATTGTTTAGTGACACTAAAGGTTGTATCAGACACATCCTGTAAACTCAAAACCTGAGAAATCAGACATTGAGAGAAAAGTTGCCTGAAGTCCTTATAACTTTTTTTATTTTCTGATATTTTCTGAAATACTGCCAGCAGCAGTCCCTCAAGCCACATGAACTTTCTACTTTTATCTGCAACAAACATAAAAAATAAACGTGTATTCCGGCTCACAGACCAGTTTATGTAGTTCCTCAGGGTCTCAGGCTTGCTAAGGCATAACGCTTCTTGAGTGCATGGAACAAGCATGAGTCAGATAGACCTGTCTGTTGATACAAAGAGCATGTGAGGTCAGCCTTAAGACTCTGGAGTGTGAGTTTGATGAAAGTCTTGTTTATGCTACTGGAAGGGTTTCAGTAAATGATACAAATCCCATATCTACTCCATTTACTAGTACACGTTTGCTCACTGCAATACATCTTCTGAAAAAATACTCATTTTTAAATAACATTAAAACATTTTTTTCTTTTTTTTTTTTTGCTTTCTTTTCTGAATTAATTAATTTGCTTTTAGATATTACTGGCACCACAGTGACAGAGGCTGCTGAAACTGGATGGGATGTGCTTGACAAAATTGGTTGTACTTATGACTTAGGCAAAATAGAGATGTAGAGGCTATATACTAATACTAAAACTAAATATTGGCATAAACATCTGCTGCTGTTCCCATATTTATAGCTAAAGCTATCTGGATGAATCAATACACCCTCAGAAAGTACTGAAATGCCACTAGAATGAGTAGCATGCTTATCTATCTCAAGCTTTAAAACTATTAGATAATTCTCACAATGTGTAAGAAATTTGAAAAGAGACCCATAAGTAAAATCCTCAATAAAATACACCTACATCTACATGAGATATGAAGGAACTGATTTTTTCTTATTGTATGTCATACACAGTTACTGAGGATTCAGTCTTGGAGGAAGTAAATGCTTCAGCTGAAGAGAAGCATATTAATACTGAGCTTTTGAGCTGTGCTAATGGAAAAATAGAACAAATAATGTGAGTATTAGCAGTTTTTGTGGGAAAAGTACAACCTACTAACAATATCATATTGTAATAGTAATAAAATAGGACTGAAAGGCAATGAGGTTGATAGAGATGGAGAATGTTTTCCATATGTAGGGAGACTAAATTGAATGCATCTCTTCATCTTGGAAAAGACAACTTAGAGGAATACGTCAGTTGCATAAATTTTGAATACTGTGGAGAATAGAGAAGACTTGTTGGATTTCTTGCAGTACAGGAACTCAGAAGGACACATACACAACAAAGTTATCAGGTAGTGAGTTTAAACTAAACAGAAGGAAATACTTTTCTGTATTGTTGCATAGCTGAACTATGATGTCATTTCCACGAGATATTGTGGATGACAAAAATATAAATGAATTTAAACAGGATTTAGAGAAATTCATGGGAATATATCCATAAGTAACCCAGATGCAATGTTTGGCTCAGGAAATATTTAAACTGATTGCTGCTGGAGTTGAGAGGATAGACCAAGAGTCAGATACTTTGTATATGTCTTTTTTTTCTGTTTTTTCCTATACCTTTACTATGGGACAGAGACTCTCAAATTCAACCTACCATAATAGGGCGAAGGATCATGTGTAGCAAAAATGAAAGATACTGTCTTGTAACTGGAGATATTTTGAGATGGACTTTGAATGTTTACGGAATCTACAGAAAATACAACATGCACATAGAAAACAACTTTGAAATGAAATGATATGATTTTTTTTTTCACTTTTCTCTAGTTCAATATAAAAGCTGAAGCTTTTATGAAGCTCTGCTCCAAAATTTTTCCTTAGCACTGCCATGGGAGCAGTCTTGCTCCCCTCCATAGACTGATGGCCTAGACAGTTGAGATCCCTAAAGGTAGGGGCACAGTGAGGTTCAATGTCATCCAGTGGGTACAGCTGCAAGACAATTCCAGTATCGCATGAAAGGGAATGTGAGCAAAGGTCATTTCAAGAAAGAATGCTTTCTCATGAGAAGAAGCAAGGGGATAAATTGCTCCTAACATTAACCAGGGAATTTAGGTGACTAGTCCAAGCACTTAGGCTACCTACAGCAAATCATCATTTGGGTTCCTTCTGTAGTTGTAATTTTTTTCGTCATTGATTATAGAGGTTTCACAAGTAATCAGTTTACAACTAATTCACAACTTTTTCTCTAACTACGATTATGGTAAATGTGACCCACAAGGGCCAATTCCCCAAGTGAATTCCCTTGTCAATAAAAGGGGATTTTTGTCACTGGATGCTGTGACACATCCCAGAGCTGAATCTCCCTAAACATTTTGATGCCTCATTTTGTTGTGTCTTAAATGTGATTTTCTTTCTAAAGTAAATTACCCTTTAGTTAAAGATAGTGGATTTCCAGCCCTAAAAAGCCTTTTATTAATTAATGAACTAGATATAAAATAAATAGTAGCAATTTAATTCCTATCCACTTACTACCTTTTCAGGTTCTCTTTGTGCACATGCCATCATCATCATCATCATAGCTGCTTGGTCATTGTTCTGTATCCCTGCATTTGCATACAAGCTGAGGTTGACAATAAAGCTTCCAATTAGTGCCAAGTGAGTTGGTGTTTCTGTAATGTTAAGCACTTCTCCAGAGGTCTGAGGCCATGCATCTCATTTCATGTGGGATATTGGACAATTAACATCTTTCAGCCACTTAACCACCAGGACTGAATATGAAGTGACAATTTAGAGTCTCACCATGAACAAGTCATGATCTATTCAGCCCCCCCGTATATGCATTTTTAACATAACTGAATGTAATTATAACAGAGATTTTTACATGAGAAGAAACTATTTAGTGTTCTACAGCAAGTCGCTATTGCAAATCTGATACTGAGTGAGGTGTTTCTTATTCTCTCTCCCTCTCTCACAACATTTAAAATGGGGATTTTCCAGAAATAAATTGGAAAGGCTACTTAAATTTGAAAAGACTACTTAAAATTATAGTTTAGTATGAGAACAGATAACAGGTCAAACCTCAGTTTACACACTATTCAATACAGGAATTTAGCACATAAATTCTTTAGCCACAGGAAAGATAGATAATCTTTCTTAGTGCTTTCAGTCTCTATCCATACATTTTCTATATAAAGGTGCTAGGATAATCCTCAAAAGCTTTCCAGAAATCTGGAAGCAGTGTTGCAAAAAACTCAAATTATTTCTCTCGCCATTTTATGAATGCCAGAAGGTAAACAAAATTGTATGTATCTATGGAAAAGCTAGCTGGACTAATATCTATTTTTACATTTGAAAAGTCTGTCCCCCTTTGCTATCTCACCATCTCCTCTGTTTGTAAGACACTGCTAGAGTGCAGACCACTGTAATTTTAATTACCTCTTGATTTTGGCCTCATGGCAAGAAGGGAAGCAGACAGGGGAACACGTTATCTGTTTAGTGTATGACTCTTGCAGGTTCAAATACAGCATATCCTGAAGAAATCTTACTGTCTTCCACCATTTCTGTGTTTAATACCTGATACACTTAGAGTACAATATATATATTTATGTTTTGGATAATTCTTTTATACAATTTTGTTGTCACTAGCTTTTAAAACAATCTATAATGGAGAAACTGAGGTGCCGGTCTGGAAGTTACTTTCCCAAGGTCCCACAGTGGTCCTTTGCCTAAACCAAAGCTGGAATTCCCCCTCAGAAGCAGTTCTTCTTGTCTTCAAACTATTGTTTCTTATTCTCAGACACATAAGTATAGCACGCTTATTTGTTCTTTAGCTTTTGAGTCCTTTTCTAGAGTTGTGTGTCTCACAAAGAATGTGCTGGTAATATTCATCATATTATTTCAAAGGCAAAGAAATACTAGACTCGCTTTTCTTCTATAGCTGTCTGAAGTCACACAATAAAACCTTGCTTCCTTCAGCTTTAGAAGGGAAATTAAAAGAAACTCTTGCCCTGCAGTTATTGGCAGCTGCTGCAGTGGTTAATTATCCATATTTCAGGCTCAGATTTACTGTACAGCTTAATCAGCATTTCTGTAGGCTTGTGTAATCTAGGAATGGTTTTATGAAGCATGGCAAAAGAGTACACATTGGGTCACACAAAACCACTATGGATGAATACACCATTTTAATGTCACTATCACCACTCTCAAGCTCTGAGGGGAAACAGAAATATCCATTGTCTGCTATGGAAAAGACACAGACACTTTCAAACTTGCCATTTTAATTTAGCCTTGAATTGCATCAAGGTGAGTCTGTACTGGCAAACAATTTGCCTCTCCTGTTTGCTCCTGAGAGGAAGTCTGGGCTCTGATGGCCTCTTGCATTAGTTCAGTTCTCTTTGGGGAGTGAGCAAAGTATTTATTCTGTGATGAAGCCAGCATATGGTTGCAGCAATGGTTTGGTCCAGAGACTGTTTCTGATGGGTAGGTCATACTACCTATGCATCTGTTTTCTTCATTCACACATTTTCACCCTTCCTCCAGCATACCATTATTGCTACAGGACTGCAACATACCTGTGGTCACCCTGACAAGTTCTCTAGCCCCATCTCAAGACATGCATGATGTTATCACAGTATATAAAAACAACCCTAGTTAATTATGACACAGCACTTACATTACCACAGTCATTTTGAAATTAAATATAAGGAAACAAGTTAGTAATTCTGCCTCAGGGCTATAGATTTCTTTTTCTGTTTGTAAACTAAATAACACAAGGATGAGTCCAAGTATTGTACCAACAGGAAGAGGATGAGTCCAGGTTTTGCACCTTGGTTATCTTAAGTGTTAAAGTAGTAGAACGGTCACCTGCATGATTTTTGTTTAGGCCATCTCATGCTATGCCAAACTACTGTTAAGCAAAGTTCAGAAACACACCCAGGCTCTATTCTCAATATGTAATCTGGATGCCTTCACACTTCTTTATCTCAGAAAATATTAGAAAATTAAGAATGTAGCTAGCCTTCAGGGCCAGGGAATGGACTTTGGGACAGTTTAGGTTGCTGGACTGATCTAGGGGTGCAATGTGAGATGCATAGAAGACTCTGGTCAAATGGCTGGTCTGATCTAGAGAGGCCACATGGACACAAACCACTCTGAGCCACCAGGCATTGGTGCCAGACATCATTGTGTGGAGCAAATGGCTTAAGAAGTGTAGCTATAACCTAAGATGTCCAGGGTGCTTAGGCATATCCTCGGAACACCCTGGAGGAGATTTTCAAAGGAAAATCTTGGACATGTCCTATGTGTTATCTTGAATTAAGGCCATGCTTGCACGGAGACTGCAGTCATGAGGCAGCTTGCTCAATGTATGTTATTTGTATGTGAAAAATATCAACCCAAAGCTGTGGCAATTGCAATTTCTGTGTATATTTTCACCCAATCAAAGTTGTAAAGCTATAGATCAGATTGTATAGGTTTTGGTTTAGCATCAGAAGCCTGACATTTTATACATTTGATGTCCCTTAACAGCCCTTGAGGTTCACCTCAAGTACTGTGTGCAGTCTTAGGCACCACAGTATAAAAATGATATAAAGCTACTGGAGAGTGTCCAGAGGAGGGCCAAAGAATTGGGCTTAGAGGGGAAGCCACGTGAGGAGAGGCTGAAGTTGCTTGGTTTGTTCAGCCTGGAGAAGAGGAGACTGAGAAGAGACCTCATCATGGTCTATTCCTGGCGACCAACGATAGGACCAAAGGAAATGACAGGAAGATGTACCAGGGGAGGTTTAGGTTGGACATTAGGAAAAGGTTCTTCACCCAGAGGGTGGTGGAGCAGTGGAACAGGCTCCTCAGGGAGGTGGTCATGGCACCAAGCCTGACAATGTTCAAAAAGCATTTGGACAAGGCCCTCAGACACATGGTCTGAATCTTGCAACTGTCCTATGCACGAGTAAGAGTTGGACTAGATGATCCTTTTGGGTCCCTTCTAACTCACAACATTCTACGATACTACATAATAATAGAACTTGGGTATCAGATTTCCTTTTAAAAAAATGTCAAAGTTTTGATGTTTCCCACATAATAGGAATTAATTTTTTTCAAATTACTAATACAGTTTTCACTCATTATGTCAAAATATTGTGTTCCATAATCTTATTTAATCTTGTTTGGGCATATTAAGATACACTATGCACTGTTTTAATTATAATGTAGCTAACTAATAATTAGCTATGATGCAGTTCACAGTGAAAAGGAAACATATAATAAGTTGAAATTAAATATATAGAAAAAAATGAAATGGACTAGTGGGACTATATGGCACAGAAAACATTAAAATCCTCACAATATCTCAACTAAATTGTTCTTTTTTACATTTGTGGAATGGAACAATTTGATCCAGAATTGTAAAGAGTTTTCTGGAGGTGAAATGACTTACCCTAGAGTAGCGGGTGGGACTGGAGGAAGACAGAAGTGATGACAGTTACTTTCTTTCTTGCTTGTTTAACTCAGAGCTCAACAACAGGTACAGGACATTCTGAGGTATTGCAAAAACTCATTAGTTCTCTATCAGGAAAGTTTGCCCTGGAGTTCACAGTTATTATCCTCAAAGCTAACGATGTGAGTTGAAAGACTATGCAGCTTCAGTGCAGCATGGTTCTGCATTTACTGTGTCACCTCAGCTGAACCTTTTTGGCTCTGGGAGCCTTGCTGCAGCCCATCAGCAAAATTAGGGATTATTGTGAACAAATGCTTCAAGTTCTTGGGTAATTTCTGGATTAATCAATGGAAATTTTTACAGCTCTAGTATTTTTCTTCTGAAAAGATAATTATTTTTCCTATTTTGCCTTGAATTGAACAAATGGATAACACAGACTCCAAGACTAGAGTGTAAATACACATTGCTTCATGTCCTCAAAATTTTATTCAGCCACATGATTGCTGTCAGCTGAATTCCCTAATATCTTTCTAAACTTGCAATTACTATTGGCACTGGACAGCAGGTAGCATGCTCTTTGCTTGCAGGTGAAATATGCTGAGCAGCATTCATAGCACTTTTCCCCACAGGAATCATTTATTTGGATGGTAATTCCCCCATTTTGTTATGCTTACACTTTTGTGCTAAAAATCTATGAAACCTGCATGCATATGATGTAATTACACAAGAGGCAGATGCATATGCAATGAACCAGATTTTGAGAGGCTTAGTCTTGGCTGTGAGAGCTGAGTTGTTAAGTGGCCTCCATCCGATGCTGCTGACTAGGGTTAAGCTCTTTATTCACTGTAAAGCACAAGAAGTACAAGACAGACAGGGCTTATATTCAACTCTCCTTTGACAAGTCCTGTAGGGTGGAGCTGTTGGCCAAGGATATTGTTCTTCCTGAGTGGCACATGATCCCTTCACCATTCTGTCTGGAGCATACCAGCTTCGCTTTGTCCCACACTTAAGGCTGATCCAGTGAGACCTGTATGACTCCTTTCTAAGCAGCTGTGTGCACTCCTCACTTGGAAACTGGATTAAAAACACTCATCCAAAACACTCCCACATGACAGCCCACTTGTACCATTACAAAATTCAGAGCTAGACTGAGATGCAAAGTATCTCTATAGGAATTTGAAAGCCTGAATGTTACAACTTCCCTGCATGAGGGAAGAATCCAGAAACGAAATTCAGACTCAAATGCTTTGTCACATTATAAACCAACATTTAGCTTATAAACGAACTCTTTTCGCATTTTGGCATCTCCATATTTAGTTCACTTGTGAATTCCATTTTACTATATGGATAACTAAAAAATAGTTAGATGCTATTGTGTACCAGAGTAAAATCCAAATATTATAGGATACATTTGGTCAAAATCCAAGATTTTTCACATTATGAAGTTAACCAAGGTCAATGAGATAAACAATCTGCAACTTCCACTGGTAATTTAATTCATGGCCTGAATAGGACCTCTCATTCTTCATTAGAAACTAGGCTAATTGTGGGGTTTTGCATGTAATAGAGGAAGCTCAAATTTATGGCTTGAGAATAAAGTCTACAGTTTTGTGACTAATCTCAGGGGAAACATCCTGGGCTCAGTGGTAATTTCTGAGATGTGTAGTGGACTCAAGGTGATCTGCAGTCCAGATCACAGACTATCACCTCAGAATGTGTTTGCTGCTTGAATCATTTTTTTATATTCTAAATTTTACAAAGTATAATGAATCTTCAGGCAAAGGACAATGTATTTAGCAATAACTTATAGACAGTCAAAAAGGATCATTTGAAAGGTATAAGACCTTACTTCAGTATTCCTGTTCCTGAAAGGAACCACAGAATCAAAGAATTGCCTAGATTGGAAGAGACCTCATTGAGTCCAATCATTAACCTCACACTGACAAGCCCTTAACTAGATCATGTAACTAATCACTATGTCTACGTGACTCTTAAATACCTCCAGGGATGGGGACTTTGCCACTACCCTAGGCAACATGTTCCAATGCCTGAGAACCCTTCCAGTAAAGAAATTCTTCCTAATTTCTTATCTAAACTTCCCTTGGTGCAACTTGAGGCCATTTCCTCTTGTTCTGTGTCGAATGTTGCAGGTCAGGGACAAGCAGCAACATTGCAACGGATTTCTCTGTTGGCAGATGAAAGCTGCTTCACCAAATTTTCCCATTTTGCCACCATGCAGTGAAAAGGGCTCTTCCTCTCACCTTTGTGCAGTAGGGCCCTATCCTGAACTAAACATTCCCCTTCTCTGAGAGGGTCGTTTACTAGCAGTAGTAGATTGGGGCCATGTCTCAGGAATGTGGGCAATGCATCAAGAGGACTGGAAGCACTGCCAGTTAAGGAAATTATTAAGAGGAAGTTTCAGCAGCTAATTTAATTGGTTATAGCCCTTTTATCATGGTGAATACATACATTTCACAGCAGGTCATAGTTGGTGCTAAACTCACAGGCTAAGAAAGGCACAGTGAGTCAGATTCTTTGGTTTGATCCATTTACCTTCTATGAAGGACACAAATCCCAAAGTGAGGGAGCCTTAATGAAGACTGAATATGAGCTGGATCAGATTTTGGGTGAATTACTAAAATGAGCTCTCTGATTTTTAGCCGAAGACTGTCACTGTGATGCTTTTTTTTTTTTTTTTTTTTTTTCCCCTTGGTAAATATGGTATATAATTCCATTCCTTCTACCTCTATAACTTTCTTGTACCAAAAGCACTGTCAAAATGAAATCAGATCGTGGTAGTGAATCTTTGCATGTACCAATATGTCTTGATAGCTGACCTTATTTTAATTCTTAAGATTGGACTGCTGCTGAGGAAAATAAAAAAATGTGAAATATTCAAGTTTCAGGCTGCTTTGGTATTTATGTTTCATGGCTATGCAGTAAAACTGTTCTTAGAGTGGCCTGACAGATCCACAGCTTTGTTCAAAGTTTCATACCTTAATGTTGACATGGAGACTAAAGGGCATTAAGCATGATGGTAAAAGCTGCTACGCAAATAATCACATCTCCTGAGCATCCTCCAAAACTGTCTCTAAAACTATCCCTATATTGGGTAATTTTCCGCCATGAAAGTAAAAAACTGAGATGGTTGTTGTAATTTAGATTTGGAGGCTGTTGAATAGTTGTGACGAAGGCCCTAATTTGATACAGGCTAACAATTTGACAGGCGTATACTGTTTCCCATGTCATGATAAGATCCACTAGCTAAAGAACTCCATCAGACTGAGCCAATGAGGCAACTCTGTTGTGTATTCAAAGTATGAAAGCAGAATGGTATTGAACTCAACAGACGGACTGGCAGCTGCCTCATCCTGTTTATGTATCAGTCTCTGATGACAGGAAGCAGTGGCAATGATGGGACACAGACCTGATAACCTCCCTGGAAAGTAGAAAACTGTACTATGCATCTGTCATCAACAAAGAAAAAAAATTTCTGTTCCATGACAGAGTTCAAACTTTGCAGCAAAATAAGATGACAAATCAAATTCCTTTCAATAATGCAAAGCAGCCAAAACCTCAGCTCACTGGATTCTGTAGATAAATGGAGAAAGCCCAGGATGGTGTATACATAGAACCTGTTCCATACTTTCCACCTTTGATGCCAATGATATTGAGATACCACCTTTTCCAGCTTCTGTTATTGTTATTGCTTCATTGGTCAGTGCCTCAGTTACTTATGTCATTCCAATAGCCTCACCAGAACTTTAATTATATTTACATGACTTGGCAGCATAAATTATGTCTATACAAAAACTTCCCAATCCTCATAGACAAAATGAGATGGACTGGTACCACAGAAAGTGATGAGTGTAGGGACCATGTTTTACCAAGGATTTTACATAACAAGTGAAAAAACCCAGAGCTGCCTGATTAAATAGTGTATGCTGAAAAATGATTTAAATATAATAATATGAAATAAAATTAATTTTGAATTAATTTTCAGGCTCTTAGTTGTTTCCATATTACAGGAATCATGCAGAAGGTACAATGGAAAAGATCATATTATTCTTTGTAATTTAATCTAATCAAAATTATGTACAAAATTAAAACAAAAGGGTTTATGTTTTGTAAAATTTGATGGAACTGGTATTCAGTAACTTATTAAAACAACAAGAACAACCATGAGGTTACAGATTATAATGTGAAACTAATTATGCACAAGTTCTGAAAATCAATATCGATTTCATTGACTGTACTGGCAAAACTTATGATGGAGATTTTTCTTATTTTGAACTACAAAAACCTCTTTTGAGTTGTGTGCATGTTCATTTGCAAGCGGGGAGACAAGTGAAAAACATGAGGTAGAAACATACATAAAAATTATCATTTAACATTTTCCTGTACAGAGTGAGGATCCACAGAGCAGACTCAAGAAAGGGACATTCCAAGTGCTACACACTGGGCTGGTGACTTAGGAGGAGTCATAGTGTGATCTTTAGCCAGTTTCATTCTGACCTGGCTCTCTTAGCTCTTTAATTGAGGCATTATCTCAGGTTAACATAGGAGCTAATAGCTAAATCCAAATGTTATAGGAGTGTCAAGGCTATAAGGGCAGTTATTTCTTCCCTCTCAGCTTCATCATGTAACCATAAAACATGGTTTGATAGTCTGCTATTTCATTAAATAGCATGCATCTACATCAGTAGTGGGGAAAAGATTGTGATCCAGCCCTTCATAGGGGCTACTTTAACTTAATAACTACACAGGTTTTATTTTTATAACTAACACCTTTTTTTTTTTTTTTTCAAAAACTACTTTTATTTCCCACTAATCCCAGACCAATCAGCCTCTTGCAAATGGGAGAATGAGGGACATAATTCAATTCAACCATGGACTTTTCTCAGATAGCTTCAGAATGATGAGTAGTTTCAGTAGCTGCCACATTAATTCTGGGTGCTTCTCAACTTTTCTAGCTGGGATGCTCTGCAGCCTGTGTTCATTTAGAGACATGTTCAAATACAAATCCATGTCTCCTTCTCCCTTGTTTCCCCCATCAGTACAACTAAACTAAACTAAACTAAACTAAACTAAACTAAACTAAAATAAAATAAAATAAATCTAAATAATACAGCTTGTGGATGATGCAGGTCACCTATTTTGCGCTTAGGAGGTATATAAGGACAGGACACATGGGACCTGTTCTGGATGGAATTGAGCTCTTACTGATTTCTTTTCCACCACGTATTTTCACATCACAAGATGATGCCAGAATAGCTCAAGTACCTGCAGCTCTATGGGCATCATGATGATGCAGAGGAATCTCTTTACCCGTGTTCTCTTTTACATGACCCACTACTACAGTGAGATCACAGCATTACAAAGGTCTATATCTGCTGTATGTTTATTCTACTTTTTTCTTTTATTGTTTATTCATGACAGTGACTCAGAAATTATGCAGTATTCTAATTATCAGAGTTTTGTCCAAAAGAAACATTTCTATTACAAGTACCTCAATTTCAGTATTTGGACTACAGGATAGCATTTAGCTGCAGCTGTTGAAATTGGATGAATTTTTATAATACCCACTGCTGAAACTATAGTATGGCTACGTTAATCCTATCATTTATATTAGTACAAAAGTAATTGAACACTAAAGCTGCTCAATTTGCATTACAAAATAATTTCTGTAAAATAATAGCAAGTATGAATCTTTATTCTTATGGCATCAAATAAAACTGGCCTTTTGTGCATAAGAATTATTTCAAAATAGAATTAACCATGAACAGTTCTACAGGGATTTCTTGCCCTTTTTTCATGAGTTTTAAGCAGCTTTTTCTAAGGCAGGAATCAACATGGATAATAGTACAATTCAGAAGGGCAAAATAAGCAAGTACAATTTCCTTTAATCACCTATGAATATGCATAAACAAAATATCTCCTCTGTGGTTTAAATATCAGAGGCTTATTGCTAGTGTAGGAAAGCTTGGGAAAAAAAAACAAAAACCAAAACATATTGAGGGAAAGTCAATCAGCTGAGAATAGTCGATCAAAAACACATCCTTCATCCCAAGTAGATTAAGTGGCAAGATGATTTAGGTACATGTAAGTATTTCATAAAGCTCACAAGGTATGTTGATTTTTTCAACCTCAATTAAGATAGCATCCTGGATAACAGTTACAATTGTCCTGAACAAACAATGAAAACCAGCAAATGGCATGTTTATTTTCAAATATTTATAGAGTGACTTGGATAACTTTGGCAAAAAAAAGAACAAATCCATCTTAATGATTATTAAACAGCAAATAAAACTGCACAAAGAGACTCCTTGGTGTAAAAACCTTAAAGACTAATCATGGGCACTGTACAATGAGTGGAATAAGGAAGGTCAGCAACTATGCTTTCAAGGTCACATAGCAAATGTTTACAGCTGCATGATGCTTTTACACATATTACTAAGGAGAGTCTGATTTGCCCTTGGAAGTAGGTTTCCTTACTCTACCAGAATAGCAAAGGAAGCTTTATTTGAAATAAAATTTAGCTCCCGAAAGGGCTAAGGGTCCATTTGCCCATCTAAACAAATTACCATATCAAGAATTTGCAGATCATCTGAGCTGCAGTTATCTGTCTATGTGTGCTCATCAAATACAGATTCATTCAACTTAACTGTGGGTGAGTGGGAAGGCTGAAATAGAGTTATGCTACCCCCCATTTGCTAAGAAAATGCACAAGTCCTGAAGTAGCTACTCAGTTGTGAAGATGTAACTTGTAAAGAAAAAATAACAGAGCCTATGATTGAATCTTAAGATAAGCTTCTAGGGAAGGTACAGGAGAAACAACAATGTTAATAGTTTGGTGAAAAGGGATTATGAAGATGTTCTGTGTGTAAGGGAGAAGGCTCCTAGATCCAAGGAAGTTGGTGTTATTGATGGAGCAGCGATTGAATACAGTGAAAGCTAAGGTGCTTAGGAGACCTGGACATACTGAATATAATCATGATAACTCCTCACTTAGCACAGGGAGAGGTAATAAAAGAATTCAGAGAGCTTAGTACTGGTCTCAATTGACTTCTTTGGAAGTTATGAAGTTATCAATAGCTACACAAAACCAATATAAATTATTGCCCAAAGAATCACAGTATTATGTTTTATACATATTTATGCTAATATCAAGTACCATTCAAGAAAAAAGTGATGAGCAATCAGGTTTAGCATTCATAAAAAATCTGAGATCTTCAGATAAAATGCATGACAAAAGCCATACATTTTGTAGTACAAATAAAGTAAGACTCAGTTTTTTTCCTTCTCTCCAGTGTTACCTGTAGGATAAAATCAGAGACAAAATGCTAGTTTGTGCCCTCTTCCATTTTTAAGTGCAACACAACCCTGCTATCTTTTTTCAGCTGGAATTCACATATGAGCTGAAGAATAATAATTTTGTTTGGCATGTGTGATATTGTCCAGCTATTTTTACAAGAATGCTGAACACAGCTGTATGTTTCAGTCTCATAATATACTTCTTGCTTGGTTACACGATACAGTTATTTCGTACACAGTGCTGTTAAAAGCAACTAGGGTCACTAGCTTTCCATCTAACATTTCTCGTTCATGGAATTTTTCAAATTGACAAATAAGTTCAGTGTGGGTTCAACACAGTTTTTGAGCCTTGCTTTTTGCTGATACTTCTTAAAATTCCAGCTCCTTCTCCTTCCTTCTCCCCAGGCATTGCAGATTAGATGTAAATAGACACCATTCTCATTCATGTCACTTGTGGTTATGCTTGCCTTATGACTCCTGAACTGCTGGGAAAGTATACATTTTTCCATGAACTTTTGCCTTCAGTATTTACCTGCTTGTCAATTTAACATTCATTCTTCTGATGACAAGATATATTGTGTATAAAACTGTACTCAGATTCCAGACTGCATTTTTCTTTTAATGGTTCAGAAAAAGTAAGTCAAAGGAAAGTTAACAAACAAATATGTTTTCCCACTTTTAGTGAGCTTTGATTCTATTTTTCTACCTTTCTCCCCAGTATTGATATATGTCACCATATGAAATCTTCATCAGGTGCAAAAGAATATAACTCTGTTTAGCTGAATAAAACATGTTAATTTACAGCAGCTGAAGGAATGGTCTCAAGGTTAGAGTGTAGCATTGCTTTAGCATCGGTTTTTCTCTAATACAGTTCTGACTGCTTCATTACTGTATTAGTTTCTACTGCAAAGAAAAACATATGCCTTTGCTTTACATTATGACAAGATGAATCATATGATTACATACTTATTATCTTTGTCTAGTGTAGCACACCTGAGTGGGTAAAGAACAACCCCATGGTAATAACCCCTGGCCTGACAAGTAACAGGTGCACTATGCAGATAGCTGAAATTCTTTAATCAAAATTAATAATTTAGCAAAACTAATTTCCCAATTTACAGTCATATTATAATGAAGTATTTCAAGGAGAAGTATTTTGTACTAATTTCTAGTGGCTACAATTTTATACCATCCTCCTTTATCCTGCATTCTGTATCTCATGCAGTATTTTCTTCACAAGAATAATAGCACAGATTACCTTTGTCTGAACATTGTCATGCACAGCATTCATTATTTCAGTGTGATGTTCTGCCTTCTTTTGAATTTAGTCTCTTTGAGTTGTGTTCTGAAAGTATTCTCCCAGATCTAATGGCAAAGTCACACTGTTCTTAGACTATTTTACCCTGTTTTTTTATGGAGATGTCTTGGTTTAATCTTGCATATCTGAGTGGTTCTACTAAATTGTGCAAGCTGAACTTATCCCATTAAACAGAATGCATTGTGTTCACATTTGGCTTTGATTTAAGATGTATCAGTACCTATTAACTGTGCTGGTAGTTAATATTATCCAAAACTTTCCAGTATGAAGGTTTTGTGATTCTTTAAACTCTGAAAATTTCCTATTATATAGCAGAAACCCTGCATTCAGATCAAATATTTTTATCATTCCCACCTAAATCAGCTCTACTCTTTCTGAAAATAACTTGTCTTGCCCATCTAAAGATAACCTTACAGATGTTTGTGAAGCTCTACCACCTCAATATGTGCTTAGATAGGGACTTGAAATCAGTCTGGGAGGGAGGAAGGACATGATCAACCTAATTTCATAAACTTGCCTTCTGCCATGTCTTGAAAATTGCTTAGAAATTACCAACTGGTCAGACTTTTAAAAATAGCATCAGGAGGGAAAGCCTAAAACTTGCTAGTTTATTTCCCTGAGGATATCATTGCCACCAAAGGTGTGTGCAGTAAGAAGGACTAAGAAGAGAGATTAAGGAAGACAGAGTTGAGTGTTAGAAGAGTGACAGATGTGGGGGAAGGGATATCGTCATGGGAATGGATGAAAAGCAGAGGGAAGCAGAGTGAACAAGCTCATCGCTGCTGGAATAAATGTCTTCCACAGCCCAGGATGGTACTTCATGTTCTTTTATTGTCTAGCAAGTGTCTGTAATATGTACAGGAAATGGAGGGTTATTTCCCCTATGGAGACTGGGGCACGTGCAAAGAACAGATGCCTGATCATCCTATGTGCATTTTTATCCCATAGGGCTTCCACTTTATTCAATCCATGGGTCAAGTTAAGGCACTGACCAGATACCTACTGCAAATTATTTGTTATCCTCTTCACTGAATTCACATAGCTTCCCACATAATTAACACTAATACTGTTAGCGTTCAGAGAAGTGATGATTTCTTTCCTTATTGCACTGCAATATCCAAAACCTTTCAATGCTGTTGAAAAAGAAAAAAAAATCCCTCCCTTGACATTACCTCCCTTGGGCCTGTAATTTAGACTCACTCCAGAATAACCCAGAGACTATAATTTAGGACAATCACCGAGAATGTGAGACATCATATTTCAAGTTCCTGCTTTAAACCAAGATGAACAGGCCTTGAACTTTTGTCTTTGATATTATTGCCTGGGCTTCAGAGTGTTACAAATAAAATTCTTCACTAACTTTGACCAGTAAAAGTTTCACTGAGACTGATATGCATCTGTGGAGATGTTTCAATGTCACTAACACAAAAAAAGCCATTACATTGAGAAAGTGGCGTTGAATTCTGCTTTGGGAAGCCACTAGAAATGACAGTGGAAGGAAAAAGGGTTTGTAAGTCACCTTTTACACAGTTTGGATGGTTATGGAACTTGAAAAAGGTAATAAAAATACGACGCTTCTATCACTTTTCAGAAAGCACTACAGGAGAGAATTTCAGTTAAAGCCGTTTCTCATATTAACTTTAACATTGTCTTAATTATTACTTTTTAGTTTTGTTTTAGAACTATACAGAAACCTCATTGTGCAAGAACAATATAAACAATGCCTTAAAGAAAGTGTTCTGTAAGTTTAGACAAGACAGAATTAAATATAAGTTTTGATCAAGTGAACAAAGCTAAGTTGTAGGGTAGGGCTGTCATGTCATGTGGGAAAGAAAATATGTTTGCATAGGTGAGTGATCAGCTCAATTAATGGCCTTCAAACAAATTAAATACATCAATTTCCTTTACTGAACTTCTATGCCTATACATTGCAGAACTTGCTATATAAAACCCAAATAGATTAAATACGAAGAAAAAACAGGTAAATTTCCTCATCTACTTATTTCCATCTGCTCTTAATTATAGGTGCTTATTACATATTCATATGCATTCTGCAAAATAGGGAAAAGTTTTATTTTGTTTTCTTGATTTTGCTATATTGATTTTAACTGGAAAATATATGTGACAGTTATGAAGCATGGACTTTTACAAGACAAATGCTCTGTATTTTTTCTTATGAAAGAGAAAAAATGTGAGAAATGAGTAGTAAGATATTTAGAAAGCAGTGTATTCCTTAAAGGAAAAAAAAAAAAAAGAATCAAGAAAGGTATGCTTTGGTTTTTTTTAATTTAAAGTAGTTAGGGTTGTGGACTTTTTTTACAATTTACTGATTTTTAAATTATAAACTAGATCTCCAGCTGCTATTAAGTTAGATCATTCTTAACCAAATGATGCAGACTTACATGACCTGAAAATCTTGTTTATTAATCCTATATTTCTTCAGAGGTCAAATTCATCTGCAACTAACTTAGATTTAGGATTCTTGGATCTTCAGTGCACCAAATTTAAAGAAAATATGCTACTCAGCCTAGGGCTTTTACACTGGTTTACAGGGCACAGACTTTCTATGGAAGACAGGCAACTGTAGTGAGGAAAAAACAACCTACTTTATACTATACCATTTACTTCACATAAATTTGGTGTATTTTTTTCGTGGAAGAATGGTAGTCCAGATTTTGCCCGCTGCTTATAACTGTGAAAATTAGGAAGCTAGATCAGAATACAGTCTAGGATTCCCTCAGATTCTCATGAAGTATAGATGGGTTGTGTATTTCCATAATTCACTGGAAAAATAAGAGGGATTTTGTGGGGGTTTTTTGTTTGTTTGTTGTGTTTTGGTTTTTTTTAAATGCAATTTTAAGGGAACAAAATGATGAAGTATAAAAATAAACACCTGATACCCCTTCATGTCATAAAACATACTTCCTACAAAGTACCATATGGTCTACCTGCCACCGGTGCAATTCTATAATAAACAGCAGAGGAGTGTGTGCAGTAAAACTGAGTTAGAATGAGCAGAACTTATGATATACATTTCCAAAGGAAAGGATGAGAGTTATTTCATCCACACAACAGAATTTCTCTGCTCTCTTGGGTTTTCAGGTTACTCTGAGTTACTCAGCCAGATATGCTTCCAATCTTAAGACACAGTCAGATCTGCCTTGCAGCACAGAATCACATCCATATATTTTTCTAAAAAATAGAATTCTTACTGATTCCCCCGAATTTCTGTCAATTTTATCCAAAATCAACAGCTGAGCTTCCAAACTAGGCACTTGTTTGAATGATTTGCCTTGCAAAGATGGTAGTTATCTACAAACCAAACAGAAGTTAACTCATATGAAGGTACAGTGTGATCTTAAAAGTATTGTTTCTCACCCTTCTTCTCACAGGGGAACACAGATTAAATTAAACAAACAGAATATGTCTCATGCTATGTAAAAAGTTGCAGAGCTATTAAAGAAGAGCTATTACAGAATAACTATCTTTGCATGCAACCACGCGTAGATTAATTCTTCTCTTGTCATATACTGCCAGCTACCATTAAAAACCCTCATAAGAACCATGATTCTTTCATACTACAAATATGAAAAAACCCTCAGATTCTATCTCATATGCTACTGAATTAATATTTCACAAGGACTAGCTATTTGCAGATGACATCCAAGAGTGATCTCAGAATCAAGCTGATATTGACTTTGGGTTTTTCTTCTATTCTAGTAATTATTGTAAAATAAAATTTAACTTTTTTGGAATGCACAATAGACAACAAATCGAATTTACATATATTTGTAGATGTTTCTGAGTATTCATTATGAAAGCAACTTTAATTTCATTGTTTTCTTCCAGCATGGAGGTGTGCCTTCCTTTTGAATTAGTAACAGGCTTTCCAAATTGTAGCTTGTAGGAGAAAGAAAATAGGAAAACTTTCTGTAACCAGTTTTCAGCTGTGACCTTACACTACTCAAGACCCAAAATGTTACTGTTATACAGTAACAAATGTTTTTGTCATTATTTTATTCAATTTAATAGCAAAGGAAAAGAATAGTGTACCAATGCTCTATGTTTTCTTTAAGTAAAAAGCTAACCTGGGTCACAGGGAGCCAATGGGAATATATGCTATAGGCACCATATTTATTCTACTTGAAAATGCCAAGTGATTGAACATCTGTGAAGCCATATTTAAAGAAAAACTTTCCCAGACCATTTGATAGCTTTTACATCTGTAGCAATGTACTGAGGGTCATATTAATAACTCTGCCTAAGCTGGACAAAAAAGTATTTCTGTTAGGATTTCTTTCCATGGCTAACTTCTATGAGAAAACTATTCTGAATTTCCAAAATAATAATTATAATCCCCAGCGAAAGATTCCTTTTCTGTCTATGCTTCTAGAAAATTCCAGATTATGCATAAAACACTGTTTCAAGGTATTGGTTGGTCCAGAGGATATTTTTTTTAAAAAGTGTTGGAAAAAAATATCTTTGTTTGACTTCATTTTTGTAGAAGAACATATTTCTCAATTACCTAATACCTATGCAACACTGCCACAAAAGGCAGCGATGTGGTGGATTTTTTTTAGTGGAATCTTCACTGCAGTTGAAGGGTAAATCTCAACAAATTCCTACTCCTTTTGAGGTAAGCTACGGAGCTTTATTTGGCTATGATGTTCCACATTTTTCATATTCCTTACTGCATCTTCTGTGTGCTGTCATTTGAGACAAACTCCAGTGGGAGTTCAGAATGTACTGGGTGCTATTGTAAGATATAGAAGTGATTAGAACATTTTTTTCCAGTATTACGCAGTAATGCTTCCACTGAGGTCATTGCAGAAATTATTGTTTTAGCTTGAGTAATAAAAATGTTTTACTTAATGCATATGGTTTCTTTCTTCAATAGAAGAATCTATTCCCTTCTCCCAGGGAAGAAGTTTCTATTGTAAATATGTTGCAGCAACTGTACTGCTTTTTGTCTTACAGACACATGATTCTTTCTCACTTTTAACTCTCAGACTAATTAGGCAAAGAAAGATGGGAATAAAAATGTAAGGAATGGATTCCCTCTGGGTGTTTCCATCCTGTATTGCTGGAGGGAGGAAAGGGGAATCCTAAAGAAATCATTTTGTCTGCACGGCATCATCAGCATGAAGGACTACTCGAGTCACACCAGGCACTATTACTGAGTAGAACATGAAAGCTCTTTTGCTTTGTTTTTAAATTCTACTCTACACACCTGCTTATCCTTGACACAGAGAACAGCTGCTGCAGTGTCTCGATGCTTATTTTGCAGGTCATAAAGCTTTATATAGAGATTTTGTCATCAAACTCAATGATCTGTGAAGGAGCTTGAACTCACCGAGTCATCCGGGCTTGATTTCAGGACTCATGCAACTGCTGCTGCCTTTCCTTATCTTTATCCTTAATTTTCCATTCATACTTTTCAATAAAAAAATCCTTATTGATAGTTGCAATTTTTTTTTTTTTTTTAAAGATGCATTACCTTCAGTTAAAGAAAGAAGAGTGTCTTGACTAATTAGTCTCTGGTAGCTTGACAAGGGTCTTTTTCTTGGAGATAGAAGACCAGATGATACAGCAGAGTGCATTATCCTCACAGAGCTCTCTTTCAGATGCTCATTGGAATCATTATGTCTCCTGCCAAAGGCAAAGTATATTCTCCAAATTCTACCTCCTCTGCTCCTCAGTGTACTTTGAAGTGTAAAATAATGTAACCCAAACAACCTCTTCCTCTAGAAAGTACTTCTATTAGAAGTGAAATTTGGTTGGGCTAAAATACATTATGCTCTCGCTGAATAGTTTCTACCTAGTTTTTCTATATATTATAGGTCATGAAAATAATTTTTACATTTGATTCAACATTGTGCTGGGTTTGGGGTGGAGGGGTAGGGTGGGGACCGTGCCTTTGGTAATGGAGGAAGGGGTCGCCTTGTGAGAGCAACAGCTCTCCTGGTTCCAAGGCAGAGACCCTCCAGCCCAGGCTGAGCCAATTAACACTAGAGACACACCTCTGAGAATTCATATTTGTGAGGGGAAGAACTGTTTTGAAAAGAAGAAGGTGCAGAGAACCTGGAGGAGAGGCCGTTGACCTGAACAAAAGACAACCATCGACCTAAACAAGGAGAGAGCTTTGTCGCTAGGAGGAAGGAGGAGGAGGAAAGGGAGGACAGAGAACCTCAGACACCCAGTTCAACTGCATGGAGTGGGAGAAGGCAAAGGAGGTCCCTGCAGCCCATGGAAGTTCAAAGGCAGAGCAGATACCCATGTGTAGGCCATGGAGGACTCCATGCTGAAGCAGAAAAGCTGAGCCCGAGGGCAAGCGTGACTGAAATTGAGACCCCAGAGCTGCTCAATGCCAGAGCAGCGGTGGACTCCCAGAGCCGGGGGTGAGGGGGTGCGCTGGACCAGAGGCCTTTCCAAAGCCCGTGGATGCCCCCATGCTGGAGCCGAGAGCTGAGACCAAAGATGTCCATGACTCCATGGGAATCTTGCATTGGAACACTTTGTTCCTGGACTTTCATGCTGGGAAGAGCAGCAATGGTCAGCTGACTGCAACCCCCATTCCCTGCACCTGTGCTGCTGGGAGGGAGAATTTTTGTGACTCCCATCCCATCTCACCAGGTGTGGGGCGTGAGTGCAGGACCACACGGTCCTACTGTGATTAAAACACTACAAATATCCATATTTTTTCAGGTGTAACAGTCATTCTTTTCTCCCCTTGCCAGCAGCACATAAATACACTTAAACACAGGATGTCATCAAGGTGCATCCTTGTTTCCATTGATCATATTCCCTGTAACTTTTGCTCAGTTTGCTTCCACCTTAGCCACTTTGATTAAATATCTCAACTCATGTAAGAAGGACTCTTGCCATAATGTGATACAAGGATTTTGTTCCATCAAGGTAAAAATAATTGTGGTGATTGACTGCCTTGAAGGTCTACTACATTTTCCACATTCTAATAGACACAAAGGCCACATTCCCTGTATTTTATGAAAGTAGAATGCATGTGCATTTTTCTACTGCTTTGATGTAGAAATTGAGAAGAAATTTAAGGATGATGTAATTGTGAATTGAAATGAGCAGCTATAGTAAAGCCCCTTGAAATAAAAATGATATTTAAATAGAATTAATTTTATAATTCAGTTACTAGAAATGTGTCTTTGAGGGATTAATTTTTCATATTTTTCCAAAATAAAATGCAGAGAACAAGTTGTTCTAAACCAAGCATTAGTCAGTTGATGTTGTCCAGTAAGTGGTATTATATTCGTGAACACAAAAATGCCATTTTTTTTCTTAGCAAATAATATTAGCAATAGTTCTGCTTTTTCTGATATAGTTTTTACTATATTAATGACTGATATTTCCTATGATATAGCTAAGAATATGGTGTGCTAGAGAAGGACATCAAAATGCACTTTTGCTCTTATCTGAGGGTCAAACAGATGTTGCATGCTACTGCTTTGAAAATGATACCTTTTTAACTTATGGCACAATGCACACATTTAGTTTTCTATTTAAAAGTAAAATTACTACATGTCACAATTACTTGGCCTTATTTATTAATTTTAGATATCTCAGTAAATTGATCCAAAAATCTCTCACTTATAGCTTAGGGTCACTGAGAACAAAGCTTGTTTGTTTTTATTTGTAATGTTTAATGGAAATGTTTCTTCATGTCATGAAACAACCATAATAAATTAACATGAATTGACAGACTTCTTTCAAACAATGCGAGGTCAGCAGAACAAAGTAATAAGCATGTATTTTAAATTCATTGCAGGCTCTGGGAAATAACAGAAATAGTGTTAGCTAAGTAACAAAGCCATGTGCCCTCTGGAGATTGCTTAAAAAAATTTAATGAACTTTTGAGATTTCTGAGTATCATTCTCCCAGTGGGCCAGGTGTTTGACATGTCTGTCCTAAAGCACAATCTATCGCTGTCGTCCTTAGCAAGGCCACTGTATCTCTTGTGTGACATCTGCAATATTAATAGATAAATATCAAGTTAAGCTGCTTCTCCCAAAAAAATGTATATTTAAATAGACCATACTTTTAGGAAAACCCTAAACAAGGGATGGAACTTACCCATATCATGCTGAAGGCTGTCTGTGTGGTAGGTGCTGCTATTCTGCGGTTGAATCTAGGCTTACTAACTTCACTAAGTATTACCACAGAGTAAGTGTTACTTTGCCAATACTGCTCTTAGATCATCCAGACATCTCCCATTACTAGAAAATAGCTACCAGTACAACCTACCTCACTCAGAAGTATGAGACTTGGAGCCTCCATAAAGTCATGGTTGTTAGTTTCTTCACTTGCAAGGCGATCAGTTACCTCCGTGATAGTTAAAGTCATTGCATGCATCCTACCTGGACCTTCAGCAGTTAGCAGTGCCAACAGTCAGCATTACACAAAAGAATTGTGTTGCATTCACACCATTTGCATGTGTTTTCATCAACTGATTTTTACAACTGGCCCCATTAGATATCATCTTCATCACAGGTCTGAAAAAAGGCCAAAGTTTTTATCTCACGGGCTGTCTCAAGGGAGATTTAATTATCACACCATTCTGTGTATAAATGCTAATACAATACTTAACATTACCAGAAATAAAATCAGGCCTTCCATAGCATTTTAGCCAAAATCCTGGGCCACCAACTGCTTTGCATTGAAATGATATAACAGTTCATAAAAAGCACAGTAATTACATTTTTTCTGCAAGCCTCATGCCGAAGAGGTATCTACGGCTGTCCTACTTCATGGCTACAGTCAACTGTGGTAGATTCTGGTCCTCATGATGCATTCCTCTGTTATTTCTTCCCTTGCTACAATTCAGAAACTCCAGTTACGTTATTGAGTCAAAGTCATAATTTCCAAGGAATTTTGTGGTGCATTTAATGCTACCAGTGGACTTAAATATGAAACTGGGACAGACAAGGTCAGTTTTCCTGGGATAGTTGCTGGTCTGAAAGGAACCAGAATCAAGAAATATTTCTGTTAAGAAGTGAGATGCTTCCTGTTTTTCAGATGACTAACAGGATAGATGTGTATTTTAAGAGCAATATATGGCACCAAAATCAGTGAAGAAGGACAAAAAGGAGGTGCTCCGGGTTCTGGAGCAGAAATTCCCCTGCAGCCTGTGGTGAAGACCATGGTGAGGTAAGCTGTCTCCCTGCAGCCCATGGATGTTAACGGTGGAGCAGATGACCACCTGTAGCCCGTGGAGGACCCCACACTGGAGCAGGTGGAAGTCTAAAGGAGGCTGTGACCCCATGGGAAGCCTGCAATGGAGCAAGTTCCTGGCAGGACCTATGAACCCATGGAGAGAGAAGCCTAGGCTGGAGCAGGTTTGCTGGCAGGACTTGTGAATCTGTAGGGTATCCATGCTGGAGAAGTTAATGGAAGACTGTCTCCTGTGGGAGAGACCCCACACTCAATCAGGGGAAGAGTGTGAAGAGTCCCTGAGGAGAAGGGAGCGGCTGTGATGAACTGACCAAAACCCCCATTCCCTGTCCCCCTGTGCCACTGGCAGGGAGGAGGTAGAGAAATCAGGAGTAAAGTTGAGGCCAGGAAGAAGGAAGGGGTGAGGGAAGGTATTTTAAGATTTAGTTTTATTTCTTATTATCCTACTCTGATTTTATTGGCCATAAATTAAACTAATTTCCCCAAGTTCAGTCTGTTTTGCCTGTGATGGTTATTGGTTAATGATCTCTCTCTGTCCTTATCTTGACCGACAAGCCTTTCATTATATTTTCTCTCTCTTGTCCTGCTGAGTAAGGGGAGTGATAGAGCAGCTTTGGTGGGCACCTGGCATCCAGCCAGGGTCAACCCACCACAACATGATACAAAGAAAAAGGATTAACAACATCAATTTATATTAAAAGTCTCAAGATTTTAATCAGAGTATAGAAAATGAGATCCTAGATTTTTCCTTGACCTTGAGATTTATGCATACAGTGAATACTCATAAAAATCCAGGAGGACTGCATGAAGGGACTCTTTTTTGTCTTTGATTTTTCTCACTTAGATTTGTTGTGTGGTTCTACTTAAACAGCAGCAGATATTTGAAAATGGCAACTAAATCTGGGTCAGGATACTTGGAATGCTGCAAACTCTACTTTTCATTCTTGTGTTATCTCATTTGCATCCATAAAATGGTAAAACAATTTTATTTGCTCATTCAATCTTACAGTTTTCAACTTCAAAAGTCCCTTTAGTGCTGTGTAGCACAGAATGGTAAACTCTGATTTCTGTGATCTGTAAGTACATACAAACTATGGGGTAGTATTTCTCTACCATTTTTCAATCTGAAGTATATCTGAGAAAGAGAAGCTTGTGTTGAAAATAGCTATTCTAGATAGAAGCAAAGAAAGAACACTATTAGATGGTTTATATTAGATAAGGAAGAACTAATAGTGGTAAAAATGGACTACTGGTGTCAGTTATCAGCAGAATTATGATGTATCTCAGCAAAGATATGATGGCCCAAGACAATGTTAAGCTCTCTCCTGTAAACTGATGGGAAACCTGTGTAACTGAGCATAGGACTACATGAAACTAAACAGATGTGCATGCAGCTTGCTGATCTAAAACCCTGTTTTGGCATCTTGCTCCAGATATTCCACAGCAATAGGCTGCTTACGGAAGGATGTTGAGTGAAGAGCTTTGTGAATGTTGGTTCTTTTTGGTGCTTGAACTGAAAAATAAAATAGAAGTGAGAGGGGGAGGTCAAAGAAATATGTTCATACCTCTTCTAGTAAGTCAATGTAAAACAACCTTTTTGAACCAAATGATAAGTTTTGTTTTATTTTCAAGGCTTAAAATGCTTTTAAATAGTTATATTTACAAGGAGAGGGTTCACAAGATCAAAGAGTAAATGATGTTTCCCTTACACTATAAAGTTATGGCATTCACCCAAGAGAAAAATCAACATTTGAGTCCTCTTTATTCTCTCTCTAATTCATTCAGTGGGCTTCAACTTGGATCTTAGGCTTTGGCAGTAAATTCTCTAATTCATTACCTTAGTGCCTGTTCAAAACTCAGGCTCTCTATTGTCTATTTGGTGCTTTCTTTTTGGCATAAAAAAGTATTTATAGATAAATCTTAGGGTAATATTTGTATCTCCTTCTTCAAAAGATGACATGAACACTGATCTGTAAACTATTTTTCTATTTTGATTAATACTGAATACTTAAGGGGAGCAGAGTCCCATTCCAGTGTATACTATAGTTTAGAGGTAGGGCATTCACCTGAAAATGAGATGGTAACTCTAAATTCAAACCTATGATCTAAATAAGTAGCTCTGTTCAATGAATGAATTCAATTCTTTAACATCACTGAAAAGTGTCTTGCACCATATAACTGCCTCAGTTTATCTTTTTCTTGGCTTTAAGCCACTTTTGGCCAGTCTGGAGGAAAAAAAAAAAAAAAGTGGTTTTGAGAACATAATGAATTTTCTGAAATTTTAGATATTTGTGTTGATTCTGTGTGTTTGTGACAGTATGGCCAACATCTTTCACCAAACTTAAACTAGTTTTGTCAATATGTTTGCCTATGTCAAATCACCTGTCCTTTTTGCAGAGAAAATTTGCACAGCTTTTGTTGGTGGGTCTCAATAGTCAGTACTTCCCAAAAGGAGGGCCTGGGAAGTGCTCACACAGAGAATGTTCTACAAAATAACAAACTACTGGCATCTATCTGAAGACCTGGCATTCTACCTATGTATTAATAACTGTGCATAAATATGTACCTGAGGCTAAACATTAGAAGTTTCCATTCACAGGCAACAGAAAGGGGGAAGAAGTGCAAGTAGACATATGACTATAACAAGATCAAAAAAGCAGATGAGCCTGCTTGTGGAAAATATTTTCCTGTTGAAAATCTATAATGGTTTCTCTTCTTTAGGGCATTTGAAAAGAAATGTGTTTCTATTGTCTGTTAATAAGGGCAACACATACCTAAACAAATAAACACCAAGTAAACAAGTGATTTGTCAAAATAACAGGTTTAGATTCTACATATCCATCAAAAATATCAAAATAATACTATAATAGCCCATAATATAGTATACAATAAAAAAGAAACTATCTACATTTCAGAAGTCACTCCTTCAATAAATTATGTTCCTGTGTGCGCATGTAACCCTTCTTGGGATGAAGCAGGTCTAAATGACATAGATAAACTGCTTACATAAGTAAACTGCTTGCATGATGAACATTGATGTGAAAGCAGATGTCACTCTTTTTTGTCTCTCGCTTGTAAATCCATGCCACTTTTTGTGACTTTGAGCAAATGAAAACTAAAGGACTTGCACAGAGGATATTACTGCTCTGCTATTCATATACATCACATTACCTTATAATTTCATGCTGACAGCTTTAGTGAAATCTTTGTTGGTTAATTTGAATGTAATCCTTTCAGGTAGTGGACTTCCAACCAGTATTTCTGAAGGTAATTAGGGAATCAAATAAAATGCTAATGGAAACAGGTAATTACTTGAAAGCCCATGGGTAATAGTGGGAGGTAATTATTTCAATAGCTGCATGCTCTTACTCAGATTGTGGATGGATTGCCACAGCCTTGCTCTAGGAAAGCCTGCAGTGTCACTACTTAATTTTTAAAAGGATGGGAAAGAATCTGCTTAAGCAAGGGTGCATTTTACACCATAAAAGGAAGCTCAGTCACATAAACACTTTAATTTGATAATATAGTCTGTAATTTTGACAGTCAGAAGTAGTGCAGCATAAAGGAAATGCAGCATTTCTTAAAAGCATATTTTTACTCTGTACAAAGTTGATTAGAAAAATAAGATTCATTAAAACATGGATGGAAAACATCTGGTTATATGACAGATGGTAATTCAGCTATCAACACATCCAACTGTTAAATGAATGGACTGATATAATACAAAAAGTATGGCTTTCCCTCCTCTATGGCTCATTCATTTGCAGATTGTTGAAATAATTTTTTTTCCATATTAAACTGAGCTCTTCAACAATTCAAAATGACTCAAGTCCTCCTTCTCCTCCTTGCCTCTGGCATACACCTTCTCTATTCTTTGTTTTAGCATTGCTGCTAAAACAAAGAAAAATGATTCATCCTTAATGCGGAAAAGTGGAAAATTTGTGTGTCCTTTCCAGGCATTATAACACACTGGTCCAAATTTTTGGCTGCTCTAACATTGATTTCTAGGGACCTGAACTGACTTTATCTGGTTTCTCCTATGCAGTGGAGAAGGATGTCCTGATTTACTTCCTGAATTCCTAGAATAATTTCATAATCAGAAGTAATGCAGTAAAGATCTCTTTAGATACTGTTGTCAGAAGGAGTTTCCTAAAATGATTGCAGTGAATCCCACCCTTAAAAGCAGTATAATAAAACAATTATGAGACTCTTTACACAGTGCCTTTGATGATCTTGGAGGCTAGCAAAAGCTGTCATTATACATGGACCAGAAGGCATTTCCTGTCTCTTGACTATTCACTGCAGAAGACTACATTCTGCCTTGCATTTTCTTGTGCAACATTATTGCAGTCAAAAGGGTTGTGAAACGGAGAGCTCAATTGCTGTGCACTGATTTCCCTGTTTTGTGAAGTTCCTAAATGTCTGTACTTACCAGGAAGAAGGTTCTTCGAGTCTTTGAGTAGCAGGGAGAACCTCGAAGGGATACTGAACACTGAGTAAGTGCATGGCAAGTGGTTTGGGCTTGGCCCAAGGTCTAAGGTGGAGAATATGTTAACTTAAGCATAGATGCCTTTATTAGTGAAAGGGTGTCAGGAACTTAAGAAAGGACTGCTTTTGGACATCTACTAGACATTAGCTAACAGGGTTGTTTTATTTCTGTATTACAAACAGAATAGTAGCTTCATCTACTTTTTATTATTAAATTTGTGACACCTATACAATATAATTAATTCGATGACTGTGATGTTAATCTGGATGAATGACCATCATAATCATACTAGGAACTAAGAGTTTAATAGAATAGAAACAGGAATGTATCGACAACAAATCTATATCATGGAGTTAAGAAAATAATGGATGAGAAATTATATAAGTCAAGTTTTTTTATACCTCACAACAGAAATTAAAAATGCAATACAGTATAAGTATAGAAATCTAATTAAAGTATAAGGATAAAAATATATGTTAAAAAAGTGTAATGAGGTGGTTTCTTGGTCATATTGACAATAAAAGAGAAGAAACCAGAGAAGTTAAAGCTACTGTGAAGATAAGATCAAAAGGAAATATAATAAAATATGGGATGATTTTTTTTTTTTTTTTTTTTTTTTTTTCCAGTAAGCGATTTTCAGTGCAGTCTACTTTCTTGTTTAGGACACAGAATGTCCTTTGATTCACATAAGCAAGTGCTTCTGTGGCTTTGGTGAATACAGGAAGCTTCCCACCCATATCAGTAATATCTCAGGAATTGACCCTTGGTCTTCTCCTCTTGAATGCCTGATGTTTATACTGAGCACTTTAAGTAAATGCATGACATCCTCAACTTTACTTCCTGATGGCTTGAAAATGCATATTAAATTATAAAGTTTGCATATCCAAATGTATAACCACAATAAACCATAGCAGAGAAATGACAATATCTTTTATGAAAGTTACATGGCTCATATAGCATAAAAGCCCAGTGGAATTAATGTACTGCTACTTGCATATGGGTTGTTTATGTTGTGTTAATATAGTAATAGCATTACATCTAACAAGGAAGTCTTCAAAGTTTTGAAAATCTCTGCTCTGCAAGTGGACATCAAAAGAACCCAGGAAAATATCTATTGATCAGATTTCTCCACAACAAGCGTTCAATTATTTGTTCTTTGAAGTCTGTGCCAAACAAGCTTGCCAATGAAAAATGCTCTGTTTTGTTTAGGGGGAAAAAAAGGTCTGGCATGCAAACTATTCTCAAGCTATGTCAGGAATTTAGCATGTTAAATACTTTGACCATACTTCTGGAAGTACCTGTTATAAAACTTTGTAGAATTCATGTACATGTAGACATCCAGAAACAGCATCCATTTCTGATTACAGCAGATTGAATCTGAAACTTGTTGAACACTGGATTTCTACTATCCAATATTCCATTTCAGGAATGCTCTCCTGTTAATGAATGGACTTTATCATGGTCATTGCTTTTAGCACATACTCCTCTTGAAGCAAAAATCAAGGCATATATTTGCCAGCAATGATATCTTAGTTCATCCTCAAAGCAGTTCAGTTTTTCAGAGGAGGATGGAACTTTGGAACAAACTTACACAGTTGGTATTACTGCACGTAACTCAATGAACCTTTAGGGTAGAAAACTTTCATTCCTCTTCTGAAGTCTACTCACGTTCAGGAACACTTCTCTGGAACATAGTATTTAAAAATAATTTCCCTTGAAGTGAATAAGTGACTTGTCAAGACAAATATTTTGATCAGGAATTTGTATTTACTGACATGTTTCAGAGCTGGGATCAATGAGTGGGCACACTTTGAAAAGTCAATCAACCTTTAGATAGTGAAGAGCCTGAAAAAAATTCTATTGTGTTGCAGCAATTGTAGAACAGTAGGTGTCTGTTTACAGTTGGGGACAAAAGGGACAGATAATTCAGCAGATCATTATGAAATCAATATATTTTGGGATTCTTCCTATATTTTTGATATAGTTTTGTCCATTCCTATAGAAAATGTTTAATAGTTCTCTGTTATTTTAGAAAATATTTTGTAAATTGTTAATTTTTGTGTAAATATTTTAAAAAACTCAATTCATAGCAGTAAAACAAAATGTATTTTATAATATCTTTTCTGCTAACTGTTCTCCAAAGTTTTTCTAAGAATTTGTATTACTAATGCAGCTAGACTTCAGTAATAAGAGAAGGAAACAAAAAAAAGATATTTTAAGGCAAAGGTTAAGTCGTAAGTGAAGAATGCAAAATAAAGATATGTGTAACAAATGCTAAGCTAAATTTTAAAAGATACACTGATCTAAATTCTAATGTTACTTTTTGAATTGAGGTGATAATGAAATGGTAGGGTTCAACTCACTCAACTTCACATATATAAAGTACAGACATCTGAACTGGGGATCCAGATCTTTTCTGCAGACAGTGGACAGAAGGAGAAATTTTCTGGCACATAGCTGATCTCATGTGTAATATACCTTTACTGTAAGTGAGATGAGATGCACTCTGCAATCACCAGTTCTCCCTATTGGCCGTACAGGCTGTCTATGCACTTAGCTTAGATGTGGATATCCTCACTATACACATTTTGTTGAATGGAATGTATTACAGGCTTTTTTTCCAACACAAGTAAATGAAGGGAATACTGTTGACAAGTATCTCTGCTTGGTGAAAAAGCACAGACTGTTCCAGGTTAGTGTTTCATGGAAAAAATTGAGGTTAATATTTGATCTTTCTTCCACCTATGTGGCTCCACTGTGACTTCAGAAATCTTCATTGAATAGATCTTGATTTATTATTAGACAGATAAAATTATAGTATAGCTTTAAACATGAGAAAAATACCATGCTCATCCAGTTTGGAAGTCCATTATGTTTGTTAAATCTGGACCTCATTTAAGTTTGTTTTTTTTTTTTAATTGAGTCTTTAAAATTATACAAAAATAATTTGTTCAATGGGGAGTGAATAAGTAAATCAGCTATTTTATTTTTCACATTATGATTTAATTTGAAATACCCTCATATTCATTTGTAATATGGTTTTAAAATCACCCATTTTGATATCCTTCACCCAGAATCCAATTAATCTCACCTGGATAATCTGCTTACAACACAAAGACTGTTGAAATAAGAAGACAAATTCCACTGAGTTGAATGGACACCCCTGAAGGGAGCATGTCTTTTCATAATCAATGTTACAAATTTTCCAAATCTTATAGCATTAAATCAAACCAAATTTTTTATGCTCAGAAAAAAATGCATATCTCTACACTATTCTGATCAGCTCCACATTTCAAGCCCATTCTATGACACTTGAAAATGGTGCAGAAATATGACTTTAACTGAGAAATTTGGGGGGTTTATTTATTTTTATTAAAAATTAGATATTTTCCCAAGCTTTAGAAATCATAATTTCCTACCTATCAGCACAGAGGAAATTAATCCTTTGAGGTGAAGTGAATTATCCAAAGACATAAGTAAGCAGAATTCTAATTCTATATACTAATAGTATAATAATTTTATTACAAAAACAGACATGATGAACTGTAGATGTTGTGTAATATTACAAAGAATATACAGTACAGAAAAAGCTATGAAATATCAGCGCCATTCGGCAGACGAAATGAAACTGCCATCAAGACAACATCAAGACTCCAACTTGCCATTTTGTATCTGAGCAAAATAATGGAAGGAAACATAGTTTTTACCTCCACAGTCTAATGGCCTAAAAGTCCACCAGCGTGTGGTGGAATAAATTAAGGAAAAAAGATAGCAATCCAAAAGCAATTAGCAACAGCAACTTCTGTTGGGAACATTTTATTGGAGCTGTTATTCAATTTTTCTGGAAAACAGCAGTAAAAGGTAGTGTAATTAATTTTTCAGATTTTTAAAAACTATCTCATGTCTCAGAACACGTGTTGTGCAAAAAAATCTACCATGCATGAACTTTCATAAGTCTCCCCGACCCTGGTCATCACGGTACTCCTGCTTCTTGGGAAGAAGCATAAGGAATGACAATGCATTCGGTGTTTAGTGTTAAGTGGTATGACACATATTGCTGCACCTTATTTCTGTAGGCAAAGTGCTGAAGGAAAAGAGTGAAACATAACAGTACTTTGTTGCATGGGGAAATTTGTCTCACCAAAGTTCAACTGTAGTACAGCACAAGATCGATTTCTTCTGTCATCCATTTGCCCATGGGGAGGGAATAGGAGAAGCCAAAAGACAGTTTGAGTAAGCAGGTAAATAAATCATTCAATGATTAGCACAATAATAATTAAAAAAAAAAAAAAAAGAGAGAAAGAGAGAAAAAGGGAAAAGAAAGGACCTTCTCTTTCAAAACAAACAAACAAAAAAGGCTCCAAGCTGTATATTATATTTACTGATTTGCAAAAAATAAACAATATATATTTGTCAACCAGCTGTATTTTTCAGGACATTTTAAACAAAGCAAGAAAACAAAATAATTGCATCCTCCAGATGAAAAACAGCCAGCAAGACTCTCGTGGTTCTGTTAGATAACGATTTCTCTTGTCTAATGTACCAAAACTTGGTCATCACAGTAACAGCTGGAGGTAAGAACAGCAGCTGCCCTGATAAGAACCAAACTGGAAAGCACATTGACCAAGAGAATGAAATGTCACTTGAAGCTGCCCAGCACAGCCCTAGGAACAGGCAACCAGGGAAACAAAAAAACAGAGGCTGAAACAGCGTGGAAAGTCCTATAGCAGTCCAGGGTTGTCCAGAAGGTCAAAGCAAGAGCTTACATCGCTCTCAGCTTGCTGCCTTTGGTAAGAGAGGGAAGAGCTCATATGAGTCCTGCAAGAGGTGAGGAGGAAAGTAAAACCAGTGTTTGATTTTGTGAGGAGAATGAAAAAGAACAGCTGAATGACCAACAGGGTGCTTGTTTGGCAAAGTTAAAGTAGTTTGTCTGATTTAAAGATAAAGTAGGAAAATGGGTTGAAAGGTTGTGACCAGGAACCAGTCAACAAAGAACCTTTGCTGGGATTGTTAACTATACAGTTATCTCAGAACTGGAAAGTCGTACAGCAGCTGTCTCATATTAATTTTTTGTAGCCTTGCTATTCTTGCTTTGGATAGTTAAACATATATATACAAAATATATTTTCAGTTACTCAGGTGATGAGCTTAAAAGAGACAGAAGAGAATCCAGTACACTGTACATCTGCTTAAATATAACATCCTAAATGTGTCAGACTTCCTGTTGTAAGGGTCTGCTTTCCCTGTCTTACTAAGCAGGTGGTGTTCAACACTCTCAGAGGCAGACTCTGTCCACCTGCAGTTCTACCCCATAGAATCTGAAGGGCACATTTTCTGCCACAGCAACAACATGTGCTGTGCCCAATAAATAACACATGCAGATCTATAACTACTAGGTTTGATATTCACAGAGCAACAAAATCTCATCAGACCTGAGACACTGAGCGGGAGTACTGAGAGAGAAAACAATTAAGTCTGCTGAAGCTAAAACACACTTGAGTCATATTATTTCTCCTGCTGTAAATGTTATTAGTAGGTATTGATTCATTTCAGTAGTAACCACACTGCAAATCAAAGGCTTTAAAACCTTCTGCTTGGGTGGAAAGTTTGATATATTCTGGTCTGTGCAGTGGCTGTAAATAGGCCTCATTTGTTATATCGGTGTAATTAAGTTAAAGTGTCATTAAAATTAAATATTCTGGAAAATCTAGAAATATTTCCTTACAGTGTGATCAACATATTAGAAGCACAGGTTTCTCTAAGGAATAGCATGCGTACAAACAAATACTAAATATGAATCCATATTAAATTTTTTCTTTTATAACAACAAAAGCAGGGAAAGATTTTGGAGGTTAAAGTGTAACTATGTCAGATGAGTACCCCTTCAAATCCTGGACCTGTTTAAGTGAAGAGAAATATATAGAATCATAGAATCATAGAATAATTTAGGTTGGAAAAGACCTTTAAGATCATCAGGTCAAATCATTAATCTAGCACTGACATGTCCACCACTAAACCTTGTCCCTAGAACTACATCTATACATCTTTTAAATACCTCCAGAGATGGGACTCTACTTCCTTGGCAGCCCGTTCCAATGCTTGTCAACCTTTTTGAGGAAGAAATTTTTCTTCAGATCCAATCTAAACCTCCCCTGGCAAAACTTGAAGCCATTTCCTCTTGTCCTGTCACTTGTTACTTGGGAGAAGAGACCGACACCCACCTGGCTACACCCTCATTTAGGGTAGTTGTAGAGAGCAATAAGGTCTCCTCTCAGCCTCCTTTTCTCCAGGCTAAACAACCCCAGTTCCCTCAGCCACTCCCCATAAGACTTGTGCTCCAGACCCTTCATCAACTTCATTGCCCTTCTCTGGACACGCTCCAGCACCTCAATGTCTTGTAGTGAGGGGCCCAAAACTGAACACAGTAGTATAGGTGTGGCCTCGTCAGTGCCAAGTACAGAGGGAGGATCACTCCGCTACTCCTACTGGCCACACTATTTTTGATATAGGCTAGGATGCTATTGGTGTTCTTGGCCACCTGGGCACACTGCTGGCTCTTATTCAGATGGTTATTGACTAACACCCCCCTAGGGTCCTTTTCCACCAGGGAGCTTTCCAACTATTCTTCCCCAAGCCCATAGCATAGCATGAGGTTGTTGCATTCAAGGGCAGGACATGACACTTTTGACCTCAGCCCATTGATCCAGCCTATCCAGATCCCTCTGTAAAGCCTTCCTCCCTTCGAGCAGATCAATACTCCCTTCCAATTTGGTATCATCTGCAAACTTACTGAGGGTGCACTCAATCCTCTCATCCAGTTCATTGATAAAAATATTAAACAGAGCTGTCCCCAAAACAGAACTCTGGGGAACACTGCTTGTGAACAATTGACAACTGGATTTAACTCCATTCACTACAACTCTTTGGGCCCAGCCATCCAGACAGCTTTTTACTCAGTGAAACTTACATCTGTCCAAGCCATGAGCAGAAAGATTATGCAGGAGAATGTTATGGGAAACAGTGTCAAAGGCTTTACTAAAGTCCTGACAGACAACACTCACAGCCTTTCACTCTTCCACTAAGTGGGTCACCTTGTCATAGGAGATCAGGTTAATCAAGCAGGTCTTGCCTTTCATAAACCCATGTTGACTGGGCCTGATGGCCTGGCTGTCCTCTATGTGCCATATGAAGGCACTCAAGAAGATCTAACCCATAACCTTCCCTGGCACTGAGGTCAGACTGACAGGCCTGTAATTCCCTGTATGCTTCTTCTGGCCCTTCTTCTAGATGGGCATCACATTTTCTAACCTCCAGTCAACTGATACCTCCTTGGTTAGCTGGGACTGCTGACAAATGATGGAAAGTGTCCTGGTGAACACTTCCGACACCTTTCAGTACCCTTGGCTGGATCCCACCAGGTCCCATAGACTTGTGTATGTCTAAGTGGTGTAGCAGGTCACTAACCATTTCCCCTTGGATTATGGGAGTTTCATTCTGCTCCCCATCTTTGTCTTCCAGCTCAGGGGGTTGAGAACCCTCAGAACAGCTGGTCTTACTATTAAAGACTGAGGCAAAGATGGCATTAAGAACCTCAGCCTTTTCCTGATACTTTGTCATTTTGTTTCCCCTTACATCCAATAAAGGATGGAGATCCTCATTAGCCCTCCTTTTGTTGCTAATGTATTTATAGAAACATTTTTTATTGTCCTTTGTGACAGTAGCCAGATTAAGTTCTAGTTGCATTTTGGTTCTTCTAATTTTCTCCCTGTATAACCTCACCCTTGTTGCTAGTCCTCCTGAGTTGCCTGCCCCTTCTTCCAAATGCCTGTAAACTCTTTTTTTCCTGAGTTCCAGCCAAAGTGCTCTGTTCAGCCTGTCTTCTTCCCTGCTGGCTCATCTTGCAGCACGTGGGAACAGCCTGCTCCTGTGCCTTTAAGATCTCCTTCTTGAGGAATGTCCAGCCTTACAGGACTTCTCTGTCCTTCAGGTCTGCTTCCCAGGGGACTCTTGTCATCCAGGCTCCTAAACAAAGGGACAAAGTCTGCCCTCTGGAAGTCCAGGGTTCTGCTGACCACTCTTCTTACTTCTTCAAGAATAGAAAACTATCATTTCATGGTTGCTATACCCAAGACAACCTCCAACTGTCACATCACCCACCAGTCCTTCTCTGTTCACAAACAAAAGGTCTAGCAGGGCACCTTCCCTAGTTGACTCCCTCACCAGCTGTATCAGAAAGTTATTTTTCACACACTACAGTAACCTCCTGGACTTTTTCCTCCCTGCTCTATTATATTTCAAGCAGACATTTGATACATTGAAGTCTACCATGAGAACAAGAGCTAGCAGTTGTGAGACTTCTCACAGCTGCTTATAGGATATTTCATCAGCGTCTTCATCCTGGTGGAGTGGTCTATAAGAGAGTCTCACCATGATATCTGCCTTGTTAGCCTTCCCCCTGGTTCCTACCCATACTCAACCCCATCATCACCATCATCAACCTCTAGACAGTCGAAACACTCCACAAAATACAGGGCTATGCCACCACCTCTTCTTCCTTGTCTATCCCTTCTCAAGAGTTTAAAGCCATCCATTACAGCACTCCAGTTGTGTAAGTCATCCCACCATATTTCCATGATGGCAATAATACTATAGTTTTCCTCCTGCACCATGGCTTCCAGCCCCTCCTGTTTGTGGCCCATGCTGCATGCATTGGTGTAGGTGCACTTCAGTTGGGCTGTTGATCCTGCCACCTTTTTGGGGGCAGAAGACCTAATTCTTCTGTGACCATTCTCATGCACTTCCATTGTTTCTAACACATCAATAACTCTTGCATCTTTGCTGCTATGTGGATCTCTATCTCCTACCTCCACTGAGATGTCAGGCTGAAGGACCTTGCTGGTGCACTGCTAATATATCAGGAGCAAGGAAGTAGGTGTGACTGAGAGGAACATAAGAAAGCCAGGAGGCAATTTAGGGTTATTTCCTTCTGTAGCCTCCAGACTCATATTCACATTTAAATTATGCTATATGTTCATAATGTATAATATGTACATTACGTTAATTTGGCTTATACTCTAACAGGAACAATGCTCACAGGAACGATGCACTGCACAGGGATGAGACAACAATAAGGAAGGTGGAAATCCTCAGGGTAGCCGTGGTACCCTGGCATGGTACCTGCCTGCTGGAGGGTCGTGGTCTGGTACTCTTCTTCGTACCTTGCTGTGCAACCAGAAGAGTCCAGGAAGTGCATGGCACTGTTTGTTACAAGGGTTGGTATATTGTAGGTAGCCTAAGCACACTTTCATTTTAGGTCACTTGTAGGGAAAATATGGACAAAATAGTTTTGGAAATGTAAGGTTTCTTCTAAGGTCAAACAGTGAGACCAACAACCAATGCTTTGTCAAACTTTCCCATGGCTACATACTTGTTCACAGAGAAAGAGTCAGAAGAAGTCAAGTGTTTTGAAATTTATATTAAGTTTATATTAAGTAAGGATTTTTCCATCAAGAATCTGAAAGAAGCCTAATTAATCTTTTTGTCACTAATTTGTCAAACCTTGCCTGGGGACCACCCCACTTCTGGCCAGATCTTGGCAGATGGTGGCTGCTAAATAGAGCGATGAAGTTGTAATTAATATAGAGGATCTGGCTTATTCTGTTACTGGCAACTCTTGTTCCAGTTTCTCTGAGAAGGCTGCCTACAAGTTGCTTGGGACTGTCAAAAAAATTAGGCATGAAAATTAGGAGAGGAGCTATCATCTATTGTAAGGCTATTAAACTACGCTGAGTAAGGATACATAACACTGTCTTGCATTTATGTTGACAAGTTAACAACAGTCTGTAGTTCAACTGATTCAAGTTGGATTACAGATACACATGTAAGCTACTAGATTTAAAAGATCTCCTGGAACTCAATCTAGCTCCAAATATTTCAAGAAGGTATATGACAAACACATCACTAGAGACCAATTTGTGTGATTCAGATAAACAAATATTCTGCATTGCTTATTGACAAGCTTGAAATGCAACTTGCATATACTTTTTGTATAAAGACAAGTGTAAATAGGATAAATTGGATTTTAGCTGTTGGATAGACAGATCTTGGTATTACTGTGCAGCTGGTGATACATTAATGTTGGGATTTTTTTGATGTTTCCTGGACTGCCTGAATACAGAAACTGATTCAGAATCAAATGGAGTTCATGGCCAAATATGACCAGAGCCACTGATATTCAAAACAGAAGACTGCAGAGGAAAACATAGTACAAAGGTAGTCCTTGTTTATGTATTTCTAGATCTTATAGCAAATACCACAGTAAAAATGTTTCCCTTCTTGATTACACACATAACTAAAACCAGTTTGTTATCCAGAATCACAGGTGTACAGGCTTTATCAGAAATAATTTCAAACTTTCTTTTTTTGACATAGAATGTTTTAAAAGAATTTCTTTGTGTTTGTGGTCCAAGAGGATCTTTAAAAAAACACCATTTGAAATGAATGTATCCTGAGGGGTTTTTTCTTTCCTACTCTTTTTTATCCACTCTTTTATTATTTTCCTCAACTCTTATTTTATTTTGACAATGTCTTCATCCTGCCCTTGCATCTAACTTTCCACTGCTGTGAAGAGTGTTTTGGAAAAATAAGTGGTTTGGGTTTTTTTTTTATTTTCTGACATAAGAACTAGGAAAAAAATTGCCTGATGGAGCTATTACCTTCAAGTAGTTTGCCAGTCTGATGATAATGAAAGTTATTTCTTCCTGTAGTTAAAAATACACTTTTCAAAGTAATCATTTCACTCCTCCAGCCACTTCTGATGACTCATTGCCCCAAGGCAGGGATCCACAGCATTGTTTGTGAAGTTCTAACCAGAAGAATATTAAAAATATGCCATTCTGTAAACCAATGTTACTCTGAGTGTGAAAAACAATTAAATCCAGATGGAGGTGTAAATCTGAAACTGAAACAAACTACATACAATGACCAGCATACTAAATAACGGCTTTAGCCACTTGATTATTGAATTTTGGAGGTGTTGGAAACTACCTGACATGGTAAATAAAGCAAAATAAGGGCAAATTAGTCTTTTCAGAAACACCTGGATGCATAACCTAGGCTGATAGCAGCTTTGCAATTCCCACTTAGCCTGCTCTAGCTGTTTAGGTTCTTAGTACATCCATATAGCTCACATGTTAGGACATTTCCACTGTTTCACGGACTTTAGCTCCCCTGTGGAGCCTGCACTTTTGGTTAATCATCCCAAGTTATTTTAAAGTGTTTAGTCCCAGAATAGTTATAGTTATTAATGATTTAACCCTGTTGCCCTATAAAGACACATGTTCAATAAGATTCTTCTGAAAGACTACTGACCAGCCCATCCCACTGCTGCAGAAATGAATTTAGCACTTTCCCAGGAACAAACAGCCCTAATATTGAAGCAAAGGCACTCCAGGTGGACGGACATCTAGAAAAATGACTGCTCTACTCACACACGTGGAAAACTGTGGGAAGCTGATCAAAAGCAGGATGTATGGATGTTTAAAAAATATATAAATGAAACAATCAAAACTTCCATGCAGCAGTGTCATCTCTGAGTGCTGAAACTTCCAGCAAAAACACTCAATATAACTTAAGTATTACTTGACTATGCAACAAGCTCCTGAAGCAGCCTCTCTGGTGGCAGCGTACCATACACTGTGTGGGAGGAGGAACAACTTTTTTGTAACTGTGGTTTATTAACCTTCTCCCAAGGAAGTCCCTGAAGAAGTGATGCATTGCAGGGAAGAGAACAAGAATCTCTGTGTAAAGCCCACTCTACCTCCATCACCGAAACAGAGATTCTTTGGTGCGTGAGCTCTGCTCGTTGCTATTCTTTCACACTTCTAATCAGTGAAACAGGCTGCTGTGATTGTGGAGGTGGTATGTTGGGTCTGTGTGAAGCAGATCAGCCAGCACATGTGTGGGCAGCTGCCTCATTGTCGTTTAGAGAGGTTTGTCAGCAAGCTGGAAGGATGGGTGGTTGGAAGAGTGGCAGAAGCAGTTTGAGGCTGTGTGGGAGCAGGGCCGATGGCCCTGTGCATGCTCAGCCTGCAGATGGGAGAACTGACGCTCTACTGGAAAGGAGCTCAAATACCAAGAAATTCCAGTAAAACATAAAAGCTAAAAATAGCAGGCTGGCTCTTTGTCTGGAGTAAATCAGCAGGGATGTGTTGAATCCCTGGATTTACCTCAGTTGAGGATCTTGTCCTGTGCACCTTTCCCTCCTCTTCCACAGTTCTGCCAGCATTTTGAAAGATAATTGGACCATATTGATTTGACCACATTCCAGTGCAGGGGTGGGAGGTGGGAGATGGGAGAGGGTGGTGTCATAAGAATTTTTAATATCAACTCTTATGCATTTAGTACAAGTCATATTTACATTTCATTTTGAATTATTTTGTTGCTATAAAATAGAAGTTTCATGTATGATAAAAATTGGCTCTTTTTTCAACTGTTGTAAAACGGTTTAAAAAATAGCAGCTCAGCTGAAATCAAGAGAAACACTTTAACATAAAACTATTACAGGAAGAAAACAGTTGGTGTGACCTGGTCTTAGAAAACTCTAAAAGAATCAGTTACCTGAATACATATTTTCAGAACACATGCAGGTTTACATGAAGAAATTTTTTTATCCCTTCTGCTGAAATCAACGCTTAATTTAAGAAAAAGTAGTAACATTTTACCTGAAAGCACAGCATTGTTCTTGGTTTGAAGTTAATTTAAATAAATGAGAGGTTATCCACCACTACAATTAATTAATTTTCAAGGTTTTCTTGTATCAAAGTTCTTTTTTGAAGAGAGAGCAAGAAAAGTGTACCTTGCTTTGGAAACTTGAAAAAAATAAATCTTTCAAACACTAAAAAACTTGTCTGTAACCCAGTTGTGCACATTTAACACACATTCAGCTGGAAATAAGTAAGATTTACTTCAACCAACTTCAAGAACCATAAACTTACTCCTATGTTTACAGTCTAAAGGCAACATGTGAGTCTCTGCAGGATCAGGGCTTCTGTGTGTAGAAAGGACAAGAAAGGGGTTTTGTGAGATGGCTCTTTTCAACCTCCCAATTTCTGTGTGAAACTCATGTCATCACCCTGGTGCCCTTTTTTCAGAACTAAAAAAATTCCAATGATCAGCCCAAATTTAACAAGAGATCACTATTTGTAGCAAGGAAGAACAGCTGTCTGTACTTTAAATCTTGCCATAATGCTTAAAAAAAACCATACCCACCTGGCATTTCTTAATCTGAGCTTGTTCCAGTTCATCTTCTCTGCTTCTTATTGCCATTCATATCCTTGTTTAAAATAGCAGAGTCTCCATCAATTTTTATTTCCCTGTCATCAATTATTCCTCTCAGCCTTGAGCCATATTAAACCAAAGCTTTCATACTTTCCACTCATTGTCATCTGTCTCATGCTCAGCTTTTACTTGTGCTTAAAGTACTCTTAGCCAGAAAAAAAGTCCACACTGTGTGATCAAAGTACAGTTCGGTTCCTACCCTTTATTCTGTTACTTTAAGACTAAAATATAAGCATTAGAGGTAGATGAATAATTTGTAACGAAAAGTAAAAAAATAAAAAATTGTTTGTGACTATTGGGGTTTATCTGGAAAACCTTGCAAATTTATCATATTTGGGACATACCATAGAGTGAGACAATATGAGCTGTTACAAATTACGGAATGCATGTGTATTAACTAAAGTCAAAATATAATGTGATATTAGGTCATCAAATTGACAGTATACTTTATACCCCTGAGCTGTTTATAAATAGGTAGCAGCACTGAAAGATTAATCATTTCAGGAGATTTATAAATAGGTGTGTAATGTTCTTCCCTACATGAGTAACACATTTTCAGTGTTTCATATTACAACTTGAAAATCACGACATACTCATTACTGTACATTAAGCCACACAACTTTGGCTCTTCTCTGAGTTAATTATTGAGAAAAAAACAATAAAATATCATAGTACATTAGAGATGGTAAAAAAGAAGAGGCAAGAAAAGGCACAAAGAGAAAAGTAATTTTCAGTTGTGTTCAATATATGCACTGAGTTCCATATAGTAAACATATGGACAAATGTAGTAATATAGTTTATAGTGTCAGTTTGGTTGTGATAGAAAACATTTTTTTTTGTGGTTAAAATTGTTTTGGAGATAATTCAACTAAATATATTTATTTTCCTAACTAATTTTTAGGCAGTGCCTTTTAATCAATTTGTGGCTTAGAAACATTCAGATTTTACACTATGTCCTGTCTTGTACTGTAGGGAGTATGGTCCCTAGGTTACTCCAAAAGACTTGCTTTCTCTTGCCTCCCAAGGGAAGATAATGCATCCTTGATCTCAACAGACTCCTGCACCTCTTACACAGAGAAGGTTCTGGCATATCTCTGGACATCCTTTTCTGACCAACTGAATACACTTAGGGAATAAAAGTAGATTTAGACCCTGCTATCCTGCTGCATGATAATGTTGATGAAAGCAAGTAGCATGGCATAAAGGGGCTCAGCTCTTCTGGAAGGTCACAAAAAAATCACAGCCTTATACTCTGTCATTAAAATAAATGAAAAACTTCACCAAGAGACATTTATCTGCAAATATAAGACAGGATTGCAGGAGCCTGGGTGAAGGAAGAGAATGGAGAAATGGCTCTTTTTTTCTAACAGCCTGTAAGATCCTATTAAATTAACATCCTCAGATTTCTGAAAAGTTCAGCATTTTGGGGTCTGCAGTTGCTCTTATGGAAACAAATGCAAAGTGACACTGAAGTAAATCTCAACTCTTTTAGACCTTGGTTTGCTGGAGTTTTCTCTATGGATATCACAGCTCCATGGCATTGCTTGCAGGCTCTGGTTTTACTTTGAAAATGGAGTACATCTCATCTGAGAATCCAAATGCAACTTTCTTCTTGCTTAAGCGGGGATTCACAATGATCACAATGAGTCAGACTATGGTTTTACAAGGGCGTTTTCCCACTGAGGCTGATTTGCTCTAATGGCTATTGATTCAACAAACTGTAACTTGGAAGAAAGGAGGAGCTGTGAATGGAGTTGGGCTGGAGGAATTAAATTACTCTAATGTAACTTCTAATGGATCTACCAACAGTGTCCACTCCTTCCAGAAGGCCCTGAAAACAGCTCTGTCCCTATTTTCAGCCATTATCACAGACAGTTGCATTGCTAATGCTGTGTATTGATAGAAGGATAAATGCTATTTTTTTCTCCCAGTGTCAGGAGGGCTGGGTATCACATTAAAGGCATAGATCGCTGAAGTTCTGTCCTTGAAATAGTCATGGCTTTCAATTTCTTTCTCAGCATGTGTTTAAATATTCCCAAGAGCCTCAAACTGCCTCCAGTTGCTTCCTGTTTAAATAAAAGATGATTCCTCTTTTTATTCTGTGGAATCCATTCAAAGGAAAAGGTCATGCCCAAAGGGAGAAAGCAATTTCCTTATTCTTCATTTCAGAGCTCTAGAGATTTGTAATTTAAGTTTCCCAGAACAGTCTCCATTTTTTTTTTAATTGATATTCTTTGTTATTTTTTTTTTAATGGGGGGAGTGTCATATTTATCTAGTCCTAAAGCAAAACCTTTATAGCATTTAGAGTTGTTCAGAACTGGCAGCTCAGAAATGTAGCATGTCTGAGATAACCTGAGATTAGAGAGAATCATAATTAAAAGAATTTACACCTTTTAGCAATCTTTATTTCAGTTGATGCCTGACACCAACAATTCTAAATGCACCTTTTTTTGCCACTTAATAAGGGAAGACCATGAGGTATTTCACAGGGGTAGATTAATGTTTAATGACAAGCATTTCCTGAGTGGTGACTGCAAGGTTTTGCTTTTTCAAAATGTGTTACAACATTTTCTCTGAACATTGATGTGACCTGGCCACAATGGGGGAAAATTATTACAGCAGTCTCCAATAATATTTGAAAAGAGATTTGTTTTCTTCATGGTGTAATAAGGCATACTGATTTTAAAATTTGCTTTTGTCTCTGTTTTTTTTGTATGTTACAGCTTACATTGATGAAACCAGATTAATGAATAATAGAAATAGGATAAAATCTTCCTGAGTAAACCCCTGTGGACATAAGCACCAGCATAAATGGTTCAAAGTCCACTGATTTCTCTAGAAGTTCAAGCTGGGAAATCAAAACTTAACGTCTCAGAATTATTAGATCAAATTACTAGAAATATTTTTATTTTTTTAAGAATGGATGGATCTCTTCCATGATGCTGACAGCTGCTAGGATAAGTTATGATATGTAAATACTTACGTTAAATGTTATTCTAATATTCAATAGTGTTCAACTGTATTAAAAAAAAAAAGTCACAGTCAGGAAACCAGTATCTTTGACTGGAATTTGAATCATCTTAGTCTGCTTGCACTTGCCCTGCTTTTTACAAAGGAGAAGGTACTTTCTGAATTACTTAATGCTGCCAAACCAACAAGTATGCAGAATATCTTTTATATTTATGATTTTAAGATTCTTTTATTTTCTTTACAGCTTCTTTTCCTCACTCCTCCCTTCCTACACAAGCTTTGTTTAGTTAGACCTCTGGAAATACCCTGCTCATTAGGATGAGAAATGCTGTTTGAGCTCCCTGTCAAGTTCTTGACCACTTCCACTGGCTTTGTGCTTTGTCACTGACGCTCCTCACATCTACCTGACCTTCTTCCTCCACCCAAGCATACTAAAGGCTGTGCAAGAACTTCTCCCCCTCCACCTACCCCTCCAAAGGCTGCCCCAAGAAGTGTGAGACTGAAGGTCATATTCAGTCCTGGTCACTTGGGTCCCCTCATCATGACATGCCTTGCAGTGATTCACAACACAGTTTGTCTGGAGACTCCCCGAAGTGATGAACATTCTGTGACTGCCCAGTGTTGCCAAGGTTTAACTTCGTTAAGCATGGACAATTGCAAGCACAGCAGTCACTGTCATGTGACAATGGGAGGGACTGCAGAACAAACTGATCAAACTGTTTCAGAACAACAGTCACTAAAAGCTGAGGTTTCAAGCTTATGTAAATGAACAAGTTTAATGAATATTAAAAAAAAAAAAAAGGCTTAGAACTGTCTAGATAATCTCATCTATAATTCAGTAATCAGAGGTGAGTACCAAAGACCTGCAATTTACTTTCCTTAATGTAACATTAAGGGTATACATTTTTATAAAAGTAGGCCATCACCTATTCCTATCCCATACAAGTCCAGACTGATTACCTCCTACACGTGCATTTATTATTCATAAGTATCTACTGAAAACTATGGATTAACCATTTTAAGAGCATGGTCAATTTGTGAGCTTTCTGCCTCGCTTTCTACATTTCTTTTTTTTGTGATGGATAACAGTGTGAGTGGATGATGGAATCATTTTAACAGTAGAGCTAATAATGAAGCATGAGACTAGGATATAAACTTTCCTTATAAATAATCATGCAGGATTAAAAAAAAAAACAAACCATGGATGCTAAAAACCCTACAGCTTTTTGGCATACAAAATATATTACTTATTTCAGAGGAGTCTTCGTGGGTAGTGAATAATGTGAGTACACAATCATAGCAAGCTAAACTGATAGTATCTGTTCATGGAGACGTTGTGGATCAGGCTTGACTCTGTGCCTGATGCTCACTGAAGAAATGTATGAGAAATTGTTCTATTAAGCTGAATGAGATTTCACAGGGGTACTATCATGGCTATATAATATTATTAATCTGACTACAGTTATTACTGTTTGATTTGAATAGATAAAGTTTGGGGGGGGTGACATGTGTGTGTGAGAAAGATAACAGCAAGGATGACAAGTGACAAAATATACTATTGCAAACCCATTTGTACACCTAGATGAATATTCAAATGAATATGAAAAAATCTGCATGTGCACATTTACAGTCTAGTTTACAAATGTGAATAAAATATCATAATGTGGAAGGACCTCTTTCAGGCAGACTCAACAAATGCATCCAGAAATTACAATCCATAAATCTGACCCATGAACCTCTATACTCTTTCAATACTCAGGTACCCTCCAGGAGTAAACTAATAGTAAATTCCCAACCTGAGGAATAAACCAAACCAAATCAGATAAGACTCATGGAAAAGTCTATCAGGGATGCACTGCCCTTTCCCTGCTTCTACCTTCTCCAGTGAACAAATTGTTCAAAAATACAAATCAAGCTGTTATAAAACTTCAGACTGAAGAACGTGCAGCAGGTGGCAACATATGTGTCCAGTTAGTTCCAGCCAAAACAGTCTAATTTGCAGAAAAGGGTACAGAATTTCATAATGACTCAGCTGAGGGGGCGATCCAAAGAGAAAAGAAGCTCTAGCTCAAGTGCTAAGCCTACTGAAGAGAAAAGTTATTAATTTAGTGGCATTTCTAGACTATCCTGACCTATTGGGTGTACAATAATTCACTTTATACTATAAATTTTGTCTGTCTGCTTGGGGCTCAGAGTTTCCCTTAGGATTTTTTCTTCTGCTTCTCCATTTCCAGAAACATTAAATTAAGAGCATTTATATAGGTTGAATCTTAGGAAAGAATAAATTAATTAGACCAAAACCAAATAATGGAATTTCTGACCTTTCAGCCATTTTAATTAACAGAATTGAATATATTATTATTTTTAAATATATGCAGTCTCCCTCTAGTGGCGATTTAGTCACTGCTTGAACCAGTCAACACCTTTCTAACAGTGATTACATCTTGTCAGAGTTAGTAATTTTGATGACACTATGTCCAAAGCTATTGTTCTGGCAGGCAACTAGTGGCACTTGCATGTTGAATAAAGAAAATAAGATTGAAGGAAGCAGCAGCCTCACGAAGGCAACAGTCAAAATAACAAACAATCTGTTAGAATAGCAACTGAAAGCTATTACTACCTGCTGGGTATGTGGCTGGATTTTAGTGGTTTCTCTTGAATTATGTTTTCAGAATTACAAGTGCCATCACAGTTATGAAAGTAATTTTTTGGTTTACACCAAAACTAGCACACTGAGCTCTAATAATGCTCTAAAACTCATGTGGATAGGCATGATTACTGAAACCACATAATTCAAACGTGATTAAATTTCATTAGATAGAATATAACTGAATGTTCAGCATACACTTAATGATGAAAAAGGATATTTTTTCTATATCAGATCATCAACAACTAGTGGAACTATTCAGGGAATTGCATTTTCTTCTGGTAAAAATGTCCAAGCGAGGGTAAGAGGGAAAAAAGGTGAGTGGGTGGCTAATGTCAAAAAAAGTTTGAATTTGAAATTTTCTTTCTTTTGGGGAAGAATTATTTTAGGGAATGCTTTTTGAGCAAATAGAACAATGATGGTCAGTTTTCACCAAAAAAAAAAACAACCGAAAGCATATTTCCTGTCTGAAAACAAGCCAAGCTAAACCAAGATAAACTAGAAAGCAAACCAGAGTTTAATAAATTAAGGTTATTTCTTGGGAAGGTCTCACATCATAAAATACTATTTTTCACAAATTTCAAATTTTGACAGACAAATTCCAATAAGCATATGTATTGAAAGAGCTTTTCATCCTGAGCACTCGACAACTCAGTTATGTTGGCTGGCTATAGGAATAATAGATAGCTCTTATATAAGCACTTTCAATCATTATTTGCTGAAGAGCTTCATGAAAGTATCAGAATTTTTTTTTTTTTTTTTCCATTTGGAGTGCTAAAACCCAAATAGAACAAATTTACCAATAGGTCTCCCATCTGGTTGGTAAAAAAATCCATAAATTTTAAGAGACTTTTTTTTTTTTTTTGTAAAAAAAATATTTAAGTAAACTAAATTGATGAATTAAAAATACAGGCATCTTGAAACCATTCTGGTTTGCTAATTCTAAAGTTATATTTAAAATGATATTAAAATGCTTTTAGGAGGACTAAGCCTCCTTCATTGAAAAAGTGAAATAGAAGGAAACCCTTCTTTGTTTGCTTTTGAATATGTCAAGAAAACATTGATAAAAAAGTTGTATCTTTTAGAAAAATTGAAAACTAATTTTCTTTTCTGATTTTTCAGAAATTTGAAATTCTGCCAGTATACTGAAACTAAAAGTTATTTGCAAAGCTGTACTAGCATGCGAAACCAAATCCTCCAAAAAGATAGGTAGTATGGCCATGTGTACCAGCATTTCTACTTTATAAAGTAAATTTTGGCTGGGGTTTGGCTTTCTTTGGCCAGGGGAAAGGAAGAGCTAAATAATATTTATTTAAGTATTTATACATTTATTTATTTATTTATTTATTAAAAAGATAACCTTTAAGATGCACAGGCTCCACTTTAAACTAATACAGTCTCTTTTTTTAATGTTTCTTAAGAAAGAAGATGAAATGCAGGGATTTAAGACATTTCATTTCACTCCAGTGTGCACACATTAGCCCCATTGATTGTGGTTTTGAGATTGCACATTTAAGCAATTATAAGAAAAATGAAAATAAAATAACATTGTTACCTAAACAATTCGAAACAATTCATTAAGAATATAAGACAACCAAGGAACTGTAAAAAGCTTTAAAGAGTGTATCCTATCTTTTGTCACTTTTTGTCCTCCTTTTCCATTCTCAACTAATCCCTTTTTTCTTTTGAGACAATTAAGGTGTGACTTGAACTCAGTTTTGGAGCCTGGACTTCATGATGGCAGCAAGATGCTCTGTGTACTTGTTAGCCATATGAAGTAAGCAAGTAAATATCAGATACTGCACTTCCTGCTGTCATTCTGCATATTAAGAAAGCAGCAATTACTGCACTTTTTGAGATTCCTTTCCCAGGGAATGGTTAAACTGGCATAACCATCCTTTCTATATATTGAAAATAGTACAAATGGACTCGTATGGATAAACAAATAAGGTCTAAGAAGTGACATATAAAATATGTCCTCCTTGATTGACCTTTAATCTGGTCCTAATCATGTTTTTCAGTTTTCCTCCTTACTTCTTTGCGCTGAACACTGATAAGGGAGAATTCAGCCTAAAGCTAATATGTCATTTTTAAGATAATGATTTTGAATATCACAGAATCACAGAATCACCTCCTGGTGAGGCCACATCTGGAATATTGTGTCCAGTTCTGGGCCCCACAGTTCAAGAAGGACAGGGAGCTGCTTGAGAGTCCAGCGAAGAGCCACCAAAATGATTAAGGGAGTGGAACATCTCCCTTATGAGGAAAGGCTGAGGGAGCTGGGGCTCTTTAGCTTGGAGAAGAGGAGGCTGAGGGGGGACCTGATTAATGTTTATAAATATTTGAATGGTGAGTGTCAGGAGGATGGGGCCAGGCTCTTTGCAGTGATGACCAATGATAGGACAAGGGGCAATGGGTGTAAGCTGGAACACAGGAGGTTCCGCTTAAATTTGAGGAAGAACTTCTTTACAGTGAGGGTGACAGAGCACTGGAACGGGCTGCCCAGGGAGGTTGTGGAGTCTCCTTCTCTGGGGACATTCAAGACCCGCCTGGACGCCTTCCTGTGCGATCTCATCTAGGTGTTCCTGCTCCAGCAGGGGGATTGGACTAGATGATCTTTCGAGGTCCCTTCCAATCCCTAATATTCTGTGAATATCAAATGTTTGGCTTGTACTTTTGGAATAGCAGACATATTAGATCACTCCTTTTGTGGTGCCCTTGTTTATTGGAAAGCAAATTGTCTTTTATCTTCTCAGCCACAATCTTGTATAGTGTTTTGGGTAGCAGAATCTAGTTTTGATCATTAAATCTTCCATTTAGAGCTGCATTCTTATTGAATTTCCAGGTTAACTTTTTTGTTGTGACTGCTTATTTTAGTTATGACTGTAATAGGTAACTAAATGTCTCTGTCTTGACATGATGTCATGCATAAATAGGGAAATTCAGAAAAACTCTTTTTGCACAAAATAACAATTTTACCCTAGCATGCTATATTTTTTTAAAGACAACAATGTTAGCAAAAGCAGAATTCAAGCTTAGCTGGCAATGCATCATTCACTCTTGCCCAAGAAATTTTTCCTGAAAATCCTGTCATCCGTCCTTTTACATAATGGGACATCAGAAATAAAGAAACATATTGTAACTCAATGGTCAATCTTTGTAGGCTCCCTGACAAGTTACATTATCAGGCATCTGAAAATCTGCACTGGGGGATGATGAAAAAGCATAAACTGGAATGTGGTGAAGAAGTATGGAGATATAACATTAAGAAACACTTCAGAATAATAGCATATAAATTTTGTATGACTCAACAGCTGTACAGGTAGAGAAAGCCCAGCATGACATCTACTGATTTAAGAAAACTTGAAGGCAGAATTAATCATTGATGTGGCTATTTCTGGAAATTAAATAGATTTTGAAAGGGAGGAAAATGTGAAAACCATACAGATTGAGTGACTGTACCATAAAATAAGATTTCTCTTGGTAATTTAGCAGTAAAATAAAATGCAGCCAGCTCTAGGATCTAAGAAGAATGTGTTGGACACAGAAATTGTCTGGATTTACATATGATGCTTGCCAAGTCTACCATTCTTGGAAATCCCTTCTGCATTCCTGTTTCTCTAGAGGGAATTCATAGTTCATTTGTTTCTTTCCAAAAATGAATATGAACAAAATTCATATCTTTATGGAAGGATGCACAAAGTAGCCCAAAGTTCTCTATGCTAGCAATGCAAGCAGCTTCTGGTACCTATCCTCACAAAGCAAAGATCAGAGGCTGTCATAAGCAAACATGTTAGAGATCATCATCTGTGATCAAATCATTGTCAACTGGATCTTCAGTTTCCCAGGTAGCGACTGCATTGAGATAAAAACAGAAATAAATGAAAAATAAAGATAAATAAATAGTAGAATAAGGCAAAAGAGCTAATAGAAAAGAAAAAGAGAAGATAAAGTTGTCTGGAGACATGACAATTTGAACAGAAGCTACCTAGGAGCATGACATGCAGGGTACAGTAGTGAGGGAAGCCTCTGATCAAAGAGCCAGGGAAATATTTTGGAATACGGGACTCAGTCAAATGAATCATTTTAGCTTAAAGATTGCCAAAAAAGAGGCTTGCCTACACCTGGAATTATGATTATATGTGAAGTAGACTTGTTAGGGAGAGATGTTAAGAGAAAGAACCTGAACTGAGTTTCCAGGGTCTTTGATGTAGATATAACAGATATAACTATATGTAGATATAACTATTTGAAAAGATCTTCTTTGAGGACCTAAAGTAGCACAGAACTACCAACCCCTAATAACTTGTATAGATCCTACAAAATATCATCAGGACCTGATTCTGAGATCAGAGTCTCCAAATTGTACAGACAGAAATTTGTGTTGCCTTTGCAAATGTTATGGACCTCAGCAAACAAGTTTCTTTTCAGCACTGCTCTCTCGAGTTAAGCTTCTAGTCCTGCTTGGTTGTAACACTGTGAATTTTGAAAGGCTGGAGGGAGAGCACCATTTCATGAAGTATGTGGGGAAACAGGTTTTAAATTCATAGAAAGCCAAGTGCCTAAGCTGCTAGTTTCCCTCCCTTTTTTTTTTTTTTTTACAAATTAAGCAGGTCTAACATTGATCGAAGGTATCTAGGCTGCAGTAAAAAATATAAAACAAAACAAAAATACCCCAAACCCTCAGACAACCCTTCTCCCTCCCCAGCTATTCAGCAGGTTGCTGTGTTTTTCCTGAATTGATGCCCCCTCATATTAAGAACAGGCTGCTGCTGGAGCCATCACCTTCACAGTGTGAAATGGAATGGCATTAAGTTCTGGCTGCTTTGACTCATTTTTGTTTGTCCCCATACAGCTCAGATTTCCTGTTGGCACCCTAGATTGCAAGAACATTCACATGGTGCATACATGGAGCAATGCCTGTTTCCTCAGACAAAGAACTGAACATTGTGTGACAGCAGGCCCACCCCTCTGGAGATCAGAGAGTGCAAATCTGTTCTAATGATGAAATCCATGGATGATTTCATGGGTGAGGATGATGAAAGGAAACATTTCAACAATCCTGCAGTAAAATACTGTAGCACTCTTTCTAAAAGAGAGGCTATGAATGAAAAATAAGTATGTGTGTAAGTAATTTCTGACACTATAGATTCAGAGCAGAACTACAGATGCTGGCCTTTTTGTAAAGTTCTGCAATAGCTATACATGTTGTTCTTCAAGTTAATGTTATTCAAAAGTTAAAGAAAAATTGCTACATGAGAATACCATAAAAAAGCTTTTTGAAGACTTCCTTTGTGACATAAATTTATCTTAACCTATTGCTCTGAAGGTGTTGACACTTAAAGTTAGTTTTCAGCAAATTGTTCTCTCAGTAAAACTACAACTTCCCACACCATGCAGGGCTCTGTGCTTCCTTTCCTGTGCTTCCCACTCATCACCCTGACCCCTGTGAACTGGTGACATGCAGCAGAAACTGGATTTTCTTGACATGCATTTGAGAAATCTTCTACTTCTACATCATTTACATATGAAAGAGAAAAAAATGCAAATTTGGATCAGCTAAAACCAAGAACATAATTCAAAAGTGTATCTTGGTCTTTGCCATTTAAACTTCATCTGTCACACTGGCAGTTGTGGGTGAAACCCACAGAAATGTGTACCACTGACTAGCAATGTACAATACCCAGAGCAGGCAAGGTTTTGCTTTCTTTTGGGTGCAGGATAGCAGAAATGCTAGCTTCTGTTGGCTCAAAATACTGGAAGTGTTTAATAAGGGAGGAGGAATGGAGGGATTAATTTTTTTATGATACTGAATTTATGCATGTCAAGGAATTGTTTCCTTGCACAAGGCTGAAATAGACTCTTTCTGTCTGCAGCAGTGGCTCTCCAATCCCAAATCCTGCTAACCTGAATCTCACTGGGAACTGGAAGTCACTGTCTCCAACATGAGGACCGATTAGCTAAAGCTGCTTTTTGATTGCTGTATGAGGCAGCTGTCTTTTTTTCCTACTAAGCTGAGCATCCAGAGATCCAAGATCACCATGTTACCATGTGGACTAGTTTGGTGGGTTTTGTTTGTTTGTTTGTTTGTTTGTTTGTGGTTTTGTGGGTTTTTTGTTTTTTTGTTTTCTGAACAAGTTTAGAACTAAGACTCTCAAATAAAAAACTTCCAAGACTTCTATTCTGGAAAGTTTTAGGAATTTATTTATATTTTAACCTTTTACCACTCTCTCAAATGTAGTTGAAATTGGCTAATGAGTTCAGAATATTTTTTTGGAAAAAATGAGGAGTGCAAGCAGAGAGGAGACAGACAGCTCAACAGGCAGACAGCATGATCACATAAGCACTGTTTTCTTAGGAAACAAAACTATATTGGAGCACCAGGAGGCTAGTTGTCTAAGATCTCTCATCTATAACTCTGGGGTAAACATAATGTTGGCTTATGGGTTTTCAAAGGTCTAGTCCTAACAAACTTTTGCTTAATAAGCTCTCTGATCACTAATGGAAAATAGAGTATTCAAAAATCTGACACAAAGTAATATGTTCTGAAAACTGCATTTCTGAATTTTTATTAACATTACTCATGCCATTTCAACAGTGGGCCTGTAACACCATCACCAAAACATGGTGGGCTCTTGGCCTTTTTTTTTCTTTTTTGACTGTGGAGAAGTGGCTTTTTGGCTTCTAATAATCTCTTCAAGTTCTCTCATGTTTTGTTTACATTTCCTTCCTACTCAATATTACTCATATTTAGTCTCAGCCTTGAGAAATTAGTTGTTTAGAAGAATCATGCAGGCAGCTGATTTGACTGTCCCCTGTTTAGTTACCTATTGAATATAACCAGATCATGATCACCACTCTGTAGTTCCAGGAAACAATTATTCTTTGTCCATCTTAAGAACAGATAAAATAGACCATTGTTGAGCACCAAAACTTTTACATAAGAAATCATGTTCTATAACTTTTAGAAATAGTGATGCCTATGCCTCACAGCTGACACTTCCCAAAAAAAGCATAATTAGTTGTCCACACATGACAAGAAGGTGTGGTGGACAGTTTTCTGGTGTAGTTCTTTGGCCTGCTACAGACGTCCCATGATCACCATCTCCTGAGCTAAGATACCCATTTCCCCATACTCACAGACATTTTGTCAAATCTCCATGCTTTCTCCCACTGTGTCCTTACATCTTGTAGCCAAATATTTTAGAATTACAATCACTTGAAACATGCTTACTATAACCTACTTTGCCAACTACAACAGACTTCTACTTTCCAATAATTTTCTGTTGTTTTTAGCTTAAATATGTGAATAAAAAGGTACTTTCTTCATCTTATTTCTTCCCTAGTTCAAGAAATTTGTAAAAAATGAGTTTGCAATACAATGATCTTATAATCTCTGTTGATAAAACTATTATTATTGTCATCACTATTAACCAAGCCTTTCTCCTCCTCCTCCACTCTGCCCTGGTGAGGCCGCATCTGGAATATTGTGTCCAGTTCTGGGCCCCACAGTTCAAGAAGGACAGGGAGCTGCTTGAGAGAGTCCAGCACAAAGCCACCAAGATGATTAAGGGAATGGAGCATCTCCCTTATGAGGAAAGGCTGAGGGAGCTGGGTCTATTTAGCTTGGAGAAGAGAAGACTGAGTGGTGACCACATTAATGTTTATAAATATATGAAGGGTGTCAGGAGGATGGGGCCAGGCTCTTCTTAGTGATGTCCAATGATAGGACAAGGGGCAATGGGTGTAAGCTGGAACACAGGAGGTTCCGCTTAAACTTCAGAAGAAATTTCTTTACTGTGAGGGTGACAGAGCACTGGAACAGGCTGCCCAGGGAGGGTGTGGAGTCTCCTTCCTTGGAGACATTCAAGACCCATCTGGATGCCTTCCTGTGTGTTCTCATGTAGGTGTTTCTGCTCCAGAAGGGGGTTGGACTAGATGATCTTTCAAGGTCCCTTCCAATCCCTAGCATTCTGTGATTCTGTGATTCTGTGATTCTGTGATTCTGTGATTCTGTGACTACTTCAATTGCCATTAACCAGGGAGACTAGCCTGTACTCCTTATTTACAAACCTCTGCTTATATGCATTGTTGTGGGAAATTCCCCAAATCCCAAATCTTTCGTTTCATATAATTTGTGTACTCAACAGTCCACTACTCTCTCACTCTCCAGGGAAGTCAGCTGAATCCTGTTTAACATCCTGAAGACTATAATTTACATAATTCCATGTGGTATCTCCTTATAGAAGAATGACACAATTGCTGCAGGAGCTTCCCAAACTTATAGTTACAGATTTATTTTTAGTGCAGTGAAATGTTGCAGAATCTTAATGTCCACATGACTTCTGCTGATTTCTGTCCTAAGAGCCTGAGGTAATATGGTTTTCAACAGTTACCAAACTATGTTTGCTATTAATACTAAGACAGATCAAACTTAACTGGAAAACAAAAAAGACTGATCTCCTCTCACTACTTCTGTTGAGAAACTACTCCACAAAATGGCTCTTCAGACAGCTACTGTCTAATTTTCAGCTGTATTCTTGACTTTATAGCATTTGTTATTCTCCATTCTTCCCAGTAAGTGGTGAGGAATGACAATGTATCTCTCTGAAACACCTCTCTTGGATGCTGCTTCCTTCATCCCATCAGGATTATCATCACGTACAGACCTTGTAGCTTTCTGTTCCTTCAGGGACTTTTTGTTTGGTATCTGACTTACTGAGTAGCTGGTAGCACTGTTGCACTTAAAGCAAAGTTAAAGGCTTCCTGATTTTCATTTTCTTTTTGGTCACTGGAACACTTAGTTGCTTAGCACATTCCAGTCTGGTGTTTGTCCCCCAAAACGTCTGCTTTCATGGATGTGAAATGGCATTAAATAGCTGATATAGACAATACTTTTTTTTTTTTTCCTAAGGTAAATTGGCTGGATTACAGCCAGTGAAAGGAACAGTATATGAAATGGTGTATTCCTGTACTTACACAGAAGTAATAAAGGCCCTCTCTTGGGCTCTTAAGTCCAGGTATGTGCTAGAGTTTGCCAAGTTATAGACATGTAAGAATATTAGGTTAAACCTATCTTCTTGACTGCAGTGAACGATCTACTACAAAGTACAAAATTCATATTATCTGATCTTAGCCATCTAGATCTTGGGCGTATTTTTCTTTTTAGTTATGTATGTCTCATATAAAATGGAAGTGAAAAGAGAACACACCACCTATAATAAATATTTTAGAATATTTTCTGGAAGTGCCTTTCCCTCATTTTACTCTACAAAGAGCTTATACAACCAGTTTCAGTTAAATGCCTAAGTATTACATGTTTCTTAGTTAATTCTCTCCTTAAGACTCTAGCACTGCCATAAATTTTGACTCCTTAATTTCCATAGGTGGCATTTCACACTTGTAGTTTCTGGGAGTAAAACACCACTCACAAAGAAAATACTAAATTTACATCCAGCCCAGAAACTGGTCTTGCACTGAAGGGCTTTGCAAGGAGGATGAGCAAGACTGCCAACATAAAATGAGTTAAAACCAAGAGGCAGAGATCAAAAGTGAGAGAAGAAATCTGCTTCTCATCAACAGAACATAGTAATTAGTATTTTACCTATGGTTTCTAGACCTGCAGTTGCTGCTGATTCTGTCTTAATAGCTACAGCTTGAAATAAAAATGTGTTCTTTACATTTAAAGAACCAGACTGTGATGCTCATTATTTCTCAGTGCCAGCGATTTCCTTGGACACACTTTTGCCAGAACAGTAACAGACCATATAGGGTGAATAATGTTCCATAATCATTGTGAATTTTCTAAATCCCCTTGATTCTCCCATATGAGGAAAGGCTGAGAAAGCTCAGACTTTTCAGCCTGTAGAAGAGAAGACTGAGAGGAGATCTTATAAATGTCTATAAATACCTGAAGTGCGGGGCCCAAATGGATGGAGCCAGGCTCTTTTACGGTAGTACCCAGTGACAGGACAAGGGGCAATGGGCAAAAACTGGAACACAAGAAGTTCCATGCAAACTTAAGGAAAAACTTCTTTACTGTGAGGATTGACAGAGCACTGGAATAAGTTGCCCAGAGAGGTTGTGGAGTCTCCATCTCTGGAGATGTTCAAAACCCGCCTGGATGCTTTCCTGTGCAACCTCTTTTAGGCAACCTGCTTTGGCAGAGGGGTTAGAATAGATGATCTCCTGAGGTCCTTTCCAATCCCTATGATTCTGTGATTCTGTAATTCTGTGATTCTCCATCACTAATTTTTCCCTAGCAAAAATTTGACAGACCACAGCCTGGCAATCAGTTTCCCTTCAGCAAAGGGACAGTGACATATATCAAACTGTTTCTGCAAGTGACTCATTGAAAAATCCAGATTATTCAAAGAAAAGGCATTTTCTTAAATTTAACAAAATATTAGCAATCGTATTTGTGACCATTTAAAAACTTTCTGTATGTAACCTTAAACAAGTCATTGATCTCTAATTCTTCAGATACTCCACTTATAAAAGGAGGATAATAACGTTTCCTTTGAAACATGCTTCGAGCTATGCAGATGAGAAATATTAGGTAAGCAGCAGCTGTGATCTTCATTGCTATTAAAACTTTGCTGACAGGACACAGCTAACACTACAGTTCCTACAAGACCTCAAGATACAGTTTTGTGCCTTTTGCAGACATGATTCTGTACTTGATGTCCTAACTCTAAACAAGATAATGTAATTATTCTCTGCTTTACCTGGTTTGATTTTTAATAACAAGAAGACTCCCAGGGACAACAGCTTGCTATACTCTAATAAAAATTTGGAACAGCTGCGTGTTCTCCTTTCCAAGCAGTCCTCCTTGTATAGTTTATCTCCAAAACCACCTTAGAGCAAACCCCAGTTGTTTACTTCAGTGGAAGTTTTTCCACTAGGCATGTAAACTCATCCAACCTATTTCTCCCTCGTGTTTATATATAAAAATACCTAATCCATCTCTGCCAGAAAATTTGAGGAAGAGAATAAGTGTAGGCTATCCAAGGCTAAGCAAACAAAAGTCATCAAGGTTTTGGAAAAACTTGTTAGTTCATTTTCTTTGGAAGAACAAGCAAAGTAAGAGTGAAACCTGTTTTCCTAAGTTTGTGTCCCTTGTTCTCTAAGTATACATCTGTCTCTGGCTAAACCGTTGACTATTGCAATAAATTTTTCCCTTAAATCTGAATGGGAAAAAGACTGTCAGGGCTGTGGCTATCCTGGATCCATGGTAAGGAAATATTTGGGCTTCAGAAGAGTGATGAACTGATAGTCAAAATAGTAGCTGAATATTTTTTTCCTGAGAAATTAAACTGAAAACAGCCACAGATCCTCACTAAATCTCATCCAGTGCAGCCCCAAAGGCCAAGCTCTTCAAGCATGCAAAGATTTAGCTTCATCATCTATGTTTTCTGTTGGAGGACCCGTGTTTAATCCCCTGCACTGCTTTGAAATCTGCAATGCAAAGATAAGCTTCATTCCAGTCTTTGCCACTAGAGCTTGTGATCCTTATTGATCACACATCTGTTGTAGGTATGTACAGTCTTCAAGGAAAGGATTGAACTGTTTTTGGTTTTTGTTTGTTTGTTTTCTTTTCTCTTTTTCTCTGATTCCAGACTAAATATTGCCAAAACTTGGGCTGCTTACCAATTGTGTACTGCTTAGGACATTACTGGTTAGAAGTACTGTGTACTTATATTGTAATGGCTAGTAGGGTGCTATTATGGAAAAATGATGCTGACATAAAATATTTCTCTTCCCATCAAAAAGAATAAACTGCAAGGCTATAGTAAAAAAAAAATAAAATTCTTTCATCAGTACTAAGTAGGCTGTAAACCTTTAACAGACTAATATAGATTGGTTCAGTTTCTGTGCTTAGTTTTTAATGTTAGATTGATGTGCACCTGCTTTTACTGCTGGTCAGACGGACTGATTCTTCCCCAAAGGGAGAAAAGTGACATGGGATCCCCAGAGTATCACTGAAATATTAGTCAAAGGCTGACAAGTATCTGAACAATTTGCTGATGTATGTAGAGATGGACTCCTCTCAGGGGAGTAGCTGTGACCTTGGCCCTTGCATTGTATCTGCATTAGTAAAAATCTGGCAATATTCAAGAGAATTAAAAGCCTTCAGGCTTTCTGAGTGTAATGAGCAACTAACTTTATCTCAGTCAAGGAAAGGGCCACGAAAATAATAATCTTAAGTTCAACTACCCACAGTAGACATAGTAAACAAGAAATTAGATCAGAGTTACTACTGATTATTGAAGCCTACTGCCAGTATCACATCCCTCACAGATTTTAAATCAGATCTTTTAACCATGTTCAGACTTCAGGGTATGTCTGTCACATGCAGAGTCCTTGGCTATGACACAGCAATGTTTGCCTCAGGGTTATGACAGAGATCTGTGGGGAAAAATATTAATCAAAACCAACTGCATTGCTCCAGTCCTTTCTTTGTGGATGTTTCTAGAGGGTGGTGACAAGTGATGGCTTTGTCCACTTTCCAGAGCATTGTTTGCTTGTACTAACACATGAGACGTCACAAATCATAAGAGAAGAAAGATTCTGAACTACATCAAGTAATTGGTGATTGTGAACTGAGTGTTTTCAGTAGTGGTTGCATGGTTATATCTCAGTATTTGGTAATATGGGCTTTGGGTTAGGTTTGCCTCCACAACATACACACGGCATGGCAGAAGACACTTGAATGAACAGACTGTTCTGATCAGGTACACCTTGAGCTTAAGAGAGACTAGAAACTAAAGATTTTTTTTTTCTCCTGAATTGGCAATGATGTGCAACATAGGATTAGAAGTTCACTCCTGTTTCATGGCTTCTCACATATATGGTAACAAAATTCCCCAACTATCATTCTTATGTTGAGTCCTATCGTACTCAGCTCTGTTATTTTAATAGCAGAGGAGCATGGGCCTGAAGAGACAATGTGGATGATGACACTCAAGCCCTGCTATCACAAGTACCCATGCAATACAATAAAATCATAAAGGCATCAGCCTGCAACTTCATACTAGGCAACACTTCAGGATATCACTTCTTTGATGCTTAGGTAGTGATTCAAATCTTCTAATGCTTTTGAGCATTAGAAACATGAGTCTTTTGAATTCAATATGAAAATTAAGTTAGACAGTTAATAATATTCCTCTTTATCATGTTTTTATCTTGTGGTATAATCTAAAAGCTTTCACTGGAAACACATGCCTAAGAAGGATTTTCTGGTTATATTTTTATTCTTGGAGCTGTCTGCAGCGTTTGGTATCACTGACTTCTAGATAGCTGTCTGTGCCAGGACACGGAGTCAGCTCCTCTGCTGTTGCAGGCACCATGTCTTCTTATCTCACTCATTAAGACCGCAAATTTCACCTAAAAATCAGCTAAGATTTCTGCCTTTATTTTGATTGGTAGGCTGTTTTAAAACACCATTTTTCTGACTGCTTTAATTTCCAGAGAAGTTTATTAATGCACAACTTATATGAGGCTTTTGTAATGCCAGCATTGTTCTTTAGCTTAAAATAGCTCTTTTGAATCTCTGCTTGCCCCCATACAACAAACACATCTTCTCTCAACTTTTTTTTTCTTGCTTTAAACTACTGCCAGACAGACCTTCTACTCCCTTATTATCCTAGCAGTCCTTCTCTAACGCTGCTCCAGACCAAGATCATCTTTCTTGAACACAGATGATCAGAATTGTCTCCTCAATCTCTTGCGTTAATGCTTCCTAGTCTCTTTTGTTTTACTTCTCAACACATCTTAGGAACACATTATATTTGGGTAGCTGCATTACACTGGCTCAAAACCATCCTCTTTCAAAACTCAAGAACTCTAAAACCTTGGAGTTTTTGTTGTTGTTGTTGTTTTTGTTTGGTTGGTTTTTTATTTAATCTTTTACTACATGAAGACCAACTATGTACCACAATTCAGCATCTGATAGATGGGGATTTTTTTGGGGTTTTTTTGGTTTTTTTTTAATGTTTGTTTTAAATGGCATCATTTAGTACTAAGGAAAGAGAGTTTAAAATATAAAAGTAGTGTTCCTGAATGTCTAAGGGAGGGTCTTACTTGTCTTAGTGAAAAGCTGTTTCAAAAGAGATGTAGATTTGATAGTTTCTATATTGCACTGAAAGGCAAAAATATTTATGTTTCTAGCTCATTGAGAAACATTGGACATATTTATAGATACTATATACGTACAAGACACATCTAGTAATTTAAGTAGGCCTCTCTTCAAAAAAAACCACCTGAATATGTCAAAGGTTTTTATGCTTGCTGAGTTGCACTGACAACCCTGGAGATCCACAGATATACCAGGTAGCTATGTATTCTGACCTAGATCCTGAAACTATAAGTATGATTATTTATCTCAAAAGGATTGCTCATTCGTGAGAAGTTTCTGATCAAAGCAAGTGCTCACAGGATTTGGGAAATAATTCATGGCAAAATTACAAATATATTGTGCAACACTGCAGTAATACCTTTCCTATTGAATACATTATATTCTTGATTAGACCCAAATATATTAGCACATGTCCTTCTATATTTAATTTTCATTTTATTATTTTAATTTTTTCTCTTGTGAATAAGATTGATATATGGATTTATATTTAGTGAGCGGAAGTCAAAGGGTTTACCTAAAAAATATTAGATTTTGATATCATTATCTATAGACATCTTTCAGTAAGGAGAACACTGTCTGTTAAAAAGTGCCCTGCTACATTTATTTTTAGTAGGTAATAAAGAAACGTACTTAACATTTTGTTCCTTGAATGTGAAGAGGCACTTAAAAATGACACCCCTTTTTGTTGTGCTGAGACACACTTTCCGTTCACCCACCTGAACATGAAAAAAACCCTATGAAGTCTAATGAACAATTCATTTGTTAAACCTGAGATCACCTTCTATCTTTCACTCAAAGACACCCCAGTCCTTTCACAAATAAGTGTAGAAATAAAATTGAGGGCACTGCTTCCACCATTCTGTCACAGGAAATCTTGCTGAAACTAATCTGCTTTTAGAAGGTTTACTTTTAAATAGGATTTCCTTTCACTGCATGTACACACAGTGAGTCAGGAAGCTCCATTCTGAGTCAATGCTAAAAGTATTTGGTTTTCATCTTGAGTCGACTTGTAAATGATGGAACCAATGATTCACAATTTCCATCCTGACCTTGTTTGCTTTATATTCACACTGTGGCAGGTGAACTGTTGTGTTCAAGATCATCAAGTTATTTAAGAGAAAACTGATGCCTGCCATGTGAAAGACACATTTATGTGTATGAGTACAAGTTGTAGGAAGGTGATATGCCACTCAGATATTTCAAAGAGTTCACATTTTTTTGTAAGTCTAGCATCATAATTTGCATATTCTAGTAATTCTGCTCAAGTAATTGTCATCTGTTCTTGTTACAAGCCTATTATTTCTGTCATTCACTTCCTATATCTAATTAAATAAGCTGATTTTTTCAAGGTTAGTCTGTCTGGATCCACTATGTGGTATGTTATACCCATGATATGGGAAGTCTAGTTTTAAACATAGCTATGTAGAGCTGCACTGAAGTCTGTTTTGTTGCCATATAGAATTTCTAAATGGCCTTTACATGTCTATTTGCCTTGTCCTCTAACATCCAACAGAAAAACAAAACAAAACAAAACAAAACAAAGCAGAATTAAGAATCAAGTGTTTTATTACGTTGTGAGCCAAATCTGATTTCCTGATACTATCATCTGTCCCTAAGAACTTATCAGAACAGATTTCTTCATTCCTTTTTTTTCATCATTCTAATTTTATACACTATGAGGTGGTGTAAGAACACCAGACAAAGATACTTGTAAGTCATATATTTTAAGAAGAAAGTACACAGTTTGAGGAGTCTTTGTGGCATATTTCATGTAATTTCCTCTTGAAATATAGGATCTATGGGCCAAATTCAGACCATGTCTCAGTGAGTGATTTTGATCACTTACCGAAGCTTAACAAATCAACCAATACCCATGTTTTGGCTTATGATGTTTCTAAGGTCCATTGTCCTAAATGAAAAGACTGTAGAGAAGACTAGGACTGCACAACTGTCCAACCCTCCTCTTGAAGTGTGTTATTTCCAGTCAGAAGAGAAAGCAAATGGGCCAGAGGGTATGTGGCTCTTATCACTTACTGATGAGGATACTCTCTTGCTATTTGTGAGTGACAGTTAAGGGACTATGATACTAGATCTGTGTGTTTAAACTTGCTCAAATTGAAAAAGCCTAGAATTTAGTGTTCTCATTTCCTTTCGTGAGACCACTATGCAAAGGGAAGCCTTTTCTTCAAAAGAAGGCTTAACAGTGTCGATCTGGGCAGTATCATCTAGATTTTCACACTGGCTGGCTCAGGGCATCTCGTTGCTTAATGTGCACTGGGCCAGTCTACAGAAACATTTAATGCCTGTGAATAATGGAGGCAGGAAAATGCACTTAGTCTTATGAATCATTCTTCAGAGGTGCTGAGTTTTCACACTATGCTTATATATACATCTATATATAGGATGACTAGCTTCCCCATTCCTATCTTAGACTGTCTGACTCATTATGCTCAGGCCAGGTGCTTACTTTTTAGGCAATAGCCTATAAAACTAGGTAGGCTGGATGTAACCACCACCAGTGTGATTCATTGTATTCACCTTTATACTTCTATCAGTTGCCTAAACCCAAACTAGTCACCTTGAATTCCTCTCTGGTCAATGGACAGAATCAGACACTTCTTGAAGGTCATTTTCCCCAATGACTGACAGACATGCACTTTAGGATGAGTTGCATTACCATCTGGTGATGCTTGTTTCTCAACAGCTAGCTAAAATTTAGATATCTAATGACTAGATATCTTAAGTGGGACAGATCCACTTTAGGTATTTTAGGTCTAACTAAGAACATTTTCACTGAGCCTTGGTTAGGCACATTTACTCTAGTCAGCATGAGTGACAGCAACTGGCTGGAGGGATATAGTACTTCTTTCTGGGAAATGCTAAGAAAGATATGAAAAGGAAAACACAATAAGACAAACAGAAATGTCTGAAAGAACTAATATATAAGAGGGTTAATGGCTACAGTCTTGTTTAGAAAGTCTCTGGACATCTATTGTTTAGTGTGCGACACTCTGTCCATGATGTGTCCCCTAGAGTCTGGCCATGCTTGATAGACCCCAGCGTGAACACAGCACTTTCTGTCAGGTGTACTCTTCCACTTGATGTGTGAGACTTACCAGAGCTTGGTTACACTTATTTAGCAGGGGGTTTTAACTTGTGGCTGTCACACACTGTAGGCATAATAAAATAGGAAAAATAAAACAAAACAAAAACCCAACAAACCAGTAACCCAGATCTTTACATAAGTGGTTAAGAAACTTCTCTTTACCTTCCCAAGTCCAGCATGACCACCTAAAAAAGGGCTTTGCAAGAAAACCCTAGATCTTGATCAAGTGAAGGTCATACCATTACCAGAGCTTTGTGATTTCAGCAAGGTCATATTAGATCAGGTATAGCAAAAGAATTATGAAAGCAATGTTGTCAGCTGTAGTTTTAGAAGGACTTGACCGTACCTTTTTCTACCCAGACCAGCTTTCAGTTACTTCACTAAAGAATGAATTGTAAATCTAGGTAGCTGCATTATAAAAGAAGCACTAAAATTTCCAATGTACACTCTGAACAGCTCTGTTAAAGCAGAGAGGAGAGTGGTCTCTATGTACAGAATTCTTGTAAACATGAGAAATTATATTCCTTATTAGTTTGTTCTGCAAATGAAGTCTAATACTGTAGTAGTAATCATAGAGGATGTTTGGACTGATTATAGAGCTATTAAGGAGTAAAGATAATGATACATTTGGAAAACTAACAAAGGTAATGGTCCAAACCCCAGGTCACAGAGCATTAACAAAATGTTTATTTTGTGGAAGTATGATGCTCTTGGAGAAAACAAAAAAGAACAGAAATCCTGTCTCAGGACTCCATCTTAAAAAGTCTCTGTTATTTTCTATGAGCTTTGTATACTGAATTTCATATTCTGTTTCCAGTTCAGTCCCGTTAAATTAGTCACCTATAATACATTATAATTGAAAGGAAAATATCCCAATTACAGCTTCCCATGAGAGAGTTTTTCTTGGCTTAGATCTTTCATCTATAGGATCATATAAAATTCTTGAGGCGTACCCTGGCCACATCCCACCTGCTTTCAGATAAACAACAGCAGGAGGAGTATATCTGGGTCTTGAGTTACTGCGTAATCATTTTCTTGCTGAAGGTATTATAGTACCAGGAATGTATTTATTCAGCTGTTAGAAGAAAACAAGCATCTGGAAATTAGTTCCCTTGCTGACTACAGGAGAGCTACTGGGAACTTGTTTATTTGCTACTAAAATGTATGCATTTGTCAGGGCATCTGGTCACATTTTATTTTGTCAAGAGGGAGTGTCCTGGAGGCAAGGTTGCCCGATTATCTGAGGACTATTTAGGGTACATAAAAAAGTGTATTAATGTCTGAATATTTTCAGATCTTGTACCAATTTCTGTTTGAATGTTTAACATAATATAACCTGCTTTGCAAGAAGTTTTTGAAGCACAACAAGCTACCAAAACCAAATACTTTGCAAGAAAAGTTTTCTTTGATCTGATTTATCTCTAGAGTATTAATATACTTTTTAAAAATAAACTGAACTCAAGCTTTATATCCAAGTCATGAACCCACACTGTTCACAAAGCTGTGCTAACAGTACTAATGAAACAAACAGCTATAAATAGTCAATATAACCTAAAGTAAATTGTTATCTTTTTGGTGTAAAATAGTCTTTGTACAAACAAAGTTTTCAAACCTTTAGTGCTCTGAAAATGAATTTTTTCCGTAACTAAATAAACACAGGAATGAAATTTCTTTATCTGAGTCCCTATTAACAAAATTCTAAAAATACTTTGAATGCACATCATGGGCACAGCACATGTGTGCACCTAATGCCTGGTGCAACTGCTGGCTGAGAATCCACAGGAAGGAAGTAGGCTTACTGTTGCTCTTACTGGCACTGAGGAGTAGGGGAAAAAGGAAGGGAGAAATCTTTTCTTTCCTTTGTTTTAATGAAAAAACCTTTGGAGGACGAAACAGTATTTTTAACATTTTTTGTTTTTTAAGGTATGGTGGAGAATGGGAGTAATTTCCCACCCTAGAGTTGTTCAGATCTGAGAGCCTCCATGCTGGACAGACAGTGCTACCAGGCCCTTGGTTCCCTGTCAGCCAGCCGCATGGATGATGAACAGCAAAGAAGGCGAGCTGGCAGGAAATGAGGCAGATTTTGAAACTTCCTGATTTCCGTTGGCCTTTTGTTGATGAAAAGAGAAAGACTTCCAAGTTCTTCTGGAAAATGCCTGACCAGCTTTAGATACTGACCTTCCTTTCTCACTTCTGCAGAAGATATTCCTGAAGTCATGGGAACAACACAAGTGAAGGAACAGAAACTTTTTTCTCTTGTGCAAGGAAGCAGAACTGTGATGGTAGCTGCTTTGTGAACCAAGCAGCTTGAGAATGTCCCTCGCGCTCTGCAGGGACTGCCAATCTGTGGGACAAAGAAAGAAAAGAAAAGAAAAGAAAAGAAAAGAGAAGAGAAGAGAAGAGAAGAGAAGAGAAGAGAAGAGAAGAGAAGAGAAGAGAAGAGAAGAGAAAGAAAAGAAAAGAAAAGAAAAGAAAAGAAAAGAAAAGAAAAGAAAAGAAAAGAAAAGAAAAGAAAAGAAAAGAAAAGAAAAGAAAAGAAAAGAAAAGAAAAGAAAAGAAAAGAAAAGAAAAGAAAAGAAAAGAAAAGAAAAGAAAAGAAAAGAAAAGAAAAGAAAAGAAAAGAAAAGAAAAGAAAAGAAAAGAAAAGAAAAGAAAAGAGTGAAGACACGTATGATCAAACCCTTAAGGAGATTACTCAGTGTGAGAGTGATAAAGGGCTGGAAAGCCTAGTGGCAAACACGAGTAAAGATTAATCACAGCAGCACCTCCAGAGAGAAAGGAGTGGATGTCAGAGGTAAGAATGATTTTCTGAGTGAACAGGAGGAGTTTGGAGGCCTAAGGGTTGGACATATTTTTATTTTGGCTCAAACACCCATCTACATGCTGTTTTCCAGATGCTTTACATCAGACTTTTCCATTTCATGAGGCTCAACCTAAAGCCACAGCTAGTTGAAAGTGCTCTCCCTCTTTTATCTCCCTCTTCTTTTTCACCCACTATTTATTGCTCTGAAGAAGGGAATATGATCACGGTCCTCATCTTGAGTCCTTGTTCTGCAGGAGAGCAGCTCTTCTCTAAGGACACTTACAGTTAGAGAGGCAGAGGAACTCTGACAACATTTGACAACCCAGGGGCCATACACCTTTTGTAAAGAAATGTACAACTCTGAATATGGATTTTTACTGAGAAGGCCATAAATAGGCATGGTGACATACTATCTTTCTTATTTGCCAGTATGTGGTGCAACAGGTCACTCTGCATTCCACATATATGAAAGCTGTAATAACCAGAAGTCCTTGTTTCATTATTACACAAGTGACAGGAGATGCTTTTACTCACACACTGCCTCCACCACCTGAGAAAAGGGTGGCTTTGACCTCTTTAGTAACTAGCTTCAAGCAGTACAGCCATAGTTTAACTGAGACAACACCATCAAGAGTGGTCTGTGATTGTGTATTCCAACCTGAGTCACCTGAAAGGGACCCATCCTCTGGACCTGGGTAACATCACTTTTTAAAATCAAATGTTTCTAAAATATCTCAGGAATCCTTTTAAAAATTCCAATTTTAGAGCTTTTCTCATGGAGAATGAACACATCCCAGAAAACCTTTCAACCTGAGAAGTCACAGACAACATTTAATCTATATATATATATATTAAAATAACAGTTACTTTAAAAATATCAGTAATGACTGTGTAACAAAGGACATTTCATCTTAGCAATATTTTACATGGCAATGCACCCTACAAGGTTTGTGCTATGTGGCAGAAAACCTGGAGTTAGAGATCACAAAGCAATACTTCATCTGTTGCAGCACAGCAATTGTTCCAATGCTACAGAAGGCCAGGAAACAACTGAGAAGCCACTTTCTTAGGTTACAGGATGACATTTCTGGATTATTCACAGTAACACACATTAATATTTTACTCTCTTTGGCACCATTTACACATGGAAAGCTTTACAGCTATTAAGGCTGTTTTCTGCAACTGATGCACATAAACTGTACTGTGTGCCCTTGTTTGCTCTATGGCTTTGGAAGGACATTAGAAGAAGGTATGAACAGTTTCCACCACATCTACGGACCTTGGCAGAGAGTTACAAGATTTCACATCCATTCTCTCTTCCACTATGCCAACCAGCAAGAGCTGAACGCAAGCTGCTCCTCTGTGTTCAAACAGGACGGGGGAGAGGAAAGGAAAAGCAGATACTTAGACTGCCTACAATCTGCATAAATGCAGGGATGTGTGTGCTGGTATAGAGATTAGACATACATTTGCTTCACAAATGGATGTAGCAGCCTAAGGAATTTTTTCTACAGGCTCCTGCCTCTGGCTGTAGGTTGCATTGTCTGAGCACACTTAAGCTGCTTCAATGTAAAGACCAGTAGTATAAACTAAAAGGTCATAGGACCTTAGCTTAAGCTAAATTCTGAGCTTCATCCTAAAACAGAGGAAGAAGTTTCATACTTCTTTTCTCCTGCCAGAGTTGATGAGGTGTTACTCTCTGGTTGATGGGAAGTAAAACATCAAGGTGGGAAGTAAAATATCAAACTGCTTCAGATGCTTACTTCAGTGAGCATACATCTAAGCCATAATTGAACAAGACCTGAAATACCCATATGAGACTGGAAAAATAATTTTGTGGTCAAGAGAAAAGATGACCTTGTGGTTAATTCAGGAAACCAAGGCAAGTTCCTTAGAGCCTAGGATGAAAAATTCAATCCTGTGCAAGGAATAAGCCATGTACTTGATAGTTATAATGGCCTTAAAATATCTGTGCATACTGCAAATCACTTATGAATACTACATGGTTAAGCTTAATGTGTTTGCTTATAAAGACATAACTTCTCATCAGTTTGAGCCCATCTCAATCTAAGACCAAAAGATCAAAAACTCCTGTTTACTGCGTTCATAATGACTTTTATTCATAATGTGTCCAGAACCTCTCAGGATGACATTTATCAAACTTTCAGAGGAATTCCTGTTTACATTTTAGATTAGAACCAATATTACATGCCCCCATAGCATGGCTTCATTGGTTTGTGGATTTCTGCCCTACTTTGCCTTTTCTAGGAAAATAACTTTCCCCACATTTTCCAATCTTTCTGTTCATGCATTAAGATGGTCTTTTGCATTACACCTCACAGTACAGTGTGGTCTCATGGGCACATTCATCACTGTCCTGCAGCATGTTCTATTCCTTTTCTTCCCTAGGCAGATATAGTATCCAAAGGCTAAACTGGAAAATTCTTGCTCCAGGACCTGCCAGTGTTATCTAGACTTCTGTTGAGAACAACAAGAATTTCAGAGATTATTTTCAAAATTAACTTTTCTCATGTGGTTAGGAGAGGTTAGTTATTTGTATTTTCTTATAAAGTTCTGATGCAAATTCCTTCTTTACCATAAGAATACTGTAATTATTTTGAAAATAAATTTTGTAAACCAGTCAGTGGAGTCCCCAGTCTGATGGTGTTGCTGATAATAGACAGTTTCTGTTGTTTCAAATCAATTAAAGCTTCCTTTTAACATAAATAAGGACACAAAGATTATGGTATTATCATATTTAAAGTATATTTTTTGATAATGCATATAAATGCATTATCAATTATAAAATTGAAGAATGACTATGAATGAAAATACAAACTTTCAATATGTATTAGATTAAAACCATATTTTTTTTCCTCAAATCCAGTATGGTTAAACAAGGGGAGGAAAGGGAGGAGGGAGGAAAGGAAAGACAGAGTAGGAAAGAGATCATACCAAAACAGAAGTCAGAAAAATGTTCAGGGCATTTGTTTAGGAGATTGGTATCCAATTCTTAATCTGATGGATAACCCATTAATGATACATCATTAACTATTTTAAATGTTTCTCACATCTTCTCTGCCACAATAGATCTTATATTTATTTTTAAATCTCTGGTAGAAAAACATTTCTAGTCCTAATTATTTTTTTAAAGGGAATTATATCTATTTTGTCTTAAATTAAAATGTCTGCTGATTGTAGCGGGAAGTGTATCCACACATGTCAGCGAGATGATGCAATTTATTGTAGTTTAAGTTGCCTGGATAAAGCTGACATTGTGGTTTCATTATAAATACTGATAATTTATAGTCTGAATTTGCACCTGACTTCATCTCTTTTAGAGGCATTTTTTTTTTTCTTTCAAATTAATCTTTCACAGTAAAGGATGTGGAAATAAGAGATATTTTTCTTCAACATGCTTCAAAGATAGAGGAGAATTTCACAGAATATCTTTCTTTCTCTAGTGGAGTGAGAACAAACCTCTACTCCAAAACTCCTGGAGCCCAGGAATTATAAGACCTAGTGTTTCCAAACAACCTAAAGTATTTCTGAGTCAAAAGCTTTCAGCAAGCAGCACATTTGCACTGTACTAAAAGAGCTGCAGCATGATTACTACCACAGTCCAATTACCACAATGGCTCAGGAGGAAAAATCTATTCTAGAGCTTTGATGGCTATTCATTAGGCCATGTCAAGAGAAGCACATTCACAGGAGCCCACTCACAAAGCTTGAGCGGCTCTGCTCTTACTGGGGCACATATCCAGTCAAAATTCTTCAGAAGATGTCAAGTTTTCATCAGAGTTTTATCAAGTTCAGAGCTTATGAATGATGCCTCCAGTAAAGGCACATAGAGCTAGGAGAAGAGCAAGGGGAAGAGATATCAACAGGTAGAAAAAAGTCTCAAAAATACACTAGCTTTTTTGTGGTTTTATTTTGCCTTTTTAAATTTCTTTGTTTTTATTCTACACAAATTAAAAACAAGCTGTCCAGAAAATTTTCTAAGCAAAAAGAACAGAAGCATCTAGGAAGGATCAAGGTAAGGAGCTCCTTGTGTTCATTCAATATGAAACAAAGTAAAATCAGGCCCAGCTTTGAAATGACTGTAATGTCTGCAATCACAGCAAATTGCACCGCTGCCAGAAGCATACCAATAGTTCTGCCATTTTAATACTGCTCTTGCTCATCTTCTAAACAAAGAAATAGCAATTTATATTTCCTGTAGAAAACCTTTGCCACTCTATATCGCAGAATATTGTGGATGTCAGCCTGGCTCTATAGAATTTTTCCTATACTAAAACCCATTTAAATAAAGGATTTTCTTTTTTTTTTTTTTTAATATTCTAATACTTTTAAAATGCGTTTCAGGGTGCAAAGTAATTCCCATTTGAAAGCCACAAGTCATCTCCCCCACACACCACAGATAAATGGATAAAGCTATATAAAAGCAATTTATCTGAATGCTCATTACAGAATTAAGGAAAGATTTAGCTTAGGAAACAGAAAATTGTTCACGTCTGCCTTTTGAGAGACCAGGGCATGCAATTTAAATTTATTTTTTAGTAGGTCATTCTTAAGAGTCTAAGACAGCCAAGAGGACCAGTCTCTATTATAATTATTATATTTAATAATTGCATATAATGATTTAGCTAGTTTAATGGATTTTGCAGTAATCAGGTCTGTCTCAGTACAATATCTCAAAACCTCAACTTAATACATTTGTTTTAATAAATACTGAATTAAAATTTTACGAGAAGGTATTATTAAAATTATTGATGTCAATGAAGACAAGCCAGTGACAGGAAATGAGTTAAATTTCATTTTGAACACTAAATGAAGGCCAGAACTAACACTAAGTCTTGGATTGCTCTAACATATTACAGAGTTGTTGACTTGTCACTGTGCACAACTTGTATCCTTCATACTAGGCTGTGAGAGTGGTTGAAACTAGAGAAATATGTTTTGTTATCCTATTTCATTCTGTTGTCAGCTGCACAAAAAATGGTATTATATACATAACTGCTGACAGCCATTGTCTTCATGTCTTTCTAACTGTGCTTTAGTGGTAGGTGGTAAGTAAAACATTTAAATTAAAGAAATGGGAATACTAGAAGTTGGAATAAAATTTTGTATCAGACACATCTTATTTCAAAAGTTAATTGGAAACTTAGGGCTCAATTTTCAAATATATTCGTGTGCCTGGCAATGCAGGTATGATACTACTTTCAAGGACATCTCAGAAGGTCAGGTGTTAATTTGCCTTTAATTAAGTGTCTGAATATCACAATGGGAACCTTAACACTACTTTGATAGAATGAAATACCTCTGAAAATCTGGTTGTTGACATTCAATTGAATATAAATGGCCTAAGTTGATACTGCAAATAACTTCTATAATAACTACATAATAACTAAAGCAAAATTCAAAATTCACCTCATCAAGCACAGATGGATTATAGAAATCTATGTACAAACTAATAATCTAAATTCCCTTTATGGTTATTTGGTGCAATTAATTTTATCCTAAAGTATGCATCTAAAATAGGCCCGATGAATCACACTAAAATATCCCTGTTTCTGTAATGTTTTTTTTACTCCATTTATTATGAAATGCGGTGTGTAGGTCCCGGATCAGAAGAAGGGGTCAACACATACAGATAGCTTTAGGATTACAATCCCGAGCAATTTAGCTCATCTGAACTCTCTTTCCAGAGCCATCCAGATGTAACGGTGCTGTGATGTTGGTCTCTCAGCCTGCACAATGTCAGAATTTTAAAAATCATTCAATTTGAGGTAAGTCACCAGAACTATATTGAGAACAGCACAGATGTGCTAGATTATACAAGCTATCCTCCAAATGAACTGTCCCCCAAAATAGAGAGGAATCTTATTCACAGCCCCCAAATCTAAATATTCCTGATCCTGGGGGAGTTGCTATATTGGATCTGAATCTTGAAGATTGAACACAAAAGATTCAATTAGCTCATTTTCCACTTCTTGTTAATAAAACTTTGATTTTTTTTCTCACACCAATGAAAATGGTAACAAGGAGAAGAGAATCAGACCATAGAGAGGCATTAAAGTGAAAGACAGCAACTGCGGTGACAGTAAAAAGTCATTAGGAAATCTACATCTTTTGGAAGATGTTACTTACATCCTATTCAAAACACTGGATAGCATCTCATGTCAGACAAATAGTTATTGCAGGTGATAATTAAAACAAAAACTCCACTAGCAAATTCAGTCCAATCAATTTAAATCTCTTCAATTAATGTCTAAATAGTACATATAAAAAATAAATCACTTGCATGTGCACCTGAGGAGCTTTTAAATCATTTTGATTATTACAGATAAGCCATTTGTTCTGCTTTCAGTTAAAGGTCAGCCAGTACTTCTATAAACACCTTACTATCAAGTTTTGTAAGTTGGCTGTAAAAAATTATTTTGAGTGGAGAAGGTAGGCAACATGTTTTCATGCAAGGAAAAAAGATTCTTTCTTATAAGTAAAGAAAATCTAAAATAGATCTCATTTTAAAAATACAGAACGTCTTGTAGAACTGCCCATTCACTTGTTTAAATTATGATTTTTGTGCTATACCTACTTTACATTAAAATAGGGAAAAAAAGCAAGAACTAGTTAAGGAAGAAAAATCTCTTTCAATTTAGAAAATTGATAGATTTTTGTAGGGTCAAAGAAGAGTGATTCCTGCCAATAAATTAATGTATTACTTTTATATAACACTGAAAAGTGGAAAATGGTCTTAGGAAATATATCCCACTATCTTTATCTGTCAGAAGGATCAAAAGTTGCTCCAGCAGAAAATTCCTTCTGCATCAAATGACAGTCTCCTTGGACACGTGTGTGGACTTCATTAGCCCCCATAGGGATCTTGACAGACAACCTTGATGTTCACTTTAAGGGCAGCTAGAGTTTAGTCCAGACTTGACCACTGGCCTACTAACCTTTGACAAATGCACACCTCTGTGCCTCATTCTACTCTGCAGATTATTTCTTCTGTAAAATGTTTTCAGACTTATAAAATCAAAGCAGATTTTCAGCAAGTTTGTGGATGTTAACAAATTTTGGGGAGTGCTCGATGTGCTGGAGGGCCAGGCTGCCATTCAGAGGGACCCTTCCAGTTTGGAGAAATGGGCAGAAAGTAACCTCTAGAAAATCAGTATAGGCAAATGCCTAGTCCTGCACCTGAGAAGGAATAACCCCTTGCATCAGTACAAGCAGGGGGCAGACTAGCCGGAAAGTGGTTCTGAAGAAAATGGTCTGGCGATCCTTGTAATCAACAAGCTGACCATGGATCAACAGTGAGCCCTTGCATCAAAAGTGTCCCACCAATGTGAAAAAGACAGAACCTGGGAAACTCTGATTCAGTATAAGAAGGATGTTTTTTAGCATGAAGGAGGTTGGACACAAGAGCAGCTTGCCTGGAGTGGTTGTGCAAACTCCATTCTTGGAGACACTCAATACTTGACTGGGCAACCTGATCTTCCTGGACCTGCTCAGACCAGAGACTGGAGTCAATGACCCCTGCAGAACCCTTCAAAACCACATGATTCTGATAGTCCACTACTTTTACCTACTTTTAAATATTTACATTTGTACGTACACCTCCACTGTAATGGTCATTCACTTCCTCACTGGAGGAAGTTATGTTCATTGCCTCTGTAACACAGCAGTAACATACCTAATATTTTTAAGAACTTAGGTGTACAAATATTCTGTGAAAACACACAAAACAAAAGACCTCAGGGCAGGCAATTGTCTGTAGCTCTAGCAGACCTAAAACAGCCAGGAGATGTTACAGATTCCTCACACAGCAAGGCCTTACCCTTCCCTCTTGGCAGGCAGTTGCAGCATTGTCCTTTTTGGTCATTGTCTCCAGCTGACTCATGTGTGGGCACCCAGCTGGTTTGAGAGGTGAAGGTTCTGCTTCAAAAGCTAGGAATCAAGTGTCTTCAGGCCTGCACATAATATTTACACTGACACAAAGGCTGTTACACTTTCACACAGGTGTTAAAAGACTGCAAAATATCAGATTACAACAGCTGCCTCACACTGGTGTAAATGACTACGCAAAGTACTTAGACTAGAAAATCAAGGCTGCAATGAATTTGCTCAAAAGTACTCTTTGTCAATCAGTATTGTATTATTTTGTACGATTTTCGAACTTTGAATTGATGCACAAACACTTCTTTAAGTTATGTACAAATATATTAGTGATGCAGAGTTTTGATATTCTGCTGTTAAGATCTTGTGTTATCTGCAGCATGTGAATCACCATTTGCCAACAGGAATAACTTCACTGTGCCAGCTCTGGCTTTTTTTTTTTTTTTTTTTTTTTTCCCCTTAAGCAGATCTATACTGGAGCAAATTTTTAGAAGCACAGCTCTGATACAAATAAAAGCCTTTGGAGAGTATTGAAAGATCCAAATGTTTGCATACATTAACTTATTTGGCTGCGGTGTTTTTGAAACCTAATAAACAATAAAACTGCAGATATTAAAATGCGCCCTTTCAGACAGTATATATATCACATTCTGCTTTCAATTCCCCTAGGGCAGCTCAACTGCACGTAGAAAGAAGGATATAACTGTATAGAATTTAAGTTGCTCTTTAAAAAAAATACTCAGCTTCTGGGTATATCAGAATATGCCAAAGTAATGAAACAAACAAACAAACAAGCAAATTATAAGCCAAGATTCAATACAAGTCATTTTTGAATTCTGGGACATTGCTAGCTTTCCATCTGTCTGGAGAAGAATACAATGCACTCATGTGACTATTCACTGAAACGAGTTTCAAAAATCAAGCCCTCTGCTCTCTTATTATGCAGGTGGTGTGCAATGCCAGATGCAAAATAATTGATATGGTTTCAAAGTTCCCTGGATCATGTCACAATTCATACATTTTAAAATACATAAGAGCTCACAATCTATATGACAGTGTCTGGTAGAGTCTATTTTTTCATTTAGTTTGAAACTGCTTTGATAATCAAAAGCTCTTTTAAAATTCAAATAGGAGCTCACATTCTCTAAAGTTATAAACCCTGATTCCTGTACATAACTACTGGGATCTTAGAGAAATAATTACAATACATTAAAAAATCATTTAAAAATTTGTTGGAAGACAAAGCATTTTAACACCAGAATTTCAAAGTCATAACAAACAGGGTCCTAGTGTTAACATGGAAGTCCCAACTTGTCATAAATAGAGTCTGTTAGTAGTTTTTCAAGAGACATGTTCCTAATCTGTGTATCTGGTAAATACAGTCTATTTATAGCAGGTGAAAATGAAAATATTTTCCCCATTTTATTCAGGCATTTATAGAGGATCTGGAGTGGTTAGGGCTATTAACAAATGCAACTGTTGGGGTCATATGAAAATAGGAGAGATACCTGCTGAGTTTGATTTACAGATGCCTACTGAGAAGAAATAAAAAGCACAGCCATTCTCCAATTTATAGCTATTTGCCGCAGGAGGGAGAAGTACTAGCAAACTAGCCGGGAGTTTATGGCATGATGCTCCTCTGTGCACTGCCTAGAAGGATTACATGTAAAACTGGGGCACTGAGGAGCTGCTATGCTCCATTTCTGCTCCCACCATTTAATGGAACTATTGAAGAAAAACTTATGAACAGAAATGCTGTATCTAAAGGTATGCTGAGGGAGGGTGAAAGTAGTGCACTGAGCATAAATGTACAGACCACAGATTTGAGGGCAAGAATCTTCTGCTTGTATACAACTCTTGTTGTCTGGTTGTCTGAGAAGCTAAAGAAGGCAAAATAAACTAAAAAGCCATGAATATATCTTGATTTAAATAACCTTTCCCCAGTAGTTTTACATGTCTGTTTAGGATCGATGTATGAGTTCAGATTCAAAACAGTAGTATTCTAGATTAGAGAAGACTCATAGGTAAGAAGTAACGGAAACTCTCTTAAAAATTCTTATCTGGTAATCAGAAAATACAAGGGAAGAAGATGCTACAGTTATGACACCACAGGGTAGGAAATATCAAGGAAGAAAGAAAAGCACTCATGCTGTACTTCAGCAAGCCAATGACACTGATGACAAGTGTTTTCCTTTGTGTTAACATGAGATTGTACACATTTCATCAGAAACCTGGCTATGCATTTGCAGTTAGAAGCTGCTTTTTATATTGCCAGTAGCAACCTAAACCGCAAGATCTCATTCCTGCTTTTGCCAAAGAAGCAAAATTCTCACTAAATCAAGTGAAAAGTGCTGCTTGTGGAAGATTCAGATGTATCCCTATTACTATTTCCAGTAAAGGCTCTGAAAGTAATGTGTCCTGGAGCATTCTGATTCTTAACAATCACCTGTGAGTTTGAAGGCTCTGGGGAGACCTTATTGCGGCCTTTCAATAGGTAAAGGGTGCTGATAAGAAAGATGGAGATTATCCTTTTAGCAGGGCCTGTAGCAATAGGACAAGGGGTAATGTTTTTAAACTAAAAGAGGGCAGATATAGACTAGATATAAGGAAGATTTTTTTTTTTAATTTTTTTATTTTTTAAATAATGGTGGTGAAACACTGGAATAGGTTACCAAGAGAGGTGGTAGAAGCCCCATCCTTGGATATATTAATGGTCAGGTCCCTTCGGGGCTCTGAGCAACCTGATGTAGTTGAAGATGTCCCTGCTCACTGCAGGGTGGTTGGACTAGATGACTTTCAAAGGTCCCTTCCAACCCAAACCATTCTATGAGTCTGTGATTCCACGGGTTCATGTAAGTATCCTTAGAGACTGCTCTTCCACCCTCTCCAAGTACTTCTACTGTGCATTCATCTACCTGTTATAGTAAAGATTTGTAATTAAGAGTTTTAATTTAGAGTTGTAATTAATAATCAGATAAGAACTCTACAGTCACAGTCTCATCATTGCCAAGAACATCTTGTGAACTCTCCAAATTTACTTTTAAAACTTTAAATCCGCCACAATCACGTTACTACCAACCCAGACTAAATTTCAAACATTTATAATGTCATCTGCAGACACACATAATTCTGTTCAATACTGTATTATAATCTAAAATTCAGAAATCTAGGACTTGAGACAACTTCAGTCTTATATCCATGAAGATTCCTCTGTGAATTAGAGCATAAGCCATGTCCCTGCATGAAGAGGGCAGAATTTCATGGTTTCTGGTTTTGCAGAATGAGAAGACTTGAAGATCTCCTGAACTTCTATTTCATAACTGCAAGGAAGAATGGCTAATCCAGGACACTTCTGTGGAGTGACTTTGCAAGCAACATATGGGAAAGATATTTCCCCTAGCAGTATGCTTATTATCCCCAACTGATACATGAACGGATACTAAAATTTTATGTTGCTACTTTCAATTATAATGAACCTGCCCATTGTAGTGTTTATACTACTACAGCTATGGCAAAGTTTTAACTGATTAACTTCTACTGAAAGTGACTGAGAACTAATCTGACTCGAAAGGCACAATGGTGGAAAAAGCTTGTACAGTAAAAGTGAGGGATTGACTAATGCACTGATAAAATCTTGAAAAAGATTTTTTTTAAAAAAAAAAACCAACCCTTTCAAACTTGGTAATATATTTCATGTCCAAGCATGAATTCTATCCACCTGCAAAGAAAAAAAAGTCACATATCAAAAACAGCAGAAAGAATATGTTTGAATTGAATAAGCTATTTTTTGAACATAGGCTTGAATTAGATTACTTTTATTCATCTGTGGGTTTAGGGACTACAAACAAGGCAAACAAATGAAGGAACGAGATAGAGATGGAAAGTAGTAAGAAGAAACTGACTACTTGGGGAGGAAAATGGAGTGAAGGAAGGGTAGGAAACCAATGGAAATCCATTGAATTATAAAACATGGGTGTGGAGTGACAGAGGGAAAACAGAAAAGATAACAAAAGACTAGAAATGCAAATGTATTGCAGCACACACAAAAATGACCCTGCTAACTGTCTATTGTAAAGAAGTCTGCTTCAGGGTGTGACACAGAACTGTAACTTTAATATTATTTACTCCAAAATCTTTCACAGACTCAGAGTTCAACTGTGCATTTGTCAACCTATGACCCTTCTCACTTGGGTTGTTCTCCTTCCTTTCTTCTTGCTCCATTCCCAGGAAGGTGATTTGGACCACAAAGAACTCACATGCATGTATGCAGTTTTCTTAGGGAAGATGGGGCACTCTACTTAGCTGCTCACTGTCTTCCTAGAATAGTCTTATCTTTATAGCACGGCTAAACAGTAGCACAGTAGCAAAGATAATTGCTAAAATAGAGCTGCCTCTCAGTGAATGGGGAGCAGGATTTAAATATAAGTAATAAATAAAAGTTAACAAGTAATTTTCCAAGAGGGAGAAAAAAAATGCATGGGCTGCAGTTCTATCCAGAGATAAAGGTGGCCAAATTTATAAAAAAAAAACCCCTTATTTTCTTCAAGAAACAAACAAACAAAAATTCACACATTCTGTTCCATATCTTGATTGTTTTTAAATGCAAACTTTGTAAGCTAGACAATTTTGGAAATTATATTTAGTGTGTAACTAATTCAGTCAAATCAACTGACTGATCTGGGGAGCCTCCATATAAGTACAAGATCATATTGATTTTATGTACTTGTTCAGTTGTTCCTGAATGCTTGACAGGCCTGACAACTTGATCGATAAGTGATCCCATTCACCCAGACCTGCAGGTGCCTTTTGTGCTCTCCCTGCTGGAAGATGACAATCAGACTCATTAAAGGCAACACAAAGCATTACCAATGACATGTTTCCTGTCAGACAAATACAGCCAATGCCTATTATGATTTTATCTGAAAGAAATTATTTAATCAGCAGTCTAAGATGTAACCTATTGTTAATAATGCAATTTAAAGCTTTTCTCTCTCCCTTCTGATCAACCTAACTGGAATTTAAATGGGTAGAAGCGACGTGACCAAGCTCACAAGAGACAGAGTTTATCTTTTCTGCCTGTGCCAGCCTCTTTGACGTTTGATGTGAAAGACTAATCCTCACAATTCCAGAAACCACCCTGTGAACAAGAAACAATTTACCAAAGCTATTAGGTCACATATTGTGGCCTTAATTTAGGTTTTACAGAAGATTCATGTTCTGTGAGTTTGATACATCTGGAAGATGCATCAAACTGAAAGCTGACAAGCTGTGCAAAACTAATGTTACATAGATATACTGTATTAACAATCTATTCATTTGAAGCTTGCTTTTACTGTTGTTTTTCTCTCTGCTTTGTTTTTATCCAGCTTTGTTCAATTCATTACAAACTAGCTTGGTATTTGTGGGAAAAAACCACCACCACCACCAAAAAATTTTGGAGTGATTTTTTCAAAATTTAATTTACTGAATATACAAGAGAAAACACACAAATTAAGCCTGTTATGACGCCTAAAAAAAGCACATTGATTTTTTGTAATACGCTTGTTCTCCTGTGTCACTGCTAGTTTGTAGTACAAACATATTCTTCGTGAATGAGCTGAACCAATCATCATAAATTCTGGTAATGACTTTCAAATATTTCTATTATTAAATATATTAAAAAGGTGTTTGAGTATTAAATCTGCTTATATAATAAGAACACCTTCCTACTCAACATATCTATTCCTCTTCAGTTTCTGACTGTACACTTACTTTGTGTCACATTCTGCCTCTCTCATCTCCAAACAATATTTGATGGTTAATTCTTATAGAAGACCATTTTCCAAGAATGTTACACCTCATGCCTAATAAAAAAAAAAAAAAAAAAAAAAAAAGGAAAAGGAAAAGAAAAAGGAAAAGAACAAGAAAAAGGAAAAGAAAAAGAAAAAGAAAAAGAAAAGGAAAAAGAAAAAGAAAAATTAAAAAGCAGCACTCAGTCTGTGTTTCTGTTAAACAACATGAGTTTGGAGCGAATGTATGATAGTGTGGGATGTCTCAGGGGAAGAAGCAAGAGGGTGGGTTCACAGATCCATTAGTGAGGACGTACCATGCCCACAGGACATGGATAACAAAATCAAGAAGACATTTGGAAACCTAAATCTGCAAGTAAGGGGTTCTTAAAAGTTTCACAGACAGCTTGAAATTCATTTATGAAACTGGTGTTTGTGTGGTGAAAATATTAAATAAGAGAACTGAGTGCCATTGGGAACTGAAGGAGTAATCTGTGTGCTCTAAGGAGAAGTGAAGATGAAATTATTATTGTAACCAAGACTGCATAAGATAAAATTCTTGATAACAAACCTTTTGTAATTGCTGGACAGAAAATTGTGGGTTTACTCCCAAATGGCTGAGAGATATATTTAATTTTCCCTTTACTCCATGTTTTTCTCTGGGCTACAGCTCTTGTGAACTGAAAAACCTCATTTATTTGACACCTCTATGTGGGAAAGCAGATGCATAGTTCAACCCAGGATTCCGACAATGTGCAACGCATCCTCTCAGATTGCAATTGCAGGCATTAAGGAAGCCTTTTCCAGTCAAGAGCTGTCATGTACAGGTTGGAGGGAGCCTGGTATCTTCCAAAATATTTGACAATGAGGGAAAAATATCCATCCTTAGTACCTGAGCTAGGAGTTCCGTTTTGTCTTGCTAAATTTTACACTAGAGCAGACAAGCAGAGGTAATGTCAAGATGATAAGTCATGATACCAGATTGGAAAGGCAGGTTTTTCATTGATCAGCAGAAAAATGGAAGGCGAAAATGTGGCGTAGGTTGATTTTCCCCAGGGATGTTATGCTGGCAGCAAAGAAACAATGTTGTAGACCTACTAAAGGAGCAATTAGAGAGTTAGGAATAGGGAGAGGAGATGGTAGAGACTGGTAAAAACTACAAGAGAAAATGACTTTGCAAGTGCATTACAATCAGTGACATTGTCAAAACAAGGCTGAGGTTCTGCAAGACAGACAAATAAAAAGCTTAGTAAAAAAGTATTGAAAGGCAGTGTCACTGCAGTGGAAGTCAAAATGGGAGAGCTTTAACAAGGAGTGAGAGAAAAGAAATTGCTCTAAACCCCTGGATGAATTTAGAGGTGAAGAGAAAAAAGACAAATGATCGGAGAAATCACTAGTAAGCTCTGAGGAGTAAAGAAACTCCATGATAAAAGGGAACTGAGTCCAATTTAAAGGGAACTGAGTCCATACATATACAAGCATTGTGAATATAAGGAAGTTATTGATTTATCAAAGAGAATTTCTGTATATGTGCTTTAATTATAATTAAAGTTATACTTTAGAAATGGTTTCTGCTGACAATAAAGTGAAGCATAGGTATGGATTTTCACTGTGCTTTTAGTAATGCTTAAATACAAACGTTTTCAGCAAAACATTTTAACGTCAGTTTAGACATACATAAGTTACTGATGAATAGCCAGTCAACATGAGTTATCTGAGCTGTGGTAATAGTTCAGGGTCACTCTTAGAACAACAAATGCAAAGTCATATGAGTTATTTCAGTACATTTGTCACATGCTAAGTTAATTTTATTTTTCTTGTGTTTGCTATAGACTTGGGGGCACCTCCATGTATAGTGACCCCTTTGTAATGTGTTTAACGGTGTGAGATTTCAGTGTGAAGTCATACAAGTAGATCAGAATAATTATTTCAATTCAGCAAGTGACCTCTAATACTGCTGTTGATGTCACAGAGGTCAGTTAAATGGTGGTGAAGACTTCCTCCCACTGTTACTATTGATTTTAATAAATTCTCCTTATACTATTTGTACATTAAAGATCCATTTTTTACTATCATGCTGCTCTATCCTACTTTGAATCTTATAATAGTTTCTGATTCCTCTTGAAAAATCTGAAAAGCCTACTCTCTAATTCTGTTAGAAATTGCTAATGATTCATGCATATTAAATCCAAACAAACCACCTGTTTTTCATTGTTTCCTAATCCTTCTTAAAATCAAAGGCCCATTATCGGTGGCCTTTGCAACAGAACTCTGCAATTAGAAATCCAAGCAAGCTTCCTTCTTTGTCATCAAGCTGTGTGATTCTGCTCCGAGAAAATTGCTACAGCTGTCAGCTTAAGTGCAATGACAAATATGTTTCTCTGCATATTTGGTTTCAACTACTTTTTCTCAATTCAGTATGACTTCACTGGTGAGACAAGTTATACAACTTATGTGTTGCCAGAGAGTAAGAAAGACAAGTTGTCAGGTATTTACCATAGGTTAACCCTATGTGGCGTTATGCACCTTGCCTGGTTTTAGCCCTGTGGTCATTAGACAGCAATACTCTTTCTAGCATCAGTGGCATTTTGCTACATAACATGTTGCTTTTTCTCCTTTTTTTTTCAGGGTTATATAGGATTTTACTTCATTATTTCTAATGAGTAATCTTGTAATGACACCGTGTGATTCAAATGATTTGAGATAATATTGATCTCCCTTTTTGTTTATTAAAGCTGAAGATTTTTTCCCAGACCACCTGTGATTTGTATGGTTCTATCTACAGCTATGTCCCCTGTCAGTTGCACCCCTCCCTGCTAAAGGCACCAGAAGTCCTGGTAGCAATTTATTTACTTCTGAGGAAACAACTCTGAGAGTAGAGGGGGACTGACATTCTCAGCTAACACAGCTTCTCCTGCAAGAAATCTGGAGTTGGGCCAACTGTTATTAAGTCTGCTGTGAGTTGAGTGCCTACTTGAATTGAAAAGTTCAGTCTATGGCAACTACAATGACAGATTTGGCATTTTCAGTGATGCTCAGAAGCAACTAAAGCAAATAATAGGAACTTTAAACTGCCAAGTATATATTAAAAAGGGGTGGAAGGGGTTGGATTGGTGACCTGTGAAGCAGGGCTTGTTATTAAAACTGATAATTTGCAGATTTCTTCTGTGTTCAGAACTGTTACCACCACTGCTGATCAGGATAAATCATATTGAGAACCCTATGGAAGATCTTATAGTTGCCTACCAATATCTGAAGGAGCCTACAAGAAAGCTGGGGCAGGACTTTTACAAGGGCAGGTAGTGATAGAACAAGGGGTAATGGCTTTAACTGGAAGAAGGTAGATTTAGATTAGATATTAGGAAGCAATACTTTACTGTGAGGGTGGTCAGACACTGGAAAAGGTTGCCCAAGGAAGTTGTGGATGTCCCCTCCCTGGAAGTGTTCAAGGCCAGGTTGGATGAGGCTTTGAGCAACCTGGTCTAGTGGAAGGTGTCCCTGCTCATGGCAGGGGGGTTGGAACTGGATGATCTTTAAGGTTCCTTCCAACCCTAACTATTCTATGATTCTATAAAGTCAGTACATCACATATGCTTTAACCAAGAGTTCTGAATAAATCCTGGAAATTAAAGTCTGAGTCTACAACACTCATTAAACTTAGTTTGGTTATTGCTTGAGCAATGGGTATGATATTTTCATAGCACAAACATCAGGGGTGCTTACAGAATCCTCTTAAACAGCTCGAAAGAAATAATGAGTTCTCAAAGAATGTCGTTCTGACATCTCCAATCCATCATTTTGGTATTACACTGATAAACTCTTGTCTTTTAATCAGTGATACTCGGGAAAATGTGTGGTGATTTGACCCACAGTGGAACCATGCAGTTCTGCACTCACTCCCCCCACCTGGTGAGATGGGAAGGGAGTCACAACAAAGGGGGCATGGGATTAGGAATGAAGGACAGGGACAGCTCACTCACCAGTTATGGTTACTGGCAAAACAGACTTAGACTTGGGGAAGAAAAATCAATTTAATTTGTTGCCATTCATCTGAGTAGAAATAACAACCACATCTTACAACACCTTCCCTCACTCCTCCCCTCTTCTCGGGCTCAATACACTTTGTTCCCAACTTCTCTACCTTCCCTTCCCACCAATGGCATGGGGGGCAGGAAATGGGGGTTCAGTCAGTTCACCTCTGCCTTTCTTCCTGGCATGGAAGTCCAGGAACAAGATGTTCCAAAGCAAACTTCCCCTGGAGTCACAGACCTCTTCGGGCTCACCTCCCAGCTCCAGCATGGGGACATCCATGGGCTGCAGACTCACCCCCCACTCTGGCACCCCTACAGTAGGTCCACCCCTACTCTGGCAGCGAGTAACTCTTGGGGTCCCAATTCCATCACATTTGCCCTCAATCTCAGCTTCTCTGCTCCAGCATGGAGTCCTCCATGGCCTACTACTCCGCTGTTGGATCTCCATGGGCTGCAGTGGACTTCCTTAGTCTTCTATTCCATGTGGTAGAACTGGGTGTGGATCTTTGTCTTTCCTGCTCTTTCCTCTGGCAAAGAAGCTCTGTCTCTTTATTGTCCTTTGTTTAGGCCAATGGTTGTCACTTTTTCAGGTCAATTTCCTCTTCTCCAGGCTATCTCCACCTACTTCTTTTCAGGACAGTCCTTCCCCTCACAAATATGGATTAGCAGAGGTGTTTCTCTAGTGCCCATTGGCCCAGCCTGGGCTGGGGGGTCTTCTCCTTGGATCCAGGGGAGCATTTTTGTTCTCACAAGGTGGCCCTTGCCCCACTACCCAGCCCCTCCCCCAACCCCCAAACCTAACACAAAAGGACAAGGAACTTGTGAATGTATGGATGAATCAGCGTGATTAGCTGTCTTCATAAAATCATTTTCGTGTTTATTCAGAGAAAGTGAAGTGCAAAACTTTGAGGGTTAATGATTATTGGTCTGTACCTTTTTCCAAAGAGAAACACTGTTTTTAATTCTACAGTTTTACAGTTTAAAGCACTTTAATTAATTCACCAAGCACACAGATACCGATGAACAACACCTTAGGAATCAAGAGACATACAGACAGCTCATAAGATACTGCATAGTTCTAAAATGGAAATGTAAGTTGCTTTCCAGAGTGTTCTTTATCTGTTGAATGCTCACAAAATAAAAAGCAAATAGCCAAAAAAACCTCAATATTGATGGGTTTTTTGGAAGCTTTTGTTACTATTGCCCACTTACTCTTTCTTTTCCCACCTGTCCTGAAGCAGCTATGTCAGTTGAAACTGTTCAAACCTTCAGGGTGCAGCATCTTGTTTACAGCTCATATCCTGAAAGGAAACATCTAAGAGCTAAAACAGTGGTTTCTAATGCTTTTGGGGTGAATATCATGCTGATTTTTCATGAGTTCCTGCAGCTACTTTTGCCTTCTCCTTTCATTCATCTTTAGCTTCCGTAACTGCCTGCTTTGCTGTCTGGGCTTCTGCCACTGCTGTCCTGTGACCCCACATCACTGCCTGATCACCACAGCATCCTTTGAGTTCTCACCTTGACTGTGTGACAGAAGCTACCATCTTGAGCTACGCATCACATCAGTTTTAGGACATCTTCCAAGAGGGGGGTATGTTACCAGTTGTGAGCTAATTTAGTGACTTGGTCTCCCTAACCTGTCCATGGCCTCCCTGAATGGAGAGCTCTAGTGGGTGCCTATAGGGGTTCTGCTGTTTGGGGTTCATGCTGCTGATCTCCTAGGGATTTAATGCATTTCAGGCTGGCTACCACTCAGCTCATTACACCTGCCATTACTACTACCCTCAATTTTAAACAATCAGGTACAGCTCTTCTCACCACTATCTCATTACCAGCCTGCCTTTGATGTTTCAGAGAAAGGAGAAGATATCTGTCCTTTGTGAAGGCAAATTAGCTGCAGTTACAAAGCAATGTAACAGCTTGTGGAAATACTGGTTTGAACCAATAATCTGAAAGATTTGCAAGTGTTAGGTTCCCACCATGTCACACAGGCCTCTGCTTGAGTACAAAATCCTGATGTATGAAAAGGGACAGCCTGGCAGCCACCCAACATTGTGTATTCCAAAGGAAATCCTGGATATCAGCATTTTATTCACATTCCTCACTAGCATCCGCCTTCTTGTAAGACAGGTCTCAATAAGATAGAGCTGAGTAGTGGGGAATGTGATAAACTCGTTATGTTAGGTGTTTGCAACATATTCACATGAACATATGTACCGATTTGAACATATATATTTACAAAATAATTTCTACCAGCCCACTGCACTTAGCGGTCATCATCTCAGCTGTTCTTTCCCTCCGATACCATCGCCTCCAACAGGACTAGCCATTCCTTCCTTTGATAAGCCCCTGTAAAATAGTTTAGGAGAACAAGATGATGGAGCACAGCATTTTTCCACCATCACTTCCTCTCCTGCATGAATTCTTGCAGATGCCAAGGTGGTGTGTACCTAAAAAGTTGGAGGTGCAGCAGGGAGTATGCTTAATCACTGTAAATAAATTCATTTGCCTTCCTGATCCCTCCATTTGCATGCTGTCAGCTGTCTCTGACATAAAGCTAACAGAAAAATCCTTATTCTCAGCGCTGACCTTGTCTCACATGACACAACATGAGGATATAAGGGTGCAGGTGACATTTGTTGGTCAGATCTGCTGTGCTGTCACACTGGTCCCTGTGACTTTGGTGATGTGGAAGGGCTGCTGACAGGTGAAGTATTTAAACAAATAAAGAGAAAGTCTTGTGCTGACATACTTGTGATTTCCACTTGGCATAAAATTGTCCCCCTTTCTCAGTACTGTAGACAATAATTATACAGCTGTGAATACAAATACAGAGCTAGGTTGAGGAATGTATTTACACTGAAGGACAGATGCGCATATGAAAATATCTGCAGTGATTCAGCAATGCAAACCTTGATTAGCACATTTCTGCAGCTGCTAAACTGGTGCAGCCTGATGCTTCTTATTTGGCTTCAGCTTCACTAAAAGAAAATATTTTGGCAAGATCTTCTTTTAGAAAAATGATTGAAGAGTATAATTTATAATAATATGATGTAACATTTTCTGTTGCTGTGGGCACAGAACAATGAAGGCATACATCAGTTTGTGGGGAAACTGTCTAAATTACCAAAAACTTTAATAAACAATTGATGTTTATGGGCAAGCAGCCTTGTAAATGAAAATAATTGTTAATCCACATTCAAATCTGCACACTAAATTGCAGGTTCAAATGTTTTAGCTTCTAGACCTCTGACTGCTTGTTTTGTTGACTACCATCAAAGTATTAACATTTGTGCCTGTCATAAATTGTGCCCGCAAAACTGTAACATCTCTTTCTTTATCTTTTTAATGTAGGCACTAAATGTAGTTATATGTGCTGTGTTCCAGTATGACAACATTCAGCAGCAGTTTTTAAACTCATGCTATGTGAAAAGTCATTTTCATTTCTCTCTCTCTGCATTATAATGTCGTATATTCTTCACTCAATCTGTGTACTAAATAACAATCTTATTCAACATTAACTCTCAATTCACTGCTATCATTTTTTTTTAATTTATTTTTATTTTCTGTTTCATTATGAACAGGAAAACACAGGTTGGATTAATTATAATCCCTAACTACCATTAGCTGCTCCTATGAGTGGCTAAAGACTTTGGGCTTGTCTAGTTTGGAGAAAAAGAGGTTGAGGGGCAACCTCGTTGCTCTCTGTAGCTTTCTGAAGAGAAGTGGACAGAGAGGTGCTAATCTCTTCTCCATGGGATTGAGTAACAGCATGCATGGGAATGGTTCAAAGCTGCATCAAGGGAGGCTCAGACTGGACATTAGGAAATGTTTCTTTACCAAGAGGGTGGTCAAACACTGGAACAGGCTTCCTAGAGAGCTGATCAATGCTCCAAGCCTGTCAGTGTTCAAGAGGCATTTGGGCAGAACCTTTAATAACAGGTTTTAACTTTTGGTCAGCCCTGAAGTGGTCAGGCAGTTGGACTAAATGATGGTTGTAGGTCCCTTACAACTGAACTATTCTGTTCTAATCCAGTCTAATCTAGTCTACTGCTTCTAACTAATAGGAACTGTTGCACTTACCTTCACCAGTCAACTTCATTTCTTGACTTTTGGAATGCAACACTTGAAAAATATAGCTGCAAAGAAAAGTTTGAAGATATGCTGATTTCTGAAATTAGTGAGTGACGGGTTCCTGATTGAGTCTTAGTTTCCCACATACTGGTGCAATCTCAATGACAAGTCCTCTCTTCATTGGTTTTTCTGTTATTAAATGGAGATAGTAAGTGGAACCACAAAGAATACCCTGTCCTGAATGAAATCACACAACTGCATAGACTTTAAACTGTTGCTCCCATTTTACACATTCTGAGAGGTTCCCACTCTATGTGTCTTTTGCAAGTGAATAAGATAATAAGATGATCCTTTCCCCTTCTCCAGATCTCCGGAAGAATGAGGGATGAGAAACAGAGCAAAGAAATATGGATAGAAACCATGGGGAAATCCACACTAGAGTACTTTTCACAAAAGAATGTATCTAAAAGAGGGACTAGATCAGGGTAGTGAATGTCATATGTGTTCAGATAGTCTTGAAGATCTCTAACAAGAAAATGTGTCCAAACACATGGTTCAGGAGATCAACAGAAATTATTATGTTAAGCCTTAAGAATAGATGTCTGCACAATTTCAGCTATGAAAGTGAACTATTTAGTCCCTACTTTCCATAACAAAATTATGCCCAGGGTTTTCTATTGATGAATACTAGCAAAAGAAGAAATTGTAGAGTAGGATTTCATGGTTAAACTACCATGCTGCAAGATCAGACATGATCATATGAGTACCCATGTCTGACCCACCCTATAGCTTCTTATTGGAGAAGAACTATTTTTATTTCACTTGGTGTAGAGTAGTCCTTGGTGGAAATGCCCACTTGAGATTCCAGTATTACAAACACTCACTAACGGATTAGCTGCGTGTGCACTTACGCTTGCCACTTTCCTACTGGCATAGGTGGGGATCATTTGATCTGCACTCTGTGTGGATCAATTTTCACATGCACAGGCAACTGATTTTGTAGGTTACCATTAAATGCAACCTAATGAAATGATGAACTAAAATTTCAGCTGCATAAATCTGCAGTTTATACCAGCTAACATCAGCTGAAGATCTAATTTATATTAACTGAAAGGAGAAATACAATTAATAAAAATCTAAGAAAAAAATCTAGAATCTCTAATGACACTGGGAAACTGGAAGGTTTATTTTAACACCCTTACTGGTAATAAGAAAATATTGCAAAAAATATATAATATTTGCTTAATTAAGAATATTACAGGAAGAAAAAACTGACTTAATATATTCACTGAATATTACAGAACAGGGAAAAAATAGAATATGAACAGAAAATGATCTATCGGAATGGATGAAAAATCTCTACTACATAGATAGATGCACACTTCTACTGAATCACCCTTCTTAGAAATGTCTTTTTTCTTACAAATACAGATGTCTGTATAATTTAATTCTTAAGTATTATAATTTTATGTATGTAAATGAAAATCAGAAAAGCTTGAGTGGTGGTACGGAGCAGAAAAAAAGTAAGATGAAAAAATTACAAATATTAATTGCTTTCCATTAAACGCACTTCACCTAAAAAATTAGAAAGTTTTATGGAAATGTAAAAAATTGGGCCCTAATTTTTAATGGCTTCTAACCAACAGTTTCCAAGTTTTGTGCTGTGCAATAAAAACTGGCTTAGAGAAAAATAGCAAGGCATTTAAGAATGTATGATTTTTTTGACATAGACTGTTTCTTTATTGTCAACTACATTCTTTCAAAAATCATTAACTACTTATTTTAACAGAAACTAATAGTTTTGCATAAGCACATTCTGACAGAAACTGTAGTTTTAAGAATAAAATCAAAAAATAGTATGAAAGAAGTATGATGAAAATCACAAGAATGATTTATAAATTGTATCAAAAGAACAGCCACAACAAAAAGAGGTGGGAAGTCCAAGCAATTCAGAAACAGAAGTCTTCTGGTCTTTCGTATAATCCCAGATTTTAAAATACAAAGGGCAAGCAGTTGCATGTCCAAATTTTAGGTCCAAGTGCATCATCAGCTAGTTACAGATTTAAGCCCTTAAACTTAATGTACTAAAGACCTAAGTATTACCAGGTTTTCAGATGAGAGAGAAATTGTCACGCCATAGCATCATTTAATGTCTGAATTTGCTTAATTCCAGATTACAGTTATTTAAATTTTTTATCTTTTTTGTTTTGGTTTGGGTTTTTTTGGTGGTTAAAGTGCTTTATCCTATCAGAAATCTTCTGCTATACATAATGTAGACTACTACCAAGTTGACTTCATTCTCTTCTCTGACGTGTAAGAGAACCACAAAAAATTGTTTGTAGTGACCAGAATAGTGTCACCATTTTATTTTTTTAAAATGCTCTCTTTTGGATTTAGACATTTTGATATGTTATTTCTTTCTGTTCTTAAGAAGCAAGTTTCTAGCCTTCAACACAGCATAAGAAAACTTTGAACATATGGGTAAAACAGCTACAAAAAAAAGTAAAAAACTAATTTTGAAAAAATGTCTCATGATCTGATTACTGAGCCAAACCTCATGTATTTTTAAGACCTTATTCATTATTTTGAAAGTACAAGACCAGTTTTCTGGTCACAAACATCTTTGTGGCTGGAGAATTGAATTGTGTTCTGGACATGTAGAGGGACTGATGCTACATAAGCCTTCCCAAACTCTGTTTCCCTTTGCAAGGGGAACTCTATGGGATGAAGTTATCTCCTTATCCTGAGTCACCATATTTGCTGCTGAGAAATGTCTGATCTTGTTTATAAGATTCAGAACACCTATTCTTAACACTACCTAATGAAGGAAATTTTTACTCCTTAGAAAGTTAAATGTAGTAATTTTCTACGCTAAAAAAAACTCCAACAACCCAAAACCCATAGGTAGGATTTTTACTCTTTTCTGTATTCCTCCAAAAATTCTGTCACAGGTTTTTGGGTTTTTTTCCAAAAGAAGCTCCTCTGCACTTTCATGCAATACTACTTTCAGGAGGCATAATTCAGACTCATTGATTTCTCTGGGAACTAAATTCATTCTCTTAGGCCAAAGCCCTGGAAGACTGAATGCAACTATTTCTACGAATAATTTGTTCTGGCAAAGAGGCTTTCAGCCTTCAGATGAGCACAAATATATAATCTGTCCCACAGAGCAAAATGCACTGGAAGGAGAACTCTCTTCTTGCAGAATCATGTTCCCTGTATGGATATTTGCTGTTCAGAATGCAGAACCAGTATCTCATTAATATACTCTGGATTTATATTATAATCACTGTTTCTGTTACCTTGCTTCCTAGAATATTCATAGAAAGAGAATGAAAACCATAACAAACATGAAGGGAATCTATTAATTTATTACCTTTCTACCCCAACAGAAATTATATGCAGTAGTTTCTCAGTTAAGGAAAATAGCATTATTCAAATGCTTTCTCTTTAACCTACAATTGCAGAATGTCAATCTAAGAATTTTTAGGCAAATTTAAATGACTGCTATTGAAGTGACTATTCAGTAGATGAAGAATAGACATTTTAATTTCAGTTTTAGTAGGAGTGGAACATAAACAAGGGTTGCTTTCAGTATTTTCCAACAATATTCTTTTAATCCATATTGCATTAATATTTTGTGAGCTAGGAGTCTAGACTAGGCGGCAGTCTATAAGAGAATAAATTGTGCTGTGGCTACAATCAAACCTGATTAAGTAATGCTTCTGCATAGCATAATTTCACCACAGTTGGAAAGAACAGCTAAAAATATGTCTGTTCAGAGAAGCTCTGTATTGTAACTCTACATGATTTGGTATTTACTGGTGATGGTTCCAACGATAACTTCTGTTCCTCATAAGAAAGAGTCTCTAGCAGATCAATGGTAAAACTGTTCCCTCCTAATGCCAGAGGGTGCACTGGGACAAAAGAATAAAAGTGTCCAGGTGCCAAGGACTGGGATTACCAGAAAATATAATATCCTTTTCATGGATCCAAGTCAAAGTTCAGGCACCCAACCACTTTGGCAATCTGGAGCAGGAACATTGAATCAGAAACCTACATGACTCCCCTGGTAGCTCTAGCCTGTAGGCTGTTTCCAGCAAAAATCTCCTGTACAGAACAAAAATGTCTGTATAGATAAGTTTCCCTCATCCTCTCCCCCATGCCTGAACTACAACAGATATGGTCTTAGCTCGAGTGAGCCTATACTTTTGAGTTCAAGCCATAGAGGCTTACTCTTTTTATTTGGGAGATACTCAGCTCAAACTCAATATATCAACTAAAATTGCACAGCTGTTGAGTGAATCTGGAATAAATGTACATTTCTTATCCACATACTTTACAGCTTATCTGGTATTCTTTGCTTTTTATATTTTCTTGCTATGCTCCATTAAATTTCTTCCACCAGTCATTTTGAAAGTGCCTGATTTCTGGAAATGTATAAAAAATTCTGTCCAAAAAAAAATGTACAGAAAATTTCTGTACAAAAATTTACAAAATTTTATGGTTGGACTCAGTTATCTTAAAGGTCTTTTCCAACCACAACAATTCTACTATTCTGTGACCCTAAAACCCATAAAGTATGTATGCTTATGATTTCTTTTCAGAATGGCCACAAAAGCTCACTCACAAACAAACAAAATATAAATTATAAAAATGCTTGGAGAGCAAGAATTTGTCTTTATTTGAGATGTAGTTATTTAAAAGGAATTGTTCTTGTTTTGGTATTTGGCCTGCAGCACCTAATCATCATGTAAACAATTCCACATTCCCACAGAATTAAATGCATCTTTTACCTTTAATTATAGTAAAAGTGATTGATGCTATGCCCCCAGTGCTTGTAGGAACACTCCTAGGTAATTTTACAGGATGTGAGACCTGGGCTCATATTCACTGTTCAGCAAGATGGCCATCTCCAGAGTTGTGAGTAGTCGATTCCAGTAACATCAGTGTGCTTTTGTACCACTGAAATGAAGGTGACTTTCCCACTGCCTATAAAAAAAGGGAAGGCTGAAAATCTCTGTTCTTGTGTACTTCACAAAACACAAAATCAAGTTAAGCATATATAACCATTCCTATGCACCAAATGGAGCCATCCGTGGCTTTAATGAATGCAGTTTCACACCTGTAAATAACTCAGGGCCAATTTAAAGGTTAGTAGAGGCTCCTTTGAAAATGCATTTCATAACAATGTTTCAATCCCTGAGGCCAAGTTTTGCTGCCCTTCTTAATGAACAGCTATTTTCTGTGAGTTGCAACCGTGGAACAGCAAAGTAATGCAATACGGTGTGTTATAACTGAAGGTAAACACAGACATCCTCTTCTGATTTGGGCAAAGGGATAATGACCGGTTCTATAGCAAAACAGGTGAGCTTGTCCAACAGGTATATTTACCTCTTTTGTTATTTACCACAGTACCACTATTCATAAATAACAGAAGCACACTTTGGCTTTTTGTAAAAGCTGAGAGCTTTTTTAAAAAAAAGCAAAACCAAAAACTCAGCAGACATTTGATGGAGAATTATAACAGAATATTTATGACAAGTAAATTATTTCAAAATCAATCAGAATGCAAACAGACTGAATCATTCATTGTTGTAACTTTGCTTTTCAGGGAAGTGCTACCTTTTTAAAAAGATAGCTATTAATAATTGTCATATTAAAATGTTGCTAGAAATAATACATTTCTGTTGTATTACAGTGATATGAACTAAAATATTTTTACTATGATTCTCTAAGCTTCAATAACCCAATGGCTAAGAAACCCAAAAGTGACATGTCTATAAATATATTGAGTTACTGTTCTGAATTGCTTTTTCAAATTCACTCCACTATAACAATAATAGGAGTCCTCTTCCATTCTTCAATACATTCACCAAAATATTACACAATGGGCCTTGTGTGAAATTTTAATTATTGTATTTGCTACTATCTTTTGAAAGGTACTTAGCAGCCTAAACAAGCAGGATGTCTCTAGAAAGATTTTTTGAAACCACTCAGATTAAAAAAAAAAAAAAAGAAAAAGAAAAAAAAAAGAAAAAGTTTTAAAAGGATGAAAGATATTTCTGTTAAAAAATTCAGTAGGCATTGACCTCTTTATACTTTGAATGAGTATCACCTTGTGCTTGGTACTGTGAATTTAAGTGGAAATTAAGTTCTCAATAGGAGACCATAACTGTTACTGCAGGGTATTAATTTTAACACAATAAAGTGATATCTTTTGATAAATATCTAGGTTATACCTAAACCATCATTCTATTTCATACTCTTTTACTGTGTACCACAGACTTGCTTCAATATGGAAACTACTGTCTGTTTCCAAAGAACAGCAGGGAAATCCCATGAAAACTGCAATTATAATAACTACAAAGAACTAAAATAGCTCTTGGGCACTTTTTATTATTGTTGTTTTCAGTTGTCAAGGGGAAAACTGAACAAAGAAAAAGAAAGATGTGCTCCCAGCACTCGGGAAAGCATTTAAAAGGATCTTGTAAACAAGCTGGCAACAATTCATTCAGGGTTATAGATTTATCAGGAAAAAAAAATAAAAAAATAAAAAAATGAAGCAATGCAATAAGAGGTCTCCAGTTGAGAATGTCCTGTGGGGACTGCAAAATGACTTGTAGCTGTAAAACTGTGCTATGATTAACTAACGGCAGCTGAAAAGACATGTTTAGAGGTGGCAGAAAAGTAGATACTTTCCTATTAACAACCATAATGTCACCTGAAGAAAGAATATGTTTTTCTTGTCATTAAAAAACACAGAACTACTGGATTTTTTCATGTTAAATAAGTCTGATGGATTTTCTTTCCACAGACTCTACCAGTTGAAAATTACTAGAAGCAGCAAGACGGACAATTAAAAACCTATTGTGGCTCCTTTATCTGGGCAGTAATCTCCAAAAAACCTGAGGATATTTAGTAATTTTTACACAAACCACTAACAGCCATTGGTTAGTCATTTTTACACAAACTACTAACAGCCATCAGTCATTACCGCACTAAGCCAGTTTTATATAGTCCTGAAAGGTTAAAGGTTTCCTGTCAGTCCTTTCAGCTATGCAATCTCCTCTCTGGACCCAAAATGACAAGATCTGGGGAAACAGACGTAACATTTTAAATGGTCTTTTTAGAAAAGGCTGATTAACAAAGAGGTCTTACATCACATGTGAGACAGGCAGAGCAGCATTTCATTCAAGCTATGGCCACTGCACCAAAAAAGAATGAGTTGGTCAGTGCAGCATCAGGCAGGACAGTGGATTAAGAGGTTGCTCTCTCTAATCTGTCGCTACTGCTGACACTGGTTGATTTGCCTTGATACCATTGAACATCTGCAACTGGAGGGACAAACTTTTGGGAACTACTCAGAGGAACTTTTGCCATGGAGAATTTTTCTTTTCTCAGTGGTGGTGAGGTGTGTTTCTAATTTACCAAGTCAGATGGATTTTCCAGGGAAAGCAGGAAAATTTTAGTTTAAACCCAAATGAAAAAAAGAAGTATGGTTCTTTCCCTCAAAATCATTACCAGATTAGAAACTCTTCTGCAGGATATGCTTGCCTTCTCCAGGAAGAAGTATGCCCTCCTCACCTCTTCACAGGTTATGGCCTTTTCCAGGCTCTCTGCTGCTAGGGGAGCTCCCACCACTACCATCATCTCCATCTAGCCAGCCTAGCTCCAAGGGGAGCATCCTGTGCTCAGGCTCCACCACTGATTGAATCCCTCTCATGACCACTTCCAACAACTTCTCCCTCACACTCTTTATAGTTGATGCTTGCAAAACCTTTTTCAGACATTGTGTTTCACCCAGGCTCCTTCAAAACTATCAGTGGAACCCTTGAGCAGTCTAGTCAATGTCTGCTAGATGCTCCATTATAGTAAGTCATGTAACTGTTTATTACATAATGCATCAGGCAAAATAGACTCCAGCTGTCTAACAGAACCAATAACTTTGTGTCACCACATGAAGAACAACCTTGTTTTTGCCAGTGATAAGTAAAAGTCTAGCATAAATTTATGACTATACTTTTAATCAATATCAGCAATGAACAATTATCTTCCTTTAGCACCTTCTCTGTTCTCATTCAGTGAAATCTGATGGAAGTTTGATTTACAAAGACCAAACTGAAAGACACGTTAAGGATTTAGTCTACCACATCTGAGAACTTTAAAATTAACATATTTACATACATCCCAATTAAAGAATTTTTACTTCCTCTCAATCAGAATTAATTCAATGCCAGTAAGCATGTGATTCAGCACAAAGACAAGGAACAAATAATCTGAGAAATTATCACTTTTTCCACATAATCTTTGCGGGAACTGCATTCAGCTAAGAGTTGAATCACTTTCTACAATCATTCCCCTAAGTAAGTCAGGGACTCAGTTGGCACAAGAAACCTAGAGACACACAATTCAGTTTGAATGATGGCACTTTCTTACCTCAACATAAGGTAACACAACCTCATTATTTAATACTATCAAAATATCAAGCTTAATTACATCTGACTAACTAAAAATAAATATCATAGAGTTTTTTTTCTCTTTCAATTACCTCTGTTAAGGTCGCCTGCCTTTTCAAGCATGTACACGTATTAGATGAACAATGTAGTTTCTCTGACCATGCCTATACCCTCATTTGGTTATATTTATGCTTTATATCAACTGGAAAATAAATTAGAGTGAACCTAGTTTTGAAAACCTGCCTGTGAAAGTTGTAATTATCTGAATGGTTAGCAAACTTCTTTATACACAGCTGGTAACCTTACTTTGACAAGACAGAGAAAATATAAGCTGGCCAAGGCAAAGGTTTTGCTACAGTTTATTCAATGCAATTAACAGAAGGGAGAGAGACATTTCCCTACACTACAGGATGCAATAATTACACGTACTTTCAATTGGGAGATCTTTCTGTTGGACAACTCGGGTTCCACTAACAAACTCTAGAGTGTGTCTGAGCCAGCTTTAATAATTTAAAGCTGTCTGGACCAAGACATGAGTCTTGTTTTTGTCTACAGCCAGAAGAGGATAGAAAAGTCAGCCACTTCCAGAGTGCCACCAGGGTAAGTCAAATCACTGTAGTGTGAGTGTCTGAGAGGCGTGTAATGATTCTAGCAGTGTGGAGAGTAGTTGGAGCAGCCCACCTCTCTTTAGCAACTACAGAAAGAGCTACAGGACCACATTAGATTGGACCTCTATCTTTTACATCACTCAGAGTGGGTGAGATATACTCTTATTTTAAGACTATAGCCTGCATATGGACAGCCTAAGCAAGATTTCTTCTTCAGTGTTCTTCCTTCTCCTCTGTCCAGATATGGAAATAGGAAAAAGGGGAAAGGAGTATGTCATTTTCATACTGTCACTGATCACCTCAACACAGTTATTCTGGCCTACGAATAAATAACTAGAAGAAAGGGACACCGTTTCATTAATGGATGTTTTCCTGGACCTCATTCAGTTGAACAAGATCAGAGGGCCTCATTCTTCCTTTCACAGAATCACAGAACTGGGGTTGGAAGGTACGTCTGGAGATCATCTAGTCCAACCCCCCTGCCAAAGCAGGTTCACTCAGAGCAAGTTGCACAGGGATGAATTCAGGCAGGTTTTCAGTGCCTCCAGAGAAGGAGACTCCACAGCTTCTCTGGGCAGCCTGTTCCAGTGCTCTGGCACCTCATAATAAAGTTTTTCCTCATGTTTAACTAGAACCTCCTGTATTCCAGCTTGAGCCCATTGCCCCTTGTCCTATCGCTGGCTGCCACTGAAAAGAGTCTGGCCTCATCTTCTTGACATTCACCTTTTAGATATTTATAAACGTTAATAAGGTCCCATCTCAGTCTTCTCTTCTCCAGGCTAAACAGACTCAGCTCTCTTAGTCTTTCCTCAGAAGAGAGATGCTGCAGCCCCTTAATCATCTTTGTGCCCCTCCACTAGACTCTCTCCAGAAGTTCCCTGTCTCTCTTGAACTGGGGAACTCTTTCTCCCCATGAAGAGTGAAAGAGGGTGAGAACACTCAAAAATTAGAAGTCTTGATTCTGTATACGGCCTGTAAGATACAAATTACATTTTTAGAGTCCATTAGCATTCACAGAAGAGCACAACCTTTAAAGTTTACTCTACTGTCCTTTGCTTTGTTCCTCAGTAGGATACTACTTAACCAAAATGTTTTGAAAAACAAGAGAAAGCACTGAGTTTTGTCTTAAGGTGTAAGAGAGTGGTGACAATTTGTGACAGGGGACAGTGCTATCTATAAGTTCCTGTAGTCCATATTAAAAACTGTTACATGACTACTGACATCCTACGGAGTCTAGAGAACTATGCTAAACTAAATTTCCAATCTTTACACCATTAAAGTTAACTGAGATAAATCTCACCCTAGAAACAGATTGACTATTACACTGCTGAGTGGTTTTTGCTATCTTGTGGTGCAAATTGTCACTTTCCATACTGAATTCTAGCTGACATATGCAAGCATATATCAGATGTCAAAGAGCACGCAGGTAAACAGGTGATCACGCTTTTTCTTGAAAGCTTAGGTAAGTCTGGAAGAAGCACACTGATGACAGTGTAGCTGACAATGCTGTTTAATTTATCCTCAAACATTTTTGTACAGTGGAATATAAATGAGCCCCTGCCAGACAAATATTTGCAAAAAAATATTCATATTGCTTCCTTGTCAGCCAAAAGAGAGATTACTAAATTGTTGAAATCAGGCAAAAATCCCACTCATAACTCTTGGCTGGAAAATATGTATAGGTTTGCTCTACTGAAAAAGGCTGTCAAATCAGAACATGGATACTGTGTTCAGTTTTGGACTCTTCACTACAAGAAAGATGCTGAGGTGCTGGAGCATGTCCAGAGAAGGGCAACAAAGCTGGTGAAGGGTCTGGAGCACAAGTCTTATGAGGAGCATCTGAGAGAACTGGGGTTGTTTAACCTGGAGAAAGGAAGCTCAGGGGAGACCTTATCGCTCTCTACAACTACCTGAAAGGAGGGTGTAGTAAGGTGGGGTCAGTCTCTTCTCCCAAGTAACAAGTGACAGGACAAGAGGAAACAGCCTCAAGTTGCACCAAGGGAAGTTTAGATTGGATATTAGGAAAAAATTCTTCACTGAAATTGTTATCGAGCATTGGAACAGGCTGCCCGGGGAAGTGGCTGAGTTGCCATCCCTTAGAGTTATTTAGAAGATTTGTAGATGTGGAGCTTAGGGACATGGTTTAGTGTTGGACCTGGCAGTGTTAGGTTAATGGCTGGACTCAATGCTTAAAAGGCTTTTCCAGCCAAAACGATTCTATGATTTTAAGATATCAGTAAGATATGGTACAAACCTTTCTGGAGCTTTGTCTAGTGATACATTGACAGTATTATGAGTGTATTGTTATTCCTTGCCTTACAGTTAATCTCTGAACTTGTTACATCCCTGATTAAACTGCTAACTTCTTCAAGGATTAGGCTCCGGAATTCCACTCCAATGAGCAAACCACAGCAAAATGAATAATACCAACAAACCAACCTCCAGCAATCCTCAGATTGCAAGACATTAACCTCCAGTGATTTACAGAAAACTTTCTAGCAGACTCTGCCACTAACCAATCTGAGGCAAGCAATAAAAGCTCCTGGACCAATCTGGGTTGCAGGAAAAATGGTGACTTAAGACATGTCTCTTGCTTTATCTGAAAAGTGCTCCCCAAACTGCTGCTCCGATTAGTAGCCAGTAACAAATGTCTGACTCTCTTACTTACCTCTGTTTTTAACTTTGCTGCCCATTTACACATTGTGCGTATTAGTAGCTTGTTATTTTAAAAGTTATCACATAAGAAAGAATGAAGTGCCTCATGTGTTATGTGTTCGGTGCTTTTGAAAAAAAAAAAAGAGCTCTGTTTGCTTTGGCAACTACATCTCAAGTAATTTGTCTGAACAGGAGATGGAAATCTAGCAGCATATGGCTGCAGATATAAATACAGATCTAGAATTATATACAGACACACTATACATTAAAATGAAAAGCATTTCATGGGCAGTTGGTCACAGTGGTAATTCCAAAATACAGGATTTAGTTACCATTCTCAAGTATTTATCCCTTGCTATACATAGTATCTTGTACTCTCAAATCCTTATTGTAATCTAAATTTAGCTAGAAGATGGCAGATGACTACCACAAAACACTCAAAGTCATTCCACTTTCCTCAGATGCATCTTAATATACCATACATAGAGCAGAAGGAGACAAAACTCTATGCTATATTTCAAATATGAATACTTTATGATAAAGAGGAAAGAATGGAAAGTCATGAGTCTCCATTAACTCCTAGGGGAATGGCTTGAGGAATGTTCAAGTTCTTAATAATTTGAGTCTTTGATTACAAAAAAGCTGACTCTTTTTCTTTACACACAGTATAACAAGCAAGAGTGATGGAGGTGTTTCAGTCTAACTACTCTGCCCCACTATTTTAATATTTTTTTTTTATTTTCCAATTTATAAACCTTTGAAATAAACAGAATCTTTTCCCCGCTCCTTTAAGTTGCCTTATTGCTTATCTAGCAGGTTAATTCTGGTTTTTAGACTGTGTTGCTACGTCATCACATGAGTATGTGTATCAACCTACACAATGGCGAATGTGATTTAAAAAACAACAAAGCAACTTAAAATGACTGATTTTAAGTTTTACTGGTGAAAGTGAAGTCTTCCTCAAGTATTTGTATCTCAAAATACAGACATCATCTGTGCACTGTCTGTTTGGGAAGTGTAAGCAGAAGTGTTACATGGTGAAGGCTAAGGGCCAAAAGCAAAAAAACCCCAACAACCCATCTAACAAATTCAGACCTGCTTGGAACAAGTAGCTGGGAAAAAGGAAAAAAAAAAAAAAAAAAAGAAGTGGATTCCCATTCAGGTTCCTCAGATTATTAGCAGGGCTGTTACTGGGATTGTTACTGCTGTTTACTTACTGCTGTGCTGGGACACTTTGGCATACGAGTGCAATAATGAATAGCCCTACAAGTGTAAAAATACATTCCTGACTAAACTTCCCATTAAACATAATCTAAAGTACTACTGAGATATACCTATTTCATACCAGTTAAGAAGGGTAGGGGGAAACTCAACCTTAGGTTTTCACAACATGAGATTTAATCAGAATAAACACAAAATCACAGAATTGTAGGGGTTGGAAGGGACCTCAGGAGATCATCTAGTCCAATTCTGCCAAAGCAAGTTCCCTACAACAGGTTGCACAGGAAAGTGTCCAGATGGGTTTTGAACACCTCCAGAGATGGAGACTCCACAACCTCTCTGGGCAGCCTGTCCCAGTGCTCTGTCACTCTCACAGTAAAGAATTTTTTCCTTAAGTTTGTATGGAACTTTCAGTGTTCCAGTTTTTGCCCATTGCCCCTTGTCTGTCACAAAGTACTACTGAAAAGAGCCTGGCCCCACCCATTTGGCCTCCACATTTCAGGTATTTATAGACATTTATAAGATCTCCTCTCAGTCTTCTCTTTTCCAGGCTGAAGGGTCTGAGCGTTCTCAGCCTTTCCTCATACGGGAGATCCTTGAGGCCCCTGATCATCTTTGTGGCCCTCCATTGGACTGTCTCTAGAAGATCCCTATCCCTCTTGAACTGGGGAGCCCAGAACTGGACACAGTACTCCAGATGTGGCCTCACCAGGGCAGAGTAGAGCGGGAGGAGAACCTCCCTCAACCTGCTGGCCACACTCTCATCCTCATATGCTATTTAAAAAAAGTTTTTAACAGTCTTGCTGGCCAGACAGCAAAAATATCTACAGAAGCTATAAAAATATCTACAGAAGCTATCAGTAGCTAATGTTTTACTAGGTATTGTCTCACTGACCAATTTTGATTTTGAACCAAGAACCAGCTCTCAATTCAACAGGAAATATAAGGAGTTAAAATAATACAGTAATCCAATTATTGAGACCAAACAGCAAGAAAATAGAAAGGAAATGATATATCAAGATAAAATCTTTCTATTACACGAGCCTTTTGTTAAAACACCAAAACTGATATTGAATAGAAGTTTATCATTTGTTACAGAGGGATTTTTGTATCCTTACATTATTTTGTAGATAGAGGAAGTTCATCACTAATGCAATAGCAATGAAGAGTATAAACTATTTTTCAAACTTATGATGCATGTCAGAGTATTCTGTCATTATTATTTTTAATCAGATGGTTTTAAAAGAAAGAAGCAAAACTCGAGTTGCAATTCTTGTTTTATCACTGTTGAAGCATGAGGTGATTTTTTATAAGCTTGACTTGTCAATCTGACCTTGAAAACAATTTTATTCATTAACCCTCTATTGACAAAAGAAACATTGTTGTAGTAGGAAGGCAAGCCTTGACTTTTCTTTACAAAAGGAAAAGATTAAGCAATCCATAATGTCATCATCAGACTGGAAATGCAGTGCAAAATACAGGATGCGATAGAAACACATTGCAAGAAGATTTTCAGGCACTAACAGTTAATAGCAAAGAGTTCAAGCTCATTCTGGATGAATTTCCGTTGCTGTAGTAAAGGTAATGTCTCTCTGCATATAAGACATGGCACACTAGTACACTATGAATTCTCTGTACTGCTTTTCACTGATGGTCATTAAAGTCTAAAGTATCTATACATCCAGAAAATCATGGAAGACCTGTGAACAATACTTGGTTTAAGTCCAGTGTTTTAGTTTAAATAACAAAAGTAAAATACATTGCCAAATGGTCCCAATTTTTGTTTTATATAAAGCTACACCAGCATTTCCACTACACACTTTGTTTTCTATTCTTTCACACAGAGAAGGACAATATCTAAATATTTTCAATATCCCTTTTTTATGAAAAGCAGTGAGTAAGTTTAAAAATGTTATAACCAACAGTAGATACTCAGGTTATCTGTTACGTACTATATAGGCATTATTTAGTTTGGTTAGACCGTGACATTCATCACAATATCCAGGTGCCTTACAGCTGCTCAAAGAAACATTTGTTAACAACTGGTGTCCAAAAACATTGGTTCAGAGCAGAGATCATCCCTGGCTATGCCAGATACGTTCCTTGAAGATTAACTGCCATGGCAAACACACATGAATTAAACACATGCAAAATAAAACACATAAACGAACATGAAAAAAACAACAAACAAACAAAAAAAAACCATTAAAAAAAATTATTCATTTTGGATGCTACTATACTACAGAAACTAGCAAATTCCAGACAAAATTCTTCTCCCAAGAAGAGCACATATTATTTCCTTGCTGAAATGCAGGCTTTGGGACCAGCAGTGAAGCTACAGTGAAAGACAACCAGAAAGGATCAGGCAGTGATGAAGACCACCAGGAACAGAGCCCTCCATGGCTTTTAAATTATAGCCAATACCTTGATTTTCATCCAACATACACCAGGAGCCAGTAGAGAGACATGTGTTCAAAGAACTGTGTGCTCATACTGGCCTAGCCCACCTAAGCTCCTGTCTCCCTCTGCCAGCATCCCACACTTATCTCCTTTTCTTCCCTGGCTCAACTATAAAGGACTCTCCTCTTCTCCAGCTACTCCCATGAGACCTTCTTTTGTTTCATCTCTTCTAGCTTCTCGTCCTGACCACCTGGGAACTGGAATCGGGCCACAGTCTGTCCCTACTCTTTTTCAAAGCAGCTTTAACTGTAAAGTTATTTTCAAAGGCAGAATTTAAGCAACACTGAAGTATGTCATCTCCTTCTGCAGTTTTCTCCACCCAGCCCAAAATAGCTGACCCTTGACAGAACCACAGTACCACAGTGCTTCTGACATAAGAATGAACTCAGCTGCAGTTTTTTGGCATTCACTTACAATTGCTCCCACCTGCCTCTATTATTTATGCAATGCTGTTTTGGAGACCAGGTCAGCATGAGGAAAAGTTTACCAATATAACTGTCCTGGCAAGCTATCCTTGTGTGGGTGCAGCTTCTACTGGCCAGAAAGAAAATAAAAATAAATAAATACATTTTAAAAAGTAATTTTACTCGTACAGAAAATACTGGTTCCCAAGTGGAATAAATTATACTGGCAAAACCACTTTCCATCTTAGTGTAACCATATCAGCACAAAGCTTTTGACAATATAAAAAAATAATTAAAATAAAAATAACTTTAGTTGATACTGCTGTGCTGGAAAATGTGCCTACTGTAGACCTGGCCAGATTTTATGAAAGAAAAACCAGTTCTATGGATGAGCAAAGTGAATGTGTCTTTTCTAGTAAGAAAAGGGTGGGAAGTGTAGGGATCAACAATGAATTTGTAACTATGAAACATTCATTATTTCTGACAGTAATTGTTTCCCATGAAAATGTATAAATAGGGTAATGAATCTAATTATCTTGCCCTTTTATTGGTCAGTTAGGGCAGCTGAAGGGGAAGCACAGTAAAAACTATTTCAGACTTACCATGGGAAACTGGCTAAAAGTGTGGCTTTCCAAGGAGAGTCCTTTTTTTTGTAAAGGTAAATCTTAAGTCATCCAAGTTTAAAAAAAAAAAAAATTATTTAGGGTGAGGTAAACTGGAAACTAAAAGCTTCTCCTTTTTTTTAGGGTCAAAAATTTATCATTAAGAGAGAGTAAAAAAGAAGCATTGACAGCAGTGGCACTTACAGGTTGGGCTTTTTGGTTCTCTCTCGAAACCTCCATTGAGGAGCCATTTTAATTTTTCTTGCCAACTCAAAGATTTCTGACAAAATCCAAATACTTAGGATTTTCTTGTTAGACAAAAAAAATATATGTGTTGTTATTAACATTGTAACTGCTATCAGTGCCATTGTGCAATCTGTTTTCAAAGGAGGTCTGGTAGGATGAGCACTGTCATTTCTGACTTGCTGCTACCCAGGGCAGTGGGTGACTGTAACAACATCTTTTATTGCTTCAGCTTCCAAAAGGTAAGACTCATACTTGCAAAGTGTGAGAAAAATCTTGTTTTGTCTTTGTTTTATTGAACAACTGTCGTGATGTCAATGAGAGCTGTTCATCAACAGTACTTCACAGCCCTAATTGCAAAACTACTCTGTCCCCTAGCAAGGACAGGACATGCATGTGACTGGCAGACACAAAGACTGTCTGAAACCATGAAGGCAGTGGGTAAATTGACCTTTTTGCATTACTAGGCATAGCCTTGACTTCAGTTGAAATGGTTTGTACTGAGCATAGGCCACTGAGGAAAGACTCCTGTTAAACCCTAAAGCTTTAGCGGTGAAGCTATGGGTGTAAATAAGGTTCTACTGCAAGCGGGCAAGCAGAGAGGAGGCTGTGCAGAGTGGGGCTTACTTTCCTACTGAAAGTAGGCTGAAAACAAGACACAATAAAGGAGTATTAAACCTGAATTTCAGGCTTGCTTCTGGTGCTGTGAAAGCTAAGGCTGTTTCTGAAGCTAATTGGGTAGCAGTGTATGTTGGCCATGTGCTAAAATCAGTAAAAATAATAGTCTTAAATAATCTTCAACACAGACAATCGGAAGACAGCTAAGGTTTCTACTTTTCTACCAAAAATGTCTCAAAGATTGGCAGTGCAGAGTTTCAATTTTTGGACGTTTGTGCCTTTCCTAGTATACATTTTGTATACTAGTAGATTATTAACATAAAATTGTTTCTGTTAGACCTTACAGCACAATATAGAAAAATTGCATATATTCCTTACACCAGTAAAATAAATTTAAACAAATGTCTGCAAAGTCAGGTTCTGGGGTGGATGTTTTTTAATTTATTGTTATTTCATTGGAAATAAAAGGAACTTATCAAGCACCATGTAAAAATACCTGAAGTATTTTCTTCTTGAAGGGAAAAAGTTGATTTACTAGACCTGAGCTCTATGCCATGCTGTGCCAATGACTCACTGGGCACGTTTCTGTGATTTGTAGCAGCACAGTTAAAGTCTGTACAAGGTCTTCCAGCTTTACGACATAAAGGGTATACCATTACACAGGAGTAGTCCCAATCAGGTCAATGAATCTCCTCAAGGGAGCCAAGTTTCATCTGTGTCTGGATGTTTGTAGGAACATGGATTTAGGATACAGGATTTAAAGAACTTAAGGTGCAGAGTACTGACTGCATTGACTGCACTGCAGGGAGAAAGAACTTGCCAACAGCTTTTGAAACCTTGCTTTGCTTTTCTTATAAAGCCTTGCTTCATTTTTCTATCTTAAAGCTTCATTTTCACATTTCAGGGCTGCATCACTGCCATTACTGCACACACTCCCAATTGCACTCAAGTCAGGCTTAGATCAATTTTATGTCATAGGATTTTATAACAGTGAATGTAAGACTAGTAGGCAGAAGACTGTTAATCAATCATGGAATCACAGAAATTAGACAAGTAAAAAGACATGTTATTAAGTCATTTACTCCATCGTAGTGCTAAATGATTGTTTTCTAGAGTATGTACTTGAGCTCTTTGTCCACTTACATTGCAAACAGCATCAGCCACACAACAACCTGCAAAACACAGCTGTTTCATATTTTCATGGACTTTACTACTCAGAAAGCTTTTTCTGAAAGTCCATCCTAAAATTAATTTGACCTATATCAGCCATTCTGATTCTTCTTCTCAGATCTAATGAAAATAATCAATTTTCTCCTCTTTCCATGTCTCCAGCCTTCTGACCTATGTACTGTAAAATGATTATCAGAATCAGGCTCTCATGCTGTAAATTTTCTCTTGTGTAAGGTAATATTTATAGCCTTAGGGGGACCAAACATACATGCAGAGAGGTAGTTGTTTTCCTCCTGGCTGTTAGTTACAAGTACTGGCCAGCTGTGACAGGAGGAAGGCAGACATCAAGTTACAGCAGCAAAGAAGTGTTCTGGTGTTAGAAACACTTTGTAAGTGCTAGTGTGCCAGAATTTTTTTGGTACAGTAGTTACAGTAATACATATTTCTTTTTCTTTAAATGACCAGACAGAAATGTGGTTATTCACAGAAGATATCTACAAATACATACATATATATATATATATATATATATATATATATATATACACATATCCATATGCACACAGATGTATACAAAATAACATCAAGGAAGACAAACAAATTTAGATGGTGAAATGTCGAGTTGTCACTGAATAGTGAAGATCTAACTATGAAACATTCAGGGAAAAAATCATTCATTCCCTCAGAGCTAAAATTTGCTGCTCCAACACAAAGAATGGCTTCGGGATATCTATCCTTTGCAATATTCTGGGGTTTTATCTTCTTTTTTTCTATGTCTGTCACTAGCAGTTAACAACTTGTCTTCTCACTGAATAGATCCACACCTGGTAAAGAGGTGTCACCTGTCAGTCACTGCTTTAAAAAGGGTAACTTCATACAACAGAAGACTGTAAAGCAGCATGTACAGAGAGTTTCATACATTTAGATGTGTGATGAATGTTTCTGAGTGAAAGAGAAGAAACAATAAAGGAAAAATGAAAGTAGGGAAGCATAAAAAAATATGGTGATCAAAGAGCAGAGGACTCATGGAGACTAAAGGGTTAAATCTTCAAATCCTTTTCTCCTTCTCTTTATATAGGAGCCAAGGGGATGGATGATATTCTACCGCAACAGCAGCTGGTGCTCTAAATAAGTCTTGAGAAGTACAACCAGGCATTCCCTTCTTGGAAAATAATTTCAGACATCATTAGGTGGACACAGTAGTTTCTGATGTTCACAAGGAAATCAGGGTGGCAGCCAATAAGTCCCCAGCCATTCTCTCAAAATATCAAACCTGCCTTTTCTCTTCTATAATTCCCACCATGCCTCCTTTTGAAAACAGTCAAACAGCTTTCTTTGAGTTTGATCTTTCCTCATCTGCTGAATTGCAGACTCTCTCTTTCACCATGTCTCCTGCACAAAGCCCTTTTCTACCCACCAACAGCAATTCCCAGGCCATCCTCTCCTAAGAAGAGACTCCTTCCTACTTCTTTCTTAAAACCTTTTTCTCTCCAGTTTTTCTGAGTAATGGCCCAACCACTACTCCTAAGGGGAAAAGTGGTGGGCTGCAAACTACTTCCCAACCCTGTTGTAGGGTGAATGACTTTTGGGAGGGCTACAACTGAAGGATTTAGGCCCTCATAGACAATTGTTTCTGCTTTGACTATTTGTGAGGGAGAGGAGAAAATACTTTTGAATTGAACTGATGTGGTAAGAAAATTGTGTCTGCTTTGGATCACAAATTGTGAATTTCCTACCTGCTTAGTGGGGCACTTGCTGATATATCGTGTGGTACCAAAGACAGCTTGTGGGAGGATTTCAAAGGGTGCACAGAAGAGCCAGCACTCAGAGGACAATGAGGAGCCACAGCTTCCTGCAATACCTCTCTGAGAGAAAGCAGTATCCCCCCCAGAGCTTTGGTGCCGTACCTCACACAGAGGTGGCATACCAGGAAGAGGTGATCATAGAGTCATTTTGGTTGGAAAAGACCTTTAAGATCATTGAGTTTAACTGTAAACTTAACACTGCCAAGTCCATCACTAAACCATGTCTCTAAGTACCACATCTACAAGTCTTTTAAATACCTCTAGTGATGATGACTCAAACACTTCCCTGGGCAGTCTGTTCCAATGCTTGACAACCCTTTCAGTGAAGAATTTTTTCCTAATGTCCAATCTAAACTTCCCCTGGTACAACTTGAGACAATTTCCTTTTGTCCTGATGCTTGTTACTTGGGAGAAGAGGCTGACACCCATCTCACTACACCCTCCTTTCAGGTAGTTGTAGAGAGCGATAAGGTCTCCTCTTAGCATCCTTTTCTCCAGACTAAACAACCCCAATTCCCTCATCCACTCCTCATAACACTTGTGCTCTAAGTCCTTCACCAGCTTCGTTGATCTTTGGACACACTTCAGCACCTCTATGTCTTTCTTGTAGTGAGAGGCCCAAAACTGAACACAGTGTTTGAGGTGCAGCCTCACCAGACCAAGGTACAGGGGCACAATCACTTCCCTAGTCCTGCTGGCTGCACTAGTTCTGATACAAGCCAGGATGCTGTTGGCCTTCTTGACCACAAATGATGCTGGCATCCTGTCTCTTCCCAATTTTGAGATTGCTGGGAGCTGGGACAGCTTTTCCTGACTTACATTGTGTTTATGACAATAACATTTTTTTTTTAGAATTAAAAATGCAGTTTGGCTAATGATGGTAGAGAAATTGCTGACTTCAGGGTTTAGTGGAAGCTCACGTTTTGTCCACCTTCTCCACTGAGGAGAGCCATGATTGCACTCTCTACTTCTGATTTCTTTACTTTTTTTAATATTACCAGTCAGTTGGATTCTGATTGCATAAATGATTATGTGTACATGTAGCCACACAAGTAGTCTACTGCTAGAAATGACCAATGCCTGAATGCGTGGAAAATGCAGCATTAACTGTATCATCTTTCATTGTAAAACTCTAAAAGTGAACTAAATATACACAGGACTAAATACCCTGTGAAGGGATTTAAACAACAAAAATAGCTGGATGAGAGGAATGAGAGAAAATAACAACAGCATCAGTACATTTTATCAAAATAAATGTTTTACATTGAAAGAGCAGAAACTCTGTCATACTGTAAAGAATGGAATTTGCCTGAGACCTTGTATATAAGATACAGCCTCTTTTTTCCAGAACACATGAATTGACTAAGAGTAGGAATTGATGTAAGTACTTTTCATTTCCACTTTTTACCCATGATGTAATTATTTTGGCAATAAGACATTCAGGGTTGCACCTCCATCTTTCTTAACCTGATCCAACTAAGAGATAAGATAATCCCCCCCCCAGCAATTCAAGACCAAGATATGAGTCACCATCTCTGATGAAGATGTGTCACTCTATGTTACCTTGGGCACAAGAAACTGTCAGTTCCTTTGGAAACTTTTTTGCTGGAAATCAGGATTTCCTTGTGTTTTGATTCAGTTTCTATGAACTAAGCACTAAACCAAAGAGTCTGTTCTCAGGAGCTGAACTCTTCAGAGACAGTTACATGACAGATAAAGGGGAAAACACTGGATTAGTGGAGTTAAGAGGGAATCAAAGACAAAACAGTCTCTCAGACACACACATACACATGCACACACACTTTGCCCCCCTTATTCTCACATCAGTCTCAAGAATTTCTCTACAAGGAGAGCAAAAGATATACCCCAAATCCTAACTCTTTTCATGGAAATAGGCCTGTTTTCTTTGCATCAGAACATATTGATTAAAAATCCATAAATTTATTTTCATGTATTTAAATATTTTGCAGTAACATTAATTTTATTATTTCTCATTCTTTTCCACATGCCAGAACTATTTTCCCTGAGTGGTTTAAAAGTTAACCAGTTTTAAGCACTTCCAAAGTAGATTTCCAAACCACAACAAAGCTCAGGTATCAGATGGACTGTTGGTATGTCTGTGATATTGTCTCTGCTTTCTTCTAGTAAAAAATGAAGTGATGAAGGGTTATTTAATGTAATGTTGATTTGCAGTTAGACAAGGTGGAGAAAGAAATTGTCTGCTGCTCTTCCCAAACTGTGTTTATGTGAGTTACAAAGAGCTTATATCACATTTTGTCCAAAATGGGAACTAACAGCTTAAACAAACATTCAAAAAAGGGACTTAATGAGAAGAGGTGATCTGAAATACTGTTAGAGAAAGCAGATGTTATGAAAATAGCATTAAAAGAAGGAAGGAAGGAAGGAAGGAAGGAAGGAAGGAAGGAAGGAAGGAGGGAAGGAAGGAAGGAAGGAAGGAAGGAAGGAAGGAAAGAAAGAAAGAAAGAAAGAAAGAAAGAAAGAAAGAAAGAAAGAAAGAAAGAAAGAAAGAAAGAAAGAAAGAAAGAAAGAAAGAAAGAAAATTCAGCTTGTGGTTATCAATACTGGCTTGGAAGCATGAATAACTAGTACAAATCAGTGTGTCACACTGCTGATTTCTTCCACTGCCTCTCTCTACTAAAAGACAGGTGTAAAATACTAGCAGCACTGATGCAGTGCAAAGCATCTGGCTCCTCTCAAGCTTTACAATGTCCTGGTTGGTGCTACAAGCAAATTTTAACATTTGACAAGTACATCTGAATTGCTGAAAAGTGCCCCAGGCATCATGATGGCTCTGAATAGTCTTTGCAAGGACCACACTGTTATTTTGTTTTTGTAACCTATAATGAACTCTTCAGAATGCAGAAGGATGCGTTCACAGCCTTGTTTGAGGGGTTAATATCAAATCTAGTTGAATTAGTACAGCTGCCTCTAAGAATTAATTTACAAAACCAAGAGACTACTATCCTCTCAAAGATACCACAGTAGATATTGCTTTTGATCTGTACCCATGCTGCTTAACACCTCAGTTCATAATTGTGACGGTTTCTGCAGTTAAGTGCTATGTTCAATTGGTAACATGCAAAAACCCATGAGACAATTTTGCAATTATTCTATGGAGAAAGCATGAGACGAACTCATTGCTCCTATGTACAGTGGTCCATCTTCTCTGTCCAAGTGAAGAGGTATAGTAGAAGTACAGTAGGCTGCTGGGCTAAATATATTTATCCTGTATATTATAATCCCTGTGAATATGCTGAATGTGCTGTGAATTGAATATTGTTAAGTCACACAGGCATGTCTTATTCATAACCAATTTCTGCTAAGAGAAAAGAGAATAGTATGACATTGAGGATATGTATGTATTCATGTATATACATTTACTGCCTCAATATTCTTCATCTATATCCTCTCAAAAGATGCTCCACTGTGGGCTCCTACATCTTTATTTTTGGGAATACTCACTCATACCTTGCTTATCATCACCTGCTCTTGGAGGGGAGCTGATGCTTCTGGGGTCAACTTCTACAGCATATGTCCCAGGAGACTGTTTTCTCCTAAATATTTGCATAGTTACACAGAATAATCAGCTATTCATATCAGGGTTGGAGTTAAGAGAAATCTGGGAGATTGTTGCAGCAAAGACTGGACAGACCAAAGAACACCATAGAAGAAGAGATGATCTAGCTGCTGCAAAGTCAGACCTGGGACTTCTTGATAAGTATTGTAGGAAAAGAAGGAACCAGGCCTAACTGTTGGATGGATCCACTTGGATGCTACTAGTAGAATGTTTTCACAACTGGCAGTACTGCACTAGTTGGTGAACATGAAGGGTTAATTCCAGTGGTCTTTCTGTAGCGAAAATTCTCTTGCTCCTGAGGGAAGGTCATCCTCCACAGGGTGGTGCATATGGCTTTGACTCTCAGAGGGCCTTTCTGGAATGCTGGACAGCCTGCAATAACTGACGTGGTAATGGTGTACTGCCCCAGACTTTGAATGTATCCTTAAAGCTGGAGACTGGAAGGTGTTCCTCTTTCCCTTGACTGCAACTGGAAGTTGTCAACCTTGGCCTTGAAGACTCAACAATTTATTTGTGGTGATGGTCTTTCTTTTAATTTTTTCTAATCATAATCTTAACCCAGCCCTAATCTAACATTTAAAAAATGCCTAAAACAACCATGAAGCTAGTGCTCATCACACAAGTGTCACAACAAAGCTAAGATGCCATGTATACTCTGACAATATGATCAGAAATGTATGGTTCTCCTCCTGGAAACAGGCTTGTTTCCTTGGAGTCAGAGCTCTGGGCAACATTGGCCATGTATGCAGCCTATTTTATGATATTTGAAGAAATGTGTACATGAAGAGAGAGAGCCACAGTGGCCTATCATAAGAGCATGGCAATGATGGTCAAACTATATGGCCTTTTGAATATGTTTTGGGAAACACAGTCTTCTTCAGGCTGGAGCAATCCTAACTATGGGGTTAGCCTAACCATAAATGGAAGTGAACTAAAACATCCTGTAGGGCCAGGACAGTATGGATGGTCATCCTTTCTGAGGACTGCAAAGACTAGTGTGGAGACAGCAGGGCAGAAGTTCTCATGAACTCCAGGAGTCAGGCACAGTTTCTTTCCCAGCTTCTGGAAAGCAGAAACTTTCTAGTCCCTTAAGGGTTGCTGCAAATCTGCATACCTGCATGCACCTCTGGTCCTGGCTATACCTGTGGAACAAGTTTCTTGCTTTTTGCCATCTGGATGTCTTGAAGAGTGGTGTGTTTGAAATGCATAGTGTTTCTCTAGGCACCTCCCAGGTTATACACCCCTAACCTCCTTCCCTTCTCCCTGCACATTGCATACTCCTAAGGGCTTTCATCTTGCAAACAGTGATGTTTAGGGAGACTATCCTGACAAAGGTAGCAGCTGGACTTTTGAATTAATCAGATTCCTTAAAAACAAGGTTTTGACCTTGCCTTACAGCAATGTCAGTTGAAAGGGCCTCCAGTGGCACCAGTAAAATTACCATAAAATTATAAATGGCACAAAAATAGCAAACAGAAGTGTACAGTTCTTGTTTCCCACAATACAAGAAGGAGCATTCGGTGAACTGATCAGGCAGTTGGTTGAAAGCAAGGGCTTTTTCACTTAAAACATATTGAAGTTATAGGGTTCACTGCACTGGGATGTTGCTGGGCCCCAAAACATGCACAGATTTAAGAAGGGATTAGATCATGAAGGACAGGTTTATTTGTGGCTACTAAACTCTATCACTGACTACAATCTCTATCATCATTAAATTAGCCTCCAATTCACAGGCTACAGCAGGAGAAATATCACTTTAATTGCCTTACTCTTGTCCTAGGCCTCTGCTTTTGCCCACTGTTGTCCAGGACCATGTTAAAAGGACTAAAAGGACTTTCATGCTTACTCAGGATGGCAGGTTTTATATTCATATTCTGGATTTACAACTCTGTCACTGAGACTGGAACCTGGCCCATGATATGTGGTCATTTTTCACTCTGTTCATTTAGCTCTTGTACTACACTTAAGGCTGTGGGGGCAGGAAAAGACAAATAACACAGTGAACTCTGTCTGCCTGTTTGTCTGTTGAACTAATTTACACTAATTGCTTCAATGTACTGACTGATTTCTTTTTAATTTATAAAATATGCCTACCCCTGGCTCCCAATGCTTGCACAGCAGTGGGTGGGGGGGAAATGAACCTCACTGAAATTTGTACCATGTTGAGATAGGTACACCGCAAAAGCCTCCGCAGAGAAAAGAAACAGCCCCACAGAAGCTTTTAAAAAAATACTCTTTCAGCATGAGAGAAAATGAAACTAGATTCTGTTAGTGCCAAGGAAAAGGCAAGATATGAGATGTTCAAAATTAGGATGCCTTGCTGCTGGGCTGAAGCATGGCAAGTATATTCTAAAATTATACTCATTAATGTATACTAAGACAAAAGGAGCAAGCATAAAGCAAAGAGGAACTATTAGGTGGGGCAAGCAGCTGGTGAGAGGGGGAATGGTACCTCTCAGACATAAATGTGATGTTTAGGAGAGGCAGCTTTGGGACAGCTGGAGCTCAGGCTATAATCAGACAAAATGGAGAGCCATGGAAAAAAAAAAAAAAAAAAAAAAAAAAAAGGGCCAAACCAAAAGTTTACAGTATGAGGAGCAAAGATACAATCAGCAAGGTGAGCCAATGGACAGGCACAATCTTAATGTAACATAAACCCATTGCTTAGGGCAGCAAGTCTATCTATCAGCACATTAAAGATTCTCTGCCCCTCTTCTTAACATACTGCCCACTCTGGATTCTCTCTTCATTATATTATTTCTTTTGTTGAAGCATTTAACTTAAATATTCTTTAAAATATTTTTTATAAACTTTAAAATATTCTGGAAGTATGAACTACACACAAGTATTAGTACTCCACTAGGTCCCTTACCACTTCTAACCACTTTCAATTAATTTCCTAAAGTTTTGTATAAAAAATATATATACTCAGCAAATAAAGGGTTTCTCTTTTGCGTTTATGCAAATGATAGAAAGTGTAATATCTGATAATGACAAAAAGAAAAGGATTCCTTAAAATTTATGTTTGTGATTTATCCTTCATTCAATAAGGTCCAATGGGACTCCAGTGTGGGAGTCAAGAGACCTAGTTCTCTTAGCAGTTCTCTTTGTTCTTCAGCAAATAATTCATACAGTCTTAGTTTATGAGTCTGTAGTTTCCCCACAGTATAATGGTGATAATAATACTTGTCATTCTCTGTAAAAACTGTATGTTTCTCAAATATAAAGTTTCTATATATAACCCAAATATAAATGAAATGTACTCTCCTAGCTATCTTATCCATTACTTTGATTCCTGATGCTAATCCTTACTTGAATATAATTTAATGCTCTATAAGTCTTTCTGATGTTCCTTTCTCTACTTAAATTAACCTTGGATTATCCAATGTAATTCCAATACACCAATATTTTCAAAAGAACTTTCCTTTTTTCTCCCTCTTCCATTCTTCCTCTGTAAATAATTAAATTGTTATCATAAGCAATTAAAAATGTTTCCAGGAATACTGAAATCCTTTGTCCAAACCAGTGAACTGCACAAGGGTTGGTGGAACAGAAACTTCACCTCCATTGCTTTCCATGAGAGGTGCCCTATTGAGGGGCTTCCAAGACAGCTGGACCAAGGGGTATTTATTTTTGCATTTGCTACATGTCTTTTTTAAAAAAATCTTTCACACTTATCAGTAACACAGTGGTAGATCAATAGTGCTGCCTTTTAAACCCCTTAGTCTAGCACAGGCTGGCTGGCATGAGTCATAGTTAATAGAAGCCGGAGTTATGGAAACAGAGCAGGTGATATTTTGTGCACAAAGCTCTGCAAACTATCTAGGTGTGCCTGCACACGGCAGTCTATTGATGTGCCACCACAGGCACAAACCAGACTGAAAGCGGCTGTGTAAAAGCAACTATGCATTTTGACTTGGATCTTCATGTTTAGAGGTTACTGACAGCATTTTCTTAAGAAAGAGAGAACCTGGAAGATATAGGGAGTGGATCCCTGCTCTGGATGTGTGGGCTGCCAACTAAAATACACCTTGGAGATGAGCTAGCACAGACAGTGCTAAAAGGAGGTGGAAACAATGTCAGTTCCCTCTATCTTTGCTCCCCATACCACATCCAGTTGAAGTTTATGCTTCGTTAAGGGCTGACAGTATGCAAGAGCTAAACAAATGGCAATGTCACACATGGGTAAGTCATTAAGTCATGTAAACCAGCTTACAGACAAGCCCCAGATGCCATAGTAAGAACCAACAATGGGAAGATACAACCATACAATACAAATCAGAAATAAAGCACAGTTTTTTAACTATGAGAAGTACGAATGATGTTTAAGTAGACTTGAGGGGAACGATGGAGCTCTCACTTCAAAATTTTCTCATATTGTGACTGAGTGGCCTTTTGGAAATACAGTAAACAATGTGCCATGCTCAGCACAGGAGGAATTTCAAACAGTTTGATGGAGTTTAATACAGTGAGTCCAATTAATTGAACCAGTTCTTAGAGTAAAAATTTGAGTGGTGAATACTTGATAGAGTTTGAGTTGTTCACAAACAGCTTGGAAGGTGAAAACAAATTACCTAGGGATATTCTTAGCAAATAGTTAAAGACCAGCATATAGATGAAGCACATAGTTGACACCAGCATATAAATTAAAAAGTAAAAGGGCATATTTTGGTAAATGTGACCAGGCCGAATATTCCTAAAGTATTCTTTAATATTCTTTCCAGTGGAAGAAATTGAAGGATAGATTTCACAAGTTTCCATCTCCTTATTTCCCATTACATGTCTTAAAGTAGTATAATAGCAATCTGACACCCAATGAGACATTTGTCAGAGAAATCTAGGATATATAAAAGTTTATGCCAGACAATCTTTAGAGTATATACAATGACAGTGACTGCAGCTGACTTTCAATTTTTAGCAACAATGCTGCATTGATATTAGATTCTATACAAAGATCATTCTTATTTTTAGGAACTTAAGATATGAATGCCTTTAATTTCACCCAGTATTGCTGAACACAAAGATGGACAAGAGAACGCAACATCAAAATAGTCCAAGATGCAGTTTCTCAAATATGGGATAACTGTTATACATCTGATGTTACAAGAATATCCCCACATATATTAATGCAACATTAATAAAAACTAAAGCAGTTGAATTTGTAGTTTTCAAGATTTTTTGAGAACATGGAAATTGCAGACTCACATGACGTAATGCAATAATGTAATTTAAAAATGATCAACTGAAATGCTTTAAAAAAATACCATAAATTGAGGTATTAATTTATGTATAGCTGAGAGTTAATTGTACAATCTTGATATAACAGGCACTTGGAAACAACAGCTCAAGTTGTGACCTGTATTGAAGCATTGTAATGAACATTGTGGTCATACCTGGTAAGATCTGAGACATGTAAAACAACGTTAAGGTCCAAACAAGGGTCCCCTCTCCTGTTTTCTAGTGCTTTGGGATATTATATTCCTGAACTGACTCCATTCTCAGCCTGAAATTTTGCAGATGCTTAATTGAGTCACCTGCAAGTGCTGAGAAGTAGGGGGAGATATCCACTAATCTCACATGCAAGAATGACATTGCCATCCCAGTTGGACAAGGAGTGAGCTAACCTTGTCAGTCGCTAGAAGAAAAGATGTGATGATGGAGACTCACTCTGAGAGGTTGACCCCAGGAACACCTAGGGGCTTCCTCGCTCCTTGGTGGATTGATGCCTGAATTAGGCAGATCACCTTGAGGAATTGCTACAGTCAGTGGAGAGAAGGAGGTACCTAAATTATGTATGTCTTCAGCAAGCTGATCTCACTCCCCTGAATTTATTGAAAACTTAGACATTTACTTGAGAAGGACTAGTTCATCAGCAACCAAGTTTATATAGTGGATTCCTGCCTTAATAAATATACTATTTGTCAAAAAGAAAGTTGTCATTCCTCCCCTTCCTCCCAGAAACTAACTTTCTTAGATGTAATTTCTTTCTGTCTTTCCTCATACAGACATTTCTGTCTGCTGTGAGGTTAGCAAAAACTGCTGCTTCCCTGACAAAGTAATAAAAACAAAACCACACACAGACTGAATTCAGGGGAAGCAAATGTACTCCTTTAATTGCTTGTTTGTTCCTTCCCAACCAGCTGTACCACCTCTACATAGATTATTAGCTAAGATAAAAATGTTAGTATTGCATTATCAGTCACTGACTAAATTGGATAATGTGAATTGCAACTTAGCAGTGGGTGCTTCAAGATACATGAGGTCAGATTCACCTACATGGATAGTTTCTGATCTAGTTATCTGGATTTCTTTAAGAGTCAGTGGAAAAAAAACAGGCACTTCCAGACCTTCACTTGGCTCTTCCTAACAGAGATATCTAAAATAGGTCAGATGACTCACTCTTTCAGGGCATCTATTTCCCTCTATTGAGCCTAAAGTCACTAGTTCCAGTGTAGACACCTAAACTGTAGATGGTGAGAGTCAGAGGAGATGGATTGCATGAACTGTGCTCTATTTAGCCACAGGCAGCAGATTTTTAGAGGCATTTGTCTTCCAAAATTGGGTATGAACCTAATTTCAGCAATACTTTCTTCCTACCAAGTGCCAAATAACATATCTGTGCTTCATTCTTTTAAAAACTCTCTTCTTTCTGAGCACAAAGGAGTGTGAGTCAGGGTGAGTTGGGAAGCCTGTGCCCGACTGTTACATTTATCCTGGAAGACAAACATGATCCTGAGTATGAGCTTGAGATGGGAGCTGTCAGCCCTTCCTGTTCCTTGCATTTCATAGTACTCAAGAAACTGGGCAGGGAATGCACATTTGGAAACCTGGGTTTCCCTGGTCTGCAGTGTTTCTGCTCCAGGACATACTGACCTGTAAGGTGTACTCTGTGCCTGACTCAGAAGACCTCATGTGTCCCTTCTGCTTCTACAAAATTAGTAGGCAGACAATTCAGAGCCCTTCATAACATTGCTTGCTGCAAAAGGGTCTGCAGTTGGAATAGAGGCTAAGTGCAATGCACTCGACAAGGACAAGGTCAGCAACAACTCTGACTTCAGGTGTCTCCTCAGGCCAGTGCAATCAGATAAATCTAGCCATAACTCTTTTGACTGTTTTTCAGTGCCCAACAGCATAGGAAGACTCAGTTTGTGCTGCTCAGTAAGGGACACACAAACTCTGTTCAAGACAGTGCCTTCTTACTCTTCTACTTCTGAATATGTAAGCTCCCTAAACATGGTCACCTCAACACCAGCTGTAGCATGAGCACAATTAAATAGCTACAGGTAGCTGCTTCTCTGATCTACTTAGACTATATATCAGCCATATGATATCCTCTTGTTGGACTCTGCGGCACAGTGTGAGACCTGAGAGATGTTATTAAGCTCTTTTCTCATGGATTTCTTTGGAAATTATCACTACTTGGACAAGTCTTAGGCTGATGCCCTTAGCTTTCTGTATGATATTCATCACACTTTTTTATGATGCATTAGAGAAGCATATTGAAGTACTTTAAGTAGCATTTACTTGTTTTCTTACCTTTATTTTGGTTTATTTTCTTTTAAATCTAATCATTATTGAACAGTATCTATTTAGTGCTAATGGTAAGATCAAAAAATACCTTGTGCCTGTACAGCTGTTCTTCTGACAGCTACTGCATAGTATGCAAAAGAGAGTTTCTTATTCCTGCTTCCAGAGCTTCCTAGAGCATACGCCCAGGTCTAAAAGTGAAAGGTTTCAAATGCTGCCCTAATATAAAACATCATGAATGTGAGTTTCTATATTCATTCTCTGATCGTTGCGAAATATAAGCAAAGTTTTTATTTTTCCTCCTGACTCTTTGGTGTCTTGCCAAATTGCTGTCCAAGGGCAAATTCTTTTCGTCATCCAGACCTGTAAGGTTGCTAAGCACGCACAAGGATAAAGATATATTCTGATTACTCAATACTTGTTTTACAAAATCTGCTGCTGAAAACAATATTGCGTCACACAGGCTACTTTTGCAATACAGGGTGGATACCTAAAATCCTAAATTAAACAAGTTTCAGCCATAGGTGTGTGTTTTGGAATCATTCAGTTGTAGAGAAGTGGAAAACTCCAGAATGTTCAGCACAAAAAAGGGAGAGGTTAATTAAGGCTGTATAAAGGCCAGCAAAATGTTAAATCATTTAAGGAGTGAGATAATGACTATTTTAAATGCATCAAATTTCCTGAAAAGTTTGAATAAGGTAATGTCTCCCATTTTAGGGCATATCCACAGCACTGAAGTCATTAGAGTAATTCAAGAACATACATTCAAGTCAAAAGGTATTTTCAGGTGTTGTCAATAGATTTTAGGCAAGCTTATTGACTAGTATGGCATGAACAAAACTTGACCACAAGGTTACCAGAGGTGTAAAGAATACTACTGATTAATTTTTTGTGCCTTAGGAGTTGCTTCAGCTCATGTGCTCATGTTGTATATGCAAATATGGCATTGAACTCAAGAAATGACTCTCAGAACCTGATAAGCCTGTGAATATGAGGCTTGGGGAAGTGAATATTTAGAACTCAATAAGGTGGTAGAGAATCAACAAAGAGGTTTGATTTGATTAATGAAAAAGCAAGACATAAAGACCACAAGTCAGGTGTATAAATTAGATTAGGAGGAGACTAACTTCTACGTAATTGGCACTTAGATGCCCAAACTTTCATTAATCTTGGCACTCATCCATGCAAGAGGTTCTGTTTTCACAGTGTTCTTCAGAACAATAAAATGAATAAACACTTTGAAATTATTTGTGCATATAGGCAGGTAGACAGGCAGGCTTTAAACTTTAAATTTAGATGAAACAGCCTTCTTGTTTCCTGATCAGGAGTGCCATGAATTCAGATGAATAGGAAATAGTCTGTGAATCAAACCTTACATTTGTAAAATATGATAGTTATAAAGTTTGGGATTATGATTCGTAGAATGACTACTACAATGTGAAAACACATTATTGCAATGATGACTGTGACTTCAAAGGAAGACACTAAGAAATCAGTCTTGTCTGTGAATCTCAGTAGGGAAACTAATGCCTTTTGGCCATTGAGAATTAATCTGGAACACTATGGCAAATTATGATTTGAAAATAAAAAACTTTGGACTCTAATGTAAAGTTACTGGTTACGTGTAGTGCCTCTATCTGTTGGGAATAAGGATCCTTCCTCCAAAAAGACAGCAGTGAATATTCTCTGAATCAATTAATTGAGTTTTCTGCAGCTGTGCTTGCTTTTGGTTCCAGTGACTTCTCCTATGACAGAATTTTAGTACCGTACTCTCCAAACCAACTATAAAATTCACACAATTGAAACTTTTCAGGGAATAGCTATTAAATTACTTTCAGTAGAATCCTGGCTGTAAGTGCTACAATCATACAAGCAGGAACAAAATAATAAGTGACTTTCTTTACAAGGAAACTTTTTCATTTTTTATTACTTGCAGAGGGGGAAAGGGGAGATATTTTTTTAAAAAGTTGATATATACAGTCACATTTTTGTGTGAAAGGCTGAAGAAAGCCATCAAACATCAAGAAAAACCTACCCTGAACCCAGACTCCAATGAAGCATTGTTAAAATTACTCCCACAACATGAAAGAGAACAGCAGCCTGAATTATTGGTAATGTATCTAGTAAAACTTCCCACACAAAGTTTGTGAAATGCTTTAGAGAACAAAATATGTACCACTGCATAGTGATCAGCCACAATCTGCAAGAAGAAGAACAGAACAGAGCTCATAATGATTTAACAGATAATTTAGCACTGGGGTAGGCTTTAAATCTAGGTACTGGAAATGTGTCATGAAGTAGAAAATGTTGGTGCCACCTATTGGTGAGAATTGAGATTTGGAAATTATTCAAGCTAATTTGCATAAATCCTAAAAAAAGAGGAAATAAACTGGTCATGTTTTACTTTATGCTTAAGGAGTTCTGAATGTGGTGTCTAGATTGAACTCTTTACTTTGGCTTTCATTCTGCAGAAGCTTACATGCAGTTTTAACAATTAAATTTTATCTGCACTTGCAGCTAAGAAGAGGATGGAGAATTCAGGTTGAATTTTGCTTCAGTTTACTTGCAGTAAAAGTGAATTGAAACACCCAGCACACTAGGAAATGTTGAGTTAGTAGACTCAAAATATATGGCTTTGCCAAACAAATTTCTTCGGATAGTACATTCCCTACAGAAATCCCGAGGTGACATGTTTGGCATAGTGCGTTGACGCTGTTGCTATTCAGTGGTCTGAAAAGAGGATTCTGTTTGACACTGCACACCCCGTTTATCTTGTATCCTGGTGAGATATACTGACTCAGAGCAAAAGCAATCCTTCTTACTACATGGAAGTGACCTTTATTACGTTATGGCAATGCACCAAGTTCTGCTTTAGTTAACTGTAGTTCCTGCCTCAGTCTGTTATTTAATAGCTCTGGAGTTGCAGGGGACACATTCAAGGCACATACCACTGTTCCTCGCTGTTTTCTGTTGGAATCTGTTTCTGCAGATGCTTAAGACAGGAGTACTTTTATATACTTTAACTTCTTGACTGTAGCTGGGGTTGAAGACACTTTTTTTACACAGAAAGTCAGGCATCTGCTGCCACTACTAAAAGAAAGCTGGTTTGTAACAAGTGACTAGTGGTGCTGTGATTCATCAAGAAGAACCGGGCCCATACACAAGATGTCAGTGCAGCAGATAAAAATTTTTAACATATACGTTCCAGTCATCTCCTAACATCTTTTATCAGCATTATCTGCAGTTCAAAAATTAGTAGACATGAATAAAAGTATCATCTAAACTAGAAGGTAACAGAGAGTGTTAGGTAGTCTAAACAGATATAATTTCAGGGTTATTTTACAGATATAGCTCACTACAGTAAGATATTAAAAATTACTCTGGCAGGTCACCTTTATTGCTGTCAGCTGTATATATTTTGCATGTATAAATCTCCTTGGACACAGATGAATGAAATACTAGAATGAGATTTGAGTGGAATGACTAGTTGTAAAAGCACTGAGACAAGAATTAACTCTTTCTCATCTCAGATATGCTGTCACTTATTGTGTTATTCACCTTTGCACCAGCAAACTTTTCTTCTACTCTTTGTCTGCATACTTAGCCTAAGACAAAGACTGTCTCTTATGTCATCTGAATACATCCCCTAATGCAATATCCTCTTTTTGCACATCAGAGTTCTGGGCACAACATTTATTAAAATCTTATGGGTAACAAACAGGAGATTACATTATATAGCTGACTATGGATCTCTTAATATCTTACTAATTTCCAGTTGTAGGTGATAATCTTAGAGAAATTTTGCAGTTTAACAATATATTTATTTTAAGCCAAATAAGACATAGGACTTACTATTGACAACTGAACAGTTCTGTGACACTTCCAGGGTATAAAATAATCCACACTACAGGGGTGCAGTCACTGATAGTGATGCTCCCATTTTGGGTTGTCTGCAACCACAGCACAGACCAGTTAAAGCAGTTGATTCGGTAAGGACAGTGATTGATGGGAAAAGAAAATGCAGTGTGTACAGGCAGGCAGTTAGAGAAAAATCTCTGGGAAGGAAAATTAAAATTGTATGTTCATAAATGTCATTACCCAGCAGGAGGCTGGAGGGTTAGTTGAATTCTAAGAACTATCAGCTTCTTTGTTCCTCTTCCTCATACCTGTTTCATCCTGGACCCTGCTAAGAGACAACTCAGACAGCAAACAGAGCAGTGAACAAGGAACCCAAATTGCTTGGAAGAGCAAATGGAGGAACAAGCAGCCAGAGCAAGTTCACACATATCAGTCAAACCCTGGTTGCCTAAGGCAGCAAAATGTTTAGTGGCTGTTTGTTGTGCAAGCGACTGTGGGCTGTGAGGAGCATTCATTTCACAGATTGCCCATAAGGCAGCGAAAGCTCAGCAACTGTGACAGTGTAAGTAATGGGGAAATGTGTTGGATCTTCATTTACCAAAGAAGCAGATCACGGCGTGGGTTTTCTATATGACAACTGTACAATGTTCCACAAAGGAGCTCAGGGAGAGATCCAACGTTGCAGTTATCCTTATCCTGGCACCTGCTGTGGATACAGAGTTCCCAGTGGCATGAAGTCAGGAGGGAGCAAAGCTGTAAATGTAAATGTTGCTGCTCTCCCTCCTTTCCCAGCAGCCAACAAAGCTCCAGCCAGATTCCACTGTGAAATCTGAAGTAGCCCTCCTGGAGGTAGTAATGAGAAAGAGCTTGTTCTGTGTCAGCCCAGTATATAAGAAAGGTAGAGGAGCTATGGCAGAGCAAGGAGAGGCTAAGCTGAACATCTGACCCTGGGGGTGCATGGTTTAATTTGTGCTTTACCCAGATTGCCATATTGGAAAGACTGTAAGCACAAATTGTACCTGCTGGAAGGATGCCTGACTCCAGTGCTCTGACTCCAGGTGGTTGCCAAGTGAACAGCCAGGGAGCTGAGCAGTACCAAGGGAATGGGAGGTCATTGCCTTTGTCATTCTCACAGAATTTTATTGCGGTGCAATATGCCAAAGTTCATCTTGGTTAAGGACAAATCTTTTTTTCTCTCTGAACCTTGACATTCTACATAGTAGTGAAATTCATTTCCCAGTCAGCCCTAAATAAGAACTTAAGTGATTTGATCAAGTTCTCACAGAAAATCTGTAGCAAGTCTGGGAATCAAATCTGTATCTCTCCCTCACAGTTTGTATTTTTTCCTAATTCTCAGATGTCCCTCAGCCGAAGAAAGGAAACAGTAGGTAAAACCACTCATCCACTTCTAGTGGAAGATTTCTCCTGATACTCAAGGCTTTTCCATTCTGTAACAAATTGATTCCCCTGATAATGTTTCTACTTACTTCCCCAGAAGACTATTTCTGGTATAATAAAGCTCATTATTAGGAGAAGTTCCCAGGTTTTCAACCTAATTTTTCTTTTGCTTAGCTTCATCTCATTCTTTTATTAAGACCTATTGACGCATGTTAAATTGCCTTTACCACCTCACTATTTACTTACTGATTGTTTGTATTGTTTCTAATATTCATACAACTTTCTTTTTGGTACTTCCTCTTATTTCTTCCTCTCACAAGCATTTATAGTCTATAGGGATTTGAACTCCTCTGGGTTTCATGGGGGCTATAATTTGCAAAACTGCAGACCAATGAGTGCATCTGCACACACTGTGATGGAAACCATGAGTATACATGACATTATATACAAATGGTGAATCATAACAATTAATAATACGATTGTGAAACCAGTTTAATGAATTTACAAAAAAGCCTATGAGGAAAACTTTGGCTTTAGAGCAGAATAAAATTATGTACTTGTGAATAGGTCTGGGGTAATCTACACAAGAGCACTGAGACTATTACAGTGACCTAATCCTCTCGTTTTTGCCTCTTGGAGAAATGCTTGGACCTCAGTCAAATTTACTTAAGCTATTTTATTTACATTAAATCTACACTAGTTATACCCAAACCAGAAAGGCACAGTACATTTTGTTTTGCTAGATCTTTCCCATGCTCTCAAACTGTGGGTACTAAATTGTTGCCACTACTATATCTATGTTGAAATCCTCTCCCTTGTTTACCAATCCTAAGAACTGTGTTAAGAAGCTGTTGACTGGTCTTCCCACACTTCACAGAATCACAGAATCACAGAATGTTAGGGATTGGAAGGGACCTCAAAAGATCATCTAGTCCAGTCCCCCTTCCAGAGCAGGGTCACTTATAGTAGGTCACACAAGAACATGTCCAGGTGGCTTTTGAATGTCTGGAGAATCCACAACCTCTCTGGGCAGCCTGTTCCAGTGCTCTGTCACTCTCACAGTAAAAAAGTTTTTTATGTTTACATGGAACCTCCAACCTCCACTTAATTGGTTTCGGTTCAGTGATATATTATTAATAATTTCTTCAGGTGACAGCACCAAGATTATCTTTAGACAGTATTAAAATTATTTGTATTTTTAAAATTAAGAAGAGACACAGAGAAAATAAGGACCAGGATCAAAAAGGTTAGGCACCTATCAAAAGCAAACAGCTAAGTCCTGCTCATTCCCATCCTGTCTCAGGGGTGGGTACAGGTAATGGGTAGGAAAGTGCCTATTTTTCTGCATCAATAACAGAGACACTCTAGAAAATTAGATACTTCAATTGAGTAAATATAAAGGAAGTAGGATGAGGCTTAGAAGTTCAAAGTCATGCAAGAAACATATGGACAGAGAATGAAACTCTAACCAAATAACCTAACAGTGGCATCATCCTTCTTCATAGTGGAATTGTGATTATTTATACTTATCAAATGCATATTTGTTAATGGATATGGATATAATTTCTTATTTACATGCAGAAATTTAACAAAATTTATGTCACCATGACTTTAGAATGAAACAAAAGAAAACTCAAATCCCCAAATTATCTGCAGTATAAGGAGAGAGCATGTTGTAGAAGACAAAGTCCAGGAGTGTGGTTTGCAAAAATGAAAATGCCTTCTGAAATAATTTGCAGATTGTTCTTGCTAGTGCTTATAAACAGGAAAGGTATAGAATGTAAAAATAATGACTCACTTGAATTGTTTATTAGAACCGGGAAACAAATCAGCTCTTTTTAAAGTAGGCAAGTCCATGTGGAATGATTCATTGTAATTGTCTTTTAATGTAAGCTACATTCTGTTGGGTGGCCAATGTGATCTATATATGTTTTATCGTATTCACAGTGCTTCTTACTACCTGCAAAATTCATTTGACCCTGATATTTAAAAAATATTTGAAAAGGAGTAATTATTATCTTGAAACGGAAGAACAAAATAGTTAAAGAATTTACCCATGATCCCATAGATAGTCCCCTGGAAAGAGGATTCACCTGTATCAGACCAATGTCAAGTCTTTTGTATAGTGTTACTTCCTTTGCAACACAGCTATTGTGAATTACAATTTGAATGTTAAATTTCAGATGCATTACTTTGGCACAGTGGAATCTCATTAGATATAGTGAACACAAATGAGACATTGGATAGGGAAAATATTCTTCCCTACGTCTCAGTAATCAGTCTGTGAAAAAATATTCTGAGAAACAGAGAGGAAGCTGACAACAATATCTTTGCTACAGATCCAGCTGTCCTTTTACGTTCATTTCTCTGGCACTGAAGTCATTGGGAAAACTGCCAGAATGAGAAAGGAGCTAGGACTGGAGGATCTGGTCCCTGTGTGGAAGTTTAATAATTTTCTTCCATCTACTACTGATCAGGAATTTGGATTCTCTGAGCAAAGGCTGAAGGGGAGGAGGGAACTTTCAGAGGTAATAGGCAATAGACATGTTTTTGATGACAACAGAAAGAGCTGTGTCCTTCATTTAAATTATCTACATGTGATTATGAAATATTCTACCCATACAACATCCTTAATGATTCTTTGGGGAAAATCATGAGAATGGCAGGCAGAAGTGAATCACAAAACTCTTGCAATGGTCAACTGACTTCAGGAGACTGATGGAGTCCTGAGACTGCTCTGCAAAGATTTATGCCATGAAGCACTACCAGGATGCACTCCAAGGCTAGCGGGCATTTTAGTGCATCAGTTTTTGCAGCATCAAGCAGACAATGGGAAATCTAAAAGGCATTTATAAAGGGTAGGGGAGGCTGGAAGCCACAATTAAAAAAAGAATAAAAATAACACTCAATTGGTATGAAAGTATATAGGATCCATTCAGAAAAAAAGTTGAAGAAACATTAATACAGGCTCCAGAATTACAAGCTGAGATGAATCAGAGCATTTCTGGCCTGCAGACAGTGCTGTTATTAAGAATTATTGCTCTGTGTAAAGTGCCAAAAAATGTGCTCAACTCTGTATGAGTTGCAAATAAAGACAATCCCTGCTGGAGGATTTTTCAGTCTAGAATGCTGGTCCTAAATGCTGCTCTTCACAGCCTGCTGTGTCTGTGCAAAGGCTGGTTAACTCTCATAGGGCACAGAAGTCCATCCACAGCAAGACTGTCAACACAAGAATGTTGGTGACAGACATGATAAAAACAGGTCCTGGTGGGACACTCACTGGCCCAAGGAAAGTCTGTGTTAAAGAGCAAGTGAAAGGCACTGATGGAAGGTCACTGTGGTCTTAAATTGGTTGAATTATTTCCTGGAAGATCCTCTCTCTTCCTACTGATTACAGAGGTGTCTGAGCATGAGTCCATGCTTATCATCAACTCTACTGTGCCTGATAGTAAAAGAGATTCATTTTCCTTCCATGGCCTTATGGTAAGGTTAATACAGTGGTTTTGACTGGAAATCTTGGATAAGCATGACAGATACACTGGGAAGATCCTCTGACAAAAAGGAACATCCAGTGACAAAAGTGAAAGCACAGTCATTGAAAAGATTGTGGGACTTCCTCATTTTGCATAGTGGTTCCCAGGCAGAACAGAGAGACTTCAGCCTTCAGGGAAAACTTGGAAGGATATCAGAGCAATAATAAAATGCAGGGCTTTGTTTTTAGTTTGCATGGGTCTCCAGTAGGAAAGTTGAAAACCTGTTGAAAGAGCATCTCATGAAGCATTATTAATAAGTTATGCATTGAGTCACTGATTATAGCAGTTCCTGAGAAGAACTCCTAAAATAAAAATGCATTCATTATTATCTCCCTGCTCATACTTCATGCAATCTGGTCCTTAGATTTTTTGATTTTAAAATATTTTATTCAAATTACTTAAATGCAGACAACCATTAGTTCTTTGTTTTATAAATGGACTAAAAGATTGCACAAAAATATCTATATATATGCATATATATAGAGAAAATTCATTGACACAGAAATAATTTGGTTTCTGTACCGCCTACAGTCAGCTTATTTATAACTAGTATTTGTGTACCTTTGTTATATGAGCACGGTGTTTTACCAAAAAAAAAAAAAAAAAAGAGTATTCAGCCTTTTCAGTCCCTCAAATATAATATTTCACTTGAGAGTGAAAATGCCTAGTTTTAGCAAAAAAATTGCATAAATCCAGTGGCTTGCATTACCATCTGCTCAATCATCTTTTCTGGATTGTAAAGTGGAAAATGTTGGATTTATAGAAACCACATGCAAAGATTCATACTTAATTCTGCCAAGATTTGCTGTCACAGCAGCCTGAAAGTAGATATGCAAGCCACACAAAACTCAGTCACTCTCCTGGTATTTCTGACAAGGAGGTATAATCAGGAAAGTGCACCTTTTATTATAAAGTCTCCTGATAACCAAAAGTAATTGAAGTGTTCTTTTATTTCCCAGTTAGTCCTGTTGAGATGGATTCTCTCACCTTCATAGAGATCTGGCCTAAGCACTGTTTGAACTACAAGGGACACAGGCAAGTTTAGAATATTCGGGTTGAATATCTGCAGTAATTTGGAAATTCAGTCCAAAGACTGTTCCAGATGTTCCTATTCACTATTCTATTTACCATTGCTGCACCATAGTAATTGAAACAAAGAATATTTATCTTGGATTGCTGCAAATACCATGTTGGTTTTGTGTTGCACGGAATTCGGGTTACAATGTAAGGATCTAGAGTGAAGAACAAAGGAAAAACGTTGTAAAGAAACAAAACAATAGAACACATCCAGCCATGTCTCATAAGGCAGAATTATTTCCTTTCATTATTTTTAAGCAGTGTCTCAACTTAGAAAAGATCCTTACTGTAGTACAGTATTAAGACAATTCCTACTCAGAAGAGCTCAAGAAGACATATAAAGAAGTGGCACACAGTCACTTAACAAGTGGCAGATGCAAGATCACAACTTTTTTTTTTTTTTTTTTTTTTTCCTGAGGCCAGATCCTATCTGCTACTGGCAAGACCTTTCCCAGCAGAGGAGGAAGAAATTTTAAGTATCACTTGGTTATTGAAAGACCTCCAGCTAGATTCCAGCTTTGCTGAAGGCAGTTAGCCTTTGTGAATATTCATACTGTATTTAGGAATACTTTCACACAAGGAGAGAAGGGGGAGAATTCTTGCACGATGTCCTCTGCTGCACTTGATTTCAAAAAGAGGCTTCAAGTCCAGCTCTGAAATAATTGTTATTCTACTCAGATGTTGTCACAAACCACACAACACTTCCTCTTCAGCTATGTTGGCAGACATGATGATGTGTACTTGAATTTAAAGTTACATATATTTTAAAAAACAAGAGGAAAACCAGATCATTTAATAGACTTGGTTTCTGGTATCTAGAACGGAGATTTTTTTTCTCTTTTTTTCTGCCATTTTTTAGCCTCGAACTTTATTCTTTCTTTCCATTCGCATGTTCCACTGAAGCCACAGAAATGTTTGTTGTGAATCAGATCAATGGTCATTTGTTATTCACTGTTGTGTGATAACAGGAATATGGGCTAGATGTTCCAGAGGAAAGTGTCAGCTTTTCTGAACATGGGATTTGTCTTGCGTGCTTTATGTCATGAAACCTGAGGGTCAAAATATTTTATAAATATTCATCCTAGTTTGTATAAATAAAAGGGATGTTATTCTTTTTTACAGTTGTGCAGAGTGAGCAAAAACTCTCTTCAGAGAGCCAAATCATAACCTTGCTGTCATGGTTGTGACATGCAAGACTGATTTTTTTCTGTGTTATGGCAGGGAGGCTAGTTCCCTTGACTTCAGCACACATCCACATTCTACTGCCATTTAAGCATGAAAATGAATATCCACATTTCCAGTATCTGCCCTACCTTTCTATTGCTATTACTTTGTCATCAGTCTGACTAAGAGCTCAAAGATTAAGGCTTTGGTCCGCTGTTAGTCTCACTTTGTTCTCACTTTTACTTATATAATGCAATAGGACTACACTAGGAAGATCATTCTGGTGGACCTGACTAAGGATGGGTATCCATGAAAAATGTTCTTTCTGTTAATTACGTAGTTTTGTCAGTTACAAAGCTGAGAATGGTGTTTGACATGCAACTGCTAGAATGACTAAAGCGAAAAAGGGAAGGAGATATCACAGTGATCTGCCCATTTCAAGTTTATGTAATTCTTTCCCCTTTGGAGTCATAATATTTTTGGATGGCAAGACTTTGTGTTACTATTACCCACAGGGTATATTTGTAACATGGAGTATTTTAACAAAATAGGTAGATTCTACATTTTCCAGGTATTAAGTGCCAAATTTACCATTATCTGTCTCACTGATATGCTTTAGCCATAGTACTAGCGAACCTCTTGCCTTTCCAGAGGAAGTTTTTACACGTAAGATCTAAGACTTTTAGATAAAAGTGCTAAGAGAACTGGCAGAACTTTAAAGTGGTGAGGATTGGTAGGTTGTTCACTTCTGACAGATGGATTCTGTCCCATAGTGACATAGGGAGGTCTTACTACTCATTAAGATTAAATTTATATTTTTAAATAACGGAACATAGTAGATCATGGGCTCACCAGGGCTTTTTTACTTAGTTTTGGTAGCAACCACCGAAATGCACCTGGATATTACCAGATGTTTTAAAGAATATTCAAAATAGCAGAACTGCATATCACACTGCATGCCTTGTTGCTGGAAAACCAACTTTTTTTGGTGTTTGAAATAATATTTCAGAAGCTCCAAGAAGGTTACATACTGGAATCACAAAAATAGAATTCTACTTTGTTAAAAAAGTGAAACAAAGTGTAAACAAAAATGATTCGTATACCGCCAGAGTGTCTACATCTGCTATTTCTGGTATCAGACTATTATTATTATTAAATATAAATAAGGTTAAAATAAACTTGAAGTCCTTAAGGATTTACAAGCTAAATTAGGTTTGCATGGCAATAGGAAAACAAATACAGACAAAGAAGAAGCACACAACCTCTGAAATTACTTCTAATGATTAAAAGTAGAGAAATAAATTCTTCTGGTAGGAAACATTAGGATAAGTATAGCTCATTTTGCACTGAAAATGAAGAAGAGAAATGTGTGCTGGAGACCAAGCCTTAGTATAACCAGGCAGCATGCAAAAATTAGTGCCATAAAAACAGAGTGATTAAATTAATGAAAGACAGCTTGCTAGCATTTAGAATTTCAGAAAGATGAAACTGAAAAAAAAAATTAAAAATGACTCCAAGTCTACCGATACAATTGAAATAAGAACATGAAATGCAATTCACTTCTGGGAATCAGAAATAATGTTTTCATGGTAGAGTGGCTGGAGAACAGCTAATGGCAGGCAACTTGGGGTCCAGCCTCTGTTGTAAAATCTTCTCCAACTTGTTGCAAAGTTCAGTCCCTCAGTGGAATATTTTTTTTACATATATTTTAATTTTTGAAGGGCTATATATGTGCAAAATGGGCCTACTATTGGTTTTGACACTTAAAAGACAAATGCACACCAAAACATCTGACCACACTACTGAAAACACAACTTCCATAGATCAACCCTATATAATCGTATTTTCTTGGGTATTGATACACAATGCTGTTGCACCCCTTCAGAAAATATCACCTCCGTGGTGCAATTGGAGACAGTGCTAAAGCATTAATCAGTCAGCAACGTATCACTTAGCAGTATCAATTCTGGTAAGGAATTTACTGTTGTGTCAAAGGCTGAGAGCTGGGACTCAGTATTGTCATTCAAGTCTGTGCATTCAGAGTGATGTTATTTTTTTGGCCTAAGCAAGTCTGAATTTGCCAGGGGTTTAGTCTATTGACATGATACTATTAAGAACTGAAACTTACTCCACTTAAGTTGACTAACTCTTTCCAAAAGGGAGTTCCATGTGTTGGTTTCTGAAATTTAATAGGAGGCAATAATTACCTTTTTAGTTAGATTGTCTATTTAAAATTGTCTACTCTTTCTTAACACAACTCATTATTACTGGTATCACATTATAGGGTTGAACTGTTCTTTTATCCTTAGGATTTTCTGAATATGTAAAACATTTTGGATCTGTTCCAAGATGACCAAATTGCTTGTTGAGTTCTAAATCTTGTCTTGATATATAAAGTCTGAAACAGATAAAACTGCAGATCTCTCTTCTGCTGCGAATGATTTAACTTCCCTTTTTCAACTAGTTCTAAATTATTAAGATCTGTGTATGGAATGTGATTACTCTGTTTCTGATAGAGTATACAGAATTTGTACCAGTTGTTACTGTAATTAGATAATTCTTATTAGATTGAACTAATTCAATCATTTGCCATACTTGCACACAAAAACCCCATATGCCCTTGAATAACCTCAAAACACATCCACTAACCTAAACACATTGCTGTATGGAGGAGATGCAAGGCTGACAAATACTGTATTGCAAAAAGACAGTAAAAAAATAAAGAAATTTCTTAAAATTATCTTTACTACTCACCCCAAGCCTAGAACCAGACATTTTCTCTTTGAATCCGATTAAAGTAATTTTATGGGTCTTTTAAACGCTAATAGCTGATGATTTCTCTAATGTGTTAAAAATAGGGCTTGCTCCAATACTAGATATATTCTGTGTCTCTCTGTTAAATAGGGTTAAGAAAGAGGGAAAGCACACAAGGTTTAACTCTCACAATTGTTGGCTTCTAAGGACTTTTTAATAGAGTGAGGGAGAAATCATGTACTTGCTAAATCTACCAAAGGTGAGGTAGGTAGAAGTCCATAAAAACCGACAAATCTGTTTTCTAGTGGATCTGAAAATCAGGTTCTAGTAATTTAAGAAAGGCTTATAGCTAAAATTAACCCTAAAAAAATGACATCTTTAACTACAGAATAGCAATAAGCAACATACTGTGCACACATTTGAGCAAAGTCTGCCAAGTGAACTGACATAATTCAGTGGGTAATATACTATTTTGTTCACCTCATCTTTGCTTGCCCTGCTGCAGAGCTGTTTTGTATGCTTGGATTTCTGAAAAACCTGTCTGTTTCATCCTATATCTAAAGCCCATCCAGATTATTGGGAGTGGTTTGAATTAGATCTTATCTGTCGATTCACACTTTAGTGCTTAAAATTATCTTTTTGAACATACTGATCCCACTGACATTCTGAAAAAAACCCCAACCCAAACCAAACCAAAACCCTATAAAAATTCTTACAGAACAGGCTGATACAAGAAATCCTGGACTGAGTATTTAAGATAATATAAAATATTAAAACCTATATGATATATATCTATATGTTTCATCTGATTCCAGATTCAGAAAGTGTAAGGAATACAAGCAAATTCAATGTAGGCACAAGATTTTTTTTTTAAAGCAAGGAACAAATATAAGCTAGAAATAATGGCAGGAAAACACACTAGTGCAGCACATCACAGCAAGATCTTCAGCTAAAGCAGAGATCATCATCACAGATAATCACCTCAGCATGGGCTCTCAAATACTATGTTGAAGCTAGAAAGCCTAATGCAATTTTTGGATGCATAAATAGTGGTATTTAGAAATTAGGGAAATGACCTTCCCTCTGCACACAAAACTGCTAAGACTTTTACCAGAATATTGTACCTAGTGCTAGCATCTGGAAAAGTCTGAGAATCTTCAGGAAGTTTTCAGAGAGCCACAAATTTTTTTCAGAGCCTTATGAGAAGCTCAGTCAGCTAAGGTACTCCAAGAAAAGGCTGAGAGAAGGAAAACTTGATCATTTGTGTATAGCTTACATGTGGCAGACTGATCTGAAAGCAGGGGACTATTCTGCAGACTAATAACAGGAACATTAGAACTGGAAGCTGAGGTTAGACAGAATCATTCTCGCAATCCCACCATTCACAGGGGTGAGGGTAGCCCTGGAGGAAGCAGTGACTCCACAGAGAGGTGAGATTTGTCTATAGCTGCATCCCAGAAGCTGCTTCCAACGCACAGGTAAGATGTGAGTTTGGGCCCTTGACCTGATTTAAGCTTTAATTCTGAGTTTCTGCCTCTTGTAGGCCAGGTCACCTAGATTAGTGAGTATCATGGGATCCACCTCTTCTCCTCCTTCAGCAATGAAGTTTAAGTGTCCAATTTAAGAGGACATTCAAAAATAATTAATGACATTGAAGAAGCCTACTTTATTTGTCCCTTGCAGACAAATATGTCCTGTCTTTGCCTCCTGTCTAGTTTATGCAGCTTCCGAGGACTTGTTTTAGGGATGTTTAACTTTTGTCAGTGGTTTTGGGATGGCTCCAGTAGGTGAGAGGTCTCCTGAAGTCAGAAGTTACAGTGAACTCTACAGCTGTGAAGATCTAGCCTATGTTCAAACATATGGATAAGACTAGTTAACACAAAGATCAAGGAAAGAAAATATTCCTTTTACCTCTTAAATATATGCAGCACCTAGCACAGTAATGCAATAGTGTCATCTGGAAACAATCCAATAACTTTATATATATATATATACACACACACACACACATATATACGTATATATACATATACACATATAATTAATTATACGACAGGGAAATGCATTTGAAAATATGATTTCTTCAATGGAGTATTTAGGTGTTCCTGCTCCGGCAGGGGGTTGGACTAGATGATCTTTCGAGGTCCCTTCCAATCCCTAACATTCTGTGATTCTGTGATTCTGTGATTCTGTATGAAAAATGTGGGTACTTAAAGCTATATTGCAATATTTAATATGCATATTGATTTTGACAATTGTAATATATGGTAACACTGGTTCACTGTCGATATGACAATATGTTTTTCTTATTACCTTTGTTAAATGTGATGCACGTGCACACCCTAACTTGTATTTGAATGTGAAATTACATGGATTTCCAGAATAAGATGGATGTAGTCTTTGCAATCAGAAATGGCCATGTGAAGCTTACTTTTATATTTCTTCACTTATGGGAAAGCTTATTTTCATATTTCTTCACTTATAGGAAAGCTTATTTTCATAAGCTCATTAATCACATTAGGTACTTGATAATTCATTCGCCAGTGCTAGAATGAATTTTGGGAAACTTCTGAGGAGACAATATGCCAAACTGAATTTAAACCAAAGGGTAGTCCTAAGGAGAAGAAAGAACAAAACCAAAACCAACCGCCAATCCTCTTGTTCTTGACAGGATAGCCCCACAGTGAGATTTATCTCAGAGGTTGTTCGGAGCTGACCAGTTACTGGCTACCAGCTGATCTAACACCAACCCTGTTTATCCTGCAGGAGACATCTGGGAGCACTGTTGTGCCCTATGGCAAATTCGCACTGTGCTATCTATAATAATTCTGCGCTGTGTTATCTGTCTTCCAGTGGGGTGTGTCGCAAAGGCAAAGGGTCTCCTTATGACCTTTTCACCCCATCCTTCTATAATGCAATTTGATGTGGTATGTTACCAAACACATAAGGGTGGAACCACGTGACCAAAAAGCACTGCTGCCCATTCCCTTCTGAAAATCACTGTCCAATCCAAGTCTCAAGTTTACATGTACATTTTAAAAGTCTAATTACATCTCTTAGTTGTATGAGATGTCTTGCCATCTTCCATAGGCAGTTTGAACTAAGTGTACATAATCTATAGCGTATAGAAATGAAAGAAATAACACTTCTCCCTGGAAGTGTTCAAGGCCAGGTTGGATGAGGCTTTGAGCAACCTGGTCTAGTGGAAAGGTGTCCTTGCTCATGGCAGGGGGGTTGGAGCTAGGTGATCTTTAAGGTCCCTTCCAGCCCAAACCATTCTATGATTCTATGAAATACATTGCAGTAACCAATCTGAGTCCATGCTAGTGACATTTCAGCCCTACATATGTGCCATCAAGACTACCAGGATACAATCTGGGGATATAGATATAGTGTTTGTTTACAGATACACTCAAGCAAGTTGAATCAATTGGATTCTGTTGCTTTTAATTGATCTTTCTGTTGCTTTTGTTCCTCACATGTTCTCCTTATTTCCCTCAGTTAAATTATTGTCTTTCTTTCATGCTTTCTTTTGAATGTAGTGAAGCAGAGTTAAAAGGAAACCACAATAATGTGTATAGTAGTATGGGGAAAAAATCATATCACCAAATAATTCAACCACAGTTCTCATGAATGAAAGATAAACTAATCAGATAATGATAAATCAGTCCTAGAAAGATAATAATATACTACTTGAATCCTCTAATTTCCTGCTAACACATTATGATCTATTATATTAGCACTTTTTTGTCATTGTAAAGAAGTGTAATGTAAAATGCTGTTGCAAAAGTGTGATACACACTGTACAGTAATTAAGATGACACATTGCAGCCAAGGAAAGCTTAAAAAGCACAGTTTAGTTACAGTTGATCTGATGTTGTCCTGAAAGAAGCTAAAACAGGCTTTTTACTTACTGCTAGGTTTTTTTTACTAATGAATGCAGGTTTTTCATCAACATTCACTGGTGCATTTGGCATTAGCTTGTGAAGTTATGAGTAAATCCCAACTCTCAGAGGAACAGCAGTCACATAAAGCACAGAAGCTCGGTCTGGAAGATATGACAGACAGAAACAAGAATATGTATCAGCCTTTTACTAATCTGAATGGGCAAAACCAGAATTAACAGTGAGATAAGGCAGAAAAAGTTTTCCTGCAATGAACAAGTACCGTATGATCAACTGTAATAAACAGAGCACAAAAATGCTTCTGAATTCATTCACAATATTGTTTTATGACTACTTCCAAGACCTTCCAGTTAATCTCCTATATCTAGGTCTGTCTAGCACTTATTGTTAAGGCTTTATATATTCATTCCTTCCCAGTATAAGCATTTAGTTAGTAACATAAAATAGAAGCTTAATCACCCTAGGTCTCTGCACTGTCAAAAAAAGATGGTCATTTCCAGACCCTGACTCAGACTGTAAATGGGTTCATTGCTCTCTGGATGTAATTATTCTTCTCCATTGATTACGGGACTGAACAGGCAAATTAAAATTAAGCAACATGATTCCAGCCCTGAGCTCTGTAAGTCATGGCTTGTCAGCTTCTTCTGTGTCATTGCAGCGGTAGCAAATGGAAACCCCAGTCCAGCAAAAACCCTCTAGGTGAAACCATTTTACTGCTAATATCTGATACTGAAAGATATTAATATCTGAGGCTACTGAGGAATGCTATTAGCCTGAAGAATTAAGAAGAATGAGACAAGGAGCAAGATAACAATGAAACACTGTGATTGCCTTTTTCCAGCAACTAAATAATATTAATACATGGTGTCCCTGGCACATTTTGTTTTAAAGAAGTTCAAAGTACTTTATAGAAGTCAGTTAATTTTTCAGCTAACCCTATAAATTAAGCAGTTTCTACCATTAAATCTATGCTAAAGCTGTATGAAAAGACAGAGACTTTCCATAATTTTTGTCCTTTTTTACCCGTTCAACAGTTCTCCTTCAGAGCACATATGAATTTTCTTTTTCTTATTGATCTATTTATTTCATTTTTCTTATTGATTAAGTCCTATAGGACAGAGTAGGCGGTGGTTGCTGGAGTTCCTATAGCTTCTACCTGTCTTTGCTGTAAGATGGGCAATATGACTAGACGAGTCCCTTCTTACCTTAACTATCAGATCACAAAATCCACTAACAAAATGTGTCAAGCCTCATTTTAGGAGACACTAGAAAATCACAGAATACCATGTTTAAAAGTGTCTTTGAGGAATGTTGTACATTAACTAAAATGATCACAGAACCAATGAATGCAAACATATATCATTTAGTTAGGAATGACCATTCCCACTCAATCAAACAGACTGACTGATTTATGTCATAATGACAGAATTAATGAATAGCTGCTTATGTAGCTTTTGTTGTCTTGCCTCATTCCCCATAGACCTATCATAAAGCATTGTGTCAACAGCCTAAAACATTGTGGAAACAACCTTAAGAAATCAATGAAGCAGAATAAAGGGACAAGTTAGAAGATAGTTTTGGGTTGTTTTTTTTTCTTTATAATGCACCCTCCGCCCTTGAGAAATGATTTAACCATCAGAACTGTGAGCCAAATTTGTTCTCTGCTTCCACACCTGGTAAATGTACCAAGGGTTGTGGTTTTTCCCAAAAGGCAAAGAGGTCTCCTTCTAGGCCACAATGCAGTGATGAACTTAGCTGTTACCCTTCTAGCTTGACAGGTATAGTCATAATTATGCTGGCTCAGCTACGAGCAGACTAGTACTTTAAAAAATCCTTATCTCATTCCAAATTTTCTCCTAGTGCCACATAACAGGTATGCTCATTTCATCCTGTTCAGAATCTCATGGTGGACCCTCAGCTAGAAAGCAATGATCTTGGTAGGCTTTAACTCTTCCTTCTCCAAAAGGAAATAAACTGTCATGAAATTTTTAACTGTTCAAGTTATTTACAAATTGTTTTAAATAGCTAAATAAAGGTACAGCTTGAGATGCTGAAGAGCTGTTAACACATTTGAATTGTGGTTGTTTCTAGCCACACAGGCAAGCATGGCAGTATTTTTACTGTATCAGTCATTGTACGTACAATGGCAAGGTAGAAAGAAGTCAGGGACTGCCCTGTTGTAACAAGCAGACCACAAAGATACTGTAACATGTGAACTGTAACAATTCTATCACTTGTGAAGATCAAGGCTTTCACTTAAATGCGACTCCATGCACCTAATCGAACCAGGTTCTCACGTCCTGTGTACCCTGTGCAGAGGAAACAGGCAGTTAACTAAAGGTCAGCACTCTCATATAACTGTCTCAGTAAGAAAGTAGATAAAATCACAATCAAGCTGCTAGTTATTTAAGATAGGAAACTATGAGGGCTATTGTAGGCCATGTTTAGGTCATCAGAGGAAGTATTCAAGGAGCACATTCAGTACCTGAAATGCAAAATATTAACCCTGCTCTTAACTGACTCAAATCAGAGAAGAGAAGCTTCTTTTTCTTTCTCTTTTTGCTTAGAGTTTCCGCTTCCTCTTTAGACAGAAGATGGTCTTCATCCTGAAAGACAGTCTGACACTGTACTTTATCATTTTGCTGTGGGTACAGCTGAATATTTAAGCAAAAACATTATAATGTTTTTTATAGTATATTCATGGTAATGTAAAGCAACATCCTGGACTGCATCAAGAGAAGTGTGGCCAACAGGTCAAGGGAGATAATTTTGCCCCTCTACTCTACTCTCATGAGACTCCACCTGAGTGCTACATCCAGTTCTGGGGCCCCCAACATAATAACATGGATCTAGTGGAACGAATACAGAGGAGGGCCATAAGGATGATCCGAGGGCTGGAGCACCTCTCCAGTGAGGACAGGCTGAGAGAGTTGGGGCTGTTCAGCCTGGAGAAGAGACGGCTTCAGGGAGACCTTATAGCGGCCTTCCAGTACCTGAAGAGAGCGTACAGGAAGGCCGGGGAGGGGTTTTTTACAAGGGTAGGTAGTGATAGAACAAGGGACAATGGCTTCAAACTGAAAGATGGTAGATTTTTATTAGATTGATTAGATTGGGAAGAAATTATTTCCTGCGAGGGTGGTCAGACACTGAAACAGGTTGCCCAGAGTTGTGGATAATCCCCCTTTGGAAGTGTTCAAGGCCAGGCAGGATGAGGCTTTGAGCAACCTGGTCTAGTGGAAGGTGTCCCTGCTCATGGCAGGGAGGTTGGAACTAGATGTTCTTTAAGACACCTTTCAACCTTAACCATTCTATGATTCTATTTCTATGATTACCCACATGATGAAAAAAAATTCTGAACAGCCTCAACTCTCTCAGCCTTTCTTCATAGGAGAGGTGTTCTATCGCTCTGATCATTTTTGTGTCCCTAAATTTAGTAGCAGACAGGTGAAAAAATCTGAATGATATTTTTTGCTGAAACTGAGAAAGCAATATGAGTATGTGCCATACATCACACTGAAATATAAGAGATTTATAAGTCATACGTGTTTTTCTATATTTTTTTTCCTCTGAACAATAGAAGAATCTCCTTAGGAAGTTTTGCAATGAGAATATAGTCCATAGTTTCAAAATAATAGTTAGTTAATTAGTACAAAAAAAGTGTTCCTACTTACAATTAACATGATTCTAAACCCCATCAGTGCTAGAAATAGCACAAAAAGCATAGAACAGATTTATCTCAGTGAAATTACATCAGACATAATAAGTTTACCTAGATTAAATGACTGATAAATGTCAGGATGATATATGGTATTATTGATGTAATAAAAAGCATCCTAGGCACTATAAATAAGACATTTTGTACAAAGCCTTTATTGACTGTTTATGCTTGGTATTATCAAAGGAGTGACCTTTATTCTGGTATGAAAAGCGTACCAAAAGATTTTTTAATAACTTTTATATTCTCTATGAATCTTATTGTAGTCATTTAGAATTGTTATTTTGTTAAAAAGGATAATAAGATCCTTTTGAGGTTTGAATTGTGACGATTCACATTTGATAGAGTTATAATTAAATTACCATACGCAGCTTAACTGCTGGCACAATAATTGCTGCTCTAGAGGGGAAAGTTAGAACATTATGGCAAAGTTTGTAAGCCATCAATGATCTCAGAGGAAGGGCGTTTCTTCCAGTTGTTAACTTAAACAAAAACAACCGAAGACTATACACTGGTCCTAGAGGAGAACAAAACAGACTGAGTTTCAGAAAGCGTACTCTAAATATGTTAGCCTAGAAGGTATCCTTTGTGAACCAGCTAACCCTATTTTCAGTAGTGGTCTACTGTAGAAAGTAGACTTGCACCAGCAAAAAGATCTGAAGTTATGATAGTTCTGAGACTTTATTAAACGCAAAACTGATTCAGGCATATTGCCTCTGAACTGACACTGTCTATTCCTTTACAGCTCCATAACACCAGCTGATCCCTCCCCCTTGCCCCCAAGGAGCCTGTGGTGGGTTGACCCTGGCTAGAGGCCGGATGCCCACCAAAGCCCACTCTATCACTCCCCCTCCTCAAATGGGCAGGGGGAGAAAATTATAACGAAAAGCTTGTGGGTGGAGATAAGGACAGAGAGAGATCACTCACCAATTACTGGCACGGGCAAAACAGACTCGACTTGGGGGAAAAAACAAATTTACTTTATTACAAATCAAAATTAGAGGAGAATGAGAAGTAAAACCAAATCTTAAAACACCTCCCCCATCCCTCCCTTCTTCCCGGGCTTAATCTCTTTCCCGATTTTCCACCTCCTCCCCCCAGCAGCACAGGGGGACAGGGAATGGGGTTAGGGTCAGTTCATCACACGGTGTTTCTGCCGCTGCTTCCTCCTCAGGGGGAGGTCTCCTTCCCCCACACCAGCGTGGGGTCCCTCTCACGGGAGACAGTCCTCCACCAACTGCTCCAACGTGAGTCCTTCCCATGACTGACAGCTCTTCACAAGCTGCTCCAGTCTGGGTCCATTCCATGGTGTGCAGTCCTTCAGGAAGGGACTGCTCCAGCGCGGGTCCCCCACGGGGTCACAAGTCCTGCCAGCAAACCTGCTCCGGCGTGGGCTCCTCTCTCCACGGGCTACAGGTCCTGACAGGAACCTGCTCCAGCGCGGGCTTCCCACGGGGTCACAGCCTCCTTCGGCATCCACCTGCTCCGGCGTGGGGTCCTCCACGGGCTACAGGTGGTCATCTGCACCACCATGGACCTCCAGGGGCTGCAGGGGGACAGCCTGCTTCACCCTGGTCTTTCACCACAGGCTGCGGGGGGAATCTCTGCTCCGGCGCCGGAGCCCATCCTCCCCCTCCTTCTTCACTGACCTTGGTGTCTGCAAAGTTGTTTTCTCTTACATCTTCTCACTCCTCTCTCCCGCTGCAAAGTGTGCAGCTTTTTTTTCTCCCTTCCTTTTTTTTTCTTAATTATGTTATCACAGAGGCGTTACTGATTGGCTCGGCCTTGGCCAGCGGCGGGTCCGTTCCTGTAGCCGCTGGCATTGGCTGTATCGGGTTGGACATGGGGGAAGCTTCTGGCAGCTTCTCTCACAGAAGCCACCCCATGTCCCCTCCCCCACTGCTACCAAAAACCTTGCCATGCAAACCCAATACAGAGCCCCACAGAAAAACTGAAAAAAAAAGGAAGCCCATGGTTGAATGAGAACCAGAAGGCCAAGTTCAAATTGTGTTTTGCCACAGGCTTCCTATGTGATTACAGACTAGCTAGTCTCACAGGGCTTTAGCAAGGATAAATACAGCTTCTTTGCAACCTTTAATATATCCTGCAGAAATGGAAACCAAATTAGCATCTGAGATCTTTTTCCTGCCATGTTTCATGATGTTGAAGGGACATGAGGATGACATGATCTTCGCTTCCCTATAAGCTCATCTAGCTAGTTTCTCTCTCCATCCTTCTCTGTCTATCCTCCATACCTGCACTTAATTCTAGACACCCATTTCAGGTTTCTGACAATCCTGGGAGCAGAAGTGCAAGATGCCATACTGAAAAATAATACAGATAGCTTCAGGTCTCCATCCCCTCAGTGCTTATTTCAGAAAGAGGTTTTACACTGAACATTTTCTTAATTTGCAGATTTAGGCAGGACAATCTGGGACAGTGGCTCTTGTTTCAAGTAGTTATGAAAGGCAAAAAATTATGTTCAGCTAGTTAGCTCATGTTTCTTTCATAAGAATTTCAGGATTTCAACTGCCCTGGAAAAGAACATTTTAAAAAGTGATTAAAGGGAATAGAAAATGTATCACATTCAGCCCAAAAACTGTACGACAACTCCTGAAGTCTATTAATCAGCACTTTGACATTTCTGGTTTTGTGATCCAACAACCAGGAAGGGAGAACTGTCAAAAAACCCCCTCTATTTTTATATGAGGTCCTTGCTTCAAGCATCCATTGAGAAAGATAATTGGTGATGGCTAGTTTGAATGTCCGGTTCAAAGAAAACCTTGTTCTCAAGGGATAAGTTTTTGAAGATCAAATCTCTTTAAGGAATCTTGAAAGGAACACCCACCGTTGAAGCAAGCAAATGGGATAGCATCCAAAAATCCACCGTTGTCTTCTGGAACCACTGAGGTCCACATGTTCATCAGCTGTATAGCGGTGTTGTTATTATGAATAAGTGTTCAGTAGGTTTTTTCTGCCTCCTATGAAGATTTTTGTGGTGGTCCAAAGAGCAACAGAGAGTCCAAAGAGCAACAGAGCTTTTTCTTTTTCTTTTTCTTTTTCTTTTTCTTTTTCTTTTTCTTTTTCTTTTTCTTTTTCTTTTTCTTTTTCTTTTTCTTTTTCTTTTTCTTTTTCTTTTTCTTTTTCTTTTTCTTTTTCTTTTTCTTTTTCTTTTTCTTTTTCTTTTTCTTTCTTTTTCTTTTTCTTTTTCTTTTTCTTTTTCTTTTTCTTTTTCTTTTTCTTTTTCTTTTTCTTTTTCTTTTTCTTTTTCTTTTTCTTTTTCTTTTTCTTTTTCTTTTTCTTTTTCTTTTTCTTTTTCTTTTTCTTTTTCTTTTTCTTTTTCTTTTTCTTTTTCTTTTTCTTTTTCTTTTTCTTTTTTTTTCTTTTTCTTTTTTTTTCTTTTTCTTTTTCTTTCAGAAAATGTTACTTATTTTCCTTTGATGTAGTTGAATACATTAAGGTTTTTAAAAGTGCCCCAGACATGTTATTAACACAGATTTTTAAATGTAGCTTGTAATAAAACAGCAATAAATATTTCTCTATTAGAATAATCTGACTGAAGTATTTACATTGGTCATTGGCCTTTTACTTTGTAATTTAGAGTACTAAAGAGATTAAATTTTAATTCCTGTTAAAAGAACAGTTCTATGGTAGCAGCTTCTATCACGAGAACACATAGCTCAGAGTTTTAAAGACTATAATCAGTTGCAAGTCTTGGAAATTTTATTTTTTCTTCTACTACTTCGTTAGTGATTTAATGGGACCTACTCTGAGCAGGAGGTTGGACTACATGACCTCAAAGGTTCTCAGAGAAGTGGAAAATTATTATAGAACCAATGACAGTGACCTTCCACAGAGATGCTGTTGCACATGTGAACTGCCAGTGAAAGAGAATTATGTCCACTTTCTTTCATTTATAGCTTAAATTAGGTACTGGAAGTGGGTACTGATAATTAAAGTGTTCTCTGTACTGTGTGCCTTTCACTGTAAAATGTACATTGAAATGTACATATACACACACACACATGCAATTTTGCTCAGTGTGTGTGTGTGTTTATAGAGAGAGATATAAGCACTATATATTTAAGGCTAAAAATTACATTACCTCCAAAGAAGACATTTAAGTTGGAAAATGATACGGGTTGAGTTAAAACTTAGACGTGCACAGCTGTAAAAGTAAAGAGATGACAAAATAGCATCACCAGTTGGCTTGAAGTCCGTATCCTTCAGATCAGAACTGGACACAGTAAACTGACAGAATTAATATAATATTTCTTCTATGTACATAGCCACATCCAATGATGGTTATAAAATCTTATGAAGATTTTGAAGATTCCCAATCTTATGAAGATTGGGAAATTTATAAAAAACCATTGAACTAAATCCACACTTCAGTCAGAATAAAGCTACCTCAAGTTCTCAGCTAACCCACACAGGCTTCTCCCACTCCCAAAAGAAAAAAAAAAAAAGGCTGACATTTTTCTTAGTGCAAAGTCATAAACCCTTAAATTCCTTATTCAGTGTAGGTAGAAGTTGTCCAAGTAAGATGCTCTTACCCAGGAAACTTATTTCTTCATTTCTTTATCTTCTTTCAATCCAATAGCAGTTTGGAAATCAAAACCAGAAGAGGCATCTGCTGAATAAAGATTTTTTTCAAACTGATATACCAGTTCAGCTGAGCTGACAGCAAATTCAGCATGAGAGGGAAAGATACAACACTGAATGAAGGGAAACAGATATTTTTGTGCACCATATGAAAGAGATCACTATTGTCCTGATCACAGGTTTTGATAAAATATTTCTACATCAGTTTAACTGCTATCTTTTGCTAGTGTCAGCTAATACCCTACCCAGCCCCCTCCATGAACACTCAGAAGCAGTATGAGCTTGTGTTTGCATATAGCTGGTTAAGAAGAACCACATGGCACATCTGCTATGCTTGATATCAAATCATAGAAAACTTGATGAGTGTAATGAGTAACAAAAAAAAAAAAAAAGAATTAGGAGTTTTTCAAATTGTCTTAGACACATATCCTAAACATGTAGTTTACACTCAGTTTACACACGCAGTGTAAAAAAACCCCCAAAACAAACAAAAAAACCCCGACCAAACTTGTACAATTTATATGTGAATGAAAGAGCTTTATAGCCTTTTTATTCTTTTAATGAAGGTTTGTATGTTTACGTGAAGAGATGAAAGATGAAGGAAGCTGGAGAAGAGGAGCAGAATGCCGAATACATCACCAGATTAAGGACTCAGAGCATAGCCATAAGAGAAACCAGGAGAGAGATATGGATACGCTTTTCTCTGATTCTGTTAAAGGGTCTTGAAGCTGTGAGCAAATAAACTGTCTGCTGTTGGATTCTTGATATAAGGGAAAGGGAATTTTGCACATCTTGCAAATATACTGGAGACCATCTATCATCAGTTTCTCATCCTACCTACAACTGGCCCGGTCTCAGGTTTTGAATAATCACTTAGGTCAGCAACAATTCACATCAAAAAGTTAAAACAGCCTGATACTGTGCCCTCTCTGAAAGGTTAGAATATTGTTTACGTAGGTTTCTACCTTGTTTCTGTCCTTCCATATGCAATTTTGGTCATTTTTTTTTAGTACTATTTTTTGCATTCATCAGGTACTGGTTTTTGCATTCAAACTCAAAAGCATGCCTGACAACTGGCTGAGACAGAAGAACTTCAATGACATTTTATGAAATTACTATAATGATTTCAAACAGCCACTACTATTAACTAGGTACTGAAAGTATTTCCCCTTCAAATACTGGATATAAAAAAATACAAATGTTCACAACAGCTTAGAATGAATAAGAGATGTTTGCTGCAGCCATTAAACTATTTTTATTATTTTTTTTTTTTTTTAAATCTTCTAAAACTGTATGCTATTAAGTTAACTTAACACTCTTGTGAATAAACCTTTTCTCTCCACCTGCTACAAGTTCCTGCTAAGGGACCATGTCAGCAGCAATAAAACCCAAGGTCAACCACGCAAAGTGGGAAAGAGGGTTCTGATGTTCACGTAAAAACCAGCTGTAAGTGATTTGATCTTGGCAGAATTTGCTTTTACCAGTGTAACTCCTGCCATGTGAAATATGAGTTCAGCTTAATTAGTTAATAAGTGCACTGGTCTTCTAAAGTGTGTTGAAATACATGCACTAGGAACCACTGTGGAAGTGGATGCTGCCCTAAAAAAAGAAAAAAAAAAAAGGCCACACAGAATAACTTTCAACAGACAAGTTCAATTCTCAAAGAAATAGATGGATCAAGAACATTTTGAGGTAACTGTTTGGTAAAGGAGCCTTCACCACAGCAACAGCACTGACAAGAATTACTGACAAAAGGACACAGAATTATTTTTAAGTACACATTTCAGCTGTAGTATTCCTTGAACCTGTTGGACCGAAAGGGGATATTTCTGGGTTTGGTGGGCGATTAACAGAGTTTCCTTAGCTTACCTGGATCTGAACTGCCAACAAGGCATCAGAGATCTCCAAGAGTGATTGAAGAACATGGTTTCCATCCTGAACAAGCTTTTGTGGGTCAAGACTGCACTACCTAATACATACCTCTGCATCCTATGCATGAGAACTCATAGTCAGTTAAAAAGTTGCTTTCTCCATTCTGATTTTGTTGTAGATTCCGTACTGATTTGCCTTTCCTAAACGTGCAGTAGTTGAAGACCTCGGATGTAATAAAATGTTCTGTACCTCTTCTCAGAGACAAGGACACCAAAAGACCTCACTGGAATATCTTTAACAAATCACAAATTAAAATAAAAAATAATACAAGATGTTATTTGTTCAGAAAACATTATTTATTTAAAAAAAAAATTAAAGTAATTGTGATTTTTCTAATTACAAAAATTGCAGTGGAATGTTGGGGGGTTTTTTAGGTTTTAAATTTCAGAATTTTGTCTTTTCCTTTCTTTTTTTATTTATACTATAGACAGAAAAGTAACAGGAACTGTTTAAATTTTTCCCAACTTTTTCCTTCTATGAAGTTTCAAAATTTTTCCCATGTGGTAGAATGGATAGGAAAATGTACAGACTGCACTGTATTCCTTAACTTTCAAAATTCTGATGAAAACAAAACTTTGTGTTTTTGAGGCCAAGAAGTCTATTTTATTTTAGTAATTTTCTCCAAAACATTCTTGATAAAAAGAACTTTGTATAATTTGTGAATGTTGGATTTACATTACTGTCTTTAATGAGAAACAAATGAAAAAAGATATCTCTGAAAGAGTTTCACACTGATCTTTGATTTATATTAAATTTTAGGATTGGATTTGGGACAGTGGTAAAATGAAGTCATATGTGAATTATATTCCTGTGTATATATATGCATTTATGGAAACGGAAATCCATATTTGAGTCATTTAGAGAAAATGCATGGCGAACAGCAGAGCTCTTCTGTGTTTCATTTATACAGAAATACAGAAAGTAAGATAACACCAGTGAAGATTCTTTTACTAAAGGAGTGTTAAGCTGCTGAACACCAAATATTCACTGGACTCACTTCACAGTTGCTCTCAATGATTTCAGAGTACAGCAATATGGAACAATGGTTGTTCTGTCAGCAGATGGTTATAATAAATGGCTTTACACGTGTGCAAATTTATTTCAACTTGGAATGAAAAGATTTGATTTTAATTCAGACTGGCTGGATGATTTGATTTGTTTCTTGAAATTCAGAGGGAAAAAAAAAAAAAGCTTAATTTCATATGGAAAAATCTATAAGCATTGATATTTTGGAAATTTGGGGTTTCTTTAATGAATTTGCCTTTCAGCAAAACATTTCAGGGCCATCCAGTTTGGTTTATGAGGCAGGGTGGAGATTTGGGGTTTTTTAAACAATAAAACATATTCTTAATTGATCTGACTGTATGAAAATATGCAGAGAACAACAAAAAGCTATACATACCTTAGGAAACTTCCCCAATATATAGTGAGCGGCCACTGAATTTTCCAAATCACAAAAAGGTATTTAAACTACCTTTCTATAAGATTACAAGGTGGTAATCAGAAATAAGAGGTAGCATTCCCAACTGCAGGACCATAAACGTCTTCACATTTAGTGTTATATTCACTGCTGGTTTGTTTAACTATCATTATATGAAAGCACTATCCAATTTTGCTTAGTTTGCAGTAGGATTCTTGTTGCAAGAGTTGGAGCTGCCCATCATCCTTTAAGGAGAATTCTAGACCACAGTATTGAGATTTTGTCTTAGCTGATCACACAAAATATCCTTCTCTGTGAAATGCAAATTAGAATTATCTAGAACTTGGAACATAGCAGTTGAACTTCTGAAGAAGGAAATCTTAAGTACGGGACAAAATAAGTGCAAAAGAAGAAAGCTTTCAGTGTATTTGGAAGGACTTTATTTCTAACAAGCTTTGCCCCCATGTAAAATGAACAGTGGAAAGAATATTCTATAATAGGCTCTCTTAATATGATTTAAAACACTTTTTAGTCAGGTGGAACAAGCAGACAAAATTTTTAGTAATTAATTTATTTTAGCACTTTATCTGTTTGAGACAGAAAAAATCATTTTCAACCATTTAAAAATAGCTACCTAAAATGGTTATGGCTCTTCTGCCAAGAAAGGAAAAAGAAATGATAGTGGGAAATGCAACAGAAGAAAGATTCTCAGGAGTCAAGAGGATGTCCAAGCCACAAATACATTCCAGTAGATCACTAATGAGTGAACATGTCTCATGTCTTACCGCCTGCTATAATCACTCATTTGATTTACACAACATTTGGTTCCAATGTGTGTTTCATTTCCAGAAGGCGGGCAAAATTCTAGCTGAAAACCATATTCAGTGTTGTCTTTGCTGTTTTGATTAATTTCTAGGCAGGATGACTGTGGTTTGGGTTGCTTTGAGCATTGGCATGAAGAGTTTCCACAGTTTGGCTCACAGTTTACTATGACCAAGTCTTGTGGCAGCTAGATTTTTTGTTAAAGCATGGTTGAAACTCAAAATTTGATTTCCACAGGAAATGCTGACATTTGGAGAGGGGGGTGGGGGGCGAGGGGGAAGAGCAAGCTTCAATTAAAATTTAAAAATAATAATTTTATGAACTCTTTGTAGAAGGAGATTCCAGGGGGTAAAAATTACTGCAAGAAGAATGAACTGTTGGAGATTGATTATAAGCAACAACCTGGGTGGCCCTGGAAACTGAGGACTATGAGATCATCTAATTTCAGAAAATCAAAGATAGCCTGAAACACTCAATGTGTTGAGAAGGAAGTCCAGAATCCCTTGACACCAGCAGGGCCCTGTAGCATTTCCAACTGCATGGTAGGAGGACTGAGAAAGTTAAAAAGTCTCAGATCATTTAAGAAGATTCGAATTTAGTAGTGCAAGGGATGCCCAAAGTTTCCTGACACATAGCACAGGATGGCCTTGAACTGCAAATGCTGGACTTTGAAATTGCTAAATATTCTGCTAGATAGAAACAGGAATGCAACCCACTTCAGTCACCATGTAAGTTCAGTTCAGGGAAACACTGCGTAGCAAACAAAATATTTGTGAAGAACTTATTTTCAACTCTGAAATATCAGCCAAAACAGGCTCACTCCATTGTTGATGTAAATTGGCTGCTTTCAAGCATATTAAGGACCCTATTCATCAGAATTTGCATTACTCTGCATGAGACATCATTTGAAATGCTTTTGTATTGTAGGAATCAGTCCAGGGAACACACAACATAAATGTACGATCTTGCCCATGGCTGTAGAAAGAATGAAAACTTAAAAAATAAAGTTTATCTAGAAATCAAATTTCTTCAGTCCCATAGAAGAAAAACACCACTCCCTTTGCCCTCCCAGAGACGTTGCCCTCCCTCTATTTTTCAAACTTTAATTGAAAAATGCTATTAAATTCTAATTTGATTTCTGATCGCGTTTCCAGAGAAGTGACCAAGAAAGACTCTGAAATAAGTGAGAAAAGAAGAGTAGAGTCAGGGAAAAACTCTTATCCCTCAGCTCCTTTCAGTGAAACAACTGAGTCAACTAGTCTTTAACTGAGTTTTTTTCACTTTCTAGCCTGTGAACACCAGTTGAAATACATAAAAGTCAGACAGAATTAGTTCTAATCCCAAGGAAGCACACAGTGGATAGAAATTACTTTGATTTTAAAATAGGTCAATATGGAAGTAGATCCACTGAAGAGGAAAAGGTCAGTTCTTGACAAATAGCAATTCCACTAGCTCTATGCCTACAGCAGTAAATTGTCTCCACTGCCATTCAGTTTTCTTTGGTACTTATTTCTCTTTCAGCTATGAAATAGTTCCTTGTTCAGAAAATTATGTATTGGTCTAGCTTTCAAAGCTACTGTTTTTTTACTTGCTGTGGTGATGTAGTGAACGCTGATGAACTTCCTCACCGTTGATTGACTTGTAATGGTTTCACAGCAAATGACATTATTCGAGGATATTGTTTATGCTAGTCTTGTTAGTAAAGCCGTTGTTAGCCTTGGTACCAAGGTAGGCATGTGCTGTGAGTGTGCACATCTAGCTCCAGCTGTGTCTTCTCGTGCAGAGAAGAAACAAGACAATCACTCAGTCATTCTGTTCATATAACTCAGAAAACTGTCTTCCTGTTGAGAACAATGGGCCTCATTCTTCTCTTCATTATGCAGTCCTTTGCTGGGCTGATGCCACTGAGAAGCTGTTACACCACCACAAAACAAGTCCTATACATAGAAGATGTCTTGGAAAATCCTGGAAGTAATACTGAGAGGATTCTGCTTTGTAAAAAATAAATTTAATTCTTTTTAGGATTCTATCCTTATCATATTTCATCTTGCTGTCTAAACTGCAGAGACATGGAAAAATAGTTACAGGTCTTGACTTTTTTTCCCCAGGATAAATTCAGCAAAGTGGATTCATATTTCATGTTTTGAAACCACATCCAGTCTTGAAACACCCATTCTGTTACACTTCCACAATACTGCTGTACCAAATCCACCTCTAAATAAAATAATGATACATCCTTGATTATATCCTTATTAAAGAGAAAAAGTTTTAATTCTACCCATACTGCATAGTTTAGATTAAGTATCTAACTTTGGTTATTTTTTCTTCTTTCAAGAAGAGAAATAGAAACTGCAGTGGTATTTAGCTGCAATACTTCTGAAATGTTAAAGCATTGAAGTTTGTGAGGAACAATCTCTAAACAATTGAAAAATATACACATGTCTATGGACATGTATGCAGGTACACACATGTATGCATGTACACACATGTATGTATGTACATATATGTGTATATATATATATATATATGCAGGATTTATATTTTGTTCCAGCATGGAATGAGAAGAGTCTCCAGTATTTGGTTTTAAAAATCCTTCTTTCATATGGATCTTATTAAACTGTACCTCAGTCTAACTGTGGCTGAGCAAACAAAAGTAGTTCCACATGGCTGATAAAAAGTCTGATCAAGAATAGGAAAGAAAAATGTTTCTACTTGCCTTGCTGCCTCCGGAAATCTGCAGATTGAAAACCGAAATATTTTGCCTCTACTGCAGTGTATGTAATCACTGAAGTCTGACCATATCTCCATTCAAATGAGAGGCAAAATGTCAGATGTATTAAAACAAACAAAGGCCAGTGATTCCATATTGAAATCTAATGAGAGCAATAGTTATACATGCAAGCCCAAAAGCTTTCCTTCCCTTACATCTTGCAATCTATATTCTTTCCATAGCACTGTGAGAGTAAAGAATTTGAAAAATTAATTGAGAACTATGCTCAGATATCTTTGTTTAGAGGAGTGAGCTTTAAATACTACAACAATTACTTTTTATTTGATGCTAATTATAGTAAATAACTATAATAAATGTTTTGTAGGATCCTTCTTAAACTTACATAGTTCTTCTTATGAGGAAGAATTTTTTTTACAAGTTCTGCTGGAACATAAAGGGACACCTGTTTGCCAGAAGAAAGTGAGCTGTGCAACAGCCTAGAACAGCACTCTTATCTCTTCATTGGATGCGGTTACGGTTGCATGCCCAATATATCTCCTCTACTTCCTGACAAAGTACTGTAGCACTGGCTCTTACTGTGCCATGTATGAGAGAAAATAGCTGATGCCTAATCTACTGATACAGAAATACAAATAGCTTCTCACTTTATACAACTGCTAATATGTGATCAAATATTTCTAAACTTAGATCATTAAAAATAAGTAGTCACAAGGAGAGTCTAATAGAGCTATGTAATGCACACAAGCTTGTAAGGGATAGAACAGGCAGTCTCATGAAATGAGTCCCATGAATTAATGCAAGAAAGGTAGAAGATAGTAATGTAATTTCTCAAAGCACACATTACTTCCTGAAAAATGCCATTGATATCAATGGACATATTTCTAAAATTAGACACCCCTCAGTAAGTTTAAAGTTACAGGTATACACTGATTCAAAAATAATAAAATAATGATTGATAATCAGGACAGCCTTTCAAATCAATAAATTATTTTTGTTATTTTCTTTTAACTACTGAAAAAGAGGTAGGAGTGAAGGAAGAAAACAAGGGGATGAGCAACTTGGGTAGGTTGTGCAATAGATTTCTATAAAGTTTTCTTTGTCTTTTCTGATCTCCAATTTTTCTTATACTTTTGTTCCCTAGTTGCTCTTTCACTCTCCATCACCAGTGAGTGCCTGTTCAGCTCTGCCCTCCTGTCTACCCAGCATTGCTTCATTCCTCCTCCTCAGGATTTTCTCAATATTCAGTACACGCATCCTTGATCTAGTATTTACCTTATCATAATTCAAAAAAAGTCTACAGAGATAGTAAGAAGCAGATAATGAGGTGAAAAACAGTATGGAAACAGATTAATGAGGTTTGGTTTGGTTGGCTGGTTGGTTTTGCTGTTTCTTTATCTGCTTCTACTTGTTCTTTTCCAGAAGGCAGAGTCAGAATGGAAAGAGCTAAGAGTAGGCTATGAATGGATCTTCGTAAGGGGCCTCAGGTACTCACCCAGGGAGAAAGCAGAGAGGCTTAAGAGAGGAACTTTACACAAGATATAGCGCTGTCCTGGAAGCACTGACATCCTGTTCACCTAAAATTCTCTACTTTACCAGCATGTAAAGTATTAGCTTCCTCAGTGCAATTTAATCAGATACAAAACAACAGATGGAAAATCTGCCCCTATATTCCATTCTATAGGAAGTGTGCATATTATCCTGAGGATACTGTGTAGGACTGACTAAATGAAAGAAAGAAAATCCCTTGTTAATGTTTTGTTCACATAAGATCTGGTAATAACTGTGTTATCACAAAATTTGTTTTACATCAGTTATCAAATACTACACTTCCACTAACACATCTTCCGTACTAATAAGTATATATGAATATATATTATTTCATTATGATAATTTTGCAGTTGTGTCTTAACTTAAAAACTCACAGGTCTAGTGATTATCATTTATCAAGTTTGATAAAGTTAAAAAGTTTAAAAACTGAGAAACCCCAAAATATTTCTATCTAAGACTACAAGCTACATAATTAAGCAGACCCCTTGAAGCAGAAATAAATATATTTGAAGAAAGCTGTAAATTAAAAATTGTTTTTAAGCATGGCCAGAAACAGTTATCAGACCTTCCTGCCATACTAGCAAATATTAGTCTGATCTTCTGCCATAGCAGGAGGAATTTTCTGTGCTGGTTGTGCTGAAGAAAATGGGCAGAACTTCATGTTTTTATTTCATATTCAGGCTTCAAGGCAGGGGGAAATTCACAGGATGCTGGGCTTCCTCCAAAAGAGCTCAATTTTCTAGCATCGTCATCAGTGTTAACATGCAGTATTTTGAGCGCAAAAATGAGAGAATGGGAGCACACACTAGTCTTCTCTCTTCAAGCAAGAACGTGATCAAAGAAATCCAGACACAGCAAAAAACAACATGACTCAGATTCATGACCACCAGTTCATTCATCCACGGGCTCCTTACAGTCAACCGTAACAGTTACAGAGTTCAGCCTTTATTTCAGCAGTCAGAAAGAACAGAGGTGGAGGACGTGCTTGGGGCTCTGGAGCAGAGATTACCCTGCAACCTGTGGTGAAGACCATGGTGGTACAGGTTGTCCCACTGCAGCCCATGAAGGACCACAGTGGAGCAGATATGTACTCTGCACACCATGGAGGACTACACACCACAGCAGTAGATATATCCTGAAGGAAGCTGCAGCTCATGGAGATTCCACACTGGAGCATGTTCCTGGCAGCAGCTGCAGCCTGTGGAGCAGAACAAGTCTTCTGACAGGACCTGTGACCCCATAGGGCACCTACATTGGAGAAGTTTCTTCCTGAAGGACTGTACCCCTTGTGGAGGACCTTTGCTGGAGCAGTTCTTGAAGAACTGCCGTCCATGGGAAGGACCCACCCACATCGGAACAGTTCATGAAGGACTGTCTCCCCTCTCCATGAAGGAGAGACTCCATGCTGGAGGAAGGGAACAGCAGGAGAAGGAAGAAGTGACAAAGACAAATTGTTATGAACTGACCACAATTTGCTAACCCCACCCCACTGTGGCAATTGGGGCAGGGGATGAAGAAGTAGAAGTGTCAGGAACAAAGGAATGAAGCTGAGCTTAGAAAGAAAGGAGGATGAAGAGGGAGATTTTGTTTTTGTTAAACACCATGCTAGCCTATTTCTAATTGGAAATAAATTAAATTAATCTTCCCCAAGTCAAGTCTGTTTTCCTATAACAGTAATCGGTGAATGATTGCCTTGCTCTCATCTCAACCCAGGAGCTTTTTTCATCTTATTTTCTGCCCCTGTCCTGCTGAAGAGGGGGAGTGGGAGAGCAACCAGCCAAGGTTAACTCACCGCAGTTCATTTATGGAGACATAAAGAGCAATTAGAATGACAGAATAAAAAGTAATAGTTGGCTATATTTACAGTAGAAATATTTTGCATTCTCCATCTGATTTCAAAGTTTGTTTATAGTGATTATATCAAATGTTACTATTACAGTTCTTTGATAAGAATTGTAAAATAAATAAAAAATAAATGACATAGATGCAGTGTTTGTATTTAAAGAATTCAGTCCACATCTGAATAACAACCTAACTGAAAATCCTGTGGATCACAGGATTCACTTGTAACTATTATAGTTGTGTAATAATTTATAGATAAAATTATACAGGACAGCAACTACAAAATATCTCAGCCAATACTGATACTACTTATAGAATCCCCACTACTTAATTTAAGTAGGAAGAATCAATTGTTATGCCTCTGATTTGTACATTACAGCTCTTCTCATGTGTTAACAAACGTACCAGTCAAAAGTGACACTTCTTATTTTAAAGCTGGCATATTTGATCACCTTTAACAAGCGTGTTCATCCTTCTTTTGAGTTTATATAAATCAACTTGATCCTTTGAACATTCATTGAATGCTCTATCTTCAAAGAAACTCAGAGAAACAGGACCAGTGGGGACCTCAGCAGTTCAGCTAGTCAACTGACAAGATCATATGTCCCTACATGATCCCTCAGAGATACTTCTTTATGATCCCTGAGGGAGATGTCACAGCCACCCAGGTACTCTATTCCAGGTATTCAGAGTGGGGAGAAAGGCAAGGAAAAAGTACAAAAAGCCCAGGGATTTATGTGAAAAGGGTGTCAGAGATTTGCCTGTGGTTGGGAAACACAAAAAGTGTTGCGTATGGGAAAGAGGGGGTAGGAGATGCGAGGTACATACCTTTAGAAAGCGGAATTAAGTTGTAAAAGCAAGGCCTTAGAACTAATGAATTAGGATCTTGTATCCTGTTTGCATGTTAGTGATGCTTCCCTGCAGTCACAACAATGCCAGAACCAGGGTGGAAATGAAAAGGTAATGGACAGAACAATTTCTCCAAATTACAGAAATTAATGTCATGCTATCATTTTTTTAGAGTGTTCACTCAGATGAGTATTTTAAATGGAAATACAAACTTAAAACCTTGTGTTTATAGCTCAGTTCAATTTTTGCTGATGTTCACAGACAATTTATATAGACTTTAAATATGAATGATATCAGATCCTCCAGGACAATGTCTGATTGAGAGTCATGTGGGTTTTTACACAGATATTTGAAAGCTGGAATGAACACTTAAAACTCAGAAGCATTAATCTGAAAGGAAAAGTGCAGCTGCTCTGTCTTCCTCCTGTAAATATGCATGTGCACCCTCCTCCTTTTATACTGCTTTCGGACACCTTCTGACCTTTCTCTGGCATCTATATGTGTAGGGAAAGTACAACACTTTGTGATTTTTTTTTATGCAGATATGAAGGGGAGAAAATGGCTCTTAGTAATTTTCTAATGATATATTTAAGTTCTGAGAAATTAAGTTTCATTCATAATTCAAGAGTACAAATATGTCAGACCACCTGACAGGAAATCAAGAATGCACATCTAATAGCAATTTTGCACTTCTACAGAACCTGTTATAGGAATGAAGGATACAAGATTAGGACCTATTTATAGACCTATTTTGTCTGACAGGATATAGACCTGAAGGCCATGTGATTGGATGTTGTATTGCTCCAACATAAATGAAAGGGAATTAGATAGCTGCACACGCTTCTCTATGGAGCTGGATGAAAAGATAATGCAGGTGATGCTCAGGCAAGAAGGCACACTACTCCTGGCATTCCCTTGAGCCAAGGAAGAAAAAACACTGGCAGATATTCGAGACTAGCTCCAAACCTGAGCTGACAATGCTGAAATGTCAGCTGACATAATGCTGACAAGGAAGAAACTGTGCATAATTTCTGTCCTTCCGCATTTCTCCACAGATTTTATTATATACTTACCCAAGGTTGTGAATTTGCAGGAATAGTTTAACATTACAAGGCTAGTGGTAAGACAAAGAATTTTACCATACAAAAGTATATTAACCTACACAGTTTGCTGATCCATCTATTTGGTAGGGTACTACTGGAATCAAAGATCAATTTATACTTATTGGATGCCAGTAAAATGTTAGAAGCATACTTGCCTCAGGGCAACAAATACACTTTGCAAACCAAACTGATAGGAAAATAGAGAAACTTTGAAAACCCTGAGGAGATTTTAGAATTTCAGTGGTCCTGAAAGCTAGCAGGTATTTCCCTCTGGAGTTTCAATTTATTCCCAGGATACTTAGGCATGGATTGCCAGTTTGGGGACTAGTACATATATTTCCTTCTCCTGGTGTGGGAGCCATTTGTACAGCTGCTGCTTTGGGAAACGTTCAATAATCTTTCATTCTGAAAAGTCATAAGCACTCATGGAAGCCAAGAAGTCCTTTTTGGACATGCACTGCCTCTTTGCTTTGGCTTCTGCACATTTGATATGCAAATGCAAGGCACAGAAAAAGCTTTGTAGTGAGTTTGTCATGTTCTGAGAGTGAGAAATCATGGAAATAACTGGCTGCAAGTTTAATGCCTCTTAATTCCCAAGGCAGAGCGCTACGAGGACAGCTGCATTCAAAAGAATGAAAGAGGACGAATCTGGAACTGAAGCAGGGCCTAACATATGGGAACAGATAAACCTGTCTATAGAAAAGAAGGATGCATGAAGTTTTGCCAGTAGTCAGCTGAAACTGGTTCTGTTCATAGCCTTGAAATGTATATACTGTCTCCTCTCCAAGTCTTTCTTTCTAATCGATTGCTTCTGCTTCCAGTCCAGAAGATCAATCAAATTCCAAGATGCTATTCTTTTGGGCTTTTTTTTTTTGCCCACCTAGTAACAGGATGATCTGGAAACCTTATAAGAACTGTACTTTAGCTTGGCAGACAATCATAGTCCAAACAGAGCCCAGTCTAAAACCCTGAAGTCAGTTGAAAAGCTCCTCGTGCCTGAAACCCAGCTCTGAAATGTGTTTAGAAGTTCCATGCCTGCATATGGCTCCAGTGGTATACTTGATCAAGGAAACATAATGTGACTTCAATCAGGCTCCAGCTAGGGTGAAGATTGCTGTAGGGATCAGAGATAAATGAAAAGCCAGATTTCTGAGTGTTTTTCCAAGTCAAACAAAGCCACTGAACTTTCTGGGGTTTTCTTGGCACTTCTAGTGCTACTGGGAATTTAAATGGTGCCTGTCCGAGGATAATCGACTCCCTCTGTAAGCCATTGTGATTCTCAAAAAAAAGGCAGCATTTTTCTCAATCTTTCCAGGCACAGTCATGTTCCTAATAGAGACTGGACAGAGCAGGAAATGGAATGAGATGTTCTACAAGATCTAGATTAGTGTTCATGAAAAGAAACCCACATATCAACAGGTGATGACCCAATTACATTAATAATTAATTATAAGATTTTATTCTCCTTATTTACACATGATACTCCCATTTTGATTTGTTTGAGTGGTTTAGCCACAGCAGGAAAGAGATTTAAATCTCTGGTTTCTGTTATGCATCTTTTGAGAAAGAAATTAACTGTACTGTACAAAGGCAAAAAAACTTTAAGCCACAAAAGCTGAAAACACTGAAAATAAAAACAGAAGTGGCATCATAGCAGGGAGTTGTTACAAACACATGTCACTCTTTATTTTTAAACCTCATGCTTTACTAAGGCAGGCCAGGATTCAAGTTGTTGATGAAGTGGAAATTTTCACTTATTGTAGTTTTAGCAGTTTAGTAAGTTTGCCAGCATTGGTATATTTTTGAAAAGAAAATCCAGATCATCTCAAGGTATTTTTCCAACTACTATTCCAATCAGTATATTACCAGTAACTTATGCTAATTAAATTCTGATAATATAATTCTGAAAAGAATTCTTATTAACAGTTTTACTCTTGCTTTTGAGGTACAAAAGTTCTAAATATTTTTTTATGGAGTTTGAACAGTGTACTGACACTCAAGTGAATTAATATTTTTTTCTTGGTATCAAGCAGTTAATGCTAAACCTTATTAATTTTAAGAATCTTAACCTTATTAATTTTAAGAATCTTAAACTAATGTTTTCTCTACTGTGACCTGAATGAGCTGATCCATAACAGCTAGTCTGATCATCTTCTCTCTGTTCAAATGATAATGTTTAGATCCTTTGGGAGCAGAGGATGAGAGGGGCAATTGCCTTACCAGTAAGTTATGGTAATTCACTTCTACTAATATAATTCTGCAAAGAATTCTTATTAACAGTTTTACTGTTGCTTTTGAGCTACGAAAGTTCTAAATAATTTTCATTCTACAGAACTCCAAACAGAGCCTCACCACAAGCACACTCGTTTATTATTAGGCTGCAAGAATGCCCAAAGTGTGCTTGGCTTTTCCAGTTTTCCTTTTCATGAAAAAGAAAATGAAGTGAAAACAATAAAATTATAATTCCAGCAACTGTTCAAGATAAGGACTTTCTTGTGTCCCTATGGGCATCCAGACCAAACACCATTATTATTACTATTATAGCACTGCAGCAGATTACATGTTAGCTAATTGCCTCTTTTCTAACAGATTTTTTTTTTTTTTTTTAATCTGGGAGTATGCTGGAGATGGGAAGAGGCTGACTTAAAATTCATAACATCCCAATGATAAAAGGATCCCCAAAAGGTAACATCTGCTTAGATGAGTGCAAACATTGCATCTTCAGAGGCTATTCAAGCAGAATGTGTTTTTCCTTCATGAGTTTGTCACCTAGACTAACAATGAGTCTAAAGACGTCATGTGCAGTTGCTGACAAATGCCAAGAACACAATAAAAGCTGCAGAAGTGTGTATGCACAGAATATTATTAATCGCTGCTATTGCAACCCTCAGTCCTATGAACATTGTTCATGTGCGTTGTACTCTATTATAGAAATTATGAAAGTTATTTAGCTTAGAAGAGGAAACTGACAAGTCCTGAACTAGATCATGTCCCTAAGCACTATGTCTACATGACTCTTAAATGCCTCCAGGGATGGGGACTTCACCAGAAATATGTAAAAATTAGGGATTCTACAAACTGCCCCTGCATTTCCTACATTTATACCTAAAAGGCAGGGCACAGCATACTGGACATGAGACTCTGCCAAACTGCACTGGTACTGGGTGAGAAGCAGGAAATCAGCTTTAAGACCAGAGCAGGTAAATGAGTGAATGAAAGGCAGGAGCGAGCCCAAACCCGAGCCCAAGTAGAAAGCTCCGTAGCAGCTGGCTAAAGGCAATGGCTACGATGAACAGCAAGGGCTAGGCTGCCTGTCTCCGGGTCAGCATCAGACCTAGCCCCAAGGAATTCACTCTGGCAGGAAGGGTCATTCAGGGAATGCTGAAGCCCAACTTTTGTATCCATAACACAACAGATAATTCCTAACTGAGACATACTGAAGCACAGAATTACACTTGAGATTTTAGCTGCTTTTTATAAAATCTCATTTCTTAACTAGTCTTAAGTCTTGTCAAAGCAAGTGTCTTTTTACCCCCCACCCTTCATCTTTTCCAGAAGTTTTTTCTGGGCTAACTAATGCACTGTCTCAACCTAGGTATGTCTCCAATAAGTAAAGCAGGGAGTATAGGCATCATGGGTAATTTATGTTCCAAAATGTGGCTTAGGGGTAAACCAGCCAGTGTAGGTGCCTATGATGTCAGTTGCCACATTTGGGAAAATCTGTTCACAGAAACATGTTACTTTTGGGAAACAAGCAGAAGAATGTGTCAGAGCTCTATGGAAACACCAAAAATACTAATCTGCTGAAATTTGCATCTCAGATTTATGTTTACAGGGTAGTTGTTTGTTCAGAGTGCATCATAGCAACCCCAATGTAGGAGTGGATGCAAGGTGTGATTCCCATAGAATCACAGCATCACAGAATTGCCTAGATTGGAAAAGATCTTTGAGATCATTGAGTCCAATCATTAACCTGACACTGACAAGTCCCTGGCTAAACCATGTCTCTAAGCACTATGTCTAGACTACTCTTAAATAGCTCTAGGGATGGGGACTCCACCACTGCCCTGGGCGACACGTTCCAATACTTGATAACCCTTTCAGTAAAGAAATTCTTCCTCATATACAATCTAAACTGCCCTTGGCACAACTTGGGGTCATTTCCTCTTTCCTATCACTTGTTACTTGGTTGAATAGACTGACCCCCACCTCTCTACACTCTCCTTTCAGGTAGTTGCAGAGAGTGATAAGGTCTCCCCTCAGCCTCCTCTTCTCCAGGCTAAACAACCACAGACTTGCACAGATATTTGAGTGTGAAGCTAATGCTGCAAAAGCCATGTTACAGAGCACTTTGTCAGGGGGAGGCATAAGCCACCCTTGGTTGTGAAGTCAGTGAAGGTACCGAGTACAGGATACTGGGAGACCACACCAGGGTCTGTGGCTCTGAATCCCATGTGCCTGCATCACTTGGACTTCAGCCTGCAAAAAGCCAGAACAGAGGTCTGGCTGAAAAAGAGTTGGTTTTCTGTTGAGAGGTGAGGGTGAGAGGACAGAGGAATGTCTGCATTAGTGTGTCAGGGTGTCAGATGATGGAGTTTCTGTAAAGGCTGATAAAGTCAGATTAAAAAAAAAATAGGTTGGAAGGGACTGCTGGAGGTCATCTAGTCCAACCTTCTCTTCAAAGCAGAACTACCTTCAAAGTTAGATCAGGTTGCTTAATACACTAACATCAGAGAGGGAGAGACTGCCCAGCCTTTATATTACAAAATAATAGAAATAGCAGGTAATAGTAACACATATTCAGCTAAAACTCATAACTGAATCTTAGATTCTTTTATTTTTCCTTTTCATTTCAAAACTGGTTTGCAAAGTATGAGAGAAGTTCTTCCCATGACACAAAGTATATTATAATCTATAGCAACATCCTTTGTTTCTGCAACCTTTTTTCTGGTGGTGCAGGTAATGAATGAAGCAAGAGTAAGACTGGGAACTGGAGACCTGAGCTCTGGCCTGGTTTTACCACTGTTTACTGAATGGTCTTAGCAGTCCACTGCAACTAGAAAGAAGCCCTAGCCGGAACATAAAACCTCAATTTGGAAAGCATCAAAGTTTGAAGTTCTCCCACTTCCCCTCTCTCCAGCCACAAACCTTTTCCCTACCTATAATACAGTGATTTGCTAGCTGATCCTTCACGTATGCCACAGTAAGATATGTAGTGTAGCAGAGAAATGCAGAAGTCTGGCAATGTACAATAAGGAAGCAGTTCTATTAACAGAAATTTTATCTCCTTCCTTGATTTTTCCCTCACTAAAAATGTTTAACATTGTTTGTCACACAATTTGTTTCTGCCTTCTTGAATACCATGGCAAGGTATTGGCAATCAAAACTTGCGTAATATAGTTCATTACTCAAAATGAGTAATGAACATTCAGCGGTATTGCTAATTAAAATTGTAAAGGATTGGACTGAAACTTTATGCCTTCAGCAAAGGTGGGGCAGGAACCACATTACCCTGGGAGTGACTCTGTGACTCAGATGTACAGTTCTTTCCTCAATTCCTCCTTGCTCCTGGCACACAGTAGTTCACTCCTGAGCTACTCCAGTTGTAAAATATCACCCACCCTGAAATAGCTCATCTACTGTTTATATAACCCTTTGCTTTGTCTGTTTTCCACATATGTTGCAAAGACAGAGGACAGGAAAGTAAAACCAAGGACTCCACTTACTTTCCCCTGCCTAGAACAATAGCCAGGTAGTTACCGAGATAAGAGCTGGGCATATATTTTTCAAGGCAAGAAATTAAACTCAAATTAAATGGAGGGAGGGGGAGAAGAAATCATATTTAACTATATATTTAACAAAACAGACAGAAAAAAAAAAAAACCCCAAACAACTCCAAGCTTCAGAGCACAGACAAATTAATATGGGAGAATCATGTTGTTGAAAGTGAGAAAATATAAAGCTGTAGGAAAAATTACATAATTAGTGAGATAAAAAAGCCCAACAATACTGAGCATTTTAAGTGCTTTACTGGCAAAATATTAATCATTTAATAACTTACAGAAGGGAAATGACACTTAAAAGTGATCTCAGAAAAATAGAAGATTTTGAACTGTATTAGAAGAAAACCTCTATCTTAAATTACATTACCTGACTTTCAAATTCATTATTCGATCTTTAAAAGGAGGAATAGGAAAGGCCACTTTCTGTGCTATATTCAGTTAAACCTTTTCGTCACCCCAGATCCACTTCTCCCACTGCAAATTAGTTTGACAGGTTCCTGGCAGGGCTTCAGCAATTTTGCATTTCTCTGGAATTAGCAAAAATGCTAATTTGGGCAGTTTGCTTCTAGTGCAAGTTTTTCAGCCTGGCTGAAGCTCCAAGGCTATTTGAGATAATATCAAATCAAAGAACAAAGGGGCACCTGTCATGAGTCCCAAGTGAAGGAAACAGATAGCACTTGAGGAATTAAAATGAGATTTCTTTACACCAAATGTCAGACCCTATAAGCAGAATGTTGTAGGAACAACTGGGGTTGCTAGATCTAAATCAGAGTGGAGGGGAGGAGGGAAGAGGGAGGGAAATGTGGTGCATTCGAACAACTGCTGCCAAAGACAGGGTGGGGATGGCCTTAGATAAGTTTCCTGATCCACTTCCACTGAGACACTGGAAACAATGGGGTGGCAGAGCCATTTGCAGGCAATAGGACGTGTACATAGGACTACACCCCTTCCTCTTGGATGAGGTTATGGCTGCGCTCATCCGGATAGCCCTCAGCACGAGACTGCCTGCTTCCAGGGTGCTCTGTCCAGAGCTGATGGCAGGGTGGCCACAAAGTAACACCCTCAAATCTCAGCAGCGGGGAAAACAATCAAGTGAAAACCCTACCAGCCCTGTGACACAGCCTCCCCCACCCTCTGCTGAGTCTTTACAGTTTTCCAGTATGTGGTCCTGACTGTAATCTTTCCAGATTAGCCCAAACTACAGACTGGTTGAATTAATTAAAACAGGTTTATCCTAAAAATATGAATAAATTATGCTCTTTAAAAAAGAAAAAAAAAAGTTTGGATTTTTTTGGGGGGTAGGGAATTTTTTTGGTTTTTAATATTCATGTCACAGAGCTTGGAACGCAGGCAAGAATACATGTGGAAGTTGTTAGTGCTGTGTCCACTATAGGAGCATCTAGGACATAATATAGGCCCAGCCCCACATATATAGGTAATTGCAGCCCTAGCACAGCACCATAATGTAGTGGCACAGGGTATTTCCAGGTAATTTTAATATTTGTGGCTACAACACAGATTACAAAGCAGGGATAAAAGTTTCCTGCTAGCTAAATAGTTGTTTATCTCACTTCAAGCTCTATTTTTGAGTCAAAATTATCAAGGTATGACAGTTTTCACCCTTGCTGATAAATAGTATGAATATTTTCAGATATTTTCAGATATGACTGCAATATTCACATATTCCAAAACTTACAGGCAAAACTGCATAAATCTCAAAATAGAAAGAGTAAGAACCTCATAATTCTCTGCATCACAAAAATCTCCTACCAGAAAAGATTGATGCATACTCAGGATCTGATATTTCTTAAGGATGTTTATACTTACTGACAAAGTTATTACACTTTCTGACATTGGTTGGAACTAGAATGGTTTTAAATAGAAATAGTTAGGACAAAGGCCAAAGTCTGACCTCCATTTCTTCCATTACCTGCTGCAGTTCCTCCAGAGTGACATTAATATGTGTAGGCTGAATTCAAACCCTAGAGCAAAATGTCATGCTAAGCCAAATTTAAGTTCTGACTATTTCTCCAAATGTGTGATATACCAGAGGCTTTAATTAACAGCCAACTACCTCACAGGTTTGTCAAACAAAAATAAAAGAACATATTTATTCTGCTGTTGTGATTCCACAGGCATCCATCAGACAAAACAACTGCCATCTCCGAACACACATACATACACACATAAGAGCACATATACACACAAAAAATCTTGACCTTTCCTTTAAAATTTCATATTTCAGTTAATGTTCTCAGATAAAGATGCACAAATCTTGAGGCAAATTGAAGCCTTTTCCTCCCATAAAACACATAGTTATGTTGTCAAAAACCTCTTGTCACAAGATATTGTGTGATAGCTTTTACTGTTTCAATCCCCAGTCGCCGCAAAGAGGAAAGAGTGAATTAGGAAAGTATCACTACATTCTTGCTCTGTTCTTGTATATTTCACTATCCATTCCCTTAGCATGATCAAGGCCAAGGTAATTGGTCTAGCTGGACCCGCGGTCTGCTCATGGCCATTCCTTTAACAGGTGAGAGCAGAGGCTCTAAAGGAACAGTAAGTGCCCTCAGAGTAAACAAAAAACTTATTTTAGGTCCTTCTACTTCAGTGTGTGTTTCAGTTTATAATCAATGTAAGACTTGTGATTCCTACAGTTCCAGAATCCTTTTGGGATCATCATGATTTTGGTCTTTGTTTTCAGGCCACCACAGTCTTCTTCCTATGGTCTTACCCAAAACTAAAGTCAAACATAGAGGATTACATGCTCATATGACCCGACACTTATATCTATGGTGATTTTAGATAATGCCATGCTTGTAAGAGATATAATCCTCATGTTTTGGGACACATGCCAAGGAATTACTGCCTCATGTTACAAAGAAACTTTCCTTTGGGCATGTTACAATATAATTGTCCCTTTGCAGGGAATCTGACACTTCCTACTAAAGCATCAGGAATTAATAGCAGAAAGGAAATATTGCAAAATCCTGCTTTTCCAAGGACTAAAAGGTAAGCTTACCAAATGTCTCAAGGGACTGAAAAAGAAGATAAAATTCTACTCTATAAAATGAGATGTAATTTTAAGATAGATAGGTAATGCAAATTCAATACCATTTTTTGCAGAACTGCTAGGCAATCATCATCTTCAGACTTGGTTGGAAAGGAACACTAACTCACCTTAGGCAGGCAAGTCTGAGGAAATACTGTAGGGATATCTGCCCATTACTGAGTTTATCTGAATGCTACTGTTGATATTATTTCTATGAAAAAGGGAACACAGGGGTATTCTAAGTGTCAAATCACTCATGTATCTCACCTTGACAGGATATGTGGAGGCCCTGTGAAAAGTCTTTAACATAACTCCAATTGTGAAATAAGTTGGAGATGCTCTACAGAGAATGGCTTCTATTATATGGCAAATTACATGTTATTATGGAAGTATGAAGAGGTTCAAATTACAAATCATGCAGTCTTGGAGGGGTAAACAAAAATATAAATTGCTGCAGGAAAACAAAAGAACTCTTTAGGGCATTTGGTATGCAAAATGATACTGAGAAAGCTTAAGACTATATTTGAATCTACTTCTAGGAAAAGGAGTTAACAGAAATGTGGAAGCAATACTTCAGAGCACTTCTGGACTCAAAGATCCCTTCTTGAATAAACTTACGAGAATTCCAGTAGCAAACATAAAATCATAGGAATATAAAATGGTTTGGGTTGGAAGGAACCTTAAAGATCATCTACTTCCAACCCCTCTGCCATGAGCAGGTACACCTTCTACTAGACCAGGTTGTTCAAAGCCTCATCCAACCTGGCCTTGAACACTTCCAGGGAGGGGGCATCCACAGCTTCTCTGGGCAACCTGTTCCAGTGTCTCACCACCCTCACAGTAAAGAATTGCTTCCTAATATCTAAATCTACCCTCTTCCAGTTTAAAGCCATCACCCCTCGTCCTATCTGCCCTGATAAAAAGTCCCTCCCCAGCCTTCCGGTAGGCTCCCTTCAGATACTGGGGATCATAGTGGTCAAATGGTCAAAGTCACATTCATTGTAATAGAAGATCTCTCTGTTAGTAGGAAAACAAGAAATTACAAAGCAAGTCTAAAGAACCTCCATGGCAAGCATAAAGCCCTCATAGAGACCCTCTACTTACCATCTAGGATTGTGCTGCCAAAGCAGAAGCATAACTTGGAGCCTTGAACCAAAGCAAAATTCATGTCTGAGAAGTCCTGTCCAGCTGGGAAGAATAATTGCCAGAACACAGGCAACTCCAAGTTTAATTGTGATCAACACTCCTGAGAGAGCTGCTGAACCAACTTCATGAATACTCCTTGTAATGAAGTTATTAGTCTATTGATTTTACTCTGTAAACCAGTTTCCAAATTATGTAATATGTTGCTTGACCTTTATCTTAATAGAAGAAATCAAGATATCTAACCTTTAGCCTTAGCTTGCAATAAGTATGAAGCACAGACTACTCTGTCCTGCGGGGAGAGCAGAATGACCTAGATTTTTTTTTTCATTTACTCCATCTTGCTGCTAGGTTCTCAACAGTGGGAGTTTCCACCATACTACAAGGCTACTTTGAGGGTTGGTTGCACAAAATGACACACTCATAGAATATAATCCTTTCCCTCAAGTTGTAACTGTTGGAAGAGTTGGAAAGTAGCTTCTGAAGTCTCCTCATCTAACCTGAGCTCACATCTGTGCTTCAAATCACATCAAGGAGGGATCTGACATTAAGTATCCCTGGCCTTAGGGAAGAACTGTATCCACTAGGCTACTATGGACTAACCAGGTTTGAAAATAAACCTCTCCTTAAAGCAAAGGAATAATCTCAACAAACATTTGTCAAAACAGCAGCCACAAAAAGTTTCAGTTTCAACTCATCAACATTTTTGAACGAAAACATACTTTACAAAAATATCCTATGTGCTCTTGCTGCTTTTCAGATCATAGGTACAGACTAAAATGAGACAGAAAGCATTTCTGAGGAAAAGTCATCTACAGACAGATGGCTGAGCTGTGACCCAGATTCTCTCTACAGTAGTGGAAACCTGATATAACCCTATAGATAAAAATGACTATGGTACTTCAGCTGTGACAGGACTAGCAGTTCAAGAGCCACAGGCTGGGCTTTCTATAGTTCTCTATTACTAATGCATATTTGTTATGAACTTTGGAGGAAACTTATGACTTTCCACACTGCACACAATCTCAATAGGGTAGACAATGGAGGTAAAGATGTCGATGGAAGAATCCATCCACATAACTTGACAGGAAGTAGCTCTGCCTCCTGATAGCATTTGTATAGAAAATATCTATTTTAAAAAAGCTTTTATTTTCCCACTGAAAATATAAGCTCATTTATAAGCTGAACACAAACAGCCAGCCACCAGCTTTATAGGTATGTTGGCTTAATTTGATAAAACCGGTGATGGGAAATTGCTATCAACAGAACCTGATGGTCTGACTAGAAAAATGTTTTCCAACATGTGGCAGAGACAGAACAGAATGAGTGTCCTCACCATTGACCTTAAGTCAGTGTGCTGTGAAGAACCTCAGCACTGGAAAGATGGATTGAACAAGTAAAAGGAAATTCTGCAAGTTTCTCATGTGTATCAACTCTGCTTCTGCTCAGTGTACTGTGAAAAACATTCTCTGAATTGATAATAGATTCATCCATTGTAATAGTTGTATTTACTTTGGCAGCTGTTGATGACATAAAACCTTCTTTGACCAATTGACAAAACAGACACCTCTGACAAAAATAAATAAATAAATAGATTCACAAGTGCTCCACCATACCAGCTACCAAATTTAAACTTAAAAAGTCCATAAAACCAACAAAAACCTAACTCTTCTTCATCCTCCCAGCTCCCTGCTAGTCTGCCCAAATTATGTCTTTTGCAGTTGAAAAAATGAAGGGTAGGAAGTGTATTTGTGTTGTTACTTTCATGATACCTTAAAATCTGTTTCAGTGTCTCGGATTGCTCAAGTCCTTAGCAGTATACCACACATTCTCTACATATTGTTTCTGCTAGGTCCAACCCAACAAGCAAATTTAGATAATACCAACTAGTCAGATTCCACATACAAATTTCCCAAAAGAAGGATGATCCCCTTTTTTATCTTTACTGTGTGAGATGTCTAGGTTAAGTTTCTTTCTGTCTTAGAGATAATTAGCTAACCCCTAGACTCTCATGGAAGACTGTATTTTTGTTCAAGAAGAGTAGAGAGGCTGAGTGAATGGAACACTTCTCTCAGTAGGTAATTTTGAAGTTTCTTCACCTTGAGTTGAATAGCTAAATAGTCACTGCAACAAAAAAGACTTAATACTAACAAAGAGGACTCAAAAATTACCTAGTTAGTATAGCCATATGTTGTGGTTTAACCCCAGCTGGCAACTAAGCACCACACAGCAAACTTGTGGGTTGAGATAAAGACAGTTTAATAGGAAAAGCTGTGATAGTTTCACTGGGCTGGCCCTTGGCCAGCAGCCAACACAGCTGTTCACCCACTTCCCCTCCACCCTCATGGGATAGGGGAGAGAACTGGGGGGCCAGGACAAGGATACTCGTAGGTTGAGATAAGGACAATTTAGTAATAGAAATAAAAGAAAACTTAAAATAAAACTAATATTCCAATAATAGTGATAATGATAACAGTAATAAAATATACCAATGAGTGATACCCAGTGCAACTGCTCACCACCTGCCGACCAATCCCGGCCCATTCCCAGATAACAATCCCAGAGGAGTGACAATCCCAAACCAAAACCACAATCCCGCAAGAGCTGGAGATGCTGAGAGGGTAATTGAGTTCCAAATTCTGGTAGCCCAGATGTCTATGCTTGAAGAGGTTTCTAAGATTCCTATACAATCAATAATGTCTAGAGAGATATTTTAGTCACCCTGAAGCAGATACCTATCCTGGTCAGCTGAAAAGATCTTTAGACTTTGCTGTATATAATAAAATCTGAGATAGCAACATCACCTGTAGAAAGCCACTGCATCCTATTCTGTATATGCCCAGCATCTCAGATGACTGCCCTACTTTTTTCTCACCTTGTAGTTAGAGGAGCTAACACCACTTCCTCTTCCTGGTGCATTTGTAGAGACTAACTTGGTATGTATGATCAGAGAACACCTACCCAACTAGGTCAGGAAGCAAAATAAGCTACAAGCACCCTAGTTCGTGGATCTCCAGGAGGCCTGAGCTACAGTTAGCCTCAAAGGTGTTAGAATTTTGGGGGAAGTGAGAAACAGGTTAAAATTGAGAAGATTTGAGATGAGATCTTCTGCAGTTTAGATTGCTAAGGAAAGGAGAGAAGAGGAATGTAGAAGTCAGCTGACCAGATCATGTAACACAATCTGTTATGCAACCAAGCTTCTCAAGTGCGATGCTCTGAAATCAAAAACCAGCAATATTATATTTGCCTATAGATTTGTTTCCTAATGAGTTCTTTACTACTTGGTTACATTTTCTCAAGTATGAGCTGCACTTAATTATTCCTTCTAAAATCTTTAATCCTTCTGTGTGGTATTTTAAATGATAAATACTACTTGTACAAGAAAATTATTACATTTTATTAAGTAATCAAAATAAATTTTTAATTATTTTTCACAAACATTTTGAAATATTTTTCAACAATATATGTCATTCCAAAAATACATAAGGATTTAATTTTAAAGATCTATCAGTATATATTTATGATTTGCTTAATCTCCTTCACGGCTTCAGATTTAGTAACTATTTGCAGCAGTCCCCAAAAATGAGGCTACATTCCCCATTGCATCTTATGCTGTCACATATTCTGTCTTTCATCTCTGTTGCCAGGTAAATGCTATCTGTTTCTTCATGGATATTCTCATAAAGATCTACTACCCAGGGAAGGTCTACACAAGGTAAATGACGTTAACTTTAATTTTTTCTCATGTGTTGAGGTGTATACTTCATACCGTACCTTATGGAGCACGAATCAGTGCATGGTAAACATATATCCTCTTATAGCTATGTGGAACAGTAAAGAAGTTGAAAAATGAGAAATAAAATATCTGTCCTCATAATGTTTCCTAATCCAAATAAAAAGACTATTTTCTGCTCATTTCCACCTTCACACTTGTTGGACCTCCAATAGAAAGTAGTAAATCTGGACTAATGCTCTTAAATTCCTCTAATTCTGTCTGTAGAGGTAGAGGGGGTAAAATTCCCTGCCACATTAAAGCTATTTGGAAAGCTTCAACCAACATCATTTGGGGACAGTATCTTAAATAAGAGCCTCTGGTAATATAAAATATATATACATATATATACACATATATATATATATATATATATATATATATATATATATATAAAGCTTGGTAGCAGTACTAATGATTTTATCCACACAAGCTTAACCAAGGAGCAGTATAGTCCAGACCAGTTAAAGTAGAGTCTACTGCAAAATTATACTCCCTTTCTGTCTGAACATCAGTCAGGGACACATCAAAATGGTTTTAGAAAGCTACTCAGAACACCTGCACTCTGTGGGAAGAAGTAACACCTGCTCCACCGTGATTACTGAGAAAGGAAGTCAGCATCTTTCGGTGTAAAACTCTTTCTTCAGATCAAGAGTAAAGCAGAAAGACAGTAAGTTATTTGTGTGGAACTAGCGTCAGCAAAGAGAGAGAATGCTTGTAAGCATTTGCTCTGAAAAAAACCCAAACCCAATCTACTTGAAAACAACCCTGAAATGGAGGCTTCTACAATTATTTCAATAGACTCTTTGTAGTATTACAAAGAAAGAAGTAGACTTCAAGTATCAAATTAGGTTAAACTCACACAAAGTAATTTGCTTCTTATTTTTACTGTCAGTTCTCTGAAACCTCCTACCTTTTTTTTATTTTTTTGTTTTAATAATTCACACAGCAAGTCTAGTGCTATTCATACAGAATCCAAAATTACACAATTTTGATGAAGATAGGATGACCTTTCCCAAAGGTCATACATTATGGAGTCACTGTTTGCACCTATAAAATCAAGCTGCTTCTGATGAGTAACACTGCAACTCAGATTAAACAGCATATGAAGTCCTGTGGAAATATTTATTAGGAGTAGCTCATTCAAATCCTCATGCTATAACATGTTGTATAAGCTGTCTTCATAGACATTTTCCCTGGAAAGAAAACAACAAAGCTAGAAACGTCTGGAGTCCTTACAATGCAGTGTAAGTTTTCAGGGATATAACTTTTCTTGTCATCAAACCAATATGCCACCAGCCCAGCCACTTGCCGCTTTTTGATCTTTTTTTATGAAGATATGTCACATAAGACTAAATTTCAGTTCCCCACCTACAAACTTATGGCAAATTTTCAGACATTACTATTCTTCTTCTTTGTGCCTGAGTGGAAGGTGATTTCTTGGTCAAAGAAAGAATAAGGTTGAACAGGGGAGAAGGGGAGACAAGAAAGATAATAAAACTGTGCTCTCTCTTTTTTTTTTTTTTTTTTTTTTTTCTTTTTTACCTAGTCATACACAGGAATCTGCTGTGCTTGAAGAGGGGGAGGAGGAGATTATGACCATGAATGTATTTAATTTTCTTCATAGATTTAACTAACTTTTATAGATAAAGCGTTATAAATAATTTTCAGGACACTTGACAGAACAAGACAGGAGAAGATTCTATAACTCTTCAAGGGGAAGAGTCTAGTTTTTTGACAGGGACCCAAAATGATATTTTCAAATAGAGCTAGTATAGAAAAAGAGGAAAATTACGTATAATGCATTTACCATGTGAGAACTAAAATACCCTGAAACTGAGAAGAGTAAGTAGTTTTACAAATAAGCCTTTAATTAAAAAGTGATGATTCAAGTTACCTGTGAAAGTGAAGTACTGGCTTTATACTCAGCTTGAACATATGTTATACAATGTGTCAACTAGTACAGTGGAAATGTTCTCTTGCTTCGTTGGTTATTACAGTCAGGATATTTTTAAACTGTCCTTAGGACCTGAATGGCTAATATTTAACTAACAGTTTCGCTCTGTGAGGTCTCAACTACTTCCAACAAAAGTTAATAAAGGCAAGTTGTACTTCAGCTTTGTCTCTTCTACTTAACATCTAGAATATCATTTACAGTTTTTCCAGTAAAGGCCTATGTATTTTACATACATAAAAAATTATATATATACACAAGTACATCTGAATCATTATTTTACTAGCATGGTTAAAGAAAACAAAACAAAACAAACTCAAAGAAAAAAAAAATACCCAGCTGCTAGTTCTGTGCCTGCAAAGAAGCATTGCTGGAACTGATCATCCCTAAAAGCTATGCTGATCTGGATTGCTAATGCTTGCAAAAATTCTGCCATTTTTAGCTTTCCTTTCAGATATCTAAGGTTTGGTGCAGATTAGATGTGACAGGGTAGAGGACAAAAAAGGCTAGAATATTTTCATATTATTATATTTCATTTTTTTTTTTTTAATTATAAAGAGATTAATAATGCTGCTAACTGTAGTGTCAGTTTACAACTTCCCCACAAGTTTTAGGTCCCTTTTGTATATTTAGACTGGGGCACCCTGTTTCTTGAGGCTAGCACAGAAATGTCTGTGCCCAGCAGCACACAAAATGTTGTTATGCAGAGCTCATGTCCAACTGCCTTCACTTTGTCACCTTGTGTGCAGGTACTACATCTGTGGCAGGGTTAGTGAATGAGGTACAAACTCATGCTTCTGCAGCCCAAAGCAAAGAGGTAGCAAAGTAGATGTCAATCTCTTCTCCCAAGTGAGAAGTGACAGGACAAGAGGAAATTGCCTCAAGTTGCACCAAGGGAGGTTTAGATTGGATACGAGGAAGAATTTTTTTACTGAAAAAGTTATCAAGCATTGGAACAGGCTGCTCAAGGAAGTGGTGGAGTCACCATCCCTGGAGGTATTTAAAAGAGGTGTAGGTGAGGTACTTAGGGACGTGGTTTTGTGGATATGGTGGTGTTGGATCAATGGTTGGACTTGATGATCTTGGAGGTCTTTTCCAACCTTAATGATTCTAAGATTCTGTATGTTGAAGTACTGAAAATAACCCTCTGGGTCCTACAAAGTTATATATTGTGATCTCCTTAATAGTACCAGAGAGAACATAGCTTATTTTGTAGAGGATCTTTGAAAGTAGCAGCCTGTGCACTGCATCCTGTGTCCTTGGCAGCTCAGAGGGTGCTCTTGTAGGGCTGTGCAGAGTGCAAAAAGAGGGACATTTACACTGGCTCAGACCAAAATGTGTTCTAGTTTACACCTGGTCCCAGGTGGTGGAGGCTCCTGGTTGACCTGCCCCTGACTGCAGCCAAGCTGGTTGGGTCAGTACCAGGGGAAGGAAGCTTTCCAGGAGGAATCCCAGACACTGCATGACTCATTTCTATTGTCTTGTCCTGTGCTACTGGCTAAGCCCCCCTGGGCAGTATCTGCTGGCTTCTGGGATGCCTTCAGGGGGGTGCTCTGAAGACTATGCTGCTCATTTATGTCATTCAACATTTAATTCCTATGGTTCAATACTTTTTTTTATTTTTTATCACTAATCTCATTACAAGAATTATCAGGCTACTGCTTAGTCATGCTCTTTACACACAGACCTACAACTTGGAGGAATCCACAGATAGAGACATTACTCATGTCCAGGGAGCTTATCCAGGTATATACCAAGTCTATCTCCTCTGATACATTTTTTCAAAGCTCAGATACCTGCACATGAATCATAATCAGAAAAGACATAAGAGCTTTAAGCAAATTATCTTATAAATTCCATGCTTCCTCTTTCTAACCATTCAAGTTTTCTGCTCAAACGGCTGTTCACTGAGTCAAATTCCTCCCTCACCATTGTGTTTATCGACTATTTAGGTTACAATGGAAAATCCATTAAGCATGACCTTGTCTCCTGAGGCCTTAATTCAGCAACACATTTAAGTATGCATCAGCATGCAGCCTCATTCAGTGAAGTACTATCAATTTCTTTGATAACTACCACACACCTAGCACAAGCAGCTTGCTGACATGAGACCATAGTACCTTTTGTGTACGCAAGTAATATTTTCAAACCAAATGAAAACAGAACCATATAAAACAATATATGGTCACAAAAGACACAATTTGTTACTGTGGGAAAGCACACACTTAAAAAGCCATATATTTATGAATGACTACCTGTAACTAAAAGTTATTCCCCTCATATAGACCTGGTCAGAAATGATTCAGTATCACTTCCAGTTATTACTGCAAGGTCATGGAAAACCAGAAGAATTCTATCAAAAAGCAAACCCAAACACAATCTAATCTAGGTATTCTAGGAAATTGACTATTTCCAGCAGTTTTTTTTCAAATGACAAGAGATAAAGCAAAAGGATAAAGCAAAACAAGAAAAGATCATAAAATTCAGTTGCATTTTTTCTATCTAAATTAATCTTGCAACTGTCTAAGAAACATGGCATTCAAAACAGAACTACTCTGATGAACACACAGGGAACCTTGTATCCCTGGGTATAGAATTTTCTTCATTTCTTGCTATCAGCAGACTGATGGACACAAGATCATCCTGGGCAAAAGACTGAACTGCAGAACACTGGTAAATAATCTATAAAATCTAAAATTTAAAAAAAGGCAAACAAAAAACCTAAAAAAGCCAAGAACCAAAATAATTCCTGGTAGACTAGAGTACCTAGAGAGGAAACGATGAAGAAAATAGATGCAGTACTTTTATGACTGCATAGTTTAGATTTATGTTTTACAAGGGCAATATTAGGATCAGTGTGCTAAAATACCCTGACAAGGATGGATTATGTTTTATTCCTTACAACACAAAGAAGGAAAATGTTATCTGTACATTTTAATTTCAAATGCAATTTGTCCTTTACACAGGTTTTAATCCATATGTAAGCAGGTAACTCAAGCTCTCTGAAGATGTTAGCTTTCTGATCGTGTGATGTTTTTAAGCAGAAGCTGACTTCCAGCAGCCTTCCAAGGATAATTTGTAAACTTTGGTATACAGCAAAAAAGAATGCAAATAATAAGTGGTCTTCTACTTCTTCAATAAGAAACACAATTTTCTAAACCAAGAAATTTAAAGACTATAGTAAGTAGATACTCCTTGACTGTATATTTTTAAGGTAAGCTGTGTGGACTGGTCCTCTGTCACATACTATTTAAGCTTTTTTAACAAGCATCTGGTGGTTGGTAGAAACAATTGCTTCAGGAAAAGCCTATTGATGGCACAACATCAACACAACAACTAAGAGCAAAGTGAAAATGTAGGAAACCTGCACAGTGATGTAACTTTAATTCTTTCTAATAAAATACCCTTTATGTAGTCTTTATCTGCAGATTAGAATAAATAATGTGAAACCTGGTGAGGCAGTGGATGTAAGTTCAACACAAGTTCTTAGAACATTACAGTGACACGTATAATTAATAGGACTGTGTAATGTATGAAAGAAGGAGAAAGAACTAGGATTAGAAAGATAAGTGCAGAAATGTAGAGCACAGTTCTGGTTTCCTTACTTCTTATCTGTATCAGATTGTGGAAACTTCCTCACTGTTCAAGTTAAAAACAAAAACAAAGACAAAAAACCACCCCCAAAATCCCCCAAAACACAAACCAAAACAATGATTAAAACCCCTTGTAATCAATCTTGGTTTTGAGTATGAAATAAGCCTACATATCACTTTCCTGTGTCTCACCTGGACTTGCTTTCTAGGACTAAACAGGATGCTGAGAGCTGAAGAAGATATACGAGAGCCACAGAGGCACTGGCTACAGTGATGAGTGATTCAGCGCAACACTAATGGGTCAGTACATCAAGGTAGCTTTTGCTACCCCTGTGATAACCTTCCAGGATTTTACTTAGGACTGGATTTAAGATTTCCTAAAGTATCCTTAACATTCATGTGATTTGAAGCTGTCTGAAAGACCAGTTTGAACCTGATGTCCCCATAAGGAGGTAAAATGTATTTCATATGCAGCTGGAGTACATCTTCTACATTACTTTCTCCATGACTAATCTGGTTTGTGCACAATACCACTACTCTGTAAAAACATATATCATGTGGGGTCGATCTGGGGGCTGTCTTCAAAATGGCATGTTACTCCACGTCATCTTAACCTTCACAGCCAGAGCATTCCAAGAAATGTGCAACTTGCCTTATGCTGATAGTTAAAGATGTCCACTTGGTTTCTCAATATGAAGACTAAAAGAAGGCTGAACATATTGAAAAGTGATATTTTACTCCTCATAAAGCTAAGAACTGAAATATTCTTGAATCTATTTGGCAAAAGGCTTGATTATAGCCAGAAATTCTTAGTTTAATACTGATGAATTCAAATTTAAAATTAAATGCAATCATTTTTTTAACAAACAATTTGATCCCTTGGTATTTAGGTCAAGTAGCATTAGCCATCTGATATAAAGATCACATAGGGGCAGTCCTTAAAACTTTGTCAAGTTTAGAGGTATGTGAGATGAAGTGCTCTCTGCACCCTCTGCATTTGACTGCAGCTTTGAGTGGACTCCCTTTTGGTGACTAGAGCTAGACAAGAGGAATTTTCACATGATGGCTTTAGATCCAAACAAAATGTATTCTGGAGGTTGTACTTATGAAAGTCTTGCTTTACTGGGCCCTATAGAGTCCTAATGACTTGAAGTAGCCCATTACAGTCAGGAAGCCAGACTAGAAGATCTTGACCAGCTCTATGAATAGACAGAAGCCATGACATTGGCTCTATTTACAAATAACCCACATAAAAGACTGCATATGATAGCAGAGCTAGAGAAAGTAGGAAGGGTAACAATTTCTCTGGAAGAAGAGAAAATATGGACCAATGACTCCTGCTGATCTAGATAAAAGCATCACCACAATTAGCTGCTCTTCTTTTCTGTTAGCGGCACCTAAATCTCTTGAGAGTTTTACCCTATTCCTGAATTTTATTTGTTTTATTTCAAACAGGAGTTAAATAGGCTTCAAAACCTCCCCTGTTCCATTCAACCCAACACAAGATTTAATTACTGAAAAGCTTTAGGTTATTTTCTCTGAAAAGCTTTGGGATATTTTCTCCTTAAAAAAAAAAAAAAAAAAAAAAAAAAAAAAGGACAGTTTCAGGTGAAGTTGAAGCTTTCACAGTTACTCACATATCTTTAATGCAGGGTGTAACAAGGCTTTCAGTACTAACTCTCCAAGTACACTCCCTGCTGTGGCATTCTCACTGTCTCAAAATAACTCAGTGTGCAGTGCAGAGATACTAGTCTTTAATTAGAGACCAGAAGAGTTTCAACATATGGGTCCAGATTCTATTCAAAGCAACTGTACTACAAGCACACAATCCACCTTTTGTTGAGTTCAGCAGAAACATAACCTCCTGCCTTTCGTCTGGCTATAATACCACCCTCCCTGAAATCACTGCATGTCACAATGGAGTGAATAATCAAGACGAGGACTATTAACTGAAGTAACTGTTCATTGAATTTTGTAAAAACCCTTTCCTTCACCCCTTAATAACCAGGCTGCCAAAATCTGGAGCAAGGCCCAGTGGTTCCCATTTGATTTCTATGGGGTTTTCTAAATAACAGCTCAGGCAGATTAAAAAAAAACCCACAAAACTGAAACAATACTGAAGGTTTTGTGTGTGTGCGATCACTATAAATAAAGTTTATTTACAATTTAAAAAAAGAGTCTGCATAATATTAGAAGTAAGTAGTATGATGTGAGCTTGAAACATTGTAGGACTTTGGCTGCAGCAAAATCAAGGGCAGATCGACTGAGAAGAGAGACCTCTCCCTGCTGCAACATGTGCGCAAGATATGCGCAAGCTCCAGGCACTGGGTTTTGACATGTAGATCTCCACTTCCTCTTTCCATCCCTACCTCTTCTCACCAGCTTCTTACCTCAAATTAAAGTCTTTAAGGAAAAGAAAACCAAATTGCCATTGCCTTGGTTTTCTCTACGAAAGCCAAATTGGAGGGTGGTTGTTTTATTTTAGGTCTGGCAGTCCCACCAGTTGCCCTAGCCACGTTGGCCAGGGCACAGTGAACTGACACACAGTCTGATGCTCTGAAAAGGCTGGAAGGCAAGTGACACACAACGCTTGTCTGTCCAACAGTTATGATTAAGGCAATTGTAAATGTAGCAAATTCCAGGGTTTTATTTGAAAAAGAAAGATTGGGTAAAGTCACTAAAAAAAGGATTTGCGTGTTTGTTTTCATTTTGACAGATAAAGGTAAAGCAGCTTAAGGTTTTGAAAATCCCTGACAGTCTTCATAGGGTAACTGTTCCTTTAAACTGGGATGATAGCAGTAAATGAAGCTCTTCTCTTTGCTAGTACTGGTTGTTTTAAGAGACTTATCTGAAAAAGAGCTTGTTCTCTGAGAACGATAAGTATTTATTCATATTAACAAGGTATTTTAGGTTGTTGTTATTACATAGCAGGAAATAAACTGTGCTGCAGACTGCATGAAGATAATAGCTTTTCTTCTGAACAACATATGCAGTATCCAAATCTATCAGGAATGCTACAAACAGTGGCCAAAATATTTCACACAAAATAAGATTTATAGGCAACTTAATTGTTCATGTTTCTATTTACGAATATTGGCTTTGCCTTCTAGACATCCTACCAAAATTTGGAAAGCTATATACAGCCACAGTGTATCACTCATTTCATGAAAACATTCTTAAACAGATCAGTGTATATTAAAGGTTTCCATGATGAAATGTAGCCTTCACAAACTGTCCTGAATACAGTCTTGCCTTTGGATTGTCAAAGCATGTCCCCTTAATATCTTTTTTTCTTGCTATAGTTGCTGTCTTTCTTGAACATACATTTTAAAGAATGTTTTCCTTAAAAAAAAAAAAGGAAAAAAAAAAGAAAGAAAAGAAAGAAAAGCAAAGAGCACATGACCAATCACCTATAATATTCCTACCCTGATAAAAATTTATCCATGTGACAAATGAGTCTATGAAGCTCATGGTGTTTTCACAAGACATAATCCTTCACCTGGAGAGGAGAAAAGAGCCTTTTCCCCCTATTGAAATGCTAAGATTAGAAAACACCTACTACATGAGCGATTTAACTGAGAAGAGCAGCCTACTGTAAAAGCAAGACAAAAACACAAACAGCAATAGCAATTTTGCAAGAGGAATTTTGTTAATAACTTAAGAGGTGATAACTTCAACATCAGCTTGAAAAGATTCACTGTATCTATACTATTTTTTTTCTATGATAAGATCTTCCATGCAAATAAAAAGAGTCCATGGTTCTGAAAAGCCTTGAAAGTAAAAAAAGGGAGATTTTTCCTTGCTAGTGATGATTACCCTGTGACTACACTCAAAGTATCTGAAATGAGAGCCTGCATTTTTCAGCTGTGTTTGTATCTGTTCAGATACTCATCTGTTCCCTTGTGGTGAAAACACAAAATGTACAGTAATATGTAATGTCATCCTTTAGCCACAACAGTCATGGCTCATGCCCAAGTAAAGCGTTCCCTTTTGTAAAAGAGACACTATTCATTTTTTATACCCCACTTTGCTACTGGAATTGAATGGTCATCAGATTTAAGCATCAATTTATCAACACTTCTTATCCAAAATGCAGTGCAGGCAATGCAGTGCAGCTGTCCACACTGTGATACATCTGGAGTACTGAGCCTCCATTTGTTACTTGGAGCACAAGTGACCAAGCAGTAGTTTGACTAGGAGGAAGGCTTGAGCAGATCACATTTGATTTGAGAACATCAGAAGGAGACTTAGACTGAAAAGTTCACCCTTGTACTGAAAAGTGACTACCCATAGCTTATCCTGAAGGGAATTCCTGTTTAGTTTTTTAAAAATATCCACCCTTAGCCTCAAGTGACCTCAGTTTGGATCACTTTGGCACGTCAAAAGCACCTCTGACACCAGAAACTCCTGAAATATTTGTTCAGAAAGCAAAAGTTCCTACAAGTTCTTTATAGGGCATACGGAAACATTAAACTCCACTCAGAAGATGGCATGGACAGAGAAGTGCCCATGATACTAGGAGAGCCACTGCAGCATGCACTGCAGAGTGCCTTCATTAGCCAAGGCACCAATGGACAAGAAATTATCTTAAAGATGATAACTTCAAGTGACATTGGGAACTTTTTGGGTGTCATGTGCTCAACATCTTACCTGCTTGGTTGATGAGTGCTTTGCAGTGCAGTGAGGTGGCATTTATACCTTGCACCACTATTACCTGTTACAGTCATCTGACAATTAAGCCACTGGGCACATGGTAAGAATGGAACAAAATCTAGCACAGGCTAGTGGCTCCCAGGTTTTTGCTATTATCACGAGTTAAGGAATTTATGCTTGAAGCTCATATGTTTCCAGTTGTTGGAAGTATTCTTTATTAAAGTCCAAATTTTAATGAGTATAAGCAGTGAACAATTTAACTGGAATGGGCTGTATTTGGTTTGATGTGAGATATTCTCTACATGGTGCAGAATGCTACTAGATCTTTAACCTAATACGAGAATTTTTTTCCATTACAGTGAAATAATAGGAATCTTATGAGCATAAAATCTTCTTTCAAAGAACCCTTCAAGTCTTTATAAGTTTCTCTCAGCTGAACCTTTTATGGTTCACTCATCATCAGTTTGTTCCTGCTGTGAGTGTTTACCATTCCTATAGCTGAACTGACATGCATGCCTGCGTACATCTATATATATGCACACACACACACACCTGCCTCCTCATATTTTATTAATGCAGCTGTGTGTGAGCACATAAAAAGCTATGTCATGCACAGTGTTTAGGAACACTGTCAAATGTATGGGCTAACAAAGAGCGCAAGATATGGTGTGGTAATTGTCTAACATTGGAGCTGAGGTGAGTAAACAATGAGTAAACAGATTCAAGCTGACAGTACTGTTTCAGTTCTTGTATCCCAAAGTATACGGCTTCTTAGCTGGGAATCTCAGATAACCTGGAAATGGAAAACATGCTGCAGCAGTCCTTATCTGAAGGTAGTGTGGGCATGCCACACTTCAGTGTAATCACACATGGATCTTATATCTTATTCAATTTTTAATTGACCAGGACACTCCTAGTCGCTTTCTAGAAGTACAAAAATAAATATGCATAGATTAAAAATATCAGTAATAGCTAGGAAAATAGCTGGAAGATGGGGTTTAGCTTCTCTCACTACCTAACAGATTAATCCTTGTTCTTCAAACTGAGTGCTTTCCTCTTTACCTCCACTACTAATCTTCTCATCAAGCCCAGAGAGGAATAGATCAGTACTAATGTCACTATAACATCAATAATCTCCCTAATTATCTTTCAGTTCTTGTTGGTTTCACATATGGAGAATACTCCTATGTAGCTAAATCCTGTGTCAGACACAGACAGGCTCTTCAGTATCTAAAGGAAAAGGTAAATCTAACAGCATCTAATTCAAAAGCTTTCTACTTCTAATTCAGACATACTGAGAGTAGGGGTGAATCAATGGTGAAAACAATTTGGAAGCAATTGTTCAGCATGTTGGGACACTTTGCCTGCATATGCCACTTGCTGTAACTAAAGAGTTTAGCAGCTCTCGCTCCCACAACTAAAGCACTATGACCAATTATTAAAATAAGTGTTTTGTGTTGGCATTTCAAATAGTGGATGTGCTTTTTGTAATTGCTTTGCCTAGTCAGTGAAATGCTGTCATCACTTATGCCCGCTGGTGCATAAATTTACAAACATCATGCAAATGCACTATTTGTAATAAAACTGACTAATGAACTTTAAAGGCCAATTATTTGTACATGTCTGCTGTCTCAGAGAATAATCATGCATCATTCAGATTTACACTTACATACTTGCTGTAGTGCAATTTTAATCACTTGTTAATCTATGGTTCATGATAAACATCATGAGTAAAGCTAGATGGAAAATGTGTTTCTCAGACAGTGAAGGTTTGATACTTCCAAGATTACAACTGGGGTAGCAAGCAAACTAGAACTTGGTAGGTTTTTTTCAAAAAAACCATACTACAATTCAAATGGCAGGCAGCTCCCAAAGTACAAGTGCCAAGGGGTAACCATGATACTATTTCTTGCAGGACTCCAGTGGCTATCTGTGCCCCAGTCCCCTGGGCAAGTTGAAATGCTGGTTGGGGAGTTTCTCCTATGGTGGATCTGCACCAGCATAAGGATGCAAACTGTTTTGTTGATTTTGCTAATGGTCTGACAACAGACTGTTGTGAGAGGATTTCTGACAAATTCATTGGGCATTTGGTTTCTACAAACAGTTTTTCCAAGTGTCTGCAACTGGCATCTTTTTATTTAATCACTTATTTTCTTGATGTGCCTCCTGAAAAGAGATTTTAGACAGGTAGGTTGACACCTTGTTGGCCCACTTCCACATCTGAATATTCTTTTTCTGCTTTAACTTTCCATACTTGTCTTTTTCTTTCCTCAAGCAAATCAGCACTATCTTAGTTGTTGTGATAACAAAGAGCTATGATAACATAATTAAATACATAAAGCAATTATCACCAGGAGCTAAAGGCTGTCTGCTGGCCAAACAAAGATGGCTTGGGTTCAAAACAAGTTCCCTGCTCTCACCGGTCTCAGGCTGGGGGAAATCTGCTGGCCAGACTGGAATTACTGTCAATGATTTACACCAGCAGAGAAGCAGAGTGAACCCCCGAGGGGCTACTTGTGACTCTGCCACTGACCTTGGATTAGTCCCTTGACTTTTCTATACTTCATCTTACCTATTACAATGCTTAACTATCTAGAGTGCAGATTTAGAAGTTTAATTAAGCTTTGCAAAAATGTTTAAATCCCTCAATATGGGCTGTCCTTTTTTCGCTTTCTTTTCTAATACCTCCTGCACAGAAAATAACAAGTAAAATATGTAAATTCTTAGAAAAAAAAATACCTAGAAGAAAGCTGCTGCACTGCTCACTTCACTCTGCATTCCTCATCACTGCCAAAAATGATAGTGCAGACCCGCTCCTGCTGAGGATGCTGTTTCTGCAGTGACTAGGGTGGCAGAGAGAGCTTGTCACCTAGCTGATGCTGCATGTAGTGACACTTGAAGCCCCCAGGAAATTCTTCAAGAGAACAGTTTGTTAATGTCACCACTAAAAACCTCTCATTAGAAAAATCATTGCTAAGAGTAAATGCCTTCCCTCTTTATACTCTTCTTTCTGTCTCCTCAGAGCCTGATATTTCCACTGGGAGCCAGGGAAGTGCGAGAATCTGTCATATTGTCATAATAGAAAGAATTAAAAGACCTTGCTAGCTCTGGGAAGCATTAAGTCTTCTGTACTTATTTTTTCTCTTTTACCTAGCAAAGAAAATGATAAAATTTCACCTCAGGAAAGAGAGGAATCTAGTGGTAAGGGGATGGAAAGATATGGGAATAAATGTCACAGGTTCATTAGAAAACAATACTAGGGGAATAGGCTAGGAAAGAACTCAGGTGAAAAAGCAATTGAGGCTTTTCAGAAAGCCCCAGGCAAGTGGAAAAAACCCTGCCTCAGTAATACTCATAAGATCAAGGGACACTTCATTAAATCCATTTTTATGTGATTCATTGGGAATCAAACTGTGCCAGTCCTTTCACAGACAATTGCTTTGGTGCAACAAGGATTGTTCTAGGGACACGAGACTGGGGGGACATCGCACATGGACAAATCTGCTCTGGGTATCGAGGTCAAGCTGGCTCCTCTAAATTCAGCACTCCTTCCAAGTCCTCCCCTCTTCTAGCCCACCGAGCAATTCTTCTCTGTTCCCAAAACTCATTTCTATCCTATTTTATTCAATATCAACGCAAAGCAAGTCAAGTAGCCTGAATGACACTTCAAATTAAAATACCAGCAGTGCCTTGACAACCAACAGCTCTGTATTTCCTTACACCTAATCACAGCAGAGCTGTCTTACAGTATGCTGCTTATAGCTTCACTGTCCAGAGAAAATGCTGATGGAGTTGGCCTCAGGCAAGAGAGAGGTTCGAGCAAGTAAGAATTGGAAACTTTTGAGAACTTTATTCAGCTATGACCTTATTTTCTCTTGATCGCACCAGTTCACAGTTTTTCAGTTGTTTCTGGGCATAAATTCATTTTCTGAAGGGTAACACAGTTCATGCTGCTGCAGGAATGGCCTCTGCAGACTCCTGGCTTCTCTAAATCTCCCTGGAAAAGTTAAACATCACTGCTCAACTCTTTTCAAGGTCTTTCATCCAAATGCTACATAGCATTTGAATCAACAAAGTCCAAAATAAAACATAATGCATAAACCAGCTGCTCTCTCTCCCAAAGGCCAGGTGATTTCCTTCCTCACCAGATCTTCCTGTTTCTAGTAGTTGCTTCTCACTTTTCTAGACACAGTTTTATGAAGTAAGAGAAATATCAGCTCACATCTAATAGCTCTTTTCCCTCAGATCTTTTCCCCATGAGCTTTTCCCAGAGGAATAGCAGATTCTTGCAATCATCTGACCTTGTGGTTGTGTGTTGATATACTCAGATGTGGTCTACACCTACATTTAAAGGGACTTCCGAGAAGGCTTGTTGATGCTGAAAAAAAACCCAGTATTCCTCCACTACAGGTCCTACATCTGAATAACAGACAGTGCCCTGCTCTAGTGAGCTGACCTGCTGGATGTGGTTCCTGTGTTAGTGATGCTGTGGTGGATGCTCCAGCTGGACTTGGCAGGTTTGTCTTCAAGAGGACACCCAAAAGGACAACCAGTTGCTACAGATATGCTTTATGAGATCAGAAACAACCCTTAAAACATGGGAAATTCATCTCCATGAAGCAAAAGAAATTACAAGACTCAAAAATAAATGTCCTCTCTGGCTACTTGGAAGAGAGGTCTTTCTCTCCAGTTTTTACTCCATCCATGAATTTCCAGTAGTTTCCAAAATTGCAATAAACTACGCAGTCCATTCCTGGTCCATAGGAATGTGATCTCCCTGTCACCTCTGCAGTGTAGATACTGCTCCCTGCTCTTCTCAAGAATCTCCCCTTGTGCTGTAGGCAGGTACAAGGACAGGAACATTCCCCACCCCTGCAGGCTTCTCCCTGCTGAGTGGGTTCAGATGCATTTGGTTACCCAGTCCCTATTGCAGAGGTCTCAACTGGCCCAGAATAAGCATGCAGGCTATAGCAAGAAGACAGCTTTCCTGCCTGCTGCCCAGCCACAGCCTTGTAGCTGGAACCAACAGATAGTAATGAATGTAGGCAGGCAAATATAAGTGATGCCCTCCATCTGTAAACCACAATTACATTTTAATTTATTAAGGAAATAAGCTGAGGAAAAAGCAGTTCCTAATGGTTTGGGATTGAGCAGTCCTCACACAGCAGTGGAGGACAGTAACTGCATGGCATCGCTCTGCTCTGCGGCAGCTCCACAGGGAACACAACGGCACAGTGATGCTCCCAGCTCCAGAGCTCCTTTGCAAAACAGCATTTTTGTTTCTCTTTCCACTGCCTTATCCAAATGCGTGAATTTGCCCTGTTTTGAAGGCAAAAGCAGTATCAATAGGAAGTGAACAATATTAACAATCCTCCCAGCTCTGATGGGGAGGTTTCAGTGTGCCTCTTCCTTCACCTCCAGGGAATCCAGATCGTGGGACAGTAAACCCCATAATCTCTGTCCTGAAGAGTTAACCTAAGCAAACGTCCAGAGGAAAGAACCGAAGAACAAACATTTAAACCTTTTGTATAACCAGTGTATAAGATGCTCGAATAAAAACCACCATTTTATTACTGTTATTATTAAGCTCAGCTTTATACAAACTGAAAAAACTTTTTTTTTTTTTTTTTTAAGATTCTTGTACTTCCAATGTATGCATTGACTATATGCTATTTATGATTTAAGCTTTCTCTGTTACACATTTGGAGCCACATTCTCATTCCTCACACAATGTCCAGCTTTCCACCAGGGATCCATCATGGTTTGGGGTAATCCTTCTCCCAACACACATCTGTACCACAGCCTCCCAGTGGCAATAACAAGCCAAGGCAGCACACACACTGCTTCTACTAACCACTCTCTGTGCAACTCATAAACAACAGTAGCACTAACTTTTCCTCCCTTACTATTTGAAAATACATCCTTTTCCTAAGTGCTACAAACAGAACTCAACATAAATTTAAGTAAGTGCCAATAGCATACCAGTAGTTGCTGCTTTTAGCAGAAAATAGAATGATGCTTCTGATGTTATTATTTTTTTTTTTTTAATTTAGGAAACAGTTTTTAAATAATCTTTGGCATTCAGAAAACAACATACAGACATAAATGAACATAATAAACGGTTTATGTTTGCTTCTTATGTTAGCCATTTTTCTATTGCCCTGGGAGGAAAGTTAGTTTGCTATTCTACTTAGTGGTTTTCTTTTGAAGGTTCACTCATTTCAGTTTCTGAATAGAAGTATTTAAAAAACCCCAAATCCACACCTTTGTTATTGTTCTTATGAAGGTACCATAATGCACATCAGCTTCCTGAAGGTGTGAACAGCTCATCTGTTTTGTAGCTGTTAACACCTTCATCTTATACTTGGACATTAATTCATAGGAGTAGCTAAAAATGTGCATAAAATTTTATATTACCTTTCCTTTTTAAAATAGTAACACACAGATCAACAGTAATGTACATTCCAATAGAAATCTTTACAAGCCAGTCATTTTCCTCTTAAATAGCAGCCTTCCAGTTTCTTTCTTGCACAAGTGTTTATTTGATCAAAAATGTTTATAGCAGCTTTTCAACGAGAAACAAAGCACTTGGGTACTATAGAAGTTACAGAGTGATTCAAGAAGTACTTCTGCTAGCCTTGCATAGAGTTCGGAACATATTAAGAAGGTCCTTGTTGGACTGAGCCACAGTGCTCTGCCCAGATTTACTGCAACAACTTCTAGGTGGAAGAGCAGAATAAGCAAACAGCCCTTGTATCTTTTCTAAGATATAGTCTCAAAAATTGCTTCTCTTTAATGAGCAAGACTGATAGAAGATACTTTTCACCTGCAGCCTCCATAGTATGTACTGGGGCCACACCAGTGATATCTATGCACCGTAGAACCCAGTAGAAAAACAACTCCCTATTCTTCCTGACCTTTTTTTTTTTTTAATATCCTAGTTTAGACTGGATCAAAACCACTTCAGTACAATTTTTTCTTAAGGCAGAGTTCCCAGACTGGCAAATATTCCAAAGAGTAAAGTATTTTCTGGGACACAGAAGCCCAACTTCAAATTTCCCTTCAAATTCAGTGATCTTGTTCTTATATATCTCAGGAAATGCTCTTTACATTGGTTAATCATATTCAGGAGTCTCACTTCCTAAAGTTTCATGCAGAAATACTATCCCAAACCTGACACACATCTGATGGTTTGCATCACTATTGGTACTCTTGAGAAGAGTTTCAATGTCAGTGAATTATTTATTAAGAAAATTGGTTTAAAAAAAGTTGCTGGCAAATCTACCAGTCTGGTCATATACACTCAACCATGAATGAATAACCTTGTTTAAGATCATCCAAGCTCATGAAAACCTCTTTTTCCACCCAGGGACAAGTCGATGAAGTACAGTCTCTCTCCCAGCTGGCAAGGTGATTCTAAGTCTTCTCAGACATCCAGACAGCTCCTGGCCTCTTCAGTTTCCAATCCAAACCCCAAGCTTCTGCTTGTTACTCCCTGTTTCAACATGTCTTGTCAGAAGAACACACTTCCTTTAACTCTGTAGCTGGACCAGTTGTAATCTGTTCTTTGACAAGCCCTTCAGAGTTCGTAAGGCCTACAGCTCAATGTTATGGGGTTTGGATAGATTCACTGTAATACAGAGGAACTCCAAAACTTGGAGCTGGATTTCTTGGATATCTTGGATTTCTTCTTATATATAAAATTTTTAAAGAAGAGATCAGAAAATGAAGGCTTTAGGAAATTTTATTCACTATTACAGTTCATTAACACTGCAAGGTTGTGCAGCAGCCAGAAAATTCCACCTTGCAGATCGCATTTCCCTTGGTCAGAGTTGCTGTGTGTAGCCAGTGAGGGAGCTCTGGCTACGCTGCCCAGGTTTCAGGTAAGCAATGAGCATGCAAAAGAATAGGCATGCTGAGAGAGCAGAATGGAGCTGATGGTCTCAGAAGCCCTGCACTGAGTGAGGTTGTGTGGTCCAGAGCTGCTCCACAGGCAGGGTGGGCAGCAGACCCCTGCCCGCTGGCTGGGCTCTGGCCATGGACCCCATCATATCATACATGTCCTCGCTCTGCCTGCAGCAGTTCCTGGTTGAAAGCAATCGTACAAAGTTACGGCTGGTTTTTTTGCAGTGTTAAGAGGAAAAGGAAGAGATCGGTCTATTGATTTTCACATGATCCTGACCATTTAGGAAAAGGAGTGGTAGGAGGTTTATTTCTCTCCCCTCCCTTTAAAGTTCAGCCTCTAAATTACTGTTCTAATAAGTTTGTTTTGGTTCTCTTCTCAAGGTGAGACGCCACAGTAAATTTCCACTCTAAAAGGCTTATAGTACATGAAGTTCAGTAGTGTACTGTGCAAAGCTTTGCTGAGTATAGCCAACTCAGAGCAATAAACTCCTTTGCCTTGGCAAATTCTACATCTTTGTAGGAGAAATATTATCAGAGCCTAGTAAAAGTCACCAGATTAAAAAAAAAAAAAAAAAAAAAAAAAAAGCAGGAAAGAGAGTGTTGAATGCTAGCAAAATATATGCAACCTTAAGTATTAAAGTCAGTTAGTTTAAATATTCATTTTCTGCATGAATGCAATCATACAAGAGCAAATATCTCAGTCATGGTGCTCCAGCATGGCGTTTTGCTTATGTCCCCAGCTCAATCACAAAACTGGCAACGTCTGAGCTGCCTCAGCCTTAGTTTTTGTGTTTAGTCATGATCTAGCTGGAGCAGAGTGGGCCTCTCTGTTAACAGATGGCACATCCTTCTCTGGCAGGCTTTTCAGTAGTAGTGACTGTGACAGGCAGCAAAGCTCCACAGGTTACAGCTATTCTCACATCCTTGGTACATCTCAATTTTGTAGAACAGGTAACTAGCAAGCACAGGTATACCAGCAGCACATGGTGATTCCTACCAGTATAGCATCGTCACAAAGTCATTAGGTATGTAAGGCTAAAAGGGAAGTAGAAACCAAGGGAGAAAATCGGCATAATTAAATAGGTTTAGTAGAAAGATGCAAGTGGTTCCTCAAGTTGCACAGTTCCCATTGGGCAAAGGAGGCTGCATGGTACAAACTAATTGGTCTGTTTCAGAGGAAGGAAGATAAAAAAATATCAAGAAAGACAGAAAGACAGGAGAGAAGGGGGGAAGGAAGGAAGGAAGGAAGGAAGGAAGGAAGGAAGGAAGGAAGGAAGGAAGGAAGGAAGGAAGGAAGGAAGGAAGGAAGGAAGGAAGGAAGGAAGGAAGGAAGGAAGGAAGGAAGGAAGGAAGGAAGGAAGGAATCAAACATATATATTTGAAATAGTCAGATACCTGGTAAGTATACAAAGGAAAAAGTATTCCTGAGACTGTCCCTTTTAGTGTATTCCTATGATTTCTTTTATTATCCAAATCTGATTTTTAGCTTTTCATTCTTATTCAAGCTCTGATGCTGCATAAACAATGAAATCTTAGGCAACTACACAGAAATCTAATAAAAATATAATAGCAACAGAAACAAACAATGGCTAATAAAAATGAAGTCAGATTCAACTGGTCTAATTCAGTTTGGTCATGCTAGTGTAATATTTTTCATTTAAGCTCACACAGCTAAGTAATAATTGGCTCAGTACTTTTGAAAGTCCTTTGGGATACACGCTTAAAATGGAAAATTAATTGTATGTGAGAGTTTATGTAGAAGTTTAACTTTTTAGGAAAAAAAAAGAAACACAAAGGTCCTGAACCTGCTGTCCTACAGGCCAGGACATCCATCTGCACAAGGACCAATTAAAATTATTGCATCAACATGCAAATACAGGAATCAGCTCAGGCAGGTCAGATGCTGGAGGAATAAAGTCCTTAAGCAAGGCATATAGGTTATCACCATTTGTTATCTGAAAGCTGGGTGACACATTTCAACCTTCATGGAGAAAAATAAAACTGTTTTGCCTTCAGTTCACCATTTTCTGAAAAACAGTTTGTTTTGCACATTCATATCGACAAACAAACAGCCAGACCTGTTTGCAGAAAACTAGGACCTCTCCTATATGCACTAGTTCCTTCTACTAATCATTTCTCTGAGGGCAAAAAGAGATCTCATACACAATGCAAAGATGAGATTGTGTTTCGTCGTCTCTGTAGCACTTGTAATCAAGCTTCCAGTCCTTCTTGTTTTGAAGACAGTAATTTGATGCAGCTGTGCTGTTGGCGCAATGTAGTGATGTAAATCTGAGCTTGCCTGGTTACTTTGGCCCTTAGCTATAACTGAACTGCACTTTGCATTTCCAGTCAAATGCTGCCTTTTATGCAAGCACTTCTGACAAAGGCTCGATTACTAGGCTTTTCAGAGATTACTGGGCTATTCAGAAGAAAAAAAAATCCAAAATTTCCTATTGCTGTCCCCCCCTTCCTGACCCAACAGGAGCCTGCTCTTCTGAAACTGAGTTTAAAAGGGAAAGTTTGGTGTGGATGCCAAAACCAAAATATTATTGTCAAATATTTACTGTGCAAAAGGTATTTAGCAGACTGCATGTGGCACACAGCATTAGCCTAGATTTTTATTACAAATTCATTGAAGGAAAAAAAAACATATTATAGGTGTGTGTGGTCACAGAACAGTATTTACATGTCAGTCTGGACCTGTTATGGACCTAACAAGGTATCAGTGGCCATAGCCAGAAGTGCCAAGAGGTGAGGGAACTAACACACTCCTTTAGAGGCCAGCATCAGTAAGAGGTTCTCCAGATAACCCCACTCCTCCTTCCCTATGCCAATACCTCACAGGTGTAATGAACTGGAGAAGGCAATGGCTAAGTGACAGAGAAAAGGAGTAACACTAAACAGGACTGCTAGGAGAGGCCCAAGAACTGTGTTTTCTGGCTCCTGAAACTCAACTCTCCTGCGTGTAGCACAGCTTGTGACTTAGTCATCCAAAGGAAAATCTCTCTCTGATGGTAGGCATATAGTTATATACTCAGGTTGTTGAAGTCTGCAGGTATGATTTCAACACTTGGAGTTTCTTTAAAGTTTTTAGGCCAACATTCAGATTGATAATGTTAAAACATAGCTATGCCTGATTTTTTTAAGAGCTCTCTCTAGTACCTGGAGTTAAAGCATAAACTTCAAAAAAACGCTGTGGCCAACAATTAAGTAAAGCTGAAATTTTTTGTCCGTTCCCAATGCTGAAATGACTCACTTCACCCAGCCATGTCCCCAGCGTTCGCTGCTGCTGGTATGGATTAAGTTCTTCAGGAGCTTTCAGAGCTCAGGCAGAATGAGGACGCACAGCACCACACCTTGGTCTTCCCATCATGTTTCTTGGCACTTGAGGCTGAGAAGCTGAGAAAGCCACTCCTTGCTCAGATTGCCAAGGGACAGGCTCTACTCAGACATGTAGCCCAAGCGTTTTAGGAAGCCAGTTTCCTGCCAGTGCTCAGGGAACCAGTTCCTGACTGTCATCATATGGGCTACAGTCACTTTTCCTGCAAATGAGCAGGGCCTCCAGCTTTTGAATGGTTGCACATCCTCTTGGCTGGAGTGGTAGAGGAAATTCACCTTTCTTGCTTATTTTTCTGTGGTTTCGATTTATTTATTTTTATGTGAGAGATATTGTGCAATGTTGGGCAATACCTTCCTAGCTATGTCACTGTTCTTGCCAGTTAACATTATTAAGGCTGCTGCTAATTTCTTCCCTCTGTCACACATTCCTGCCTCTTTCCAAGGTGAGGTGGGGGTGAAGGCTTTGCCCAAGGAGCAGGCGCTGGTGCTGTGCAGAGCCACAGGAGCCACCCTGGCAATGCACTGTAGTATTTCAGTGGGAACTATTCACATCAAGCAGCTACTCTATCAGTCAGCTACATGCCTCTTGAACATCTCCAGCAGAGCCAAAAATATACTTGTGGATCAATTCAGCTCCCACTGAGGCTGATGGAATGTTTTCTATTGATTTCTAATCAGATTTGGATGACAAACATTTCTGCACAGAAGGCTTGTCTCCAGTATACAAGGAGTAGAAATGAGCATTCGACTTCTCCTTTTCACATAGTGCTATTCCCCAAAATCTTGCAAATAATTGAGTATGAGGTCTACATAGAAAAGGAGACCCACCAGTCCATAGACTTTAACATTGGCAGTGTCAGCTCCCCAGCTCCATGAGTATAGCTATTCATTATTATAACATTCAAAATAATTATACCTTTGAAATATTTCATTTGAAGTTGCAATGACTTTCTTTCATGAACTGTTTCTAATTATTGTACTTCAAGTGACAAATTAAATGTCATTTGAAGCAATTATACCAAATACACAAAAAAATTATACATAGGTATGTCAATTAATATAATTAAGTCAAAAGTTACATTTCACAGCTGATTCAGCTTTTCCATTACAGCATTGAAATTGCTCATGAGTTGAAAGCAACATTTGAACAAATTTGTAGCAAAACTGAACACTATTTTTGTGCATTTATTAGACAAGTTGTGAAAAGCATGAGTAATCCTACATGAATAAAAAGGAGTAATATAGTATTATTTTTCAGAAGCTTTTTTTTCTCCTTTTAACTTCAATAATTTTGTTTGTCAAAGCTCTATAAAAGAACTCATTCCTGAGCCTCCAGTCTTCCTTCGTGGAAAAAGCAAACAAATATATTCTAAAGGGATTTGTATGTTAGCTTTGGTTTCACAATGAATATAATATAGAGATTCAAATGAGGCAACAATATGCTAACTTGCTGCTTTCTAAATAGCCCTTAAAACACTGCTACCCTTTCCTGAACCACTTGATTAGTGAGAATCTAGGGTCAGTAGTCTTCTCTTCCTTAGAACAAAAAAAAGATCACAAAGCTTGATATCTTTGATGTGCAAAGTTCTCCAGCTCTGAACACAGGCAGACCAAGGGAGTGCACTTTCTTTGCTTATTGCTCCGAGAGTCCTCAGTGTACTTCAGTGCGCTTCTCTATTCTGTATTTATACTTCTCAGACTTATTTTCCTGACTGTCACAGAAACTGCCCAGTCCTGGAACAGGAACACTTTGGAACAGGCTGCCCAGGGAAATGGTAGAGTCACCATCCCTGGAGGTGTTCAAGAAATGTGCAGAAGTAGCACTCAAGGATATGGTTTAGCCGGCATGGTGGTGATGAGTTGATGATTGGACTGAATGATCTTAGAGGTCTTTTCCAACCTTTCTGTGTGATTCTGTCCACCCAGGTAAGCATTTGCTTAACCTTGCTGTATTCTGGTGTTTTGGTTGACATCTCCTGGAAGAGTTGCATCATTGTTACTGAATACAAGAAGGCTGATTAGTCCAGTCTTTAGCACATAACAGTCCCCAAATCATTTTTGCACAGCTGTGTTCAATGTTACTCATAGAGAGCAGCCAACACTACCCAGGGGATACCTGTACCTGACAAGTGGTACAAAGGTGCACAAGAAAAGATATGATTCTGCACAGAGCGTGCATGAATTATCATCAGGGAAATGCAAGGCAGCAGATAGGCCCCTCAGTCACCTGGGGAACAATATTGCAATCACTGTGTATTGCACAGGTCCCCAAACACAACACTAAAGGACTTTGCTTGCACAAGTAATTTTCTCCAGTAGCTTTTTTTACAGCATTGTCAATTAAGAAAATAAAACCAAAGATAGTGACAAGTATAACACTGTGAGTTTTGTAAACCTCCCATGATTTCCATGGTTTTCTTACACTATAATAATGCACCCATGGTACAAAAAACCTATCTCCAGCTCTGAGAAAAAGTGTTGCACATTTACAAAGTTAAGGGGAGGAAATATGAGCCATAGATAGAATCTAGAGTTCTTGAAAGGTGCTGAAGTTACAGCACAAGAGACAGGTGGTACTCATTTATTCACAGATCAGATTCCATGTGTTTTGTCTTCTCTGCTTGCTGGTTAGTTTCCATAATCAAAAATAAAAGTCATCTAAAAGGAATGTATATTTTGCTCTTGCTATTGCACAAAAACATTTTCCCCTCATCCTCTTTCAAAGGATGAGTTACAATGTTTGACCTATGGCTTGTAGCCTAACGTCGGATGCAGGTGCTGGGATAACATAATAATGATGGCCATGGTGTAAATACCCCGATAGATAAATACTCATAATGGGGAACCCAGAAACAAAATGAATGTTTCAGAAAACTAGCAGTGCTAGAAGCTGTGAAAGACCAGGGATTAATTACGGTGACATATGCAACATTGATAGCCAGAGTTTCATGTTGCAACAGTGGTGATGTGAAGAGTTTAAAAAATACATGTAGACATATTTTTTAAATGTGCATCTAAAAAAAAGATTCATCTAGATGTAAAATGAGAGATCGATGCCCTTTTAAATGATAACGAAGAAATGTGCATACATTGTTTTTTTCAGGAAAGCTGGCTGTACTTGCAGTTGATTTTGAACTATGCAAAGGAGGCAGGTCAAAAGACTCTTCTTCAAACAATCTCTTCAGTGAATAATGGTAAAACTTAGTGACTCTAGCATACGCTGCATAATACCTGGCCAGTTGAGGAACTCACATTGAAAAAAGTAGAATGTGACACCTTTGTTTATTTTATTAAAATCTTAAAAGCATATAAATGTCAAAAAGAGAAAATAAAGACACGTTATAATCCAGAAAAAGATAAAGCCTTAGAAGAATATCTCTGAAAACACAAAGGTATTGATATGCAAATTAGCATACTTTCATTAACAGGCAAGTAGGATAGAAATTTTATAATTAGTCTCTTGAGACTAATAGGATGTTCAGCTATCTCTTGGACCCATATTTCTTATTATGATTTGTCACTGCTACTTAGAATTAAAAAAAAAAAAAAAAACCCAAACAAAAAGAAGTCCTCAGAAAGTTTCACAAAATTAGTTTAAAAAGTATTTATTTTCATTAAAAAATAGGAAACAATAAAGGGCAGATTTTTAAGGGTATTTTAACATGCAGTTTCCTTTAAAAACCTTGCATGAGTCACATAGAATGTTGCTTTACTTCAGTAAGACAGTAAGAAAATATTTTGAAGGGGCTTTTGGGATTCTGTGAATTTAGGGCCTGATCTTCGTTTGGGCTGATAATACCCAAGTGAAGAGAAGTAATGAAATAAGCAGCAGAAAAGCGTTGGCATTCATGATACTGCACTCATCACTTGACAGTCTAGGGAGACTTCAAATGCTTCTCTGTCTATAATGAAATGTCTTTTTATTATCATGGCATTGTTTCAGTTCCAACTGAATGGTAAATGGTGTGCCTAGAATTTATATCTATATTTTTTGTACAGTTTTTAATTGACAGTACACTGATTTGGTTGATTAAAATGAGAAAATAGCTCATCTCTGATAAAGAACAGTCAGAAAGATGGGGCATGGCTTTGCTATGTTATACACTCTGTTACTCTAATGGCAACCACAACAGAATAAATTAAATAAAGGTAAATAAATACATCAGCCTCCTCACCCTGATTTTTTTCCCCATAATTTAAGAGTACTAAAACATGTTTTAACACACACTATCTTTTCCATCTCTCTGCTGTCCATTAGTATAAGGTTTTCATTAGCCTCACCCCCTAATATTTAAAGTAGCCAAGGGGTTCTGGGCAACATGTTCAGATAACTGGAAGTTCTTCACAGATGTGATATCAGAAAAGTCTAGCAAGTCCATCTGAAGGCAGCTGGAGCAAACTTAACTCTCTTCAATCTTTCTCTTGCTAGGCAAAGCATTCACATTTAAGTAGTTCTCAGCTGATTTTCATTCACCAAGGTCCTAATACTATACCAGGCTCTCTCTACATTGCTCTGCCAGGGCATAAGCAGCCTTGTAGTTGGTGAAACTTGGCAGAACAGGATAAAAGCACTTTACTTGTTGATCTCCCTCATGATTTTTGCTTCCTAACCAGGTAAGTGTTGTATACATAAGAATAACTAAATCAATTATGTGTTAATTAAATTATAATGGTGACTGGAACTAACTAGAATGTCTGACAGCATTTGTCCATCTACAAACAGATCGTCTTTCTCATAATATTTATTGAGGCATTTTATCAAATCAGACATTGTTCCTCCTTGTTGAAAACCCAACAGAGTGAGTTTCATTCCCCTATCTTCTGTCTGGCTTTAATGATGCCTGTTAATTATAGGTTACTTTATAAACATTTAATTAAACCTAAAAATCGCCCTAAATGACAGGACATATTTCCTTGTCCCTATCTGGGAGATAGATATCTAAAGTGTAGATAGCACAAGCAACTTGTCTATGAAATCAGGGCACACAATTGTGATTACCAAGCCAATCTTTCATGCCAAATTCAATTCTGAGTCATGCCTACATGAAGTGGGTAAAATACTGAAAAATAAATTTCAGGAAAATATTTCACAAATAATGCTTTCACTTTTGTGAAACTTTTTACTGGGTAAGTCAAGTGGCCTATTGAACATATTATACCATTACCTGAATAAATTCCTTAATAAGAAGCTTGAATAGAGTATTTAATTAATATACTCTACAAGTTGATTAGCCATGAAAGGAGAGTTTAGCCATCTTTCCCTCAGATATTTATAAAACATATCAAACATATACCACAGATATGGACACAGTCCAAAGTTAAGGTTGCTTAACTGGAGCTTTGTGGCTGCTACATGCTTGAGCTTCAGTGTAAACATGCTACTAAAATTCTTCCTCCTGGTGCTGCTAGTGAAGTGCACATACCTTTCTTCTTCATAAATGATTTGGGGTATGTTTACCAAATCTCTGTCTAACTGGTACATCTCTCAAAGTACAAGAAGATTTTTCCAGTGTTCTCGTTACTCTTCTCCAGGTTGACTGTGTGACAAGAGTGATATTCTGACCTGGGCCTATAACAGCCTGGCCAATACTGTTTTGTAGAGAATTTCAATGACAGAGGTATGAAGAGTATAATGAATTTCTGATGGACCATTACAATAATGATTACTTGGATAAAGCACAAGCATCAGTAATAGTAGTCTTTCTTTGTACCTGTTTTAAATGATAAGTGCCTTTTCACCCTTATAGTAAACCAAACTGATTTAATATAAACAAATTTCATAACAGAAGAACCAAAAAGGTATGTAAATGTGAAAGTCTTATCTCCTGTCAGCCTTAAACAATAACCATTATGTGAGTTGCTCTGAAATTCTGATTTATTCCAGTTCTATGCATCCCGATGGATTTTTCAGATATTGATTTGAATATGACTGCAGACAATTAGAACAAATTATTTCCCAAGAGTCTATGAAGCTATTTACCATTTTACCTCAATAGCTAGCTGCCACAATTAACCAGTCCAGAGCCTTGCAATTTTTTCATTTGTTAAATGCATTAAAATTATTTTTATTTCAGTTGTCAGTTAATATATATTTCTTCCTTCCTTGATACTGTGTAGTTGTTCTGTTGTGTTAAATGGCAACTGCCATTCTGTATTAAAATCCTTTTCTTCCTTGGCCTTTAAATTCTACTTTCCCACACAAACTCAACAAGTCTCCAAATAGTCTTTCTTAATTATAAAGACAATCAGGCAAACACTGAGAGTGATTTGAATTGAATATGGACATAAAGAAAGTAAGATGTGGGCATAAAGAAAGTAAGAAAACAGGTGTAAGTTCAATGCAGAGTAACAGCTCCTAGGGACTTAATGCAAAGCAACTAAACCTTTCCTTCTCAAGAGCTTTGGGTGTGTATCAGTCTTATAAAGACAAGGTGGGACTCAGACTTTTCAAATGATCACCTAGCCTGAGCTTAAATATTAATCAACTCAGAACCAATCTTTCAAAGCTTTCTGCTTACTACTAGAGGTGGATGGTTTTGAAAGTCTTTAAAGGGAAAGCACCTTTTGTAAAAGCAGTAGACAAGAGTTGTTCATGTCTGAAAGTCTCGAACCGAATAAGCCTTGACATCTCCATGAGTCAGTTCAAAGTTCCTATACAATAAGTAGCAGTAAGCTCAGGACTTTCTAGGAGGAACTTCTGCCACCTGAGGATTCAGACTACTGAGTTCTCCAGACAGTAAGCATATATCTTACGATGCTGTAACTTAAACTGTAAGTTCAAAGGTTCAGAAGAAGGAAGGGGAGAGGTGAGTCCATCTGACACAGATGGATGACAGGATATTTAGACAGCAATTCTAGTCAAATGGAGGAAAACTTAAATTCAACTTGGAGAAGACTGGGGATAAATATCCAAGGAGAGCCAAAAGGTAGATTCCTACACACAGACATGGAGTGAGAAAGGAAGGAAGTAGGAAACTACAGTAGTCATAATAAGACAAGAGGAAGAATAATAGGGAAAACAAATACATTTATGCACAAATGTCAGAAGTATGAAAAATAACAGAAAGAACTACAAGTTTTAGAGCATTTATAAAGTTATTTTATACATGACATCAAGACTTGGTGATACAGAACACTAGAATTGTTACAGGAAAGCATAGCTTGCTTAATAAATACAGACAGAAGAAATGGAAGGAAATACTATGTCATCTAACTAAGATTATATGTAGTCAACAGGAAATTTAAGAAGATACAAGAAGCAGATTTGCTGAAAATCTTTTGATAAAGACAAATGGTTAAAAGATGAGTTGTCAAGGTAAATGTCCACCATGGATCATCTAATCAAAAAGCTTTTTTTTTTTTTAAGCTATTATGGAAATCATACTAATGGGAAGCTATGTCAACACTGGTCTATAGGAAAGGCAGTAAAGAATTAAATAAACCATCCTTCAAGCTGTTAAGGAAAAAAAACAGAACAGAACAAAACAAACAAATAAAAAAACCCACCACAACAAAACCACAGATATAAATTCTATTTCAAAGGTGTAAGTTGTTATCAGGGTCACAATAACACCCCAAAAAATGGGGATGAAGTTTTTGATACTCTCCTCATGCAGAAAAAAGTGGAAGTACTGGCCAGAAGGGCAAGCAGGACTTTCAACTGTCCCAGTACACGTTAGGCTTCCCATTTAATAGATGTCTCGAGCTAGGAATAAGCTACATTATTCTTGCTTATGTGTGCATGCAGTACATGGTTCTCAAATTATACCCAAAGAAAATGTACTGAACTTCAACATCTGTCTCCATATAGATTGCATATCAAAAGCATCCGTAGATATCAAAGGTAAATAATGCAACAGATAACAGTCAATCAATAGCCTTGTTAAAATAATTGCTGCATTTAAACAGGAAATCTTTTGTGGTATTTTTATACTCTGTGTTGTCCTTACTGAGAAAGTAAGTATACATGTGTATTATATACATGTGTATAAATAATTTCAGTGCAAGAATTTTCTTCAGGGAAAAGGATGCCTGGAGAATGTGACTATTTTAAATGATTGGATCCTAACTAAAACTATCCTGCCACCTATATGGTTCACCTCTCAGGGGCACTCATGAGTCTGCAGTGTCCTTCACTTAGATGCAAAAACCTAGATACAGGCTTGTGATGAGATGATTGGTCAGAAATACAAAGTGAGAAAATACAGTTTTGCTGAAAATTAGCATGGAGAAATAAAATCATTATTCTTGTTGGAAAAAGTGTTGGAAGAACAGAAGATTAATGATGCATGAAGAAAAAAATAAGACTTGTAAGTAGGGCTTCTTAATAAGGTAATGTGAAAATTAGCGCACCATGTGAGACCAGGCTAGTGCTGTACAATGGTAAACTGCCCCAAAATAAACAAATATAAGAGAGTAATCATACAAGCAGACTTACATTGCTGCGTTAGTTACTCTTTGGTGATCTGAAAATTTTTTAAAGCATCATATAAAAAGTAGAAAAAAATATGATGAAGTACAAGTATAAAATGGGGGAAAAATGTCAAGTTAAAAAACAGAAAGAAAAAAAGAAGAAAGCACAAAATTGTTTTAATAGGGAAACTACCAGAAATAAGATAAAAATAAAAAGGAAGCAACTATCTAGTCCTACATGGAAAATTATAACACTGGGTGATACAGAGAATCAAAGAATCAGAGAATCACAGAATGTTAGGGATTGGAAGGGACCTCAAAAGATCATCTAGTCCAATCTCCCTGCCGGAGCAGGAACACCTACAGTAGGTCACACAGGAACTTGTCCAGGTGGGTTTTTAACATCTCCAGAGGAGATTCCACAACCTCTCTGGGCAGCCTGTTCCAGTGGCCTGTCACTCCCACAGTGAAAAAGTTTTTCCTTATGTTTACATGGAACCTCCTATGCTCCAGCTTGCACCCATTGTCCCTTGTCCTCCCACTGGACATCACTGAGAAGAGGCTGGCTCCATCCACCTGACATTCGCCCTTCACATATTTAAAAACACTAATGAGGTCACTCCTCAGTCTCTTCTCCAAGCTAAAGAGACCCAGCTCCCTCAGCCTTTCCTCATAAGGGAGGTGCTCCACTCCCTTAATCATCTTGGTGGCTCTGTGCTGAACTCTCAAGCAGTTCCCTGTCCTTCTTGAACTGTGGGGCCCAGAACTGGACACAATATGCCAGATGCGGCCTCACAAAGGCAGAGTAGAGGGGGAGGAGAACTTCTCTTGACCTACTAACCACACCCCTACTAATACACCCCAAGATGCCATTGGCCACTCTGCTCCTTATTTACATAATTTAAAAAAACCCCAAACCAAAACAACCAAAACCAAACCAAAAATTCCCAGAAACTAAAATTCAGGTTAAATCTTTATTAGATAAGTAATAAATTTACTGTCAGCTTCTAAGAGAGGAGTGCAGTCAAGAGCTCAAAAAGAAAAGGTGAAATAAATGTTTTCCACTCCATGGCTTGTGGTGAAATTGTTGACTACAATACATTGCATCCGTGGTAATTCTGAACACAGATAAAACTGAGGCCAATGAGAACAAATGATCGTATTGCCGCAGCACCTTACTTCCTTGACATTGATACCATGTGCTAGAGACAACCAAATTAAGACATTTTAGATAAGATAGTTGTGTTAAACTCACCAGGCCCTAATGGGTCACTGGAGAGCTCTTCAGCAAGGCCTTGGAGCAGTCTCTGAATGTTGACCATTATCTTTTAAGGAGAGGATAAGGTAGAGAAAGTTCCAGAAGACTAGAGAAAGGCAAGCAATATACCTGTCTTTTAAAAAGTTACCATGGTAGACCGCAGGAATTATAGACTGGTGTAATTTAAAAGCCTTGAGAATTTTGGAACAAATTGATGGAAACTGTTGCCAAGTGACCTAAAAGGTAGCAAAGTGATCAAAGTAGACAATGTAGATTTAACAAGAGTAGATCATACAAGCAGATCTTTTTTATTATTTTTATTTATTTCCTCTTGTCCTGTCACTTGTTACTTGGGAAAAGAGACCAAGACCACCTCACTACACCCTCCTTTCAGGTAGTTGTTGAGAGTGATGAAGTCTCCCCTCAGCCTCCTTTTCTTCAGACTAGACAATCCCAGTTTCCTCAGCCTCTCCTCTTAAGACCTGTGCTCCAGACCCTTCACCAGCTTCGTTGCCCTTCTCTGGATATGCTGCAGCACCTCCATGATCTCTAACAGATGCATTTATAATTGGCCATAAAATAGCTTGGGATGTTATGTGTGGGGGGAAAGATCACCAGATAATCTATTGTACACCAGTGCTAGTCAATGTTGCCAGCTAGACTTTGGAAAAAATAATTCACATATAAAATTTAAATATGACACCCCTTCAAAAAAAAAGAAAAAAAAAGCATCAAGTGAAAGAACAAAAGTACTCAGAAGACAAAAAATTGAAATTACCTCAACAAATAGCAACTTGAAATTTAGTACAAATTTGTACCATCAACAGTGGATCAGAAGGATCTGAGACTTGTAACAGCTTACAAACTAAACATAAGTCAACATAATGTCATGGTAAAAAATAAAGGTGAATCTACTCCTTGACTGTATTAAGGGAAATGCTGAATGTCAGATATGAGAGTGCTATTCTGTTTGATGTGGCCAGTGATGCCAGAGATGCAGCCACTGAAATAGGACATCCAGCGCTGGACTTTCATAAATGCATGAAGGCGCAGCATAGAGATCTCTGAAAGAACAGCAGCAAACAAAAGCTTAGAAAACATGACACAGGAGGCCAGGCTGGTGTGAGAGGGAACTGAGTCTCAAGAGAAGCCTCATGTGCCACATTGCAGGAAAGACTTTGGCTATAAAGGGAGCTGGCAAGGGGATAGCGATCCCTTGTTTTGCAAGGATCTAAGGGGAGAGTTGAGGAGATATGTGCAGCAGAGAAGATGAAGGAAGTATACTGAGGGAAAAAAATACATTTGGTAGTTGAAAAAGAGAGTCTTGTAACCAAGAGGGTTTACAGACTCCCCACCACTGGAGACAGACATTTGCCAAAAGTGATTGGTGTTTTCTTGTCCTTCTATGTCCTCCTGCCTCAATGTGACAAACGGAACTAAATATTTGGGGTTTCTGGTTTGTTTGGTTTTTTGGGGTTTTTTTTTTTGAGGTACAGATACCCTTATCTAATCATAGACATGCATGTGAAGCACACTGCACTCTAAGGCCTTCAGTGCTTCACCACTTCAGCTGGGAGCCTGTTAGACTGTTCCCTTCTCTTTTTGTCTCTCTCCTCCCTGGTACCTGAGAAGAGGATGGTGGGCTGTTGGTCACCTATTTTCTGTCCTCGCTTCTTGTCTCAGTGTCCCCAGTTTGGAAGGAGCCTTTTAGCCTGCATCACTATGATTCTTGTTACAAGTCTACTTTGAGACCAAATTAACAAGAACTGTGCAATCGCCTCAGTGAATGATTGACTATGTCAATATCACATCATGTACCCATCCACCTTTATGCTATTGTGTGTGCTTGTGTGGTGGAGAGAACAATGTGCAGTATTCAATTTTGCCTCAGAAGAAAGAGTGCTATGTATTGAGTTATTAATATTTCCTGCCAGAAGATAAAAGTTTCTTTAGGATGTTTTCTCTTCAAGCTATGAACCTCCTTAGTCTTTGTGATCTTGTGTTTCTTTCTGTGAAAGAAAAAAGCGCTACCTAATTGAAACTACTGTGCTGAGCACATCCAGTGTCAGTGGTCTGTGAAAGCCTGGATGTCCTTGAGCCGCAGGTATAGACACCTTATCTGATAGCTATTTACATTCTCACATTAGCATGAATAAATGGAGTGTGGCTGCAGACTTGTGATGCTACTACTGTATGTTTCTGAGTTTATGCTTTATACTTCTGCAGAAGCACTTTCCTTCAGTCTTATTGTCATTAAGCTCACATATACATATATGCATGTGTGTGCGTATTTGTCCAGCTTTTCCTGCCTTGCTGTTATTTCAGTTTATTAATAATTCAGGCTTTTCAAACTACCTTGTACCGGATAAATCCCTCCCTCTTTGTTTGAGGATGATAAATTAAGCTATTTAAAGAATGACTCATTACAAGTGTATATCCTGTTGGTGCCACCACCCTCCTACACATAATAATTATTGAAGTTTGCAATGTGACGCACAGTCAGCACTTTCAAAGCAGGGTATCAGTGCTGGCGGTTGCAGTGCCTGAATACCTTGCTGGCACTGGTTACCCATGGCAACTAAAATGATCTATTTGCAGTGATAATGGCTTGTTGTTCTATTTTATAGTTTTGCTGTATTTCTTCCTGTTTTAATTTTAACAAGTATCTATAGATTTAAAAATTCATTTTAAAAAACAGAACAGTGAACAAAATTTCACTCTTGGTGTTTGTGCAAATATGGAGTAACAGGAATAAAACATTATCTTGTTGCAGATTTTATCAGTGTAACAAAACCCCCTGAGTCTAAACTAATGAAATGAAATCATTCCACCTTTTCTATAAATGTATCCTTTTATTGGTTTTAGTAAGCACTCACCCTGAGGGTTTTAGCAAGTGTAAGAACGTAGGAGAAAACATCATAGAATCATAGAATGGTTTGGGTTGGAAGGGACCTTAAAGATCATCTACTTCCAACCCCTCTGCCATGAGCAGGGACACTTTCCACTAGACCAGGTTGCTCAAAGCCTCATCCAACCTGGCCATGAACACTTCCAGGGAGGGGGCATCCACAGCTTCTCTGGGCAACCTGTTCCAGTGTCTGACCACCCTCACAGGAAAGAATTTCTTCCTAATATCTAATCTAAACCTCCCCTCTTTCATCTTAAAGCCATTACCCCTTGTTCTATCCCTACCTGCCTTTGTAAAATGTCCCTCTCCAGCCTTCTTGTAGGCTCCCTTCAGGTACTGGAAGGCTGCTACAAGATCTTCCTGGAGCCTTCTCTTTTCCAAGCTGAACAGCCTCAACTCTTTCAGCCTGTCCTCATAGGAGAGGTGCTCCAGCCCTCGGATCATCCTTGTGGCCCTTTCTCTGGACTTGTTCCAACTGGTCGATGTCTCTCTTGTGTTGGAGGCTCCAGAACTGGACACAGTACTCCAGGTGGGGCCTTAGGAGAGTGGAGTAGAGGGGGAGAATCACCTCCCTCGACCTGCTGGCCACACTTCTCTTGATGCAGCCCAGGATACGGTTATTGGCCTTCTGGGCTGCAAGTGCACATTGCTGGCTCATGTTCAGCTTCTCGTCCACCACCACTATGAAGTCCTTCTCTTTGGAACTGGTCTCAAATAGTTTCCACTTACTGTATGTCTGTTATTTGCAGTTCTTCATGATTTCTTATTGTCATTAATAGGATTTTAAGCAAACTATCCTGAAGGTAGGGAAGATAATCACTTGCTTCTAAGCTGTTAATAAAAACTTATTTGGATATAACACACACTTTGATTTGTTAGCTAATGAACATTTTCCTCACTACAAGCAGTTGATAATTGGCAAGTATTTTTAACTGGCAATGCTGAACTGCAAATATTTTGGATTGTTCAATCAAACTCAGTGTAACCATGATGTCTTTTGGCAGCTTTTTATACCATAGCTTGCTAAAGACCAGAAGCTCTCCCTCTCCCTCTCTCAGCTGTTAGATGTTCAATAATGGAAATGAAAACAGAAATACTTCAGAATGGCCTTCTTTTTACATCTCTAATTAAAAGCAAGAGAATAGCAACTGGGCAGGATGCTGCCTTTTGGATGGGAGCACCACGCTGCCCTTCCATCTCCAGGCAGCTGTGCTGACTGGTGCCTACCCTGCCTGGGGAAAAGTGCTCCATCTTCTCTTCTCCTAGGTATCCGAGAACTGCAAAAAGGCATTTTGGCCCCTCCAGCATCTTCTCTCTTTTAAAGATCCTTATAAGTTTCATTGCAGATCTAAAGCCTCTTTTCTCAGGGCAGCATCAACAGTCAGCAATTTTAGTTGCATCTGCCTTCATTTGGTGACTGTGTTGCCACCCCAGTGCCTGCTGCTCCAGCCTGAGGTTATTTCTTGTTCCTGTTCAAGAGCAAAAAGATTTCCTTCACATCCAACCTATGCACTAGACAGCCCTTTATCTTGGGAATCAAATGGGATTGCTTATAGAGTCAGATAAAAGTTTTACTGTATGTTTAGGGTATACTGATGTGAATATAAGATTAATTTTGCTATTTGAGGGTCATAAAGTCTAGGGAGAAACTTCTAAGGATTTTCTCATCCATTTTATTGACAATATCTTCTTTAAATCAAGAGTATAAATCCTGATGTTCTTAAGCTGGTAAATTTTAGTGAAGAAAATGGGACTTAGTCCAACTATTATCTAAATAAGGTCCTCAAAATTTGGCCTTATGGCAGAGAAGCTGCTTTCTGTGGGTTGTGGTTAGGGTTGTGGGTTGTCATTAGAGTTTATTGTTTTCTAGCTAGGCTCACCAAGCTTTCCCATAGCCCAAACATCCACAATCCTGAGGAATTTAATTCATCCTTCCATAAAACTGCAATGTAAAATTCAAGAAGCCTACATACTATTATCCCTGAAATAAAAACTCTTCTCAGCATTATTTTTAGTTGGGTGTCCCAGAGAAACCTTTTGTTCCCAGGGAGATAGAAAGCAAATAAAACATGTTCAAGATGTATGGGTAAAACACTTTGCAATGGAAGTTTGGGTTTCTTTTTTGTGAAGAAAAAAACCAAAAAAAAGTGATGTTTAGGCTACAGTATACCTATATTCACACATTTTTAAAACTAGCCTTTCCCTACACATATAGTCACCATCTTTTACTGAAAACCTTTTTGTAAGGATTTAAGTATTTAGTTTTGTGACAATCTGGAAGATCTGTTCCTCTGACATTTGTTTCTGTTTTCCTCTTAATAAATAAAAGGTAAGGAGTCCAGTCTTAGTTGTAGAGAATCCTGTGCTATCAGTTATGTCATAATAAAACTCACAAAAAATACTGCTATTCTGATTTACTGCCATTTTACCCCAATCTTCTCCTCCTTTTGCTCTAACATGATCAATAGCCTGAAGTGTACAAGAAAGGCCTTATTATACTAGGCTGTATTCTACCCATTTTAAACCCAGTGCAATAGTAATTTGATTATGCTGAGGCTGAGATCAATCTAAACTCTGCTGCAGAACACAGATCATCAATTTTGATTTCACTGACCAAGCATCTTCTCTGTTGGGAAGCTTTATGAATGATGGACCACATCAATGAACGCTTACTCTGAGAATTGCTCCATATGTTGTAGCACAGGGATGATTCACCTCATTCATTCAAGGACTGCTTGAGTGAAGGGAAAGAATGGTTAGATGGTTGGTCATATATCAGAGATATTTCGTGTATTGTAATTTGCAGGCTCACAGGCGTGGTATTTCTGTGTACCATGTATCTCAATGAATCAGAATGTCATCACTAATACCCAAATGATTAGGAGAAAATAGTGACACTGTCCAGACTTTAGCAATGTGGATTTCAGTGTCACCAGTATAAGCTGTGACTCTTATGTCCCAGGCCTTTTTGTTGTTGCTTTATGTCAGCCTCACTTCTGTCCCTGGGAAGTCATGCAGAGGTAGAAAGTAGCTTTGCAGAAAAAGGTCTGGGAGTTCTGGTCATCAGAAAGCTGAGAAGGAGTCAGCAGGGTGCTCTTGCAGCAAAGGCAGCCGTCTACATCCTGGGCTGCATCAGTGTAGACAAAAGTGCATCCAGCAGCTCCAGGGCAGTGATCCTGCCCCTTTATTTAGCACTTGTGAGACCACATTTGGATATTTTGTCCTGTTTGCAGCTCCTCAGTAAAATAAAACTGTTGCCATACTGTAGCAAGCCCAGGGAAAGACCACCAAGCTGGAGCACATAAAGTACAAGGAATGGCTGAAGGAACTGTTTGCTCAGCCTTAAGAAGAGACAGCAAAGAGAGATCCTTTTGCTGTCTGCAACTCTCTATTAGGAGCATGTAAATAAGGCAGAACCAGAGGTGCAGTCTGGAAGGAGGAGAGGCAGCCGTCACTAGCGCCTGAAACCCAAGAAACTCCAACCTGATAGAGAGGAAATTCAGGACGAAAGTAGTCAAAAGTCAGAGTAGGTTGCCCAGAGAGGCTGTAGGAACTCCAATCTTGGAGATATTCACACCTTCATGATACAAGGTCCTGAGCACCCTGCTGTTCTGGACTTGTTTAAGAGCAGGAAGTGAGACAGGGGGTCCCTTCAGGGTCCCTGCCTTCCAACTTACACAATGCTGCGATTGTCACATGCAGCATTCTCTTTTGTTGCAGTGATGACGTGTTTCTTTTTCATCACAAAAAATTTATTACAACTCAGAGCCTTTCACAAGGCTATGTAACTCTGGCTCCCACACAGACTACATTATACTTTCCATCCTTACAGCAATTTGTGTATCTGAGTCTACATCTGCAGTAGATAACTGAGCAGTTGCAGGCCATGCTCTGTCCCTGAGTCTAGCTGCCACATTTGGTTCCCCAGCCAGACTCTAAGCAATCTTAGCCTTCAGAATTGGCTGATAACACCTGTACTTCCCTTGGGCACTTTTTGGTCTATGCTGGCTCCTGAGTCCTGCCTGGGAGTTTGGCTGAGTGCAAGCTGGTCTGGGACAAAACTATGCAAGGGTTTAAGTTAGCAATAATATAGACAAACAAGTCCCAGCACTTGTACCATAAACAGTGTCAGTTTTTAAAAACTTGACTTCTCTAGGTTGGTGTGCAAATGAAGATGAGTTGTACATTTTACCACTTGAAAGAGAGAGACATCTATTGTGAACAATGCTAAGTAAAAAACAAGTTCACCTACCACACAAAACTGATACAGGCATCCCTGGTAACTAGTTGTGTGGGGTTTGGGGTTTGTTTTGGTTTGGTTTGTTTGTTTATTAGTTGAGTGGGTTTTTTTGGTTTTGTTTAATTTTTTTTTAGCAAACAGATGTGCATTGGTAAGAGAGTCTGTAAATATTGTCCTTTCAGAATTTTAATTTATCTTGCTCCCCCTTGCTGAATTATTCTATGTATAGAACACTGCTTGAATTGGGAACATGGTACTGTTAACATCCAAATTATGGGATTATTCAGGTTGCTCAAAATACACAGAAAGTGACCTACAGGAAGAGATCTGTAGACTAAATGAGATATACAAAGGTTATTTCAAGGTTTCTCATACACAGAGCTGACATTGTGTTGTGCAAAAGTGAATTCTAGGGGAAAAATATGGAAAATTATGTTGCTGAGACATAGTATTTCCACATTGCTGGTAAACTGACAGGAGAATGTTAAAGAAGGAAACACAACAAAGCTCATCATGTTTTGGGAGACATTATTAAATTAAGCTGCAACTTGAGCAATAATTAATTAATGCAATGAGGAAGATACAGGGTGGAGATCTCAAAACAACTCAGCATCAGCCTGACTTTGTTCTGACTGAAGTCAAATTGACTTGTTCCCAGTGACGTCAATGGGAGCAGAGCTAGATCAGTACTGAGTATTTCTGACAACCAAGTCTTTAATATGTGTTGGCCCAAATTGTCAAGAATCATTTGTGGGTTTGGATATCCAGCATTATAATAAGGTCCTCCTTCTGAGACAGGTATTGAGCACTAAGATTACCTGATTCAGTAGAAGTCTGGTAACCAGAAGTCACAAATCAAATTTAAATAGTTAAAACTTAGCAAAGTACTTGGTATCTTGTCTCCCAGTATCTGAGATAAACTGAAATTATATTTGTGTGCAGTTCAAGGAACTGAAGTACTTTGATTTTCAGTAGCCTTCAACAATGTATTTTGTTTTGATTCTTTCATTTCTCTCATGGAAAATTACAGTTTCTGCAGAAATTGCTTTTTCTTTTGAAGTGATTTTTCTTAGCAAAATTCCCAAGCAGCTCTATTAATTAGACATGCTCAATCACACCAAGGAATATCAACATGTATTACAAGTGCCCTTGAAGTCAACATGGAGAGTAATTTATTTTTTAAAGCAAGAAAAAACGTTTTGTTCCTTTCATTGCAGTGACTTTCAATATATACCAGACAGTCACCAGCTTCAGGGGCAGATATGATTCCTTCCCTACATGTTATCCAGCCATAGCCAATCTCCCTCCTCCAATTTCTTCAGACTTAACCTTTTCAATTTTCAGAAAAACCCTCAGTTTGAATTTTCCTTGCATTCTTAGACAGTGTAAATGGACTAATCAAACCACGACCCCTTTTGTGCAAAATATCTTGCTTATTGTTCTCATTTTTAATCTGTGCTCTAGTGCAGGGTCCCACTGACTTCTCCTGGCATTCACAGGAATAGATACACAAATGAAGCAAGATGCACTGCACAATACTTCATAGGGGCTTTGAAAAAAGCCATACACACCAACATTTACATCTCTTTGTAAGCTACGAAAAAAACCTCTCTTTTAGCCCACCTCCACACTTCCAATTCAGTGCAAGATCCATCTAAAACTTAAATCCTCAAGCAGTAACCATGAAATAATGATCATTTTAAGCAGTTGATGGCTACTCAATATTGTCCTCTCGTGAAATACAAGTTTCAAGAGAGGAAATGCATTTGCAATGGGGGAGATTCCATTGCTCTTCTGCCAATCTAGCAATCAAACATGGAAGCTTTTGTCCCATCTACTGAATGTTACCCTTACTGTTAGCTGTGTTTCAACTTTGTTCTTACTCAGATATGAAAAAAGCTACTGATGTGACAACACATGTCCTAACCCCATGACACTTTTAAATGCAAGTCACGCAACATGTATTATAGGTGCAAGATTGATAAGATTGTTTCTGGATATTTTTCTGGCTCTTACAGGGCCCCACAAAAAGGTTTTTGATCTTTCCAAAAAGGAGCTTTATCTACAAAGCATGTTGCAGCTCAAACAGCAGAGGGTGCTTTGTAAGCAAATACAAAACACTTGATCTAAAATTATTGCTGTAGATAGAGCCTGCAGCTGTGTGGATGCTTTAGTACCAGCTCTATTCATGAAGTGGCAGATTCAACAACAACTCACTGCTTATTAGAATTGTTTCAGATGCTCCAGTAAATCTCCTGTGAAAACCACCCCCAAAATTCTACATATAGGGGAAAAAAATGTAGATGTTTAATGATGGAGCTCTATGTTTTTAAATAAGGTGAACAGTATGCTAGGAAATAATGCATTATTCATAGATTCATACTGTTTCAAAAGCTTAATAAAGAATTTGATTAATAATCCAGGCACATATCCTGCATATTTATACCCTGGTATGCATACAAATGTAATGTATAACATTAGATACTTGTAATATCCTCTTGTCTTTTATGCTTTTTAAGCACATACAATGCAGAGCAGTTGAGTCAAATTGCAAAACAAAGCCGAACATACCAAACTGTTATCATTCGGTAAAGTGGGTGGGTGGTCATCCTTCAAAACAAGCTTTATTTCACCATCATTTTGCTGATTTAGAAGAATTTTGGTAAAAAAAAAAAAAAAAAAAAAAGCTTGCATGGCCAGAGCTGCATATTATGAATAAGCTGTGATCATAGGATACCATATAAAGTACAAAAAATAATCTTCATGCAGAATGAAGAAAAGCTGGCCTACTCTGCACATCACAAAATATTTACTCTTATTGGCAATCTGCTGCCATGTAAGGCATTCAACTACTCTGTGTGAAAAGAGAAGAGACTTTTTCCTAAGAAGTTGTGAGCTTTTGAGACAGTTGTGTAGGTATTTGGCAATGGACTATACATGCTAAAGAGTGCTATATGGAACTAGAACTAAAGTTAGGTATTCTCCACAGGAACATGGGGCTGATGTTATTCACAGTGTCATAAATGTGCTGACCTATGTAAGAAATAAGTCATAGTTTTGAGGAAACTTTTTTATGAGAGGGAAGCTTTCAGAATGCAAGTTTATAATACCTTCCAATATTTGCTGCTGCCCATTCATCTGACTTCTCCACATTTCTTTTATGTATGGTTGACTGAGTCCTTTTTTTTATAAATCTCCTCTGAGTTAAATTGCATATTTACTTCTTTTTCTTTTTTTAATAGATTCACTTTCCCATCTTTAACATTGCCACAGACTGTTTCCATTGTATTTCTCTTCCAAAAAGGGAAAGGGAAGTTCAGTGCTGAGCAATGAAAGGAATCGCAGTGTTTTCAGGCATGGAGGCAAACAGGTAACAAATGGAGGACAGGGTGAGGGAATCATTAGATCTCCAGTGCTAACATTTATCACAACTCTGCAGTTACAGTTCTGAAATGATTATGACTTTTACCAGCTGAGGATCTTATCCAGAAAATTTTGTAAGGAAAGGTGAAAGAAACTAGGCTTGGGGCTCATCCATTTCACCTTGTTATAGTTACAGATGCAACAGATGAATGAGAGCTTGAATGAAAGGGAAAAAACCAGAAGATGTCAAAGACATGGAGAAGCCTGTTTCAAAGGTATCGCTAGAGATCTGAATTACATGAAGACTGGAACAGGAAAGAGGAACAAAGGTGCTGAGGAAGAAGCACTATCCAGCACAGTCCTTAGATGACAGCAACAGACAGATTCACTCAGGATTTCATTGAGGAAAAACAGTTACTTAGGTAGAAAGCACACCACAGAGTACAGAGAAATCCCAGGACATAGGTTGTCTCACATACAAACTTTTAAACTAAACACTGCACTCACAGTTTCACATTTTGTTTTCCCTTACACTTCTGCTTGCAAGATCCATTTCTGCAATTGAATTTCCATTGAGTCACAGCTTCTGTCTACACATGCCATGACCGCATCATGACCCCTTAGTTCAAGGACAAGTTCAGGGCTAGAGTAGACCATGTAGATTGTCATGTTTGACTTCTGTCAGCAATACATCTTCAGCATAACAGGTCTGAATTCTCAGCTGTATCATATTTATTTAGAATTGATAACAAATGCCTTCAAGTCCCTAACTTAAGTTATTCCATTGGCTACTTCTACTCATGAATAAACCTTTGCTGCACTTTTGTAGTCTGAACTCGTCAATTATTTTTTTCCAGTCTTTTATTGCAAGAAACATCTTCCATATTAGGTTGTCATAAGACACAATGAAGCAACTTTCTTCTTCTTTTTTTTTTTTTTTTTTTTTTTAAATAAAGGAAACAGGACATGTAAATCTTCCATTGTAGACATCTTTCATATATTAAAAAAAAAAATACAGCTCTTTTCAGCTCTTTCTGGTTAAGCACAAGTTTTAAGAAGTTGATGAGTCACTGGCTGTGGTATTGCACTGATAACATTTCCTTGTTACTGCTATTTCCTGGTAATGAGGGATCTTCTGCATTACACTTCAGAGGACATGAGTGATGGGAAAGGAAAGGAAGTTGAAAGTGTTTGCTGTTATAAACAGAAAGAAAAAGCAATATATAGGTTTTTCTTGTTGGTAGACAGGGTGAAAAGGTGATACACAGGACATCTACATTAGAGATGAACACTGAGAACAAAACCTTGGGGAAGTTTCAAATGGATAGAGCACCCCAGACTAAAACGAGAAGAGGGGTTCAGCACTGAACCTATACTGTCGTGGTGGAAGGGCATCAACAGAGAAAGATACAATGAGTAAAAAGGAGATATTATAGTAAAGGGGATATTACAGCTCTAATAAATGTAGGGATTGAGAAGGAGGAAAGGCAAGGAAGGAAGCACTAGGGAGATGAGTGATGACATGGATGGTAAAGGGAGGAGGGAAGGAGTGGGACATAAAGGCAAAGGAAAAAGCTTGCTATGGCAGGAATCACCAGATAGCATTGTTACACATAGTCTTAAAGGTTATTTTCCTTGGCATGTAAGCAAATTTTTGTTTCAGGAAAAAAAAAAAAATGCTGTGTTTTAACTGTTATAAATGTCTACAGAAGGAGTCAGGACAAGTAATGTTGCTAGAGACAAGGTTAGAGATGGAAACTCTGGAGGAACTAGACAGGAAGGTTTGATTTTAAAGTAAAAAAAAAAAAGATAATTACTAGCTCTTCACAGGTGACTGTTGATTCATGACTGATTATAGGAACAAGAACTGAGCTAGAACTACAAGTAAATACTTTTTTTTTTTCTTTTTTAAGTACTGAGATAATCTATAAGGCTCTGACAGCTCCTATCCTTCAGTAGAAATTCAATCTGATGATATCAGGAAGGACGTAAGGTCTGAAGACAAGAATCAAGTAAATGGCGGAGAAGAGTATGAAGTGGAAAAATAGCAACATTGAAAAAGAACAGGGAAAACATTAGATACAATCAATGGGTAGTGAACCATATCTGCAAGTCAAGGCAGTCGATAGAATAGCAAATACAGAACAATGAAAATGGCTCAAAATACCATGTAGAAGTGATATGCAGCCAAAATAAGGTAGGTACAACATTAGAGTGTTGTTTCAGTATGTTCTAAAAGTGCTAGCATATTTAAATAACACAAACTGCACTAGAAATTAGGACTTGGGAAGAAGGGCACTGCTGGGGGTGGGAAAGACTTTGGAGTAGAGGGTGCAAGCGACATCTGCAACACACAATGCATTGCTGCTGAATGGCACAATTTTGCTTCTATAATACAAACCAAAACTATTCCATTCAATACCATTTCTGTCTAGTTTTCAATCCTATTGCAGGGCTTCTTGCTTCCCCAGTTCTTGTGCACTGTCCAGTGACAGATTTGAACTCTATAATTTTAAAACAAAACAAAACAAAACAAAACAAAACAACAAATGGTTTTTAAATGACCCCTCTTGCCAGAAAGCAAAATCCCTAATGAAGGCCAAGAGGCCGTCTCTGAGGCATGCTGCTTACTACTCAAAAGGAAGCTGGGAAGAGAGGATGTAAACAAGTGTATTCCCACCCTTCTCCGGGCAGAACATGCACTGTGTGTTCATTCCAGATTTCCCTCCTTCCCTTGGCCTGATCTTTATGATAAATCAGATGACAAAATAAAAGCCTAAGAGTTTTTCACAGTCTTGACTGTCCACAGAGCTTCCCAGAGAAGCTCATCTGTCACAGCGTAAGGCTCTCTAACATTCTAGAGTACTCTTCAAGCACCTGTATGTTCTGCTACAAAAAAAAAGTAAATTGCACTTACTTGCATATGGTAGTAAAAAGCCTTCTAGGTAAAATCTCGGACCCACTGAAATTGAACCTCTGCCCTGCTTCTTTCTTGATGGGCAGGTTCTGCTCTGAGCTCGAGCTGCAGCACAGAGTTGTCCCAGGAGTCTACAGCTCTGCAACCTGCCCTTTCCTGACAGCAAAACTGGGAACCCAGAGGCTGATTGTCAGCAGGGCTAGCTAAGCTAAGCAATACAGCTAGCTGAACAGCAGCTTTCCAGGGTGAGGTCCTTGAGCAAACTGTGCAGTAGGTGTACAGCTACCTCCATGGGCTGTGGAGGCAGCCCTGAGTTCCCTCAGCAGCACTTGCTCACCCACCAAGGCCTAACTGATAGGGGTCATTCAGCCTTCTAAGGCTCAAGTCTCTCTTACCTTAAGGCTTTCAACTTACAAACACTGCACAGCAGGGAAAAAAAATAGCAAGTAGTTGAAAATAGGGTAAAAGAATGAAGAGAAATGGTAAGTCTTAGGGAGTTCAAGGGATCGGACTCGGAGATATTGAGCCTTTGGAAGATGAATACAAGCTTGGTTGAGGGAGAAGGACCACGCAGACCACCCATGACAGGATGGGCTGCTCTCCGGTGAGATAAGCTATCTTTCCTGTGGTCCTACACTGCTCTCAGCTCTCCTGTAAAAAGTGAGCTCTTCTGTGCTCATATAGATCTTATAACCACTTGTCCTCAGTCCTATTCCTCTTGCACTCATTGCATATCGAACTTTTTAGGGACATATGCAATGCCTAGGAAACCCAGGACCAAACACAGACTAATCTTAGCTTGTTTCAGAGTCTTCTTTGGCTACTCAGCTGTGCATAGCCCTCCTTCCCACTCTACTCTGGGATTCCTTGCAGAGCTACCTGCTCTTGGGAGGATCATGTTTTTAAATAGTATTAACTTTTTTCAGCTATTCAGGGTCTGCTCTACTTAAAAACATATTAAACCTACTGGCATTTAAAGTAAATTTTCAAAAGGAAACAAAGCACTAGTACATACCTCTACCCATCTGTTCTCACCTCCACATGGACTCATGGGCCATTTAGCATCTCCTTCTGACGCAAAAAGAAGTTATTGTGTTAGGACAGAAGACTAAAAGGAACTGGATCATACTTGGAGGCTCTCTTTTAAAAGAAAACAAATTTTTAACACTGTAACAAACGGTCAGTCAGCAAAATTTGTGAGTAGCAGTTTATATTTCTGTAATAGTACTTTCCTGGGTCTGGATTCCATCTCTTCATATTTCTGTTGTTTGGTTTAGCTGATTCCAGTTACATAGCTGTTCTCTTTAGTCAGTAAACTTAAAGGTCAGTATAATATAATGTCGAAATAAGGATATCATGTGAAGGGGCAACATAACAAACTAATGTGCTCTGAGGTGGTAAGCCCACGTGACATTCCTGATTAGTTCTTCCTCACTTTCTGTCTGTAATTGTTCTGTGACTTGCCTCTCACTGATACAAGCCAGAAGAGAAGCACCTGTGCCACCACTCAGCACTAATGCTTTGAGATGCCATTAGCTCCTGACAAAGGAATGTTTTTCAGATTACTGGAAACTGGGGAAACAGGGTAAATAAAAAAAAAATACAAGGGAAAAAACAAGGAACAATGGTTGCTAGGAAATTCAACAGAGTCAACAGGCATGGTCATGCCCTTTCAGTCCTCAAAAATTTATGTGAATGAAGTACTGGAACACTTCCAAACCTAAAGTAATAGTAACAAGGTAGTACACGTATACAACTCGTATACATTGTAGAGACCACTTCCACTGTTCCTGGATGTATATATTCCAGGATGTCCAAGTACAAAAAACAGTTGTTTGAAAAAATAAAAAAGTCAACTGTATATATTTAAAGAAGTAGAACAAGGAAAAGTCAGTGAAGAAGCTCCCAAGTAGCACAAGAAACTCTCAAATCCTCTAAAAAAATGATACATCTTCAAAAAGAAAATTTGCAAACAATAATGCTCTGTATGAATTTAAGAATTTTCACTCAAAAGGAAAAGTATCAGGATATGGGTAATTTCTCAGTTCTTAAAGATCAATCCTGCATCACTTGCATTTTCACACGGGAAAATACATGTTGCCTTATGAAAAGGTGATATCCATTGTTTTAAGTGGCATGTTGCTACTTCTGCTTCTAGTCATCTGCAAATTTAGTCTCAGTTCACCTTAATTTTGACACATCTTTCAGACTGCTTAGAGTTCACTGGAATTTCCCTGTGTTTAAAAGTTTTGAAGTATTAAGAAATAAAGCAGATTAGAGAGGCTTCCTTTCTTTCTATGAGTGTTACAGTTCTAGAACTTAATAGTAACAACTCACTCACTTGCTGTTAAAATTTTAGAGATGGCCATGAGCAAACATGAGCACAGGAGGATGAGACTTAAAAGACAGATGGAGAACAGATCTTAAACAGACAGAACTCTAAAGATAAATTCTGTCACCATCATCACTCCTCCCTTATCTTTTTTTGGTAAAAATACCAGAACCAGTTTTCCACACGTAAAGCACCATTCATCTTTCAGCACAGACACAACACTGTCACATTTTGCTCTCCAAATCATTGTTGTTAATCTAGTTTAACATCACACTTGTTTTCTTTCATGAAAGTCTTTCTGTGACTTTGTCCACAGAAGGTCACATTCCAAAAATGCTCAGTTTTGTATGTATTAAGGAAAAATTCACAGCAAATGAAATCCTATTTTGACATCTTACATGAGGGGACAGAATTATGTTTCTTCCATAATGGAGAAAGGATTTCAGTTTACTATGATTTATAAGTGCTTGACTTAAAGCTGGGAATAAATTATCTGATGGTAGGCCTATTTTGTTATTTGTTTTGGTGTGCAATCTAATATTTGTTTAGGCTAATGATTTGAAAATCTATAATGCATTGTCTGCCTGTGAAATTTTTAATGAATCAGCCCCAGATCATAGCTCTTGTTTTTGTTCTTGCTTATCGGGCGAGAGATGGAGTTCATGGAGGGAGATGATGACAATAAGCTCCCTAGAACATACCAAGTTGGGTGATTCAGCACAGTGTCTCCAGACACTGTAATTAAAAGGCAGGCAGACACACATTTTCATGAATGTGAAGGAAAGTGTTTTCTAATTGCTGGGTTTTTTCCAATTGAAATACACTTGTTTAACCTATAGTGCAATCCATCCCTTCCTACCATTATGTGTCATCAGTGAATCTGAGGGTTTATTCAAACTGTGTGCTATACTCCCCCAATCATTTCATACAAGGAAGCTTTAAAGCATATGTTAGCATTCTGCAGAACTGCTTCAGTCTGTACAGGCATTTTCAGTATCTTTACTAAAAATTCGTAAAGGATGAACAAATCCATTTAAAATCAGGCCTGAGAGCGTTTAATGATTATAGCTGAGAAACATGCTATCATCAAGTCTTATGTGGAGTACATGCATCCATTTACACCTCTCTGTGTAGGCGGAGTGGTTTGTTCTCACACACCCTTGCAATGATACATTTACATACAGAGCCTACCCACAGTCCATATCAACTCTGGAGCATTTGGCACCATGTTGCATTATATTTAATGTTAATACTTATGTTAAGAAAGGATATACCAGGAATACAGAACAGTACTGGGAAAGTATTGCTTGCTTTCAGTTTCTCTCCCTTTCTAGCTTGCTGTCACCATATTATTCTGTTCAATACAACACTAATTTATATTAAATTTTAACTTTTCTTTCTATAGTGCATAATTAAGTCTTATTTTCTCCCTTTTTTTAAATTTTGGTGATTCCAAATGATCCAATTGCTGTTTTGTTCTGGGAAGATGTCACTACTGTGTGAAGGTTTTTTGGTTTTGTTTTGTTTTTTTTTCATTCAATAGCATTTGTATACATTAATACATTTAGGTTTGGACTCGGTCTAATGTTCCAGAGCCACAAATTTCATCACCTTTTCTGAAGCAATTATGTTGGCTAAATTAACTGAAGAACCCTGGTACTGTTTTTGATCCAAGGGATCTTGAATTTTCAGCTACTTTTCAGTGAAGGGCCAGGAAACAGTTTCTAGATTGAGATTAGTACTTGAAATTAAATCAGAAAAGGGCAATCACCACAAGAGAAGTATATAATTTTATTTTTTATTTTATTTTTTTCTTGCCAAGTATAAAATAAACATTCCTTTTAAACAAAGGGGTTCTTTCAGCTGTAACTTAAAACATGTAGAATAACCATATATAATCAAAAAAGGAAAAGGGTGAAGAGTTACACAAGAAGGAAGAGAGTTCAATACTGGCATTTTTACCTGTGTTGATAGTACTTAGGTTTCAACAATAGCCTAACAGAGGCTCCTATTTTTGTATACTTTGTTTTAAAGATTATTTTATTGAGGAAACCACAAAAGAGCTTAAAGTCTTAGTAAACATTATTGCCATTATTAAATATTTTTTCCTATGATCAGTGTTGACTGAATAAAGCCTTAGGTTGTGGAGGAACCTGCACAGAAGAAAATTTTGCTGCAGCTCATTTTGTTCCTAACTAATGAGGGGGTAAGAGAGCTCATCTGTATGATGAGTCCACTTAGTTAGTGATGTTCAGGTCCTGGCTTTTATTGAAAAAGCCCCAGGCTGTGCAGCTGTAACAGGTAGATTAGGTGAACAGACCTCTGCTTGATTTCTGGTGCCTACTTAGTTTACAGTCAGTAATAAATATTAAAGATTGTCCTGGCAGGTCACACAAATAGCCTCGGGCTATATCTACAGTGGGAATTTGTTCTTTTTGCAGTCATTGGTAACCCTCCTGTGGAGCTGCTGCACCAACACTGTCCTCAGGTTCAATAGGCAGGGCTGGAGCATGACCAAAGGTAGCTCACACTGGCTGCAGGCAGAAAGGGCAAATCACTGTTTGTGTATAATGGGTCTGTCTGGGTCTATGTCTACAGACACAGAGGCAAATGACAACCCCTCCATACAGACTAGGGACAGAGACCCAAACTGGATCTCTCTTACTGTTGACATACCTCTTGATTCACAATTTTCCTGGCAATTTCTCTACACACCTTTGAAATGCTGAGAGTACCTAATTCTCAAAGCAGGCTTGGTCCTGTTCCTAATGAAATCATTAGAAATGTTGCCACTAACATTGATAGGTGCAGGACCGGGCCTGTAGCTCACATGCATCATGTTTCCTGAAATATTAGCTAGACCATGAGTTGCAGAATGCCACACAGCATCCCTGCCAATCCCTGTCCCTCCAGAAGCTGTTTATGTGGAAAAGAAATCAGCCTGGCACTCCTTATGTCTTTTAGCTTACCAGTGGTTAAGGGACTTCACAGACTTTAACTGAAAGAAGTCTATAAATAATTATCATTTCTCACATTTGGAATTGAAAAGGTGACTTGGAAAGGATTTTGCTTTTGTTTTGAAATTATACTTGCCTTCTTCCTGGCTTCTTTAAGAACATCACAGTGAAAAAGCTAAAGTTTTTATTGTGTTTTTCAATCATGGTATTTGACAGCTCTTGACTTTCTTTTATATACAGGGAAGAACCGCCTGACTGTCTCACAGAATGAGCATTAGCACCCACAATTTAACAGCTAAAGGCTCAACATACCCACTGACTTCCTTCCTCCAAAGTACTGCTGAAATAAAATAGATATGAACAAGGGCACCAAAAGGTGAGGAAGCAAGAAATCTGCCTGCTACCCTTTCCTTTCCTAAATGGATTTGAAAGTATACCTCCCTTAAACAGTCTTTTTTTCTACCCTGTCTGAGCAAGTTAGGTGGAGTAAACATGTCTGTGCAGTGATAATACAAAGAGAGCCATGTATCATTTCATCCCGAGGGAAGGAGCATCTGGTGCATCACAGATTTGTCAGGAATTAGGTTGGGAGTCACAGTACTATGTTTTTTAATCTTGTTTGACTTAAAACTGTGTTTTGTAATCAGTGTAATAGAAAGGCACCACTGAGACACAGGGATTAGCTGTAGAGAAGAAAAACAGTAGAACATACAGCTCTTTGATGTATTTCTATTTGAATTAGAAAGTGCCATTTTAACAGCTCAGAGAGCTGCATATAAAATCTCAGTTTAGCAATCACACTGTCCAGCACTTGAACTTCTTGCAAAGCATTGTTGAAGTCAGACAGAAGCAAACTCTGAGCAATTTAGAAGTGCAATAAAGGATTCTGTATGTAATAAATCACAAGAAACATGGATCATATTTGGTGGCTACAGCTATCAGTAATGTTAAGCATGTGAGTAGAAAGGAGCATTTAGTAATGAAAATTAAATGTTTAATAGAAGATATTTAATGAAAGAATGCCTGTTCTTTAAATAGAGAGAGTGGAAGGCAATCAGGGCAAATACTACATATGACTTTAGACTTTCCTTTTGTGTGATTTTTTTTAATCCTGGCTTAAGAACACAGGCAAAATGATCATGGAGACCTTCTTTCTGTGGAACATAAACTGGGATTTATCACCCTAGAGGAACTGCCACTGTAGAAATGGCTGTTTCAACATTGTTAGAAGCTGAACATATTTGGCAGCAGAGTAAAGCATTGGGAATTCTTTAAAACCCATCTTTTGATCCAAACTTGTGTTGTAAATAACACAGCAGCAGCTGCAAAGGATTTTCAATTTCCACCATTAACTTTGTAGGCAGAGACTTTTCTTTCGGTAAGTATGTTCAAAACTTGCTGAGTTGATTCCACAAGGCTTATACACATCTGTAAGAGCAAATAAAAGCAAAATATATGCTTTTTATTATAATTATTATTTTAGTGGAACTGATCCTATACAAATTACACTAGCAAATCCTTCTTAAATAACAGAAGTTTTGCAAGAAATTGAGTTCCAGAATCAAGGCTAAGTGGTTTGTTTCTGTTGACAGTCAAGTTTCATGACATCAGCATTCCATGGAAAAAAATAAAGTGTTTAATTTGGAGTTTCACAAATTAAGTTTTAAGGAGAAAACATGGTCCAAAAATCTCCACTTTGTGCCACATAAACTCTGGGAAATCAGATGGTCTGTCTGAGAAAAGGGCTAATGAGGCTAATTTTAGAAAGCTGCTTTAGGCTGCATCAGAGAGAAAGATCCAGAAGTTAACTTAAGCGGAAAACCTAAGACTGTACTCCCTGAGGTATGAGCCAGTGATCAGTTCAGCTGTGGCCAGTTTTGTTTCTATCCATGCTCAGCTGTACCTCTTCCAGTGCTAAGTGACTCAGTATCTGGTTCATGTCTCAGCCTACAAGGATGTACAACCTAGACAAACTCTTCGCTATCTCCTAGAGGATTGCTCTTTCCTTCTAGCAAAGGCAGAGCCTTCACTTTTTCTCAGCAGCTTAGTGTTCAATAGAACAAGCAGAGTTCCTTTGCTCACAAGAAGGAATCAAAATCCACACCATTGCTTACTAGGAAAGGACACTCACCACCCAATGCTAGACTGTATACTCCAGTGGGCCTGTATTCCTTAAAGATAATTGAGTAAAGTTACTTGCCAGTATGAAGACATTAACTTATTTCTTACGCCAAAAATATGAAATAAACTGTCTTGTAGCAAGAAGTACAAGCCAGGCTGTCTTCATTTTCTCAGGAATCCAGGTTATTGATAATACATTTGGAGAAGCTAACTCCACTCTTTTTTTTTTTTTCTTTTTTTTTCCACCCAAGCTGTCTTCTACCTCTTCTTTTTCACTGTCAGGCAATGATCAAGTTTCAAAAACCAGGACACATGTTCCACTGAAACTTCTAGGAACTGACCATTTAATATACTAAACTTGCCCCATCCTCTTTTCACAAGCCAACAGTTTTGCTTGTAACTCGAATCTTTTTAACTATCAGGAACATCAAGTGACCTCAAAAAGCACGAGGGTTTGTGTGGAACACCTTCAGGTACTCTCTTGGAAAGGTTGAGTGCTTCCCATACCCAGTACTGAGGACAGCCAGGTACAATAATATGCTGAAACTGTACAGTAAATGTAATTGCTGCTAAGAAAGGTTTTTTCTTCTCCTGGCAGCAATCAGAAGTGAAATACACCCTTTTTGTTTCTGCAAAAATTCAAAGATTGCCTACACAGAGAGAATTCTGGGTCTCAGCAGAGAACTGATAGGAACTATGAATCTAGAAAGATATGTAAGGAGGATTTTGATTTTCTTCTTTTCTGAGACTCAGGGAACAAAGTAATCAGCAAATATTTGGTATATGTAAGACAATATTATAACAAGATGTCTTCTTTTTCCTTTGATCTGTCACAAAAACCTTGCACTTCTTAAAATTTGCCAACACACACCCCATATTCTAATTCTGTCTTCTATGATTTTACCCTGAACTCTCATTACTCAATAAAGCCAACTTTCACCTGTGATATGACTATTTTGTAGCATATGTACCTTGCTAGCTGCATCCAGAGTAACATTAAGGTAGTTGGGGTGGATGGCTTCTTCACTAGTAGAAAAGTACTTTATTTATTTATCTCCAAGCTGTTTCAGGTCCAGTCTGAGCATCTGAAAACTTAATGGGTGTCTAAAATCTAGATTTCAATGAACAAGATCCGTGTAACAAAAATACTGTTTTGTCAGCAGCAAAGGCTAGACATGGTGCATTACCTGCTCTGGTTGCCATCAGTGGACAGAGCTAAGGCATATTTTAAAGTAGACTGGTGGATCCAGTCAGAGCAGCTAGTATTATTTTTCAAACAATATTTTTGTTGACAAACTACCATTCAAAAGCACTATATGCAGCTAGACAGAAAAGTAAATGCAAGGAATATCCTATAACCTACTTCAATGTGAGACAGCACAACACTTACTCCTTGATGTTTCTGATTCTCAGCTGGAGATCAGAGAGGTTATCCTTCCTATTTCCCTTTCTTTCAAGGTAAATTCAATTAGGCTATGCCAGTTTTCACCTGATGGGGATTTGGCTCACTGAATATGAGACTAATGGCTTCAGAAAATATTTCAGCTTTGGCAGCAATAGTAAATACTGTTTTGTGTTAGTTATGTATACCTCACACACTTAGCTCTAACTTACTGTAAATAGAATGAAGAGTGCCTTGTTGCTGAATAATTTATTACACATTAAATATGGCCCAAGGCAATAGAGTTTCCAAGTTCCACAAAGGCCTTATATATTTCCTGTTGTTATAATTATGTAAAGGAAATACTGACAGTCTGAATTATGAAATATAGATTATCCATTCAGCAACAGTTCAAAGATATATTGTGTGCGAGAGTAGTAGGCAGAGACAGGGGATTTCAAACACTGTGTACTCTGTTTAAATACCTCCTTGCTGCATAGCAAAGTTGCAGAACATGAAGAGACCTTCATTTAACCCAACAAATGGGCATGCCTGACACTACTGACTCATATCCCCTTTAGAGTCACATTTTTTTCTCACTCCTTTGTTTTCTAGTCTCACTTTATCCTTCTTTTCATGTTTCATGAGACATAAAAATACTCCTACTTCACTGAGCATCTTTCATGTGAGCAGCTCAAAGGATTAAGGCTCACAACACCTCTGTGAGGAAGGAAAGAGGCATTCAGAGATATTTCCACCCACCATAAGGTGTATGGATCTCTGAAGTAGTAGGATAGTAGGGTAGGAGGGTAGTAGGAGGGTAGTAACTCTTCTGAGAAGCAATGTATCTCAAGATTATTCTTAAACAGCATATTACATTGATCTAGACCTGCAAGGTGCTACACGACAGATGCAGCACCTTGCAGGTGTCAAGTACCTTGCAGACAGTCATGAAAAATACTCAATATTTGTGCTTAAATTAGATATGTAGATTTGCTGGAGCTACTCATTCTTTAACTGCCAGGTGATTAAAAGTTTCACTTCTACACCCCAAAGAACCAAATGTTTTTGGAAATCAGGATCAATGGATTCTGAAGTCTCAATGAGACCTGAAGATAATAACAGTTGACATGGATAAGTTTTCAACTATGGACAAATTTTAAGAAGGATACTTTTCAATTCTGAGATTACATTCATCAGAGTTCAATATGCATTCTAAAATTTATGAAGCACATGATCTCTGTTTTACAAATGAGGAAGCTGTGCACAAAGAGATGATGTGATTACCAAAGGTTGACAGCAAAATAGCATGGTACAAACAGGTGCACCCTGCTGCTTTCCTGGCCCCTACTTTTCACATTGGGTTTTACTTCCTTTCATACACTTTTTAGAGACACATATGCTCCCTTTTGAATCTAGGCAAAGATATTGATTGATTGTAATGCTGGAAACTCTGATCTGAGATTTTTTTTTTTTTTTAAGCCATCAGGTGGGAGACAAAGATATTTTGAAAATTATAAACATGTAGATTCAAACACATTTTTCTCTTGGTTATTTTTGGGGTTTTTGTGTGTGTGTGTGTTTATGTTTCTTTGCTTTTTAAAACAGATATTTAATGGAAGGCTTTCAGAAAACCCACACCTTTGGCAGGAAGTTTGCTAACATTTCTAGATCCTCCCAAAACGTTCCTGCCCAAAAGAAATTATGAAATTTTCCTCTAATACTTTTGAGTGTTATATCATTATATCTATGGAGATGATGCATCATAAGATTTCAGTATTTCAGAGGACAGAAAAAAAAAATGGTTTGACAATCAATGACATGCCAACATTTTAACACAAAAACTACTTGTGCTGAGTGACATTCATTATCGGAATGCCAGATCAAATGCATTTTGTTCTATATATGGCATATGTAGAACTTAGCCAAGCAGTCATGGGACTTCACCCTTGCTATAACACTGTATGAAAGGAAAACAGGCCGAGAAAGCAATTCCAGCTGCTATACTGAGGGTAAGTTGGATGAAGTTTGACAGAATCAGAAGTGCACTGCAGTCACTGGGAGGGGAGAGTGAAAGAAGGCATTCTTGGCACCTGTGAAAAATAGCAAAACAAGTGTGATTTGACTAAATGGCAGATTTAGGGAAGGGGGCTTGATTTGCCCATATAACCTCTCTGTTATTGCTTGTATTTAAGCATTATGATTGAGTATTTAATTATATTGATCATGTACTGGTTTTTTTTGTTGGTGGTGGTGGTGGTGGTTTTCTTTAATTCTGCAGAATCACTGCCTCATTTAGTGGGTGGTACTCAGTAAACAAGGCAGCTGTTCAATATTCCTTTTTATCCACTTTATTCACTGTGTGTGGTCTCATGCCTTATTTAGTTCACACAATCCCAAATCGGCTCTGGGTCTGGAATTATTCACCAAATAGTATGTGATTATGCAATTAAAGACTGTATCAAAACACACAAAAGGGTAGAATTAGGATTGCATACAGTTGAATTAAGTTAGTTGAATTCCCTACATTTTGAGTGCTTGATTTTTCCTCTTTAATAATCTTCTTTCAGTAGTTTTGTTTTTCTTTTTGCTAACCTTCTGTGGAAAAGTCTGTGGTGGCTCTTTGTAAGCTTCTGTTGCTAGAACTGCAAAGTTGTGGCCTAAGTTGTGAATGGTTTGCTGTGTGTAGCTAAAAAGCCTTAATTCTCAGCGTATCCTCAGAAAAGCCTCAGGACTTTCTCTGCTGGGTTATTGCCTAATGAGGCAGTATCATTCTTTCCTATTCTATTCTCCTAATGGAGCCTCCTGAGAAACAACCTCACCTTTGCTGGAGGAGTAAAAAAGGCTCATTGTAGATCTTACCTAATATAGCACTCTACCTTACGCAAGGAAACCCACAAGGGTCTGGAGAGAGATGACGCATCCCATTCAAGATGCCATGGCCAGATGGGGATACCTTGAGTACGATGGCATCCTTGATCACAAACCACAGGCTGTGCTTGTGGGTTTCCAGAGAAAACCCTTCTTCCTCACTCAGTAAAAAAAGGGCATAAACTGACCCTGTATAACGTTAGAGATAAAAAACCTATCCTATCACCTACTTCATTTTCCCTGTGGTTTTCACATGTTTTCGCCTTATTTGCATGTATAAGGGATCTCAGTGTTAGCAAGGCTGTTCATTCACGCTGTATTTCTTTTCCCCTTCATTTAATCCAAGTCTAATTATACCCAAGTATGTCTAATTATATCCCCTAATAGCAGGCTAAATAATTTCCAGCCCTTCTTGGCTTTTACCCTGTTCAAATATTTAAAACCAGGGCCAGAATCTCCTTTCATTTCTACTGGGCTATGTCAGAGAGTAAAATTTAGCTTAGACCAATGGAGCTGCAGACTCATGGTAGTGGCAACATGGTGTGAGAAGAGAGGAGTGTCTCATACTGCAGGATAATCTTAGGATTCAATCACTTTGGTAATTTGGACCTAAATTGATTCAAATTGGCAATTTTCTGTAACCCAAATTTCTGAGGCTTTGTGGGGTCTGGGAGAGGAGGTGGAAGAGAGCAGGAGGATTAACTCATCAGAAGGTAAACTGATTATTTTGAATTTAAGTGCAGAGGCTTTGGTAAATGAATGCACAGAGGGCTCCAAGCGCACACTCAGAAGCACCGGGTTGCAGGCACTACAATGGGCTAACTGTTAATTAATTATTGTCATATATGTTGAGTGGATTGTTAAACCACACAATTACTCTCACATTAGGGTACAGCTGGAAATGTCCTTGCTTTACATGACCCGGTGCAGGACACAGATGAACATTCATCTAACTTGTGTAAAGTAGTCAGTGTGCTGGTTGCTGCTCATATTTTTTTTCCTCTTTATGTTGGCTGTCTTCCTACACATATTGCAAAATTCAGTGTCCTTCACTTACCACCACTGCCTCCTCTTCCTCCTGTTCCACCTCAAGCTATGAATAAAGAAAAGCAGTTGCATTTTCTGCCACTTTACACATTTCACAACTGTGTAAATTCACTCCAAACCCACCCACCTGAGACCACACCTCACCAGTGGCCTGGACCTGTTCCCACAGAAGGAAACCTAAGTAAACCCATTGACTAGTATCCAGTACCGAATATCCTATACCAAAACTGAAAAGATAAACTAATATTAAAGGAGACTTTCTATTGAATAGGAGCTGAAGTCCTTGTTTTGAAGTAAACACAGCAGAACATGTGAAGTTCTTGTTTCATACCATTGCACAGGAGGGTTATCCCACAAATTTAACAGGAAATTACACCATTGGAACAGGCTGTTGAGAAAAAAAAAAGCTATAAAAATAATTTTAGTCAATATTCAAATATTTATAGATCTATCATAGGAGTTCTTTCGGAGGTTTCATAAAGATTTGCCTCCAAGCATGAATATAACAGACTTGTTGAACAATGTAGGATGAAAATATATGAAAAATACAGCATATCCACTTTTGCCTTTGACTTGGATAGAAATGCCAAAAAATACAGGAGTAAATTAGTACATATGTAAACTTAAATTAATTTTCAAACACAGCATTTAAAAAATTGTGGACTTTGTGTCTTTTCTTTTTTTAAGTACTTTTGTGAGAGGGATGTCTTTTTTAATGTATATTTGTGTTCCAAAATTACTTTTCTCTGCAGACTTGCAAGCTCACTGTTCTTTCACAGAGATTTCCATGAATACCTTTCTTCTTTCAAATTAGCTGTTCAAATCTCACTGTCTTCCAGGGGAATGTGGTTCCAGAGTTGACACTAGCAAATGTTAAACGCTTTTTTATTCATTCCCCTTATCCCCAATTTCTGCAAACAATACACCTTTGGAAAATACAGTAGTCTAAATATGTAAGTATATAGAAATATACAACTATAACATCTGAATATCATGGAATATCCCATATGAGAAAAAAAATCCAATGAATTTTTCAAAATCAGTTGCATTTTCTTTGAGACTAAAAAGATTACTACATTTTCATCCTAAGCATAGTGCTATTTCTTTACATCACCACAACACAAAGCCCAGGGTTGATGGCCACACTGATAGTCCTAACTTGGTTAGACGTCGTTTCAGTTAACCTCACCTCTGATTTTCAAATGTTGCAAGAATTGGTTTTGGAATACTTGTTATTTGTTTGCATTTGTGTTTCTCTGTATAGAACTTTTTTTTTTTTTTTTTCTCAACTTTTGTCTAGCATTATGGAGATCTTCTCTAGGAATTTGTATAGAATCCCATGATTCTCTTTCACTACTTAACATGCACCTAACATACACTTTTCAAGCAGAAAGTCTGGAGCAATTCTTTGCTTTAAGGTTTGCTCATGGTTCTATAATATATGAAGGGTGAGTGTCAGGAGGATGGAGCCAGGCTCTTCTCAGTGGTGTCCAATGATAGGACAAGGGGCAATGGGTGTAAGGTGGAACACAGGAGGTTCTGCTTAAACTTCAGAAGAAACTTCTTTACGGTGAGAGTAACAGAGCACTGGAACAGGCTGCCCAGGGAGGTTGTGGAGTCTCCTTCCTTGGAGACATTCAAGACCCACCTGGACTCCTTCCTATGTGATCTCATCTAGGTGTTCCTGCACCAGCAGGGGGATTGGACTAGGTGATCTTTCATGGTCCCTTTCAATCCCTGACATTCTGTGATTCTACAGAAATTCCAAACTCTGCAAAGGCTAAAACAGATGCTTTAGTCTTTGAGTGAAACCTCTGCAGGTCTCAGACTAAGTTACTGACAGCTGATGAACTCTTGATACAACCAGTAGGTTTATATATGGATCATGATAAATCTTCCAACAACAGAATACAGTGTTCCAAAACTTTGGGCCGTGCATTAATTTTGCACTATTTTATTTTCCAAAAAACTTCTTGTATTCATTCTGCTCATCATTTTTACGGTTGGCATGGTAACTGCCTAAAAATGTGCTAGAGGCATTACAGCTCTAAGCTTTTCTTGTAGCCTATGATGCTTAATCAAAAAGTTTGCAATACATCCCAGTACTGTAAGTGGTAAAGCTAAAAATATTTCTCTCTTCAGAGCATAAACAACTGCAACACGCTTTCAAAAAGAGTTTGTACTTATAATGAAATGGAAAACCACCAACACTTACCCTTTTATCCATTTCTGCACTTCAGCAGCATGCAGCAATCCTGAAAGTCTTGAATGTCTGGTATTCAATATATTTTTCCTTTACAGTACTATATACTTTTAAGATTGGGGTAAGTAGGCATGTAGTTTGCTCTCTTTAATAAGTGACAAAGATGCAATTTAAAGCCATGATACTGCAAATGCATGCACCTGGAGGGATTTGCATAAAAGTGAATAGTAGCACTGAACTCATGGGGATGACTTACAATAGCAGTAACCTCTGTGTTCAACTGGCTACAGAATTTAGGCCCTACCATTCTACATCATACAGGTGGACAAATATTTTCTGAACAAATTACTGGTATTGTAAATATTCAATATTTCTAAGAAGACACAAATGTAGACATAAAGAGGAAAAATGGAGACTGTGAGACCATCACAACACTTGATGCAGAAACACATAATGCCAACAAAGGGCTTAACTGCACACAGCTACCTTCCAGAAAAAAACTCACACCTGTCTAAAGGATGGTACTGAAACTAGGGTTGTCATAAGAACAAATCATACAAATATGGAGCATTACTTGCTAGAGATTCTTTGCATCAATAAGACGTACAAACTAGTTCTAGCCTTTGCACCAGCACACAAGGCAAACATCTCCTCAGAGGGGCAAATGACAGCTTTCACATGGCTTGTTTATGCCTGTAATGTGGGTGAGCATTTTACCTATGCGGAATACATATTTTTGGTACTTTTATATATGGCTCTGCAAAACACCATAGTTTCTTTCTAGAAGATTATGGTAGCCCACATTTATGCACCCTGAATTGGCACCCATGCACTCAGTGTGAAGCCAGATAAACCCTGGTACTTAAGCAAACATGTGCTTTTAGAAGGTCGGTGCCTGGTTTCTAGGGCTATGGCCCAGCCATGCATTCTCCAGCACACAGCAAAAGTGACACAGCTATTTGCAAGGCAAGTTACCTCTCTGAAGATGCTGGTCCTTCTGTTCTCCCTTCTTTTTCTGATGATTTTCAAACCAGGATATTATGTCTACTGCTGTGTAAGAGGCATAACTAGCAGAATACTTGTGGCAGCAGTGGTAATGGTGCTGACAGCAACCAATGCTGACAATGAACTTGTTGCTCAGATTTGCTGGAAAATCCTCCACTGTAAAGCTTTACAATCTTAGTATCTGGCCATTTCAATGTTTTGATGGAAGTCAGAGGTGCTCAGAGCTTCTGAGGATCAGGTTTCTCGGTGAGGGGTCATGTATGACTTGGTAATCTATACCTGAAAACCTTGCTTTTAAAGGTTTGGCCTCATCACTCACTGTTGTACCCTAATGAGAACAAGAAAGGCTTTTTGACTGTCATGTACAGCTCTAATGAGGTTATGTGTAAGCCTGTAAAATTTTTTTCTAGTCTCAAGCAACGAACAATTTAATTGCAACAGAAGAAGGTTGTTTTTAAGGTCCCAACTTTTTGGATGCAGTTATGGTTTCCTTCTCTGTATATTACCAACTTCTTGCAATACCTTTAATAAAACAGGGCCTCCCCTTCCCTCAGATGGACAAGAGTAAACAAGTTCTATCTTCCATAAGCTGAAGTAAAGATACATACATAAGAGTGATGGTCTTGTAGAATATAAACACAGAAGCACTCAGAACCTCCAGTGTGTTTAATATGTTTACTTTTGTTAAGGAAACACCAGGTGCTCGTTTGCAAGAGAAACCTTCATTCAAACATATAAGAGGTAATGGTTGTACTGGTGTGAGTACAATCTGTTTATACAGAACTGTAGGAATAGGCTCTTAAACAGCATCTTTTTCAATTTTTTAAACATCAAAGTTTCTTTTAAGAACAACTTTAAGGTATTACTAAGTATTACATTTTCACAAGAAGGCATAATTCTGCTCTTCATTAAAGCTATAAAGCTACTGAAAAAAATATTATTTATTATTTCATAACTTCTTTTACTTTTTAATCTATTTTTCTAAACAACAGGGGCCAACATAACCATGATGCACTTACCTGTGCATCAGTCTCACTATCATTCTATTTGCCTGGCTTCACAAATGGGTTTTGGATATCTTGAAAAATTTCAGAGAAATAGAAATTTCAAAGTTATTATATTGCTAAGTGTTTTAAATATATGGAACTGTAGGACACAGATGTGATGTTAGCTGTCCCCAGTGGGAGTAAGGATGCAATGTTAGCTCACTACTGATTACACATCAGAGCATCCACACAACAAAACAAAAGTGTTGAACGATTAAAAAAATTTCACTGTGAGTCTGTGCCTTAGTCTATGCTGGAGAATCTATTTATCAGTTATAGTGTCTCACTGGTGTGATTTCACTAAGTTGTAGCAAGGGCAGAGTTGGTCCTTCGTTTTTAGTGGAACTCAGTTAAAAATTTTACCTCTGTTTTCTGTCTATTGTCAGAAAATATTCCCTAATTTTTTAAAGATGTTAATTTTAGTTCCATTTTTATTATCTATATCTTTGTCTATGGTATATTTCTGTCCTATCAATGTGATGGCCATTGCTTCAGGGATTTGGGACTCTCTTACAACTGCATGTGCTAGCAAAACCCCAATTTTTTCAATAGTCAGGTAGGCTATCACCCAACACTAAGGGCACACAGGCACTACACCCGTGTTGAGCTCCATCTAGGTGGAGGGTGTGGCTGAACTGAGACTTCAATTGATGGTTCTGTGATCATCACAGCTTGTAATACCATTCAGTGGAAACTCTAAAAACCCACTTAAAACATCCTTTACAAATGGGTTTTCTAAAATCCAAGAGAATATATAAGGAGATATTTTCATGGTGTTGGGCTTCTGGACCTACCAGGAGAGAAACCATTTCAGTTTGGAGAGAAGAGGGGAACAGATCATAGAATCATTGAATGGTTTGGGCTGGAAGGGACCTTAAAGATAATCTAGCTCCAACCCCCCTGCCATGAGCAGGGACACCTTCCACTAAACCAGGTCACTCAGAGTCTCATCCAACCTGGCCTTGAACACTTCCAGGGAGGGGCATCCACAACTTCCTTGGGCAACCTGTTCCAGTGTCTCACCACCCTCACAGGAAAGAATTTCTTCCTAATATCTAATCTAAACCTCCCCTCTTTCAGCTTAAAGCCATTTCTCCTTGTCCTGTCATTAACCGCCTTTATTAAAAGTCCTTCTCCAGCTTTCTTGTAGGCCTCCTTTCAGGTACTGGAAGGCTGCTATTAGATCTCCCCAGAGCCATCTCTTCTCCAGGCTGAACAGCCCCAACTCTTTCAGCCTGTCCTCGTAGGAGAGGTGCTCCAGCCCTCGGATCATCCTCGTGGTCCTTCTCTGGACTTGTTTCAACTGGTCAATGTCTCTCTTGTGTTGGGAGATCCAGAACTGGATGCAGTACTCCATGTGGGGCCTTACGAGAGGAAAGTACAGAGGGAGAATCACCTCCCTTGTCCTGCTGGCCACACTTCTCTTGATGCAGCCCAGGACACGGTTGGCCTTCTGGGCTGCAAGTGCACATTCCTGGCTCATGTTGAACTTCTCGTCCACCACCACTCCCAAGTCCTTCTCTTCAGAGCTGGCCTCAAGCCACTCATCGCCCAGCCTGTACTTGTGCTTGGGGTTGCCCTGACCCAGATGCAGGACCTTGAATTTGGCCTTGTACCTTGCATTTGATGGGAGTTGTGTTTTTCCAAATTTGTTTGTCCAATTCACTTCAAAACCTCGAGTATGCAGTGAGGTACTTCTGACCTTGAAGATGAAGGAAGTGTGACCTTAGATACTGGTCAAATTTTATCAGAAAACTATTAAAATTATTTAAAGCCAATATTATAGTACTAAATGTTACAGAAAATTAACAATAAACCTAGAAGTGGGAACTTATTCCTAGGCTTTATAGTGTTTTTAAATATTTTATCATTCCTCACTCTGTGCAGCTACTATTTAATGAAAATGAGGCATGTTTTGCAGTTGAATCATTCTTTAAGCAGAGAAAGTTCCCAGTAGCTGTGTGTCTAACAGAATTTGAATTCAAGGTGGTGGCTCCTCCAAATCAAATGAAACAAGATGGTGGCTCCTGGGACAAGAAGAAAGGCAGCAATCTTCCTTGGGTCTCTGAGTGACCAACCCAATGCTGAATAATGATAGTCTTGTCCCAAGACTATGACAACACTTTAAAACCACTGCCTTTCATTTACATATACTTAAAATATACCTAGAGTAAAACAAAAAAACCCCAGAATTTTCTAAAGTTTCAACAATTATGCTTGTGAATCCATATTTTCCATTTTAAATACAGTTTTATATAGGCAATATGTGGGATACTTTGCCAAAGAAATTGCAGGGGTTATTTTAATTTCTTCCCTACTTTGCAACTCTTCCATGGCAATATTCAACTCAATTTATTTAGCTTCTTCAATGGTTAATACTTTCTGTTAAATGCTACCTAGGGTGCCACGTTAGCCAGGAAAGCCTCTCTCCTTTGATGGGTCTGATTCCTGCAAGAGAATCCAAGATACAAACAGCCCCAGACCCTGCAGACACATAACCAGGTCTACCCTTAATAACATCAATGTGAAGTTACATATGTGAGTAAAATATGTGGATATGGGCCAGGGTAATATCAAGGGATGTTTGCCAGATCCTAATTGAGCAATAAGGCAGGGTGTAGACTCTGATCCCATGCTTTGGTATGTTGCTAGGCAAAGGGCAACAGCCCTGCACTGTCACTCAACAAGGTGTGCTGTCATTGCACAATAACTCCATACTGTGTACTGGGATGATTACAGAGTGCTATTTTCAGTGTATAGAAGATATTTTATTTATGTATATTTTATTCTGCTGACATGCAGAGGAAATAGCTGCTCGATAAATGTCATGTTATAGTAAATGCATAGTCTATTTTTAGCTAGACAATAATATAAAAGGTGCTGTTGTATCTAGGCCACTATAGGTGTGCATGGTCTTACATACAAAGGCTGGATCAAAGCCTTAAAAAACTAATGTCTTCTTCCTGCAATGAGTTGTGAGCCTGAAGAACCCTACCTACACGTGACACTGAGGAGACAGGAGTTCAGCACCTTGCTATCTCTGACACTGGAAGTGTACCCAAAGCAAAAAATTCTCAATGCATTCTGCAAGGAAATCCAGGATATGTAAAAAGATAAGACTGCTCCTTGGAAAACTATTTCTCATAGGAAGTAGCATGAAATTGTTTTCAGCTTCACAGTTATCTTGTTTGTTTTGCTAATCCTCACAAAGATTAATAAAGGAATGATGAGACAACAGCAAACTGTAAGCACAGGAAGCGACTATTGCCTAAAGCATCTGGATATGATTATGTAAACATGATGTAATATGAAAGCTGAGAGATTTAACTTTCGAAATCTCTTTCATTCCCTCCTAAAAAACCACACTCTCAGAATATTTACCTTATTGTCCAAGTATCCTGCAAGTTGTTAAAGCACTGCAATTTTCACTGGAAGTTCCTTGCTACTATTGATCTATCTGTCCTAGCTTTGATCTTTTATATAAACTTTTCCCAGCATGTATTCTGGTATCTGACCCTTTAATTTGAGAGAGACAGGTAATTATAATTTGAAGAGGATGTTTTGTATCTAACTGCTATATATACTATTTTCCTCCTACCTGCTGGTAAATACAATCAGTATTTTGAACTTTTATTACATGGTTTGATTTCTTTTTGTCTGTCACTGAAAGAGTGACTTCTTATTTAAGAGCAAGAAGTTCAATGTTATTCACAGTGAGCCAAGCTAGTCACCCTAATTGTCAACTGTGCTACTCACTAAAATTCCCAAGAGATAAACCTTTTAAGAATATTGCTCTATGGTATATAAATTATAGTAATTTAAATATTGATTCTGCTAGTTTTTAGCTTTTCCCTCTCTCAGCACTTCCATATTGTACAGCATGCTAGCTGTACAGATTATTTTTTTTAGCCCTTTTGTTCAAAGTAAGGACTCTAGTTTTATTAACAAATCTGTTCTTCATATAAAATATATACTAAACTAATTCTGATTTCTTTGTGGTTCTCTCTGCACTGATAATCATTACAGAGCTTGTCCACATAAGGCTCCCAGGAGATTCTGTGATACTACTATCTGGTAAATGATGCAGAGACACCTGTTACTGTCTAAATTTGATCCTTGTCTCCAATCAAGTGATTCAGGTAAACAGAGGCAATAGGAAGAGTTTTGCATCTCCTAAAGCTGACCCACAAAACCTAACATGCTGAAGGAGGCTGTTCAGAGCAAGTCAATAGGAACCCTCACTCACCCTCACCCTGTGGCATGTAGTCACTGGAGCTAGGGATATATCAGGCATGCATGTGTAACCCAGCAAGCTTTACATCATTCAGGCTTTACTGCAGACAAGTTCTTAGACAGCCATAGAAATGATGCTATTTGTTATGGCTTATACAGCAATCTACTGGCCTGCAGGCATGCTCAGGAAGCGGGGGAACTGCATTCAGTTTGAACACATGAAGACGCAAAAGATCCATAGGTCAGGACAGTGCTATGCCCAGGTCATAAACAACACATGCTCATTCTCAACCTTAACTTGAAGCCAAGCCACCAGGAAACCCCAAATGCAAGAGACATTGAGAAAGATGAAGAAGACAACCAGTAACATGGCCCAATTACTTGGGCACTTCATTAAAGTAAGAGAAATATGCACCTATTTTTGTTATTTTATACCCATCTATCATGTAGAATGACTGGAGAGTCCAGAAAGGAGAAGGAGCTGGACTGGTTCCTGTCTGGCAATTCTATAGCAACCCCTGTAATGCCCAGAAAATATTCCTTAGCCTCAGTAGCCCTTGGCAGAGCATAGTCGTTGCAGAGGCCTCTTCAGTGAACTTCAGTCTCACCTCCACTAAGCATATGCAAAAGGAGAATATTTTGGTGGTAGGAGGCTAACAATTTGGCCAGGTCGGTTTGTTTCATGGGGCCACCAAAAACATTTATCTGGCTGTAGGACAAAACCCCCCCCCCTCTCTTTTCCTCTAGCTTTTTTTGTTTAAGCACAGGACTGAAAGAGCCTACCAATGACACACGTGAGGCCAAACATAGACTCAACATAGACTCCATTGTCTTTTTTTTTTTCCCCAAATTACCTTTTTAACTGAAATTTTCCAAAAGGAAACACATAAAAAGAGGTTGAGATAGATGTCTGGCAGAGGTATTTTCAATTCAGTTGGTCGGAGCCTGATAAGATTATAAACAACAAAAACCAACGTTCCTCTTGACTAACATGGTTAGTCAACCTCAACAACAGACACTCAACTAACTTTGCTCATAAGTGTAATAAGGAACTACTGCATGCCAGACTATTACAGTTTTGCCCATAATATAAAGTTACAATAGATAATTACAGGTATCAAGATGGGCAGCTGTTTCTCTGAATTAATATTTTCCTTTCATTTTTTTTTTTCATTTAGATAAGATACCAAAAATGTTAAAGATGAGTAGTCATTCATTATATAAAGCAGCAGCTGAGCGGTAGGTGGAGGAATAGTTGTTTGTTCCTACTCCTAAGCAAACACAATACAGTTTCATTTTTAAAATTAATTTTATTTCGGTGGCAAAAAAGTGATCTTTAACGACACAGAGTTTTGATTGTAAATCTTCTTTGCAGTTTTTCCTGTTTAATCTCTGAAAGCTGACGTAGCTCCTTCTAATTGCCCACAGCATCAGCTTTATTCTCTTGAAACAATTTGCTCTTTTTTTTAGTTTTCTTTTGATGTTTTGAGCCCTTACCAGAAATGGTAATCTTCTTAAGGTGTTGGCAGGAGCCAAAAAATTCACCAAAAATAAACCTTGTGTCTAACCAAGTATCCCATTATCAGGACCACCCAAGGGATCCAGGTTTGTCACAGACACAGTATATTCCTTTATATGATTTTCTAGGATTTGAAAGGAATTTGGGGTGTTGATTAGTCAGATAAAAAGAGGTTATGAAGATCATTCTACCTAAATAACACAGTCTTTTAGTTGTTTTGGAGCACATATTCAGGTCTATTTGTTTATTATAGCCAGTCTGTTTATCATAGTTACTTGATTTCATGCAGCCATCCTGATGCTGGGTCCCACACCTTGTGTTGAGGAACTTCTCTTGGTAATTTATGACCAGTCTTTGCCCAAACTCCCCACTCTGCATGCTGGCACTGGGTCCTCTGCGAGGTGGAAACCCCATGGGAGCTGCGAGCTGCTACTGCACCTCTCGGTTATAAACTTTCCCCTGACCACAGCTTTGTGAACTGAAGCCTCAATTACTGCAACACGCTGCTGGGGCTGAGCCACGGAGATGTGTAGCTGTTACCCCACAATGGGACAGTGAGGGCAGAGCACTGCCCAGGAACTGGTCCAGGGATGGCTGGTCTGTCCTGCAGCGAGAGCCCAAAAATCAGGTGTGAGCTTCCCCTTCGCTGTTTATTTCTCTTTTTTAGGGAAGTGAAAGCCTAGAATGGGAATGGCTCTGGAAACTCTGAAGCATTTTGATTGTTTCAGCACAGGCTGGGAGTTGCCAGTGTAGCACTTAGAAAAAACAGTGGTTTGCATCACAAGAGCAGGATGAGACATAGTGATACTTGAGCTAAAGTCACCGCTGCTTCCCAGCACAGTTCAAGGTGATGACTAGTCCCAGAGTAGCTGGCATCCCGCTATAGGAAAGATCACTTCTTTCACTGTCTCGTACACTTGTGATTATAATCTGCCAGATCAATCTTTCCTTTCCTGGAGCTGAAATTTCTGTGACTGACAGAAGATCATATTTGGAGGCTCCACAGTTTTGAAATTGGCTTATTCTGGAAATCTGCCAGTGTCACAGCCTGGCAAAGTAGAGGGATCAGAATTACACTTGGCTATTCAGTCAGTCTTGCAAACTGTTGCATCACCGCTGCAGGATGTTACAAGCTTTTGAGTTTAAGGGACAGTTCTTTATTCCGAGGATCATTTCCATTAATTTCCACACACCTAAAACCTAGAGAAAATATACACTTCTCAAGTCCATTGCACTTTGAAAACATAAAATTTCTCTTTTCAGCATTCCTTTGTCCATCTTAGCTGAGGAAGCCAGGAAAAAACGTAACATGAAATGCCTGTATATAGCAGACTGAGGACCCACATCGAAAGATTATGACAACAGTTATTCATTCATGCCTTGTGAGAGAGAAATAAAATTACTTTATGTTCATTTCCTCCTCACACCTCCACTCTTTTCTAAGGTTAACAGAAAGGATTTCTGTAGTACACAAGTTATTTTAAGATCTTGAACAACTTACAGATCTAGCATCTTTTTCCATGTGTATAAATAACCCCACCTGTTGCAGTATCATATATATGTGATCATTAAAATAGATGCAAGTAAAAAAATAGTTGTATACTACATTTCAAACTAAAAATGATCTAGAAACAAAGCACAGATATGAGACACGGGTTAAAGGGGATTCTCCAGTCTGAGGTGGATTTTCCAGTGCCAAAAACCTATTACACACTCAACAACATTTTAAAAGTCACTGAAAATTGAAAAAAAATAGAAATTTTCCTTGGCCAAGCTGTAGAAGTTCACAGAAAATGTATCACTGCACACAACAGAGGTTGCCAAAGTGGTGTCAGGATGCATCAAATTTGTCTCAGCTTCATAAATTCATGTGTCCCCTTTTACTGTTGCATCTGAAACAACCACAGATCTCCAGGAATCAATGAAGTGCTTTTTCTCCATTTTTCAACAGAGATCTGATACACAAACTGAGGAAGCTCAGACATATTTTGTGATAAAGTAGGCACAAGACATGAGAAGACACAGTATCTTCTCCACACTGTTTGCAGGCTGATCCTAACTGTACTCCTACAGCGCTGCATGGTGGAACAGCCATATTTCAGATATGAAAGAGATCTGAGACAAAACTTCCTGCAAATTGTTCCCAGTGAACCAAAAAGCCATGGTGCAAAGGTGGTTATTTTTACAGCGATGTTTTGGCTTCTTTGTTTAGTGGTCATATCACATTTTCAGCACCTAGAAATCCTCTGCTTATGACAGTGTCTGAATGAAATGTTGTTACTGACGTAACAATTATCTCCTCACCCTGTACCTTTCAAGTTATGACTTAATGTTGAGAAAACTGTGGGCTAAGTGAGTGAAATAACTTCAGTACCTTCAAAGGATGTGGTTAGAATAGTCTGTAGGGGTGGGAAGAGAGTTTTCCTTTGCAGCTGGTAGAGTGGCATCACCAGAGTGGCTTTTTAATTGCTTCTGTATTGCAGCTCAGGGCTTTTAGCCCCTGTCTGCTGCACCCACACACAATCTGGTGCAGTCACTTAAAAAGCATATAGCAACCTCTCAGCTCAAGGAGTGCTTTCAAAGGAAGGTTCAGTCACCCAGGGGGCCAGCAATCTGTAGAGGCTGCTTTTTCTATCCTTGAGACAGAGTATCACATTGGCTCTGCTGCACTGGGACCACCCTATGCCCATAGTGGAGAAATAGGATTTGCTTTTCATTAACTCTCTTACTATAAAAAATTCCTGTAGGATATTCTGTAGCTAGAGCACTGAATCATTTCTGAAACTTCCTATTCAAATATTTGTTTTATATGGCAATGGTATTAGTAATGTGCAAGTTTTATGCACTGCTATTTCCTCCCACACCCATTGAAAACTAACAAGAGCCAGCCTGTCAAAATAAGTGTATGAATTATAGATCAGCTATAACATGCTTCAAATAGCCAGTGTTCCAGCCTAGGTGATACCATATAACTCTGCTTTCGCTGTGCTTGTAAAACTGCAGTCTACAATTCACCAAAAAAGGTCTACAAACTGAAGTCTGGATTTATCCCATTGCATTTGAAACAGTTAAATTGGGTGCTTAAGAATAGAGAATTTTCTCCTGTAGTTGTTGGAAAGAGACAGAAAACTTCCTTTCTGCTCACTTAGGATTTAACTTGCCTGCAAGGATGGCCATCGCTGGCTACTGATGGAGCTCAAGGTGACTCTGATTTCAGCTTAGGTGCTTCAGTTACATACTTTATTTTCAAGGAGAAGAAAAGGAGCCAAGGCTATCTCTGAGGCTCCAAAAAGCTTGTAGGAAGGCTGAGCACTCTCCTTCCAGTCTGTCCCCTTTTCACAGACTGCATCCATATGTTGTCTTGGAGGTTGGCTCCGGCTTTATTCTGTGGTGCCAGCTGCTCCCAGTGCTGAACACCTAGTATGTATGTTGTTCTGTAGCCTATATTCAAAATGATCAGGAAATGGAAGCAAGTAGTGTGTCTGAAAGGATTGCTCATGTGTGGTAATAAAAATGAAAGTTGACTCTGAGGAGCTACAGAGGTGCTTTATGCTACAGAATGACTGGGTAATAAAATGGCAGAGGAAATCCACTGTTGCTAAATGCAAAGCAGTTCACAAGGGGAAAAAAGTAATCTTAACTGTATCACCCAGCAATGGGTTCTGATCTGGTCTTAATCACTGGCGGGACACAAAAATCTTGGAACCATGACATGCAGCAAAGACCATCACATTCACCATAGTAATTAGCAGTGGCCAGAGGAGCAACTCAGTATCAGCATCTATTAGAAAGAAACACAGAACAAACCAGAAGCCAACAGTGTGTCACTGTAAATCCATACTGCTGCTGTATCCTGAATATTGAGCAGGATTCTGGTTTCCCATCCCAAGGGGTATAACAGAAGTAGAAAAGGAACAGTAAAATGAGATCTTTTATGAAAGGAATTATTAAATAGACTGAGATTCTTCAGCTGGGAAAAGAGATGGGATATAATACAGGGTCTATAAAATTATGAATGGGCAAGGAGAAAGTGAGTACAGAATTACTGTTCGCTGTCTCCTCTAACGCAGTAACGAGGGGGTATCAAATGAAATTAAGTGGTTTGAATGACACAAGCTCAAACAAAGAGTTACTTTCTCCTATATACAATTAAGTTATGGAATGCCTGGCCACAGGATGCTGTGGTTGCTAAGAGCACATGAGGGCTCAAAAACAAATCAGAAGAATTTGCTGAAGAAAAATCTGCTGATGGATATCAAACAGAAAGGCACTGCTGCTAGTTTAGCAAGCAAATGGGCTACAAATCACTGGGAGAGGGGCCTGAGAGACTGCTATGAGGGTGTGTCATTACATGCTTGCACTGTTCTTGTCCTCTCCCAGAGATCTGCTTTTGCCCTGTGTCAGAGAGAAGATACTGTGCTAGATGAACCACTGGTCTGACATTGTATGATCATTGTTATGTTTTTAGTGTACCTACAAAACTCCTTCCTATGCTTGAAGATGAGAAAAGATTATACCTTTTTGTTCAGTTGATGTCATCACTTAAGCAAATGGAGGGTAAAAAAATGCTCATGGAAATCCAAACAGGAAGCACTTTGCAAACAAAGAGGTACAGGCTGGTGCCTGCAGAGCTGCTACTCTTCATGCTCCATGGGACCTGAAAGGGACCTCTGCTACCTGCAGCTAGAGCACAGATACAGAAAGACAATGAAATGACCCGATTCTTTTTTTTTTTTCCCCCCCTCCAAATAATGCCAGGTCTGATGCTTATCGTTTGAAAGCTAGGGCACACCTGGGCACTAGCAGCACAGAGCTGAGACAGAATCATGTCACACAATAACCTTCCCTGACTAATATGTTCTGATGAGACCCAGGCCAGCACTCAAGGAAAACTCTCTGATTTTAGTGCTCTCATGGATTTCAGTGCCAGCATGGTAACACTGACAGTATAGCGTGAAGCAAGGCTTTGTTCCAAATGACCCAGAATTGGCTCATCTAACCAGCCCTACCTCTGGGTTTAGGAGGACCTTCCTGATTAGCCTTTTAAAAGCCTTTCACTATATATGGCACTTTCAGTCTTGCAAGATAAATCTGAAGGGAGAGCAAAGGGATGTCTCATGATGCAAGTACTGAAGCATTCTTGGATTTTCAAGAAAAAATACACAAAACAACTTCCTGACTGAAAAAGAGCTGTATCTGGCATGGGAAACTTCTACATTAGACCTCATTCTGACAGGAGAATATTAATCACAAAATTTAGAGTTTGCTTAGGTGGAAGTCATAATGACTTGATTTTATGTTTCACATGCTTTTAAAATGCATTTTACATGTTTTACACGTAAGCAGGATAAAGACCTAACCAGTAAAATTTACACTCATTGCCTTAAAACATCCTGCTCCACAAAGCTGAAAAAAATGAAGATTTAACAGCCAGCCGGAAGGAGAAAATTTAAGCCAACAAAATTGTGAATAATAATTTACAGCAACTCAGAAAAAATTAATTAGATCTTCAAAAAGCCACAATTAAGAAAGATGTGCAGACAGGCTAGGTGTCTGAGGAAGAACTGGAAAAAAGTTAATATTTTGCCAATACTTCTGCAGACAAAATAGGGCAACCAGGTAATTATAGGCCTGTCAGTTTGATGTCTATTCCAGGCAGAGTGATGGAGTTGCTGATAGGAAACTCAATTAATAAAGTATTAAAACAGTGCAATTTAATTAATGGCAATCAACACAGATTAATGGAAGAAAGATCTTATCAAATTAATGTGCTATTTTTATAACACTACAAATTTGGTGGATAAAAGCAATTGTGGTAATATTGTATACTTTGACTTTGGATGCATTTGCCATACGGTATTACAAGAGATTCTGACAGAAATCAGAACTAATATGATGAACACATCTGGCCAACCAACTTGTTTTAAAGCTGGCTAGAACTAGATCTAACAGGCTAACATAACATGGGGCTATCAGAGTGTGAGTTCTGCAGGGACTGCTTACCAGCCTTGTGCTTATTAATAACACTACTGGCAATGCAAGAGAAAGCAGTGCCGTTGCTAATAATATTTTTCTATGAACTAAAACTTGGAAGTGGGTGGAAATGGGTAATGCCTTTACAGTATTGCTTGAGGAGCAGGTGCAAAAGAAATAACAAGGGTTTCACATATAACCCAATGTAAATGATCTATTTAAGAAAAAATATCTCAGGCCCTATACAGGTAGGAAGGATTCTCCTTTGGGAATCACAGAATCATAGAATGGTTTGTGTTGGAAGGGATTTTTAAAGGTCATCTAGTCCAGCCCCCCGGCAACGAGTGCAGACATCTTCCACTAGATCAGGTTGCTCAGAGTCCTGTCCAGCCTGACCTGTAACGTTTCCAGGGATGGGGCTTCTATCATCTCTTTGGGCAACCTGTGCCACTGTTCACCACCCTCATTGTAAAAAATCTATCTAGTCTAAATCTACCCTCTTTTAGTTTAAAGCCATTTCCCCTTGTCCTATTGCTAAAGGCTGTGCTAAAAAGCTTGTCCACATGCTTAAAAGTTTGTCCCCAAACTTCTCAGGAAGCTGAGACTGAAAAATGAACTGGGAGTCCTGGCAGGCAAACAGCTGAGCCCCAGAGCCTTCTGAAATCTTGCCAAAAGAGTCCACGCAATCTTTTTCTGTGTCTGAAGATAGCATGAAAGGGGAGTAAAAAGGTTGTATTCCTTCTGCATTTGGCATTGGTAAAAGTTACTGGAATAATGTTGGTCCTGATGTCAGCACCTCAAGAAGGATGTTGGTAAATTTGAGGTAGTTCAGAGAAGAACCACAAGAACATGAATGGAAAAAAAAGGGCTGTAAAATGGAGTAACTCCACAGGGTGAGTCTATTTAGATTAAGTGTATCAAAGTAAAAGCTAAGGAATAACTTGATTATGGTTTGTAAGTGCTTTCATGTGGAACAGACACTGTCTAATAGGGGAGTTTTTGCTCTAGTAGAAAAATATACAAGGAAATCTGAGGGAAAGCTGAAGGTGCATAATTTCAGTTGCATTAAGGAAAGGCAACTACTATAACCATTTATCATTCACTGTGATAGAGCTGGATGTCTTTGCTGTCTGTCCCTTCTCAAATCCTGCTCTTGTTCAACAGGAATCAATTCCAGGTAAGCTAATGACCCATGCTGAAGACTTATAAATAGTCATAAGATGGTTTATGCCCTTAACATCTATGAATGCAACATTGTAAACTCTATCAACATACATTTTAAAGTAAATAAAATAAAGATGCTTCTGAGTGAAGACCGAGACCCAAATTTAGCTAATGGGAGCTCCTTTTGTACACCAAGTGGTGCTTTGTGAATGATGAGGGTAGCGTTTCTTTCTAGTTCTGCTTTGGGAACTTGCTCAAGTATCAGTGCTATCCAAAAAGCTGGCAACAAAAGATTGCAATGAGGTTTTGGAGAACAACTCCTAAAAGCACATCCACTTGTCATGTTTCCAGCTCACATTTGCCCTCACCACGGGGGATGAGTGCTGATGAGTGCAACAGAGGTAGCAAAACCTGCCTAAGAGGGATCTGGTTATGTACTTATCTGAACAATAACTTCCCATGGCAACTTTCTCCTAAAGTGAAAAATGGACATTATACTTTGAAAAGAAAAGAGACCTTAATGGCACCTGGAAGTCCACTTGAGTCTGTTGAATACTGAAAGGTTAGGAATAACTAGTCATAATATTTCATAGCTTCTCTTGCATATAAGGGTTTCCCTGGAATGTGCAAACAAAGCAGTTCTCTTCCTGATCTTACACCCATGAGTGTACTCCACTCACTCAGCTCATTACTAAAGAAGTAAGCCCACCTTTTGTCTTCTCTTGGCAATATGCAGGAAATATAAAAGACATGACACTTATATCTGACCAGTGAGGGAGTACTTTTCCTCAGGTAATTTCATAAAGCTAAAAGAGGGGGCCATTCAGAAGAGAATTCCACCATGTAAGATTGATTTCAATTAGTGAGGAATAACACTGATATGGATATACATAACATAACCACTTTTTAGCTTCTGGGAACAGTGCCATCTGCAAATCATGAGAGGTAGTGGTAACAGAGGAATGTAAGGTCTGACTGGGGTAGCCAACAGCCCACAGTCCTGACAATCTGATTTGGAGGGCAGTGTTGTGATTTAGAAGGTCAATTTGCTTTTGTTCTTGCTATCTGAGACCCATCAGCAATGCATCCGACATACAGATGGAGATTTCTAAACTACCAGGAATGGTTAAGCCTGGGAACATACTGTTGTCACAGCCACAGCTAAAACTTAGGTATCACTTATACTATCACTTTGAAAAATCTAAAACATAACTGGGGTCTGGAACCAGAGACAAAGATCACTGATTCTTAAGCAAAGGACTGCTTTGCCTCCTAGGCAGAACACTCTCCCTTATACAGAATTTGTCCTGCAGACAACTACGACACTTCTTAGGTCCCAGATGAATAAATGTATGAAGGCAAACCTCACAGCACTTCAGCTAACAGCTTTTTTCTTTACAATTTCTCTGCAATATAACAAGAAGGCAGCTTGCAGAAATGTTGGACCTACTTCTCTCTACCTCATTTAACTGGCTTCTGCACATAAATTACTTTGTGGAGTGGTTGGGTTTTTTTTTATTGCACTGTAGTCAGTTGTAAATCTTGCACTGAGTTATTCAATAACACCTTTTTTTTTTATTGTTTAAGTGAAGAATGAAGCCTAAGGCTTGATTCTGACTACAGATACAGTGCATAGATATTTATCCTTACATTCTTTGTTGTATCCTTATTGCACATGCATGTAAGCCCCACACGTGCAATTCATGCAAATGGGTACATTTCTTGTCAAGTTACCTCTTGACAGTAGCTCATTTAAGAAAAAATGGACTCACATACCAAAAGTCAAAATCACACCTCTTTTTAAAGAACACATGCTTGTCTCCATGTCTTTAAATTGCCCTTTTTGACGTATGGAAAAAAGACTTGTCCCTTTACTATCCCATGTTTTATCATTTTGCTTAGCCTTTCTTACTAACATAATAAAGTTCTAGTGTAAATTATTACAAAACCCCCCGATTACAATAGAAAAACATATCTAAGTTGGCATGGGGATCCAGCCGTGACAACTGGTGGCAAGGTACTTGGAAGCATTATTTTGAGCTAGCTGCTTGGATTAATTTTGCTGGAAAGAGACTGTCTTCTCAGTATGACAGTTCTCAACACTTAATAGTTGTTTAATGTTCCCAATAGGCTCAGCCTTGCACTTTGTAAATCATCAAAAAATAAAATGAAGGTCTTTATTTTACCACTTCAGAAATTATTATACTTTTTGTTCTGGCTTGTATTCGTATGCTGATAATATATTTTCTGTAAAGGGACAAGGAGCAGACCGACCTGGAAAAGGAAATCTTTTTTATGTAGAATTGTCTTTGATCACTCACAAGACTTGTGCTCTGATCTAAGCTCATTGACATCAATGGAAGAAAGACTGCTCTTGGCCTGGGTGTGGGGGCGGGGGGGGGGGGGAAATTGGCTCCTGTCCATACAGAGTCCATATACGCAAAAGCAGATGCTAAAAGATAAAACATACCGAAAGTCAGTTACAGAAAAAATAGGTTTCTTTGTACAAGGTTAGATTTATAACGTAATCAGATGTCTTTTCACTTAACTTTTTTTTTATAGTCTCTGACACAGGAAACTCTAATTTCTATGTCTGTTGTTGCTGTTTACCTTCAGATAAATCTTAGATACAGAAAAGGGGAGAGCTTGGTGGATATTGTCCATAGCATGAAAATGGGAGGCCTCCTCCATAGACACTCCTGGGACACTGAAGAATAGGAAAAAGGAAAATAATGCTTCAGAGAAAGCACCCCCACAGCTGCATTTCCCACAGAAACAGTCATTCCAGAGAGGGAACTCTGCACTATAGTAATGGACACAGTCATCATAGAGGTGGATAATTGCAGTGTCTGCTTAAAAGATAAAGAAACTTCTAAAGGGATTGTCTCTCCAGGTGACAGATGCCAAACAAGGCAGATGAGCACAATGAAGTCCAAAGGTGAAAAGCCAGTCAGCAGAGTCCTAAAAGGAATCCTCCCCAGCTCACTTGGGGGAAAGAAGGCAACCTTCATTCTGACATGTATCAATATCTTCAGAAAGGTCAAGGGGAGATCATGACAGTTTTGCCATTTTGCTGGCTACTTCTTTGGTACCATTGAATCAGTAACTGGTTTGTATTTGATATTCAGAAAATTTCATTTCATTAATTTCTCATTAATTGAATAAGAAAATACAATGAAGCAATACTTGCCACTACCGACATGGTTTATTTCAAACAGGAGTCTCCAAGTACTGTGAATGTGACTTTTAGGCTTGGACCTGCCAACAGCATCCCTTTAGCCCAGACATTCTGGCCAACATATTTCAAGTCAAGCATCTCTTCTCATTTGGTTAACGCTTCCTACATAAGTCAGGCAGCAGTTAGACAAAACTTTACTGCTGGCTTCATCTTCAGACTTTGATCTGACTTTTAGAACCTGACTCCATTTAACATCTCACATGTTATATGCTGACCTTGCTCTACAATTTCAGCTGACTGACATAGACTTACAACAGTAAAAGCAGGCATAGGATTATGCACACCTAATGTCTCAGTGAGGCATATTAAGATTTGTTCATTCAGAGCTTATTCCTTTAACATTGGACTGAAACGGTGATAGTTTCATTAACATATCTGAGAGCAGAAGCAATGTTTACGAAGTGTTAGGTTTAGGGAAAGATGCCATAGAAAAGGAAAGTAAAACTACTAAAATATACTGAAGAAAGAAATTGATCCCATGTATCGATACTTGTGTCATTCCCAGGCACACAACATTATCCCTCCATGCCTTTTAGGGTAGAATTAAATCCAGAAACTGAAATTTCTAACTTCTTCCTTCCAAACCTGAATATTTATCTTTATGGCAGTTGTATCCCATTCCACCCTGAATCGCTTCTCCATATTGTATTAAAAATCAGGAATTTGCAAGTAGAGGCTTAGAACGAACTAGATTTTTCACCCTTTCTCCTTTCACTCCTTTCTCTTCTTGGGCTTGGAGGCTCTACGTAGCCTTTCCAGAGGTGCTAGGGACAGAGGCTCCAGCTGATGCTGAGATACTAAGAAAGTTAAACAGAAAACATGAGTCTAGAGAACACAGGTTGACGCAAGAGCTTAGGTCTCTCATGCTTTGTCAGTCAGAAGAGTATGCAAGGGGGAGAGGAAGGGAGAAATTGTGTAAAAAGCCATCTACTAAGAAAAGAATGTTTGATTTGGATCACAGGATGTGAGACTGGAGAATGTATTGCATAACTTTATGGCTTGTCCTTATTTGCAATGATTCAGTATCCGGCACTGCTCATCCCATTTCTAAAAATGGTATTGAAAAGTTACAGAGTATTCAGAGGTGATGGGAATAGCTGAGGAACAGGAGGAAAACACATTTTCATTTTACGGCAGGTAACAAAGAAAGGGTCTGCAGGTCATCCTACAGGTTGTTGCAGATCACTGGCTCTGTGTCCTTCCTCACTGCCCAAGTGAAGTCCACTGGGTCAAATCCCAGCAGGTTCTGTCACCAGAAGTTCATCTTCGCCATGTCAAACTTAAGATCATGACAATCCTTTCCCAGTGGTATTTCTCATAACTGCGTAACAGGGCATGCAGAGCTCCTAGTATGGAGGGCGAGAGATCCGGTGGGTGCAATGCTGTGAAAGGAGAGCTACCTCTCAGCACAACCATTGCTGAAGACTCCCCTGCCAGGACCAGCCCTGGTCAAGGAATCCCTACAGCCTTGCCTACTCCAAAGTAGGCACCTCCCGGTCAGCCTTCTCTATCAGAGACATTTCATTATTAGCATGCTTATTTCTCCCTACCCCTTGAAAACAAGTATCATCCAAACTGGCAGGTCCTCACCTCAAAAAAACCCTTCTTACCCTTTCTGACCTCCCCTGTGCCGATGTGAGAAAAGGGGAGCCAAGACACAGCCACCCCCCTGGCATCACCCAGCAAAGGCTGCAGCTCAGGACTGAGCCTTACTCACCTTGTTCTCTTCTTAGTGCTGGTTTATGTTGGGATGCTTTTTGTTTTTCGGGGTGGGGTTTTGTTTTTTGGTTGCCTTTTTTTTTTTGGTCGCCTTTTTTTTTTTTTTTTGGTCGTTGTTTTAAAAGGATTCACAACCAATACCGAATACAAACTCTGAGGAGTAAACACCAGGCTTATTAGGAATTCACGGAGCTGCTCATCAAACTTTAATATATATCCAAACTCCTGTTATTTAAACAATAAAAGCGGAGCGGGAGAAAAAACGTAGCAGACCGCAGTGGTGTTGGGCGGGGACAGACCGACCTCATTCATGGCTTTCTCTGTGCAGGGCGAAAGGGTTTGCGTTTTCCTTCTGCCCCCTCCTCCGTTTTAATTTTGAGATGGATTAAGGCAAGCCTGGAGTGGGGAGAACTCCTCCCACCCGACTGCACCGGGAAGGAACCGCTTTTGCTCCCGTAAGTACGCGGAGCCCCACGCTGCCCGGAAAAAAACGATTTCTTCATTGAGAAAAAAAAAAAATCCCGCTCGCCTGGAGCTCCGGCGCCAGCACAGGCAACGCACCCGGCATCCGCGCCCGGGCGGTGCGGCCGGACTCTTCTTTTAGTGCCGTTTATTCTATTCTTCTTACTATTATTATTTACTAATTTGTTATTATATTAAAACTAATTAGTTAACATCTCGTGCCCAGCCGCAAGGGCAATCCCCTGCGCGGCTGGACCTGCCGGAGCTCAGGCAGTTGGGGGAGCCGCGGTCAGCACCGCGCTGGTGCGTACTGGGGCATTACTGGTGCATTACTGGTGCAAAGGGCCCCCAGAGCCCCCCGGCACAACCCGGCCCGGCTGCAGAAGGACGCCTCACCTTGTTTACCCCGAACGCGGCTGGCGGTGGAGGAGGGGGGAGGTGGCAGGCAGCCGGGGCGGGGCGGGCGACCGGGGCGGGGCGCGACGCGGTGGGCGGTGGGGCCGGGCCGGGCCGGGCCGGGCGGCAGCGGCGGGGCAGTCAGCCTGCGCGCTGGGCACCGTGCGGGCGTGCGGCGGCCGGCAGCGAGGCACAGAGGCAGCCAGCGTCCCCGCCACGTAAGTAGCTATTAATACGGCGGGGGGAGACGATGCCTTGCTGAAGGGGAGCGGCGTGGCCATCCCTTTCCTCCCCCTTGTCCTACCCCCAAGGGGAAAAAAAAAAAAAAAAGACTCAAAATTTGTTTTTTTCTACTATTCCATTTTTTTCACCTCCAGCCTTTCGGTTGTTGCCCCCCCAGCCTCTGCAGCCAGCAGTCAGGCGCCTTCTCGCCGCGCTGTTTTTTGTTTGTTTTTTCTTTGTGGGTGAACTATATTAAAACGCCGCGCAGGCAGCGAGCCCCCAGACAGGAATCCCGCTGTGCAATGGAAACGTGAAGGCGTTCCTCTTCCCTCGCCCGCGGTTGCACTTTTTGTTCTGTAGAAGCGGCCGCGACAGTGCGTTTCTTTTCGTCGGCGCGGAGCGTTGCGCGCTGTCCCGCGCTGCGCCCCGTGCCTGCGCGGCTGCTGCCGGTGCGCGGCCGGGTCAGTGGGAACAGTTCCGTGAGGCTCCCGCCGCGCCTGGCGCTGCTTTTGTCGGCCCGGCCGCTGCCCGCTCCCGGTTAAATGCTCCCTCGCTCTTTCGCGGGGCATTTTCCGAGCGCCGCGGGCGCCAGCGGCGGGGCGCACGCGCCACCTACAGCCCGGCGACGGCAGCGCGGCTCTGCTTCGCCGTAGGGCAGAGAAAGGCCGGTCCCCGCTGCGCGCAGCGCGTTACCTCACCTTTTGTTTCCGCCCGCGCTGCGCGCCCCGCGGGAGCGGCGGCCGCCCAGGCTCGGTCGCGCTGCTCCGCGCCCCGCGACGCCACCGCCGCGCTTTACCCCCGGGCACGGGCGCCGCTGCCGCGCTGTTCCGCGCTGCTCCTCCGCTCCGCGCCCGACCGCGGGCGGGAACAAAGGGCCGCGGTCTGAGCGCTCTCTCCCTGTGCGCAGGACGCGGCGCTGAGGCTGGTCGCCCGCCGCCGCCGCGCTCCCGCTCCCGCCCCCCCCGCCGAACACACAAAGGCAGCCGCAGCTGGACGGGCAGGGACCGCGCTCCGCGCCTGGGCTCCGGTGCAGCGTCTCGGCTGGTCTTCTCCATACTCATGAACATACAAAGGTCAACCCCTATCACGATAGCACGGTATGGGAGACCGCGGAATAAAACCCAGGATTTTGAGGAGCTCTCGTCCATACGGTCCATCGAGCCAAGCCAGAGTTTCAGCCCGAACCTAGGCTCGCCGAGCCCGCCGGAGACCCCGAACTTGTCGCATTGCGTTTCTTGCATCGGGAAATACTTATTGTTGGAGCCTCTCGAGGGTGACCACGTTTTCCGAGCCGTCCATCTGCATAGCGGCGAGGAGCTGGTTTGCAAGGTAACACCTCTCCCTCCTTGTCCCCCCCGGGTTAGCGCTGCCGCGGGTGGGCTTCCTGCGCCTCGCAGAGGGGCCGAGCATGGTCGTGCAGCTCAATTATTAAACACTTGAGAAACAAAAGGCAGGGAGACGGGATGAAAGGCGCATCCTGTAACTTTTCCTTCTCTCTAGATAATGGCCACGTTATAGCGGTGGCCCGGAGCCAGTTCTGCCTCTTACCCGGGGGATATTGTTCTGGAAAGACCGTCCTTTAAGTAGGTCTTAACGTGAGTTCAGATCAGGAGAAAGCCTCATCTTCCCCACTCTCACTTTTCAAAATGGAGTAGGGAATCCCCGGCTAATTTTAAAGTGGTGGGACCTGCTGGCTTCCTCGATTTTTCCCATCCCTTGTTCTGTGAGTTGGGGTGCAGAAGAGGATGGGATCGGAGGGGGATGTTGCTATCAGCTTTGTCTTAAAAAGTGAATTAAAAAAAAAAAAAATCCACATCGAATTAATCAGCTTGAGCTCCCTCTCCGTGGAGGTTGTTTGCAAACAGCATCCTCCCCCATTGCACAACGGAGCAAGAATAAAACCTGCACACCTACGGTTTGCAGAAGAGCAGACAAAATAGCTGTGCCACTCTTTGTAGCCTGCATGCTTTTCTCTGCCTCCTCCCAGTGTGCTCCTACTATTCAAAGGTGAGCTGTGGGAAAAAGAAACCCACATGCGAGTATGTCTAGAGGGGTGTTTTTCTCTTTCAGGCTGAGAGAATGTTTTCCTTTGTTCCTAAATTGCGATTCTCATTGTCTGTAATAATCTAGACTTATGCCCAGTGAACTGAGGCAGTACCTGGTAGTAGTTTTTATAACTACGTAGCAGATTGCAACCTTGCAACACGCTGCAGGGTTTGCATTGTTCCCAAAATATGGAATTTTGCCATTTGTCTGTCTTGGGCAAATTTCTAGTGTCAAACTAACTGCAAAATGGAAAAGTAGAAATATTATAGCTTGTTTGTCTTCCAGGGATTAGTGATAGTATTGCTGACTGTTTCCTGCTTTCTTATACTTGATTCATAAGAAGTTATGGACCAGGCTGTAGCAAGGAAAAGAATTCTGCCTGTTTGCTATTTTTATAGATTGGAGTTCAGAGGGCAGTTTAAACATGCTTACTGATTGAGTTATAAAACCTGATGTTAAGGCAACCTAGTATGATTATCTAGACGAAAAAAAGGGCCCGTGACTTTGCAAAGGACTAATACTGCATGCTGAACTGAATGCTTTGTTACTAAACTGAAACAGAACATGAGAATTTCTAGAATGAAAGCCCTGCTTGGTGCAGTACTACAGTGCTGCACTCTAGGACATTGGCATCTTTTCATGAAATAAACAGATCCCACAAAGCTGCTGCTCTGCATGAAATGATAGGTGAACTTGCATAGCAAGTAGTAAAGCGGGGGCTATGCGCTTCTTTGTTTCCTGTTTGGTTTGCAGGATTAAGGCACGGTTTTGATAACAGTATGAACAGTATAACTGCAATGTGGACTTTATTTTTCATTCCTTCCCTTTAAGCTGTATGTTTTTGAGCTGATCGTGCCATTTGAATAATATCATTTTTTTCATATGTGTTAGCTGCACTCCAAAAAAAATATTTTAGGCTGAATTGCTAGTTTGTGAATATACATTTGTCAGTCCTGAATTCGTTTTAATTTAATACGTGCTTTAAAATGCCTGCAATAACGTGACTACTATTTGTCAAGTAGCCTTCCGGCTAAGAGACCTGCTGTCTGGTTTCTTATTGAAGATGCTCTTAGAAAATGCTTGCAGAAACATTGGTTTGGATAACAGACACATACTGATGATTCTCAGGATTCATTTGGCTGCACCCACTGACTATACAGATGCCGTTATTTGCTTCAAGGCTCTGTGGCATCCAAACAATGGTAACTTCTCACTTCCAATTCCCAGCAAGAACCAAATCAAACTGTAGTTTATTGGACATTTGCTGAATTGAGGCCAGGGATCTTAAAAGCTCGGATACAAAGAAGCCCTTTGTAAAAGGTATTCCAGTCTGTAGCAGTATGATAGTGCTTCCCATCTCCCCCCTTTCAAACATAGTACTGGTACATATCCAGACCTACTTACTTAACATAGCCTGAGAAACACAAAATGTAACTAATTTATATCAGGAGAATCTGGTTAAGAGAGAATTCTGGAAAGGTTTTTTTTTTCTCATGAGGCTTTGAGCTACATTAATGTTCCTGCTTAAATTTTATTTTATAGCAGACTCTTTGTAGAAGAGCCATTTACTTACAACACAGTAGTTAGGAATTTTGAGAACCAAATGTCAATGAATTCTCCTCAGGAATGAATTACGCACCAGGGATTTTTGCAACACCTCCTCCCCACCCCAGTTCTGATTCCCTGGCGCACCATGTCACTAAAATGCCTCGGTGCTAATCTACTCCCCGTAAAATGTGTTGGATCTGTTTGGCAATCTGCCTTTAAGGTTGTTTCTGCCTGTGCCCAAGCATAGCAGCACAGGTATGGGGCTGGTAGAAGGAGGTTTGCGAGGAGAGGATTTCTTGGGGTTTGGGTTCTTTTCTGTGGAAGGAGTTTGTTAGGCTTGTGCTCTGAAGCATTAAATGACTTGGGTTTTAAAGCCTCAGGTAAATTTTTATTGACCCATATCTCTCACATGCAGTTTTGAAAGCTTTTTGAAGCTTCAAAGAAAGCAGGGACATGTGCTTCTTGAAGGATACAAGTACCTGCTATTGGAATACAAATACTAGAACATAAAAAAAAAAAGAAAAACAATTGCAGCTTAAACCAGTTGGTTAGAGACCTATACCAGTTCTTAATTTTTATGTTCAGTTAGAATGACGCATGATTACCTTAAATTCATTTTAACAAAGTAACAAACACCCAAGAGTAAGTTACATATTAATAGATATTTTATACTGGTGGAAATGCTAATCTCTTACTTTATATAGAACCTCTGGGCCAGGTATAATTAAAAATAAAATCATTCTTATCAGTACTTTGCTCATACTCTGTTTTAGCACACTGACTTCTGTTATTCTCAATGAAGTCTTTCTTCTTGTAATGTGGGCATTTGTCAATTGACTCAAATACAGATTCATTCGTCATCACTAGATTATAGTAACTTTGTATATTTGGGTTTCCTAGCAGCCTTTTTAATTCTTACAGCTCATTCATAAGATCAGTGATAACATACTTACTAGTAAAGGGACACTTTGCTTTTAATAGAGCACTTGATTGAAATGCAGAGAGTTCAGGGCGTTTTTGTCTTTGCCTTCTGAAGGATGTTTGTCTGCACTCCAACGGGCAGGGCTATTTCCCTGGTTGTCCTTCTGATCTTATAAACAGCCATTGTAAAACTGAGACTTTGAAAGTGAAAGTGACTTTGCTGTTTGTCAGAGATGAAAGAAAGGCAGGAAGTAAACATGAATAGCAGTAGACAATATTTTAAACCTGAAAATCCTTAAAGCTCTAATGGGCTAATAAAATCAAGAGAGAGGCATGTGTATCAGGGTGGATTTAATATGACAGCTTCTCTCAATACAAAGCCATTGGCTGTATTCTCTATGAGTTTATTTGGATGGAAAATAGAAGATAAACAGATTTCCTTCTAAGTACTGCCTTTATATGTTGCTGGTCTTCACTGCTTAATTCAGATTACATTCTAAATTTGATCAGCTATTAGCTAATTAAACTATTCTTGCTACAAGTTTTGAAGACTAGCCTTTCCTGTCAAGGTTAAGCATATGTTCTGTGTGCGGTTGCATAGTCAGTTTTGTCTTGTCCTCAGTGCCCTGAGCTTGTGACATCCTGTTTACATCGGTGCAGCTTCAGCGGCGGCATAAATTGTACTTAGAGATGGTTTTAACACAATTAGATGTACCAGAACTTCACTGTCCTTCATGTCTCTAATCCTGGCTTTACTGTCATTGTTCCTGCAGGTGTTTGATATTGGCTGCTACCAGGAGTTATTAGCACCATGTTTTTGTCTGCCTGCACATAAAAATATCAACCAAATTACTGAAATAATTCTTGGGGAGACAAAAGCTTATGTGTTCTTTGAAAGGAGCTATGGGGACATGCATTCATTTGTTCGTACCTGCAAGAAGCTTAAAGAAGAGGAGGCAGCCAAACTCTTCTATCAAATAGCTTCCGCTGTTGCACACTGCCATGATGGTGGACTGGTACTGCGAGATCTCAAGCTGCGAAAGTTTATTTTCAAGGATGAGGAAAGGTAAGAGTCTCTCTTACTTTACAGGGGGAGTGCCTGAGATCAGATATTCAGAGTTACAGGATGCTGTGCCCTTCTTTGTCACAGTACCATTCATTTGTAGTATGCAAGGTGTTATACTTTATGAATTTTCCTCTGCAACCTGATTATGGGGTAGATGTACCATTTCACCTTCTGGCTTAGGCTTTGGAGTAAAGTAAGTATAGAGTGCAATTAGCATCTGTTCCTGGTCCTGCATCTCCACCCAGAGGAGCACCCTCATTCTTAAGGAGGGAACATCTGGAGGAAGGCTCTGCATAGATGTCTGTAAGAGCTCTGCTTTCATAAATGCTACTGGCATTAAAAGAGGGAAGGAGCAAAAGATCCCGAAGGTTAAAGAGGGCTGGGGGCTGAAATGGCTCGTTTCAGTGAGGGGACGTGAAGAGGAAGAACAGCCAAGTGGTTAATGCTGACATAGGTTGGAGAGAAGGGCCACCAGTGCTTTTCAGGACTGCTTTGGGGACAGCCTCTAGCTTCCCATGCTGGAAAGGGACTGGAGACTGATTCTGAGAGTATTCTGTGGTCACTAATCATGCTAAAGCTAAAACTACCTTGCTGTGTGGATGCCCGTTTTTAGTATCAGAGCTGTTGTGGTACTTGGGGAACTACCTTTTTTTTTTCTTTTTTTTTGCTTTTTTTAAAAAATCTCCTCCTTGCACAGTCTCAATAATTGGGTGGTAAATTATTCAGGGAAGGCGTATGGGAAGACAAGGAGAAAAATAACGCTAGTTGCTCTAGATAACGTTGTTGAAGTGCTATTTCTGATGCTGAGGTATAGCTATACTCTTGTACCTGTGGAAACTTCATATCTCTTTCCTTGTGGTTGCCAGTGTTTATGATGTTACATCATCTATTCACTTGCAACTTCCACATGAAGCACCAGAAGAATGAACACTGCCAGAGTAATGTCAGGCTTTCACAGAGGGATTAAATTGGAAGATGACCATTAGGCAAAAAAATAAAACTAAGTGGAGGCAGAGCCTGCCTTTGAGCTTCTTCATGGCTTGGTAGAGGATGGGGAGATGTTTTTCCCTTTTAGTTAAATCCTATAAATTGTTTGAAAGCTTATTCAAACTGTTGCAGAGTGAAATGGTTGTTCTGGAGAGCTTTGTTAAAAATAACCAGTGCATATCAATTCCATTTGGGGCTGTTTTGGGAAGTTATAAGCAATAGCTGAGGCACATAATTTTTGTACAGGCTCAATAAGTCTGTGATCTGAGAATTAAAAAAAACCAAAAACAACCAAACAAACAAAAAAACAAATACACAATTCAGTCAGGAAAGAGAATTTCCTGGCTTTTAAATAAAAATTAACCATCTATCCTGTTTACATATTCTCTACTTACATTTTATTGCAAGCTGAATTTTGCAAAATAAACTTCTCCTTTTAATCCTATTACAAACTGAAAAATAAAAGACACATTTTCACTTCTTGATTCCGTTCAGGCAATTCTCTGCAAAGCAAATAGTTATTCCTTATTTTTCTACCGCAGCCCCAGTATATATATGATTACCCATTTCTCCTCTTCGAATAAAAAAGCCTAAAATGAGAGTAGCTTAATGTCCATTCAGAGGGAAATGCAAAGCAGACAGATGTAAACTGCACTTTCACAACTTTTACTCCTAGCTTAATAATTAAACATGATTATAGCACCTTTGATGCAGATAAGAAGGAAACTTGTACAAAGTAGTTAAGGGAGGGATTGTTTTCTGTTGTAGCTGATAACATCCTAACGTCTAAATGGATTTTTTTTTTTTTTTTTTCCTGGGGATATATGTAAACTTTTGTGGTTTTATATGAAGGGTAGGACTTGGAGAACTCACCCTAATTTCTGCTCTCAGCAAAGGCAGCGTGAGCTCAGAGCAGTGCAGGGGGAGCAGCCGTGGGCCCATGTTGAATACTTTTGAACTCCTACCCTGCCACTTACTAGGAACTGAATGCAATGCGAGGCACAGGGCCAAATCCTTTAGCCACCCAAGAAGAATGGTGTGTACTGTAATAGCAGTGTTTGCTTTTATGAATGTTTTTAACGTTAACTGTTGTCTGCAAAATGACACAGTTACTCGCTTTTGAATGGTGTCTTCTAATTGTACAATAATTCACTTTAAAGGTCAAATACAACTTGCTTGTTATTTCTAAGATAATCGTAATGTGGTTTGCTTCTGGATGTAATGTTGATTTGTAAGTAGAGAGGTATTGTAATCCTTTCTCTGCTAAATGAACAGACATGAAATAGCATGAGATAGAAATAGAACCAAACAGTGACTGTCTTTTTTTTTGCATGCTCTGGTCATCAGACTGTAATCAGTCATCACTTTGAATCTACTCCTATATTTAGGCTGAAAAATCTTCCTGGTCCTTCTGTGTTCTTGGAGGTGTTTGCGTATTGCTTGCACCCCTCCAAGGTTGCGTTTCCCCGAGGCTGTCCTTGGTGAGGGTGCTGGTGGCAGTGCCTGGGAGATGGGTGCTGTATGATTTACTGCTCTTTGATATCGGTAATGAACCAAGGAGGAAGAAAAGCAGTGAATATGGTGTTTGAGAAATGCATATGAACTCCGCTGCTGTGTGTTGTCTGTTCTTCAGTGGAGCTCCTTTTCAGTAGTGCACCTGACTATTTCTTCAAGTCTGTTTTTCTGCAGTTCACCTTTAGTACCTACTGCTTTGAAACTGTCTCTTATTGAAGACTCTCACAGCTTTTATTTTGGGAGAAGAAAAGATGGGAAATCCAGTGTTCAGGCAATACATGAATGGAAAAGTTGCTTCTTTTATTTTTTTTAGTAAGATACTTCTCTGCTCTTAGTTGAGACCTGCCAGACTGGAGGAGCCAGAGAGAATGTGAAGGATATATGGATGCAGTTCCATTCATTTAAAAAAAAAAAAAAAAAAAAAAAATCAATTAAGGCATTTCTTAGTACACACTCCTTCCACTGATCCTAATGATATCCTAGAAGTTCGATATGAAATCAGAGCTCCTGGAGTTTTGCAGATGGGTGAATACAGCATTGAAGCTCTTTCCACCTCATTCCCATTATCTAAATTACAGCTGGAATTTGCAAAGACTCAGGCTCCTGATCTAGCAGCATCATGAGTGCTATTTGCTCCTCCTGATGTCACTGCTAAGAATGCATGTTGTTTGGATGTTGCAGATTGCATTGCCTTGGGATGTCTGTAATCAACTGGGAAGCAAGAAGGTGGAAAAAAGTTAGGTTGGAGGTTGGTAGTGCTGAGCGTTTTGTAAGCATCTAATCTTAATCACCATGTTCTCTTGATGTGCCAAGTCAAAGCTGGACTGTGATGGTGTGTTACCTCTTACTACTGCATGTACGTAAATAGATCAGCATTTAAAATGAAATCCAAAATTCCAGAGTGTGGAAACAAACAAAAACGATCTGTCTGTGTTTCAAGGTACTTTATCTATAGCTTCTTTTAATCCTGAACTGCAGAAATTTTGAAGATAGGGTAAATTACATTCCATGAAAATGATGCATGCTGTTGCCAAGCACCTTATGTCTTTCATGTTTTTGTTTCTGGGATGGGTTTGGTTTTGGTTTTTTTTCCATTTCATTTAAAAGAAGGTTGAGGGGTTGTGTTTTTGGGATGTGTGTGTGTGTGTCTGTGGTCTTCTAGTATTGAAATTTCAGAGTTAAACTCCTTAAACTGCAGCTGATTGTGATGAAACAGAACTTCTAAGACATTGCAGCATGGCTGGAAATGTTTTGTAAGACTAGGTTAGCAAACAGCAGAACATCCATTAAATGAGGGCAGTAGCTTCCAGAGCACTGAAAATATGGAAAGCAACACTGACTTGCTATACTGGGTCTCACCGGACTTTCTAAAGTACCTACAAGATTCTTGAATATTTTAAAAATTGGGCCCTTAAACGTCTAAATAAAACTTGAATCCAAAACAGTGGAGATGAGCTAAGATAAAAAAAAAATGCAGTTTTGTATGTTTTCTGCTTCTGTGCATATTGGTCATTTTTTCTTGTCCTGGATATTAAACTAGGTCAATTTTGATGTTGTGGGGCTATTGCATTTGATTATTTTCGCTGTGTTCTTGTCATGATATTTACAGTTTTCCTTGCACAGCCTTGTCCTGGTGGAAGGCCCTTGGCCAGAACGACCGTGCCCTTCTCCTAGCTGATGTCCCATAGTGATGTCACAGAATGGGCAGGACTTTTGGGGTTATATAATCTATATATTCTATATTGCTAATAAAGAAGTCAGTCTGATACATAGCAGATGCTTTGAGAAAGAGCCACCTCAAAGATCTCAGAATTAAATCAAGCATTTCTGTTTCGGTTGTTCCAGTGATTTTCTTAACACAAGAACATTTCTGCTGTCAGGGAATTATTAATTTCTTTAGTGCATTTTTAAGCCTTTAATTATATTAAAATATTAGCTGTCGTAATATTTGAAGCTTAAAGACCTTGTACATTCATCATACTTGTTGAAGGGAAAATTAAAATAATTTTGGTATTTAGATATTGTAATTTTCCTGTACTCTTTGATTAAATATGAGAAATGGTAGGCAGGTGGGATTCAATAAAAAATAAATAGAATTTGACTTTTTACTCTGTGCCAGGGGAGTGCAGCCAGTACAACAACTAATTTAGAAAGCCTGTGTTAGCATAACATATTTATTTGGTGCTCTTGGAATGTTGGGGTTTTTTTCTTTATTTCTCAGTTTTGAGTGGATGATGCTTTAAGGTGACCTAGTTATGTTGTTTACAATCTTAGTGATACAAACCTTATCCCACAAAAAAAATACAGAATGTATATACTGACCTTTTTCCAAGTGGACCTTTAATTTTTTTATAGTTAGTAGGAAATTTCCTCCCCAGCATATGTCAAATTCTAATGCAGTCAGACAGTTTTTACCTGTGGTGTTAGAGCTTGCTGTTTTACTTACGATTCAGTAGAGAACAGGTAAGTTGACACTTTCCCTAAGTCCTAGGAAGAGAGTCCTAAAGTTAAAGAAAATAAATAAATAAATACTCCCCCCCTAAAAAACCCCAAAACCAGGAGTGCTCTTTAAACACCAAAAGATTTAGAAATAAAACTGGTCTTCATCTGTTTCATCATTTAGGCATTTCACATTACCCTGAATGGGGACACAGGTCCAAAGAGCGTAACTTCTCCAATAATGGAGAATCATTGGTCAGATTTCAATACAGAAATTATTATTAATTTGCATCTTCTTAGAATGTGGGGAGGAAAGCAAATTTCTTCACAGGCAGCAAATCTCTGCTGTCAAACTTGGGATAGAGAGTGGAGCAGTTGCACAACTTCTTTTCTGCAGAAGGGTTCGTGCTCCCTTTTGCCTTCATGTGGTTTGGTTACTAAGTCTCTTTTCTCCCGGCGTTCCTGGGAGCAACACAGTTTGGATTTGTTGGGTATGCAGTACCCTTCCCAGCTGCCTGCAGGAGGCTATCTACAGATGTGCAGATAGTGCTGTCCCTAAGGAGCTTCAACAGACCTTGGGTACTCCATTGAGTACTCGGGGTACTTCATTGAGACCATGAGTAGTGAGAACCTTTGCTGTAGCACCCAGCTCTGGAGTTTGCAGCAGACTTTGCCCTTGTACTGTGCTGTCTTTAGGTATTTTGCTCATGGTTGGACATGTATTTTTTCTTCTTCACTCTTCCTTCAGTCTTCCCTCTTTGCAGCCTCACATGCTAGCTCTGCTGATGCGTCATGTGGACATGCAGCCTTATGCCATGCTTGGAGCAGTAGGGGAGCCCTGCTTGGCGGCCTGCCTTTAGGCTGGGCTGGACAACTGCAGGTGGTCCCCATGTCCTGCCCAGCCTCCCTGGCCATGCTACGTGACTTTCTGAGGGGAGCTTCTGGTTGAATGCTGTATTACATGTTGGCTGTAATGCCGGATGTGGTTGGCTCAGTTCGGTGTCCATCACAAGATGCCTGTCATGGGATTGATCTCTCTGATGATAGGTGCTTTACAGTCTCTGGAAGTAGATGTCTCTTGAGACATCTTGCGTTAAGAGTTCAACAGCTGGTCGTTTTGAAGATTTGAAAACCTCCATCCATAGACTCAGTGCAAAATATTCCATGTTGACCTTTGAGTGGAGACTGAAGACGTCTGTGGACATCGGTGCTGGAGGTGAGGAGGGGAGGCAGGGAGCCCAGCTAGCAGCAGCTGCAGTGGACTGTCATGGTGAATTTCTTCTGCTGTTTTTTCTTCTAATTGTCCTTATTATCACACTGTGAGATTACTTCAGGCTTGGGAAGGAGAGGTAAAAGCAGAGATTGTAAACAGGAGCCAACCTGGAGTGTATTTTGTCTTAAGCACCTGCTTTTTGTAGATGTATATGGCTTGGAGACAGGTTTTACATACATCTGAGCAGAAGGTTTCCAGTGGGGTTTTGAAATAATGGGCCTACTTTATCTTAGAGGTGTTGGAGACCCACTACAGGTTGTGCAGGGCTTTTTTCACAACCTGCAGTTATGTTAACAAAATAAAATTTTGGTCTCCTTTCCCTTCAGTATGCATCATAGGAAAAGACGTAGAAAAGATGGTGAACACAGCATACAGTTGACAGCAGAGTCTTTCAATGTGATCTCAAAAGATAAAAGTGAGGTGAAGTAGCTGCCGTGAGCCAGATGTTTATCAAATAATGGACTCCTTGCCATATTGTAACCGAGCCCCTCTAAGGAATGGTCTGCATTTCAGAGCCTACACCCCAACATACACATCACTACCGACCTACCTACTTTTTGGGGAACATGTTGTCTCCTTAGGCAATAAGGGCATGGAAGAAACTAAGTATATAGCATATGGGACGGGCTGTTCCCAGCAATCCTATTTGTGTGTTGTAAAGCTGAGGTCTTTGGGGCCCCAGCCCTTCCTGGAGGTGTCCGAGGGCTGGTATCAGCTTTTTTTTAAGTGGAAGTCTGTAGGGGGAAAAAAAAAAAAAAAAAAGACAGTTTCAAATAACTTTAAAAGCCCAAGTTGCTGAGTCCTGCACGTCAGCAAGGGGGGTGCAGGGCAGGGCTGAGTGCGGTGGTAGTAGCATCCCTTTGGAGGAAGGGTGGGGGATGTGTAATTTTTAGAGGCTTCCTCATTCTGCGGAAGTACGAGTGAGAGAATCTTCCCTTAGGAACAAGGTTCATCCTGTAAACCTGTACTGCCTGCAAGTCCCAGTTGTCTTTCGAAACATATCCTTGAGCCTGTTTCATTATGCAAGAGATGGTATGTCTGACAGCCTTTGTGCAGGTTTTGTTGTTGTTGTTGTTTTTCCTCCTGAAGTTGTGTAGGATGTTGTGAGGGGAACTCCCAGTCTGTGTGCTGTTTCTCACTGGAAGGGATCTTAGAGTGAAAGGAGCAGGATTTAAATTGATGGCATAACATTTCCCCTCTGATCCCGTGAGCCTCACCACCCTGGAGGAGATCGGGTAGTTCTGAGTTCAGAATGAGTCTTTGCACCGAGCTGCAAATCATCTGTGTGGGGTTTCATTAGCTGCCTTCCCATCTCATTGTCTCTGTGACAGCAGCCTGCTTCTGCATTATTAAGGAGAGATTCCCTTAGTTAAAAAATCAATTAGCAAAAGATAACTGTTTCCAAAGTCGAGCTTCCTTCCCCCCCCCCCCCCGCCCTCCTTGTGACTCTAATGGCATAATAGCATTCATGCTTGTCTTGTCTTTATGATAGGGTGCTAGCAACTAACCTTGATTAAGTGACCTGTAAATTATTGGCCACACAGGAGCAATCCCTGATCTACTGGGCAGTTGATGACTTGAGTGGCTCTACCTAGGGAAAGGCTTTCCTGGCCTCAGTCAGCATAATGTTGAAATATGAGATAGCATTGCTTGGGTGCCTTCATTTTTTATGTGTAGGCTAATTTAGGGGGGAACATTGTGAGGCACCTCTTGCCTTTAGAACTTGCCATTTTATATTTACCTGCAGTCATATTAATAAAATGGCATTTCAGATGGCAGTGACACTTGTTTTCTGATCTCTGGAGGCATTCTGTATAGAATTTGTAAATCTGGATCATCTGATTTTGACCCAGCCTGAATAGCAAGTGGATAGTGTACCTGGGGTATCTGAAGCAGGCTGTCTCCTTCTGTTTTCTGCCAAAGCAGCTGATCTGGCTGTTGTGGGGAATGATGCTGGACTAAAATTGCGATTGTGATCTGCAATTAGTGTTCCCAAAATGGTAACAGTGGCTCATCTGTGGTTCAGGTGTTATTCCCCATAGAGATGGCTTTGGGGGCAGACTAGAAGCAACTGCTTTCATTGATTCAGGCATGGACTCCTTTACTACTGACTGTTTATTCACTGCAGTGGAGGTATTTTCCTCTGAAACACTCAGACTTTCAGTCAGTATTTCTGCTTTAAATGTTCCTTTTTTTTTTTTTTTTCTCTTGCCTTTTGAGCTTAGAGTCTTCTGAATAATTCCACTGATTTTGGTATGGAAATTGTGTTTGCTTTTGGAGAGCGAGTGTGAATGCTGGGTTCTTACAGCCCTGGCTTCAGTGTCGAAAGGCAGGGCACTAGTTTGCCAGTAGCTCCTAAGCTCTTCAGGGAGGAATAATGGGAATCACTGAGAAAAAGTGTAGGATGTGCAACGAAGCCATCTGCCAGAGATGGGTACTACCTCAGAAGGTTGCATTGAAGAATCTTCTGGAAGAGGCTTAATTGATTAGGTTTTGTTACATTACTGAAGAGGAAAGTCTGAATGCAGTCAAGTAATGAATGGCATATTGATAAGAAATTCTGAGTGGTATTGTTTTTCATGGGTTTCCCTGACGGTTTCTATGGGGACAAAGACGCATTTCCCGTCTGAGTGCTGCTGCTGCCCTCTGATTGCACTTCTGTGGTTTCATTCACCAGTAATGGGAAAGCATTCATAGGCAGAATAGCTTCCTCTTTTTAAATAGCCATGATTCAGGGTTGTTTTTTTTTTTAATGCATTAGACTAATGCAGTGTTTTATCAGTGATCTGATAGATGCATAATGCTCTTTTTCCAAGTGCTTATTCAGGGTCTGCATTAAAACTTGAAATTATGTACTGTAATTACGTAAGCCTTGACAAAAGTCTTTGTTGCTCTACAGTATGTTACAAAATTATTCTCATCCGGCTTTGGCAGTAGCTTACGTTTGAACTTTAAGGATTAATTTTTTTGCAGCTCTTTGAATGGTTGAATTCAAGTGCTGATGCTTTTGGAAAACTTCTTTTCCTCCTGTGGGGGTTCTTCAGTTGACTGATGTGAGTTAATTATTTAGAGAATGAGAGTTTTTCAGAAATGTGACTTTAAAAAAAAAAAAAAATGTGTGTCCTTCTGCTCTGTGATGGGAGGCACTTCAAAGCTGACTGTGATTTCACATCACAGTGTTTGGTTTTGAGTCTCCTTTGCCTGCCAAGTGTCAAATTTAGGGTTGTCCAGTTACTCTGCAATTGGATGCACTCCCCACCCTTTGCTGTGGAGGTTCTGTATTCTCAGAAACTACTTGCAATTTTGAGGGTCTGTTTATTATTGTTGGCTTTCATTCTTTTTCCTGGATGTTTGATTTCAGTGCTTCCTCTGAGAGAGTGTGTGGGGGAGACAGAGATTGCTTCTCATCCAGAGTGTCTCTGCCTTTCTGTGTATTTAGACTCCCTTCTTTCCTGTTCCCCTCCACACTCCCCAAAAAAAAAAGCTCCTGGCTTGAAGAAAACAGGGCTCTTTTAGCAAGGGAAGGTCTAGCAAGAGCTGGAAGCTGTTTCTTGCAGAGATGGGGTCCTTCGTGCTGGGAAAGAGCAGCTCCTGAGCCAGACTGCTCCTTTCTGATTGCCTGAAAAAATGTGAAATGACTGTAAAAGGGGAGTAAGACTTGCTGTTTACACCCGTGTATTACCCAGTCTGATTACAGATCGTATTCTATATGAGAGGCTGAGTGTAAACTCATCCATCACTGGTGCAAAGAAGCTGGAGTGGATCTCCCCAGCCCCGGTGCTGGTGAGGGGTGCTGGCAGAGAGCCATGGCCATTGGCAGACAAAGCTCTTGAAGTCGTAAGGATGAAAAACCTGTGTTGTCACCTTCTGCAGAGACACCCAGCCTTACAAATGAAAGTAGGAACATCCAAGTTGCTTCTGGTGGTAACTGGGAGGGGAAGAAAGTCACACTGAGGCCATGTACCCGGCAGCATGCACTTGAGAGATGCAGCTTCTGCAGTCTGTGAGGGAATGGTGTACCTGTGCTGGAGTGTCGTGTCCGCTGCCGTACCTGTGCTGGAGTGTCGTGTCCGCTGCCGTACCTGTGCTGGAGTGTCGCGTACCTGTGCTGGAGCGGCGTGTCCACCCCCGTACCTGTGCTGGAGTACCACCTCCTTGCAGAGGAGACATTTCAGCACTTGTACTTTATACATGAGGGTGTTACTGATGAAGGGCTTGGGAGCTAGTGAGGAGGGAGAAGGAGGACTGAAGGTTGTGTTTTTGTTTAATTTAGGACCTTTTGTTTCCTTAAAGCCTGTCAGCTCAGCAGGATGAAAAACCTGGTTTCAGTGTTTGCTTCATTTGGCCAGAGCCTATGGAGGAGCAGGCAGATAAGGGCCAGCTGTTGTTCCATTTGCTTGCTTAAACAAAACCTGCTGTAGCATGCGCAGAGGGCTGCAGGCTGCAGCACCTTGCAAGAAAGACAAGGCAGGGATAAGGTCTTTGTATACTGCTTCTGTTTTATTAATAAATTATTTCTCCTCTTGGAAAAAAAAGGTGATTTTTTTTTTGACACACCTTTCAGTCTCTTCTTTCTGGTTTTGTACCACATCCCTTGTAGAAAATAAGAGATTAGGAAATTCCAATAATTTTCTGTAATATAAAAGCTTCTCAGTGAACTGTTTCTGTAAATTCTTTGGCAACTCTCAGAAATGTAAAACAGGACGGGAGGATAGATGGTGTTTCCCAGTACTGTTGACACTGGGATGGCAGGAGAGCATCTGTGTGGGGTGAAGTCCCTCCTGCAAGTTGTTTATAAATAGCATGCTCTGCTCACTCCCTGTGTGTGTTCTGCTTCTGTTAGCAGGAGTGAGTTGATGCTTTCCTGTCTAGCAGTTCAGTGACTTAATGCATGTTTGAGTAGCTGGCCTCACCGTTTTATTGCTATGCATAATTTTGTATGGAAAAACTGAGGTGGGCAGTGCAAATGGAACCTCAACTCATGTCCCTGCCTTCCCTTTCATTTCCTCTTCTCTGTTCTCTGCCCTCCTTGGTGTTTTTTTTTTCCTCTCTTCTCCACTCTTCCTGTGCTGTGCAGGTGCAGGAACATGTGGAAGCCGAGCATGGTGAAAGGATCCTTCTCTAGTCAGTCTCCAGTTTAGGACCCTCTGAGCTGTGTACAGAGGGAAATTGCTGTCCTCTGGATAATTGTAACTAAGTTTCTCCTTGCAGCCAGCTTCCTGTGTGAGGTATTGCTGCTGTAAAGTATTGTTTGAGTGTTAATGTGTGGGTTGTCCATTGCCAGGAGAAGTGCCCTTAGGCTGGCAATGGGTAATTAATCAGGAAGCAGGTGTGTTGCGCAAACTCCCATCAACATCCACACTGGAGGAGAAAACACTGGCCTATTTCAGGAGAGTAGGGAGCTGCCTTGACACACTGTGCTTGGGAGCCAGGTATTCTGAATTCTGTATTTATGACTTCCTGATTCGGGGCACATTGCCAAAGGGGCTTTCACCTCTGCTAGTAAACGTCTCTAGCTGTTGAAAGGGTCCAAGTGTCATTATGAGAGTTTATGGCACAGTTGCCTCTGGAGTACTCTGTGGAGTAAAATGCTCTTCTGTTGGTTCAAAGAAGATAGTGCCGAGCTGCCCTGCAACCAAATCTAAGCCAAAGCTGGCCCAGCTGTCTTTTGCAATGCAAGCCCATGCAATGTTGTCTTCAGTAACCATTTAGGAAACAGGGCTCTCCTTGTCTGTTTTAATGCCTGTTAAATGATGTGCTTTAGTCGAGACATGAGTTCTGCTTTCTAGGATGAAGTTCAGTCCCTGCCTGTGAATGTCTGTGGTATGGGAACATGGCCATGACACAAGGCTAAGAGTGATCATACAGACCAGTGAGGTCGAGAGGTGAGGACAGTAATACCCAAAGCTGAGTTGTGATCCTGAGTTGTTGAAAAGCCTGCACTACTGCTAGTTCACCCTTCCATGCAGGTGCACTGGACAAGTCCTTTTGCATTGTACTGATTCTGCTCTCAAAGCCAACCATTGCTGACAAATAGTCTAAAGAGTAATTGGTAATCGTTTTGGATGCCTATAATAGGGACAGTTTTAAAATATAGTTAGAGATGCTAGCAGTGAGAATTAAAAGGAAAGAAAGGTTATGTTCATCTAGTGTTATGAGAAGCAAGTTCAGCATAATTTTTTCTGCTCCTGTGTGGTATCCATAAGGGAAGAAAATTCTCTTTCAGAGATAATTACTGCAGAACAATGACAAGTTCATGGTGCTTTGCAGGCAGAAGGTATTTGCAAGCTAGATAATCTCTGTCATCTCTCTGCAAGCCCTTTTGCTTGCCTCTCCATACATGAGGAGCTCCTCTGGTTTGGCTGGATAGATAGGGTTGCTGTTAATCTTGGCATTCAGCTCACCTGATCTCCTTTTGCCAAAAAGTCTATTTAGGAAGACTGAAATCTGTTAAACTTGCTCATCCTTACTGCTGGAATAAAGAAAAATACTGGTTGGTCAGAGGGATCATTTAGGGTCAGAAGGATCAGAGTGACAATTTTACTCCTGTTGAACCTTGTGGAATTGCAGTTGCAAGAAACCGCTAACCAGTGTGAAGGTGTCAAAATAACCTGGTCTGGTTAGGGCTAGGCTTGTATTTGGACAGGAGTCCTACACAGGTACATTAGAGTGCAGATGACAGAAAGAATGTTGAAGCTTATGTCTCTATTTGGGAGTCATGTCTATGTAAAATTTACCAAAAGCATGAATATGGCAATTACTTTTATATTTTTAAGACCTTCATTAATGAACTTACTGGACATAACTGGGTTTGAAATCTAGTAGCTATGAATGTGGCAATGTTCCCTATATGTCTATAATATCTCTAACCAGTATGGAAAAGACAGTATCAATTATCTGTAACAAGTACTGTGAGTAGGATTTAAACTGATACACTTTTGCTGTTGTTGAATTTTGTGGAGTATTACTGGTAAAACCCTGTAATTGTAACAGCCCAGAACTTGTGTTTTGATGTTTGCTTACCTTGATGGTTTCAATTTTTTTTTTTTTTTTTTGCTCACAGGACTAGAGTGAAACTGGAAAGCCTAGAAGATGCTTATATTTTAAGAGGAAATGATGACTCTCTTTCTGATAAGCATGGATGCCCAGCCTATGTGAGTCCAGAGATCTTGAACACAAATGGCAGCTACTCTGGCAAAGCAGCGGACGTATGGAGTCTAGGTGTCATGCTTTATACCATGCTAGTTGGACGCTATCCTTTCCATGACATTGAGCCTAGTTCCCTCTTCAGCAAGATCCGTCGTGGGCAGTTTAACATTCCAGAAACTCTATCCCCCAAGGCAAAATGCCTCATACGTAGCATACTGCGTCGGGAGCCATCGGAAAGGCTGACTTCCCAGGAAATTCTGGACCATCCATGGTTTTCTACAGATTTTAATGTATCGAATTCAGGATATGGTGCTAAGGAAGTATCAGATCAACTGGTGCCTGATGTCAACATGGAAGAAGACTTGGACCCATTCTTTAACTGAGCACAGAGACTGGTGTTCAGAAGGTACACAACCTGGAGATGGACACATGAAGGAGCCCTTCCTGACCGTGTTAAATCACATCCTGCATCAGCCTAGCTTGGTAGCAAAAGACACTCAGAGGTCCTCGAATTGAGAAGGAACCTCCACAAGGAGCTAATATAACAAATGTAGCATGGGGACAGATTGGGGGGGCGGGGGGAGCTTGCTATCAGGTTAGATTGATTTGGAGGAGAAAAGGCAGCATGGAGCAATTGTAGCTTCTCACCTTTTTGGAGCCAAGGAGACTGCACATGCCAATTCTGGTGCAGCTGTATCACTCCTGTTTCTGTTCCATTAAAAATAGTGGTAACTCACAACAAATAGAAACTTTTTTGCCTCAGCTCACATCTTGGCATCGCACTGTTAGATATTTAACTTCAGCCATTATTCAGGGAAAGTACAATTGGCTAACATTTTTTTAATCGGATGTCTAATAATTAATGGGATTAATTTAAGAAAAAAAATTAGGTGCACAAAGACGGACATGAAAAGTGGGTGCTAAAAACAAACAAAATTTCAGTTCATGTCTCTTGATAGCTATTTTCAACTCATTTCTTCTAAATAAACTACTTAATATTCTTGTCAGGAAATGACATTTTAATGCTTTGTTCCCTTAAGGGGAAGTAACTGTCATTTAACAAGCTGTTCTGTTTTGTGTCAAATGGTTTGTTGCAGGAAGCTATTATAACTCGAACTTCCAGATGCATTACTGCTATAATAGGGGGAAAAAAAAAAGGAAAAAAAAAAAGAAAACTATATAATTTTTTTTTTCTTTAAAGATATGCGATACTGGCTTCCATATCTGCCATGCTGCACGTGTATGACTAGAGAGGGCAGAAAGCCCTTAGTCGTGACTTTATCTGAGAACCAATCTCTTCTTAACTGACTGGCCCACATGTAAATAGAGGGCTCTTTATTACTGAAGAAGAGTATTGTGGTTTTTTTTTTTTATTTGAATTCCTTTCAATTTGGGAAAAGAATTGTTTGGTTTTGATTTTTGTTTATGTCCAGAATAAGAAATAAGAGGGTATTAATAAGCTGAACATTTATATTACAGATATTCCTCTTGAAACATACACAGTAATATGCACCTTTTGTATTGTCAAGACTTATTCTATTTATTGAAGAAAATGTCACAGTAGTGATGTATTAAGCCAGTACTTCAATTACGGGTTGACTTGGGATGACATGTTACATGCTGTAGTTAACACACTTCTTTTCTGTTCAGGTATTTCTGTCCCTAAATAACTTTTTATTTAGCTTTTTTTTTCTAGATAGCTTTATTTGATTTAGACTGGCAAATGTTTTTATTACTGCTTTTATATTGCTGTATGATATTGAAATCTCTTGGCATAAATATTTGTGTTTCCAGTACCTCAGTTGTTCTGATATTACTGCCTGTATACGTTTTGTGAAGTGGTCATGTTTTTTGGGTAGGTACATGTGGACTCTGTAGTATGTAAATGTTACTTGAATTTGTGCTTAATTATAGTATGTGGCATGTGCGTACAGCTACTTGGCATTTGACGTATGGATGCTATTTGCCTGCCTTGCAGGAAAGTTATGGTCCCACTCTCAAGAGGATGTTTCACAGTTCTTTATCAAGAGACAAAGCTAGCTGCAGCTGACCTGCCTTGGTTCTATTTTGGTAACTAAGAATATAAGGGAGTAATGTTTTTACACTCTGAAGATGGTGCTGTGTCAAGAAGGACTTTTTTTTTTTTATTTTATAAGTACCTTATAGGAGGAAAGATTGGTGATGTGCATGGTGGGGTTTTACTGCCTCTGGTGCTTTGTCATGTATTTGGTTTAATGTTTTTGTCCTAATCTCTTCAATAAATAAAATTGTGCATATTTAACTAAACTTGAGCGGTGAACGATGTTCTTACTGAATGTCTGAGGAGCTGCAGGAATTTGGTCCATTAAGATCATTTAGCTAGTATTTTTTGTACTGCTAACAAGCTCTTGCCAGACCTGTGAGTTGAGAAGGCTTAGCACTTAATATTTACAGGGTAACACTATAAGCCTTTTCATAAAAAGTTTTACTGTTTACTATGAATGAAACTGGCTTTTGTTTTGTTTATTTTCTTTTGGCTTGTCCTTACCACTTATCAAGCCTATTTGCCTTTTTCAAGGAGGGTATTGAAATGCAGTAAGAACTATGTCTTTTGATGGTGGGAGGCTCTCTGGCTGATGGAGAGAGATACCAAAATGGAGCAAGCTGGCACTTGGCGCTTTCCAAAGTCCTAGAGAAATGTTCATCTTACACTTGCCCCTCAATTCCAAAAAGGCAGATGTGAAATAGCATCTCCTAATTTACTGTCTTTTATTTAAGGCTGGATTCTGTTTCTGTCATTCATCTTGGATAATAATTAATAGATGCATGTAGTGAGATCACATAGGTGCATGTGGAGTAATAAGGTGCTTTGTGAACATGAGGCAGGACAGATGAATTCTGGTCCATTAAGAAAAGGCCATTTGAAAGGGGCTTTGATTTGAACCAGGATACAGTCTGTTTTCAGCAGTTTTGTGGTTTGAAAAAGCCATAGGTAGCCAATGATCATCCCTAAAGAAACAACCCCCTGCCTCAAACCCCTCCACTCCAAAATAAGTGTATTTGCAGAAAAACTGCTAGCACAGGGATTAATGTCAGGCTGGCTAGCGTTACACTGCATGATTTCATCCTAGGTAATTCCTGGCATGTGTTGAATATTTCAGTTGGTAAGTTGAGAATTAGAACTGTTGATTATAGCACCAACCAGAAATGTTATTAGAAACACTTGAAGATCAGTTCTTAAATCATCTGTATGCCTGCAGCCAAAGTTTGAATTACTTGAAACTCTTTCAAATCAAACTCCCACAATAAATGTGCTTTATAGAAAAAAGCAGATTGTAATCAGAGAGAGAAAGGGAGGGGGCAGCACTGAGGATTTCCCTCTCCCCCACTAAAACTTATGTGAACGGCTTCTGTTCTGTTTGGGTGGAAGTAGTTGGACCTTATTTTACAGCAACCTGCACACTTGCTTTTTCACTGCCAGTAATTATATGAAAAATGCAGCTGACTAATGATTGCTCATTTGCAGTGAATTTTTTATTTGAGGCAAAAGCTTTCTTGGTGTTACTGTGGAAGAATCCTTTGGCAGCTGAAGTCAGCTTTATAAAATGCTGAAGGGGTGCCTTGTTTTCAGAGCTTCCTTGTCCCTAAAGTGAAACCTGAGAGGAGGATCTGTGATTCAAACAGCTGATTTCTGGTTCTTTTTTATTCCTGCTTCATGGGTGCTGTTATTGGAGTACAGGTGTAGTGCTGTTTGCTGCAGAAATGCCTCAGCACCTTTCTTAGTCCTGCTTGACCCTCAATTTGGGCAGGAACTGCAGTGGGATGCAGGATTTTGCTGAGCAGAGACTGCCAGATGGGCTCAGCTGCCCCCTGGTCCTGGGAAAGAGGATGATCTTCTCACAATTGTGCAGGGTGAAAAGCCATGTCTACAAACAAAACCATTGCACAGAGCAGGACCCCATGGCAAAGAACAGAAGCCCTCTAGCCCCTCTGCCTCCTCTATCCCTGCCAATTTAAAAAAAAAAAAAAAAAAGTTATTTACTGCGACCATTTATTTTGTCTATGCAGCACTGTATGTAATTGCAAGCTACAGGATTTTCTTCAGGACTGCACAAACAAGTGACAATTATTCCTTTGGCACCATGATGTCATATATCTTGATCCCTTAGCCTTACTGAGGTGTGCATGTGTTATGGAGATAAACAAGTCAATTAAAAATGCGTTCTCTTAGAGATTAAATAACCTGGGTAAACCTGTGTTTCTGAAACTAAATATTTTTTTTAAAAAGCCCAACCCAAGCCCCTAAAGCCCCAAATCTCACTTTCCTGGCAGTCAGAAAGTTAGGGTATGAAATGTGATGCCAAGGCAAAAATATTGGGAAGGGGAAAAAAATAATGTTCCTCATCCTGAAATGATTATGTTGAAATTTGGAAATGTATGAGTGATCTCTGTGACTAATAGCATAATGAATACCAAAAGAATTAGTAATGATCAGTTCTTTATTCTAGAAGTTTTGTCTAAGGTTTCTATGAAAAACTTGCTAATTTAATAAGTGACAGTATAGCTAACAACTTGACTAGCTTGTAACTTTCCTATTCTTTCAGTAGAAGCAAATGTTGAAAATTGGTAACATGATGAGACAAATTGAAATCAAAGTGTAAGTAAAGCAGGGCATAAAGGATCTGTAATGTGGTATAATTCCACTGGAACATGAAAAGTGACTGAGGAAAATTTATTAAAAAAAAAAAAAAAAAATCAGAGCAGTTCTAGCACTGACTTTTGCTTTTCCCAGTGTCTTTGATAGTTACTTCTTGGTAGCAGTTTCCATGACTTCGTTTCTGCTTTTTTGACTTCTGAATTACACCAATTTAGGTAGGCTATTTGCTTGAAATTTTGATCCTTCTGAGATGCCTCCCCAGAGGCTGCTATACATGTTTGGAACTCTAGGCCATATTTGGCTTGGAAAGTTTTAAGTATATTGGTGAGTGAATGTAAATGTGAGGAAAAATGTATTTACAGTGATGGTAGTGCAAATCCTGAGAAATTATTTGATGTTATTTGCACTGATGTAAATGAGTGGAATTCATTGCTTAAGGGCCTAAATGAGCCTGACTTGTGTGCTGAGAGGTATAATTTATTCTAGTTATTACTAAATTTAAATTCATTTAGACTCTTCACAAAATATGGCTCAGCACAGGAGTGGATCATATTGTTCTGGCTGTCCTGTCTCCTTTGCACAGCATCCATAGCCTGCAAGGGAAAAATAAAATAATCTTAGTGTGACAGCTTGTGGAAAGTAATAGGTTAGCTGCTGCATTTATTTCTGCTCAAGAGATTAAAGCGCAGTTGCAAAGCTGGTGCTGACATCATTCCAAGCACACAAAAAGCTGACGTCAGTTATACAGTATATTGCAAGGTGTTTATCTTCATCTGATTAGGTTAGCAAAATGCATACTGCAAAGCCAGCACACAAAGAAGGAAATGGTGTGTTTGTTCATGCTTCCCGCTCACCCTCTGACACTGGAGTCGGTCCTGGAAAGACTGAAACACTTTGTGCTTGATAAGGCCCCTGTAAAAATCTGTGGAGCTACCATTGGGCTTGACTTTTTCCCATGTTAATCTCCAAGCATCAGAGTTAAGGACACAGCTTGTTTGAGCTGAGCGTTGGGCAGCCCATCCTTGCAGGGGAGTCCAGATCGGAACTTTGGCCTCCATAGAGCCAATCAAAGTGACAAAGTGAAAGGGTACACCATGACATAGCAGTGCAAACGCTGATCTTCTGCGTGCTCATCTAAGTGTGTGTAATTGGTCAGTGAGGAAAGCAGGAGAGCTGTTGCTGGCTGGTGAGTAGCAGGGCTGGAGGCTGCCACCCTTGCCCTCTGGCCCTGCCCACTCCCTGCAGTGTGCGGGCAGCACCTGGTGCTGCAGGAGCCAGCGTTGTGCTGCCTCTGCTTCCCCCATCTGCAGGAGCATGCTGGAGATGTGGAGGGCAGCAGCAGAAAACAGATACCTTTGTCCTGTCAGTTGTGTTCAAATGTACTATTAAAAACAGACACTTCCTGCTGTAACTAAATATTTGCACTAAAAGGACACCTAGGTATAGTGTGCTCTGTGAGTCAAGCCAAGTTCTGCAAGGTATGGGATAGAGGTGGACAGCTGTGTGATTTCTGCTTATCCTGAGACCTGATTCAATAGCCCATATGTGTTGCAGTATACAAAGGTGCCATTAAGCATACACTTATGTTCTATGCTTACCCTTAGAAGGACTATTTCAATGTTTACTCCTAGTACCTGGTTTAGATATTTGTGTGTGCTTCCACAAAAGACTTCCAAAAGTCTTATTGCTCCCTAAGGACAACTGGTCCCAACTAGTGGCCACACATCTGATGCAATTCAATCTTTATTTCAGCCTTCTTTTTTTTCCCTTACAAGTTAGTTCATTGTTTCTCTAATAACAATTTATGGTTAATCCAACTCAGTCGCTGGATATAAAATTTAGTCATGTATTTTAGTCAGAATTATGATATCATGGAATGAAAAATATGTTCCATTTCATGCGGTTGCAGTTTAATTTTAAAAGCTCAGTGTCAGTCTGCTGAAAAAGGGGAGTTCATGTTTATGGTAACCAATGGACATTTGATTACTTCATATTTTGTTGTATTCTACTCCCTCCTATGTGTAATCACCATAACTGCAGATTATTTGTAATTTCTAAGTGTTTGTAATTGCTAATTAAGAGTGTTAGTTTTCACATTAGCAGGAAATGTACCTGATCCATGTGAACAGCCTTTAGAGCAGCTGTAAGAAGGAGTTTATCTGTGGTTAAAAATTGCAGCTCTTGGGCATACTGAATTTCTAACAGGGCTCCAGCTGCATTTGGGTAAAAGGCTTTACTACATACAAACTTTTTATTAGAATAAACCTTGCTTCAGAAATTACATAACATGCCTACTTTCCTTGGTAGCTCAAATCAAGGCCAATCAAATCAACATGCTCAAGATGAATAAGGACATGCATATTTTAGCAGTTGTTACTTTTTACAAGCTCTATAATTCAGTCAAAAAAACGTATCTTGGAAGTGCAATAGCATGATTGCAACAAAAACTTCGTGGCAGAGAAAAAAAACCTCATATTTTCTTTTCAACATGATGAGAAATGTAGACAAATCCATTTTCTACTATGCAGAATATCAAGTCTTTGCTTTGTCTGAGGAGCTAACACAAATAACTAGTGATCTCATGTAACCTCAGGACAGCAGCGAGATTTGTCACAAAGTTAGCAATGTGCTGTCTTTAATTTAAAAAAGGAACATCAGGCAGCATGAAATGCATGATTCAGAGAAATCCACTGACATTTTGCTATTGACTGCAGCTGATAAAGCTGGAGTAGTCAAAATTGTCCAATTTCACCCTTACTGATTGATCAGGCAATGAGTATAACCCACATTTTACCACAGGATGAAATTTTTCCAGGGTAAATTTAGCTATGTGTAGGAAGCCAGGACAATGTCAAGGTTGCATTTATGTCCTTAGAGTACAGGAAATGCAGGGTGATTGTGCTCTTCTTCTCTCTTTTTTTTTTTTTTTTTTTTTTTTTTTCCTTTCAGTGTAGTCTGGCTGAATAGATGTAAGGAAGATAATGGTCTTTGCCCCTTGTGTAAGAGAAATGTTGATGACCTGTTCCAGAATTACTCTGCATGCTGACTTGTCAAGGGCCAAGTGGTATTTTGAGTTCTACCTATTTGCTAGTTGAACAAGGGGAAGCCTGTGCCTTATTTTTTCCATCAAGTAAACTGGGATTGTGCAACTGATTTTGCAAAATGCCTTAAAATCTATCGGTGACATGATTAAACAAGCATATCTTTATGCTCCTTCTTCTACAGTTCTCCTTCAAAAACATCATCACCATTTCCTGTAGTTAGTAATACTTAGAGAAATTAATTTTTTATGTTTCGGATAATCTTGCCTATAAATAAGTCACAAAGATAACAAACATAGCAGATATAGGGTATTTTATGTAAGCAATCATAGACTTTTGGTAATCTGTTTTCCTAAATTGCAGAACAAAGACTGAAATCTTGCAGTCATTGTGTTTGAACTGTTTTATGTTCTGACTTTTTCTACTCTGCCAATACACTTTGCTTTTGTTTAGGACAACTGAAATTGTACGTAAGGCTTGCTGCCTTGGGGTTTGTGCTGCTGGGTCACTCAGAGTGCATTTGGAGGTCACCATGGTGAGCACACCATGAAAGTAAGGGAGAAATACATGTTTTATATCCAAAGGCTATCTATCTCAGAAGCACCAGGCTTCTCTAAAGGGTAGAAGGCTTCTCCTTTCTAATGGTAGATGGGATTAAGAGACTTTGAATATTGCTGCTCCCATCCCTAAGTAATGTTTCTAACATTGTAGCGGTTGGATGCCAATTGTTTAGTGAAGTGGAAAAAAAGTGTGTAAACCACATCTTTCAATATTTCTTTGCAACTTCTTGACACCATCAATTTACTGTGAGTTCCAGTTAGCTGAATCAATAACAGATATAATCCTTAGAGATTTAAGAAAGAACTTCTTTCAAGAGGTTAGCAGATGGACTGTAGGCTTCTTTGTCTAGGGTGGAATCATTGTCTGGGATGGAATCATCGTGCTTCTACTGCAGAACTAGACCAAAGACTGTGATATTTAGTGCAATTTCAAAGCTTGTTCCAAGATTGTTTTCACAACAAAAGGTTACCCTGTCAGAGCACAGCAGGGGAGGCTGACCGCACTTCTGGAGTCAGTATAGACAAGCCCAAGCTTTGTTCTGCCTCTCATCTCTTAAATCAAATTCCTTGCAGAGAGGCGGAGAAACCCACTGCCAGCTTTACATGTACAGGGAGGACAAGGACAAAATTCAGACCACCTAATGCTGTTGAAGCTGGGAGTTATGGCTTACACAAGTGGAATTTAGGGGTGGGATTTATTCGGCTAAATGTTGACAACTATATTTCTCTCTGCTGACTATAAAAGGAGCTCAGTGTGACTAACTCAGGCATAGATGTCTAAAGTTAGATGGGATTAATCCTCCCTGCTTGCCAGAGCTCAAATTCACTTGCATGCTCAAAAATGTCTTGTTCATTTTGAGATACACCAGGTATCCAAGACGTCCACACAAAGCTTGCAGATATGACACAGGAGCTATGGAAGAAGGACTTCTTCTGAAGAGACAGCTGGAGATGTGTTGAAGCATCTCAGATGGCAGTGGGTGAGCATAACTGTACGGGCAACGGTGTAGGGTGGTCCAGAAGACCTTAGCTTTTGATGATCTGAGGTTCACAACACTGTTCTCTCATTAGTTTGAGAGTTTCCTATGTGTTGACACTTGGATACCTTTAAAAATGTAAAGAAATGTGTATTTTATGTGGGAAAATGCTCTACTTCCCTTTTCAGAAACGGCCACTGTGAAATAAGCTTGCAAATGTTGTTGGCCCAGAAGGGTTTTAGGCCAAAGGAAGCCTGACCCTTATGTAATATGTGAGTAAGTGTTCAGCCACGGGCACACGTGGGCTACTTTAAGCCTTTTACATCAAGCAGTCATTGGACAAAACCCAGAAATAAATCCAACTGCAGAGATAGCATAAATCATCATAATAAAAAATAGTAATGATAAATGTAGATATATCAGGATATGCTGGGAGACTGAATAAAAGATGAAGGAGAAATGCATTTATTTACTTTTTGTAACATATCACTATGTTATTTTTCTGATTTCACCTCCCTGTAGGGTGTGCACCTAGTGAAATCGGAAACTAACACCTGCTATTTAGACAAATTAAATACTTTGCAAAAACATTTCCCATTTCTTTCCTTTGGTGCCCACCAGAGGATGTGCTCTCTGGCTGCAGAAGCAGCTGGTATCACTCAAATAGCTCATTAAAGGTGCCTTGCGACCCTTTCTGTTGTGTACATGGCACTTTAACCTGTTTGCTTCTAGATTCCCACCGCAACTTCCCGCAAAAACAAGTCCTTTTCTATTTGTGAGGGAGAGCTGAGTGTTGTCAGAGAGAAAGACTCAGATCAGGCACAGCACAATAAACACAGCACTTGCAAATCTTTCTGGTTTTAGGCAGTAGGAAAATGAGTTCCTAGCATTTGCTAATACTTCTCCAGACAAGTGTGTTCATTAAACAATGTTAATGTTTTTCTTCTCTTAAAAGCCAAGCTATGGTATGAGGCAGCCTTGTGTTTAGCAGTTGCTCACTGAGTAAAAATCCTATGGCAACCAATACATGGAAGCCAAAAAATGTTGCAATATTATTTTAGAGGACTCATCTGCTTATTTTTACAGTTAGCCTTGCATAACCTTCTGCATTTTTGGACTTTGCCTTATGTAGAATATTTTTTAAAGTTTCCATTTATTTCAATTGTACGCTGCACATTAGGAAAACTCACTTATAAATGAGTCACAAATACTTTCCCTTTATGATGTTATTCTGCTCTTCTATAACCTATTTATGTACTGCCCTTACATAATATTTATTTGGTGTTCTAGTTTTGCTGTGGATCTAACACTAACTTTTTAGTCTGCAAAGCAAAGATGAAAATAGTGTCATGATGGTAGCATGAAATGTGTCTGCTTCCTGCGATTTAAACATGAGGACACAACAGAAGATGTGTGGCTACCAGCTGATGACCAGAGCTGGATTTGAAGCTTGTGCCATCCCATATCTATCACAAGGGTGTGCAGGGTTTGGGATGGGTCTTCTTTTTTTTTTTTCCCTTTCACTGTTGTGGAAATGCATGTTTATAAACAGTGAAAAAAAGTCTAATGGCAGATTTAAAACGACATATAAAAAAAAATCCATTTAGTATCAGTGCAGCTCAGGTGTTTGGTGTATGCCTGTCTCTGTATTACCCTGGCACAACTAACACTTATTAAGCAGAGTATTAAAGACTGCATCTGTAGGATTCGGCCTTGATACAGATATGATGGCCGAGCAATGATATATTTCACTCTTCCCTCCCACAAAAATAGCAACAAAATCCTGGCAGTCTGTTCACCTTCAGCCAGCAGTATTGAAGTACATGAATTGCTTCAAGCCAACTCTGTATAGATTGGCTGGTTCATGCCTGATGTCGCAACCCCATCACCCATGACGAATTACACATGTAACTCTTGCAAAATTGTATTCTGAATAAATAAAGGCTTGGAATTTTTTCTTTGTCTTTCTTCAGCAAACAGGATCTTATGTAAAAGTGGAGATGGATGAGTTTGTGTGCCTGCATGTGTGCATAAGGGTGTGCGTGCACACAAGTGAATGAACAATCCTAAATGAGAGAGGGGGTGGGGATGGTACCATTCTGCTTCTCACATATCTCTGCATCAAGCTCGATAAGAAGGTGAAATAGGAGATAGTGATGTATTTCCCAGTTGCTTCAGAGCATCACAGTTTATTTCTTCAGTAAGAAGAGCTGAGGAAAGGTTTGGCACTTTTGTAGGCTGGAGGTTTGAAACTGCTGCTTGAGAGGGAGGCTGATGGGAGGTGGCAGGACTCTTCCCTTCACCTTGTCAGAAAATCCTTGCTCATGCAAATATACAAATTTTGTAACTGAAAATTTGTGTTAACTTGTGCAAATACATAAAAATGACAGAGGAATCAACCAGTTCAGTCCTTGGATTCCTTAAATACCTCGGGTGGGTTTCAGCCCCCTGAGCTTATGTTTCTGTAGGAAGAATGTCTCCGTTCCTGTACAAACCCAATCAGCACAGCCTGCAGAGCCCAGACAGTGATTAATCTCATCCTAGGGTAGACACTGATACTTGATTACCCTATGCCCACTGCCTGGGCACTCTTTTGGTTTTTAATATAGGAACTAAAACATGTAGCTCAACTATAGTTGGCAACCTTGTAGTCACCAGAAATCAGGAGAGCCATATACTACTCCCAGCCTGACACAGTCTAAGAAAATCAGTGTAATACTTTCCATTCCCTTTGGTTTCTAAGGGCCTTGAACAATAGTGTTAAGTAGAGGAAAGAATAGATGTATGTGTAAAACCAGGTATTTTTATACATACAAGTATGCATTTATAGATAATAAGGTAGAATATAACTATTCATATGCTAATCCTATTAAAATATGTACTTAGATTGCAAGTTCTTTGGGACAAGGACAGGGGGTTTTTTTGCTCTATGTTTGTATATTGCAGCATAGTAAAGCCTGGATATGCCTAGGACTGGAGGTCTTTCTGACAATTGAAGCAAAACTCATATGTTAGTATGGTTGAATAGTTTTAGGATCAAGTACAGTATGTCCTATCTTATGAGATCAGCAGCCTCCTATTCTTCAGACAAGACATCTGCCCTGTTCTAATTGAATTCTTCGGGTTTTTTTGTATGAAGGGAATAAATTTTATGTATGAACTTTAGCTGTAACTGACCTAATATTGCAAAACCCATTTCTCACAGAACCTAAGCAGGTTTTAACCCAGCTTTTGAAAGGAAAGCAAAATAAAATAATCTACTTCAGCAACCACACTCAGAAGATAATCTATGAAGGGTAAATGAAAACAATGGAATAATTTTCTTTTTATGGTCTTGCTCTGAAAAAAGGTCACATAAAAATCTCATAAGCTGAGATATTGTTTGTCATTTTAGATGCTCCCAGAATGCTTCAGAACATCAGTCCAAAAGAAACCATCCAGTATATTTTCTCAATATTTTTTAAAGCAATAGCATTTTTAGTTATATCCAACACTATATTACACTACATATTATATTACTATACTTAAAAGCAAGCAACCACCTTCTTCAAATTTATGAGAAAAAAGAAACAGCAGAAGATTTTTGAAAAGTTTAAGTTTACTGGTTTTGTAAACATCGTATATGGTTTATAAAACCAAACAAGGTGTGACAGTGTAAATAGCAATCCTTCCTGATCCAAACTGATGTTTTGTGGAGTTCTGTTTGGTTTATTCCTATTGTTCATTTTGTGAATATATTTATTTATGCCCAGTCACGACTGTTAATGAAAATACTGCCAGGAACAAGGCTTTGGGACCAGTACTATTTAATATATTAATCAACAACCTGAGTTGATGCACTGTCAGCAAGTTTGCTGATGATACAAAGCTGGAAGGAGTGGCTGACAGGCCAGCAGGCTGTGCTGCCATCCAGAGAGACCTGGACAGGCTGGAGAGTTGGGCGAGGAGAAATTTAATGAAATACAACAAGGGCAACTGTAGAGTCTTGCATCTGGGAAAGAACAACCCCATGTACTAGTACAGGTTGGGGACAGACCTGTTGGAGACCACTGTAGGGGAAACAGATCTGGGAGTCCTGGTGGACAGCAGGATGACCATGAGCCAGAACTGTGCCCTTGTGGCCAAGAAGGCCAATGGCATCCTGGGGTGCATTAGAAGGGGTGTGCTTAGTAGGTCGAGAGAGGTTCTCCTTCCCCTCTATTCTGCCCTGGTGAGGCCACATCTGGAATATTGTGTCCAGTTCTGGGCCCCACAGTTCAAGAAGGACAGGGAACTGCTTGAAAGAATCCAGCACAAAGCCATAAAGATGATTACGGGAGTGGAACTTCTCCTTTATGAGGAAAGGCTGAGGGAGCTGGGTCTCTTTAGCTTGGAGGAGACTAAGGGGTGACCTAATTAATGTTTATAAATATGTAAAGGGTGAATGTCAGGAAGATGGAGCCAGGCTCTTCTCAGTGGTGTTCAACAGTAGGACAAGGGACAATGGGTACAAGCTGGAGCATAGGAGGTTCCATGTAAACATAAGGAAAAACATTTTCACTGTGAGGGTGACAGAGCACTGGGATAGGCTGCCCAGAATGGTTGTGGAATTTCCTCTTTGGTGACATTCAAAACCCATCTGGACACATTCCTGTGTGACCTACTGTAGGTGTTCCTGCTCTGGCAGGGAGGTTGGACTGAATGATCTTTCCAGGTCCCTTCCAATCCCTAACATTCTCTAATCCTGTGATTTGCCATGATAGTCATGCTCATGAAGCTCTGGCTGCAAGGTGCCTGTGCAAACCTAAGGAACTGCCCACGTGGGTTCATCTCCAATGTTTGGACTCAATTTCAATACCCCGAAGCAAGAATTCTCCCAGTGTCTGATGGGCTGCAGGTAGCCTGCAAAGCCTCTGCCTGGGGTCTCAAAGCATCTTCTCACCTAAGCCAGCACTGACAGACCCGGGTGGGCATCAGGCTGGAGCTGCTATGGGGGTCTCCATGGCTGCACTGTCACTGTGGCAGCAGTCAGGGTGTGCTGGGGTGTGTAGTTTAGAAACCCTGAAAGGCAGTGCTGTGGCATAGCCCAGTTTTGCTACACACCCTCCGCGCAACCTATAGTTCCATGAGAAAAAAGTGTTGTGAGGGCAAACTCGGTATCTTCATAAGGATAAGGTAAGTGTCCTTGTTTGTAAACCAGCATGCCCTTTCTTGCAATAGGAAATGCTACTGTAAAGGGATGTTGTTGAAAATTGCCTGGACTTAGCACTTGCTGGTGGTTAATACAATACATATTTACCAATCTATTAATTATGGTAGGTTAATTATAACAAAACCTCCTCCCTTCTGGGGTTTCTTTCACTTCATATTTCTACTCAAAATGAATAACCTTCATGAAGGAGAGCTTATGGATTAAGGTGGGAAGAGTAGGGGTTAATTTATTATTTTAAAATAATTTAATTTTTATTTTAAATTAAAATATGAAATTAGACAAAGAGGAATGTAGAGCACTCTCTCTTCCTCTCTCACAGCTGGATTTGTTCCACTGTCCCTTTTTTTTTGCTTCCGTGTCACTTTTCCCACCTCCCATAGCAATGTGCACTTCCCAGGCATCAGTCAACACATACAAGAGCTTCATGGATTCCCAAATGCCATCTTTCCAGCTTGTAAAGTAGTGCTGCCTTCTCTCATCTTTTAACAAAAGTATTGTAGTTTTAGTATTTTTCTTAAGATCTCATCTTCTGTTTTTTTTTTTTTTTCTTCTGTCCCTGATTTAAATTTTTGATTTATGTCTCTTATAATCACACAGTAAAGCTAAAATGATAGAAATGCATGAAGTATCTTCAAATTTGTTATTTTTTTTTTTTAAATATAGTTTTTAAACAACCTGTGTGTGTTTTGGAGGCCTGACTTGTCTGTTACTTTTAGTGTTGGAGATTAACTGAACTGCAAAACCCAAGAAATGTTGTAATCACAACTCTCTAACTACTGTGTTGTAATCTTGTTTCATTCAGCTGCTGAGGGCTTGTATGACCACTGAGAGGAATGCAGCCCTGGTTGGGTACTTTTTGTGTGAAAAAAAAGTTAATTTGTTCCATGCCATCACTGTTTTCTGAGTATTTATATTTAAGGCAAACTTTTACTGGTCTCTCCAGGTGACATAAAGAATGACAGAACAGGAGACTAAACTTCTCTGTAATTTCTAGACCTCTCAGAAATTATATCCTTTAAGAGTAGTGACTTTTAAAAGTTTTGTGGTTTAGCACTTTTAATAATATACATTATTGTTTTGCAACTCAGTATTCCTCTGCAAAATATCCTAAACATCAGAAATAAAAGATAATAAGACTGATGCACATTATCAGGGCAGTTTGAAAAACACTTAGGTAGACGTTTCACACTGGGAACTTCAGGAGTAATGGCATTTCATTCTCTAGAACTTGTAATCCCATTTCTGGCCCATGATACATTGGGAATAGCTGTCTTCCACACTTGTGTTTGGAAATAACTGTGCCTGATGCTGAGTTTCATGATCATTTGGGCCATGGTACTGAACAATTAATCATATTATTTTTAATTTTTAATTTAATATTGTAAGTATTTTATATGATTATTTATATTTATAAATAAGATATAGACAAAACCAGAGTTCATTTTATGGTCTCTTCTGTTCAGGTAGGTGAGGAACAAGTTGTTCTCACTCTGGATGAGACAAGGATGTTTCATCAGCTTGCCCCTTGTAGTTCCTTTCATATAAACAGGGCTAAGCCAGTTGCACATGTCGCATTGTACAGATTTTCCTTTTGCGCTGGGGAGCTTCTGGGGCTGAATGATTCAGGTGACTGATGGTGTTAATGCCAACAGGAGAAAAGATAAAAAATTGAATGGAAAGAATGCAGTAAACTGGTACAAAGAACTTCAGTCTTCATAGCCATCCATCTTCTTCCTTATCTGAATCTACACATTTTGCCCCTTCCCTTCCCTTCCCTTCCCTTCCCTTCCCTTCCCTTCCCTTCCCTTCCCTTCCCTTCCCTTCCCTTCCCTTCCCTTCCCTTCCCTTCCCTTCCCTTCCCTTCCCTTCCCTTCCCTTCCCTTCCCTTCCCTTCCCTTCCCTTCCCTTCCCTTCCCTTCCCTTCCCTTCCCTTCCCTTCCCTTCCCTTCCCTTCCCTTCCCTTCCCTTCCCTTCCCTTCCCATCCCGCTGTCCCATGAATGCTGCTGTGCCTCCTGAAACATGAATAGAGAAGTGCAGTGATCTGAGGAAGCAAACTATTCCTCATGTGTTTGGAGGGTCACACAGAAACTAAAAACAGAGTACAATTTTTAATTTTCATAATTGTCTCAAGACAGTTAAGGCTTTATGCTACAGCACAACCACTGTCTCCAGCTCTTATTACATTCCATCAAACTTGAATGCGCTATAGCAGAATTTAATTTAGATTTTGTAAGGTTTGGCCTTCTGACATCAGCATAAATGACATTGTTCCAGTCAACAGTTTGTCCAACAGATGGCAAGTCACTTGATTTTTCTGTAGTATGTCTCAATCTGTTAAACAATAAGTCTTTTCTTTGCTGAAGTAGGATTGGTGTGCATGCAGTAAGCATAAGCTCATTCTACACAGTTTTGCTTTGGTTTTCTATTCTATGTAGGAATAGCTTGTAAATACACTGTATTAAAACATGATTGATGATAGCAACATGTGAACCAGGCTGATGAAAGGAGAATTGACCCAAACTACTCAGCCTCAATCTAATAAGATCAAAACGCATCAGGATTCTTTTTTTTTTTTTTTTTTTTTGTAGGCTATTGTTTCACAGCTGTTTAATTTTTGTTTTGAAGAAAGTCTGAAAGCAGGACTGTGAAATGCTGTATGACAGGGAATTCTTATGATATTTTTCTACCTGAGCACGAGCTAGAAAGTTCACAAGAAAGATTGTTTTCATCTTTCCTGGACAATATAGTTAAGCACTATCATCTCCTTTATGTGATCATCTGAATAGGATGTTGCTAATTACTAATCACCATGAGAAAAGATATCAAATAGGACACCGTATATATCCAAGATAGTTTTCAGGTGGAGGGATAGGTTTACTGACATTAACTTTTCACATCTAGATTTTCTCAGACTTGTTTCTCTTCAAGATACAGCAGAACAGATGCTGTAAGAGAACATACACTTTAAAGGAGAGACTATCTTTGGCAAGAAGTTCCTTCTTAAATCAGCATCAAGATATCCCAGCTATTCCAGGTTAAAATCAGACTGATTCCTCTATTTTTAGGAGTATTATTAATCAATTACAATTGTATGTTTTACATAGAGTACTATGGCAATCACAAAAATCAACTTACAAACGTAAACCATAGGCATATGTTCTGCTTCTTACTCCTAATTAATTCTAATTATTTATGTATTTTATGAGAACTAAAAACTCTTCTGGTTGAATATTATAGAATCATAGAATCACAGAATCACAGAATGGTATGTGTTGGAAGGGACCTTAAAGATCATCTAGATCCACTGCTGTGCCATGGGCAGGGACACCTCCCATTAGACCAGGTTGCTCAAAGCCTCATCCAACCTGGCCTTGAACACTTCCAGGGAGAGGACATGTTTCAGTCCTCAGAATGCCATTCTCTTTAGTATCAATGGATATTGGGATTAGATTCTTCATATACTGAGTGAATTAGCCAAATATTTGCCAATATTGAGCAAAACTAAGGCCAAATCTTCCATCTAGGTTCTGCATCCATTTTTAAAAAGTTCTATGGTGGAAATCTTGGATCTGTTGAAAGGAATAAAAGCCCAGTCATTGAGTTCACTGGGACCAGAATTTTATTTTAGATGTTTTATAGGTCCACTGAATGACCTTTCTTTCCAATTCCTAAAAGAAAACCTAAAGATTTTAAAAAACTTTAAAAATACTTACTGTTCATCAAAAGTAACAACTACCTACTCTCTCAGAATTTGGTTCCTTATTGAGCAAAATGATTGGAATGAATCTTTCAGGTATTTTGTCAGGAAAAGTGAAAAAAGGAAGAGGACAGTGACAATTTTTTTTTCCTTGTTGTCTTTCTATGTAGCTGCTACACCTTATCCCTGTTAGTACTGTGGTATGCATACAGATGGGTGTGTGTTTCATCTGTATGCTGTTCTCTTTAGTACTAATGGAGGTTGGAATGAGATACTTCATATTCAGCTTAAGCCTTTTCTTCATTTACAGTCATCCCACACTCTTAATTATGCCCATTTGGCAGAAGCTGAAACTCTGCAAACCAAGACCCTGGGTCTGGAGTTTCTGTAGTCTGTATCTGCATAGTTTTTGTGGTTCGGTTTGTTGTGTGGGGTTTTTTGTTGTTGTTGTTTGTTTGTTTGCTTGTTTTAAGAGGAGAAGAATAGATGAAAGAATGGTCCTGGTTTTCCCTCTCATTTCTGAAGGGAAATTAAATAACAGCCATGGCTCTACATTGTGATCTTCCTTTCTGCTGTGCTTTAATTTTAGCCATCTTTTGCTGGTTCCAGTTATACTTAGTTCCTGAACTCTCAGTATAATAAATGTTATTGTTCATGGGAAGAATGAGTTGTATAAATGTCAAGTCATCAACAATCAGCTGGCCAATTGCCTGAAGCCATTTCTGTTTCCTTCATGGGACATAACTGCAAGTATTTCTTCATAGGAACGAATCTTACACACCTAAGTAGATTTATTGACAGTAGTGGGGAATTGGATGAAAAAAAAAAAAAAAAAGGCTTGTGCATTGATGTCTTTTAAACCTGAAACTGAAGTTCTAGTTGTCACAAAACTTTAGCTGATGGTATAAATTCACTTGCTTCTGGCAACATATATGCTCCTATATCATTTTTGCTTTTTAAAAAAGCAGATAGAGGAAATCAAATTCATAAGTAGAAAATTATTATGCAAATAATTTCAAAAGCAAGGAATTATGTGGTTGAGGAAAAGATAGAGGGTCTTGAAATGTTTAGTAAAAATGTAAAATTGCATTTGTCACATGCTATGATCATCTCACTGAGTGTCGATTTCTTTGGAATCACATACCAATGCAGAGACATTACCATCTTACTTGATTCAGCAAATCCCAAGCCCAAGAGTATGGAAGACAAGCATGACAACACTAACAATGTTCACACTATCTAAAGATGAGGAAGGAAACTAAAAAGTAAAAACTAGTAATTAAAGAGCAATATAATGAAATGGAATATTGTGCTTCTTGCAGGAACAGGCATTAGTATTCATTTGTTTGATAATAATAAATAAAATCATTAGTAATAAATATATTTACATTACTTTTCAAGCAAAATTTCTAGGAGTCTCAAAATAAAATAAAACTAAAAAGGGGTAATACCATGCAGAAATTGCTTAAAGTTGAACCTTTAGGCAATAGTTATTTAGTTTAGTAATGCAACAAGATCACATCAGGGTAATTATCAGCATGAAATGACTGGTATCTGGGGAAGTGTCATATACTGACTCCTGAATTTACTGTCATAAAGGATCATCTATCCCTTCCATAGCTGTTGTTACATGGGCTGCTTCCACATCTTGTTTGATATAACATCTTTCGTTTCTCCTTAGTAATATGAGTGCCTCTTGGCTGCAGGTTCCCTTTCTGGAGCCATTGAGCAACACTTTTGTCCCTCACCCAAGGCAGTATTCAGATACCTAAACATAGATGTCTGGCACTGTTTGGGACACCGTGGGCTAGCCTGCTTAACCTTCAGCTGCTGGTTGAGAAAATGCAGGTCTTCTGTAAGGTTGGTGTCATATCTGTCACACCATCACTTCCTGTGTATGTCAAATATCATAAGACACTTGCTCAGGTCTCTGATAGTGTAGGTGTTTAGGTGTCTAGGCTACCAGTGGAGTCCAAAGAGCTGCTCATCTTATCCTAGCCACCTCTACATGGCCTCATGAAATGCCTCACAAACTCTACTGACATCTTCAGCTTTACTTCCCACCAGCATATAACATCTCACTTCAGTCCTACCAACTTGCCCCCAGGCTATCTGCTGCCTGGTTCAGCAGCCAGCACTCACCCATCAGTCCACCAGTACCCTACTAGTGCAATCCAATTACAGCATGTTCTATAGAGAGGGGTTTTTTTTTGGCTAGGTGTTGACTAATAGCTTGGTAATTGTCAATGACAGTCCCTTCAGCTCATTGTAGAAGGATGAAAGTCCTTTGTTGAAAAGAAGCTGTTTGTTCTTTCTGTTTCAGCCCACCAAAATCTGTACAGAGGACACCACAACAGATGGACAAGAAAATCACTCATGCAGAAATTTTGAAATGACATTAAATTTGTTTCTCTTTTCTAATATCACTTCAATAATTCTGCCTTTTTGATGTAAAGTTGAAATCTCTCATCTCCATTTTGTGAGTCAGTTATATTGAGGACACTGTAAGAAGTCTGTGCAGTGACGGGAACTATGTGAACTTTGAACAGAGGATTTGTTTCCCAACTTGACATTTCCTCATCTTGTCATCTTGTTGTTTAGCTTTGGTGTCTTATAAGAATGTATTTCTTCTTTTATCATATTCTGGAAGCTGGAACTGTTAGCTACTTCTCATAGAGGGGACTTTTTTCCCCCCTTTACATCCTGTTTCAAGGTGAATTTTAGTAATATCTCATATGATATGAACAATTTGTCTCAGTAATTTTAGTATTTTGTAAAATAACCTTGCTTTTTTTACATTTTCTAATAAAACCTCCAGCCTATCAGGAAAACCATATTATTTTTTTTTCCACAGTGGAAACTGTGAATTATTTATAACAGTAGTTTGATTATATTAAAAAGCACAATCCCAAGTCTGCAGTACATTACTGGCTCCATTCCTTGCCTAAAACAGGCGTGTTTATATTTTTCCTCAGTAAATATGTGATAATTAAATGCAAATAGACCATATTTTTCAAACGAATTCCCAACCCTGGAAACTTGGATGATGATAATCTTGCCTAATAAATGCACAACTGCAAGTGAAATCAAAGTTTACTGAAGCAGAACATTCTTAGCAGTCAGTAGCAGCCGTCACTTAGTGAAAAAAATACAAGATTAATATAGACACGTCATTGAAAAATAGAGAGCCTTAAGGTGTTTTATAATCATGGTATATACCTAAGTATTAATTGAAAACACTGTGCAGTCTTTATGGGATGTTCTCAGCTAATCCATCCCTGTAAATTATTAGGCTATATTGAAGTTATGCCTAAGGCTTTCTTCAGTTCTCTTGCATGTTCCCCATTGTGTGTGTTATTCCCTATTTCTAGGTCAGCTTTTCAGGCTTTTCCTTTCCCCTTGTGAAAGAAAGCAATCTCTCTGTCATATATTTCCTTTATGAAGAGAGATACTCATGTTCCTTGGCTGGCAACATTTGGGCTTGGGCTTCTTCTGCTGCCCAATCTGAGGTCCTGAGGCCCCCTTGGGGGTAATGGAAGGGCTTTCATATCGCTCTGCTAGTTGCATCCCAATGGATGTCTCTGTTTCCCCCTTGTTTTTGCTATATGGGGTCTCTCTGTCTTCTCTCTCTCAATCTGCTAGGCTAAAGAAGGGGGAATATTGAATCCTTGAGAAGAAAGCATCAAAGAAGGGACTATCTCCTGTCCATCCTGCAATGAGAAACTGAAACTTTCTCTGCAAACCTCCTCATTCTCTCTTCCTTTTCTCATTCTTCCCAACATGCTCCCCTTCTACACAGCTGTTTTCTAACATTGGGAAATAAAATATCATATGCCCTTAAGAAGAGCCTCTAAAGTGTGAGATCTTGTTGTCTCAGTGGCAGGATGCTGGCGAGAAGCCGAGCATTGTCTTTGTATTACCTAGCTGGCTGCCCTCCCTATCCCAAATAACTCGGTTTTCCTTGCTGGGATTCCAGTAGCTGCACCCTCAAGACCATATTTCCGAGATATACGGATAGAGGTCTAAGAATATTTCTCCTCTTGTCCTTATGTCTTCCTCACATGAAAGTATTTTTTTCTCCTTTATCTAATTCTCTTTACCAGCTAAAGAAAGAAGCTGTGGTTTGTTCACTCTTAATGACCTTATGAATGGGGAAGAATATTACATGGCCCATAGGAAACACGAATTTAAGATCTGATGGCTATTCCTTCTGTAGCTCTATCCCTTTCATGCATCACTATTTTCTTGCCTGAACCTGGAGAAAGAGAGCACTTGCGGGGGAGGAAAAGGCAGGTTCCTGGAAGAAGGAGGAGCTGACAGGATGTTGCTTTTGTTGGATAAGATCCGTCCTGTTGACAACAAGGAGGACCCAGTGAGACTGAGAGTTAGCTACCAACCAAGCAGCATGCTGCCAGTCAGAGTTTGGAGGCCAGACTTTTATTCTTCCTGCCAAGAAAAGGCATTTAAACAGGGACTGAAGTATGATTTCAATTTCACTCCAGTTTAATGCAGACAGCAGAAAAACACAATGACTCACAATACATTCTTGCCCCTACAATAAATGAAATTTCCTCTCAGAAGTCTGCAATTTTGAATCACTAGAGAGGCATGGTGTACACTTGGTCCTAGGATGTACACAGCACACCAGCTGGGTTTTCATTGTATGAAAGGCCAAGAAATGAACGTGTTGGAATTTTGAGAGTAAGGACACAATTTACATTAATGTTCTGCTTCCTTCATAGATGCAGAAATAGCTGCTTTTAAAAAATATTAAAGACAAATAGCTGATCTTATTCTCACAACTAAAAATCTTCAACCAACCAACCTTCGCCTCAGAGCAGCTGCCTCCTTACCCCCACATCTCATATCTCTTTCCATGCTGTGTGGTGAGGGGAGAGAGGTAAGGGGGACAGCTGAAGGATGTATTGCCACAGATAAGGCTGTAGAAGTAAAGTTACTGTGTAAACTACAGTTTTACTCTATAACATTACTAAATTAAACAGGGATGGGTAGGGGAGATTTTTTTCCTTTTCTCTGTCCTCCCTTGCTTGTTGTCTTAATGCCTGATCAGCTTCTCAGTCACACAGCCAAGGCCAGCTGACCCCCAAAAAGTTGAGTGTATTGGCCAGTGTTATCGTTTGTTCTTTATCTGCCTCTGAAGGTGGCCAGGAGATATGAATAACAGTTTAATTTTGTATTTTAGATGCAAGCCTGAGGTTTTCCCTTTATGTAATCCTTTTTGAAATGTCCTGAAAAGAACTGAAGAGTTAGGCTGAAGTCCAGGAAAGGAAATGAATGGCAGAAATGATACATAATCTCTCCTGACATCCTGTTAACATGGTCTCGTGCTTAGCCCATGAACTCTGCCTTGCAGAGCTGGCAGGGTGAACAAGCCCCTGTCTACAAACGTGTTTTTGCAGCCCTGTCCTGGTTTGCTGTGCACCAAAACAACTGCTACAGGATGGGCTCTCTGGACTTGCTGCTCTGACACTGGGCTGGGAAATCCACACGCAGCATCCCACGTTCCATCCTCCAGTGCTGACTTTCTCTGCAATGGAATGTGATGGCCCAGAGTGGCATATGTTCAGGTTATAGAGGATCATGTAGGCTCATAAACCAGGCATTTAGAGCTTGGTTCAAAGTCTGCTAAAGGCAAAAGAAAGGTTTTAACTGATGTCAGAAAGTTTTGATCAAGCACTTTGGGAAGATCTGGGATGAAAGACAGGAAGTACAATTTAATGTGCTGGGTTTTTGTTTTTGTTTTTCTCACAAATTATTATTTATTTATGAATGTATTTATTGACTTCTTTGATGTTTTAATCCTTGTGAAAACACAGCAACCTGATGGATCCCTATTAACATACATTTAAATACAAAAGGGGCAGGTTTTTTTCAGCAATTTGAGCACCTGCAATTCAGCTGGAATTCTGTGTGCTCAGCAAATTGAACGTTCAGTAAACAATGTTATAACAGCATTGACTTTAAGATGAAATCATAAATGCATGAAAATAGGACGAAGCCTACAGCTATTTGTAGCTATATTCAATCTGTTATGCCTCTCAGCCCAGGAATAGAAGGTTGGGAAAGATCACAGTGGCTGGGAATTAGCTCAGCTCTACAATTACAGCACCTGAAAAGATGAGAGCTGGTACTTTGCTTATATTAGATATCTAGTCCAAAATTTTCACATAAAAAGAAGATTAATTTTATATTACAATTTAGAGCTGAATTAGTCTGGTTTGCTGAGTCCTGCAAGCCACCACCTTTCTTATTTGATATGCTGAGACTTCTAATTCTCCATTTCTGATGGGAAGAATTGAGAAGGTGTGATTTTATGCAACCTCATTTTTCTTTTGCAATGTTCCATTCCATCAAGATTCCCATTTGTGGTGTCTACCATCTAATATCCATGCATTTCTAGCAAAATTATGGTGCAAAAGAGAGCAGGTATATTTAATAAACGAACTCAATCTAAGTATTTGTGCATAATGAGTAACTTGATCTACTGCAGGCCAAGTTAGTCCATTAACAGAGACTCAAAGGACTGCTCAGGCCCTGTTTTCAGGTCAGTCCCAAAGTGTATTAACCTTCCTTGAAATGTCTGCCAGCTGTGGGAGATGCCCACTGAATATGTTAACAAAGGGAAACGGGAGAGCTTAAATGCAGCCAGAAAAGAAACAAAGCTCATTTTGTATCTGCTTGGGTAGGATATTACTGACTCAAGAGATTATACATACCAGAAATGCGATCTTGACTACTGCTCTTGGAAATTCCTTCAACAGGAAAAGGCTACATCCTTCCTTGGATTTAAAAAGTGTTGTGAAAAAATCCCATCATTGTGCCTGTCTTTCCCACCTCGTGCAGAGAATACCAGGGAGTCAACAGAAATATTTCAGTGTAATGATACAGGTCTTTGACCTCTTAGAGAATTATGTAAGCATATGATAAGAAGTAGTGACCAGGTTGGAGTACTCTTTCTTAGTTTCCTACACAGACGCACCAGCGTCTTTCTCCTTTCCTATGACACTTCACACAGCAGAGGACCTCGGGGCACAGAGGAGCTGAAGACAGTCAAAATTGCCCTACTGTCTCATTCAGAGTGCTAAGAAAGCTAGAGAGAGTATATAGGACAGCTGTGAAAATAAATAAATAAATAAATACATGTACACAGTATAGAGGAATAAGTTTCAAATCTGACACCCTATAATATTTCAGGAAATTAACAACAGAAATGTCACTTAGAAATGGGGACAAGAGCAGGTAAAACATTGACTAGGTTGACACAGAGTGCCTTTGATAAAGTGGTCAGGGTCCAGGTGAAGCCCTTCCCTCTCAGCTGGGACCCAGTACGTGTCTATGCCCTTCACTGAATGAAGAGCAGTCCCCTCCTCCATTTGGAACAATCAGGTTGTTTATCCAGTGCTGGGAGCACTTGCTATCACATCTCTTTCAAAAGGGAATTTTTCTGACTCATGAAAACTAGGGAAGTGCTCAAATGAAACTCTACTATTTATTATGAGTGCCTCCCTCAGAGTCTCCTGCTTCAGGGCCTGTGGTAGGAGCCTGTTTCTCTTTTGCAATCTCTTTTCTAATACTTCTTTCAGTAAACAACAGCTGACCCTCATAAGTGTGTGGAACTGACTGGCCCCAGGCTCTGTCTTCTCTAAAAGAGTAAGCTGTGCTATTGCACAGGCAGATGCATGTTCTTTAGCATGTTCTATCATTGATTTTTTGGGGGGCTGGGCGTACAGATAATTTGGGATGAAGGGGAACCTCATGAGTCTCTGGAACCAGGGAAGTCTTGATCTTGTGCAGCTGGTAGTTCTGCCATTGTTTCCCTCAAATGAAACAGTCTTGCTGAGATTTTGGAGGAACCAGGAGTGAGGGTCAAATGGACAGACAGAGAGGTTGTAGCTTTACTATAGAAAACAAAGGAGAAGGAAAATCTGTAAAGCAGTATCTGCTTGTGGTTCACCTCTACTACATAAGAGAATTTCCGAGACCCTAGGCTCTTTAGCCTAATTTTCTGCTCTAGAGAACTTGATGTGATTATTTACTTGGGGCAGGGAAAAGGGGATACGGCAGAGTCTGATTGATCTTCCACCAAAGGAAGACTATGACCACACAGGCGGCTGGATAAATAAGGCACCAACATGCCTTTAGATATCTAACTGCCTTCAGAACTACAAAGTTGTGTTTATTATTTACAAGTTTTTCTCTTTGCACAATGCTTGCCCAAAGCATTTGTGGCCAGGTTTGAATCCTTTTTTTCTTCCTCCCACTGTGCAGTAGTTTATTTTGTTACAAGTCATTTCCATACCTCGTGTGAGATGGATGCCATTGTTTGCTTGTTTCCCTTCTGTTTGAGATTTGGATGGTGATCATAAGGGATCCTTGTATAAATCCTACAGAGCAGACCCTATCACCGAAATTTGGGACATTCAGATTTGGCAGGGTCTTGACAGTTCCTCGTTCACTTCCATGTGCGAAATTCACTGGTTTATTTGTCAACAATGGTAAGCCTGCTGCTGGATGGAGGTCGCAATCAAAAGTAACTTTCTCCAGCATGGTATTAAATCTGTAATCTCAACCACTGATGTCAAAAATTCAAATATCATTAGTATAATGTATGGTAAATGAGAAGGTGTAAATGAAGCACAAGATGATGATAGGCTTTATATACATATCTATTTCTAATATATAGGTCTAATATTAATAATACATTTTTAAATGTGCTCCTAGGGGAGCCTTTTTACTTTATTTTGTAGATGAGAACTAAGCCCCTCTTTCCCTTTGCTCTTAGTTTTCATTTGTTTTTTGTGCACTGAACTATCACGTATTATTTGGAAAGCAATTGTATCCTTAATGTATGGGGATATGGGAATATGTTTTTAAATATGAGTTTTATTTGTCAACTTCTATAAGAAAGGAATTTACACCAGAACGGAGAAAGTACATGCTTGGAGCTGTAGCTACACAAACATGCACACAATCGAGGTAAAGCATTTTGACCTGCATTTTTAGGAGCTATTAGATCTGCCTGAAAAAATTTCTTCTATTTAGAGGCCAGCAAGTGTCCTACTAGTGATCAAAGGCTGCCTATATCTGAATTGAAGATGTAGATCTCTCACACTTGTGCAGAACTTTGTTCTGATTATTGACAAATGAAATTTCTGTAGCATAAAACATGCCATCTAGGAGCGATGCTGAATCAATATGACTCAAGAGAATAAAATGGACCACTTCACAGATAGCTCAGCCAAGACTTTTCAGCTCAATTTGAAGTCAAGATCAGAAACACAAACATAGTTAGCCAGCTCATTTTTTTACAGATTCCACATGGAGATCACTAAAGTACTCTTCTGTAAATCAGAAATGTTCTCATCTGAAATTTATATGCAGTAAAGATTACTGCCTTCTGAAGAAAGTATTTTGAGGAGCTATTCAAAGCAAACTGACAGTGCTCAAGAAACTTGGAAACAGACCACTCATAGCAGGAGATAGACAAGATAAAAATGTGCACAGCAACAACTGGGATAGAGATAGGAAGAAATACTTTTTTAGCCAACCTGTAATTAGCTTGTGGAAATCACAGCTAGGGAGAATCAAGGGCAAGAATATAATTAGATTCCAAAAGGGACTGGAAATGTATATTGATGTAATTAATTATAGCTGTGGATATTTTTACTAAAGTTTTGTTGCAGCAATATTAAACCTCACTCTTCCCTCTGGAGGACTGTGTTTTTGCAGAAGGCCAAAGAACACGTGGGCAGGAAACAGCTCTTAGGTAGTCTGCAATGCACAAATGACACTCCTTAGGGAGAAACAAAGGTGCCGTTATGGCATTGAGCAGTAGGTCCAGTAAGGTGCTGGGTGGTCTCTGTGTGTGTAAGACTGACACAATAATGACTTATTAGTACTCAAACATACAGTAACGGATGCCAGATGGTCACCAGCTGGAAGACAAGTCTCATTTTGAAATTGTACATCCCTCATAAAATATCTTTATCTGTCTCTATCAGCCTCTGTAAACTTTATTTTAACAGTCTGCCCTGTTGTCTGAATTTAACAGTACACTAAGTATGACAATTATAGATAATGAGGTAAATTTAAGTTATAATTGGAAAGTTTTTCAAAGGCAACTATTATAATTAGTTTATACAAACTAAGAAGCTACTGTAGTGCATATGAAAAGACCACATGGAGAAAAGCACTCCAATATTGCACATTTATTTTTCAGCAATATGATGCAAGCCTAGGTAGCACTCTGGAGTTGACAGGGTTTTATTGGGGGTTATTCTGTCCTTTCTTATCACAGAGGAAACCAGCTAATATTTTCCTTACTACTTAAATACATAGCTTAGTAGCTAACAAGTTAGGAAAAACAAAGTAATTAGGAATGGGGTGGTGCAATCCCAAAAGTAAAATAAAACCTACATTGCAATACTTATAAGCCATGTGATGGAAAATACTAAAGGTTAGAAGTTCTTTTGCAAATGGGGAATAACTTTCTGCAACTTCCGTTCTTGGCAGAAGAGACTTGTGATTGCATTTGCTATGGGAGGCCAGGAACAGTCAGATGTTACCACCTGACCAGGTTACTTGATGCTCATAGCTAAACAGGCTCATCTTCCTTGCAATCTCCTCCGCTTGGTTCCAAGGGTAGTTTTGACACTGATGACCTAATATAGAGGTATAAAAGGTATTTATGAAAAGAATGAGTGTGTATCTGAGGTAATAGACATGGGCATACATGATACCCTGATCTGCTTACTGAAATTTAGGAATGCTTCAGGGCATTTGCTAGTTGTTTTGGGTGGGATTTCTGCTTGGCCAAGGTAGCTTTTTCTTTTCTTTTTCTTTTCTTTTTCTTTTCTTTTCTTTTCTTTTCTTTTCTTTTCTTTTCTTTTCTTTTCTTTTCTTTTCTTTTCTTTTCTTTTCTTTTCTTTTCTTTTCTTTTCTTTTCTTTTCTTTTCTTTTCTTTTCTTTTCTTTTCTTTTCTTTTCTTTTCTTTTCTTTGGCTTTTGTTGTTGTTGTTTGGGGTTTTTTTGTTTGTTTGTTTTGTGGCTTGAAAACACTGGAAAGATATTAATAGGTGATCTCTGAGTAGTTCTGTTTCCCTCTTTGAATTTTCCATGTATGATGAAGTAATTCAGACTCAAAATGGATATATCAAAATAGATGTCTTTTGTACTGGCTTGATAAGGTCATATCCAGATTAATCTGTGAGTGAATCAAGTCTGACTGTAGTTACTTGTCCAAGCTGCAGAACAGTCCCTTCTCATAAAAAGGCTATTAGAAGCACTGAAGAGGTATTGTAATGCAGTATAGAAATACACTGGTAAAACTATGTGAGGAACCTAGCATCTGCTTTCAGTAGCAATATAGCCTTGAACCATATTAGGTAGCAGAAAGATGAACAGCTTTGTGTCTCAACAGTAAAATGTGCCTACTAACAAAGTACAGGCAGATAACTCTTTCAGACTCATAACATCTTTGGAATAACTGCTTTCTGTCAACGATCACCAAATGAATGCTAGACTGGAGTGTGTTTTACCCCTTATGGATCTGGGCTACAACTTCCTCCTTCCTTTAAGGAGCCACTACAATTGGAATCACACCTTAACATGGACTTTCACAGATCTAATTCTTAGTGTGAAACAACATAGTATTCTTCTAGAAAAGAAGACTTGATTTATATTATCTCCTTCTTACTTTCAGCCTTAAAAAATATTGCTTGAATAAGTCTCAAAAAAAAAAATAGTCTAATTTCCAAAGGGACTGTTTCCTGAACTTCCCTTTCCAGCTTCTTTCTATATCCGTAGAAAATTTTATATGCATTTTACATTTACAACAAAACATTAATTTTAACAGAAACTTGAATGTCTATCAACTTGATTATTGACATAGATTATTTGAAGTTGTTCATTAGAACATCTGTTTTATCAAAACCAAGTTGGCATGCTTTCTTCAGCCTTTGTGGTGCTAACTCCTGATTAATGCCAGTTGGAGTTGCCAGTGACCAGTGACTCAGTGGCTTGCATCTTCATTTATTCTAAACTCAGCTGAGGAGGGATCTGCTTCTTCCTCTCACTCTTTCAGGCTCCAACTAGGGATTTAATTAATTTGACCTCATAGGAAAAAAATTAGAAATGCTAAATGTACCTTTTGCCCATCCTCTTTTTTTTCCTTTCTAGTCTTGGGCATGTAGACCCGAAGGAAATAGAAAATGTTGGAGTTGACAGTGCTCATTCCATTGACAAAACCATGAAATTTGATTAGCAACAGGAGCATAAATTTGGGCATGTGCAGTTCTAGCAAAGTACAGCTAGTGCTTAAATCCTCACCAAGCAATCAGATGCCTTCCTCTGTACGTGCTGTTTTCAGAGAGATATTAATATTTCATGTATTTTGCCTAGCACTTATTAAAGGGATGACAGTGAAGTTCATTGCTTTCCTGGCTACTGACTCTGAAGCCTACTGCACATTAAAAGAAATCTCTTAACTCTGTTATAAAGTTCTAGGCCAGAGCACCTGGGATCCAGGAATTATCACTGAGAACAGCAACTTGCTAATGACATCATGGTGAGAACCTCATAGTCACGGAGAGCCACTAGCCACTCACAAAACCAATAAAACCAGAAAGCATCTCTTACACTTTCTGGCACAACCTTCACTCAGGATGCAAAAGAATACTTTAAATAGTTTTGCAGCTTGTGCTTCCAAGTTGTTTCTTTACAGACCCAAAAACATATGCTAGACAGATGTTGTGCTCAGTCTGATAAGTTTGCATATGGTATTGATGACCTGTAGATATCAGAAAATTCTTGAGTTTATGTAAGTAGAGATGTCCAAGTAAAGTCTGTGAATATTAAGGGAATGTAATTCTGAACTGATGTATCTTGTGTGACTACAATATTAGTATTCTGCTACAGTCTTCAAATATGTAGGATATAAACAAGAAATAATTATTTTATGTGTATCTGTTTAGATATCTCATTAAGATGCAGCAATTAAGCCCCATTTTCAGCAACATTTTTACAACATAGTTGATAGCTTTAAAAAATACATAATTTCTTCAGGTTCTTTTTATTAATTACAGTGTTATAGCCATTTCTGTTGCTTGAGATTGTACTTTATGGTATTTTGGGCAAGGGGGGTGGAGTCATCAATGAAAAAAAGTACATTTTACTTTAAGAAGTATATGAACCCTAGTACTAAAAAGGCATCTATTCTGATGATTTTCCAGAAGAGAATAACACTTCCATCTCTAAATATAATGAAGAAAAAGTCTGTAGGAAGTTTTTTAGCATGCTTATCAGAGACCTCTCATGCTACACTCTTTTGCAATCTGAACAGCATGCAAATATCCAATGTCGGAGTTGAGAAATTAGTTCAGGTAAGGATTTGATTAAGGTCTAACTTAGAATTTCCATAAGTTCCGCTCTAATGCTCCCTCAATTTTATAGTACAGCAAAAATGTACTAAGAATTAAAAAAATTTAAGCGTGTATTGAAAACACCACTATTGGTTATACTAAAGCTGAAAGAATGTCTTGCTTTTACCAAATACTACGGTTTTCCTTCCAATAGATCAAAATAATAGTAAGCCGAGTACCTTCTTTTAAACAGTTCTTAATATTTCAACAAGTCACTTGTGAGACAAGGAACTTTGGCCCTTGTTGAACAGTCTCTTGGAGACTGTAAGGGACCAACTTTGTTCTGATTCTCACAGTTTGCTGCGGGGGTACTATCTACTTGGTTTACTAGCTTTATCTTACCAATGCGCACTAGAAACCTATTAAGCACTTTCAGTCCATGTGCTTTTGAGGAGCTTGACCCAAGTAGTTCAACCAGAGTCTGCCAGAATGTTTGAACAGAATATACTTGACTTGTAAATGAGCTAGTTAGCCTTCAGAAGAAGTCTTGAAGTTAACACAGGGCTAAAATTCCAGCTGCATCCAGGTTTCAGAGAGTGAGGTGCTATAGCCCCAGAACTCCTCTGGAGTTCATCACTCCTTAAGGACATGAAGCAGCTAGGAAATATGCATCAGCTGTTAATGTTTAGCTGAAGACTGCCCAGAGAGGACTGCAGGAATGTGTTGTACTCCAGCAGTGGCTGGAGCCCTGATACTTTTTCCAGTCCCTGACCTGCCTGTCTAGGCTTTCTGCCATATAGCTGCTGCCACTGCACATAAACTGGCCATGCATGTGTGGGTGAAACACCCTGCTTCATTTTAACAAAGATAAAATACACTGACACTTAAAACATGGAGCTCCAGTACTCCTTAAGGCATTTTCCTTGACTTTGACCCATATAGAGAAATTCCTCAAGCTGCTTTAATTTTACTATTGTGGTTTCACACCTCTGCCCAACAGCAATGAAATTAAAAACAATTAAAGTAGAAATGTTAAGAGAAGGGCGAATAATTCACAATGAAAGATGGACCTGCCAAAACTAGTCTGTCTCTCTGTTCATGAAACGTCTGCAAGCTGGTCGTAATTTCCAAACATTTATTTATGACTTTGATTTGCCTGATATTCTCCTGAGAATTTATTTTTACTCTGTAGGAGGTATCACACAGAATTTGTTTCAAGTACTTGAACTGAAAGTCTGAGCTGTGTTAATTAATTGTGGTTGCCCATATGCAGTTACATGAGATGGCAGAAGTTCAACAGCAGTGAAAGCAGACAAGAACTGGAAAAGATTGCCTTGGGATGAAGTCTGTCTGGGATGGGTTGATGAACTGCATACATGGAATTATTTTTGATTTTCTAAAATCTGTTTGGTCTGTAGGAATCATAGAATGGTTTGAGTTGGAAGGAACCATTAAAGATCATCTAAGAAATGTAGGTTTTACTTGGTATAAAATGAAGACAGCACCAGACAATTGCCAAACCTGTTGGCTACATGCAGAGCCTAAATGCATTTTTCTGTAGCTATGTTTCCATAAAATAATTATTTTTATATGGGAGGTCTTATTCTTCCTAATGGATATTTTTGTAGGACACTGTCAGATCATTTGATTTTAACCACCCTTAAGCTAGTGCTATAATAAGAAGTTTTAGGAAGTCTTCTCTGTTGCCTTAGGTGTAGGTGCATGTAACACAAATTCATTTTCACATTTGTGCAAATCTCTGTCAAACATGTTTGGGAATATTTGCTTAGCTTCTCTCTTTTACTTACAGGAGGAACATTTGCCTCATGTTATTGCCACTTATTCCTATTTGAGGCTAAATTATTTTTAGTGGGAATAAATCTTTTATGTAACTAAATTTTTTATTAGTCTAAATACAAAATATTTATGTTCCATTACATATTTACAATCCTATTCATGAAAAAATAATGGTCTTCCTAAAGAAGTATTTCTATGGGAATTATTAAAAAAAAAACAAAAAAAGAAAAAAAAAGAAAGATCCTATTCCACTGCAGCTTTTTCCCTACAATAAATGAAACATTTGTAGGTAAGAATTTACACGAGGCAGTTAGCAAGCCATAGTTATGCACTTGCCACTTTTAAGTCCTGCTTTGAAATTCACATTATGTCAGATGTGATCATAATGATTAACTTTAATGCTTTGGGTAGAAGCTAACTTTTTTCCTACCCTTCTTCTCCGGAAGATTTTTTAGAGAAATAATTACTGCTTGCTATTCTGCGTCTACTGTTGCAGTGAAACTGGTGCTAAATTCTGTACCAGACATCTTAAAATATCTACAGAATTTCATTAGAGATTCGGCCAAATTAATTTCTGGAGTAACACTATCAAAATTTTCATCAATGAGCCAAGCAAAGCACATAAGCAAGTGTTTTAGCCGTGGGAGTAGTTCTGGGAGGTCAATGGGACTGTTATCATGGTGCAAGCTAAATATGTGCTTACTTGGCTGGATAGGAGCCTCAGTGTATCTCAGTGCAGAGCGTCTATGGGCCTGAAAGACAGCCGAAGTTAATAGAAGGCAGTCTCTGAGAGATTATGAGCTGGCCCATGAATGACCTAGTGTCATTCAAGGTGTCTAATCGATCACAGCAATTGACTCAATTGGATGATGAATAAAATGGTTCCCCAAATCTGCAAATTGCCCATTTTTCTCTAGCTCTCCTTTTTTGTCATAGGATATTGCTCATTGTCTCTAACCACTCCAAGATCACACCATTTAGCCTGAAGAATTAACCTAGCTTAGAAATTGAGATTGGTAGCCTCAGGATAGTTTTTCATGCAGTGCATAAGATGATTTTTGGGACTGCAGGAAGTTTCTAGTGATGACATTTTTTCTCTTCTGGGTAAGAGGCATGTATGAGTGGAGTAGATCTTTTCTTTCTCATTGACCTCTTTTCAATAAGCCAGTTATTCAAACAAGCATTTCCCTGACTAGAATGTGTAATAATATTTTTCATAATGCACCAAGAAATCCTTTATCAAGCAATTGTTTCCTATTTTATATGAGAAATACAAAGCAGAAAACAAAAAGAAAAATAAAAAAAAAGAAAAAAAGATAAATTTGAGTCGAGGGCTGAAGGGAAAAGAGAAGTTGGTTTGAATATGTTCTGTGGCAAGTTTCCCAAATAATTTTTGCATTAGATTTGCTAAACATTTCTTTTAATCTGATGTCAGGTCACAAGTTCTCTTTCTCCTTTGTGTGTCATTGAGACACACTGTCCCAGCAAAATGGCTTTGTGTTGTAAGGGGATGAGGTGAACACACACGTAAACATGTGTTCAGAGCTTCCTGGCTACATGCACTCAGAGCATTTGCTGCCTCTTCACTGGAGCTTGGAGCACTTGAGTTCCTGAGAATTCACCTAACCAGGTCAGAACTACATCTCATTCACCTCGGAGATTTGCAACGAACATATAATTGTTTCTCTCTAACTTCAGAAAAAATGACTCCAAGATGCTTTTGTTCTGACTCTCCTTCGAGCACAGGAAGTTGAGTCATGGCTGTTTGGAACTGCAGGACCGAAGGTCGTGTCCTTGTGTTCTCAGTGTATCCATATGATTCTGATTTTTTTTCATGGTGTTAGAATGAGAGCAAAGAAGAGGTCAGTCCCTTTGTGACAGGGCTGTTGTTTCCAAGCGAGATACATACATGTAGACTTTATATCTAATTTAAGTCATGAAATGTTCATCATCTTTTTGGTTTCCTAGATATCTTGCTTTCCATCTGTCTGTGCTTTCTCTTGAGACACAGCTACCTAATTATATCCTCCTTGAAGAGGTGAATTTGCTTTCAAAAGGAATAACATGGGCTAGAGCCCTGTTTGAAGGAGCAACAAATAGAATTGAGGAGGAGGTAATGTGAGGTGATAAGGGCAGCTAATAATAGCTTCTTTTGCAGGATAAAACAACCCCCAAAACCTAGTTTTAAGAGTGTGTAAAAAGTCTGTTTTGAATTTTCTGTTTAGGTACACTCGCTAATTTGCAAACCTGAAGATATACAGATATAGGGACCAGGTGGTTGTTAGGGAGGGTGGGATTTTGGGTTTTTCAGAACAACAGGCTCATGTGGGAGAGATGGGAATCAAGCCTCTGGGTTTTGGCAAAGGTAGGCCGTGATGTGTTCATGTGATCCTCAGCACTAAGTGTGACTAAACACTCTAAGGTTTGTTTCAGCTATTGGAAGACCCCTGCAGAAAATGGGCATTCAGGTATATATACAGGAATCCCTTGTATCTGGGCAATCTGGCTGAGTTCAGTTTCATTCCGTGGTCAGGAGATTGCCTTTAACAAATAGTTATCTGTGCAATAGCTCTGAAAGTCCTATAAGGACACTGTCCTCTGGTCCCCAACAGCCAGACTTGTAACTCTTTTCAGTCTTCCACTCCCACAGTTTCCTCCCTCCTCAAGTTCCCCATGGACCCAGCAAGCCTTTAGTGGCCAAGACCTGCTGGCCACTGATCCTCTGTGGTGACCCAGCTGGTCTCCCTGATCTGTTATGTGTGAAACTGTGGCTCAAATAGTCTCATGAAAAGATACCCATAGCCTTTCCTCACCAAATGACTCAACTGTCATTTTCTCCCATATTACTCACCATGCCAGATGCATCTTCCTCTTATCTGATCTGAGCCAGAACCTTTCTGCTCACCAGGAAAGAGGTTCCCTGAGAGAGGTCCCTGTGGCAGGAGCATGTGGAGGGCCATACTGCTCTGTGGAAACCATATGGTTTTGGAAAGAAGGTTCCCATGGAGATCCCCCATTAAATTTTCCTTCAGGTTCTCCCAGAACTGAAATGAACCTCAAACTATTTCTTACAGTATTCTCTTTCCTGAGATTTGAGCTTATTAAAATGTTGCCTGAGATACTAGTAACTGGCTCAGTCTTTGCTGCAGGGACTTTTGCCTTGCCCCTGCTGAGCTATTCAAACAGTATATTTTTTTTTTCCTCTTGAACTTAAGGCTCTCTATCACTGAGCTATTCTCTTCACCACCAGCCTCTGCTGCAGCAAATCCCAGGGCTTTCTACCTGCAGTCAGCTAATAGCCAAGTTGTGGATTCTCATGATTAATTCTCCAGTGCCTCTTCTGTTCTTCTGAGCCCTGCTCCCTTATGAGGAATTTGTAGTGGAGCAGGGCAGGACCTAGCACTGAACTCCCTTTCCCTTAAAATAGACACATCACCTGCTCCACCTTCACTTTATGGAATAAGCCATGATGAGAGCAAAATATGCATTGCTTGCAATCTGGCTTTTGTCATCTTGCAAAAATTGGAGACAGTCTGTAATAAAAAAGATGTGATTCAAGAGGGATATGGGCAAAATACTACAAATAAACAGGCAAAATTAGCAGCATAAACATACCTTCTGAGGCAGCACTCTCTGAAAAGATTTTGATATTAGTCTGTCAGAAAGGAAATGCAATTCAAAAGCTTTTAGAGGTGGATGCCTCTTAGTACAAAAGGGAGGGTATTTGCATTCTGTGATGGAGAGTGTGCTCACTACATCCAATAGCACCTGTAAAGGTTATTTTTCCCTGTTATGCCTTGATAAATCTAAATACCATGCCCTCATAGAAGCAAGGAAGAGACTGAGGAGCTTCAAAGTTTTGATTTGCCTTGGGGATCTCCCTATTTCTCTCTGTTGGCTCCAGAGGAAAACTGAAGCAAGATACTTCCTTGCTTCGATCAAGTGTCTCGAGTAAGTGAAACTGACCAAGCAGGCTAGGAGGGTGCAGGGAAAGAGCGAACGTCAGAGCATGGTCTTCTCCTACAACCTCTCACAGTCTTGATCTATGCCGGGGGATTCAGTCCTACATCTCCCACGCTGGCTGTTAACATGATTTGTGGCTTGGAAACAGCTGTCACAGGAAAAGGTTAGAGCCTCTCAGGGCCATTTAGTTCCTTCTTCAGGAAAAGCAAGTTTTTGTTCCTTCAGAGTCCCATAAGGACATTATCCCCTGGTCCCCACCAGCCAGACTTGTTAACTCTTTTCAGTCTTCCACTCCCACAGTTTTCTTCTTCCTCAAGTTCCCCATGGACCCAGCAAGCCTTTAGTGGCCAAGACCTCTCTGCTGGCCACTGATCCTCTGTGGTGACCCAGCCACAGTCAGTCTTGTTCTTTGGGTTTTCATGCTTAGATCTGTGATCCTCAAACCAAAAATCCATGTCACACTGGCAAGCTGACAGTGTTTTAATGGAAGTACTTTATATACCCTTAAGTAAAGGAGAACAATCTATGTGTAAGAAACACTTCATTTTCTCTGGCTGGCAACAAAAGTTAAGAGGGTTGCCTTCTGATTCAGAACAGATGATACACACACTCTGGGAATGCAAGGGATATGATTTGAGCTCACTATATGTTTATTGGGCTCTTTGGAAGGTGTATGTTTGCATCTTTTATTAGTTTACTTCACAGAGAAAAAGTGTTGAACTGTCCTGGCATTTCCCGTGACAACACCTCTATCAGTGTGTACTTTGAGCACTGAGAAATCATTGTGCTTGGAAGGTCATGGCAATGTAAAGGCAGAAACTTGGGGCTCATCTATAACTTTAAACTGAAGTAAATGCAGTGAGTGAAGATATCAGTTCAGCAAAATCCTAGCAATGACCAACAATGCTACCCTATAAAAATTGCCTCAGTTCCCAGTGTGCATTGTGGCAGGCTTAAGCACTGACACAAGATGCTGGAGGCCATGTGCTCTTTTCTACATCTTTTTTTCTCTCTCCAATATAGTGCAAACACCTATAGTCTCCAATAGAGTTAAAGAAACTTCTTTCACTTTTGATCTTTTAGAGCTTGCTGCTCTGAATGCTTATGCACATTCTTATCATTAACTTCATTACTATGCGTACTGGGGCCACAAGTGCAGATTTTTCTAAGTCTGGAATTTCGCATAAAAACCTAATTCTGTACATTTCTTCAGAGGCACTGTGGTTCCAGAAAGATCAGTAGGTCTATATGTTAGATAAAGATACAGCCTCTCCAAAGTTGGAGTAACACTAACAGTCAACACGAGTGTCTAGATTGTGGTATGTGGAAGTCAGTAAGTCAGCAGTGTGCCTGGGTGGCCAATAAGGCAAACAGCATCCTGGCCTGTATCAGGAATAATGTGGCCAGTAGGACCAGGGAAGTTATCTTACCTCTATACTCAGCACTGGTGAGGCTGCACCTCGAGTACTGTGTTCAGTTTTGAGCCCCTCACTGCAAGAAAGACATGGAAGTACTGGTGCATGTCCAGAGAAGGGTAATGAAGCTGGTGAAGGGTCTGGAGCACATGTCTTATGAGAAGCAGCTGAGAGAACTGTGGTTGTTTAGCCTGGAGAAGTGGAGGCTCAGGGGAGATCTTATTGCTCTCTACAAACTACCTGAAAGGAGGGTGTAGGTCTATTCAACCAAGTAACAAGTGATAGGACAAGAGAAAATGGCCTCAAGTTACACCAAGGGCAGTTTAGATTGGATATCAGGAAGAATTTCTTTACTGAAAGGATTATCAGGCATTGGAATGGGTTGCCCAGGGCAGTGGTGGAGCCTCCATCCCTGGAGGTAGTTAAGAATTGTGTAGAAATAGTGTTTAGGGACATGGTTTAGTAGGGGACTTGTCAGTGTTAGGTTAATAATTGGACCTGATGATCTTAAAGTTTTTTTTTCCAATCTCAGTAATTCTGTGATTCTGTGATATTTCGCCCCTAGAATTCTGTCTTTGACATCTGAAGACTATAAAATACAGAAGTCTAGTTATAAAGAATTAAATAGAGCATGAAGGCTTTTCATTGTACATTAAGCAAAGAGTCAAAGAGAAGTTCCTGGTGACTATAAGAATAAATATTTTTTAATATTCCATACATGCATGCTACTCATAAATTCACTTTGAAGCATACACATAGGAGTAATTTTCAAATTATATTTAAAAAAGTATTCATTGAGTTTTGTACAACAAACTTACCATTGAAGAAATTACTCCATGACAGGATTTAAAATAACATGTGGGGATGGGTGCAGGGAGGAAAGAGAACAGGACTATATCAATCACAATGTAGTAGATTATTATTTCTTATAATCCAGCAAGTGATAAAAGAGCTTAAATGGATGTTGACTTGAATAGTTATATACTCGGCTTCTTGTTCCAGAGATTTAATCTAGTCAGGGGTGCTTTCATATAAAAGTGACCTGTTTGCTTTCTCTAAGACATTTCTACTCTTTTATGTGAAGTCTTAACATGTCTGGAGGATTTAAATTGTCATAAAGTTTCAAAAAATAATGACCACTAAAAACTCAAAAGAAGTTGGGTTACTAGAGGGAAAAATGTGTTACAAATGGATTTGAGCTTTGAAAATTAACAACTATAACTGAAAAGATAAGCAAGAAGGATAGTGTAGTTCTACAGCTCCTTATAACAAGGGAGCTTCAGGATGCTAAACATTTATGAACTTCTAGTTTTGGTTTTAACTATGTTTTAATATGCTTTTAATTGTTTTACTATAGCAATTTTAAATTGTACTAAAACTTTGACTTCCCTTTACTGAAAACCTTTTATTCTTACCTTAGATTAATGAACCAACAGTGCATAACTAGTTGACTTTTTAAACCAATAAACATAAGAAAAGTGATAATAAAATAAAACACACTGACTACATCTAACAGCAAAGTGAAATCCTGGCAGGGAAAGGTTATGGCAGTAACCACTGACTTCTCCATGGCCAGGATTTCTTTCCTAGAATTTGTTTTAACCTCAGCTTGTGAGGTTAAATAATTCCTTTAACATCTCTACTCTGCAGTATTTGCCCTCATGTTTTGCCTGTTGTTTGAATGCTTCACATTTGTTGCTCGCCTGTATACCAGACTGAATATCAGTCCAGTAAAGCACATAAACTCATATGTAGCATTGTTTTTTATATAATGTGCATTTTGCTCAAATTAGTATCTCTCCCCACTTTCTGCATTTAGGCAGTTATGCAAAGATGCTCATTTGTTTTTTCCAAAGATGAATAGATCTATTTTAGTCAACAAAACACAAGGAAATCTTGATAGTTCTAAAAGTAGTAGTGTGGTGGGTTGACCCTGGCTAGAGACCGGATGCCCACCAAAGCCCACTCTATCACTCCCCCTCCTCAAATGGGCAGGGGGAGAAAATTATAACGAAAAGCTCGTGGGTGGAGATAAGGACGGAGAGAGATCACTCACCAGTTACTGGCACGGGCAAAACAGACTCGACTTGGGGGAAAAAAAAAACAAATTTACTTTATTACAAATCAAAATCAGAGGAGAATGAGAAGTAAAACCAAATCTTAAAACACCTCCCCCATCCCTCCCTTCTTCCCGGGCTTAATCTCTTTCCCGATTTTCCACCTCCTCCCCCCAGCAGCACAGGGGGACAGGGAATGGGGTTAGGGTCAGTTCATCACACGGTGTTTCTGCCGCTGCTTCCTCCTCAGGGGGAGGTCTCCTTCCCCCGCACCAGCGTGGGGTCCCTCTCACGGGAGACAGTCCTCCACCAACTGCTCCAACGTGAGTCCTTCCCATGACTGACAGCTCTTCACGAGCTGCTCCAGTCTGGGTCCATTCCATGGGGTGCAGTCCTTCAGGAAGGGACTGCTCCAGCGCGGGTCCCCCACGGGGTCACAAGTCCTGCCAGCAAACCTGCTCCGGCGTGGGCTCCTCTCTCCACGGGCTACAGGTCCTGACAGGAACCTGCTCCAGCGCGGGCTTCCCGCGGGGTCACAGCCTCCTTCGGCATCCACCTGCTCCGGCGTGGGGTCCTCCACGGGCTACAGGTGGTCATCTGCACCACCATGGACCTCCAGGGGCTGCAGGGGGACAGCCCGCTTCACCCTGGTCTTTCACCACTTGTTGGGGGGGGAATCTCTGCTCCGGCGCCTGGAGCCCATCCTCCCCCCTCCTTCTTCACTGACCTTGGTGTCTGCGGAGTTGTTTCTCTTACATCTTCTCACTCCTCTCTCCAGCTGCAAAGTGTGCAGCTTTTTTTTTCTCCCTTCCTTTTTTTTTTTTCTTAATTATGTTATCACAGAGGCGTTACTGATTGGCTCGGCCTTGGCCAGCGGCGGGTCCCTTCTTGTAGCCGGCTGGCATTGGCTGTGTCGGGTCGGACATGGGGGAAGCTTCTGGCAGCTTCTCTCACAGAAGCCACCCCATGTCCCCTCCCCCACTGCTACCAAAAACCTTGCCATGCAAACCCAATACAAGTAGATAAAGAAGATACCAACTGTATTATTTTAGAAATTATATATATATACATATGTGCACATATGTATGTATTTGCATATTTTAAGCTAGACTCATTGCTTTAGGGGAAGAACACTGGGGGAAAAATGGGCTGACTCATGTTCTGAGTCCTGTGTTAATAGCTTGAAGGAAGCACATTATAATCTCAGTGGGGATGCCTATGCTGTTATGTTAGCTCCTTTGTGTTTCCACAGCCTGTGCGTTGCCTTCCACCCTGACTCAGTGCTTGGGTGAGGTAACAGATCCTTCAGGCATAGACCGGGAAAACTTTTGATCTGAGATCAAACTGGGCTCTTATAGGTAGTATGGGTGCAACTGGGGTCAGATGCTGTTCAAACTCAAGCTCACTGTCAGGCTTCGTAAAGAAGAAAGGAATAGAAAAAGCTGTTAAATCCTACACATGCACTGTTTGGGGGAGGGATCTTAGGATTGGCTATATTGGCTTTTTATCGAGGAGTTCCCATAGGCAAGCTCTGTTACCCCTGAGCAGATAACAGCACTGGAATGAGAAGGAAATCTGCTCCTCTGAAACAGCACTGTAACCAGAACTACTTTAGCCAACCAAACTGTCTTAACCCTTTGTAAAATTACTGAAGGGATAGAAAAAGACTATGAAAATTAAAAGCAATGTTGCTTAGCTGAAAACACAAGCTAATCTAATCTTTTTTTTGATAAAACAGATAAATCCCAGTAGTTTAGCTATCATATTGGATATGTAATTATTGGCATCAGGCTATAACAGAATTAAATTAGGACTTTGCTTCCTGCCTTTTCCAGAATATTTGGTAATGAAGCTAAAGACAATTTGTCTGTGACTGCCTCCCCTTATAAAGAATCAGTACAAATCAACTATTTGGCTTTGTGATTAAACAGTTAGATGGGAAATGGATGAAGATAGCTGGATTTATATACATTCCCTTATGTCTTTTATCTTGGTTTATTTTATTATCACAAGCCTATTCAGAGCACACTGATTCTATCTGGCATTTCATAGCTGCAGTAAACCACTGAGTAGCTGGTTGTCCACAGTTCTGGGCAATGGGGTTAACAGCCTTGTTTTACACCTATTCTGAGTATGTCCACCTCCCTTGTAAAGCACTGTGTCTGCCCAGTTTCTGGCATGAGAAGAAGCTGAGGAGGAGGAAACACTGCAAAACCTTTCCTCCCTGTGAGCCTGTGGTCCCAATGCACTGTGGCACTGGCATACCCACTGCTGACTGGTTCAGAGAAGAGAGCTGCTGCCTGACAGAAGCTAGAGCAAACCCTGACCAGCACAGAGGACCCTGCAGTGTACCAAAGAGCTAGTATTTTCTTTTTCACCCTCTTTTTATAACTATATATTAGAACTTCAGGAACTCAGCACTGGTAATAAAGGCTTAGTAGAGCTGCCTTTAGGCTTCCCTTTAAATTTAATCTCTTTGCTGCTACTGCCTTGTCACCATCTGCTGTGTTTGCACTCAGTTGTCAACTGGGACTTGTGCACATGCACACAGCAATCCTCTTGCCTTCATATAGCAGTTTGCATGTTAAGGTAGGTGGAATACCATTGCAATTTATACATTCCTTGATCAGCATCCCTGTGTGCAGCACCACATTATTTGAAATATAACTGAAGTAAAATCATGATGTTGAACAAATAACTGTTCGCTCAGACCTTTAGCTATATGCTGCATGCGTTGCCTTCTTGCTGTAAAGGCAATCTGTTTAAGACACCTCAGCTGTGGACAGTAAGACCCCAAGAAACTCTCTGCTTCTGTTTGCTGGATGACCTGTGACAAGTCAAGCTGACCTTTCCTGAACCTGAATTGCTGTCTAGGAATGGGCTGGGCATTGGTCAGCAGGTGGTGAGCAATTGCATTGTGCATCACTGATTTGTATATTCTATTATAAATAGTATTATAATAGTTATTATAAATATTATTTTAATTATTTTATTTCACTTATTAAATTGTTATTATCTCAACCTATGAGTCTCCTTTCATTTACCGCTCCAGTTCTCTCCCCTATTTCCTGGGGTGGGAGAGAGTAAGCGAGCAGCTGTATGGTGTTTGCTGACCAGATTAAACCATGACAGAAATAAAACACTTTATGTAAGAGCTCAAAGCTGTTTACTATTACAAGCTGTCACTTGGGAACATGCACTCAGTGGTAGGGCAGAATCCTGCCCCCAAGGGCATTGGGACACCAATGAAAGAGAGTTGAGGGTCTGAGAAGGTGAGGTATAAGCCCTCAGTAAAGGGGAGGAAATAAGAGGTAGCTACATCTTCTGCTGAAAGAAATGTGAAGGCTTTTACTGATTCTGAGCTCTCCTTGGACAATGGGAGCTCTCACCTCCTTCTCTTTCCCCTCCTGTCCTCTCTCGCTTGTTCAGGCCTGCCCATGGAGGTTGCAGTAGTTTAAGATTAAAAAGAGGAAACAAGCTGTATGGCATCTGATGTGGTAGCAGCAAGTATTTTGACATTTGAAGAGTGCCAGCAGGCATCCAGGCAAGTTGCTGGTGAAGACAGGGAGAGAGTGAATGCCCTGTCCCCTTCCGTGCTGCGTGTGACAGCCAGTAACTTGGAAAAAGGGCTGTCATTAGTGATGGGCACTGCAAGACTCAGAGGTGATCGCAGGACACTTTATTCCCTATTATGCACATCTCTTCCTGGACTGGAAGATATGATTTGTCATCCCCGCAATGATGAATGATGCCTATAAATTCTACTGTAACCTAAATATTTCTTAGTAACAGCAGTATTGATGCAAATTCTCATTTAAGGAGCCCAAAAAGGTCATAATCCAAACATGCTTGGATCCAGCATGTGAGCTTGAACTTTCCTCTATTTATTACTCTATAGAAGCACTCACATTAGAATTTTACTAACAGAGGGATGTAGGAATAAGAACTGTTTAAACAGGCTTTTAGCACTATGGGGTCCCTGACTTTCTCTTGTAATTCAGAGCTTGCTCCCTGTCTTCAAGGCTTGTTTACTGATGACACATGCTGGTTAATTTAGTGGCCAGTTTGCTAATGTCAGGACATAAAGCTACTGCCTACAATTTTTTTATTAATATTTGCACTTCTAATAGTCTTTACCAAACACACGGAGTGCAAAGTTTACAAGGCAATAGCTGCAGACATGACGGTCTGGCACAGCTATTACTTCAACATCCATATGTTTTGCCATAGATGTTTACCAATAGCTCAAGCAAAGAACCCAAAGAATAGCAATTAAAATAATCCATCCTTGTAATTTAAAGCTTCCTGCGTAAGGAAGTGGGGGAACATTATTGTCTCCGGATTTAAGCCTGTTGAAGATTTTCGGATTGTGAATTCAGGAACCTGAGGGAGGGCAGAAAATTTGAGTAAGCACATTACCACTTCCTCTGGAGGAGTTGGTTGCTGTTCCAGTGGTATTGTAACCACTAAATGTCACAGTGATCTCTCTGGTCCAGCTCAGCACTGTTCCACAAACTCATCTTTTTACAGTCACTGACTCAGCTTTATGAGTAGCTGGTATACCTTTTTTTGAGTTCAGTAGGAAACTCAACTATATATTTAGAGTATCTTATAAATAACTCCCTGCCCTCTACACAGCTGACACAAAAGGAGGTTTTAATTTCTCATTTTGATAGTGATTTACAGCTGTTGTTTTATTTGGCTTATAAAATATTGTATATATGCTTCAATGAATGTTTCATATGTATATATTTATACATAAACAATGAAAAATTACTCCTGAGAGTCACAAACCCACCATATTTTATGCAAAAAACCATGTCTTGCAGATATACTAAACAGTCCTTGCTGCTTTCACAATTAAGCAAAGCTATTCTCATTCTTCCCTCTCTCTTTCTACATATATAGATTTCAGTAATGAGGATAGAGCTATGATTCAGGATGACAATTTCTGGACAGGAGACCTATTTTTCAGTGGCTGATTTAGGGTCTATGAAGGGCTGTTTATTCTGGAAAATGCTTTGCTATGTTTCCTTAAAAAAAAAAAAAATAAAGTAAGATTGCATAAGGTTAGAATTTTTTTTTCTAATTTTAATTTAGTATTTTGTAATCTTGGCAACATGCTTGCCCAGTTCTTACAGTTTTGGAGGGTTTTTTTGGGGGGGTGGTATTTTTATTCATTATCATAAAATAATCCAGAATTTTTCTTTGTCTCAGAATTTCAATTGGAAAATGAAAGGTGGACGAAAAGGCAAGAAACCAAGTGAAATTCTCCCCTGCTGGAACCAGGGCTCAGATCAGATGCATGAATTGAGGCAAGTCACTCAGCCTGTGCCTCAGCTTCCCAGTCTGTAAACTGGGGGCTATAACTGCTTTTCAGTGAGATGCTTTCAGATTCACATCTGAAAAGCACTAAGCATGATTAATATCCAAGCACATGATGTCTGACATGCAAAAATGACATGTTGTTTAATCACTGATGCCTTATGGATGTTCTTTGACATAAAGACAGCAGCTGGGTCTCTTCAAAACAATCCCAAAAAGTCTAATCACTAATGATTTACTTGCTATTCACAAGAGGTGTTGTATGCATGTAATTACACAGGGACTAGGAATTTGAACAGTGATGTGATCAAGATTCATCTGCATGATTGCAAACACTTTAAAATTATTTTTCAAATATTTATTTTTAATGAAAATCAAATTAAAAATTCTTAAAGCCTGGTATTTAACATCATGATATTTTTGAAATGTCTAGTGGGAGTTAAAGGAAGTCTAGGAGTGCAGAATGCTTAATATTCAAAAGGAAAAAATTGACTTGTCCTTTTATTGCTTGCTTTTACTCTCCCACCTAACAGGGATAGAGAGGTCATGGAGGATCGTGAAATGAGCAGGCATTTTCTGCATTAAGGTCACTCCTGTGCCTCCCTGCCCATCACCCACTACTACCTCCCACAAGTGCTAATAGTAATTACATGGAGCAGCCAGTATGAGTAATAACATTAGGGAACAAAGAAAAATCAGTTTGGTGGGTGTAGGCTGGTTAGTTCCCTTTTGATTAAGAACTTCTCCTCAGCTGTGTAGACCTCTTCTGTCTTTAAAGAACTAGCTCTTTCTGCTGGCCCTGGTGACATTTTCAGTCCTACTTTTCTTGCTTACTCATTTTTTGTTTTTAGTATCCCCACCTATTTACACTGGTCAAAGAGGAAGGAAGATACTACAGTGAGCTGTGATAAATTCTAGATTTACTAGTACCTTTGATAGAATTTCTTGTTCATGAGGAAACTGATGTCCATTGCAGTTGAACTAGATGATGGTTGTAGGTCCCCCCAACTGAACTATTCTATTCTATTCCATTCCATTCTTCTCTATTCTTCTCTATTCTTCTCTGTTCTTCTCTATTCTTCTCTATTCTATTCTATTCTATTCTATTCTATTCTATTCTATTCTATTCTATCCTATTCTATTCTATTCCATTCTATTCTATTCTACTCTATTCTATTCTGCTATGCTATGCTATGCTACGCTATGCTATTCTACTGCAGCTGGATGGAAAACATGGACTTGGTAATGCAATAACCCTGTCAGGAAGGGATTTAAGCATAGGTATATATATTTTAAATCATGTGTACAGCCTTGAGGATGCCAGTGAGTACCCGTAATTCCTCCTGGGCCTTCAGTAAAGCTTACTACTTCTGCAGATGCTAAAGTGTCTTTTAGTGATACTGCTATTCCTTGTGATAAGATTAGAATATGTGATTGATTTTTCTTTTATTTTTTTAGTTGCCAGCTGCTCCACTTTTTCTTCTAAGACATTAGCATTCCCTACATTTTCTCGTCTTTCACTTCATACTCTTTCCCTAGTGCCCATGCCGTCTGTCTGAGCGAGGAACATCTCCTTTCAACCTGACTTCCATTTCAACTCAGCAGGCAACACAATCTTTTCTTGGCTCCTAGTATGTCATCTAATCAAACACCATGATTTTTTGCTGGCTCCCTGCATTTTGTTAGACTATCAGGCAGAACTAAAAGCTTCCAACTTGCCTACCTCCCTGTCTGCCAAATTGGAGAGATGGGAGAAGAGAAGCAGAGGGAGAGAGAGACAGTGAGAGCCCTTTAGTGTGAGTCATCTCTAACTTCAGTCCTTTCCCTACTCGTATGAAAGTGCTACTTGGTATCTCCAGTGTGTGTGAAGATTCAGCACTTTGCCTTGCACACAGAGAATTCCCAGACCCTTTGATAATATCCTTTTCTTAAAAAGTAGATATAACTTAATGGTGAATTGCAGGAAGTTTAAAATACAACAAAAAAAGCTCTAGCTCACCAGCCTGGGTAAGCTCTTCGCATATAACTCTTGCAGCTAATACCAAAACAATAGAGGAAAGACAACTTCATCTCTAATGAAACTTTCAATTTTAGTAAGGGAGCCTGGTGGTTTAGTAATGCAGGGAAAGGATCACAAATTTCAACTGCATTTATGTTCCACTTATCACTACTGTATATCTAGTTCCACTTACTGCACACTGGAACAAAAAGTTCTCACAGTACTCTGATGGCTTAGGATCTTCTAAGTTGCTCTGAAAAAGACAAAAAGGTGACCAAAGCATGCTTGGCCAGGATCGCTGGTCAGCACAGAGCTGCAGTGAATAACACAATTGGTGGCCACATAAGTAAAGATGTCAAGAGGTGATAGCTTTATGTTCATATGAAGTAGCACCTTGACTAGAATGTGGATTCAGTTCCAAAAATAGCATACAAGAAGTACAGAAAATAAATGTTGACTATGAAGAGTATAGTCTGGGGCCCAGGTAGATCTGATAGAGAGAAATAGGGAGTCTCTTGCACATCTTGCTTCACAGTTGTTCCCCTCCTACCTCATTCCCTTTCACTGATACTTTTCAGGGAAGTGTACACCTCCCCTTCTCACCAAGGCTGCATCCACTTTCTATCCTTGCACGTGCTGGAGGAAGTTAGATATTTATCAGGAAGAATTACAGGCCAGAGCAGCCATTGCATGACATACTCAAAAGCCACAAGAGACCATTTTCTGTTGAGTGTTGACATCTCAAATTCCTTATCCCACAGCTGCTGTTACATACAGTTAAAATAAGCCACAGAGCAGCTCATAACACACATGAAAAGCTGCTGAAAATAGCTAACATGCTCTGTGGTGACATACATCACCCACTGATATGTTTAAGACAGTACAGGTCAACAACACAGGTTTGATTTTATCTATTTTGGAGTTTTATTTTTGTAAAATCATTTTTAAGAAAAAAAAAAAAAAACCAAAACCTTTCTTACAGTTTAAGCCTGTCTGTCTTTCAGGGTTCATGGACAAATGTGAGCTCCAGTTTATACAATTCCCTGACCCTTTGCTACCTACTTTTTCTGGTTGAAGTGAGTAAGTCAAACTTTAATGTGATTATGTGGTCAGATAATAACAGAGAGATCTTCATCCAATTAAAGTGCTCTGCAAGGTGTGCAGTATCTGATAAACCACAGACGTTACAGCAAAGAAAGAAACCCTTGTTTTCTCTTTCCCTTTTTTTGTTCTCTGTCAGTTGGCCTTTATTTCCATTTTCTGTCATGGGATTACGTTAAGCAGTTTACACCCCTTGCTTATTTTTGCTGGGAAACCACCACTTAATTCTTTTTCTTTGTGCATGTTTGTCACTTCAACAGACTTTTGCTTTTACCTTGTATGTACTGCAGCACTTTAGGTCAGTTCTTTCTCCAGTTTTTTACTTGATGCATGGTGTTGTATCACTTTCTTTTCTCAGCAACCCAGTAAAGCTGACGCCTCTCTGCTCACTCTTGTATAAACCCCAAGCATTTCAGGTACAGGCAGTAAACCCGTGCTGGGGCAGAACAGCACAGATACTGGTGCAGTGGGATGTTACAAATTATATATCAACATAAAAATGGTCTTTGTCATCTTGTGGCAGCTACAAACCTATAAACATAATAACTTCATATGATAACTTCACCTCAGGTTGTATTTGCTTGGACTTGGGGGTGGTGGTGGACGAGAAGTTCAACATGAGCCGGCAATGTGCACTTGCAGCCCAGAAGGCAAATAACCGTATCCTGGGCTGCATCAAGAGAAGTGTGGCCATCAGGTTGAGGGAGGTGATTCTCCCTCTCTACTCCACTCTCATAAGGCCCCACCTGGAGTACTGCATCCAGTTCTGGAACCCCCAACACAAGAAAGACATGGACCTGTTAGAATGAATCCAGAAGAGGCCATGAGGATGATCTGAGGGCTGGAGCACCTCTCCTACGAGGACAGGCTGAAAGAGTTGAGGCTGTTCAGCCTGGAAGAGAGAAGGCTCTGGGGAGACCTTCTAGTGACCTTCCAGTACCTGAAGGGACCTACAGGAAAGCTGGGGAAATACCTTTTACAAAGGCAGGTAGTGGTAGAACAAGGGGAAATGGCCTTTAAATTGGAAGAGAGCAGATTTAGATTAGATATTAGGAAGTAATTATTTCCTGTGAGGGTGGTGAGACACTGGAACAGATTGTCCAGAGAAGTTGTGAATGTCCCCTCCCTGGGAGTGTTCAAGGCCAGGTTGGATGAGGCTTTGAGCAACCTGGTGTAGTGGAAGGTGTCCCTGCTCATGGCAGTGGCGTTTTAACTAGGTGATCTCTGATGTCCTTTCCAATCCTAACCATTCTATGATTCTGTGATTCTATGCTTCTCATTAAATGTGACCAGGGGCAAACTTTATACTAACATATGGTATTTCCTTAGTGCAAGATGTCCATCACTTTGTAGAGAATAATAAATATTGGACTTTATTCATGTGGACTTCACAAATAAAAGGTAATCTCTGGCCTAAAGACATGATGTTTGCCTATGTACAAGTCACCATTTTGTCCCACATGCTAATTTGTGTGAGCAGAATACATCACAAACTATAATTAATGTATCTGGACCTTTAAGAACTGTTGGTTTCTCCCAAATCAAAATGATCGTTGGTGTAGTGAAAACATCATCTTCCTGTAGGCAGTACTAAAATGATGGGGGGAATTGTTTACAGCTTCCCTCCCAAGAATCTGAAAAGTGATGACTCCTTAAAATCCAGAAAATTGGTTGCTTTAATAGTAAGCCGTTTAAAAGACAAATGAAAACACTGATGTGCTTGAAGTCAATGACAGGACACTTTTAAAAAACATGCCAGGAAAGAAATCCATTGTGAGATACTTCTCTATTCTTATTTAAATCATTAATAACAAGTCTGAAGAAGACATAACAAGTTGTGGTAAATCATGAGGACAGCCTAATGGTACACAGTGGTGTGAGTTACCTACTTAGAAGTTTGCAGGCTGACAGCCAGATTAGTACAACTGGGAACACAGACAAGACTATATCAGTAGACTGTATCCACAAATAGATATTGATGTACTTTATACTCTTTTCTTTTCTTTTTCTTTCTCTCTTTTCTCTCCCTCTCTCTCTTTTTTTTTTGAGTCATTGAGGGAGAATGATAACCACCTCTCTAAGCTCCATGTTCAAAACTTAACATTAAAAAGACTGATGTAGTCTTGGGATTTATGGACAAGAGAGTATTAAGTAAGAGGAAAATTATCTTGTCTCTGTACTTAACACTGTGTGTGTTAGGGGGACAACACAAAAGGATACTGGTGTTAAATCCAGATGTCAGATGAGGATGAATAAAAAGAAGAGAAACTGACCTGAAAAACAAAACAATGTTGTCTTCTCTGTTTGACATAGTAGAAATGATATTTATGTACATTTATATCTTTGAATTCAACTCTAGGCAAAATCCTGTCATCTTTTATGCTAAGTATTAGATTGGATAGTCTTTTGTGTATTTAGATGCTCCAAATTCCCCTATTCTTTCCTCCTTTTACTTTGAAACCTTTACTTAGCCTTTTTACTGTTTTCTCCCTTTGTAACTACGGGGGATGCAGCTCTTCTTCTGCAGTAATATTTCACACCTGAGTCTTCTCTGCTGCTACTCCCAAGCAGCCCTGTGGAAATCACTGAGTCTCATTTAGGGGATGGGGTTAAGCATTGCCTTAGGTAAGCCTGCAGCACTTGCAGCAATAAATAAAGATATGGTTATAGTCAAATCTTATGCTTCATGGCTTTTATGACTGTAAGAATGGAGAAGAATCTTTTGTTGGTGGTGGTTTTTACACTTCTGTTTCTTTAATTACAATTGAGCATTTTTATTTCAGGGTTTTGCTTAGCTTGTCTTCTGCCTTCCTCTCCAAAAATGATGCTGAGGGCCATTTGTTGAGAATGAAAAAGGTGCAAGAGTAAGCAGAGGTCAGTGTAGAAATGGGAAGCCTATTCTGGAGGTGAACATACTGGTGAGATTTCTATACACACTTAAAGCTTAACCAAACACCAGCTTTGGGGGACCTGGTTTTGCACCTGGGAAGAACAGCTGTTGTGACGGGTTTTGGTGTTGTTTTTCTGTCAGTGGTGTGGATTAGTGTGTTCTGGGCATGCCCTCAGTTATGAGCTGAATTTTCTTCCCTGTCCTCTGCCTGTGAAGTAGAACTGTTTATTCCCCTGAGGACAGAAATAATCCTTCTGTCCTTTAGCCTAACAGTGTAGTTCAATGACACAGTTAAGCAAGGGTACCTGTTTTCATTCATTGAAGCACTACATTGGTTTAACTGTACCTGAAAAGGTAACCTAAGTATTAAAAGAGGAGACAAATATGATAGCCTGTATTGTTCAGCAAGTCACAATAGATGACAGAAAGATCTTCCCTGTCTTTAAGCTCCATGAAATAAATAAATTACAAGTCATCCCTCAGTTTTTTTCATAGATTCCAAATATCCTTTATTTTCTCTTTAATCCTGAACTGGTTCATTTATTATTTATTTTCTAATACAACAGCTTGAAGCTATATGGCTGTCTCTTTCTTTTTCAGTTTGTTCCTTTCACTAAGTGCATGTCCAGATTACTCTTTCATGCCTCATTTAACGTGGCTTGCTGTACAAAGATATCAAGTGTTATGTTAGCTAGTTTACTCATCGTGCTGCACTGCAGGTTTTCTAAGGCTTTTCTCTGCACTGACTCTCTGCGTGTTTCCCTTTGTCTCGCTGCAGCACCACGGATGCTGTCTTGACTGAACACAGCCCTTGCAAATCGTTTTGATCTCTCTATTTAGCATTTGTATGTTAAAAGTAACACGGTTTAAAAACAAATGCATGCAACAAAACTATCATTTCCTTCTGATACAAATATATTCAGCTAAGGGATGATTATGAGGATTACATGCCTTAACCGGAGAGCCCACCACATGTAGGTATGGGATGGCAAGCGTGTGAGGTGCTGGCAGGGGAGCCAGACTGCAGCCAGTGCAGAGCAAAAAGCCATGCAACTTGCTTGGGACCCTGGTTCAGGGTGAACTCAGTGGTCCCCAGACTATGCCTCCCTGTCCTTTGACTAGTTTAATGTAGATATTTAACTTCTAGATCCTTAAAGCTAAAAAAGGTGTGCTTCAACTCTGTTGTTTAGGTGTGACATAGGGGCCTGGGGTAATACTTTTGCCCTGTACCGAGGCTGAACCCAGTATGAATGCTTCAAGATTATCTCCTTGAAGTCTTCTTTTGAATTTTGATGCAACTTATGACACCTATCCCTTGGCATTATTTTGTTTAACAACCGCATCCTTTTAGAATTTTTTCAACTCTCAGTTGGACTAGATTATTTGAATGGTCTTTTCCAATCAAACTGTTCTACGATTCTATGATTTCTTTCTTTATATGGCCTAGGAAAGCCATAGAATAATAGAGTCATAGAAAAGTATGGGTCAGAAGGGGCCTTAAAGATCACCTAGTTAGAACCCCCATGCCATGAGCAGGGACACCTTCCACCAGACCAGGTTGCTCAAAGCCTCATCCAACCAGGCCTTGAACACTCCCAGGGAGGGGGCATCCACAGCTTCTTTGGGTAACCTGTTCCAGGGTCTCACCACCCTCACAGGAAATAATTTATTACTCATATTAGATCTAAATCTACCTTTTCCCAGTTTATAGCCATTTCCCCTTGTTCTATCACTATGTGCCCTTGAATAAAGTCCCTCTCCAGCCTTCCACTAACCCCTTCAGGTACTGGAAGGCCACTATAAGGTCTCCCCAGAGCCTTCTCTTCTCCAGGCTGAGCAGTTCCGACTCTCTTAGCATGTCCTCATAGGAGAGGTGCTCCAGGCCTCTGATCATCCTCATGACCTCCTCTGGACTTGCTCCAGTAGGTCCATGTCCTTCGTATGTTGAAGGCCACAGAACTAGATGCGGTACTGCAGATGCGGTCTCATGAAAGAGGAGTAGAGGGTGGGAATCACTTCCCTCAACCTACTGGCCATGCTTCTATTGATGCAACCCATGATACAGTTGGCCTTCTGGGCTGTGAGTGTGCAACCCAGAAGTCCCAGAGAGACGGTACACCGTGCGCTTGGAGACAGGGGTGTGTCTGCTGGAGTGAGTTCTGAGCAAGAACTCCAGCATCACGCCCTGCATGGATGTCTCCATCATGGGGCTTTGTAGAAGGCTGATCTGCTTGTTTAGTCTCTCCATGATTTAACAAAGTGGTGTATAGACAGATCTTCCATCCTCATACCTTTCCCTGATTTTTTTAGTTTCTGATACTTCAACATTTATAAGGAAAGTCTTCTGCCATTTGGATATCTTACATCCAAGGAAAGTCATATTACATCAGCTCTAGCTTGGTCTTAATCTAGTTTTGCAAACTATTATACATTTACAAATGCTACCATTTCACACTGTTTAAGAAACAAAAGCAGCTAGTGTCTGGTTCAAGTGATGAGATCAGGCATGTCTCAACATGCAAAATGAATCACCAGAGTCTATCAACTGGTCAAGTACAGTGGGGTATAAAAATTATCTTTTTCCTACAGTCAGATTATCTTCCAGAATGATGGAAAAACCCTTATATTTTAGAGAAGTTCAGATGCTTAATTTCCATAACTTAACTCCCTCCCCAGCATGTTTTTTTATTAAAGATTTATTAAAACTAATTGAGAGTTAGTTGCTGTTGCATGTGTGGGTGGAGAATCAACTCTTAGCTCAACAAGAAAAAAAAACAAAAAAACCCCAAAACCCCAAACAGATGTAAATCAGAAGATATTTTTTATTTTTAGTAAATTTGAGTGTGTGTGAAGATTCAGGATATAAGACATACATTTGCTGTTACCTAAACTGATTTAAAATTGTACAGATTGAAATCAGGGGTGTTTATATCTTTGTCTTTGGTAATTTTAGGATGCCTATTCCAGATGACAGTTACAGGCAAATAAAAACCCCTGAATCTAAGGCTTCTAGCAGCCTTTTGCAAAAATGTGGGGTTTAATATTTGATTGTTTAATTAAAACTAAATTTTTTTTTTAACAATGAAAGAAAACACTCAGTAAAAGTAACAATTTAGTTATTGGAGAAAGTGGTTATTTAATTTCAGAAGTTCCCTTGTTGCTTATCTTTGTTACTTGAATACAATAAACTTTGTGGGTTTTTTAATAAAAAATTCTTACTAAAATCATAGATAACACAGTTTTACTTTATTGGGCAAGGAATATATTCCATTTAGTTGATTTCTAAGGTGATAATCCTCTTGAAATATTGGGTTTTAAGTTAATGCTTATTGAATTTATTCCTCTGATATCCTGCTGACCCTCAGGCCTTCATGTCCCTGAGAACTGGGTGCAACAGATCTTCCACAGGTACAAATGAACCCTTCTGTGCAGAAGACGAGATCCTGATGGCCTCAATGTCTTCATTGTCCTGTGCTTTGCAGTGAGGAAGGGAAAGCTTGTCGTTTCCTGTCCAAACTGGATTAATTCACAAGGGGAATATAACGTGGTCCAAGGCGATATTAGTGTTTCCATTTAGTGGCTACCCTGTACGGAGAAGACTAAAGGGTATCTTCTTCATCGTGGCTTCAGCAGATACAGGCTTGGCAAAGGGAGATGTAAGATTGCCAGTAAAACCATGATGCACTGGGGAATCCCTGAGCTTCCCTGGTATTACATGAAACTTTGGGATATCTACAGTGGATTTGGAATGCAGCTTCAAAATTATTTCTTCATAGAGGTTCCACAACACTTTTCTGCTGTCAAGGAAATATGTTGCCCTTGTAGAACAGGTTATTCCAAGGAATGGGATTATGAGGCCCTCTCCTTCTCCTTGTGGGGGCTTATTGTCACTCATAATCTTTCCCTAAGGCTGCTGTTAAGACAAGGATCAAGATGGTAGCAAAAGTGTAAGATGCACATAAGCAAATTTCCACTCAGTTTAGAAGTAAACAAGGAGGTAGTCATTGTCACAGGACACAGGGATGACATGAAGCCTTCAAGCTGTGAAACTGTACACTTTCTTCAGAATAGCTTCTTAAAAACTTAATTCCAGCCTTGATGGAAAATACGGGTAAGTTTTGTTTTGGCTTGCCACAGTTGCAAATATGTAATTGCTTTCCTACTTGCTTTTGGAGACCTCATGTTTGTTATTGTCTCTGTAGTTTGTTTTGGGGGGTATTTGTAATACAAGACTACAACACTGTTGTTCCCAATTCTGAACATATTGCATATCTGGTTTAGCAAATTGGAGGAAACTCATAGCTTTCTGCTAAGATGATCTCAGGAAATGTATGCAGGGGGCCTCTGCAAACATTAATTGCATGACTCTTCTCTGCAGACTGCACTCCCTCCTGGTGTGAACTACATAAGTATTATACCAGGCTTGTCCCAGGATGGCAAGCTGCATGCTTGTACTCTGCCCTGGGATGTGGGGGTGAAGGTCCTGGGCTGTTGTCAGCAGAACTAGCTCCAGGACCAGGAGAGGGAGATGCAGTAGCTCTGTCTGTCTGCTGTAGCTAAGGATTCCTCTGAGCTATGTGAATGTATGCTGCCTTCAGTTGGCACTGCCTTAGGAACTTTTGTGAAGCTCTAATTTTTTCCACATAATGGTGTTCAGCGAAATGGTTCGCAAAGAAAAGATGCCTATGAGAAAGGATGAAGGGCAGAAAGAATGCGTGGTCATAGGGAGAAGGCAAGATGAAATTCTGATCCTTGTCTTTATAGCAATTTTGACAGTTATCCAACTTATTCTGATGTAAAATCAGTGTAATTGCAGTGCCCTTAGGGGATTTACAATTTGTTCTGACATGGCAAAGGGAATTTATGCTGTATATGCATAGTCAAGGAGGCTACTCTGAGTCTGAGACTGTTTTAACATCAGATAGGTTGTCATCTCTGTCTTGTCTAAACTTCCTTATGACTGCTTCTTCCTCCTATCATCACTTCTGGATTAAGGCTGAGTCTCTTATTCTACATCCCTTGTCTCTCCCTTTCCACCTTGGCTCCTAAAGTGTTACCTTCAGGATGGTGGAAGAAATATGTGTTGAGTAGCTAGACAAGTAAGGCAGTTGGAAATTCTTGACTTGTCAAGGCTATGTCAATACTCTGGAGACATATCTTTATGATCAATATCGAAAGCTTTTGAAATTGTTGATGGAGCCTATTTGGAAAATATTAAAATAGATAGATAGACTTGGCTGGTTCTTTTAATTGAGTTTTTCTTTTGAAATTTTGGTCTTCACTAAAAGGTGAAGAAAAAAGCAAATGTTAAAACTAAAAGTAAACAGCTCTTTATAAAAAAAAAAAAAAATCTGAGTAGACCTGATTCAAGTTGTTTTCAGATGAAGAGCCTGTAAAACAGTAACAAAATTTCAATTTTTTTGTTTCCTTTTGGATCAGATATAATTTCAAAATTTAAGAATTCTCCCATAACACAAAAACTCTTTCCAAAAGTCTACCACACCCACACTTCCAGCAGCTTTCCGGAGCCAAGGGTTGCAGCAGGCATCTGCAAAAGGGAGTTCAGTGAGGGCCGGAACATGTACAAGACTTTAAACACTGATAGCACAATAGCAGCAAAGCAGGCCTTCTCCATCCTGCCTAGTGTAAGTGATGGATTACCCATTCCTACTCTGACATGGAGCTTGGATTTGCATGAAAGAAGTCCAAAACTGAAGTGATTCAAAAAGGATGTGCTGCTAATCCTAGGAGAAGGGTAACTCTTCCTTCACTTAGAAATAAAACCTTTCCCTTCCTTTACAGGTATCCAGTTTACCTAGCTGAATTTTTCAGCCATGGCAGAGGAACTGTACCCTTTTATGAGTTGTTCTTTGCTACCTTGCTGTTTTCTGTTTTGCATGTTCCTTGGCCTTTCTGAGGCCCCCGTGAGTGGCTTACTGTATGTGTTTTTGCAATCATTTTCTGCTCTGCTTATCTGATTGGGTTAGTTTTTGAGCTATTTGTAGACAGTACAAAAAGAGACCAGATTAAAATCAATGCAGACATTGTGTTCCCACACATGCCCTGTATTCCTAGGTATTAGAAATGGGAATGAGTCATCCAGCAATACAGTTAAGTACTGACAAATGGTTGTCTAAAGCTCTGATAAGTAAAATCTCTTTGACTTATTGCATATTTTCTGTCTCCACATACTGCTGGCATAAATCTAAGACAAAAATCTACTCTCTGCCTCCCCAAGGACAGAACTTGCAGTCTTTGTTCAGGTATATTTTCCAATGAAATGAGTGGGAGCTTTAGTGACTAGAGAACTGAGACTAAATTTATGTCTTGGGACAAAAATAAATAAATAATTACAAATCCCCCCTTATGGACAACACTTGTCTGCATCAATGCAAATGCACTTGTGTCTCTGCAACTAGGTAATAATTATATTTTTAAAGCTTTGTTGGGCAATATTGCTTCTCTCCAACTCAAGGGATGTCTCACTTTCTAAATCATGCTGAGCACATCAGGTTTTAGCTGTTAAAAAGTTAACAATGAAATGAAGTAAAGTGACAGTTGTGATAGAAAGGATAATAAAATATCACCTGAAGACAGCTCAGTGTTTTATCTGTAGTGTTTATTTTAAGCATATTCCTTGAGAATTGGGTTGCTTTAGCTGCAGGGCTGCAGTTAGTCTTTTTACAACAGAGAAAAGACAATTTACTAGATATACTATTTATATGAAGACTAGTATAGGAGTTTATTCTTAAGGCTGTGCTTAAATGAGAAACAGACACACAGTGATTATTCCAGAAGAATAAAAGATCCCACTGGATAAAAACCCCACAGTTATTTATTTAACATTAGCACATCTACTCCAGTCAAAGGAAAAATCACTTGTTAATACTTGGAGAAGGATGGAGCTGGCTTCTTCTGGCTTTTCATAGGAATCTCCTAGAGTCCTTCTTAATGACTGAAAAGAAAAAAGAGCACATAAATCCTGCTTCTCCACTGTGTGCTCAAAGCCCCTTAAATTTACCTTCTAACTGGAAATTGTTTAATTCCCAACATACAGAACTTTTCACCCATGTTCTCACCAGCTGTAAGTGCCGATCAATTTTTCCCCCCTTTCTCTCTCTCTCTCTCAAAAATATGTGTGTAAGAGACACTGGGATTTTCTAAGGTTGTCCTGAGCTGGACATTAAAAAAACATAGGTAGTAAAACATACTCTCCCAATTCTGCCACATGCTTCACTCTTATAGTCCTCTTGTTCCAATTCCAGGATGCTCAGGTGCAGAAGCAGCAAAGTGAGCAGTTGCTCCGAGGACAGTGAGTGGCAATTAGACAGAAACTTCTTTTTGTTTTGTTTTGTTTTGTTTTGATTTTTTTTTGTATTTGCAATATAGGATTTGAATGACAGCAGTCAAAGATATGAAAATAAAGCCTCATCCTCTCCTTCCTGCATTCCCAGCTTGTGTGAGCACCCCCTCTGCCACAGCTCCCTTTAAGCACTCCCTACCCTTCCTCCTTCATCACCTGCCCACTGCTTTTACCCACTCCTGGGCAGAAATCGTCAATTCTTCTCCCAGAGGCAGCCCTGGGCTGGAGCATCCTGTGTACCTACTGTCCTGAGTAGGCAGGCAATGCATATTTCTTTGACTTCTCTAACAAACAAATAGCACATGCATTTAGTTTTTATTAAAAATAAATTCCAAAAGAAAACACTCTGCTGAACACACATCTTCCCCTGAGGAGAGAAGCAGAGAGCACAAACATTTGACAGATGTTAGTCACGTTGCTTAGTGCATTATTGGAAGGCACTGAGACACTGTGGTGATGGGAGCAGCATTAGAAATGGCATACACAAAAAGAGAGCAAGGATTTGGTGGGATATTCACTCTACTACACTTTGCTGCTTTCTCACCTTCCAGCTCTTGAAGAAATTTGTGGGAAGTTATAATGAGCATAAAGCATAATCATAAAATGGATTTTATCCCTAAATATGCTGCAAAGGTTACAGTAAACTGAGCTATGCTTTTGTTTCAATCCCTGTCTACTTTGCATGTAAAGATTTGATTAGGGGTTGTTTCACAAACTCCCTGCCTGTGTAGCATACCATCCCCTGTATGTAATATCCTTTGCTTCCCAACCATTCATATTCAGAATTAAAAAATAGAAATGGTCAAGTGGAATTGACCCTTGTGTACTAAAATAGCATAAGTTGTAAGTTCAGTCTCAGGAAATCTGGTCTTTTGGAACAAATGCCCAGTAAATGCTGATATGCTTTAAAGCCTTTATTTGTCTACCCAAACAAAACTTTCTGCAAAGGGTCACACCCTTTCATATTCAGCTGCAGCTTAAGTTTTCCTTTTTGCATTCTACACTGATTTATTTTATTTTTCAGTACCCGTATCAACTTTGTGAAATCTAAACATTTTGGCAAGACTTGATACATGCATCTTCCCTCTTTGAATAAACAGTGTGTAGGCCTAGAAAAGATTTTTACTGGGTCAGGAGAAAAAAGAAAAGAGTTGGACACTATATTGGGTCAGGAAAAGATAACTAATGGGTTAACTATTTCTATACAGTGAAGCAGATCCACAAATTAGAAGCATCACAGGAAAGAATAATCTGCAACACAGTCAGAGAAGGTATTTTACACCAGACCTGTTGTGTATTTAGCATGCAGATACTTTAACTTTCATAACCTAAGTTAGTTACTGGCACTGTCCAAGATTTTTCCCCACCTCAGTTAAACTCAGCCAATCCAGCTTTAAAGGCACACAGTTTTTCCAGATGTAGAATAAAAATCTTTGTGTTCTGAGAACTTCAGTATGCAAATGCTTAGAGCTTTATTCAACTCTCACTAGTTCATATGTTAGCATATGATCCATCTTAAACCAAATCAGAGAGCAATACCTTGACTAGCTAAGGCTGAGAATAGGACTTAAAATGTGCAGTATACACAGGGAAAGAAGCAAACAGGAATGCTGTAGAGGTGATAGAGAAAGCCTCTGAAATTCTGTTCTTTATCTGAGACTATTTTAAATATGCTCACTCATTCTGATGTTAGTTGTCAGAGTACAGGAAATATATATATATATATATGTGTGTGTATATGTATGTATATAATTAGAAATCACAATCCAGTTAAAATACCCAGGTATCAGAGAGTGATTCTCCCACTACAATTTTTCAGAACTCTTATTAGAGATTAAAACCAAGGGAAAAAAATTTCTTGTTGTTTCTTTCCCAGAGTTTGTGTAACCCAAACTAACTTCTCAGCTTGTTTTCCAAACTAAATCTTACTTCACATGCTAGGATTACTCCCGCAATTTGGAAAGACAGTATGTAACAGCATCTCTTGTTGACATCTGTTGCAACAGTAGTTCTGCTAGAATGCTGTAATGAATTCAAGGAAAACTTGTGCTGGTTGCAAGCTATCTTGTGATTGCAGAGATATTGCTTCTGTAGATTATTTTTTTGCTTACCTTATGATTTAATAGAGATATTACAGCTAGGCTACTTGTTAATGCCTATCATCAGCTCTGTTTCTTGAGAAGCTTGCTGTCTTCAAGGCTTCTTTCACATTTCTTTTGTTCAAATTAAATACTTTGCAGATCACCAAAATAATGAGTGAATAGTCACTGCACATAGTGCTCTGCCAGTAGAGCCAACCTGAGTTTCTCAGTTTAGCTGCTGCCTTTACTACCCGACTCTTCATGTTTACCAGGATTACATTCTTAAACCAAATCTATCAAACCACTCCCCTGCATTATGCTGAGATACCCAAAGAAGAAAGCTTTTAATAAATGTTTTTGAGGACTGCCAAGAAAATCTCAGCCATTAAGTGCAGCTTTTCTAGAAAGGGTGACTGTAAAACCTTGTTGACCATCAGCTTCCCACTTTCACAACTTGTTAACATCACTTGCCACTCAGACTAGTATTAGATTATAGTTTTCTTCTCTGAAGAACTCTGTATATTTTGAAAAGCTCTAAAATCAGTAAATGCCAACTGTTACTTTTGATTTACCTCTCTTCCTTCCTCCCTTCCCAGTCTATCTGCTGAATCTCTCACTGATGTCATTTATCTGTCCTTGTCTTTCACTGAAACTTATAATACACACCTAAACAGTTTGCAGGATTTCACTCTGGTGACTGCAGTAATGAAGGAGGTAGTCTCAGCTGGCCAGGTAAACCTCTGTGCCTATTCAGGTGGACAAGCTGCTACCCTGCTGCAGATGATTTGTTGTCATTTATTGTTAGAATATGTTTTCCACCTTAAATTTACCATCAGCTTTATGGGCTTTGGATCAGGCCCAAATAGAAATAAAATACAGTGAGGTCAGATCATTAGAAGCTAAGAGCAGGTAGAGAAGAACAGATAGAGATCTTTACCCAACCCTTTTCCCATGGAACAGAATTTTTCAATGTGGGAGTGATGAAGAAGTATCAAGTTTGTAATTATTTCTTTCTTCCTATGTTATTTAACACAGACTTTCCTGCTTTCTAGGCTAAGCAAAGAAATTCTGTTCATGAGCTAAGGCGTCCTACTGCTGAAAAGCTTGAGCATCTCAGCTAGTCATCCTGAAAGGCTTTTGCCACTTAAAAACCAGCTTGTAAAGCACAAGAATTACAGCATTAGTGATGAGGAGAGGTTCAGATATTTCACCTGTTCCAGGCTTCAGGAATATTCTGAGTTGAAAGTGAGCTAGACCCCCCTTATATAGGTGATCTTTTGGGCTAGATCCCCCTTATATAGCTGAGCTATCATTACCAAATAGCTTTGTGTGGAAAGGAGGACTAGCTGCAACATTTGTGTAGCATGAGAGAATATGATGGCTTCTATTTATATTTCCATAAAAATGCAACTTATCTGTGATTTTTTCTCATCATAGAAGCAAGGAGGGGGTTAATTTTCGTTGATACTGGCTCTTTGTTTGATATGACAATGCACTGATTACTAGCAGAGCACTATAGGTTTAAAACTAATCTTTCTGATAGAGCCCAGCTTCCCTATATGAATGTTACCCCTTTTTCCAGAGGAGACAGGGTGGAATCACAAGGCACTGTCCATTGCATATGAAAAGGTTTTGTTTCATTAGAAGGAAGCTGGTTGCCCTTAGCTGCCATATGGCAGCTCCAACAGCTGTTTGCAGCCCAGCAGTATTATGTTGCATGCAGGAAAGGAATGTGGTGATACTATAGTCCAGATCTTCAGCTGGTATAAATCTGCTTAGCTGCCTCAACTCAAAACAGATCTCTGTTGTTTTATGTGTTGGGAGGACACATCAACACTGCAAAATGAAGTGTGGTGTAGAAATGGCTGAAAAGAGGAAAGTCTGTGTCAGAAAATCCATGTGATGTAGTACAGTTCATTCACAGAATTATCTGCTGAGCTTCATGATCACTCCTATAGGCCCTCTTCAAGTATTTAAAGGCAGTAATAAGGTTTCTCCAGAGACTTTTCTTCACCAAGCTGAACAACCCCAACTCTCTCAGCCTTTCTTCATAAGAGAGGTGTTCCACCTCTCTGATCATTTTTGTGGCCCTCCACTAGACCAATGAAAACAGGTCAATGTCTTTCTTGTCTTTCTGTAACCAGAGCGTGCTCCATATCCGCTCATTGCGTGCTTTTTAACCTTTTCTTTCTAAATGCTGTTATTCCGCTTCTCCATTATACCATTCTTTGGAACTGAGTGTTACCTCATTCCAGTAGCCCTTGATTCTGCTCAGACTTCTGTTTAGATTCTCACACTGGCCTTTGCAATAGACATTCAGATACTTTTTCCCAATTTTGACTTCTCAAATGAAATACTGATCCCAGATACATGCTTATTCTGCATGACACTTTGAAAATTAAGTGAATGAGAAGACCTCCTAAGGGCACACAATTCATCCAACTTGATGAGATGTTTCTTCAGAGGAAGGATCCAACTACATGTAAGACCTGAAAGGAAATCAATGTTGTTAAGTGTTGTTACCAAGCAATAACTTTTACCCTTCTCTGTTTAATTTTTACCTATTTTTGTTTCTATTGTAAAGCGAAAAGTCTGGATTGCACATTCTGCCTCCAGCAGCTTCCAGCACTTGGGGTTACTGCAGCAAGGGTTTTTCAGGGTTATTCACCGGGTTTGGATAGGGGATCCTCTGTACCCTAAGATAGGGAAGTTGATAAGTGATTAAGGGCATAACCATGACAGATAATGCTGTTCAGAATAATCTGATTTACTTTTTGTGGTGTTTCTGCATGTAAAGAACAGAATCTACAGACAGCACATGGCAAAGAACCACAGCTACCACACACTTACCCCATATCTGCTTTTGAAACCTACCAGCCAGCAGCAGGGGTTTATTGTGAGACTCCCATGGCTACTCTAGAAGTGATCATGGTACTTGGTAACACTTGTGTTTCAGTATTGTGTCAGAGTTTCGGAACAGGTGGGATTTATTTTTGTAGGCAAAAAATCATCTAACAGGAAACAGTTGTGCTCTGTGGTTATATATTTCTTGATGTTTTGCTGTCTATTGGTTGGAGTTATCATGCTGACATCATTGCAGTGAGCCATGCTAGAAACAGCAGCTGCCAGTTAGAAACAGAATGAACATATCATTGTTCAAATGTAGGAAGAATGATCAACTGGTCTGTATTATTATGCAATTAAGTTAAGGTTTCAGTCTTGATCTTCAAAACCTTTAAAGGGTTTGGCTGAAACTGTGTCTGGGACGGTCTTTCCATCCCTAGCCAGTGACCACTAACATCACTGCTTTCTGAATGAAGGATAAAAGCAGCTTGCTTGCTTAACTTGTTTTTCATAATATAAATTATTCAATAGGCATGTAAGGCACAAAAAATAAGAAACAAACCTGACACATACAAGACACTTAAAAAGTTAGTAGCCAGCAACAATTTATCAGGAGCAAGAGACAAGTCAAAACTGAAGAAAAAAATAATATCTAAGCCACTCTGGGAGGGCATCTACTGCTGTGTTTTAGTTTGTGCTCTTTGTGCCTTACCTGGGTCTTTCCATGTGACACACAGTGAGAGAAGCTGTGCCCTCCCTCACATTTGTACACCCCCACTGGGACTGTGTTGGTGCTCTGTTTACATCTTCCCCTGCTTGAACCACTGCTCCTTCATGGCACTTGCACACAAAATCATCATTTCTATTTTTAGGTTCTCTAACTCGCATCCTGTGAAGAGCAGCAGTGCACTGGGCATGTTCAGTTTAATTTATTTATTTCTCATCACTTATTTATGGTGCGTAACACATGTATATGACATTTAGAAGCCTGAATTTATCCTTCATATTTTTAAAATTATGTAATGAAGCCTGAGCAGGCTTGGGATGCTTTTGTTTATGCCTTTTTTTTTTTTTTGTGCTGACTTGCTTTTGCTTCCTTTAAAAGTCAGCAGGAATTCTGTCACTGACTCCAGTGGAAATGAAAATGTTTCCCAAGTGAAATTTTCACCCTGTATTCTCACCTCACCCTTAACATTTCTATTCTGACAAGTATTTAAACATGACACCAGGTCTTACTGCTTTCTGAAATACCCATGGGAGAGTACACATTCCTTTTAATTACATTATGAATGAAACCTCAGGAAAAATCCTGAAAATACGAGAAGCTATTTTCTCAGTGTTAAAAACCTTAGATCAATTCAGCAAACCAAGGCTGAACTGGCTTTTCTATTTCAATCTCAGTGACCCAATTACTGCTTCCCTCTTTTAAAATAATGACCCAAATTTATGTTCCATTATGTGGTTACAAGACCAAACCTCTGTTTAAGATTTTCAGGTTCAGGTAGCCAAAATCTTTCTTACACAGCTTAAAAATTGAAGTAAAGGAAGATGGATTTCCAGTTACTAAGCACTTACAATCTTCACTGACTTCAGTAAAAACTGTGGCTGCTTGACACTTCCAAAAATCAGGCCAGCCTACTGAGGTTCTTTATACATAGTGATGTAGTGACCTGATTTTCAAAACTGAGTACAAACAAGTTTTAGTAAACCCAGAGCATCTTCAGATACTTCATGAATTCAGATATTAAGCCAAGAATTGCATAAAATCTGCAAGGATTTGCTGAAGTCTCCAGAAGTATCCAGGATGTAATAGAATATTAATTTAGTCTCTTGGGTTCATTCTGTAACACTGGACGTGATTTACGCATGTAGATCCCAAAGTGACACTGTTAAAGTTTAACCACATCCTGAGTTTTCCTTTTAATTATTTTTCTCAATGAACATTACAATATGCAGTAACATTTTTGGTACAGAGAGCAATGACACATCCTGTACCAGAACAGATATGAACACTGATAATAGAACAGAGAGGTCTTTGTTCATCTGTTTGAAAAACAACCAGATACATTTTTAATCTTTTTATTTGAAAAACTTTGTGCTCTATCTACACTGTATAAGGGAATAGATTTGAGTTGGAAGAAAAAAAAATTATATTTTTTCACATGTTGCTCTAGAATCTGGACAAATAAGATAAGTCTCTATTCTGTAGCCTTTCCACACACATGTGGGTCAGCTCAAATGCCCATAGGTCATCCTGTGAAACTATTCTGCCCAAAGAATGAAGACTTAGTTAAAGTGGTGGTTAATCTCTGCTTTCCTCTGCCACCTAAAATTGAAAGATGTTCCTTGCCCACTCCTCAAATTATATTTCTAGTCACCTTGTTCTGAAAAATCCAGCACTGGAAATTTTATCTCCTCTTTCCCCTTGCAAAGCCTTCACATGTTTTTATGTATCCAGAAATAATTTATATGCAACTGCCTCAGATACTTTTTTTTTTTTTTAAATTAACCTGTCCTATTTTCTCCACATATTTTTTTCTTTTACAAAAATCAAGGAAAATTGGTATATTTTTCTCATGATATTTTATTACTCTGACCTCTGGGCCGCAATCAACATTGTCATTTTGCCTGAAATCCTCAGAGCTAACAAGCTTTCCCTTCCTTATTATCTTATTTGATGCAATTTTGTTATTATTGTACTGGTCTTTGGTCTCCTATAGACCTGTTCTGTAATAATCACAGTGATTTTGACAATAACATCTAGTTTATTTGTGTGCTAAAATCTTTAAAACCACTAGAAAACACTGGGGAAGGGGGAAGGTCTTTGCAACCTTCTGTCTGTTCAAAAGCAGCATTCGGAGATTGATTTTTAAAATTTAATCCAGTAATTAATTTAATGTAGAAGCTGTAGCTGGTTATATTAGCCATTTTAAGATTGTTTCCTATAAGATTAAGACCATTAATTCTCTTTTATTTCCCCCGCTCAGGTGGTATGCAAGTCACATTTTACATCTGAGCTATTCAGAAAGATTTTCTTTCTCCTGCAAGATGCTGCATTTTGATCTGTCTCAGTATTGCTCTGAGCGCTTTACTGAGCTATAAGGACACGGCTGTGCCTGTGGTGTTAGGAGGCTTTTTAAAACTTCTGGTTTATACACTTGTTAAAGTCTTTTCATAGGCTGAGATATTAATTCGGCCCTTGTTTAGGAGAATAAAAAAACACCAAAAAACCCCAGACAAATAGAGAATTTATGGAAAATATGGGGTAGCTGTAGCATACTTTTTATGTGAGATTCATTGCATCTTTTAAGTTCTGCCCTACTTGCCACCTAGTTGACTGAGGGACCACCTCTCACTGGCTGAGAGTAGGGGTAACTCAGCACTAGATTAGTTTGAGTGAATGCAATTCTGCTGGGGTGGGTGATGTTGGGATGACACTGAGGTCCCATAGAGCTCATAAGATGTAACAGTAGAAATACCCCAAAGACACTGTATTGAGGGATGTCTTCTGTGTAGGTTGGGTGCTATATGAAGGAGAGAGAGGGGAGTCTTTAGTAATTAAGGGAGAGTGTGACAAGGGGGACAGAAACCATTGAAGGGGTGAAAGCTGCAACGTGCAGAGAGGTGGCGTGTTTTGCAGGAGAAGCCAATGAGCAATGGAACCTTTTTTGGTGCCCAGACTCAGGGTACAGAATGCCCCAGCTATTCCACACATATTTAAGCCTGTCCTACATAAGTCTATTTTAGAAGTTGGGGAAAGGACCATCCGTCTCTTCCTCTCTGCTTCCCAGTCCCTTGTTTTTTAGCCATTTTTTGATACTACAAATAAAAGGTCAAGGGCTTTCTGTTGACCTGACTGTGCAGGGATTCAAAGCATGCCTGGGCTTGTCTTGATCTGAGCTGTTTTTAGCTTGTTTTCACTTGTGATAGCCATTGCCTAGCAATCAGATAACTATTGCCTGCATTTGTTTTAGTTTAGCTTTAGTTTTTGGTGATAACAAGTAGTTTTCCTCAGTGGATTGACCTGTCTGTGACTCCAGACTGAAGTGTGGCATGGAAGAGCGCCAGTTCCCGCTCTCATCCTCCTACCACCAATTGTGCTCTGACAGGCTTTGTCTGATCACAAGGTACACTGCGTCGGGGAGCTAATTGTCTCAAAAATAGACATTTTTGAGAGTATTTTTTTTATTTCCAGCCATGAACAGCTTAAATACCATTGTTGCACATGGCCTTGGCCTGATGGGAAGGCAGGCATTCAAGCACATCTCTCTCCTTGGTATTACCATCACTTGCCTCATCCAAGGATCTGGGTATCTAACCCCAGGTTATAAATTTTCCTACAGGATCCATGCATCTCAGATATTTTACAGATCTAGGCCAAAGATATTTTTTCCAAGGTCCCCATTTAAATTCTAGCAAAGCAAAGAACCGAATAGACTGTCACCCCAACCTGCAGCCTACAATTTCTTTCCCTTTTGTGTAACAAATTCTTTGCAGTCTGTTTTGTTTGAAGAACACTGATTTGAGCAGTAGGCCTTTGCATAACTTTGATTTTAGAGGGAAAATTTCAAAATATATTTGTTCCTGCTGTTTCAGAAGAACTTGCATTTTTCTTATGCTAGGAATAATTGCTTGAAAAAGAATAAAAAAAACCCAATAACCACTGCTAGAAAGCAAAAACCTGCTAGTTTTTCTTTGAATATAACCCCCACCCCAAATTATTCACATAGTTCTATTTATAGACAGAATTTTAAAGCCTGGACTACTTCAAAAGGAAAATACTGCAAATTTCTGTTAATAGGTTATCTCTGTGAAAGGGAAGAGACTGGTAATGAGTAACCTTTCTCTTTTTCTTTTGCTTCAGAACATTTTAATTGTGTTCCAATTACTTCAACATATTTAATATACTTACAATATGTGTTTGTATAGTATGCAGGCAAATGATTTTCCAAAGCCTTATACAATATAGTGAGTCATAAATGATTGCTGTTCCCACTCCCCTCGATCGAGTGTGAGTCACAAAGTGGTAAAGCCTGTCTCCCTGGTGCGCTGAGTGAAATCCACCTGATTTCAGGCAGGCGGTACAAAGCTGACAGCTGAGTGGCATGCAGACATCCCTTGGTTGAATGGAACATATTTACCTATGCATCTCTCACCTGCTGTGAAAAAGGGGCATATTGCAGCCTTTTGGGGCGTACCATGTGGCAGTGATGTGCTGATCACAGCACGTCCCACAGCCGCTATTGGGAGGTTGCGGTTGCGGCTGTGCTCCAGCTGTGCACCCTGTCCCTGGGTTACGGGGGTGGATTTCCCAACCACTCTTCATCTGGCACTGAAGTTTCCAAGTTTTGGGGCCGTGTGCTGGGATGGATTCCAGTTTGACTCAGTACCTCAGCATGGCAGTCACCCCCTCAGCTGCGTCATTTGGGTGACAGCAATCGCCAAGTGGGTTTTGGCAAGCTGCTGATAGCTGTGCACACACAAAGCCTCTGCTCCCCACAAACACATGCTACTTGAAGAGAAATCCCTTGAAATCAGATGCCTCAAGGTGGGTGGGATTTGCTTCCTTCCGTCCCTGGAAAATTAAAGCTATTTTATTTCCACAAAGGAAGAAAATCTGTGATTTGGTAGTGTAGAGAAAAAGACACTATGGAATGCTCATCCCAGGATCCATGTTAACCAGGCCACAAAATCATCTTTTGGCATGAGACTGAGTCCTTGTATTCTGTTCATAAAGTTTACCAAAGTATTCTCAAGGAAACTTTTTTGCCACTTAGTGTATTTGATACAGGTTACTGTCAATTATTAACTATTTTACTATTATCCTGGCAGTCAGGCAACATCACAGCTATTCCTGCCTGAGGTTTCAAAGGTGCATATATATCATTATTCATTTTTTGCTGATATATATAAGTAACAGGTTCTTCTTAATTTTTATATTCCCGAACTCTTCTATACTGTAGTTTTTAATAGCTGATCTTTTTTCTGCTATTTTGTGAAGACTGTCTTTCAGACCTGATTTACCAGTTTTAACAGCAAATGAAGGATCAGGTAGGGTAGTAAAACTTATCTTTTAAAATACTTTGTAGTGTACCTGTAAATACTTTTCTTTCTAGATTTGAGTTTTCTTACTTGCATCGCTTAATCCTTTTAATGAAAAAAATACCAGTCAGGGATCAAAGCTGTATTCCTCTAAACACACAGTGAACAGCTTTTGCCATTAAAAACCTGGTAGTGTAAAACCCTTATTATACAAATATTTTAACAAGTATGTAACTTTCTTTGAAGAAACAGTTGCACTGGTTTCAGCATACTCTTTATGTACTTCAAATATGATTTCGCTCACTTAGTTTCGATCATTTAAATGTTAAATGTCTGGTCTAACCAACTTTCCTAGGTTCCTTCTACAGTCAAAAGTGAGAGATATTAGCCTCCAGAGGGGTGATTCATACTGCTTGTCTTAGACTTCTGCCTCTCAATTGACAACAGAAGTGTAGCCTAGACAACTGTGTAGATTAGATTCCTATCTCTTAGATCAGGTAAGATAAATCCTATTCTTGGCCATCTATGTGCATGTGAATTTACAGGATTGGAGCTAAGTTGTTTTAACATCTAAAGTACCCGTGGGGGCTAATTGACTTAGAAGCTTTACAAACCATGAGTATAAAACAAAGAAAAATAATCTAGTTCTTTTAGGGAGGAAAAAAAAACAAACAAAAAAAAACCCCAAACCCCACATTTGCCTCTCAAGTGTAAGAATGTGGTAACAATGAAGAATAATGAAAAATACCTATATTGCATAAATTAGTAATAACAAATGACAGTTAGGAGGTAAATCTGATAAATGTTTTTAGGTGTGATGCCCCAAACACAGCCTTGAGTTGTCAGCAGCTGTACATGGCTTTAGCTATATGTTTTAATACAATGAGGCAGAATTCACATCTGAGCCACTGCTGCTTCTTTGTCCCCAGACTTTCCTTCCTGATCAATCAGCTGGCTCCTTTCAGGCGCTGGACAGTGTACAAATCAACAGGATGACCAACCTTCCACATATCAAGAGTCATGAAAATATAATTTACTGACAAGAGCAGTCAACTAAAATGTGCTCCATTTAGGATTTTTTTTTTTTTTTTTTTTTTTTTTTACTGTCAGTGCTAAATGAATAACCTAACCAAATTTCTGGTCTATGCATTGACAGTCTATTTGATGATAAGCCAGCAAAAGAGAAATACATAAAGATTAGAGAAGTCAAGAGTCCTCAAATTTCAATCATTCTTCCTTCCACTACCTCTTCTTTTCTATCCTTATACCTTCTTCATTTCTTCCTTTTTTCCTTAACTATCTCCCTCTTCCCTTTCTGACTCTTACTCCTTGGTTTTCCTGGTTTTACCTACAATTTCTGAGAGCAGAGCTCCTGTGTTTGCACTGGATGAACCAAAGGTCTGACAACTCAAAAATTGTCTGGATGGGTAGCCGCTATTATTGTTAGGCAGAAAGACGCTGCAGCTGCTGCTGTTTCTCTTCCACCTTCGTCTCATCTCCATCTATTTAGCTGAAAAACATCTGCTAGTGAGGAGTCTTTGTAAAAGCCACATCTTCCATATAAATGAGAAACCTTGGCTTGCAAGGTGACATTTGGCTACCAGGGAACTGCATGACCATGAGGTGCAGACTTGGATGTGTGTACATAGAGCTAATCTGGCGATTGGAGGCTTGGACTAGATGATCTTTTGAGGTCCCTTCCGATCCCTAACATTCTGTGATTCTGCGATTCTGTGATCTGACAATATCGTAAGATGCATTTATAAGGTTCTTGATCTGCGGACCCAAGGCAACTCAAAATGCCACAGGTTTATTCTTCAAATTCTGACGTGTTTTTCTAGTACCATGCAGCCTGAATGATCATATCATGGGTACAAACTTCACCCATAGTATGCTGGCAGCTGCAGGGAAAAGAAAGCAATTTGTAATTTTAGTTTCATACACATAAATTCAGAAGCAACTCTTTTACCTATGATGTGACTGAAGGTCTTGGCAAAGGGAAAAGTGAGAATTAGTTTTGTGATATCAAGGCAAAATGTGTAAATTTTGTCTGATTTACTCACTGTGATTATTCAGACCATTTCTGCAAGAGTTCTATGCACTTCTATCGCATGTACACACAATTTTGTAAATGCAGAAATACACTAGATTTAGTGCTTGAGACAGTTCAGCTCTGACATGTAACCCAGTACTGAGGAGAGAGTCCACTGAAAAGTTCCTTTATACAGAATATAAAGTGAGTATAGACTATTTTGCAATAAGCTGCTTGACTTAATCTTGACATCCACATGCATGCAGGTCCTGGGCCTTGTCTTTCATGCATGCTCAGTTTCTTAGTCAATTTTTGCTCAGGCAAAACATTAATTCACTCAAAAATTATGAAAGAAGAATCTATGAATATTGTTCAGACATGAGATGAAAGTCTCTTTTCTGAAATGAATAAGCATCCTAAAAGATTAATTACGTATCCACTATTTTCAGATTTTCCTGGGAATCAAAATCTCTAGACTGCACTTTTCACAGATTTTTTTGTGCATATGATATGATTTTCCTTCCTTTTACAGTCTAAATCTAAAAGGCAGCATGTGACGTGGTAAGGAGTATACTTAATTTCTGATTGTTTTGTGGCAAAACTGTGTAACTGTAATAATTTGGAGAGCAAGGCAGAGACTTGATACCAACTGGAGAGGCAGCTGACATGGGTCAGGCAGTCTCTCTGTTTTAGTGATCCCGGTCACTCCTTGCAAGGTATCAATTTGTTCTTTTGACCACCTTGGGAACTCAGTCTCCTTATGTGGGCACCTGAAGCCCTATGGTAGAAATATGGAGGTGTGTGGATGTGCCAGGTCATAGTTACTTGTGTTGCCTTTCTACATCAAATGTCATTAGACTCATCTCACATCCTCAAAAGGAGTGTTTTTGTTGTTTTTTTTTTTATCCTTGACACAGATAATTTATAGGCCTATATGGAGTATTTGGTGCATGTTTGTGAGCCACGAGTCTCAGCTAGTTGTTTTTGAGTCATGCTATTTCCTACCCAGAAGAAAGGGTGGGTCCCTGCTCTGTGATGAAAAGCTGTAGTCAGAGTGTGGAAAGAACCTCAACTTGAGGTGACATGTCTTTCCCCTGTATTTCTGCTTTAACCCTCGAGTTGTTAAACTTCCGAAAAAAAACCCAAGGTATGTGAAGAGGAAGAACTGTGTGCGATTTGGGCACAGACTGTGGAAATAAGAGACGTTCATTTACCACAGATCTGACGATACAGAACTCAAGCATTTTGTCAGGACATGAGCCTGGGTTGTGTGGAGTATCTTAAAGTGGTTGCACGTCAGAAACAGAATAACTGTATTAACAGAAGCTAATAAATGTTGCTTCCTTGCTAAGCAAATTGCCTGTGGGGGCGGAGCTCGGATTAAATGAAGTTACTTTGTTTCTGGTACTCTGATTAACTTGTTCAGAGATAATTTAGGTATTTCCACATTGTAGCATGAGAATAAGAAATAGAAATATAGATAAATATATTATTTATATAAATATAGATAAATATATTATTTATATAAATATATATAAATAAATAAATATAATTTTGTGTTGATCTGTATCTATAATTGTTGATGAGTGTGTTGATATAAATGGAATTGTTGATGGCTCCCTGCTGGTAGAAAGGCAATAATAGTACTTCCCTCTCTCACATGGGGCTACAGGATGTACTAAATATTGTGAGGGACCATAATGGTGATTGTTACCATGTAAATGTATATAATTGTGAAGTGAAATGTATAATTTTTTTTTTACCATAGTTATTTTCTCTGCATATACCCAATAACTTTTCTTCTAAAAACTCTAATGTAGAGACAGATTACTTCTTAGATTAATATTATATTTTTCCCCAGATTTTTTTCTCTACTAAATAGTTATTTTCAAAAAAAAGAGACTACTTCAGAAAAAGCTAGTAAAAATGCTGGGAAATAAGAGCTTGTATAGAAGTTCAAGAAACATATACACAATTTGAGACATTCCAGAAGAAATCAACAGGAATGTTCAGAGATCTAGAAAACACCAGGTTTTTTTGAGGAAACACTGTAGAAATCAATAGTTTTTACTCTAGACCATCCTCAAAAATGTAAAATTCAACTGCAAAGGGGAAAGTGATAGACTACTCTCTGCTAGAAAAAACGTGCACACAAATAGTTTAAAGCCAAAAAAGAAAAACCTAAAAAGCAGTTTAGAGAACATGTTTTTTAGGAACAATTTCCAAATCTGGGTTTCCACCCTACTGAAGGTAAAAAATCTTAAGAAAGAATGGAAGAACAGAAGAAAGAAAGAGAGAAAGAGAGAAAGAGAGAGAGAAAGAGAGAGAGAGAGAGAGAAAGAAAGAAAGAAAGAAAGAAAGAAAGAAAGAAAGAAAGAAAGAAAAGAAAGAAAGAAAGAAAGAAAGAAAGAAAGAAAGAAAGAAAGAAAGAAAGAAAGAAAGAAAGAAAGAAAGAAAGAAAGAAAGAAAGAAAGAAAGAAAGAAAGAAAGAAAGAAAGAAAGAAAGAAAGAAAGAAAGAAAGAAAGAAAGAAAGAAAAGGAGCTTCTTGTTTAAATACAAAAATATTCTATGTTTTGAAATGTAAAAAAAAAAATAAAACACACAATATTAGCAGCTGTCTTATAGGGATCCTTGCTGAGGTTGATGCTTAATAGGCCAGACCTTTAGAGACATCTCTTTACCTACTTGTTATGGATGCCAAATGGGTACCTGTCTGTACATCTGCACAACCCAAACAAACATTTTTTTTCCTTCTGTGTTTTTTTATTCCGTTCTGATTTTTCTTGATGTAAATTTTATATTGTTGTATTAGGTTTGCATGGCAGGGTTTTGGTAGTGGGGGGCCATAAGGGTGGCTTCTGTGAGAAGCTGCCAGAAACTTCCCCTAGGTCCGAAAGAGCCAATGCCAGCTGGCTCCAAGATGAACCTGCCGCTGGCCAAGGCCAAGCCCAGCAGTAACAATGGTAATGCCTCTGTGATAACATAATTAAGAAGGGGAAGAGAAAAAACAAAACAAAAAACCAAAACCCTGCACATTTTGCAGCTGGAGAAAGGAGTAAGATGATGAGAGAAAGAACTCTGCAGACACCAAGGTCAGTGAAGAAGGAAGGGGAGGAGGTGCTCCAGGAATCAGAGCAGAGATTCCCCTGCAACCTGTGTTGAAGACCATGGTGAGGCAGGCTGTCCCCCTGTAACCCATGGAGGTCCATGGTGGAGCAGATGACCACCTGTAGCCCGTGGAGGACCCCATGCTGGATCAAGTGGATGACTGAAGGAGGCTGTGACACTGTGGGAAGTCCACACTGGAGCAGGTTCCTGTCAGGACCTGTGACCCCATGGAGAGAGACAGCCCACACTGGAGCAGGCTTGCTGGCAGGACCTGTGACCCCATAGGGAACCCCCAGTGGAGGAGTCTGTTCCTGAAGGACTGCACCCCACGGAAAGGACCCAGGCTGGAGCAGTTCATGAAGAACTGTCGTTTATAGGAAGGACTCACTCTAGAGGAGTTCATCGAGGACTGTTTCCCATGAGAGGGACCCCACACTGGAGAAGGGGAAGAGTGAAGACTCCTCCCCCTGAGGAGGAGGGAGCAACAGAAACAACGTGTGATGAACTGACCCCAACCCCTATTCCCTGTCCCCTTTTGCTGCTGGGGGGGAGGACGTGGAAAGTGGGAGAGAAGTTAAGCCCAGGAAGAAGGGGGAGGTGGGAGGAAGGTGTTTAAGATTTGGTTTTATTTCTCATTATCCTCCTTTGATTTGTTTGATAATAAGTCTGTTTTGCCTGTAATGGTAACTGGTGAGTGATCTCTCTCTGTCCTTATCTTGACCCACAAGCCTTACATTATATTTTCTCCCCACTGTCCAGTTGAAGAGGAGCAGTGATAGAGTGGGCTTCAGTGGGCATCTGGCATCCAGACAGAATCAACCCACCTCAATTATTCATTATAATATTGTTATTTTCATGACCATTTAATCTGCAGACCATTCTGTTCAAGCTTGACCACTGAACAAAATTTGCAAGTATTCATTCCTGTTCTGTATAGAAGTTTTCTTAGAAGTTTATAGTGTTTCTGCCCTTCAGCTTTCTGCTAGTTTATCTGAAACTTTCAACTGCCTGTCTCTGTGACTGATGACATAGTAACCTATAGATCTATTTGTGTACTAATAGAGGCAGATTGTCTATGTATATAACAATATAAATAGATTGGCATGGGATAATTATCTCTTATCTAAAATGCCAATAAAGAGGTGACCAGAGGTACCACAGATTATTTTCTTTTTCATCTTTCTCTAGATGTTTACCTCTTATTACATGACAAGAGCTAAGTACATACATACAGTAACAAATATATTTCAGTATGTTGAAAGGTTTTATCCATACTTTGAGAACATGTATATGCAAATGTCACTTATAATTAACCACCCTTTGTTTATATTAAAAATAGAAAAGTCAGTCCAGAACTAATAAGTGACATAGCCAGTATAATTTAATGGGAAAACAGCTGAGGCATTATGACAGCTTTTTCTTACACTTATGATTAATCATTTTTCTATTAAGGCTGCTGAGAGCAGCATAAAAGCAATTCTCATCCTTTGTCACTATTGATGTCACCAGTTTCAGCTTAGAACTTTCAACAGATATCGTGCTATATCCTTAGATTGAAAATACAGCCCGAAGGCTGCTAGCAAAACTGATGCAAACCTGTTGTTAAGCTCTTTTCTGGAAAGATGTCACAGTTTGTCATATTGATTTTAATAAAATCTCTTGAGTGCTGGGCAAAGCTTCCCTGAAATACCTGTTTCAAGTTGGAAAGTGCAATTGCCATCATGATGTCAAAGCTGAATAGGGCTGGGAAAGGCTTGGTATTCTAGCTCCTAGTATCCAGTGCATCCATCTGCTCATGGAAATATATATTTTTTACGTGCTAATGTTTCTTGTGCACATCCTGTCTTTCACCCTGACAAGGAAAAATGTTTCTCTGCCATCCCTGGCCTCATGACAGGCACCACTCACACTGGGCTGCAGAGCTTCTGTCTCTCAGATGAGTCCTTTCCCTCTGCTCCCCTCTTACTCAGCCAGTGTGCCTCTGACTGGGGTTTTGGCTCATCAGCCATCTTCAACACAGTTATGTTCACAGCCTGCTCTTTTTGAAATTGTGTCCTCCCTGGGCTTTCAACATGTCTAAGGGATTGCTGTCCTCATTCTCTCTCTGTGTTTCTTGATAGGTTCCAGATCTGATGTTGCACTCCAGATCTGCCTCAACTAAAATCTCATCCTGGCCACTTTTTCCCAGTCATATTCTTTTCATGCTGCTGTGAGAAGCTACTGTCTGCTGTCGTTTCTGTGTCTGTGGTACGTGGGTCTCTTGTTTGTTTCTTAATTTTTCAGATAAACGCTTTTGGACTACTGCCATGCTGCTCCTCATGCTTGCTTTATAAATCTCTCCAAAGCTGATTTATTCTTTTCAGGTCTTCCATTAAAAGTCTTCAGTTTTAAGATTTCTATCAGAGTTTGCCAGAGACCACAAGGGTACACATGGAGAACAGTCTTATTGTACTATTTCTCTTCTGCATCTCTATCCAGCAGTTACCACTTCTACTCAGATCTAGTCAGTTTTGGACAGACGCCACTTTCAGTTAGTGTTTGGTGTATTGCTGAGCATCACCATAACAATACTACTAGTATTCTTTGTGCACCAGTTAGCATGTATTCGTATAGCACTTTCTTTGTCCAGCTGGATGTAAGTTCAGGGTAGACAATATAAAATGCTGGAAAAAAAAAAAAATGGTAGAAGTGCTGCCTTACTGACTATGACATAGGATTTAATAAGGTTTTCCCTTTTTCTGTGTTGCTGAGTAGAGGAAGGAATAGGAGAATGAATGTGCTTTTTGTTGCTTGTCTCAGACAGCCAGAGGCAAATGAAGCTGACTTTTCTAATCACATAGATACTAAGCAGGTAGTTTCCCACACAAGAAAACCACCTACATGACTCAAAACTTCTCTCTGTTCAAATGCTTCTGTTGTTGCTTGTTTGAATAACTAGGAACTTCAGCAGCACTGAATATGATTCATCCTTGACAGGGAGAAGGGCAGGAAAGTTGTGGCCAGCTTTGTACCACAGTAGGGACGGTCACATCACATTGTGAGGCATGTGGGTTACAGTGGATCCAGCTGTGATTACCAGTTTGCATGGCCAGTGTGGAGGTTTGGGGGAGGCTTTATTCTCTGTGTAATCTACCTCTTACTATTAGTTCAGTTAGGAAACAAAGATCTTCATACTAGTAAGTGCTGAAATCCTTGGCTCTCGTCCCGACATTTATTAGGCATGTGTGAGTCAGACCATTTCTTTGGAATTGATGATGGGCTTAAAACTTAGGCACATGCTTAAGTAATTTATTGAATTGGGACCAGAAAGCTTGGTAACTTGCAGGACTGAGCCCTAAACTAATACAAGTGTGTTTTTATTTTTAATAAAATAAAACTTCCCCTCTCATCATTCCTAGCCCCACTGTCCTTAATAATAATTTAAACTTTTTTTTTTTTTAATTAAAAAAAAAATCTGGAATAAAAGTTTCCCTTTAAGGTGATAGTTCAAATTTTATCTATTTTTCACTAAGTTCTGAATTTGCTACCAGATATCCTGCACAAATGTTTCTGGTTTTTTTTCTGACTGGCTTACAAAAGCACCACTTTATGAGCATAACTCATAGCATAGATTGGTAACATATGTAACTCAGTCCAAAAGATAGCTGATTCAGAGCACTAAGGATTGAGATGCAGTTGTCAAATTAAAAGAAACCTTCCATCATGCTACCTTTTACTGTATCTGGATTTCTGTTTACCTCTGATTACCATGCTCCTGTTGACAAACTCTGAAATGAAACTAAGCTTCCTTATGTTATTGCAATTAAAGAACAAATTGTTAGGCTGACAGTAGTTTAACATTTAGGAATTCTGATAAAACAATGGTGCAAGATGTTTCAATGAGAAAGATTTGCATTCAAATATAGAGATGTTTTAGCAGTTACACAGCAAATTCAGAATATTTAACTGAGAATTAGTAAAATATTGGTGTATTTAATCAAAGTTTCTGTAGATAATGCAAAAAAAAAAAAAATCCTTGAGAATAACATTTCCCAATTTTAAAAGTGTTTTGTGATGTAGGAAGAGAAGCACAAGTAAAATGTCCTCAGCTTACAGTGTTATGTCTCCTAGTCAGTGTCTCTTCACCTGACTTTGTTAATTCCTGTGGTGTCTTGAATTATCTGCACTGGAATTTCAGTTAGAATTCAAAGGAAAACAGACATTATGGAAGGCTGGGAAAAAATTTATATCAAAATCTGAGGACTGTACTGTATAAGAGAAAACTATGATCTAGAAGTAGAGTGTATAATTTTTTTCCTTGAGTAAGGTGTAGGACAAAATATTAGGTGTTCTTTTACCAGAAAAATAAAGATGTTTTTGTCACTTAGAGATAGCACAATTTTTCAAGAATGTACAGCACTGAGCATTCTTGTGATCTCTTGTGATCTGATCTGTTCTGTTGTCATACTGTAATAACTCTGGATTGTTACACCTTTGAAGACAACACTCACGCCTGGGAGTCAGTGCACATTCTTACCTGTAAGAAGAGAGTGAAATACATCTTCGTAAGGCATAGCTTTGGAAATCTTTTTTTCTTTAGGCAAAAGAACAATGAATGCTGTACTCTGAAGTAGTTGGCCAGGTTTCATTTCATTACAGAGCAACATATATCACCTGAGTACATATGCAGGAAATCTGTCCTAAAGCCAGACTCCTTTGGATCTGTTTGTTCAGTTTGAGTTAAAATGAAAACAACGGTATTGAGCAAGACTTTTCCTGTCATACTTCAGAGCTGAACTTTTCTCAAATTGTGCAAGTGAAGTCTTCTATTTAGCTGTCCTAGAACACTTGCGTTTCGTAAGGTTATGAGCTCTTTGTGTTATCCTGTCATGATTTGCAAATTACTGTGGCAATCAAAGGCCCTCGCCTTGATTTTTTTCCAATTCTAAATGTTTTTTAATACTTGCAGTCATATGAATAAAATGGCAGGATGGAGTCTTCATTGCTTAGCTTCTCACTTGTGCAGCACAGAAAGGGCTGGACAACTCTCCAAGGGGATCTGGCAGACCTCAGCATGTATATAATGGCTGCTGAGTTGTTTCAATGGCTGTTGAAAAGTTGTACAGTCAGAGCCTGGAGTTCCCTTGCCCTGGAGGCTCATGAAGACAAGCAGGTTTACTTCATATAACATTCATCTTCTGCTGGAAGATGCTCATATCTATTTGGCTGGTTGCCACAATTCCTACTTCATGTTGTTGGCCATGCAAGTCAGAAAGAAGCACCTCTGGAAAGGGTACTCCTACTTCTAGGGCAAGCCCTAGGTTATTTCTCCAGGTTTCTGGCACACACTGAAAACCTGATTTCTGAAACAAGTCTATATGTAAAATCCACAGGTTTATCCATAGAGAAAAACAAGACAACTTTTTGTTTGTTTGGAAATATAAATCAATGTGAAGGATAGATGCCTTTTCTAAGGATGCTTCTTCTGCTAGGTATATGGTAGTTGTCTTTCCTGAATTTTTATGGAGTTTTTGGCCAACAGTCAGAGATGCCTCCTTGATTCCTTGAGTCAACATACAAGATGTGAAGAGGAATTAAAAATGCCCCCTTCTTTTGTCATCTTTTTTCCTGGAGGCGTATGAAGTTTGTAGAAGAGTCTCTGAGCTATTTAGAGTTTTGGGGCAACCATGATCTTCAGTCTCTACTGTGGCTGGTAGCCTAAGAACTTCCTTGCATCTTCACACTTCTTTGTGTTTAATACTTCTCAAAGACAAGTAATACTGAAAAGATCCTGTGTCCTGTCTGCTTATAATATGAATTTTCATGTACATAATACCTATAAGTCTGGACATTGTTACTGTATTGCATACTGTAATTTGCAGACTACACAGACCAATAATCTTTCAATATACTTGTTAAGATTTTGTGGGTATAACAACAGATACCTGTAGTCTTTTGGCATATATGAAGTTATGCCACTACATGCTAACTAATAACCCAGGGCAGTTTCTTTTTGCAAATGAATGCTGACAAATAAAATTCTGAAGAAATCTGTATTCACAAATATGTTTGTCACTGCAGACTGACAAACGAATGCAAAGTTTCAGGATGGTAAAAAGTGATCTATTCTCTCCATGAAGGGTGTGTGTACTGACTTAGGACTTGAGAATAAAGTGCATGGCTTCAAAAGGGCTGGTGCTCAAAGATTTCCTCTCTTGCCCTGTCTTTTGACGCATGTTAATGTTACAAGGGAAAAATCACATCTTGCAACACCTACAAAGAACCTGGCTCTACCATCCACTGCTCATGTCAAGTAGTGTCTTACGTAAGAAGTTCCATGCACTTCAGTTTAAATACTGATGTAAGTGAAGATTATCCAAAGCAAGCAAGGTTTGCAAGAGCAGGCCATAAAAACACACTAACAAGGAAGGGTATTATAGAGGCCAAGAGCTTGGTATTCACACCTGGCTATGTTCCTTGAGAGTAGATTAAAGGGAAGAAAAAAGTTTCCTCTAAACAAGTGAATAAAAATACCCTTAAATCACAAAGAACTCTGGCCCTGTACATGAAATGCAAATTCTTATTTCCAATAGAATCAAGAGATGATAGGAATATTTTGAATTTATAGTGGAAGAACAGGAGAGAAGGAAAAAAAAAAAAAAAAGCTTCAGTGTGAAGCTTTAGATTTTTAGGCATTCTTGAAAATATTGGAAATGGCAGTTTGGAGATTTTTTTTTTTTTTTTTCAGCTAAGTGAATCATGGCTTTCCTTGGAACAGAGACTTTACAAATTCCTTTTTGACTGTCATCTGCAAATCATTTGACTGCTGGTAAACAGAACCCTCTATGTTGTCCTGATAACAGAGGGAAGGCTGGAAATAAGGAATTCCACCCTTAAAGCTGTTAAGGTAAGTCTAAAATTGATGTGTATTGGATCAAAGGGTGGAATATTTTCCAGATGATCCTCTGTTTCTTCTGAGAAAAAGAAAAAAAAAAACACAAAACAACACAAACCCAAAAATCGTTTCCAAGGTGTTAAGCTTCAGTTGCAGAGCATGGGGATTCAATTTACAATTTTGTGTCTTGCTAGGATGAAACCTAAATTTGCCAGTAACATTTGCCTTGTATTTCTTTCTTTTCCTTTAGTATAAAGGAAAAGTTACAGTCCATCAATAGCTATAGATGTCTGGTTTAGACGGAAGAATCAAATGAGAATAACCAATTGCAATTATTTTTCTGTAATGTTTATTTTACAACATCCTTATGTATGAAAATGACAAGGCCAAAGGAGGTTCCTAATTTAAAAGAAACCTTACATTTTATTGTTGGGGAAAGTGGAAGCTTTTAGTATAGTCAAAGATTATACTTCTACGGAAGTATTAGTCATTACAGCCTTGGAAAATAAATAGGAATGTCAGCACAAATCAGCATCCATTTAAATTTCAGTATATGCAAACCACAGAGGAAGATGCTTCTGGTTTTTCATCTTCAGCCCCCTAAGAACTTATTGTAAATGTGGTGAGTTCATTGGCCTATATGAAGTGAATGTTATGCTCTCAGATCCGTTCCTAGGAAGCAGCAACCACATCAAACAAATGCCAATAACATCACCATTACCACCACAGTTAACTTTCCTTCTGTCTCAGTAAAATAGGACGAGGATGGGATTATGATAGAGAGAGAACTGTGTTTCCACTTTCTGTGTAGCAGCTCCATGTCTGACTTAAACATAACTTATTACAGGAAATCTTCTTCTATCAGCATCAGTGTTTCAAGTCTGGGATTATTATGGGGGATGGGAGCACTGGTTACAGCCTTGGATGGTGTGTGCCCCTCTTGGTTGAGTGACACAGGGAGGGAAAGTGTGCTGCGAGTATGGCTGCATGTCTATGAGCATGGCATGCTTGACAGGGCTTTTTAATTATTTTTTTTTTTTAATTAAGATTTTGACCTACACATTTAACCTCTGTGGATGCATAATTGTGATCAATTAGATTTTCTATTGTGGTGTTGTGTAAAACTCCAGCTCTAGACTCCCTGCCCCAGTCTTCTTCCTAACATGCTTATCTCCTGTTCATCTCCCTGTCCCTAATGTGCTCATCCCTTTCTGTGCAGCCGTTTCATCTCCCCCAGCATTTGGCTCCAGCAAGGGAGAGTGTTGAAGGCACAGGACAGCCAGCTGCTCTGCTTTTTGGAGAGTGCCTTGACTTTTCTCAAAGGTTGACTTATGAGTCAGTGGAGTGGCATGGCTTGCTTCTGATGGAAACAGAAAGGAGACATATGCTACAAAAAGGAGCTTTTCCATCCTATTTCAAGCCTATGCTCCAAAAAATAGGGAACTGGACTTTATCAAAGAAAAGATCAGCAAACTTTTTTGTGTGGGTGAAATGCCATTTTGCGTAGGTCCACCATTGGTTTTGGAAGGGCATTGACAGTTTTTTGGCTGGAATGATACCTAAATCCTCAAAACCATACCTCCACCAAGTCACACTGACTGCAGTGAAAATGGTTAATCAGGAATAAAGACAAAACAGAGACTTTAGAGTGGAATTGTTAAACTGTTACTATATTTTACTACCATTGAGAAGAGAGCCTTCTGTTAGTGACCTTGCATCTAATTATATTAAGAAAATAATAATTAAGAAAGAACTCATCCCACTCTAAACATCTAATAAACATTTGGCACTGCAGCATGTGGCACAATACTCTGAATCCCAAGAAAAGTTTGGTTTGTTTTTTTTTTTTTTTTCACAACAGAGATTTTATCATTTACTGTGGTAAATTCACTCTTCACTGAAAACATGGGAAAAAAATGAATTAAGAACTCTAATAACTAGCCAGCAGGAAATACAAAAATAAATCTAAATAGATGGCCATGCTCTACGTCTATATGGCTTCCTTTGCAGAGTATCTCAGCTTGCAAATTCTCCAAGCTCATTAGTATGGAAACCTAAATTCCAGTAAAATTCCCCACTCTTGTTTTGCTTGACCTTCTGCTACTGCTGACCTACTGTTCAGCTCATCTCAGGGCTAATTCTCAGCCAGATTTAAGTGGGACAGATATTCTTCAAATCTGTTGGAACCAGTGCCATCTTTTCCAGTTTTAAGTTGAAGCTGCCAGTACAGACAGTTGCAGATCTGTAGTTTCAAAATAAGTGTAGGGCATGCTCTTTCTCCTTATTCTCCTCGAGAGGGTAACAGTTATTTTCATAGTTATTCCCAGGAGTCCATTAGTAAATCTGAATATCTCTGTGTTGGGGTCATAGGAAAGATTCAAACTGACATTCCTGACAAATGCGTCACTAGTAAGATCCAGATTCTAAAAAAACCCCAAAAACCCCAAGCAAACCAAGTATTTAAGGTGATATCTCAGGACAGTAGGTGTTGGTTAAACATAGCATGTTACCTTGACATTCTTTATCTGATTAAAGAAAAAGCCTAAGTGCTTTCTAACTAATGTGGGGACAATTTCTAAGACTGTACTCTGTGTTACTACATATTATATTGCAGGAGGTTTGCTGAGGCTCATATAATCAGAAACCCGTATTAGTGCATTACACACCCCAGTACTGATAGTGCTGCTTACAGCGGTGATATAATTCCTTTCCTACTCTCAGTCTCTTGATGCTCTCAGGATACTCTTATATTCTCTCTAAAGTCTATTAACCCTTCTAATGAACACGTCTCAATTTGTCTTGCTCTTCAAGAGGAGGTCAAATAATGGACTTCTGCTCAAATCTCAGTTCACATGATTCAGATTTGAACTTGGTAGTTTCAGGCACATATAGTCCTTTCCATTTCATCTTAAATTGATGGGGTTTTTTTCAAGTAGTATTGTGTTCTATGGTGCTTTTACATTAAAGAGAAATATTCATCCTATGACAGGAATCTCTTTTGATACTAAACACTGTACAAATTGTTGCAGCTCTTTTAAACACAATCCTCTTTATAGACTCAGTAAATGTAGTTTCAAATTGTGACTTTTTTTTTTTTTAAATTGCAGTATGGTAATGATTATAAAGAATCTTTTTTTTTTTTTTTTTTTTCCTTTAGAAAATGTTCTGAGTCTCAAACAGGCTAACAGTTTATTACTAATTGATTTACTGTGCTCATTACTGTATGGCGTGTGGCAGTCATTTTCCTGGCTGCTCATCACAAACATTCAGGAGGGTTAAGAACTAAAAAAAATCTATTTATAGAACACTAATGATGATAAAAATCACTAATGTTTTATAAAGCATTTTTTTCTGGCAGGTTTTCACATTCAGACATTGGGAGTAAATCATATAAAATTAACAAATTGCAGTTGACAGTTTATTTCAGTCAATCATGATTTACAAAGGGGAGTTCTAAGTAAATCCAAAATAATATTTTATAGCTGTCACTCTTATGTCTTTCTGAAAACCAAACCTCTGACTACATGCTTCTGTAAGGCTTTGAAAGAACATCTAAATGTTACATTTTATCCTACTGTGTGAGCAAATGCATTTGGCGTATAAAGTACCTCACCAAGCTGCAGCCACATATCATATCTGGTTGATTAGGGTCCATGTTTTTTTGTAATATCAGCTCTATCACTTCAGCTGTGAGAAGATTTAAGTCCAGTAAGCCTTGTCTTTCTCTTCAGAAACACAATTTCCTTCTCTTCTGAACAGTTCCCCTTTAGTTCCTATGCTTACAGAAGATCACATCCTTCTCTTGCAGCACTGGAGGAGAAACTGAATGGGCAAGAGAGTGTAATAGATATACATGGAGCTCTACAGATGTGGTTTTTATTGGTTTGTGGAGACTGCACATGAGACAGGGAGTATTGCAGAAAGGTGATGAGAGTCTGAAGCACCTGAGAGCCAGAAGGGATGGTGCCAGGCTTGGGCAGCCACACCATCATACAGAGTGGGCTCTTGGAGATACAAGCATGGTCATGGAAAGGCAAAAGTAATTTTAATGCCTCTCTGAGAAAAATAATCATGTACTCATGGGCCAGTTGGGAGTTGTTTAAGAATAAAAGCAGCAAAAGAGTTTTAAGACATTAGGGTAAGGCAGAGATGGGCAGACCACCAGTAAGTACTCTGACACCACAGTTTCACTAGGAAGGCTAGAAACCTGGTATTTCTGGCAGAAGCCTGAATTTTATTACCAAATTTCCTACTTGTGGGCTTTTGCCTATAAGCAAGAAAGCAAGTGCAAGGTAACCACCATATAGTTACACTATGAATGTGAATTAACTTTAAAATGGGTTATGCATTTGTAAGAGCCAGAAGAAATAGAAACAGCCAAACAGTATTATCCAAATATTTCAGCATTTTCAAAGCGCTTTTGTTCCTCAGTTAACATCTGCAGCACCCTGGGAGGCTAGCAACCATTTATTTTCATTATTTGTTAATTATCTCATCCAGCATTACCTATTTAAAAGTTAGCTGCTTATTTTAGGCTCTTTTTCTAGATTCCTGTTATAGTCAGTGAGGAAAGACAGGTCAATTGACTTCACTGCCTCCCCCCACTGATAGAGTTTAGATGGCTAATTCTGACTAACACTAACTTTCTGATGCAGAAAAGTCACTAAAAGAAATTACATCCTTAGTAACTGGTGAACCGTAAGAAGCTGAATGGGCAGGTAAGAAATCATGCTGAAAATAAGATTGAAGAACAGGCAACATTGTTCATGTTAAAAAATATCTGTTTATTTCTAAGGTATAACAAAAAAAAAAATCAGATCAGTTATATTCAATTAATAAGTAAATAAATAACCTAAGATGTAAAAATAAAGAGACCAGAAAAAAATTGAGACTATCTGTCTAAAATTTAGATTCTATGAAGTGTCAAGGGGAGGTGACCTGGAATCTTAGCATCTTAGATCAAACTCTGCTCTGAATTGTATTCATATAACATTGCTGAAGTTTTGAGTACTGCATAGGTGTGAGGACAGAATTTGAATCTCATGTAGTGTGGTGTGAGATTATACACTTTCATCACCTGGAAACTGATACGATGGGAATAAAATACAGTTTAACTATGTGATTCTTAAAATTCCTGGAAAATCTGGAACATGGCTCTTCTTCAAGAGTTGTGCAATGTTTGCTTATTGGTAAAAGAGAAAAAATACATGCTGAAATTCTCAAAGTTTCAATCTGCAAACAGCTTTATTGCATTTGGCAAAGGCTGTCTTTAACTGTTTAAAATGGAGCGCACATCCTTCTGTTCTGGCATATGGAAAGGCCAGAACTGGAGAACAGAGCTTCGCATCCCGGCTGGGACTCTTTGGATCACCAAGCACAGAAGCATCCTCTCCAGCAACTTTATTTCATAAGGAAAGGTGATTAATTGCTAGACTAAGCTCTACTCTTCTTTCCAATAAGTTGACAGGAGCTTAGATAATTTCACCAGGAGCTGCTTCAAAATTTAACAGTTCTCCTTTAAATGCTGGAATCCTGCTACTCATTACTATGGTTACAATTCCTGAATCTTGACCCATTTCACTTTCTTTTGAATGTAGAAATAATAACATTAGCAAATACCACTGTGCTGAGTTCTCATCAAACAGGATACAACATGCTAATGCCAGCTGGGCTGTAATGGGTATCTGTGCAATACCATTAATGACTCCCATTTAGCATATCAACAGTTACTGTACTTGTCCTTCATGATACAAGAAATTAAAAAACCTAATTATTCAACCTGAGATGAGAAGTGTATTTCAGATAACAAAATCTACAAGTCAGGTTAGCAAAAGATTACCATCAAGACATTTCATTTTCATTAGGTATTATTCATAAAATAAACTGCAAACTCTTAAGTAGTTTTATTAATGTTAACAACAGACATTTGTTACAAATTGACAAGGTATTTATATGAAAATGGCACCCAAAGCTCCCAAACTAGAGATGCACTATACTGAATAGGAAAACAAGCACTTGTTAACATATATTGCCATGTATTTCATGTTTATAATTACTTTCACTAGAAGATCTGAGGACATGAGTCAGGTGAAACGTACTTAACGGCAGTGAGATAATTTAGACTCTTTCTCCATGGGTTCTTATTTCCTTTTACAGCCACAGAAAGAGCAGCAGGGTAGTTTGTAGTTCAGTGATGTGCAAGGCTCTGACTCAAATATTATCAGACAAAAGCAGCACATTTTCTGTTGTTAAATGGTAACACACTGAGAGTCTCCTACTTCATCCCACCCATGCCCTCCTCTTCTTTTTAGTCTGTGCTGTCATTAGGCGCTGTGCAGCAGGTATTGCTTGCTGGAAGGGCTGCAGTTTTGTGTGGCACGTCCTCTCCATTCAGCAACATCACGTGTCAAAGTGAAGTCTGACAACTGTGTGAAGAACTGGGTAACTTTTTCGATGAAGTTGTAAAAAAAGACAAAAAAAATTTTATATTTAAAGCTTACATTGTATATGATGGTAGAGCACCCTTGTGTTTTTTCTTTTCTAAAACACTTCAATCATATTATGAAATAGTAGCTTTTGAGGGAAGAAAGTGGTTAAGCAAACACACAAAGTGAAGTGCACTAAAGACCCTTAAGTTTTGCTTGCAGTTAACATGTAGTCAGTTCTAGATTTTTGATGCAATAAGGTGTGTGCTTGTGTTGTCATAGTGGTGAAGGATTGTTTTTGATAAAATCTGCCGACATGCTCCTAAAATATGTTAGCAGTCTAGGATTCCTGCTCTCATAGCTTCTAAGCTCAAGTTTACCACAAGTTCTCATGGTTTGCATTACTTTGTCATTTTGATGGTGCACTTTCATTTCAGTGCCACAGTTAGTATCTTCCTCCCTGTTCACTCATGTGCACCTCAGGGACTTTGCCAAGAGAGCTTGGGAGAACGTATACACACATAAGGGATGGATTAAATTGGGGGTACAAAGCTATTAAACCAAACATGCAATATGACCGCTGCCAGCAGCAAGATCTGGAAATGGGTCGATGAGAAGCAGCACAACAGGAAGGTTGGTCTGAAACAGTTTTTGCTATAGCTGTGAGAATAGTGTTGCACATCTGCCCCACAGATGGCCAGAGCTGGAAGACCATTTCTGAGTGTGAAGTATGCATTGCTGCTTCAACTTAGGATATATGGACCCTTCAGATTGAAGTGTGATTATAGCACATGTAGCACATACCAAGCTAGTTTTAATCTAAAACTGCATACCACAGAATAGACCTGCCAAGAGAGTATTCAGGTTTATGCGCAAGCAAACTTTGCTCATAGCAAAACTAACATCGTGGTGGGTTTTCTACCATCAGTACAGGAACAAAGCAGATGACCAGGTTAGAGCTAGCCTAGTTATAGCACCAAACCTGATTGCAGCGTAGACATAGTTTTCCTGTCTGTCAGCACACAATGGGCATTGCCAATCTGGATTTACACAGAAAATCCTTCAGCCTCTAGCAGTAGGACATACATGTTTATGTTCAATGAAATCCAAGGGAAAAAAGCAAAATACTATTCCACAATAGGTTATTTTACAGAAAGTTTTCCAATATACATGCATATAAAAAAAAAAGAGGAAAAAACCTCATAATGAAACTTTTATACTGTGATATTCTTTTATGTTAAAAATCCAATGGTAGACATTAGCAACCATGAAATGATGGACTAGAACATACTATACATACTAGTAAAATAAAAGGTTGTCTTTGTTGTGAAAATCACATAGATGTTGTCCTCAGGAAATGGGTGAGTATTTTACACATGAAAACTTTGTGGAAGCACAGGAGAGACAATACTCATAACTTTTTACTGTATTCCTGACAAACACAGATTTCATGGATTTTTACTTCTGAGCTACTTAAAAGAATGTTCTATGCGACTCAATATTTGATAGCCACATACTAAACTAGGCACTGACAGCAGAAGTGATCTGATGGTATGGATTTAATATGCTTTTTCTCTAAAGCTATCCCGCTGAGGCTTAGGCTCCCTTCCCCTTATCAGTATGTGCATCATGGTCATATGTAGGTGTACCTGATCAGAAAACCAAACCAGCATTTCATTAAAATTTCCTCTTGTTTCTCCCCTCCACATGAATATTGGAAACACTTTCTAAATATAAGAAGAGCTAAACAGTGAGACAGGCTTCAGAAAGTAATTGAAGAATCCCATTTCTCTCCTGAGAAGAGAGGTCTATCTTCTTAGGAATGGGCTAGACAGACTTGTCATGGATAGGCTAGGCACATTTAATTCTTCCTCAAAGCAACCATATAGACTACTGGATCTTTGAAGTCTCTTCCAATGATGCACTACTATGATACCTTTATTTGTTTTAATTTCTGTTAAGGGGATTAAAGCTGCTATTGCTGAGCATTGTACAGGATATAGAACAAAGACAGCTTTTTCTCTGATGAATTAACAATTTCCCTGCCCTAGGGGTCTTAGAGTTCAATGACAAACAAGACTACACGCATGAGGAAAGGATAAAAAAAAGTTCATAATGACAACTATAGCACTCCATTTGGCTTTTCATAAGTTTAACATTTTTATTTTTTTTATCTCTTGTAAGGCCATCTCTCATTTAGCTACTGTGATTGTTAATATAACTATTATGAGCACACTAAGATTAGTGATCCTTCTCAACTCCTTTGCAACAGAATTTTATAACTTTGGGCAAACTGCTGAGCAAGTTTTGTCCCCTTCATGAATCTCACATTTCTCTCTGATAACTACCATTGCATCAATGTAATTGTATAATTGTCAATGCAGACCCTAGCAGGGAGCACTCATTTTTTTCAACATCACTTTGAATAAATGAAATTCAAAGCTGGCCTTTCATTTTGATCTAGTATTGTAGACCTGCCATCAGTCTCTGGCCTTCAGGCAACAGCACTGAGCAGGAAATGAACTACAGTCAACATTAATTTTTTTTCTCCCTGTAAGCTAGTGAAACACTTAGAAAAAAAAAAAATACTAGCTTGAAAGCAAAATCAGAACAATTTGTTGTCTGTGTAGTAAGAAATGAGGATTATGATGGGTCATATGTTATTACAGGGGGACATTCACCAACAGAGGAGGGCAGGGGATGCATTCTTGTCGCTCTGGACAGCAGCTAAATGCTGAGTCAAGCAGTGGCTGTAGAACTCTCTCCAAAGAAAAAAGAGGATTGTTGCTGCCCCAGGTCCATGGAACTGGAGGCCAAGGACATTGGACTGGGGTGTAGCCTTCTGTCTGGCAGAAATTAGGGGAAAAATAGATGGTGCAATACAGGTAAAGGGAGTTTCTAGAAGCTCTTTAAACAGATGCAAGTCTAACAGTCCAGAAAGAAAAGCCATACCTTTGAGCTCAGGTTATGGTGTTTGATGATTCCTCACAATGTTTGTCTAGTCTTGCTGTCATCAGATCCATTTACTAAAATTTAGTTTTAGGTTATTGTTCCTCACTGACACTACGTGAGTAACTTGCATTTGATAGGAGGCTGAGTGCCCTCTACAATATATGATTTGGAGACCCACTTCTCTTCAGAACTCTTACAGAGATTTTGTATAGAGCAGAAAAAAAAAAAAAAAAAAAAGCTGAACCTCAAGAACACTGTCACACCTACTTTTCTTGAAAGTAGGAATGAGATAATATGGATGAATTTATTCAATCTAAATGATTTTCAAATCTTAAGAAAACTACAGTTGCCATATAGCACACACAACATGAACATTTGCACTTTCTTTCCTGTGCTATATTAGGCATTGAGTCATACGATATGATGAGTTAAGGTATGAGATCTTGAATGAATTCTAAATTAAAAACAAATTTCCATATGTAGATGAGCAAACAGTTGTTTTGACAAAATATATTATGAGTTCAGCTTGGCATCACTAAAATAACCCCTCCAACCTCTTTTCCTCTCATAGTCCTTTGAAATGTAAGAACACCTTATATTTTAGCTGTCATCTTAATGGTAGATATTATTATAAGGGAAAAAGAGCTAATATCAACTGCTTTTAATTTAGGCAGGATTTCTTTTACATGAAGACAGAGAATTTTTCTTCTATAACCATTTTGACTGGAAGTCATAGGGCCCTTGCCAAGAAGTTTCAATTATGCTTTTAAAATATAAATCCTAGGAGTCTTGAAATTACAGGGTGTGGGTAGTGATATGTTAAATGTTTTACAAGTGAGGAGAAATTAGTGCATTTTGGCTTATCCTCAGTGCTGTTAAGAAACAAAACTGTTCCTTTGTTGTAGGTAAAAGCAGTTCTTTCCAAATAAGTCTGTAAAAACTGGAAAGCATTTTCATATAATTCCGTGAAAATAACCTGCAGATAACTGCAGAATGTGGAAAATAAAGCCAGCTACAGAGCCTCACCCAGGACATGTTCTTCAGGAGGACATGGTGTAAACACACCGTAGGATGTTTTGGCTGTTAGAGCAACCATGGGATTATTTGGGGTGTGTTTTAGCTCTACCCAACTAACACATTTCCCATGCGGTATTTGGGTGGGGGAAATGAAAAACTACCCTCGTCAGGTATGAAACTGTTTCCTTTTGTCAGTTTGAGGTTAAGTGTATGCCTTGGTCGTTTGGGTGGAGGACACTAACAGCTGCACTCAGTCTTGAAGGAGAGGGTATTTCAGTTGGGGCAGGGAGGATTTCTCCACACCTTAGAGTTGTACATATCAATATTGACTGGCAGAAAAGGTGCTGTGTCAAGAGATAGCATAGAAGACTATTCATAAAACATTCCATCAAGCAGGACAATTGCACTGCAGTTCTACTGTCACTAATAGTACGTTTGTTAGTAATTGATAGCAAAATCACTCCTATATGAAACAAATGTGATCTAGCATGGCTGTGATCAGATGGCTGTACTTCTGTCACATAAGCCAGAGTACACACACCAGAATTTATTTTGACATTATGGGGTTTTATTTGTTTTTGTTGTTTGTTATGGTTTTTTGTTTGTTTGGTTGGTTGTTTTTTTTTTTTTTTTTCCCCAAAACAGCAGAACAAGTGGTATCAGCTCTGGCATTAAGATGGAATGGTTAAGATGAATAATACCTACTCTGGTACAAAGTTTGTTGGTACAAAGTTAATCCTGCAGCTATTTTTGAACAAATCTGAGACACTTTGAGATAAATATAGAATCTGCCTTTTACATCATATGGTTTTGGCTTTTTGAACCAGTATGTGGACCCCTAAAGCAAACATTTCCTGTTTTATACACTTATAACCTCAAGTAATAAAGCAAACGCAGCTCCCAAAGTCCCATTATTATGGGAACATAAATCAGTGCACTTCAGAATAACTGAGAAACTCGTCAGGTAAATATAGCTAGAGTCACATTCAGTGTTGCTATTGACACTTGTGGAAATGTAAAATCTTTCAGGCGCCTCCGTCCTTAGGGCAGTCAGTGAGTTCATTACGTTTCCTTTCCTTTCACAGTTGAAGTAGAGGTTAAAACCTAAATGGGTAAGAATGAGACCTTAACTCTTTGTTTTGGTAAGCTTTTTCTAAAAAAAAAGTGTTGAATCTTTCTTTTTTCTTTAATTAGCATTAGCAATAATAAACCATTAGTAGTTACCTAACCAAAGCTTTAGACTTTGGAGTACTATAAGAAAGCAAGGGGAGTTTACTGTTTCCAAGTGAATTGAGACTGCAATCTGTGGGAGACAGGGAAAAAATTCCTGTTGCACTCCTGAATGCTGAAAGAAAAATGGTTTACAACTGGGAATCTTAAGTACAACTGCAACATTACAAATCAGCAACAACATTTAATACAACCATGATCTAATTAAAATTAGTACACAGCAGTACTGACATTGGAGGAGCTGATGAATGGTGACATATGATAAAATCACCTTCTTCCACTAGACATAAGTTACTGTGCTCAGTTCAGGGGTAACTTGGGCAAATGTTAGGTATCTGTGATAAACAAGAGAAAAAGATTAGGTAATTTAATGGTCTTTTCTCTGAAATTTGTGAATCTAGAAGAACTGACGATTAAAGAAGATGTGAATTGGGTACCTCAAAGCATAGACCCTCACCCTAAGCCTGATGCTGTTTTTTTTCTTTAAGGTTTCTTTTTCAAGGTGGCGTATGCTCATTATTTATAGAACTACCGGGAATTTACCTGGATTAGATTTCCCTGTGAGGCTCAGACAGAAATTCCCAACATTTTTAAGACTTCCCTGGAGCCAAGGGGAACTAGAAGCACCACACACCACCCACAAATTGAATGCAAACTGTGTCAAAAAGCAAAGCTCATGATCAGAAGCTACTATGAAAATTTGGCATTACCTTCTTCCCCCTCCCTCTCCTCAAGGACATCCAGAATTAGATTTCAGTGATTCCTGTTTCCTAATCTTCTGTTCAGTAGGGCATGTTTTGCTGCCTTGCTCTTGACATTTCACAACAATTCAACAGGATATAACAGCTATTACAAAACCTCACAAATGAAATTTTAAGGTAATCTGATAGATTTATTTAAATGGGTAAGATTTTGTTTCATGTGGATAGGGCTCTGTATGGGATAACATTGACAAGGAACAAAGAATTAGGGATGCATTAATGAATATAAAAGCTGTAGGATATTATTATAAGCACCACTACTCCAGCCTATGACCCCTATCTTTTTTCTATTATATCTACTTCTGATATCTGGTAAGAAAGCCATGATCCTGACCTAACAGAGGCACCTATGTGTTCCATTCATAAGTCATTAACAGATTCTTAGAATAAAACATATCAAAACAATTTTGTATTTTTTCCAGAACATCTGTTTGTGCTGAAAATTGAGCTCATATTTAATTATATAGCTAAGCATTAATTTTTAACTTCCTTTATGAAATCAGTCAGAGTAAGTCAAGCTTAGTAATCCAGAAATAACTGGGAGAGTGAACTTGAAAACTTGGCCCAGTTTGTTTCTAGGATATAAAAGATAGAGCTCTAAATCTCGTTATTTCCCACCCTTCAGAGATAAAAAGGTCAGGACACATCCTTTCATTCTGCAAACATGCTGAACCAAAGACAGAAATGCTTTTAAAATCAAATCTGAATCGCTACTTTTCTTAGGTCATGTACCCAGTTTTTAGGAAGATTTACTGTCAGAGTATTCAGATTATCTGGGGAAAAAAAAAAAAAAAAAGGTGCCACTTTTGCTAATGTAAAGAGTATCAAATGGTTCTGTCAAATGGCCAGTGGCCTGTCTTCAATTTTCTGTTGACCTGTGATATATACTTGTAAAAAATCAAGAGAAGTCATTTATAGACCAAGAGGATACTCTGCAAAAAATATCAGCAAAAAGCTTTGAGGACTTATGAGTCAGCCTAGGGCTTCAGCCTCATGTTCTATTGAGGCTTCTTATCTTTACACCACACTACCTAGTAGAATATAAATCTGCAATGGAAGAAGTACCACAGATGCTGTAGTTTACAATATCTAAAAGAAACAACAGAAGCAGAGGAGACATAAAAGAATAATTTTGCTTATACAAAATAGCAGCCTGAAAAATAAAACCAGGAAAACAAACAAGCAGATGGAAAAGGCGAAGTCTGCAAGACACAGCTGTGCAAAGTATTTAAATATCCAGATGCAAAGCAGTTTAAGGGTCAGGGACAAGGAAAGGACTCAGAACGCTCTTAGCAGCTCTGCAGCATGATTGAATAGTCTGGTTTAAAATTTCAAACACATTAATGATTGTTGATTTTCCTGCTTTCTGTCAGATCTAAATGGAATCTTAGATTTTGTTAGAAATCCAAACTCCTGAGACTCATGAGCACCTTTTAATATGAGTTTGCTTACTATTTACCCAGGAGTACTGTAATTAATAGGTAGGAAAAAGATTTCTCAATTGATTTTTACTCAATTCTCTTTCAGCAAAAGAAATTATAAAATCTATTTTTCTAGAATAGTCAAAATTGTTTTCTGCACCAGTTACTACCCATAATAATAATAATTTATGCTTTTACTGTATACTGACTTCATCTAGGGGATTAAAGTTCTTTATGAATGTTAATTAGGCATCTGCAGGCATCTATTAGGCACCACCAGTTGCTAGATGATGATTTTGGTCTGTCATTAGCTCAAAAGACTCCACCTGCCTGCTTTGCTTAGTATGCTCTAAAGGGGGCTGAGGGAGGATATCTGCATACTGAAATGTGGGAAAGATGCCTTTTGCTCTAAAATGTAGCTGCAGTGGAAAGCGTTAACTTAAAATGAGTTCCTGAATGGGATTTTATTATTGCTTTGATTATCTTCCTGGGCTTTGGACTCCCTCCTGAGCTGGCAGATGTCCCCTCACGTCACGTCAGCAGCTGAAAGACAGATTTTCATTCCTATTCTCAGTTATGTCTGAGGTTCTTCAGTCATTTTGGGATCCTGTTCAAAGCTACAGATCCATTTTATAATCCCTCTACAGACAGGTTCAAATGCTTCGAATGCTTTCTTGCTTACCACACTTCTTTCCCTATCTCCTCCATTGCCTTTTTATTCTGCCTCCGTTCTCCTCTGGGTGTAAGATGGCCACTGTGTCTCTTGTGGCCCCATACAACCTGGCCAGAGTCAAAAGGCAGGCATTAAAGCCACTTTTGTGACTCAGTCACCAAGTCACTCATCCTTTCTTGGTAGGGTGAATAACTGCATTTAAAATGAGCCCAAAACTCACTGTATTTTTTGGTAAAGGCTTCTAATCTCCTTACAAGGAACTTCAGAAATAAGGTAAATAATAAGAGTGCCAGGGGCAATGAAAACTGAGCTAGCGAGTCACGTGGGAACTATAGCCTAGTGTAAGCATGGTACTTAAACAAACATACTGCAGCAGCTGCATTCCTCATAGGGGAGACCTGCAAAGCACAAATAATATTGTTTTCATAAATTGTGATTTCATAATTAAGGCAAGAAAGTGCATTTAGATGGTGAAAACCATATTTCCTATGACGAGAGAGACAAAAAAAAAAGGCCATATAAAAAGATTTTGATAGTGCTATGTAAGGATAATCTTCTGACTACCAGCTGTAACTTTTAAAGGGTATTAAAATGCTATTTCAGCAAGATGGCTGGTTTTAACTTGCAAGCTCTTTCTGTAGGACTCTAATATCAATTTCTGTTCACACACTCATATGTTTACATTAAACAGGGAGTGATATTTTCCATTTTCTTAACAATTGTTTTGCATGCTGCCATTACAGGTGGGCTGGACATTAGAGATGTGATTCTGTCTTTTTAGGGTCTTTCACTACATAGAGACAGGAGGAAGCCCTGAGACCCTGGTCATATCCTTAGGTTCTAACTCATGGAAATCACACTGTCTTGCAAAAACCACCTTATGAAATCTGGTTTATCACTAGGCAAGTTTTATTTAGATGGATCCAACGTGATTAATATCACTGTACTATGGATGGTTGGGTGGGACAATTCATAAAAGTTATTCATGTGAGTAACAGCTGCAGAATCAGCCTATGTTTTATAATTTTAAAGATTGATTTTAAAACTTTCAAGCTTTGCTGGACCAGAGGAGATTATCTATGAGATGTATCACTAGTACTGTCTTAGATGTACCAGAATGGTGGCTGGGCTGTTCTGTATCTTGATAGTGGCAGCAGCTCCTCCATCTGCACTGGTCTGAAGAGATTGTATACTACCTAATGATATTTCAGAAAGCTGGAAGCTTCCTCCTAGTTTAACACAGTACAGCCAGCCACTGCCATGTCCACAGGGAAGGGCTGATGGGGCATACCCAGTAGCTGGGAGAAAGCACTGCTGCCATCACACAGCCTACTGACATCCCTTCACATCCAAGAGGTGCTAATCTGCTCCCAGGGTGGATCTTGCAGCGTTATTCATCTTTGCACCACACGTTGCAGTTCTCTCCATGGGCTAATTCACTCAGAAACCTGAGGTCAGAGTACAGTGCTGCAATCCAGAGCTCGTCCCCAGCCTGGCTCATCTCCTGATACCTCTTGCTCCTCCAACATGGCACAAACTTCCCAGCTCTCCCAGCATAGGTGTGCTCCTCCTTAACGGCTCATGGTGAGATGCAAACAAGTGCAGTTCAAGAAGTCCTGCTCTACATGTAGATGCAGCATCATTTCCTTGTTATGAAATGAATCATGCTTTCATTCTTCAGACTGTTAAAAAAAAAAAAAAGAAAGAGGAAAAGCGTGACTGTGAACTACATTCCTTTATCCTTGCATTCAAGAAATGAAGCTAAAGCCAAAGCACTGCTGAACATGGAACCAATTATTACTTTATCAGCTACCCAAAGAAAACATATCCACCAAGGAAAAAAAAAACAACCCACATATTTACTAGGTAAAGCTACTTCAAAATCTGTAGACATCTTTTTTTATTTTAATTCTTAAAATCCCATGGAACCTACCTTTTTCTCCTGTTTCCTGTCATTGCTGTAACAAACCTTTTTGGCAAGCGAACAAGATTTCTTTTGTTCCACTGAAAACTTTGTGCATGATTTTTTTTTTCTTAGAAAAAGTTTCAAGTTAAATATTGTTTTTAGAGTCTTTTCTTCCCATGTCCTCTCCCCTCCCCAAATCCTTTTTCCTGAGGGACATCCTTGTTCATGGTAGCTTACGGTAAACAAAAGAAAGATGCTATCAAAGTAATTGCTTGAAATATAATTGATGACAGACTTCTTCATGTGCAACACTTAGCACTGTTTTTGCATGCATATAATACTTTTGCACACTTTTTCAATGCTTGGAAAATAATAATCCTTTGGAAGAAAAAAAAAAGGGACAAAAAGAAAAACACACAAGTTCATTACTTAAAAGAGCTTGGAAGCTTACAAGGTACATCTGGTGCTTTTCCAAACATGGTCTCTGTCTGCATTTCACCAGTTTCTTCCAGCAGATTTTGGTACCTTACTCCTTGCAGATTTTATGGTTGAAACATTTTATCATCCACCTCTCCATATGCTATCACGTATTTCCTGATAGTTAGTTTTTTCTTTTTTTTCACAGCATACCCAGAACACTGCTTGGGGGCCTCCTGTTTTTTGATCAGTCTGTAATATGTTTTGCTTTCATCCATTCCTCTGTGGAAGTCTGTTTTCTTGTTCATTTTTTATTGTTTCCATTCATGATTTTTTAAAAAATGAAATAGGTATTGTAAAAATGGACAGAAAGGAGTATTTCATCAATTCTGGGTACCTCCACCTTTCTCTCTATATATCCAGCTGGTCTCCATTTTAGCAAACTACTTAAGTCTCCCACAAGGACAAGTCAAGACAATTTGCAGTCACAGCAAAACTAGCTGACCTTAAACTGTGTACTTTGGTTACTACTAGTAGTCTAGCTGCAACAACAGATACTGTTTTACCATGAAAAATCGTGACAAAAAGAAGTACAATTCCATTTTTTTTTCCATTATTTGAGGCTAGAAGTGGCAAAAACAAACCAGAAAATAAAAATAAAAAATATAAAAGAAGGATTTTGAAACAATTTTGCTCAATATGGTTCTTTGTAAAATGTGGCTTGTTTTATTCGTCATTAATACTCTCACCACTTCTCTTGTATAAAGCTTATGTCTTCTTCCTCCAAAGGCTACTTAACTATTTTTTTCTATCACACCAGAAGGACATCTTGTCCAGATAAAACTCAGTAAAGATTGTGTGTATCTCTTAATTTATGGCTTTATGACTTGTGATGATCCATCATGGAGAAAATAAATGATGACTTGTACTTAAGTACAGGAATTCATGGTTAATGTATACAGCCACATGATCCTGCTATTATACTTCTTCACTTTCCCCCTTCTGTGTGTACTACTCATTCATATTCAGTCTTAAACTGAACGTCTCATGCTTTGAGACAGTGGTTGTATGAGACTAAGTAAGTATAATGAGATGTCAAATTTGATCCAAATCTGCTTGTTCTAGCTCACTGCAAATAAATAATAGCTGCAACAGTAGTTTAAAGACAATCAGTGGAATTCTGTCCATGTAACTTCGGAATATAATTGCACTTTAATTATAGACCCTAAGGGTGAAATTTTATTTCATGTAAATTTAATTGTTTGGTACACAGATGTCTGTATTTCAACTATTTATTGGGGTTCTCTTTATATTTATTGTAAAAAAGAGACACTTAGAGGCAAAATTCTGATCTGTTTTAGGATCAGATGCATCACTTCCTCCAAGGAAAAAAAGGAACCTTTTTGTGACAGAACACAGATGAGTTCAGGGATTTCTGCCTCCCTAAGCTCACGTGGCGAGGTGTTGGAGCTGCTCTTTACATGAGGGAGCAACCAGAATGTACTGAGCTCTGCCCAGGGGCTGATGAGAAGCAAGTTGAGAGTTTGTGGGTAAAAATTAAGGGGCAGGCTAATATGGGAGACACTGTTGTGGTTGTCTATTACAGGCCACCTGATCAGGATGAGGAAGCTGATGAGGCTTTCTACAGACAGCTAGAAGTAGCCTCACAATCACAGGCTATGGTTATCATGGGAGATTTCAGTTACCCTGACATTTGCTGGAAAGCCTTCACAGCCAGACATGCACAGTCCAGGAGGTTCCTGCAGTGCACTGACAGTAGCTTCTTGACTCAGGAGGTGGAAGAGCCAACAAGGAGAAGAGTACTGCTGGACCTTGTACTGATAAACAAGGAGGGACTGGTTCAGGATGTGAAGGTAAGGGGCTGTAGTGGCCATGTGATGGTGAAGTTCAGGATCATGTGCAGTAGGCACAGAGTAACAAGCAGAATCACAACCCTGGACTTCAGAAGGGCTAACTTTGGCCTCTCCAAGGAGCTGATTGGAGAAATCCCATGGGATAGGGCATGGTAGGGGTGGGGGCAAGAGAGCTGGTTAATATTCAAGCACTATTTCCTCCAAGCTCAAGATTGGAGCGTCTAGAAGACTAAGAAATCAAGTAAAAGAGCCAGGAGACATGCATGGTTGAGCAAGGTGCTACTGAATAAACTCAAGTGGAAGAAGTGGTCAGCCCCTTCTTCCATGTTCTATAAACAGGGAGGAATATAAGAATGATGTCAGAGGATGTAGGGATGCAACTAGGAAAGTTAAGGCCTCCTTAGAATTAAACCTGGGAAAGGAGGTCACAGACAACAAGAAAGGCTTCTTCAAGTACATTGGAGCAAAGGGAAGACTAGAGGAAATGCAGGCCTACTGCTGAATGAAGTGGGTGCCCTTGTGATGGAGGATACAGAGAATTCAGAGTTACTGAATGCTTTCTTTGCCTTGTTCTTTACTGCTCAGGTAGCCCTCAGAAGTCCCAGATCTTCAAGACCACAGAGGAAGTAAGGAGAAAGTAAGACTTAGCTTTGGTTGAAGAAGCTTGGGTTAGAGTTCAGTTAAGTAAACTGGACATCCACAAATCCATGGGCCCCAATGGGATGCACCTGAGAGTGCTGAGGGAGCTGGCAGAAGTCATTCCTAGGCCAGACTCTTCTCAGTGGTGTCCACTGACAGGACAAGAGGCAGTGGTCACAAACTGGAAAACAAGAGGTTCAACCTAAACATAAGGAAGTATTTCTTTATTGTGAGGGTAGTAGAGTACTGGAACAGGCTGCCCAGAGAGGCTGGGGAGTCTCCGTCTCTGGTAACATTCAAAACTCACCTGAACGTGTTCCTGTGTGATCTACCCTAGGTGACCCTACTCTGGCATGGGGTTGGACTAGATGATCTTTAGAGGTCCCTTCCAACCCTGACCATTCTGTGATTCTGTGGTTTTTTGGTTGTTGTTTACATGTGGGAGGCAGGCCTTTAGAAAAAATGCAGTACCACTATGTGACTGGTGTCTCAGATAAAGATTTCAATAAGGTTATGAGTACCAAGTTCTGATCTCATGATGATGAAGGTTTTAATGGAAAGACTTTGAGAATTTTTTCTGTGACTAGATGTGAGACTATCACAAACTTACTAGCTGGAGAAGAAGAAAAGAAACTCTTAAAGAAACTGGGTTCTCCGATATTCCTGGGAACACATAGTCTAAGACTATGGGTTGAATAAACAATAACTTATTTCATTATGAAAAGATTTTTCTTTTGGAAATATATAACTTTCTCACAGATCCCTTTTTTTCTACTAGGTAGGGCAGACAAAACTTAATTGCTACAATCTTTGTAAGTCTAGGGGTATTTTGTGAAATGTAGAAAAAATATATATTAAGGTCACATGAATTTTCTTTCCTCAGTGTGGATTTCTGGATGAGACAAATTTATAGTTGGGACTGTGGGCATCTGCAAAAACTGTGGAAATCAAAACTCATGTGACCAAGGGGCAGAAATCACTACAAGATCTGCCTTTTTTCCCTCCACTTTTTTCAGGGCGCTTGTTGCATGTGTGGCAAAGTATGTGACAAATGTATTAATCAGCAGACCTGTCCAGAGGATCGTTAATTATCCTTCCTTCAGCATGTTCCTGGAATAACACCTTTGACTTTCTTGGTCACGTTCCCAAAACATGGAAGTTATTTTTATTTATCATAAAAAATCCTAGGGAAAAAAAAAAAAAAAAGTATTGACTTTTTAAATGTAAATATTAGAACTACCAATATTTTCACATTTCTGTGGATCTAAATTAAGTTATTTTAAATTCAACACCCTTAAATGAAGACCCTGCTAGTTGTTGGAAACATTTGAAAATCTGATCCTAAATGGCAATGCATTGTTTCACTATATCTCCAATTTCCTCCAAATAGTTGTGCTGTAGACTGTGAAGAGCAGCAGTTTCTTAGGGACTTCATTCCTCTTATCTACAAGTGACACTAATGACTTTCATGTACTAATACATTTTTCTTTGACCATACATATATACTTTGACAGGAATATGTAAGTGATGGTTGGAAAGATGCTATTTAACTGCATTTAATATAATTGGAAGGAGATGATAGCCATATAAAGACAGGGAGTAAATATCACACAAGCGAAAAAAGATGCATGGCTTTGATTTCACCCTCTAATTAATTTCTTTGCCTAAAACCACAGCTGTATGCCATGAAAGAAGGCTTAAAAGTGATTGTGTGATGACAGTTATGTAGCTATTACTTATTTATCCCAAAGCAGCAAACTTATGTTCTGCCAAAGATTTTCCTAGTATATTTTTTATTATTTCTCTCTGCATTGTAAAATGAAATAAATGCAATGGTAGCAAGTTCCAAAATATAAGTAAAATCTTTACTGACATATTTTCTTCTGTCTTAAGAAAGGATGCACATGTCCTTTCTTCAATACTTTGCAAATTTATGCCTGCTCAGAACTTGCCAACAAAAAATAACAAAACCTAAATTTTTACTGATGGTTTAACAAATTACCTGAAGTGGGTTTTTTTTTTGTTGTTTTTTTTCTTGGTTTTTTTTAAACAAAGAATAAATGAGAATAAATCACTCTGAAAAAAATGTTAGTTTGAAAACATACAATGTTAGTTTGAATTTGCTTTATCATTTTGTGGATTAATTTTATTAAGAGTTCTCTTATTACTGAGAGCTCTAGATTTAAAGCATCTCAGGGTTCTGCAGACATATAGTTTTCATACTGTGGGTTAAAAACAATGTTACACATTCAGTCTGCTAAAACCAGGCAAAACCTCACTTATGAGGAATCTGTGAAATGGAAGCCATTTTCCATTCAAAATTGTCAGGCTGAATATGGGACATGTGTGTAAACTGCAGCCCAAACATAACTCTCATTTCTGGAAATATGTGATAAATAATCCCACTTAGTCTAGGACTTCACCAGTAAAATAATTATTTAATTCTTTTTCAGGTTTGTGCATACCTAGGGAAGTTGTATGAAAACCACATATAAAAGGAATTAGGTTAACCTTCCAAGATTAAGCTATAGCAAAGAAGTGGAGTAATCTAACATCATTCATATGTATAACTGTGTGTGTTGGTGTTTGGTTACCTGGGCATTTCTACACAGTTTTCAGGAGGTGATTTGTGATGAGAAGGTGATTTCTGATGAAAGTAAACCACATAGGACGCTTAGTTGAACTAGTCTTAATTTTAGTATTTCCTCCCCCTTACTTCTTTAATACTTAAACTACATAAGCAATATGTAGTAGATACCGCAAAAGAGATTTTTTTTTTGTAAGAAAAAAAGAGAAAAGCAAAAGAAGAGAGAGAGAGGGAGAAAGAGGGGGAAAAAGGGTTCCTTCTAGCTTCACTCCAAACTAAATGACATTTTACAAAAAGTTTCCATTTTGTGCTTTTTCATGTAAACATTTGATTAAAGTGTTTGGACATATGAACCTTTTTTTCCCTTTTCATCTTTCTTTTTTCACGTTAAGGTTTCATAGTGTATTTCCCTAATACTGTGCTGCAGAAAATTGATGGTGTTTTTGACAGCAGTATCAGTTCTACAGGATAGAAAGGAAACAAGAATCACAGCACCTCAGCCAAGAATAAGCCATTTAGTTGAGGTGCCAGGCAGAGCAGTGTAGTTGCTTTGAGGCTTCTCTCTAACAGCAGGTGCAGCAGGGAGATGGAGCTGTCTCCAGGGGAGCAAGCTCCCAAGGACAGTCAGGTCAGGGTGAGTCCTGGGCTGGACCTGCCTGTCCCCTTGGCTCCAGAGGAAGCTTACAGCAGCTCCTCTCCTAATTTAAACACCTTGGCTGTGCATGTGTGGTTCAGCAGGATGAATTTGAGCCTAGAGGCACACTGCAGAAGGGTTAAAGAACATTTTGGCTCCTTTTGTTCATGGTGAAAGAAACTGACAAAAAATGCTTATGTACACATGTCTAAAACACATATAGTATATATATAATGTTGGGTAAATCCCTTTAATCCTGCCTCATAACAAACACATTACACAGTCATGCTCAGCATTACTTTAGGAATGAATTCTGAATGCAAGATCATATTCCTCCAAAATCTGTAAAGCTACAAAAGTTCAGAGGATTAGTTTTGCAATTTAATCTATTTACAGCTCAGTTAAAATGTACACCCATTTAAATTTGTCTGATGGAAATACTGAGCATGACTCACTAGTTCCATAATTTGTATTTTATTAAACCCTGTCAAAATACGATTTATGGCTAACCCAAGACAGCCTTGAGACACGAAAGCAGAAATCTTTTGTAGGTGTTATATGACAGATGTTAGTCTGACTTTGTTTCCCGTGTTCACAATCTATAATTTGCATGAGAATAAGCACTCTGATTTCAGCTAATTGATACGTGCCTCTAACTGTCATGTCAATCTTCTCCATGGCAGGGCAGACACCTCCAGTAGCACGAGTGCCATCCAAGCATAACATTGCAAGTGCACAGCCATGCTCTAACCTGCCTCCAGTTTCAACCCACTGCTGACGGAGTTTTAAATTCAAGGGATCTCTTTTTTCCCTTGCAACCCTTAGAAGAACTATACTGATCTAAACATGAACTGAATACTTCACAGCATTCCTGAGCACATTAATAGGGTTTGCTAACATAAAGAAGATAAGAATAGTAGGACTGAGACTGAAAATAGAGAGGGTAGGATGTCCCAGGCTCAGGTATTTGGTAAGGATGAAAAGAGCCTTTCTGAGTGTTCAGGGAATCAGACATCTCTAAAGTATATAATGAATGGTAGTTCAATTTTAATTACTGATACTCTAGCTATATAGCATTCGGAATTTTCTACATGTCTTCTAAAAGTGGGTTTCTGAAAGAATTCTCTCCATAAGTGCTGTAAGGATTCAATTAGAGGCAAGTGCTTGATTTCTGAATCCTTTTGATCAGCTTTTGGTAGTGGCCCACTTCTGAATTCCTCAGGAGCTTTCAGCTTCATTGACAGTCCAGAAATAATGCCTCGGTAGGATATCACTTGGTGCTCTGAGCTCTGATACACCCTCTATTCAGGCACCTGTACTAGACATTATCAGGCCACAGCAAGGGTCTTTTGCTAACAGCAATAATGCTGGCCAAAAAAAAAGGGAGACTAGAATTGTTAAGCACTTTCCAAAGCTTCAGCTTTTCAAAGACAAACAGCTGAGTCCTGTCTTTAGAGAATTATGGTGTCTTGCTGAAATCAATAGAAAGCTCCAGTTTTTACCTTTTTGTATGCTTAGGAGATTCAAACAGGAAGTATTCAGGATTTAACATAGATATGATTCTCCTTTAAAAGGAAACTACTGCATAAGCACTGCACATCTTCCTAGAAGACAGTGATTTACATCATTATGTTAGAGAAGAGTGAGAATTCTGCTTTTCTTTTAGCCATTAGGCAAACAGTGGGAGTAATCTAAACATTTTGTATAATCAAATGGAACAGGTTAATACCATATCCAATGAAGTGTCTTGCTCTGTTCACAGAATTGAATTTCCAACATTTTCACTGCATAGTTCTTTCCTTCTTCTAAAAGACTCTGGTGACAAAGGGGTTGTGAAAACTTACAGATTACAGCAGTCATCCTGGTTTCAAATGGAAAATATTGGGCTAAATATAACAGTCCACAAATCAGAACAATTCTAAGGCTTCTGCCCATAGGCTAACACTTTCTTCTGCTTCAGCTGATAAGAAGACACTGCTTGCAGGATATTAAACACCCTTTAACTTGGACATAGCACCTTGGCTGCAACCTCAGTATTGCACATATCTGAGATTACTTAGCGTTTTGAAGCAAAGAGGCAGAATATGAAAAGTCCCTTCCTCTCGGGGGGGAAAAAAATTAATAATAAAATAAAATCAGATGTGTGTGGCAAATACCACCTCGTAGTATGCCTCTGAAGATTAAGACTAGCTAAGTAACCACCCTTTCAGAAGTGAATGTGTTCTTGGAGTTTCCTCTTGTGGAAAAGTAGTCTTTGAACATAGCATAATTATTTTTTTCACTTGCCTTTTTTCCCAGTGACAAGCCAAACCATAAATCTTGTTATTCTAAAAGTTTAGCAGGACTCTGCTATGCCATAGTATTGAACAAAAAATACATTTTCAACAACGTTTTCCTTCACTTTCCTTAAAGTATGAATGCTATAGCATGTACATTTGTCAGGTGCTTGTGAAATGTGTGTATTTAACAGCTTACTTTCTATAAAAGCATATACTATTTTTACAGCTGATAACTTTGCTTTAAGGGTGTTTTAATTCAAATTTTAATGAAAGGACATACTGGTCAGATGAGTTAGTGTTGTCAATTTTCTTATAGCAACTGGTTTCAATGGAGGGAGCTCCTGTAGGCATAATTACAGTAATAAAATAAAAAATTTAACACTTCTGTAAAGTTTTACATCTTCAATGCTTGTGATATCTAACCCACATGCGAATTAATGACGATCCATGCAAGTACAAGGACCTATAGCAATTTACATCAGCTGAGAATGTTATAATTACATTTTAAACGAGCACTTATATAGCAAAATTATTTTGTGGAAAAACTTTCCTAAACACAATCCTAAAATGTAAGTGGAAAATGCTTTTAGGAAAAAACAGATGAATTAGAATGAATGATTATTTTTAATGTATACGGCTTGTTTTTTAACATCTTGGCCTTTCTTTGTGCCCTCATGGAAATCTAGTGTTCAAAACCAACCTCTGTTATAAACAAGTTTAATTTGATGAGTCACATACTAGTAAACGTTATTTTTAAATGCATCTACCAAGCCAATATGAAGGAACTCTTCATCTATTCCTACATATTTTTTAAAATAGTTTATCCCAATTCTTCCCTGATTTATATTAGTATAAATCAAGAATATTGTGTTGCAGAGGTGTAAAAATTGCTTAAATGAGGTTGTAATCAAGGTAATTATGTGGGGTTTTTTGAGGGGAATACTTTTGGTGAGTATATATACTGTAGATAGACATGTTATCTTTTTCCTAATGCAGAATTTTAATCAACTTCTTTGTTCCTTGCATGTTTCTCAAAGGAATGGAAATTTAATACTGAATATTGATACATGAAATAATTAAATCTGTGTAGGACTTTGCTAAACTCTATTTTTGCCATCTCAGTTCTGTTAGATCATGTCATCCTAAGCACTGAAAAAAATAAGTTAGTAGAAGTGTAGTGTGGCCTCTCTACCAGCAAAGTACTGAAGTACATAAGTAGTTACCCTGAACTGAGGAATGAATTCCTGAATGCTAGTACATTTCAAATGGGGCAACTTGTGTGTTTAAAAACATGGATGACTATATGTGCTTTTCAAATCTGAGGTTTGAAATGTATCTTTTGTATACTATACTCTGCATCCACAATTAGAATATTTAAATTTTTTTTTTTGATTCATTTAAAAAATAAAGTTGTTTTCTAGAATTATCTTCTAGAGAAACCTGAGCCCTTTTTACCAGAGAGAGGGTGGGGGGAGGTGGGGAAAGAAAGAAAGAAGTGTCTATTAAAGGCTAGCTTCCTTACAGCAATACTATATTTGGTCAAGCTCCATGACTAATCTTTCCTAGAAATATTACAATCATATCACAAAGTGCATTTCCTTCTTGTTCCAAGTAGGTTTACTCTCCCAAATACACAGGGAATTCAGTTTTCTGAGAGCCCTTTCATTTCTAATGCAGCAATGTTTCATTGTGTATTGGACATGTAGCAAAGCGTTAGGCAGCCCTGTACCAATTTTAAGCCTCTGGTTTCTCCACTATTGAGCCAGAAATTGTAACATCAACTTCAAAAATAGCCCATGAAACCTTTGTACAAAGGTCTAAAGTGATTTTTTTTTTTTTTTAAGCCACACCTTTTTAATATCCTTTCAGGATATCTATATAAGTCTTTCCTCTGTGGTTATTTGTTTGAAAACAAACAAAAAGCCCCAAACCAACAACATCACTCAACTTAGAGGCTGAATTTTAATTTTTCATTCTGTAATTCAGTACAGCTTAAGTTTGTAAAATAAGGGCATTCTGGGACAAAAGACAATCCTCCATGGTTTGCCTAGCACTGGGTATACATGGCTGCTAGCAGGAACATGTTGCAAAACAGACCTTTTTCCAGGAAGAGAATAAATAGTCTGGGGAAATTTTATATTATTCCTCAAAATGGTTTAGAAATCTTCCAGCAGGTCTCTTTTTGTTACTGAAGAAGCCATTGGAGCCTGTGGGGCACTAGGTAGCTAAACTTTCTGAAGCAAAGACAATTGTGGGATTGTATCTGTCTGTTTTCCCCTTTTGCTTACTTGCTGAGAGAAGAAAGACACAACAGTCGGTGATGATGGGGAGCACGTAAACCAGGAATACAGTGAGTGTCCTTGGAAACCTACTGGAAGTGAAATTATAGCTGTAGCCTGCAGCAACAGGACTGTAATGTGTGCTGAGCAGGGGAAAAGGGGATTAGAGCCTGGCTGTTTGGCAGAACTTTGCTTTTTGTTCTCAGTCTGGCCCATTGCTTTGAAAGACAGAATCTAATATTCACTGATAATTATGAGGATAAAATTTACAACAAAATGGCTCTTGTTAATCAGCAGATGAAGTGTTTCCTGGGATTTTGAAAAGTATACAGAATAACTGCTTTTCAATGCTACCAGTGACTGAAGATTTTTTTTCTGCATCTCCAGATTTACTCAAACTGAGAACCACTGGGTTTAATAAGAGGAAGATACTGAAGATGTTAATACTGCAATAATAGTGTGAAATCTGTGTGGCAGACAACTGGGGGTCAAACAAAAAGCACAGCCTGGAGCAGTGTCAAAGGTCAAGAGTTTATGTTTGGGGAAATAATCTCCTGATATTAACTGTTGTCAATTCTGTGATAAATATTGTGGAGTCTGCAAGAAGTTAGGGCTCTTAGAAAATGTGCAGGTCAATACCAAAAGTGTAATCACTGTGATATAAGGGTAATGCCAGAAGATTTCAGTGTCACCAGCTTACAGATGACTGTGGAGCTCATGGGCAATACAGAAGCAGCTGTGTAACTTAAAATAAATTTTTATATGGATTCCTTTATAAAGGGAAGAAACAAGATGAAACATAGAACTTAATAAAGACCTTTTTGATGTGTTCTGTCAGAACAAGGTTATTAATGTGCATTTAACAAGGAGATGTCTCAAAAGCAACTGAGCTTTTGGTTCTTGCAAAAAGGAAGACTTTTTCCATAAGTATTACAGAGAAGATAATATAATTCTACATGACATGTAATACACATCTATGTTGTGGTCATAGAATCATGAACAACAATACTTGGTAAAGAATAACCAAGAAAGAGTCTGTTGAAAAATAGGTAAATTGAATAGGATTTAAATTCCTTAACTGGAATTAATTTAATTCCTTCCACCTAGGTATTAGGGACTGCTCTAAGCTGGTTTCTGGTTTACCTCTACAGCTAATGGGGAAGAAAATATTTAAGGCTGGGAAAAGGACCTGCTGTCTGTAGACGCCTGTCTCTTTCCATTGACAGTGGCTGGTAGATGGATGTGCTGCCATTCAGAGGAACATGGAAAGTTTGGACAAATGAGCAGAAAGAAACCTCATGAAGTTCAACAAAGGAAATGCCAAGTCCTGCACCTGGGGAAGAACAGTGCATATTGGGGACTGACAAACTAGAAAGCAGCTTTGCTGAATGTGCCCTCATGGCAAAGAAGCCCAACAGCATCTTGGGCTGCATTAGGCAGAGCATTCCCAGCAGGTTGAGGGAGGTGATCCTTACTCTCTGCTTAGCACTTGGTAAGGCCACACCTGGAGTACTGTGTCCAGTTCCGGGATCCTCTGTACAAGAGAGGTATGGAACTGCAGGAGAGTAGGAGGCAAAGGACCACTAAGATGATTAAGGGATTAGAGCGCCTTTCACATATGGAATGGCTGAGAGAGGTGGAACTGTTCAGCCTAGAGAAGAAAAGGCTCAGGAGATCTTATCTATGTGTATAAGTGCATGCTGCAGCAGGACTAAAGATGGAGCTAAGCTCTTTTCAGTGGTGTGCCCAGTGATAGGATGAGAAACAATGAAATGAACAGAAATATAGCAAATTTGTCTAAACATAAGACAAAAACCATGGTTTTTTTTTACTGTAAAGGAAGTAAAACACTGGAAAGGACTGTTCAGAGGCTTTGTGGAGTCTCTTTTGGTGGAGATAATAAAATCTGACCAGTCATTATCCTGAACAACATGTAGGTGTCACTGCTATGGCCATGGAGGTTGGACTAGGTGATTTCCAGAGATCCCTGCCAACCTCAACTGTTTTGTGATTCTCTGTAAGGAGCTCCTGCCTAGCTCAGTAACTAACTAGGGTGCTGAAATTTTAGAAGTTAGGGAACATGGCTTTCATGCAGAATATCTTCAGCTTTGGAAGATTCAAACAACATTTGAACAAGGCAACTGGTGGATTCTGGGTTTGTTATACAACTTTTACATACATGAAGACAAAAACTGATTATGAAGAATGAATAATTACTGATTTTTTTTCTCAAGCATCTCAGATCCTTGATACTACCAAAGATGGTTTCAAAACTTAAAACCCTATAAAACTCTGAACTTATCTCAGAGACTGGATGGCATGCAACACTGCACAACAATAATTTAAAACAATGGGGCCATTCATATTTATGATGGTTCCTGTGCATATGCTTGTACTTTGCATGGAACAGAGAGTGAATAATTTCTGAGTGAAAGTATTTATCCAAAAGCAACTCAAGATAGACCTAGCTGTGAAGGAAACTGAAAAGAGGGACAAAAGAAGATGTGATGCAATACTTACCAATTTATGGACTTTTTATATTAGCTGTTTTTTTACAAATAATATAATTTAAGGTCTTACTGAAATTTACTAAATATATAAATATCAACCTACAGAAGTATATATGTTTTCTGTTTTCATGTGAAAAGAAGGTATCATACTACTGAAATCTTACTGAAATACTGAAGTACTGATATTAAAAATAGATCTTTAAGATTAATGCAGGCTCTGCTTCACCAAAGCGCTGCCTACTTTTAAATCTTCTTAATTAAATAATATTAATGGAGACAGCTGGAAAAATCTCATCTAAAGAGCTGTCACACAGCTCAGATAGGTGAGCCTTGCTCCCTGTGGAACATAGGCAATTCTAGAGGGTCGTCTGGTCCACCTGAGTTGGTGCCTAAAGAGCACAAGGAAGGTAGCACATCATCTATTCATGGTGCAATTCCAGCCACAATGAGCTGAAGCTGGGATTACTCACAGTTTGTTAAAACTGAGGTAGGTTTTTCTGCATCAAATGTTTCTGGTTTATTTAGTAAATCTACCACTCTAGGTTGTGAGAACAAACACAATACATCTGGAGCTACACAAATGAGCTCTGATGCTGGAAGCAACACATTTATTTTGCCTAATCAGCCTTCCTCCTTGCCCTGAGATTGGTCAAGGAGAAAAATCTTAGTCCCTGTGAGGCTCCATGCTCAGAGACCTGCTGTTTCTAGAGCTCAGGCCAGTGTACTGCTGCACAGTATGCCCAGTGTTATGGAGAAATACTAGCAAAAGAGCTGGATCAGGCATACATCATGCCACTGACTGCACCATGTGAATCTGTCTTCTCAGTGCTGCACAGAAACCTGACAGTCAAAAGTAACTATTAAAATCAGTCCTTCTCAGTGCTTAATTAAATACAGGTTGTTCTCTACTCTCAGTGCTCTGCTTAATTTTCAGCTTTTTACAGGAGGAAGGTTAGGGTCCCAAAGCCAACAGTCTCTCTTGACACAGTTCTCTTTTTCTCAGCTCAAAGACCAGTATGTTTTTTGACATATTCTTTCTCCAGTGTCATTTTTGACAACAACTGAACTATTTTATCCATGTCTTTATCCCAGAATTCAGAGACAGATATCTGGCCTAAAAAGTTGAGCTTGAACTGATGAATTTGAGAAGTAAAGAATGAATGAGAACAGGCTTTCATTGTGAAACACTGTCAAATGATTTTCCTCTAGCTGGAGCTGCTGGCTCTGCCTACTATATTCTTTTGGTTTATTGTGAGGCCCCTGATTTAATTCATTTTGATAGAAAGCAGTAATATAAGAGTTAAGAGTTGATCTCTGGTTCTAAACAGGTGTAGATGAATAAGTCAGTTCTTTCTTGATGTTTCCTTTCTTTTCTATTTTGCAACTAATTATTGCATACTGGACACTCTCTTTCTTTATAGAATCACTTCTGTCTGCTTTCCTGTCACCTGTGGTATTTAATTCAGTTTTAAAAAATTTTGTTCAGCCGTGGTTAACCCTTGCCACCACCACATCTTAATTTCCTACTCTCCTCTGAACCACCCACATGCTACAGCAAAAAAAGTCTATGTGGTTTTATCTCCATTTGCAAAAGCAGCTGGTCTCAACCTGTTCCTATACTGAGCATTTCATTTCATGCTGAGAGTGTTGCTCCACTTTTGTTTTATCATTCTGGGCTCTAAAAGGCTCCCGATAGACCACAAAAAATCCCAGCAATGCAATGGAAGGAACTAGCTCCTTAGCAGCAATCTAAATGCTTTCAGACATCACTTTTCCGTCTGCAGCACAGCACGAGGCTTTAGAGATTTCTGGCAATTAAAACAATGCTATTAAGGGGCATGTCAGATAAAGTCTGCCATGTCTTTGCTATCTGAGGCCTCATTACCTGGGTTGTTCAAAGTTGATCATGCTGTCTGCTTTGAAGAGATGGAAGCCCAAGACTGCAATTACTTATCTACATGTTTGAAGCCTGATAAGGCTTGGTTTTCTTTAGCACCTCATTCACTAAGAAAGAAATATTTCTAAGCTATATTGTTTTCACATCTGCATTTTTTCAGTCCTTGACAATGTCAGTATGACTCCCTCCACCCACCCCCCCACCCACCTTCCCTCCCTCAAATTATAGAAAACTTCCTGTATCTTATATTGGTGTTCTGTCACATGGTGAAGGCATCTCCCCATCTCAAGCTCCCCAGTGAGGGGTTCAGTCCTGATAAATGTCATTTGTTGCTGTCCTGCATCAGTGCTGGGCTAGCACAGTCATAAGGTTTGACTTCAGTTCCTTTGCATATGGTCTGTAAGGTTGAGGAACCAGCAACATGTGTTCCCAGCACTGCAGCAGGGGAAGGAGTAATGATGGAGAAGTATATGGGCCAGCTCTCAAGCAAGTCCTAAATAGGTTATGACTGGATAGCCAGAAAGTGGATGACTGAAGAGGGATATGATAGTTGTCTAGAAATTGGATCAAGAAAAGTTATTCTGAACTCTTATAAAACCGAAAGTAAGAGGAACTACACAAGATAACCAAATGACAAGAGTAAGACAATCTGGAAAAGGTTCTTGTTCACACTACATTTATATAAACTGTGGGACATGCTGCTCTGGAATACGGTGCTTGTCAAACTTCAAATGTCTTTAAAAGCAAAAATACCTACTAAACATGAGGTGACAATTCAGACACAGGGAACCCCTGAGCTTCAGGTTGCTGCAGCCCAGGAGGTGCCAAGGAAGCACTGGTGGATGCTCGCCCAGATCCCAGGCATTCCCACAGGGACTACTAGTAAGACAAAAGTTTTTTGTTTTTTTCTGGGTAGCCCAGAATGGGAGTTCTGTTGTCTACTGCAGTAATATATTCCACTTCTGGTATGTGTGCCATGGGTTTTACATCTCATCCCTTTATGGTGATTTTTCTTTCCCTTTAGATTAAGGGTATTAAGTCCTAGTATGATGAGATACAGAGTGCCAGAAGATGGCAAATTTTATTGTTGGCCAAAAAAAAAGTAGAATTCCTAATGTAGGCTTGAAATAAAACTAATGTGAGCTACTGATTATTATCACATTATTTTTTTAACAAATGCTGTTGCTTTCAGTTCTGAAAGTTTCTTGTCAAGTCTCAGTAGTGACAGGTGATATCAGCAGTACTCAGCTCATGCAAAGCTGTTATCTAGTTGTGGTTTGTTTTGTTTTTTTTTTTTTTCCAAGGGTTCAGCCATTTATACCATTTACAATATCATTTAAACCACTTCTTTTACTTATGTGAACAAATTGGCTTATGACCTAAAGAGAAAGTGTGTATATTACCAAGAAAGACAGTGGTTTAATCTGTGTTAAAGACGAGAGGACCACAATTTATAATTCTTATTCATAGGTATAGTGCTATTTCCTTTGGCAAATAATTTGAGAGGAAAGATTGTTTAAACTTATGGACAAGTCACCAGACTGTTTTTTAACTTCTGCTTTTCCACAAACTTCTTGTGTGTTTGTTCTTAGCTGAAAAATGAGGATACTGCTTTTTCTTTTACCTAATTTTAAACAGTTTCTCTCTGCAGTCAGTCAAAACTATTTTATTATGTGTAAGAGTAGTTTCTATCAAGACAAAATCTTGATCTTGTTTGAGGTTCTTAGGTATTGCTACAATATCACTGATGTGAATAATTAAAATAAGTAATAATTTGGTGCTGGTAGTTTTACATTTCAGTTGCATGAATTAAATATTTTTCTGTGATAGGATGGAGTAACTGAGCATTGAAATTCTCTACCAAATTTACAGTACTGCAAACGATACCAAGGTCAGCTGAACACAAACATCTGAAGTTCATTAGAAATCCATTCATTCTTTTTTTTTTGTTGTGTTGGAAGAACGATACAATTGAGGAGTTCTGTAATTTCAGCAGCCTCTTGGATATATCCTAATTTAAAATTTATTGTATTGAGAAATATTTATTCAAATATTCAGGAAAACAATATAAAATGTAAACCATTAAAGCTACCCTCAATTTATATCATTATATTCTATTAACTTTGTACAACGACTCTAGGTTTTATCTGTTTTAGTTTAATTCAAATAAAGGCATGAAATTCAGCTATTCTGTTCTGTAGCTTTTGAGAGAATAGAAGCAACAAAGCGTATAATCTAACAAAGTTGTCTCTTGATTTTATCTGTTTATTTTTATGTAGTTTTGTATTAACAGCTTCATATATTTTTCCATGTTGTCTATTAGTTATTTAGCTCCCAGTTCTCTAAAAGCCTTGACTAGAGTCACCTGACAAGTCCCACTGAGGCCAGGCTAAGCCATATTTAAGGTAAGTAAACTTGTCTATGAATCTGTGTGGTCCACCCCTCTCATTAGCACCTTCCTCCCATGTTGTTGAGTCTTGTGGCCCATCACTGTTTTTATGTCCTGCTGAGTGTGCAGTCCTCAACAGTGCAATGTTGAACTGCTGCAGCCCGGCCTTCACCAACCAGACTCCTTTCTGCATTTCCAGAGATGATTGTTCCTACAGCAGCTGATGTTTCCTGCTTCAGCTGAGCTTTGACTTCTTTACTGCACTTCTTTTGATGCCTATCTCAGTAGCTGTTTTTCTGCCTTTTTCCAGCCTCTACAGACTTCACCATGGAAACTTCCCTGTGACCCTGCAGCACTGCTTGCCAGCAGACCCCATCCAAATTTCCTCAGAGCCTGCCCCAGCCTTCCCACTTGAAATTTACAGCCCAGACCAACATAACCCTCAGTAGTCATGCCCTTGTGGCTCTTCTCCCTCTTCTCTCCCTCACCTGGCTTCTTCCCTTTGCCTGTGGTAAATGTCTCTGCAAACAGCTCTTCTCCTTCAGTCCTACACAGCTCCTCCCAGGACCTTGCGGTGAGGAGCAGGCAATGTGGCACGTCATGTCTGTGACAACGGCTTTCATTGTCAGAAGCTCTGTTCCAATATCAACATGTCTGGCACAAAATATACAAAGTTTGGATGAGAGTATCATGGTCCTGATCCAATTTCCATTGAACTCGGTGGAAGTCTTTGCTCTGACTTTAGTGGGTGCTGGATCAGATTGTGATGGTTGGTGACTAATGCTCTTTTCATTGTATATTTCATAATGCAAATATTCATGGAGGAACATGACCCAGAGAAATATAAGGCACTTATTTTTCAATATTCATTCCCAACTCTTGGCAGCAGAGGTCTAACACAAATATTGTTTTTAAATGCTATCCAAGGAGCTTGTTTATCTCTATTCTTCACCTAGCAGCCTAGAAAAACAAACTTCCAGTTTAGAAATCTGTTTGACTAAGGCGACATTTATATGAAAACAGACTCATTGAATCTTTGTTAAAATGGAATATATATTATCTTTTACTGTCAAATTGAAACTCTTTGCTACCTGGGTGCCCTTCCTACTTCCAGTAAAGCTGTCACTTGCAGTACACAGGACCATCACTCTGCTGCTGATAAAACATTTACTGTGGACTGCATCTTAACCTTAGGTATGCAAGCCTGTGTATTTATCATGTTAATGTTAATCCCAAAACTTGGAATCTGAAATTAGGGTATTATCTTGACCAAAATAAATAGTAGTTAGAAAGCCACTGACATTTTTTATTCCTTCTGCAGGCATATTCCTCATCTAATTTCAGGCATGTACACTAGAAATTATTAACTATTCAAGTTAGTGTCAACTTCTCCTATAAATAATATAGGTGTTTTCTATCCTTATTACTCTACTGTATAATGAGAAACACTTGTCTGTGGTGCATTAGGGCACAACATGTGAATATGAATGTAAAATCTATAGCCACTTCATTAAAAAGCATAAAGAAGATAGAAAAAAAAATAATCCAAGCTCTCCATACACTTAGATTTAGCCTCAAGTAATTGGCAGCTAATATCTTCAAAGATTTCATCTCTACTGAAGATGTTTCTGGCCTTCATAGTTTATTAGAAAAGAAAAGAAATAATTATGTCTCAATCTTTGTCTCCTTGGCTCTCTATCTATAAAATGGGAATAACATTGCTACCTAATCTTAAATTGATACTTTTAAAATAAGTGGATAAATGAATCTATGAAGTACCCACAATTAAGGGCAAGGTTATATCCAAGATATAACTAATAAATTCAACTATATTGCAGACTTTGGACTAACTATACTAAAAAAACCCCAAAAACCAAAAGCCAAAATACCTGAGCAAAGAATAACTAAGTACCGAGAAATAGTGGATATCTCATCATTCAGTGGATAGGGGAAAATAGGATTTTGCAGTTTGATAGTATTATGATACATTTCATCATGAAGACTAACACTCATTGCCAAGCTAGGCGCACATTTAATATTTCATGAGTCTTTGCTTTGTATTCTTAAAATCCCTTTAACTTTGAGTGGGGTTGCCCAATTAGCAGACCAGAGAGGAGGCCTTCAGGAGATCTCACCTTGTCTGTTCCTTGGCACCTTGGCACCTTGGCTCCTGCAGGTTCCTGGGGGAGGGTGGGGGCAGGCCATGCCCAGGGCGTACCGTCTTGGCAGCGGACACTGTGGCTCCCCAAGGCTCTGCAGGCAAGCACATGCCAAGAGTGTTTGCTAGTTCTTTTCCTGTGCATGTGTTCAATAGTTTCCTTGCATCAGGATATAACACCGGAAACTTTGGCCTTTCCAGATTGAAAATAATGCAAATATTTACTGAATATTATTTTTTTATTAATATACTTTAGTCCATTCTCCTAAAAGAGAATATAAACTTGGAAATGCATGTATTAGCATTGAAATAAAATAAGGAAGATACAGGTGCTAAAAACAATATATGGAATGTATGCATATGTCTGAAGTATTTCAGTACCCTTAACTGTGACATTTCAGTGACATCTGTGCAATGTCAAAGTATAAAACTTCAGTATATAAAATACTAAAACTGTAAGAAGATGGGCCTTCTTTTCTCCATATAAGTTACCTTTATCACTATAAATTCATGTTAGCATGTTTTGTTAGCCTTTTTCATGAGAATAAGATTTGTGTTGTCTAATTTATTATATTGATTATACAATGGCGAATTACTTTGGCCTTTTCAGTATGCTGTTATGGGATTGGTTATCCATTCCAGTTCATTACTGCAAGCTACTTCGGTTTAAACATGAAAGAAGTGGAAAAGTCAGCCAATAAAATGACATAGCTGTAGAAAGGTTAAAGAACTATACAGCGTTCGACTAAAGCTGACAAGCATTGAAGTTTGGATTTCTCATTCTTATGACAAAGATGGTAATGGAAAGAGAAAACAGCAGTATCTAATCCATTTTTATGACAGTGATTGTAATTAAATTGGAAAGGATACAAAAGCAACCTGTTCTTATTATAATTTATATATCATTATCTTACGGCCCTTCCTCGATTCTTCTAATTTAGAGGCCATATAACATTGTAACCTTTGGAGGGTGATTCTTTGGGAAATATGCAAGATGATACGTACAGAGCACTGTGTTATAAAGTGAATTATATATTTCTAAAGAGATTCATATCTACTGATATTAATATTCTAGACTTGAAAAGGAGTGGTTTAAAGTATAGATAACAATTTTACTGCTTGATGTTCCCCAAAGTGGGCTCATATGTCATCTGAATCTATTGTGAATCATTATTCACAGCATTTAATAGGAATGATCTTTACTTTGGAGTGACCAGTGATTCTAGATTCAGGAGTTTCTGTCTTCCATTAACTCAGACATTAACTTTTCTTAAGAAAATGGACGATAAAATTGAAATTAAATGATAGGAATCAATCATTTTTATGGTAATATATAAAGGAAACCACTTCCTACAGAACTGAATTAAAATGTAGGACTGACTAAATATTTCACTATGAAATGTTAAATTTTGATTAAATTAAGATTTCTTTATTTGGTTGAGGGGGTTTTGGGGGTTTTTTTTGGTGGTTTTTTTTTGTTTTGTTTTGTTTTGTTTTTAAAGGCTGTCCTACATAGAAAATGCAAGGTTTTAACTAAACGTATCATTGTGATCTATATATTGGCATTAAGTTTGCTTTTCATAGGCTAAATCAGGGCCATGCTTGGCAAAGGTATTTCCTATATCCCCTACACAGACAGTTCAAAATAATTCCTGAGAATCAGTGACTGACTAGATATTATTTAAAGCCTTAGTTGTGCAAAAAAAAAAAAAAAATTACATATGTTCTGAAAGCATAGGTACAGAAAATTATCTATACTGAGTTGCCTCAGCATGTTGCAGTAACCAGCAGAAGCTTATGGCAGAGCACAAGGAATAAGACATCTGTACAAGTGCAGGAAATGTCGATGACATGAAATGACAAACACAAATGACATTTAAGAATGGCCTTAGGTACCGATACAGCTGAATTTATAGAGGTCCTACTGTTTCTAGACATATAGTATAGCACTATATATTTTCCCCTCTCACGGGTGTGTGGATCATGCTGTTTATGTCATCCCAGTCCTCAGCCTAATGTTGCTGCTGTTGCCCTTTGCCCTCAGAGTTTGTAACAGCTCTGCACATTACTGTATGAGGACCTACCAAGTTAACTGGAAACATTGTAGGAGAAAAGCATTTTCATTTTTATCTGGTATTTAATGTACTTATCTTGTATTTAGTCTTGCAGATCACAATGTTTGGGTTGCAAGCAGAGATATACTAACTATAATTTCTCTATTTTTTCATTTAAAAAGTGATAGTTTCCTTTAAAAGTTTCTTATTGGTAAATATTTGTCATGATAAAAAGCAAGCATGTCTGTGTATTATTTAAAAAGTAAACAGATTTCTGATTAATTTTCAAGTTCTGGTCAAAGCTTTTTTCATCTCAGCTGGGGTCATCGCTTTGTTTCTGATACTGTGATGAAAGGTTAGCACAAACAGTTTTAGTTCGCAGGGTGTGACGGACAGTAACCATTTTATCAACATTTTTTTTCCTTTATAAAGATGGTGAACCACTGAGATGACTGTTTGCTCTGTCTGGTACAGACTGAGCTTTTTGAGGGAAGATGTGCTCCTTGAAAGCCATTGCATACACAAAGGATGCAGGATCTTTCGTTTATTTTGGGGTAATACAGTAGTGAAAAATCCCCCTCAAAACTGGGCTGATCTGGGGCCTTATCAGGCTTTTCCACATGAATTAATGCAAACTTTTGCTTTAGATTCTGAGTTCTAAATGTCTGCAGGTACTGGCAGAGTTAATGATTCAAGTATGATCCCCAGGGGCATGTGGACTAAACAACACCGTGAACTTGGTATAGGCTTTTGCATCGGGAAAGGGGAGACTACAATTCCTGTGCATACATTTGGTGCTGTGGAGCCTGAGGCAGTTTTGGATATGACATCTGACTTTCAGCTGTAGTAACAGAAGGCCACAGTTTAACTTGAATTTCCAGGTTCAGTTCCTGCAGGTGATGACTTAACTAATAATGAGTCTGGAGATATAGTGCTGTTGGGATATACTTGCTAAATGCACCATTACTATAATGATTTGTAATTAGACACTAATCACCATATAAACTGCTAATAGAATAAATGTACTTTATATTTTTTTCATGCTCCTGGCAAAAGTCCTCTAGGCATGCCATTTTCTCAAGGGCATGCTGAGCAAAACCAGAGTGTATAAAAGAGTTGGGGCATGGCACTTGCTTTCCGTTATTGTATCTCTTTTGAAACAGAATTATTGGTGATTTGAGGATCATTTTAAACTGATGAAAGCATTAGGTGCTATTCTATTCCCAGCCTCTGCCCATGTCTCCTCCTGTGTTCCTTGTGTCTACAGTAGCAATTAGCTATGTGGCTACAGCTCTGCTTGTCAAGAAAACGACCCAGGTAGAAATTAATACTATTTTGTTATTGCCAGATTACATTTTAGTCTGTCTGGTCTTCCCTTGTGGCAAGAACAAGCACTTAATGTGAGGATTTGAGGAAAGAATCAGGGAAAAGGGCAAGATACTTCTGACAATGGTCTTTGCTTATGGCAGTTTAAGTTAATTTTCACTAGTAACCTGATTTAGAAGGCAATAGCAGAGCAACTGAAAACTCTCTGCCTCTCCTTGTGCGCATGAACCAGACTTAGTCACTGTTGTTTTGTGTAGGATACAAGAAGGCTCCTTCCATATATTCCTCTGTAATCTGGGGAAAAATGTGGATGTGTAGGTCCCTACAGTGTTTCTCCACCCTGCCTGTCTTGCATGCGCCCATATGCTGGTACGTGTGCCTGTGTATCCTCTCTTCCCCTGCTTCACATCTGAATACTTGCAGGCTCAATATACTCAGGGTTATGTTCCCATACAAACTCTCTCTCCCCAAATAAATCTTTTTTTTTTTTTTTTTTTTTTTTTTTTCCAGTTTCTTGTCCCACATTTTGATTTATTCCTTTTCTAAATATGCAGGTCAGCAATCTCTGGGTGTGGACAAGGTTTTGATAGCTTTGGCTGGTTTCCATGTCAGTTAGCAGCACTGTGTCATGTGTCTGCCTGGTGAGAAGAAGGAGGACTCTGTACCTGATCTAGACACCCTTTACCATCTGTGGTCGATGTGATGACTAACTGGTTTATTCAGTTCCTACTTTGACACTGGAGAAGATAAAAGGAACAATATTTATAAGGAAAAGTCCTTTTTTAAATCAGTTGTGTTATTTAGATTTATTTCTTTTTTTTTATGCTATATAGTCTTCATTGCAAATAGAAAATTTAGTTAGTTCTAGTAATAAACGGTGTCATAACTGGCACATTGTTTATGGGTACAAGAAGAAAGGTAGGAAAAGATAAGCCACATGTTAGCATTTTTCCTTTAAAATTCATGGCTAAACTACCACAGCTGCTATTACACCTGGGATATTTGGAGGAGTAAAAGATCAATGTCAAATCTGCCAATCTTATGATAGGAAATGTTTTTATAATCTTTCTGAATTTTTATCATTAGATTATAAATTCATTCTTTCATAGCTCTGGAAATACACAAGGAGAAAAGCCTTGATATATGTCCTCTGTACTAGTTTGCTGAATCTCAAGACACGTAGGTCTCTATAAACGATTCAGAAGGGATAGAACTACATATTAGTCTAAGTAATATAAATGGTTTGGATATATTCAGTGTAAGATTGAATGTCTCTTAGTAATCCCACATCTGTATCAACTCAGCAAAAGACTTTTTCAGATGCACTAGCAATAACATGCCACTAGCATAACTTGTTATGTAGTGACATCACTTGTTTCGCTTATGTGAATGCTAAGGTTACCATAAATCATCTATACAAAAAAATGTGAAACTTAGACTAAGTAATAGGCATAAGAGAAGGTCAGATATAATCTAAATGCTATATATTAATTCTTTTTGTTATCCTCTTGCTTTGGCTGTATGAATTTGCAGAGAGTTTTTGGAGTTATATTTAACGCCTACAGAAGACAAAGTCAGATTTTCCATTCACTTTAAAGGTAGGTGGACTTGTTTATTAGTCATTTTAGCAAAACCCAGTGATTTTCCTGTCAGCTTTGGGGTGCAAGTGATCCTAGACTGTTCTAAGAGACTTTTTGAAAAATCATTTTTAAATGTTGGTAGATGTTTGAAAGATGTAAAATACATGTTGCAAAATTCTAAAAAGCTCTTTAAGAAATCACGAGTTTTTATAAATAGGCAAGAACCTCCAAGGTTACTTATACAGAGAAAATGATATAATTGCCAAACCACTGCTTTCATTGCCAATGAAGCAGACCAGTAAGATAACAGATTTAGAAGTAATAGTAACATCCAGCAGTAAAACAGTTTTCAGAAATCTGTAGCCTTCAGATGATTCAAATGTTGTAAACTTCTTGGAGAAGAGAACACTTTTTTGTTGTGTTTCTGGAGTGCCTTAGCACAACAGGGCACTCACTGGTGCCTGGAGCTTTATACAGCTTTGTAGTATAAATACTGACAGTAATACCTACTAATTGTTCTTCTAATATAAAAATCTTGGGTAGAACAAAAATTCTCCACTGCATCTGAAATGAATTAATGCAGCATGAAGACTCCTGTACCTGCACGCTTATAGACTCAGTAACAAAGAAAAGAGAGAAACTACCACCAGAGTTTTCTAGGAGACATCATGGCTTTTGCCTGTTGTGACATCAGATGATTCATCTGTTAACATGCTTTCCCTTTAAATATGTTTTCTCACATATGTGAGGGTCAAATATGTGATGGGTCATGCCTACTGAGGTTAGATTCTTCTTGAAGCTTTGGAATGAATCAAATGTGGTTGCAAAGTTATATTTTTACAGACTTAGATAAGACATGCAGCTTTCTATAGGGTTTAACTTCGTTCAGCCAAGTCAGGAAACACAGATTAGCTCTTAAAAAAAAAAAAAAAAATAATCAGGATGATTTAAATGTACTGATGTAATGTTTTTTCTAATGTGCAGTTAAAGGAGGGGTTATGTCATGATGTACTAACCACTAACACTATCACATGGAAAATTAACTTCTGATCAAATGCTTCCAGATCAGATATTATAGGATTACATTAACTTGTGGATTGTCTCAGTGGCGTCTCTTTCAGATCTTCAGAAGTCTTAATTTCTGTCAGTGTTTTTACTGGGTGCAACAGTTCAACAGAGTTACACTCAGAATTAATTTGTTGCTTTGCTTTACATGGCTTTCTTGCTCCATCAGAAAGCATCTGATCATTCTAGTTCTTGTTATGGGTAAACGAATATGGCATGGCCATGTTTGCTGAAATTAGATCTAAAGGAAGGCTAATTAACTTATCTTGAGCTTGGTTATACTGCTACTGATCCTCAACTGAGCTTGGATATCAAGCATTAAGAAGTATCTTGAAAGAAGTTTATTAACCCAATGTATGATACACCACTTTCCAATTTTTTTCATTTTATCCTCTAGCAGTTGTGTTGTAGTAGCCCAAAAGATGTGGCAATACAGGCTGAGCAAATCTGTAGTGAGGAAGTAGTATCTTTTATTAGACAAAGGTAGAAGAAAGGGAGATCATCAATGGAGTAAGAATAGCAGTCAGGGTTTCATTTTCTGAGTCCTCACTGCAAAATAGTCAGTGTAAACAGACAGAACAAGCTTCCTTAAACCTTTTTTATTTTGAGAATTTGACACCTTGCTTCCACCTAATTCTCAGCCAGCAGCCAGACCATCTGTTTTCTAGCCCTGCCTTATCTTGTACATGCAACACTGGTTGGACTGGATAGCTCGAGCTAGGTACCCACACCATACCTCAGACTACCTTGCACTGGGGAAGGATGTGGGGGAGCTATCTCTTTGTGTAACAGCCTAAGGGGTAAACTCAGGAAAGGGAAGGGATTCCTCTGCCCACTGCATTCTTGCACCTCCAGAGCATTATAATCACCAATACTGGGTATTCTGCTCTATCTGCCTACAACATTTGGTCCACTGTGCAGAGAGCAACACAGGAATAACAGGTCTGGAAACCCAGCCTGATGGAAGTCTAAGCTGTATCCTGATTCTAGCAGTTATGGCACACATTTGGTGAACAGTGCTCTCACGTTTAAATTCATATTCCCAGGACTGTACAAAAAAAAAGAAATAATTTATAGTCTAATACTCAATGTCATATGTGTTGCAAGGAGTGTGATCTGAAACACTACCTGCAGCAGACTTCTCCTTGGTCTGCCTCATTATTCATGATTATATGGTATTCCCCCTTCAATAGCAAGGGTAGCCAAAGACTAGAACTGGGGTTAGGACACTCTTCTGCAATCCCTCTTAGGCTGGGTGGAGTTGATTAATGAGCCCAAATCTCCTGTACCTTGGTCAAATGAGCAAAACTAAGGCAATCATACAAGATAGTGACTTAGTAGGAAGAAACAGAAATCCCCAGCACACACACCTTTCTCTTTATAAAGGGTCATCTGTGCTCTGTGAGTTATTTGTGTGGAGACCTGGGTTCTGGCAGGGTGGAGGTGCTCAGCATTGCCTGTCGATTCCTTAGATGTTCAGTAGAAAAAGACAGAGCCTCATATAAGTGTCCTTACAGTGCCCTCCGGAGGTCTTCGGAGCCACCTACAAGTTGCCTTTGCAGGGAACTTGTGCCTACACAGCTGTTGTTGAAATAGAGGAGCTGGGTTTGAGCTCTAATGCCCACTACAAAGCATAGCAACTGAAGACTTTTGTTAAAACCATACAGAGTCAGGAACATTCAAAGGAAGGAGGAGGATTGCCAAAAAAAGGCAAAGAGAAAGCTCTTCCTCCAAGTCTGAGCATTGGGAGAAGGGTCAGGGTGATGGGAAGTATGGAGATAAGTAAAACTTGGAGTGGAGGGAGATGAAGGATGAGGAATAATTGATATGGAGGTGCATGCTAGAAGGTGAAGAATGAGCAGTGGGAAGCAGGTATAGGAAAAGTCATTAACATGCTACCATCCTACAGGTATAATAATAGGACACTTGTTGATGAATGCTTTCTGTATAGATCAGTAGCTTGATTTTCTCTACAGATGTCTTGTATTTTCCAATCTGCTAGTGTCTGGCTGTATTAAATAGTTCACTGTCCTTTCTTGTAAGGTGAAACTAAATCTTAATGAGAGCAACAGGTCTAATTAAATAGTCTGTCTTAAGATTTACCATTGTTGTGATTAATTTCTCCAAGGTGATCAATCTTAGTAGCCAACTAAAACAAACAAGAAAAAAAATAGTAAGTCTTGGGTTGAAATTACTTGGAATTTAATCAATGCATAATGGTTCCCAGATGAGACTTGTACACTTTCTCATACAAGTCTGCAGTTTGTTTCTTAACCACAGCACAGTTCACCCATCTTTCTCTAAGTGAAAGGATAGCATTTTTCATGCAGGGAAAAACATTTCACAAACACAACTGAAAAGCCACTCAGCCTATCCAGACCAGGGTAGGGATCTGATTGTTTCCTCACTCTAATCAGGTTTGTATCAGACTTGTTGCAGAAGAACTGAATAATTAAGAAATAATTTAATGTGAAAAGAAAATCTTAGTGGGATGGTGATTCCCAATAACATAAATGGAATCTAAGGACACTATATGCACAGAAGACGATGAGATTTAGGTGCCTACCTCCCTTTTGTGTTTTTGAAAGTTTTTGTCTAATCCCTTGTTCTTCTGCTGGCTTTTCAAGGAAGCTTTATCAAACAACCTGACATAGCTGCATTGTAAAGTAGTCAATTGGTGCAGCTCTGTAGATGACAAAAGAGCTATGACAATTTTTGCCTCTAATAATCTTGAGCTTTTCCAGTTGTGCTTTTGCTAGCAGTGGTGGGATGTATGTGTGGGGGTGTGGTTTTTTTTGTTGTTGTTCTTTGGTTCTTGGAATTGCCTTTTTGCATTAGGAAGCCTGTTGTATGCTTCATATATTTAACAGCTGCCTTAAAAACAATGGACTGATTTTGTTCTTAGCTCCACTAGTTTAAATCTAGAGTAATAGCCAAAATGATTGATTCAAATTGTAAATTCAGAACATTTGGTAATCCACTTAGCTGAGAGAAGTAACAACATTGCCATTTTTCCTGCTGCATATAATGCTTCTACAAGATCCTCCACCACAGCACACAGTTGCCTGTGATTTCTCTTTTATTTTGGCATTGCTTCATCTCTCTTCAGTGAAATGAATTTCAGCTTACACCAGAAGGAAGCAAAAGGAAGGCCCCCTCCAGTATCCTTAGGGAAGGTAAAGTGTATTTGCAGAGAAAATACATGGAGTAACAGGAGGAATAATGTGTTTACTTTGCTGTCTTCACAGAAACACTTTCATAAATATAATTAAAGAAGAAGACATTGCTGTTGGCAATGATTTATCTGTTTTGTAAACTTTCATAGTACAGACCAGAGCAAACATGAGTTGCAAGGTGATAAAAAGAGAGAGAGCACATGAAAGTACAAACTTTGATAGAGAAATTAATTGGAAATGCCCACTCCTAGCTACCTTTCAGAGAGAAGGGAAGTGTTGCTTAGACTTATACTTGCGTATCTAGGGGAAAAAAAGTTGTTGCTGAAAACCAGAGTTCAGCAACAGATTAACTCATCCAAAATGAAGGAAATTGCTGTCTTCTGCCTCCCTGCCTATTCCTGCAAAGGGAAAACATACATTTCTCAAATTAGAGCTCTTGAGTTTTCTCTACATCTTGATAAAGAAATTTGTCCACCTTATTCCTATTAGCAGTTTCTTGGATCATTGCTTTTTCCTTTGTCAGGCCATCCTGAGACTGAGAAAACCATCTCTGTGGCAGCTGCTGGCATTGTTTGGACTGAAAAGTAATATCCTGAATAACAGTCATGTATTTTTAGCTGCCTTTTAATATGATTTAGCAGGTGGAACCAGGAAAGTTACCGCCATGTGAACCAACACATGCTGTGCAGGCCAGGGACATCCTTTAGATCGCAGCATGTGACCTTTTTACCTAAAAGGCTTTCACTGAGGGTTCAGGGGAACAGCAAGCAAAGGGTGACAGAGCCATTTTGGCACAGCCTGTATCATGGCTTGTGGACAGGTGTGTACCTTCAGGACAAGCATGGAAGCGCTCTTCCTCTGGGAGCCATGTCTTCAAAAAGCAACATTTGAAACTGTAGCCCAGCTGCTGATGTAGAAGCAAGGGTGGAGAAAGCTGAATCACAGCCACCTCTCTTCCCTGCTCTCACAGGGGGACAGAGCTGTAGTTTTGCCTGATCCCTATGCAGGCCCCACTGAAAGAGCCAGAAAGTATTTTCCACCTTTGTCACCACTTCTGTATAACAGCCTGCTGAAAAAGGCACAAATACAAAACAGAGAGAAAAGACCATGATTTGTTTTCTAACATGCCCTATATACTGAATTAAGCAATGGTCCTCTGGACCCACCTCCCCCCCTCCCGCTCTGCCCCCTCATCAAATAATACACATCACAAAGCTGGGGAAACAAAAGAATTTTTTTTTTAAGCACAATGTTGAAGTTTATTTTCATTTCAGTTTCAAACAAAATCCAAAATATTTTTCCTGAAATAGATGTCTAATAAATTTGTTGCAGATGCACATGACATTTCAATTCTGCAAGACTGAAATGTTCCTACTTTTAATGTAGGAAAAGCACTATATTTTAGAGTTAGAATTTGGTTTTAAATTGAATATTTGAATGCTTTGACATTGGTGAGCTCTTTTTCCTTGAGAATGACATGTAGACCAAAGTGATTGAATTTTGAAGTATTTGGATTTTGTCAGAATTGTATTTTCTGTTAGAGAACTGCTTAGCTTAAGCTATTCTGACAGCCTGGAATTGTGTCACTTGAGTAAACAGAGTTCAGTAGATAAACTTCTCAAGTAAACCATCTAACTGTTGGTACTAGTAGGTAGTTCTTCCCTCTAGAGGAGAAAATCTTTCTCTATGCTTTCAGTGCTCCAGCTATTTTATGACAACAGAAGGATAAGAATCTTCAGAGGACCAAGATCCAGAGAAAAATATGTCTTATAGTGATTTGTAGACATTTTTGTTGTTATTAATCCAGTTTTCTGCTCTACTCCAACCCAGTCATGTTTGCCATCCTTATTTGTGTCTATCCATCCCCATTCCCTCCTGTAACCTTCCTGCTCACATACAATATGACCTATACTCACTCTTCACAGCTCTGCATTTCTAATTAGGCAATGATTTACTGGCAAACAATGGTATCCATTGTCTTGGTTCCCTTGACAAGTAACACAGAAGAAAAAAGAGTAAGTAGCCTATGTGGCCACGAAAATGAAGTGTGCCCTTCGCAGAGAGAAAAAAAAAAACAAAAAAAAAATCATTCCCACTCGCTGCTAAATGAACATAGCTATGTTTCTTTCAATGTTCACAAACTGAAACTTTCAAGGAAATATGGTCTTAACAGGTTTTGATCATTTTTCCCAAAGGACAGCAAAAGACACGTGGTTGCCCACTTACATTTCTCTGTTGACTGGAAAGCTCGAGGTATTGAGCATACTGATAAAATGAGACTTGCTTTTCCTTTTTTAAAAGCAGGGCCAACAACCTGAGTTTTTCCTATGCTCTTTCGGAGGGGAGGAGAAATCTCTCAGTACGAGACAAATATCCATTTTGAAAAAGTCTAAATTTAAGGACAGAAACTAAAAAGTGACTAGAAACTGAGTTGTTAAATAAAAAGTGTGAACATACATTTACTATCTGCATCACTACTTGGTAAATTAAATCTTTAATAGCCTTAGATTACAAAGACCTTGTCCAGAAAATCTGAGTTTCCCCCACGTTCTGTATCACTGTTGGGTCATTTACTCACTCGAATGACATCATTAAGGTCACAATTAGCCCATAAGTAAATGAGGCTGGGCAAACGATCCTTTACATTCAGCAAAATGCAGATGTGGGAAATAATTAGTCATGTATTTCTCCTTTTGTGAACAGCTTCCTTGTACTCCAGGAAGGGATGTCACCTTGTAAATTAGTCACTTGCAATCTGTTATTTCTGATCCATAATGGTAAAATGACCACCCAGCTAAACAATTTGCAGAACGCTTGAAAACCCTTGTGCTACTATTGACAGCACATGAGTCAGATTTGCAAATGATTGCTTAATCAATCTGCACCTTGGATTCTGTATGCCGTTCCTACCCTGCTTGTATGAAGCAGATAGGTAGCTAAGCCTGGCATACATAGTATACTGCACTAAATGATTTCTTGACGTTTCTGACTTCTAGTCATCCTCTTCGATATTTGGCTTAATTCACCAAAATAAGATATTTCTTAAAGGATAATTGTGGAAATTCAAATTGCGAAATCACTTGGAGACATACTAAATAATGCTAAATTATTTTGCCTTTGTAACTAAACATGTCTGTCCTTTGTTTGTACAACAGCTAAACTTGATTCTTCTGTAGAAATAATTTAACAAAAATTAAATTCTCTATATAATCTATAAATTTAAAAAATACTAGATGCTTCTTGCACTAAGAGCAGGTCACTGGGTGTGTATTGGTGATACACCACAGTATGTCAGATAAAAGAAATCAGCAGTCTTGGACTGATGATTTTCTGCAGTGAAAATTTGCAGCAGGAAATCCCCTTTTGGATAATGTTGTAAATGAAGGAATTCTGTCATTCGGAGGGGACTCCCACTGAGTCCTTCCCAAGGGGGAAGGTTGGGAGCTGACCACAGACAGCTTTAGACAATCCATCTGTTCCCCATCATAAAGTTATTTTGCCATCCGAGGCTTACATTGCAGCAGTGTTGTGTGATTGAAGAATATTTACCACCAAGGTTATCACATTTGTTACGAAGCATATGGGCACTTTAAAACCCTGAGAAAACAGCTGTGCCTGCTCTGTTGGAGGAAAGCATGCAGGTGTAGAGTATTAGTTGATGTTTTAAATAGATTCAGCCCAGCAGGTGTAGAGCTTGACTGCTGAAAGGAATTGAAGAAGTCTAGGAAGAAGGATTGTTTTTCTGGAAACCAATACCTTCTAACTTGCAGTCTGTTAATTTTGGTAATGAGAGACATGTAAATTACTTTAAAGTTAATTTATGCAATATCAGTTAAAAAGTATGCTTTATTCTATTAGTCCTGTAGCTCTGTTGTCTATACCACAGAATTACAGAAAGGTAGGGGCAGGGGCTCAGGCTGAGGCCTTGGCCGAAGCCGGGACCGGCCGCCTGCGCTCCCCCGCGCTCCCCCGCGCTCCCCGGGCCGAAGCAGGCGCGGCGGCCCCGACCGTGGTTTTCTCCTGCCACCTCGCGGTGCTCAGTGCACCGCGCAGGTACCGCTGCCTGCCAACGCTGAGCTGCTGACAGCCTTGTGCAGGAGGCGGTGGATGGGTGGACCGCTCCAGTTTAAATAAGGGCTGTCTGGCAGGGTTTGGGTCAAGCTATTTTTCTTCTTAACAATCTATTTTTCTTCTTCTTTAGCTTTAGTACAGTCACTACAAAGTTGACAGTCAGGATAAATCTCTAGTCCAGTCTGCTAGAGTACACTTATTTTGCCACAGACGAGCAGAAACTGAAGTAGATAAGTGATAGTTTGATAAGAAAGGGAAGTGCAAAGGACGACAGAGACAACTGAAACTGTCTATAAATCAAAGGGGCTTTGGGCAGGGCACAAGGGAGGGATGCTGCAGTGTTCAGCAGTGCTTATGCAGAATCGCTGGCAGAGATCGGTGGCAGACATAGGGAACAACGAAGAGGAAGGCAGAGGTTGTAATTTTCAGAAGTCTTTTGGTTTAGGTTAGATAAGTTTGTTCTTTGTTTGCTGACACTTTGCAACCTATGGTACAAAAACTCCTACCAGGATGTACTCCGTCCAGGTTCATGAAACTAAATTAAGATAATGGGACAAATGAGGTAAAAAAGATCTAATTAAAAATAATAATAATAAATCTATTAGCAGGAGAAGACATTGATTCTTTGCAGAGTGGTCCTGGCTTTGTTCTTCTGTGTCTCTTCGATTGAACTTAACTGGAAAGAAGCTAGGAATGCCTGTCAGAAATACCTTGGCACTAAATCAAAAGGGATTTCAGAGCCCTAGGAGTGGTGGTCAAGGGCCTTGGGGCACATGTTTTTTCGCCTCGATCCTACCAGTTAGGGTTGCAGATGAGAAGAGGAGTAGGCGTGTTCTCCAAGTAAACAACAGGCTGCACCACTGGTGCTGGCAACAGGGTTTTGGTTTCTATGGTCATGGGACCCCGTCTGATGATCAACAGCTACTTGGGAGTGATGGGATCCCCCTCAGCAACAGGGGAACACATGTCTTTGCCATTAGACTGGTCAATCTCATAAGGAGAGCTTTAAACTAGGAAGGAAGTGGGTAGAGGGGAATTATGGAAATTCTGGAGATTATCCGTACAATAAAACAAAACTCAAGGGGGTACAGCCCTGGCAAGTGAATGCAGGCAAGCAAGTGCCTGCAGAACACGTCTGTGGGGTATCCTCATTCACCCCTCCTATAAAATTGGCATGCTCCAATTCCTCTCTGAAGTGCCTGTATACCAATGCACACCGCATGGGAAATAAACAGGAAGCATTACAGACCTGTGTGCAGACACTGGGCTTCGATCTCATTGCAATTACTGAAACATAGTGGGACAGTTCACACAACTGTAACATTGCCATAAATGGCTATAAACGTTTTAGGAGAGACAGACTAGGAAGGCGAGGTGCCCTTTAAGTAACAGAACACCTGGTATGTATGGAGCTGGTCCTTGGGGTGAATGATAAGAGGGTTGATTGCTTATGGGTAAGGATTAAAGGTCAGATTAGCATGGGTGACATAGTAGTGGGTGTTTGCTACAGGCCTCCTGATCAGGAAGTGGGCGAGGCCTTTTACAGTCAGCTGAAAGTAGCCTCACAGTCACAGACCTTGGTGCTCATGGGTGACTTCAGCTACCCTGACATTTGCTGGAGGAATAACACTGCTAGTCAAATGTAATCAAAGACGTTCCTTGAAAGCATTGATGATAACTTTGTCTCACAAATTATTGAAGAGCCAACAAGGAAAGGAGTGCTGCTGGACCTTGTCCTATCAAATAATGAAGGAGTAGTTGGGGATGTGAAGGTTGGGGGCAGCCTTGGCTGCAGTGACTGAGATAGTGGAGTTCAGGATCCTGCTAGGAGGAAATGGGGCAGTAAGTAAGACTGCAGCTCTGAACTTCAGGTGAGCTAACTTTGGCCTCTTCAGGGACCTTCTTGGAAGAATTGCATGGGACCAGATCCTTGAAGGAAGAAGGGTGCAAGAGAGCTGGCTAATATTCAAATATCACTTCCTCCAGGCTCAAGAGCAATGCATCCCTGTGTGCAAGAAGTCGAGCAAAGAGGGGAGAAGACCAGTGTGGATGAACAAGAAGCTCCTGGCAAAACTCAAACATAAGCAGGAGGTGTATAAGAGGTGGAAGCAAGGACAGACCACTTAGGAAGAATATGAGGACATCACCAGAGCATTCAAAGATGTGATGAGGAAGGCCAATTGGAACTAAAACTGGCACGGGAGGTCAGAGAATCAAGTTGGAGGCCTGTATCTAGTGGTGTCCCCCGGGGGTCAATACTGAGTCCAGTGTTTTTCAACCTATTCACCAATGACTTAAATGAAGGAACAGAGTGCCTCCTCAGCAAATTTGCTGATGATACTAAACTGCCAGGAGTGTTAGATATACCAGACAACTGCACTGCCATTCAGAGAGACCTCAACAGGCTGGAGAGATGGGCAGCAAGTCCAGCAAAGGGTGACTAAATAATTAAAGGACTGGAGCATCTTTCATATGAGGAAAGGCTGAGGGAGCTGAGCCTTTCAGCCTTTAGAAAAGACTCAGAGAGGATCTGATTACTGTTTATAAATATCTAAAGGGAGAGTGTCTAGAGCAGGGGTCTTCAAACCCTTCATATCCTGCAGGCCGGATATGGCCCCCCAGGGTCCTTAATCGGCCCACCGGTATTTACAGAACTCCCTGCTCCCACCCCCTGCCAGGGGTTAGGGGGGAACCAGCACCTCATCCTCGACCTGCCCCCCTGCGGCGGGCGAGAGGCGCGGGCATCTCCTCTGCCGGGCAAGCTCAGTTGGCAGCCTCTGGACTGTGAGGTCCAGCCAAGTCGGACGAATCGCCAGAGCCCCGGCGCGGCAAAGTTCCTTCAGTCCCTTCTGGCCACCCTTTCCGGACTGAGCGGCTGGGATGAGGAGGAGGGTGGTGGCATCAGTGAGGTGGGCGACTCCCCCATTTCTCCCTCCCTCCCTCCAGCTCCCAGGCAGCTCTGGCCCCCAACAGTGTCTGAGGGTCAGTGAACCGACCCCCCTGTTTAAAAAGTTTGAAGACCCCTGGTCTAGAGGATGGGGCCAGGCTCTCCTCATTGGCACCCAACAATAGGACAAGAAGCAACGGACATAAACTGCAGCATAGGAAGTTCCACCTGAACATAAGGAAGAACTTCTTTTCTGTGAGGGTGACTGAGCACTGGAACAGGTTGCCCAGAGAGGCTGTGGAATCTTCCTTCCTGGACATATTAAAAAACCGTCTGGACAAAATCCTGGTTCACGTGCTCTAGGAGTCCTTGCCTGAGCAGGGTGGTTGAACTAGATGACCTTCAGAGGTCCCTTCTAACCTCAACCATTCTGTGATTCTGTGAACATTTTTAGACTCCATTCATAATAACAGCCAACAGTAGTTGCAGTACCACATGCTGTTGTCAGAGGTAATCACTGATACAAAATTGAGGGAACTCCATTTCAGTTTGCGCTAAAGTGAAGCTGGGGTGCATCCTAGGAAGACAGAAGGACAGAAAATTGTGTATCAATAAAACAAACAAAACCAACAGTCACGTCGTAGCACTTTTCCAGGTTTATATATTGTCCTTATTAATGTCCTAAATAATGAGACACTAGTGATGATATGACTATGGAAAGAATGGACATGCTTCCAAATATGACTTCACTGGTGTTTAGCTTGCCATCTTCTGAGAATTGTTTGTGTCTCAGTCTCTTCTCTCTCTTCATGGGACACATGCATTTTGATCATGCTTGTCCTTGTTACTGATCTTCTTTACAATAAACTTAATTTCTTTCCTTTTCTTTACCCTTCATGAGAAAACTGTTATCCATACAAAGACAAACAGGGCAATGCTCTTAAAAAAATAAAAATAAAAATTGTTCTGTAAGAGGCAGAAAATGGTTTGGGGAACATGAAAAAAAATAGAGAGCTAGCTTGCTAAAATGTAGTGTAAAGGTCAAAAGGAATAGGAATATAGGAATACTCAGGTGTATCATCTAGAAAATATTGTGTAAGAAAGGACAGGAGATATAGAAATGACAGGAATGTCAGAGAAGTGACTAAGAGCATTTCTGGAAGACAAACTGTAGGTAAGATGAGTATCCTTTGGGGATGTGAGGAAATCTCTTGATAATTAAACTTAATGTGAAAGCTGCCTTTAGCTGATAAAAATGAAATGCATATCATTCCTTCTAGATGTTGCTAATCTCTGTTCTGAGCTTACATCACTAAATCAAAAAATCAAGATCTGACACAATGAAGATTGTTCATGCAACCACAGCTCTGACTTTAGTGATTTATTGCAATATTTTGGAAACAAATGTATTCTATCTCCTAAAAATCATTCCCATGTGAGCATAAACTGACAAGGTAAATCCTAGTTTGGCTTCCCATGCTCTGCCAGTAATTACAATCCAAATCCTACAAAGCAGAGAGAAGAAAATGAGCATAACCACTGCTTGAACGACACACCTGATGTTAGCCTCCAACATCTTGTATCCTGCCTGATTTTGTACATAAGTGGTAGCATAATTGCAGGACATTGTGACAAAACAGGTGCAAGGCTTGTGACTCTTTACAAGATATATTTATGTGCATTATTTTCATTACCAAAGTATCCTGAACTTAAGTGAATGTGTAGTAAACATCTATTGCCTAATAGACACTTTTATTCCATGTGAATATAAGTCACAAAGAGCTGATGATGGTTCTTGTGTCTCCTCTTTACTGGAAAGGATTTTAAGAGGATATTTTAAATAAACCAGTGGTCTCTATTTCCATGAAATGCAGAGTATATTTCTCTAGTACCAAAAGTTGTCCAAACACCATTTCCTTTCAGCTCAATAGCTTTTACATTGACTTCAGAGTGAACAACTAGATTAATATGAAACAGTATTTAATTTTAGTAATAGAATTCATAAATACATATATAATCTGCAAGAATATGCATTATAAGTATATAAAAAAAATTATCAAAGTCCTACTAAGGTACTGGTTTGTGCCTGTAAAATAAAGAGAACATGTACAGATATCTACAACACAGTAACATCTGGAGGAATTTTTTTGGTTAAACTACCATTGAATCATAGAGGAATTAGCTCTGATAAAGGATTTTAATAATGGTTTCAAGGATTTAACTTTTGTCTATACTTCAAGATCACCTTTGATTTTTGGTGGCCTTCTGAGTTAGAAAAATAAGTGGCAGAGGTTTTTGGAATGATGTGCAGACTGCTCTGCCAACTTTTGATTCCCAGAGCAACACATGCTCAGGTAAAGAAGGTCATTACGTCAATAATTAGCTTGAATTTTCCAGGAAGAAAAAGTAATGTACATGTTGTCAGGTCTAAATATGCAATGGGAACAAAATTCTGCATTTATGCCAAAACTAACAAGTGATGGAAGTGGAGATCTATTTTTAAGACAAATAGGATTGTTTAGTAACCTTGTTCAACATATGATCCCACTTATCTTTTGGTTTTTTTTTTTTTTCATTGAATTTTCACATGGTTTTAATTTTCTCCCATATTAATCATAACTCTTACTTCTGTCTTGTATTTTCAATCCTTTTTCCAATGTATGACACTTGCTTTTTTAATACATTTTTCTATTTTTGCTTTCTCCTTGTTAAACTAGATGCAGCTTTATTGTATTTTACACAGATAGATTATAGATACAATAGTATGAGGAACAATATTTTGACAGAAGAAACTGAGGCTTAGTATTCTTCTCTCTTTGCATTTTGTTTCACGAAAATAGCAGCACTTAAAATGAAAAATACGCCTGAATTTCTTTTGTTACTCCCAATTGCTTTATTCTGGGCACATACTGAATTTACTGCAGCAAAATCTTTGCTGAAGATGGTGTTCATCAGAAGAGTTGAAAGCAAAGGCTCCTGACACCACAGAGCAATTCTTTTTTGTATCCCTAGTCACCTTTGCAAACCTTAATTCAATTCCTCAGTCAACCATCCTGTGTAATGAGACCAGGGCTGGAACTTTCCATATTGATTTGTGTGAACTCTCTTCCTCTTGGGACTTATTTATTCTCTTTCCCCCTACTTCAATCTGTATTTCTATTGTTTCCTTGATCGTTATGTCTCCCTGTTTTTTGTACTGCTTTATTTTTCCCCACTGCTCATTATGATAAGAACCAGGGCATTATTTTTCTTTTTTTTCCTAACTGTCTGTGTGAAAAGACATCTCTTCTATTCAAATGTTATCTTCATGAATAAATAGCTTTACAATGAAGTAAATTTAAAAGGAAAAAAGCTGACATTTATGTATAATGAGGGAATCCACGAACATTTCAAGTATTTTTATGCTATACCACACAATTTAGAACAAATATTGAAATATATTTGTTTGCTCAGCCTGTCTCTAACAGCATGAGATTACTCAGTTCCTACATACTCATTTCATGTGAAAACTGATGAAGTATTTCCAGGTTTAGGTTTGTTTGGGGTTTTTTGTTTGTTTGTTTGTTTGGTTGTTTTTTTTCCCTCTATCAAATATAGCATTGTTAAATGTGGGGGATTTTTGTGTTTTGTTTTGTTTTGTTTTTTTCAAAACATATGTGGTATCTTACATTTATAAGAGTCCTTTTAAAACAAAATTGACATTTATCATTAAATAATTTATTCGTTTGAAAGTGAAATCTCACAATAAGATCTTTTTCTGACACTACAATGTCATTACAACTTTTGTGAATGTTTTCAAACCTGTCAACCTCACTAAGAACTAGGATCATCAAGTAAATCAATTTTCTATTCAACCTCATCTACTGGTCCTTTGTTTCGTCCAGCTTTGTGGTGCATACTAAAATTCTAGATGCTCAGTATGTGTATATATTAATAAAAAAATTATTCTTAAATCTCTGCATTCCAGAAATAGGTCTTTGCCACTGAATTTTCTTGGCAGTTACTGTTACTAGTTGTTACCATGGTGGTGCAGAAGCTCTGGTAGGTAGTGGATTAAACTCATTGTGATAGGAATACTTCAAATCCACCACAAAACCATACTTTTTGTTCTAAAATATTATAGCTGTCTATTTTCCTGACTAAGGTACGACACTTTCATTTCATATCCTATTTCTGATGGATTATAAACTGGGTCTCTCAAAAACATTGGGCCACTTTCTGACTGACAGCAGCACAGAGATGATATTCCTACTTGCATGTCGGGTCCTAATTTGTTGGTGTATCCATGAGACATGGGGACTGAGAGCAAAGCAATGCCTAAAATTGTTAAGGAAGGGGAGCAGAAGAACAAGTTATGAAGGAGCAGTCAAGAGGAATTACATTTGCTGAGGTTTAAAGAGCAGACCTGTGAACAGATCTAGGAGTTAATCATGGATTAACACTGCTGCGATTGAGGAAGTCAGCTCAGCCTCAGTGAAGCTTGTGCTGGTTAGTGTTTAAAGGTATTATCTCACAAAAGATGGGCATGCCATGGAAAATGTAAGCAAGGATTGCAATTATTTGCATTAAACCAGCATGACTAATCTGCAGATTTTGCTAATCTGAGGTAGGACTGAGGCTCTCAGCCTGATCCTAAAAAGAGTTTGTGTGCATTTCCAGCTTGTGGATTGTTTCTGACTGCTTCTACAGCTTGTGTTGCGTGACCCCCTCATTCTTATAGAGTTAAGCAAAGCGACTGGCTGTACACACTGGAGAGGATTTTTATATGTTGTAAAGGATTATATAAGTGGGAAGGAAGCTAGGACTCCAGTCAGTTTCACTTGCATATGTGACTACTTGATCCTTTCTAAAGGACATAGAATCCACAATAAAATTTTAAGTGGATTCTTCTGAAATGCAATTTTTACTGATTATTTATCCATGTTTTATTTATGAATCTAACTACTGAGTAAATGTTTTTCCATTAGGTACAGTTTCTAAAAACTAGTTAATCTAAATAAGCAGCAGTGCAGTGACTTAGCTGAATGTATTTGCATATGAGTGTTTCTATTCTGAGTTTTGCCTTAACTCTGGACAGAGCTAGGAACATAAGCACTATAGTTTTCAGATGCTCTGCCTTAGCTTGAGACCCTGTTTTCCACCTTCCCAGTCTGTACCCTCAGGCTCTACCTAATGCTGCTGGCAACAATCCTCAATAGACATTAGAATTCTGTGAGCGACTTAAAAATGATAACACAATCATTTATAGAAGGAATGTATTAAACTGACTTCTTCTACTGACATTTCAGGGATATAATACAACACAGCAGTATTTTTTTTTTTATTTATTTTTTTTTTTTCCTGGGAGTCTTGAATGCATCACGTTTGTGATGCTATTTAAGGAAATGTAGAGATACTATAAAAAGGTGGGAAGTATCCAGCCAAGGAAGGTGGAATGCTTTCACCACAAATAAACAAATTCTTTATCTGAACAGTCAGTTCTCTAATGGATATAAGACTACTCCATCTTCTGCATTTTATACACATGCAGAATGGTGGCTTCCAGGGTGCCTGACTAACACAAGAATTTTTATCAGCTCTGAGGAGCTGATGTTGCATTCAAAGTAACTATAGGAGACAGTAACAATAAAGGGTAGGAAATTGTTCTGTTTCAGCATAGGCATCTGTAAGTTAGTTGTCTAACTTAGGGCTAGCTGGGCTGAATTCCCTTCAGAAACACTTCCTGAGAATGGTTCATCTCAATATAAGATAGATAAATTAAACAGTTCCAAACTTAGATGAGTCCCACGCTCAATAACTATATTTGTTGTTTTGTTCAGGTCCCAATATTTACTGTACCAGAGATGGCTAAAATAACTTCCTTCTCTTTCCTTACCACCCCCTCTGTTCCCAGTATGTGTTGCTGAGAAAAGGCACAAGGCTTCTTTTGAACGTTAGTCTTGTTCTACTCTTGACCTTGCCAAATGTCAGTGTCTGAATGGCTGTAGACCATTTTGAAAGCTGTTGGTGATATTTGTGGTCTGCATGGCAGAATTTGGCCTACACAAAATTTTAAGAGCTACTTCTCTGGAAGTTCATGTTTCTTTCTGTGCAGCACTGTTATAACTTCGCTAGGTGAAAAGGCTCTTTCGCCATACAGAAGTAGTCACATTACATCTTCTTGTCCAGGATCCATATTTCCTCTGTACTTTCTACGGGCTTTCAGCTCTTGCATAAAGTAACCACTCCTTGATGTACCTACCACCTTTGAGGTATTTATAGTCTAGTGTTACAATGTCTTAAATGTTAGATATGAATGCATTTCCTAAAATAAACATACATGCAGCAACAAACAGGGTATATTTCAAGATATATGTTCTACCTTCTACGGTGGGGCTGGCAACCCTTAAAAGTGATTTGCCATGAAGTTAAGAAAAGAAAAGCTTAAAGTTAATGGTTCCAGTAGTCATAGCTTGGAGATGTCACCTTTCAGAGAAAGGAGATGCAGCTGATCACATAGTTGTCTCATGCAAAGTAGAGTCTCCTGGTTGCCAGTGGGAGTTAGAATACCTCTGATAGATACCTTTGTGTAGGAATAAGGTGCTGGTCATTTCTAGAAGAGTCTTCCACTGCTGTCTGCAGCTGCAGCTCCCACAGAAAGACAAATTTGGAAGAAGCTATGTCACTTCCAATCGCCAGGCATGCAGCACACCAGTGGAAATTATTTTTGTGCTGACCCTGTCACCTCTGCTACAGCATAACATGTGTGATGATGCCTGTTTGGTGGAGTTTTTCTGTATAAAATACATTTGGACAAGGTTTGCCAAACTGTTTGATTGGTTTGCTGTTGCAATTTGCAAATTAGTAAGAAAAGTCCAGAGTCAGTAGTATATTTTATTTTGTTCATATTTCATGGGTTTTTACAGTATTTTCCAGTTATCTAAGATCCAAGGGACAAAATAATTGAGGCAGAAATCCAAGGGAATATAATAGAACAGAATAATTCAACATTTCCTTTAAATATCACACTGTAAATGTGTTTGTTGCACTGTCCTCATCACCACAGGTATATGAGCCACCACAGAGAAAGTGGAAGTTTATGATCTTTATAATAAATTAGAGAAAACAACAGAGGAGATTGTAAAACAAAGCATATGAGTTCTTCAACATTGCCCCAGAAGGAATTTCTCTGAACGTGTTTCATTCTTCACTTCCTTTCCTCCCTGTCTGCTTCAATTCCCCAGTGCCGGGATCCTTTCTCATTACAGCAGCCGCTCTAATTAAAAACACATTGGGTGAGGAGGATCTCTCACTTCTCAACAAAGGGGAATGCAGGCAGAGCTGCGCTGCCTCTGATCAGTATTTCCGTAGCCTCCAGCTGTCGGTCATTCTCATTTGTTTAGTGACTGAGCTCAGCAGGATTGCTGGGGTGCTTAAAGTTAAACAAAAATGCAAATGTTTGCAAGGTTAAGGCCCAAGAGGCTTTCAAAAGCACAGACTGTTACTTGCTTCTGCCAGGACAGAATAATTTGAAGCACTTATTACTCAAGAAAAGTATAGTTGTTGTCCCTAGTAGTAATAATAATCTGTTAGTTCAAAGAAACTACAGAACTACAGCCTGAACGGCCCAGGTTTTGTCCTTCAGTTTGTAGTTTAGTACTTTATCAAGATGGTAAATTCAGATTTATTTGCACTGTTCTGTCTAGAAGGTCATTAAACAGATTCCAGCCTCCAAAGAGGTGTGAACTGTTGATCTTCAGACGCTTACCAGAGTTTCAAGTCTTGGTGAGATCTGTGTGTCTGTAAATGGAGGCTTTTTAAAGTCCTTGGGGTTTTTTAAGTTCTTCTTGGACCTGGTCTATTTTTGTGATGAAGGAACTGTTATTAGAACTGTTTAATGTGGGTTTCAAACTATCTTCTTTCAAATTACACAGCTGAATTAATTTGTGGAGAATAATTTTCTTAAAGATTTTGTAACTACATACTAATAAATTCATTATGTCCTCCCTGTGTCAATCTTTTGCTTTCCTAAACTTAACTGGGAGTGCTAGAATACACTAGAAAAATTACTAAAAGAGACTTGTTAACTTAGGAGTGTTTATCTGCATACAAAGTTTATGACTTCTGTAAGTATTTTCACAATATACCTCAGAATAATGTACTGAAAAAATATTCAGTGAGAAGATAAAAAGCAAAGTGAAATTCAATGTTTTGTGTTCTGAAATTATGAAAAAAATGTCTTTGCTCAGAGTTAAAGGAGAGTTAGCAGATATAAAAAAAAAATCCATAAGGATTTTAAAATCTTTACAATATGTTGTATGTTACTGTCATGAAAACAAAAGGTCAGAGTAAAGAAACATATGAAGAATTCTGGAAAAAAAAACAATCTTCACTACAAGTGGAAACCAGCTGCTTGGATCAGCTAAGACTCCTAATCTTTTAACCTAGCTAGTTCAGTAGATGTAGGGATTCTAAAAGTTTGTTGGTTTGGATCCCATCCACACTTATTCTGGTTTAAAGCTATACCTCAGATATCTAAACTAGGCCAACTGAACTCCATCAGTCATGGGTAGTGGTGGATCAGGTCCGTCAGGAAGTCTCTAAACCATTAAAAGCTGCTGCATATGTCAGAACAGTCTTTGTAGTGACATAGAATCATAGAATCATTAAGATTGGAAAAGACCTCCAAGATCATCAAGTCCAACCATCAGCCCAATACCACCATGGCCAATAAACAATATCCTGAAGTGCAGTGTCTACATTTTTATTTTTATTTTTTAATGCCTCTAGGAATGGTGACTCCACAACTTCCCTGGGCATCTGTTCCAACCCTTGACCACTTTCAGTAAATATGTATCTTACGATGTTTTTCCTTTCAAAATTCACAGATCAGAATTAGCTTCTCACTGCCCACTGCAGAGGCCTTCCATAATTTTTAGAAAAGTCTGGATCTGGCCAGTGTAACAGATTGGGTCTGCTTTAAATCAAGGTAGTGATTTCTCCATTCTTTTGAGGCTTATAGAACTTACTGCTTCACAATTGGGACAGAGATACAGTGAGGAGAGTCTTGTCTTATATTTCTGCATATCAGAAGTAAAGGTGAGCTCTTTAGGAAGCAGCACAGGGACATTTTGAACATGGACACTTACTAACTGATGACTGAGCTCACATCTTTGTTCAGCAACAGCATTCCTTTTACCTGTAAGTTAATTCTAAATTCTACAACAGAACAGAATCCTGTTTCCAGCATTAAAGTGTCATGAGATAGTTGTAGGGTAACTGTAAAATGGCTTTTTTAACCTGCAGTGTTTGTTTTAAAAAGTCAATAAAACTGAAAAAAATAAGAAAATACGTATACTGAATCTATTTCCCCTCTCTACTTTTCTCCTGGTTTTGGTTTCTATATTTCATATGGGATATAGAAGGTAGGAACTCCAATTGGATCAATGCTAGTGTGAACTGTATACATAAAGATGATACCCACCCAAGGCTTACACGTCTGAAATGCAGAATAATAGCTTAGCAGTGCAAACAAAGAGCGCAAGTGAGTACATTAAATAATGGGACCATATTGGTCTCCAGTACCACAAGGGAAATGGAAATTGTCTGCCTCTCTTCAGAGAGAAGAGCTGTCTCACGTTTTCCTTTACAGCAGCTCCTGGCATCATCAGAGAAGGAACACATTGATATTTCTAAGAATAGGAGGTTGACCTGGCAGGATGCAGAGGATCCCCAGGTTGTCCTGAACTCTGTCAAGGTCAGAATTACTGCAGAGCCAGTCTTGGATTTTTACAGTTTTAACTTTCTTTTTAGCACTGATGTAAGGAAACAGCATGTTCTTGGAAGTTATTAAAATTCAGGCCGTATTTCTGACACTGGTGGTTCTAGTTTCCTGTCTAAATTATAAGCACAAGAAAATACAGTCTGGATTACCTGCATTCACCTGTGGGTACAAGAGGATAAAGTAGCCTTCATTTCTGTCTTATTATAGCACATAGGATTCCTGGCAATGGTAGATGTGTGCTGCTTTCCAACCCAGAGGGGTCTATATTTCAACATGAGTGCAGTGATCCATATACTGTTATTATCACACCATACAATACAATCTCTAAAGCACCTTGGGGTCCATCTCTCTTGGATGAAAGGATTATAAAAATGAAAAGTATGTTCATAACGGTTTTCAGTAGAATGCTGCATTAGCCTCATTGGGCTACAATGGTGGATTAAGGGGAACCATTGCCCCAAAGAAGAAAAGTTTTGTGTGAGTTATGCACTTCCTTTTCATCGTGTTCAGGGTGTGCATATATTAAGAGCAGTTTTGGCAGACTCTGTCAGAAAGCTGAAAAAGTCACAAGGAGGTGACCAGCTTTTGATAATAGCTCATTAATATTATCTGTCATACTTGTAACTCTCTTTGAAGTACACACAGAGATGTCAATTCACTGCTGGGCAGAGGGGGAAAATAGAGCAGCAATGTAAGAAAGGAAACACAATTTTAAATGTACTTGATTGAAAGTAAGCTTGAAGATAATTAGCCTGTTGAATTATTCACGTGCTTTTGAGATATTTCCTTTAAGTGACTTAACGGGAGGTCACAGTTTGAGCAGGAGGAGGACAGAACTAAGAATACAACACTATCTTTAACCTCACAGCCTATAACTTGATTCCCAGCTGACAGCAGTGAATGTTTTTATGGAATAAAGCTTTCTGTGGGACTGTACTAGCTGCAGTAAAACTTTCATGGGGACAGTTTCCGTAAGAGAGACATACACAGGGAGGTCTATTAGTGGGCAGGTCACAGGCTTAGGAGGTGGGAAACATTAGTTTGTTAGTTGTGCTCCAATTCGGAAAGAGTCAGAACATCTCAGATGAGTTTCAGAAATACTTTCATCTTTTTTCTCATTAAAATAATTTGGAAGTCTTGGGTTTGCTCCAGCCCCGAGCAGAGGATGTTTTTGTGACCTCAGCACATTCTCCGGAGCAGGAAAACAAGTTTCCTGTTCCATTTTACTCTTCCCAGGGCTGCTCATTCTGGGGTGAGGGCACAGTAATATGGGCATTATATATATATATATAAAAGTATCTGACAAGTTCATAACAGGGATTGAGTTTAATCACTATTAGACTTTTTATATTCTAAGTTGCATGTCAAAACCTGTTGGTTTTTTTTTTTTTTTTTTTTTTTTGGAATAAGAACAACTGAAATGTGACTTTGTTGAGCACAGGAAAGTGCTTCAGGAGGCATTGAGCAAGCAGCTGGAAAACACTGGAGTTGATCTGCATCCCAGATTCTCTCATCTGAGAAGGAAGTGTCCTTCAGAAAGCTCCACGCATATCCCTGTCACAGCTTCCTGCTGAGGTTAAGTGGAAGAAAGTCGGGCTGTGAGATTTCCCTATTCCTTCTCTACATGGAGGAGGAAAAATATCATTCTCCTTCTGTCCTGTCTGTGGCGCTTGCAAGAAACAAAATGGGAGTGAGAAATGTCTTAAATCTTCTAACATTCGCATCTGGGTATGTAGATCCACTCAGAAGCTGGCCTGCCCCAAGGGAAAAAAAAAGGCCCGATGAATAAAGTATGGAGTAGTTTCCCTGCTGCATGTGTTTGCAGGTTTAGGTTCAATAATTATCTACCAGTTATTTTTCTTTAATTTTCAACATATTCTAGAACTGTCATTTTTTAATCTTAACTCTCAGCCTATCCATCATCCTCTATATCCACATGGTATATCCGTTGTTTAATTTGTTCCTTCTCTTCCTCTACCTTTGACTCTTATTGATTTTTGTAACATTCAGTTAATATTTCAGTACACTATTAGTTTGTGTGACATTTTTCAGTCCATGAAGTTAAATCACAACAGGCCTCTTGAAATACTGGGAATGTAAGTAAAATAATTAAGTTAACTTTCAAGGGGGAAACTGTCAGAAAAACAACAAAGAAGCTTTCAATGCTGTGGAATTAATAACTTTTGTGTCTCTAAAATACCTGAAAGAACAGGATTTTTTAGTTTTAATTTTCTTTAAATCACTGAGGTGCATATTTCTCAAAAACACCTACTACATATTATCTGCATATTTAACAGTCTACATGACTGAAAATTCATCCTTAATGTATTTTTGTCCTGGCAAGGGAGCCAGATAACTGTGGTAGTTCACTGACGCTGGGGCTCCTCATGCTGGATCAATGCATTTCCCTCTGGGCTTTCACTAGCTGGTCACTCTTTGGCAAAGCAGCACTTGATCACTTTTAGTTCCATGGAGAGAAAGGGGCAAGTAGCAACTAGGGAAGATTTTAATTACAAGTTCAGTGCAGCAGAAACAATCCTATGAGGCAGCTAAGGTTATCTGTTTTGGGGTTTTGTGTTGTGAGTTTGTAGTTATTAATTAATGTTTTAGGTCTGTGCCATGGGAACATGTCATTTACAACATACCCTTTCAGCCTTCAATAGGTATGAGTGTTGGACATACACATGGTATATATCTGTTCTTTCAGCTGAGGAAGCATTTGTTTTAAGGTCAAGCCTTCTATGCATTATATTAAATATTATCTTTCTCATTTATGAAGAACTGAACTCTTATTTCTTATGACATGGATCTTGCACGAGCAATACATAATTATATTATACAGCAGCTCTGTACACACATAAAATTAGTTATGTATATATGCCCGAAGGAGACGGATTTCTATTTCCAGGGCTAACATCCAGCACAGAAAAGTCAGTGTTTTCTCTCTTTTGCCAATAGATGGCAATATGTCACAGACACGTGAAATTATAAAGCCCAAATTTAAAACTGCTTTTTTTTTTCCAAGAGGCTTTTTGAAACATTAATCGATCTGCATAGATACTAAATGCAGGAAAAGCAAGCCAAAAGTTATTTAAAATCATATTTTTTTACTTCTTTTTTTGTGTGTGTGTGCCTGTAAGTCAATGTGAATGTGTTGCACGGAAAGTTGAACAAAAGAACTCTCTCCAGGATGCAATATTATGTATAAATTCTAAGCACAACAGCAGAATTACTACATAATTCTTTCTTATGTGAGATTATAAATACCTGCTTGTAATATAAGCACTGACAATATTATGGGTAAGGGCATTACAGTAAAGTCAGTCTTTATAAATAAGAGGGAAGAGTGATGTGAGAAAAGGAGTAAAATAATGGCTGGGGAGGGAAGGAGATTAATAGAGGCAGAGGTTGTTTCAGCTCTTAGCAAGACTTTCTCTGATAAAATGAGCCTTTACCCAAGTTTTTAAAGTAATCCGATGGGTACTAAACTAGCAATTGCTGAATGGTTGGATGTGCTGAATAGTGTGAAGGTGGGGGTGGGTGGAAAGTTTTTCTGTTTCCTTTAAATTCAGGCATGACCTTGCTGGTCCTCTAGCTTTAGCCCAGCATCATGACTTGATTACATTTTGCTCATGGGCTTCAGGGGAAAATGGGGCAAGAGCTTTTCATCCACTATGACTCTTTCCTGGCCTTGGAAATCTTCTAGAGGATGTGAAGTTGCTTTTCTGCACTTGTTGAGGAACTGCAGCTGCACAAGCTTATTGGAGTAGACACTGAGCTGCAACAGAGACGTGTGTCTTTTGTGTATTAAAATGCTGTTTTCTGTCATACTTTGTGTTGTTAGAAGAGATGTAAATAGCAGCTTTGTAAATTGAAAGACAAAAGTATTAAAAAAGCAAAACTAACATGTCAAGTGGAATATGTCAGTTAATTATAAACTCCCTGCATTATAGCAGCATACATTTTTATTTTAAATGAAAAAAAAAAAAAAAACAAAAAAACACCAAATAAAAAACCACAGTAAGGTGGAATGGATTCTTTAACTAAATAATCAGGAGAAATTGGAATTATTTAGCTAAATAATCAGGAGAAGTCTTTTTTTTTTTTTTTTTCCTTCCCCTTACTTTAGGAAATAACCTTTATGCACACAATATTCACAAATTTTTTATTTTTAATTTTTTTCAGTAAGGTTGTTTGTTTTAGTTTCAAAAAAAATAAAAACTGTTTGGATTTCACAAGATCCATATTTGCTGCTGTTTGACATGTTCTTGTAGCTATAAGGGTTTTAAAAAAAGTAACCCTTTGAATGTTTATTTGGAAGTATATGATCATGAAAGTATTAATTTAACTTAAAAAGCCCACAGTCAGTTAAATAATCTATTTTCTGCATGTTAATTTTTTCTTCTGTATCACATCTGCCCAGTCTAAAAGTGAAAAAAAAAAAGGCTTTTATAAACTGTAGGCACTGAAAAGAAGATAAAATCTATTGTCTGAAGAGCAAGGCTCTGCTCTTTTTACTTTGCAAGCTGTCACCAGAACCAGAGATTACAGAATAGGAATTCAGTTGACAGGTTTGCTAATGGTGCATAACATGAAATAAAGGAAAAAGTGTCTCTCTGTAGTAGTAGCACACTGATTTTACAGAGCAGTCAGCTAGAGGTATTCTGGCAATTGTTGACAGGTCTGGGGTTTTGGAGCAGACTCATTAAAAAAATTATTAGTTTTATTATTCAAAGCCAGTTTAAAATTATGACAACTATCTGGACTTGGAAAACTGTAATGGAATCTAGAGTTTGGTGATACTTCAGATATATTACTATCCTAATTGCTGATAATTAAAAAAAATTAATAACTTTAGAAAATACAAAATATGAAAGATAATTAGGAAGAACATATTTTTCTGAAGTCCAAAGACATCAGAATTTTTCATTTTTTACATGTTTAGCAAAAAATGTATCATAATTGGAAATATTCTACAGTATATAATATTGTAATTATTAAATCGTGAGAAGAACCAAGAAAAGTTACTTTGAGTTCACTAATTGAAAACAAACCCACATCTTTTATTATAAAATTTTTGAGGAAACATAGCCAGTAATTTAACTGTAAATACATCCATCAAGGGTTTGGTCTTCATCTTACAGCAGCACAAAAAACCCCCTGTTGAGCTGCTTGCTTTCTATTGAGTTTAGAAATATGATGTATGGTTCCTAGTTCCCACTAAATTCACTCATCTAGGATTTTACTCCCTCAAACAACAGAGCTTTGAACATTACCAAAACTTCAAGCTTTAGAGAGAGAATTGTTTGTTATATCCAGAGCTCCCATAATTCTGTGTTTTTAAGAAATCTGTCTAGATGCTGTGCTGGGAACATGCGATGACTCCAACACATCTGAGATGCACTGAACTGTCCTGTTAAACTGCTTTTTCAGGAGGCTCCACAATAAGTGCATTCCAGAAGGGTTTTGGTATATCTGCTGCTGTTCATCGTCGTGGGTCCATAAAGCCCAGACAGACTGAGTCCTGGCGAAGGTGATTCCCACTCTTCAGATTGCTGTGTTTTGTCATGTTGGCAGAAAGTGACACAAGATTGTAGAATACAATACTTTTCATCTTGCTTCTTAACTTCTTCCTCAGCTGCCTGAACTCTAGGCTTGTTGGGGAAGGTGGAGAGGAGAAAGAAAGAAAAAAAAAAAAAAAGCTGTTGAGGCTGCAGATAGTAATAAATTGTACACTATGCCCTCTTGGCAAGTTGAGGGACAAATCATATAGAAGAGATGGGAATCCTTCCAACTGGGAACTTCACCTACTCCCCATGACTAAGTTTTGCAAGGTGCCCTGACTCCAATGAGCACATCACTTAATTTCCCCGTGGAAATACTCGCATGCTTAAAGTTAAGCAGTATTAAATACTGTGCTGCATTAGGTAATCTAAAAGTGAATGAAATTGCTTTCAAAGCCTAAATCAATCATGACATACATTATTTCCATGATTCTTGTAGCAAAAATGCTCTGCACCAGTGGATGTCACTGTGTGCACCTAGGCAGAGTAGCTTAATGATGCTGCAGATGAATCCTTACAGAGGACGCATGGGGAAAAAAGTCCATTTGTGATTCAAATTGGTAATATTTTGCCGTGCACTAAAAGATAGGCATATAGTGCTTTTGAGAGTCTAAAAAGCTCATACAACCCCCAAAAAACAAACATCCCACCCACCCTGTAATTTAGTTTGAATTTATTTCAATATGGTTTATCGTCGAAAGTCATTTATCTCCAGTTCTTTTATATATATAGCAAGAAAGATAAAAATAACAAATATACAGCTAAAGTCAATGATAAGTATTACTGTGTTCATAAAATTTCTGATTGTGTTGTTACAAGCAGGCGAGCCAATAAATTGGGAAATCCCTGAAGCACCATTTAGTACCCAGCACAGAAATTTTATTTATGTAGGTAAATAGCACTCCTTTAATGCGGTAAATCTGTTAGAATGAAATCTGCGTGGTTTCAGCATTTGTAATGTGAGCATTTCAGAAGTGTAAGTACCATTTTATGCAAATAGATCCCAAACTCATCAGTTTTACCTACCTTATTATTGATATCTGTCTTCATTGAAGCTATGTACTGAGTGCACTTCATTAAGGTTGACAAGCCAAAGGCTGCTCCTTCTCCCTGGGAATTGCCATCTTCTTTACAATGCAAAAACCATTAAATGAGCCTTTTACAGTAAGTCAACTCTTTCTGTTTTCCTCCCCCAATGGGTTGTTTGGTTTTTTTTGTTTGTTTGTTTAGTTGGGTTTTTTATTGCAGAAATCCTGCTTAAAGAGACATGGTAAGATTCTTTACAATGAAAATCATTGCATCTTTTTTCTTACTCAGATGAATGTATTTATTCCCCAGGGTCTTAACTACATGATAAGATATTTACCGTGACCTTGTAGTTAAACCCTATGTGGGAAGTTGTGCATACACTTTTTTAGTGTCCATTGAAAAGAAATTTTCTCTCTATTGCCTCTAAAAAGATTTTATTTTTTCCTTCGACATGTTACAGTGCATCTGTTAACATACTCCTACTTAAAGGTAAAATAAAGCAAAGTTGTCTATATAGAGTGTTCTGTCCAGAGCTGCTGGATGAGGGAGATTTTACTCAGTTTTGGTCTTTGTACAAGCTCTGTTAGAGCACTTTCTTATAAGTTTCCTCCTAAATCACTTAGTGTATGGTCACATGAGAGAGAATGACTTCTTTTAAAGGATAGGCCAATATCGTGACTGCATAGAAAAGTATTTCCTTTGAGTTGATATAAAAAAAAAAAAAAAAATCCTGATGTAGGCGGTTAATACAAACTCATTTTTGTATTGCATAATCCAGGTCTCTCCTGAGAAGAGGAGGCTGAGAGGGGGACCTTATTAATGTTTATAATAAATATATGAAGGGTGAGTGTCAGGAGAATGAAGCCAGGCTCTTCACAGTAGTGTCCAATGATAGGACAAGGGGCAATGGGTGCAAGCTGGAACTCAGAAGGTTCCACTTAAATTTGAGAAGGAACTTCTTTACTGTGACTGTGACAGAGCACTGGAAGAGGCTGCCCAGGGAGGTTGTGGAATCTCCTTCCTTGGAGACATTCAAGACCCACCTGAACGCCTTCCTGTGTGATCTCATCTGGGTGTTCCTGCTCCGGCAGGAGGATTGGACTAGATGATCTTTTGAGGTCCCTTCCAATCCCTGACATTCTGTAATTCTGTGATGCAAAAATCCGTGCCTGTTCTTGCTCTGGATGTGTACTTTTGTACTCTGTTCTAAATATATAACTGTTTCTGTGGCAGTATAACGACACATCAGCAGCTAGAGTTGGAATAAGGTATTTGAGTTTGATTTTTTTAAACAACAGTTCTCACAAGTATATGCCAAAATGTTAAACAGCTGCTTTTCTCCTGACTTCTGCTCAAGCCCTAGATGCAAGCTCTTGCTGCTACTTCTTCATTAAAAACACTGCAAAGCACTGCAAAGAGTGAATTGGTGCTTTTGAAATAGATCTGAAAGCTTGTCTTAATCTGTGAAATGCTTTTAAAAGAATACCACACCATTATTCAGTCTGGCTTTTTTCTAATGTGATTTATTGCCTGCAGTCAGAGAGATCAGTTCAGGTATCCTGATGTGCCAGGTGAGCACAGAGGAGCAGTCCATACGCTAACAGCTAAAGAGATGCTGCTCCACTCTGCGTGTCCTTCCTTCAGGCAGGAATAACCACTCCCAAGAACTTAAATGGTTTCTCAGACTGTAGTGAAGCAAAGGGAATTTAGGATAAGATCCCTGTGGTAGCAGACAGGAGAACAGAGCACAAGACTCGAGAGTTCAGAAAAAAAGCTTCTCTTGGATAAGTTTTTATAGATGTAGACCATGTGTCCATTTAAAGAAGGGTTTATTTCACCCATTTTCAGAATTTCAAAGCATGGTTCAGCTAATTCTTTCACTCATGATACATGTGGGAGTTGTATTTATCTACTGTAATGTCTCAGTTTCTCTTCTGCTGCTGTTCCCCCTCTACCTCTCAGCAGCAGTTCTGCTTTAGGCTGTGCTGCCTGAAGATCTCTAAATAATGGTCCTTACCAGGAAGTTTTCTCCAGGCTTAGGTACTGTTATTAGTGTAGGGCACTTGTTCAGCTTTTTTGTTTTATTTCCCAAAACCCTAGGCTTATGGGCTCTGCTTTATATAGAATAAAACAAAAATAAACCAATGTCTGTTGTGCATACACATTATAGGCCAGTGAGCTGAGATTTGGGAAAATTAATGCTCAAGGATTTCACTGGTATGTCTTGGAGTCTGTGGGATGAGGGAAGGAGTCTACAGAGGAGGTGAATTTTTCCCTCATTTATTTGCATTTATCTTTTCCTGCCCCTAGCACATGGATGTGTGCAAGTCCCAGGATGCAGCTGAACTCAGAATCCTGGTGGGTTTTTTTTGTTTTTTTTTTTTTTTTTTTTTTTTTTTGTTTTTGTTTTTTTTTTTGTTTTTTTGTGTGTGTTTTTGTTTTTGTTTTTTTTCCAATCACTTCTTATTGTTCCTCTCTGTACAGTGACATAGAGGGGATGGTCATGAAGATCTGAAAATCCATGAATGCTCTGAAGAAAGTTTTGAGTCAAATTTTGACTGTCTTTATTAATAATGATAAGACAGTTGTCTAAATGTAGAAAACCTTCATCTTTCACACTTGTGGGTGAATGAGAGCCCAAATATAAAAAAAAGCTTGCAGATTCATTAGTAACAGCTTTCATCAGTCTCCTATGTTGTGTTATGTTGTTCTGAACAGCTGAGTCCACAAGGAAACATGCAGAAGAACAATTTTATGTCCTTGATGGGACTAATTCTTTTAAATCAAGTCTATCACATATGTGCTAGAAATTCAGATAGTCTACAAGTGACTGCCTTTTTGCTGTCAAGGTAGCAGGACTACTGAGAGATTGACTTAGTGGACACTTAATTTTCTAAGGTAATACTGTTAAATATAGAGTTCTTCCCTCCTTAAGGAGTTCTATTTTTGAAGTACTTCTGACCAGGAAATTATGTTGAGTTGGGTAATTGTTAGCTTGCTGATTTCACTGGTTAAAAGACTGATTTGTAATACTGTTAAAAACACATACAAAAATGTGAAGTTACACATGTACACACATGTATTGCTTAAATTGTCAATACTCGGTAAAGATATAAATATTTTTAATAGATTTCAAAATAAAACCTCACAGGTTAATCCAACAAATAACTAAAACCAGTAATTCTTAACAGTGTTAAAGTCAACATTTCTGAAAGAATGAAGTCAGCCAGGACCTCCTTCTGGCACTGTTGTGATGAGAAGCATAACCTCCATCCTCCCCAAAATAATTTCAAATAAATATTTTTTTCATTCTTCACATTTCACCAAATTCAAGCTGTTTTGACATGGGCAATTAAAAGAATTGTTGAAGGTTCTTCAGCCATAACAGCCTCCTCTCTGATGGTTTCCAGATCTAAATTCTCCCTGAGTGTGATAAGACCTGATGATAGGGGCAGGGACTCAGATATTTAGGTATTTGACCTGACAATTTAGGTACATACCCAGTTGGAACTATGGACATAGTTTGATTGGAGCACCACTAATTTTCCATTTTGCATTGAGAGATTTTTATTTTCCTATTTAGGATGAAAAAAATAAAGCTATAACAATTGTTCTAGAGCAAATTTTCACAGCTTATTTTCCATCAGTTCTATTTAGAAACAGTAGAATAATTGAAAATTGTAATGCTCATTAAACAGTTGTTCCTGTTAGCCTCCCAAGTAGCCACATCTTTCACTCTTCAACTGTCTCACTTACTGTATTTGGTTTGGCTGGGATAGAGTTAACCATCCTCATAGCAGTCCATACTGGGTATGTACCTAAATTGTCAGGTCCAATACCCAAATATCTGAGTCCCTTCCCCTATCATCAGGTCTTATCACACTCAGGGAGAATTTAGATCACCAGTGTTTGGGCTGTTACTAAGCAGTGCACACAAAGTGTCAAGGCTTTCTCCCCAACCAGCCCCCTCCAAGACCAGTAGGTTGGGAGTGTGAGAGAGATTGGCAGGGGACACAATCAGGACGGCTGAACCCAACTGACCAAAGAGATATTCCATACCATATTATGTGCTCAGAAATAAAAGCTCAGAGAAGGAGGAAGATGGGGGGACACTCGTGGTTGCAGCATTTGGCTTCCCAAGTAACTATTGTGCATACTGAGGCCCTGCTTCCCAGGAAGTGGCTGGACGTCGCCTGCCAACAGGAAGTAGTGAATAAATTCATCTTTTTACTGTGCTTCCGCCTGTGCCTTTTGCTTTTCCTATTAAGCTGCCTTCACCACAACCCTGACCAGATCCATCTTATTTTATTGCCCTGTCCTGTTGAGGAGGGGGAGAGTGACTGTGTAGGGGTCTGGTAGGTGAGATATAAATTTTTCCTTAATGAATCAGTTGTTACAATATCATCATAAAGTGGGAGGTTTGGGGGGGGGATTTCTTTGGTTTTTTGTGGGTTTTTTGTGTTGATGTGAAAAAACACAGAGACTGAAGAATATGATGATGTTTGAAGTAGTCTGAGCTGTGAACCATCACAGTTTCAGTTTGTTAGGTTCTAGGTAAATGGTTTATTTGTCCCCTTAGCTCATGCTGTGTTGGCAAATATGGGATATAGATTTTGTTCTTTTCTGCAGTGTCAAAGAGCTTTATAGGCAGGTTTTCTGTGCAAGAAAAATAGAAGACAGAAGCTTAAATTTATTCCAAGTCATCAGGGAAATCAGATTTTAGACATGCATCAATGACTAAATTGGGTGTGGAATTATCTTGATGTGATAAATCACTGTATTTAAAGGCCTTTCAATTTTTTGTAATGAGATGGTGAGTGTTTAATTAGGGTAGTATAGGTTAGGAAATGATCTCCTAGAGAGCAGTGAAAGGAATCTGGGAGTCCTGGTGGACAGCAGGATGACCATGAGCCAGCACTGTGCCCTTGTGGCCAGGAAGGCCAATGGCATCCTGGGGTGCATTAGAAGGGGTGTAGTCAGTAGGTCAAGAGAGGTTCTTCTTCCCCTTTACTCTGCCCTGGTGAGGCCACATCTGGAATATTGTGTCCAGTTCTGGGCCCCACAGTTCAAGAAGGACAGGGAGCTGCTGGAGAGAGTCCAGCGAAGAGCCACCAAAATGATTAAGGGAGTGGAACATCTCCCTTATGAGGAAAGGCTGAGGGAGCTGGGGCTCTTTAGCTTGGAGAAGAGGAGACTGAGGGGGGACCTGATTAATGTTTATAAATATTTGAATGGTGAGTGTGAGGAGGATGGGGCCAGGCTCTTCACAGTAACGACCGATGATAGGACAAGGGGTAATGGGTGTAAGCTGGAACACAGGAGGTTCCGCTTAAATTTGAGAAAGAACTTCTTTACAGTAAGGGTGACAGAGCACTGGAACAGGCTGCCCAGGGGGGTTGTGGAGTCTCCTTCTCTGGAGACATTCAAGACCCGCCTGGACGCCTTCCTGTGCGAACTCATCTAGGTGTTCCTGCTCCGGCAGGGGGATTGGACTAGATGATCTTTCGAGGTCCCTTCTAATCCCTGACATTCTGTGATTCTGTGTGATTCTGTGATTCTGTATGGTTTGTACATTGCGTAGATTAAAGTTGTCTATTTGTTATTTTGTGCACCTATATGTTTAGTTTCTATAGAGTTATTTTTGAGTTTATGAAAGAACTGTCCAATTTCCCATATGTTTTCTGTTGAGGCAGCAATCTTTGTGTGCAGATAATATAAATTCACACTCGGTTTTATAAACTATAAACAGAAGAATAAAGTCCTTGATGGAGCAAAGCCTTATTCATACCTTCAAAATGATGTGATGTCCAGAAAGCTTGCTTTCCTTATGTTGCATCATTATGATCAACACACTTAGGGAGGGTTGACAAACTGGATTATCTCTGTCTGGATCTGAGATGAAATTTTCACCTGTAAGGACCAGCAGCACAATTACCTGGGAAATACATCTTTTTGCTCAACTCCTGCTTGCATTAAAACAATATGGAATCATATTTTGTTGTTTTGGAAACAATGCTACATATGGGATAGATACTGCAGTCCTTAATCAACCACTACTTCTGGAGAATCAGTGATACTAGCCATAGGTTTAGGTGTTATCCAGCGCTTCAGTATGACTTCTGAGATCCATTAGTCAGTAGGTATATGCAACATGTGCAAAAATGTACAACTAAAACCTGTCTCGGTCATTAGTAGAATTCAGTTAAATTGCTGTCTGAAAGACTGTTATCTGTCTTTGAAATTAGAATATTAGAAGTAAACTCTGTTGTTGCCACAAAGCAAAAATAACAGCCAGTCCAGTCTCTAGATTCATATTTGACCCTGCATCTTGGGAAAGGTACTGCACTAACTGTAATATTGCTCCTATATGAACTAAACAATTTCCTCAAATTGTATTATCACCTAATATCTGGCACCAGAGAATATGATTATCCTCTCCTGAAAACGCTTTAGACCTTATCAAGGAGTATGTCTAATCCACTGGCTTTGGAAGTAAATATTACAAGCTGTTCTCAGTGAATGCACTCTAATCCAAAGAATTTGAATGTAAAGAAGCTGGAAACCTGTAAGAAGAATGGTCAAATATAATTAGGTTTCACTGCAGATTTCTGTTCCGGTACCTGTTCAGAGCTTGTCCATCATGCCCTGTCACAAATTAGCTAGTATTAAATGAGTTTGTTCGGTTCTTTACCTTCTCTTCCATGAGGTCTGAAACAGCTTCCATTTATCTCAATAAATTAAAGCCCTATACAAAAGCTCATTCACTTAAATATTACAGAAAGAAATTGGTCACCTCATTGATCGAGTGTCCTTGCACTGTCTGTAAATCTACTGCTTAAAGAAATAAGGATTAAGGTATTGCACTTCTGAGAAACAGGCATCATCATTTTAGTGAGAAAATTAAAGTGACAATGACTCTAGGACACATTCAGAATTTCATTCTATTTTCACTATCAGGAATCATGGATATTTTCTTTTTTAAACAAGCTTGGAAAAACTAAAGATGGAAACTTTAACACAATTCTAATTCATTCTAATGCTAAACCTCCTTCTTTAAAGTTCTTTTTTTAATCTTTTTTTTTTCTTTTTTCTTTTTTCTTTTTTTTTTTTTCCCCTTGCATTTGATGTTGCAGTTGAGTTTTGAAATACTGTGCAGAGTCACAACACTGAGAGCACGACAGATCAAAGACACAAGCTGTGAGATAAGGTTAGTTTTGCTGAAGTCTTGTGAAACCTCTGAGTCATACTGGGCAGTCTCTGTAACTAATATCAGTTGTTTGTATAATCATTCTGGGGCTACCACCACATTATCAGTTACACCACATTAATGAATCCCTAAAAAAGTGTAAAAAACCGGGAAGGCGTAACAACTTTCAGGAACAAGATGAGAAAAAAGTAACTCAGTTACCATAATTCTCTGGGTTTATTTCTCCTCTTCAGTTGATTAATTATTTTCCCAAGAAGTAATTTATTTCTTTGCCCTTTCCTAGTATGTTACCATCCCTTCTTTTTCACAGAACTTCTCAGTTCTTTCATTCCCATATATCTCCTATAATACCTGAATGTGGCTGAGCTGAGAATGATATCAGGAAAGCAACATCCTGTAGCCTTGTCAAAGTGGCAAAGTAGCAAAACTTAATGCAGTTGGAGGCTTTCACCTGCTGAGAAAGACATTGAATATAAGGCAAAGGGCAGAGCATTCAGCATCAGGAAATCTAATTTTCTTAGGTAAGAAGAAAGATGCATCCAAATTAAATTCCAAATGACAAACTTAAAAATATCTAAAATAAATATTTAAACTAATCAAGGTGACAAGATATTTCTGTGTAGGAGTTTAAAAATGATGTTTTGAATGATTTTGATAACATCATTATTAATTTTTAAAAAAATATTTTCAAATCAATATTATTCTTTGATATTCTGTACTGTATGTTTCTCAAATTTCTGTGGCTGCTAGCATTATATGGTACTGGTCAGTCCCAAGGACAGGGAAATAAATTATTCATATCATCTCTTAGCCACACTAGTTTTGCTAATTGTTCATTTTCACTTTGCTATTGCTTTTTCCCCTGCATGTTTCAGAGGGAGCATTTAAAAGCAGGTCTTTGGGAACAGAAGAAATCGAAATACTACACAAGAAACACAGCATCTGTGGATGTCTACTTGACTAATATAGAGAACAGCTTGGAAATTAAACAAAATTATGAGTGGGAGCAGCATCAGGTTGGAATAAGCAGCCAAAGGGTTAGAAAGGAAAAGTATGTGAGGACTCACAGTATCAAAGGGAAACTGGTATAAAAAAGAATTAATAACTTTGGCAAGGAGGAATCATAAAAGCTGTGAGGAATATATTTAAGAATATGTCTCTGTTATAGATATGCTTGATGTGATGTTCAGGGTGGGTAAATATCAACTGCTTTCAGTGCAGTGATGATTCCATGGCTAGACCTCATCAAAGGGGTAGATGAAACTTCTAACTCCCAAGCTAACATTGGTGCTCATGGAAACTATTTTAGGTGAGAAAACTTAACTATAGGATTATTTATTTTTAAGGGAAAAAGTCTGAATTACATATACTATTGCAAAACTGCTGGCCTATCTCGTTCTTTGCTTCTCTCAAGAACAATGTCCCATTCATCTGACACATATGAAAACAAATTGATTAACATATTTTTCTATGTTCCCTCATTAAATTAGTGTTGTGCATCTGTGCTTAAAATTAACCAACTCATGAACCATTACATTATTAGAGAGATAAAAAATAAATGTGATAAGATTTACGGCAATCTGAGGAGTGAGGTACAAAGTGTTCACTTATTCTTGTCCCTCAAGTACTATGTAATAAATGTAAGGTCTTAGGTTTTGATGATCAAACACCCAGCTAGCGGCTTTGATAATTGAGTGAATTACCCATTATTTTGTTGTAGAGGTATAATTGATAGGAAGACAGAAATTTAAGGAATATAATGTTTAAAATATCTTCAAATAATTGCAAAAACTTATGCGTAAATTAGACTTCTAAGAAAATTGTACTAGAATAGTTTGTTATTGAAAATGTGGGGCTTTTTTTCCTTTTAATAACAGCTTTTTAATCTGTGTTCTGTCTTTCAGTACTATGAATGCGTACAAAAAGGTAGACTTCACCTAAAAATGCTAAGGATCTAATCTATTTTCTGTGAAGTAATTTCTGAAGGTGTGGGTCTGCATCTAAGCAAGGTAAACAATGCCGCCCACCTCCCCAAAATCTCTTTTGTCTAACTCAGCTGAATTTTGTATCAAGTGTAAAGAAAGACTAGGTAGCTTTGCACTCATTAGCACAAATAAAACTATTACCTCCTAAAGGCTCTAAAGACTGTAGAATATCAAAGAATGCTGTAAAATTGATTATTGTGCTGCTTTTAACTGGCAAAGAGAAAGGAAATCTCTGATGTCACACAGGCATATTAAGTGCAAAGATGCTTTCTGAATGGTGTGAAACAACAGCCTAGCCAGGCAATCTGATGCTGGAAGGTTAAAGGGAAGGAAGTGAGGAATGTTAAGCACAGACGTAAAAAGGGGAAAGACATGGAAGAACACATGTAGCTGAACCTTAACTTGTGCTCGGAAGTGGGCTGAAGTTCACAAAGGCAGACAGGAGCAAATGAGGTTTTAGAAAGAATGGGATACAAAATTTGATATTTACATAAAATGATAAGTGGACAAAAAAAGAGAATGAAGGATCACAAAACAGGTGATTTTTTTTCCAGAAGGTCAGACATGCAAAGATATTTAAAATCCTATCTCCCTCTAGAGGTATGTAAATCCATTCTTTGTTTTCACAGGTATCCTTAAAAAAGTTCTTTAGGCCGAGACACCACATCTTTTATTTAGCAGTCACTAAGCTTTCCAAATACTGTTCAAAGGCTTTGAAAAACTTTTATAAAACTGTTATCGTCCCTATTTAACTCAAGGAGGCTGATCTTAGAAGTGTCTTTAAGCTATGTGCAGGCAATGATTAGAGGTAACCAAACTAGGCTTAAAAAGAAAACTAGAATAGCAGTTGCATCCTTGCTGTGACAATACAGAACTCAGCACAAATTAGTGCAGCCAGGCTTTTCCTGGGCTTTGGTGGAAGCTGCCAAGGACAGGAATTACCTGTAGTTCTGCAAGTAAGGGTCTGTCCTCCCAGAGATCATAACAAAAGCTGTTCAGGTAGGTTGGGCTGTAGCACTCCTCACAAAACAGCTCAGGTGGTGCTTTTTACAAGGTGTATCTAAATAACACTCTTAAGCATAACCATACACTGTAGTAAAGTGTGTTGCTACCAAGCAAAGGGATAATGGCAAAGTTGTTATCATTTTTCCCGAAGCAGTGGCAGTGCTGATCACTCCCTTCTCCAGAGCTATTGTATTTTTGGTATCTAGTACTTTGCAGAATTTCATTGATACTTTTCATCATGATAAACCTCGCTGCAGTCTATTTCTCATGATAAATAAATCAGGGACTTTTATCAGGACTGTGTTAGGCTCACACAGTAATTTCCTCTAAACTACTTGTCCAGGCTTCTTTCTATGAGGAAGATATGGGGAAGGCTGGATGAAACCATGAGCTAGGACATCCCACAGCATAGCTATAGCCAGGGGACCTGGGAATCATAGAATATTTGGGGTTGGAAAGGACCTTTAAAGGTCATCTAGTCCAAACTCCCTGCAATGAGAAGGGACATCTTCAACTAGATCAGGTTGCTCAGAGCCCCATCCGACCTGACCTTGAATGTTTCCAGAGATGGGGCTTCTACCACCTCTCTGGGCAACCTAGGCCAGTGTTTCACCACCCTCATCATAAAACATTTATTCCTTACATCTAGTCTAAATCTCCCCTTTTATTTTAAAACCATTACCCCTTGTCCTACTGCTACAGGCCCTGCTAAAATGTTTGTCTTCATCTTTCTTACAGGCCCCCTTCAAGTATTGTAAGGCCACGATAATGTCTGCCTGGAACCTTCTCTTCTCCAGGTTGAACAACCCCAACTCTCTCAGCCTTTCTTCATAGGAGAGGTGTTCCATCTCTCTGATTATTTTTGGGAGGCCCTGCTCTGGACCTGCTCAAACAGATCCGAGTCTTTCTTGTACTGAGGACTCCAGAACTGGATGCAGTACCACAAGTGGGGTCTCACCAGAACAGAGTAGAGGGGCAAACTCACCTCCGTCAACCTGTTGTCCATGCTTCTCTTGATGCAGCCCAGGATATGGTTGGACTTCTGGGCTGCAAGTGCACATTGCCAGATCGTGTAATGGGTATGCCAAATCCTTGCTTTACATAGGGAAGGAAAAGAGCTACTGTAGGATTGCGTTGCAAGTGCATCACAGATAAACAGGTGCAGAGGACCTGGTTTTAAAACTTGGTGAGACACTCAGTGAAGAAACATTTAACATTTTAATGTGTTGTTAGAAAAAAATCTCATTGCATTTTTAATACTGGTGTTCTTGAGTCTAAACATATTTATCGAATAAAAAAGAAAAAAGCCTGCATTTCTGGGTCATAGTCATATAATTATGATTTTTGTGTGTGTGTGAATTGTGTATGATTTACTTTTCATATACTCTAATAATGAATCACTAACCCTAGCCTTACCCCTAAAGATTAAGGACAAATGCTCTTTTTGTTATCTCTGTATGGCCATTCTAGTACAAATCCATCTCCCTCTTTAGCTGTTTTTCATTGTTCTTTTTAATTATATCTTTCTTGCCTGAAAGGTTCAGTGGGCCATTATCATAAAATATTAAGTCATTTTCAGGGAAGTACTTTTTCTATGTTCTGTAAAACAATACTCGCAATATACTTGTTTACAATCCTATAAAATTATATCTTGATGTGTTGAATGGCCAGTGCATGTATCCATGTATATGTGCTAACTTAATAAATATAGCACTCACAGAACATTATTCTTTAGAGAGGTTCATTAACTGCTTTCTAAATGCCAAAGGACTAAACCTTTCAACACCTTTCTTGCAGAGGTGTTAATTATTAATAATTTTTAATTGGGGGACAATAAAGAAAATGAGGATTTAGACGAATTGATAAATTCTGTGGCAAAATTGGGAAAGAATTGACTGATTTATGGACCCACCTCTTTCCAAGAACAATTTTTTTTTTTTCCTTTTTTATTGCAGTTTGATGAGGCTATTATATAGAAACATTGAATTGTTTAGGTTGGAAAAGACCTTTCAGATCACTGAGTCCAACTATTAACCTTACACTGCCAAGTCTTCTTCTAAACCATGTCCTTAAGCACCTCATCTACGTGTCTTTGGAATACCTCCAGGGATGGTGACTCAATCACTTCCCTGGCAAACATTTCCAATATTTGATCACACTTTGCTGAAGAAATTTTTCCTAATATCCAATCTAAACCTCTCCTGGAACAACTTGAGGCCATTTTCTCTTGTCCTGACACTTGTTACTTGGGAGAAGAGATTGACAACCCACCTCACTACAACCTCATTTCAGGTAGCTGTAGAGAGCGATAAGGTCTCCCCTCAACCTCCTCTTCTCCAGGCAAAACAATGTCAGTTCCCTCAGTCTCTCCTCATAAGATTTGTGCTCTAGACCCTTCACCAGCTTTGTTGTCCTTCTATGGACATGTTCCAGCACTAAAATGTCTTTATTTTGGTGAGAGGCCCAAAATTGAACACAGTACTCAAGGTGTGGTCTCACCAGTGCTGAGCACAGGGGCTGATCACAACCCTAGTCCTGCTGGCCGGGCTGTTTCTGATATAAGCCAGGATGCTATTGGCCTTCTTGACCACCTGGATATACTGCTGGCTCATATTCAGCCAGCTATCCTTAAATACCTCTGGGTCCTTTTCTGCCAGTCAGTTTTCCAGCCCCTCTTCCCCAAGCCTGTAGTTTTGCATGTGGTTGTTGTGACCCAAGTGCAGGGCCCGGCACTTGGCCTTGTTGAACCTCATACCATTGGCCTTGGCCCATCAATCCAGCCTGTCTGTGGAGTCTACCTTAGGAAACTAGATGAAAGATATACAATTTAGGAAGAACTAGTAAACAAACAAACAATCAAACAAACAAACATTGAAAAAAACAGAAGTTGTTTTGTGAGCAATGGAACTAATGGAATTAATTTCCCTAAGGTTTTCTGACATGTCATCTTGCAATACCTCTATACCACCCATCCCCACAATTATCGAGCTTGCTTTAGACTTTAAATAGGACAAGGATAGCTTGGGCTGTAACCAAGGTACATGGAAGTCACCTGCCACTGTGTTGGAAGGATACTGAACTTTTATCACTGTTTCATCAGAAGGAGCACACTTGAGATCCCAGAGCTGATGATTTTCATGAAGCTTATAACCATTCACTGTCTTTTTTGCACTTAGTACTCTGCTGAATTTCATTGATACTGACCATGAGGTTAAAAAATTTATAAAGAAAGATGGGAATGAATGGGGGAGGAAACAGTATAGCTGTAAGGCCTATTGTCAATAAGAAGCCATGGTAAAAACCAAAATATTTTTAAATACATAAAGTAGTTTAAATTTCCTCCATTTCTATAGCAGATGAATAGACCTGTAACAGTAGTTTCAACATGCTACCTCCTAGATACATGCTCAGAGAACCAAAATATTTCCAAATGAGTATGACCTTTTTTATTATCATTATTATTTTTGCTGCAGGAGTATCTGAAGACTCTCAATCATTCTTACAAAAGACATCAATATCTGGAAAATAACAATAAGTAGTTAAAGTAGTGGATTCAGTGTACTGAGTATTTACTTCTCACTTACTACTCAGGTGGTGCTGGGTGGAATCATGGAATCATAGTGGTTGCAAAAAAACCTTTAAGATCATTGAGTCCAACTATTAACCTATTGCTACCAATCCTTTCTCTAAACCATGTCCCTAAGCACCTCATCTACCCCTCTTTTAAATAACACCAGCGATGGAGACTCCACCACTTCCCTGGGAAGCCCGTTCCAATGTTTGACTACTCTTTCTGTGAAGAAATTTTTCTTGATATCTAACCTAAACCTCCCCATGTGCGACTTGTAGTCATTTCCTTTCATTCTGCCACCCGTTACCCAGGAAAAGACAACACCCACCTCTCTACAACCTCCCTTCAGGTAGTTATAGAGAACAATAAGGTCTCCCCTCAGCCTCTGTTTCTCCAGACTAAACAATCCCAGTTCCCTCAGCTGTTCCTCACAAGACTTTTTCTCCAAGCCCTTCACCAGGTTTGTTGCCCTTCTTTGCACACGCTCCAGCACCTCCATGTCCCTCCTGTATTGGAGGGGGCCCAGAACTGAACACAGCACTCAAGGTGTGTCCTCAGCAGTGCAGAATACAAAGGGACAATCACTTCCCTGCTCCTGCTGGCCACACTATTTCCAATACAGGCCAGGATGCTGTTGCCCTTCTTGGTCACCATGGCACACTGCTGGCTCATGTTCAGCCAGCTGTCGACCAACACCTCCAGGTCCTTTTCCACCAGGCAGTTTTCCAGCCACTCCTCACCAAGCCTGTAGTTTTACATGGGTGAGGAAAGCCTCTGCTTTTAGCTCTTGTTTGGCTATACATGTTCCCCCTTGACCTCCTTTCCACTACATTCCCAACTGCATATGTCATCTCTTTTCAGGAAAAACAAAAAAAACCAAAACCAAAACAAAAAACAAAGCAACAACAACAACAAAAAAAACCCAAAACAAACAAACAAACAAAAAAACACCAGAAAATGATGCATAATGCAGACACTGAGAACTAAAATTTCTTTATATGTTCTGTCAGGGGCAAAATAGTGTGAACAATCAATTGGTGAACAATTAATTTTCTGTAATGTTCAACATCTAAATGCACCTGGCTCAGGAATGTGTTACTTATTTCAGGGACAAAATTATTATTTAACTAACCCAGTTAAAGTCTTATATCACTCTGAACAAAGCAAAACAAGGAATTAATTAATCACTTCCCACTGGCAGGCAGGTGTTCAGCCATCTCCAAGAAAGCAGGGCTCCATCACGTCTGACGGTTACTCGTGAAGACGTGATAATATCTGGGATATCCCTTTTGTCAGTTAGGGTCAGCTGTCCCAGCTGTGTCCCCTCCCAACTTCTTGTCAACCCCAGCCTACTTGCTGACGGGGAGGTGTGAGGAGCAGAAAAGGCCTTGACTCGGTATAAGAAGTGCTCAGCAATAACTGAAACATCCTTCTGTTATCAAAACTGCTTTGGTCACAAATGCAAAACATAGCCCTGTACCAGCTAGAACCTATGAAGAAAATTAACTGTATCCCATCCAAAACTGCTACAGGTTTATTAACAAAAGACAGATTGAGTGACAGAGGTTGCTGAAATAATTTTACTGAGATTATTGGAATAAATAGAATATCTGTTTGTGTTCAATTCGTTTTTCACTTTAATAAAAGTTGTTTAACATTTAACCAAACATAGGCTTCAAGGACAAAGTTACATAGCTCCAAGCAATGCATCTGGTAAAAGAAATCTGCTGACACAAAAGGGAGTCACCCCACTGAAGCAAAACAGAGACAGACTGATCCAGTGCCATCTGGTCCTGTGAAGTTAAAGAGGAGAAGTTATGACTAAGAATAACTGTCACAGCATTCTGTAGATTAGGAAGAAAAGCTCGCAGGATGCAGGATAGTGGGAATTGTCTTTGTTACTGCCTGGTGGCATGAAAAGTTTCAAGGGACAGCAGAGTAATATTAATAGTTTTGCAGGTGTGACACTAGATTATAAAGCAGAAGTATTATCTCATATTTTTTTGCTTGCAAGTGTTACCATTTAGCTGAACTAATAAGCTACATGTTTTGAGAAATGCATGTGGGAAGATCTGTCAGAATGTTCTGTTCTCTAGCAGCAAACAGGAGAAAATGAATGTAATCTGCATTACAATACTTTTATCTCGCTGGAATGACCTTCTACCTTGTTATAGCAAGGTTGGCAGAAACCATTTGCACAGTATTTCTTTTTTCTGCTCATCAAAGTGCTTCTGCATGGTTACTCTCAGATGGTAAACAGCGCCTTTTAAAACAAACACTTTTAAAAGGACACCGTAAGATTATTACCTACATAATAAAAAACAAAAAGAAAAACAGCCTTTTATCAAGGCAAAAATTGTCAAAATCTGATAATTTTAAATACTTTTAAAAGCCTCAATATGGAAAGTACTATGAAGACAGAACACATGGATCTTTCTCACTTTCATATAACTGTATGCTTTCACTTGAATTTTCCAGGGCCACCTTAAGAAAATAAGGCTTTTTGAAGAGTTTAATAAGATATATGGATAGATGCTTTCTGCCATCCTCAGCTCCGCACATATTCATATGCTTGACTCTCAACTGGACCACTCTTTCTCCTCATCAAGGACTTTTGAAATAACTCTAGGCAGTGAAAAATGTTAAGTACTCTTCATTAAGACTATAATAATGAACAACTGTCATCCCTATAGTATGAATGGAATAGAAGAGGTAAATGCTATTAAAAAATAATTTGTTACCTATTATTAGTAAAGCACTGGTGGTATTTATGAAAATAGAGGAAGGTGCCAAGAGACTATGTTTGGCTTTTTTTATTATTATTTTTTTCTCTCTACCATGCAAAACACTAGTCTAATAAACCATTAGGAAGGTAAAATGCACTGATCTGTCTTAAATAAATGAGATGTGTTCTGAAAACATAAAGTAAAAAAAAATTATTGTAGATAAAATCAAATTAAGTTCAAGGATTATAATCGAAGCTGTTTGTGCCTCTAGAAAAGATTAAGCTATAAAACAACTACATTTAAAGGAAAGCAAAATGTTTGAAGGGTAGATAAGGTCAACACAAAGGGCAACCAAAGTCAGAAAGATGAAAATAGACTAACAGCATGAGCAAAGAACTAGTTTATTTGATTTAGTGTAGAAAAACCCAAGAAAATAAAGTAAGGAAACAAACACTTGAAACAAAGAATGTGCCCAGAAAGGATAATATGCCATAAAAAAAATGGACCAGAATAAAGGATTTAGGGATTATTATGAAAAGACAGGATAATCCTCAGTAGAGAACTCAAATAAGCTTCCCAGATACGTGAGAAAAACTAGAAGCCAGGGAGACAAATAACCAAAATGTAAGAAAATAAAATACTCAGAGGAATATCACAGTGAATTGAATATTTAAGAGTGCTCTTTTTTAAAATGTCCTTTTTATCAGAACATGAGAAATTAATTTCTATGTGCTGTACAATTTTAGCGCCACATTGTAGTATAATGGGATGCTACCAGATGCACTTCAAAAATAAAATTATGTTTATATTAACCTCATAGTGTGGGTGATAAGCAAAAAACACATGCTTTTTAAAAATAGTTAGATGATCAAAAAGGTACATTAGAAGCAGATTAGGACAAAAAAAAATCTGGAATAACTTAAAAAAGAGTAATAAATTTATCAGTGTTTTCAAAGTAAGATCTTTAAAAATCTGATCCTAAACTGGTCCTAAAACCTTCATCAAAAGAAACCCTTGTTTTTGTCCCAAAGCTGTCTACAGGAATGACAGGCCTTAAATTTGCCATTGACAGTTCTTTAAACGGTTCCTTAACAGTGTTGTGCAATGACATTTCATCATGAATCGTGGTCTGAAGCAGCTACACAGACATTATTTGCAGAGACAAAGCAGATAACAGCAAAGTGCTATCTAGCATTGCTGGTTATTACTGTCTTTGTAAGTTGATTTAATGTTAGACAAAAATTAAGTGATTTAATGATGTCCTCTCTATTTCTAATGATCTGTGACATCTCCACATGCTTCCATGATCTGTAGCCGTGAAATATATCAGTAGTAAAGGAGATATGGGGTCTAAAGGACCCTAGGCTGCCAGGACTCTTGTGAAGCTTTCTAGCCAGAAAAACGCTAACAGCTAGAGTCACCTTTGAAAACATTTATAACAGAGGTCTAGATCTTATTGAAAGTCACAAGGAGCAACATGCTATTCACCAATTTAATTCAATTTCTGTAATAGGAGCAAATAAAGGTTCCCATGTTTGTCTTAGGAAGACCCTCATAAATAAAGAGCACTGTTAAATTAGTTGTTTAACCTTGCTACTGAATTGTAGTCTTTAGTCTGAGGAGATAATTAAGCCCAAATCTAAAACACTTAGCTACTGTGTAAAGGGAGGTTGTTGACCATAAGTAAGTGTGCTGGGTCTAATTTTCCTGAATTCATTGTGGTAGTTGTGTATTAGACATAGCTCCCAATACAGCTCCAAGATCAGCACTCTGGTTGCTTCATAAAGCAACTTGGTCAGGAGTTAGCAACTCTCCCTGAAGCCTTTTTTGGTCATGACAGAAATCTAAATATCTACAAGGATCCTGTGAAATACTCAGGACCAAAATTTAGATCCTATGCACTGTATGGATTCAGGGGCCAGTGGAATACAGAATTTATGGTCTACACTTTTTTGGAATGTGCATTCCTGCCTATACTTAAAAAATCTTTTTAAAAACAAAGAAAAATCTCTGAGACTTGCCCATTATTAACTGGCTTCTGCACTCTTAGGTTTTGAACAGTGTAGGAATACCTTATATTCTGCAGGGTCCTGTCTTCTGCACAAACTGTTTAGTCCACTCTGGGAGAATGTGCTTATTCAAAATCAGGCATTTTAATCTCCTGTAGTCTATTTTTTTCATTTCACACCATTTGGGATTTTTCACTGTATGCTTCACAATCCATAAGTATCACAGAGATAGAAAATTCAAAGTGAAGAAAAAGTTCTTTCATCTCAAGTGTATCAAATCTTACAGTCCAAAATGTTCTACTTGGTTATTATATTTGCTAAGGCAATCAATACTGAATCTGTTCCAAAAATATCCACCAATGATATTCTAGTGTTCAGATATGTTATACCTTCTCCCTAAACCATGGTGGATAGAAAACCTTTGGATAACTCTTGTGGAACTATAGACTCAAGATAGAGAATTGGTACTTTCTGGAATAATTACACCATTTCAGATGCAATACTTGCTGACATTGTAAGATTAACTGAGAGCTTACCAAAGCAATCTTACCTCTCTACTGCATCTCTTTAGCTTACCTCCATGAACTCTTGTTCTTTCAATAGAATCCCTACAATACATATTAGCAAGATGGATGCTTTTAACTTGACAGGAAAATCTTTTGTGGTTGTAAACTAGGAAAATTTGTTTGAAGTCAATGACCCTGTAGTCATACAGACCAGATGCAATGCAATGCTATTATTTGAAGAAGTTGAATCCTTTGAGGCAGATAATAGAAGCTATGTATGTGTAACTCTAGATGAACTCTAGTTGAGAACATATTTTATCTGAACACTTCCTGATTTGGCTTATCACATTGAATGAGGAACATCTGCAATCCCCTGAATAAGCACAATAAACAGATTGTTTTTCACAACTGATACAGGTAAAAAAAGCTCAGCATTTATGAAGTATAAAAGGAGACAGGTAGGTCAGATCACAGAAGCACAGAATCACAAAATGGTCAAGGGTGGAAGGGACTTATGAAGATCACTTTGTACAACCCTCCTGCTCAAGCAGGGCCACCTAGAGCTGATTGCCCAGGACCATGTCCTGTTGACTTTTGAATATCTCTGAGGAGGGATATTTCACAACACCTCTGGGCAACCTCCTAAAGTTTTCAGTCACCCTCACAGTAAAAAAAAGTATTTCCTGATGTTCAGATGGAGCCTTAGTTTGTGCTCATTACCTTTTGTTGTCACTAGGCACCACTGAGAAGAACCTTCTTTACTCCTCCTGTAACAAGGACTTATACACATGGATAAGATCCCCTGAGCCACCTCCTCCAGGCTGAACAGCCACAGCTCTCTCAGCCTTTCTTCATGAAGGTGTTCCAGTCCTTTTATCATATTAGTGTTTGAACTCTCCCCAGTATGCCCTTATCTCTCTTGTATTGGGGAGTTCAGAACTGGACGTAGTACTCCAGGTGTGGCCTCACTAGTGCTGAGTAGAGGGGAAGGACCATCTACCTCAACCTGCTGACAATCTTTTGCCTAACACAGCCTAGCATGCTGCTAGCTCCTTTTGCCACAAGGACACATTGCTGGCTCATGTTCACCTTGTTGTCCACCAGAACTCTCAGGTCTTTTTCCACCAAGTAGCTTTCTAGTAAGGTGGCTCCTACATGAACTAGTGCATGGGTTTATTCTTCTCCCAGTGCTAGACTTCATACTTCCATTTGTTGAATTTAATGAGGTTCCTGTCAGACCATTTCTACAGGCAGCTGAGGTCCCTTTGGATGGCACCATGATCTTCTTCCTCTCAGTTTGGTGTCATTTGCTGAGGATACACTCTGCCCTGTCATCTAACTCATTAATGAAAATGTTGAACAAGACTCAACTAATGTTGACCTCTGGAGACGCTGGCCTCCAACTAGACGTTGTGTCACTGCTCACCATCCTCTGGGCCTGTACATTCAGCCAGTTTTCTATCCATCTCAGCCAACCCACACTTCACCAACTTCTCTGTGAGGATCTTATGAGAGACAGTTTTGAAGGTCTTACTGAAATCAAAGCAGACAATATCTACTGAGCAGGCAGAAAATATTCTCATGTACCAGGCCAGTCACTGAATTGTAGAAGGTTATCAAATCAGTGAAGTATGACTTCTTCTTGGTGAATCCATGCTACCTACACCTGATTACTTTCCTGTTCCTGTGCCTGGAAACCGTTTCCAGGATTAGGTGCTCCAACATCATTCCAAGGATCAAGGGAGGCTGACCAGAGTGTAGTTCCCTAGGTCCTCCTTTTTGAAGATAAAAGTGACATTCACATTCCTCTAGTCCTCAGGCACCTCTCCCAGTCACCATGATCATTCAAAGATAATAAAGACTGACCTTACAGTAACATCAGCCAGCTCCCTCAGCACTTATGTATGCACCTTATCAGGGCCCATGAACTTGCATAAATCCAGTTTACTTAAGTATTCCCTGACCTAATCCTCTTCCACCAAGAGTAAGTCTTCCTTGCTCTGTGGGGTCTGTTATACCTAAAGCTAGTCTTGCCAGGAGAGAATAAGGCAAACAAGGCATTCAGTACCTCTGTTCCATGTCCTATGGTAACCAGGTCCCCTGCCCCATTCAGCAGTGGGCTCACATTTGCCCTAGTTTTCCTTTACTCACCTGTGTACTTGCAGAAGCCTTTCTTGTTGCCTTTGACATCCCTTGCCAGATTCAGCTCTAGGTGTGAGCCTTGGCTTTCCTAACCAGGCATGCTCAGATGATGTCTCTATATTCCTTCAAGGTTACCTGTCCCTACTTCCACTCTCTCTATGTTTCCTTTTTGTGTTTGAGTTTTGCCAGGAACTCCTTTTACAAACATGGTAAAATTATTTTTACCACTCTACTACAAATAACCAAAACAAACCAAACTCCATTCAAATGTATCTACAGTTACAATAGGAGTATTAGGCATTCAATAACTTACAAACTCACTCTTCCTTTGACACTTTTTTAATCAGAAGGTGTGCTAGTAACAGAGGGGTGCCTAGAAGGTTGCTTGTAATACATGTATAAATCATCATATCCCCTCTGATATGACTAAAATTTTGTGGAATGTCATATATTTCACAGATTTCCTCAGGGTTGTACACATAATCTTCAAAAAAATAATTTAGAGCTTGTGTTTTTCTTCAGACATTTCTAAGTTAAACTATTCCTTTTCAAATTATTTCCAAAACTTGTTCTTATATAGAATCCACTTTTACTTTTGTCCTGTGATCTCATGACTACATAATTTTGTGTTTATGACATGTTTCCCCTCTAAAATAGTTGTTGTCCGGTCTTACTATTTAAATTTATTTTATCTCGCCTGGCCCTCAATATATTTGTATCCACATTTATATATTCTCTTATACAGAGATAAATATAAATACATATATACTTGCCTATATGGATAAAGGTACATTTACAGAGTGAAGAATAATTAAGTCACATCTGAGAGCTCAATATTTTCACATTCTGTGGAAAGTCAAGATTGAACACTTGGATATAAAGGAAACAAAATATTCACCTAACTTGTTCCAATTAACTAAATGCCGAAGGTCTTCAATCAGATTTTCAAATTGAATTACAAGGCACTTTGTTTCCCTTAATCTCAGTCCAAGAGGTCAATCAAAACTTCATTCCAATTACATGAAGTTTGTGGATATTGACAGCTTGAAATCTTTTTTGTTTTGAATAATTCATAGAGAAAAATGTATCTGACTTTGTTTTCATATTGGTAGTATGTCTTCATACAAGCAATTCCTTTGTAGACATTGGAAGGAAAGAAGATGACTAGACAACTTTTAGAATGATGCAGAGGGACATACCAGTGATAAGCAGATATATTTAGGTAAATCAAAGCATCTTATTTTTCCCAAAGCTGCTACATATTTACATAGTTTCACTGTACAACAAAATCTCATTTTGGAATCAGGTAGAGAAAGAGGTTACTTACCTACAATAAAAAGTCCAAGTCTCCATTAATAAGCTATGTTTGCATTAACACAAGGTAAAAAGATAAAAAAAGAAAAAAAAAAAGAAACATGAATTTCAGGAACATCAAACATCATGCTTCTATTTTATGAGATTTTTCATTTACCCTTTCCATAACCATTAGATGTGGATTCTTTTGTCATGTTTTTCAACATTGTTATCCATCAGTGGTGATATATTAGTTCTATTTCGCAGTTACTACTTAATAAAAGGAGAGAAATAGCAAATATGAGAAAGATGCTTACAGCAGTGTGAGACACAGTACAACCAAAGTGTAAGTGGACTAAATGATCTAAGTACAAAAAGGAAGAGATTATTATTCTTGGATATTTTGTCAGAGTTTGGTTGGGAGGTTGGATGGAGATCAGAACTGTGATATTTCAAATCAGGAAAGTTGAAATAAGGATATTGAATGCACCTATGTCAACAAGTATTAGCATATAGTAGATATTACCTATATATTTACGCTTAGCTGTGTCAAAAATGCAATTAATAGTATTACACTGTAATAAAATTATGTACTGTTGTTAGAGTGTATACAAGGATACATATAAATTATTTATATACAAATATACATATAAAAATGATCATACACTAGTGTTTAAAATGCAATTAATATTATAATGCAATAAAATTATTATATGCTATTACTGATTATACTGCTTTAGTGTGGTTATATTTGAATTTAAGACAAGCAAATATTGATTGTATCTTGCTTAATCTACTTCTGCCTTATAAGTGTAACAGACCTTACTTCAGCTACACAAAATTAAACCACTGAAAAAGGGTGCAGGATAGGAACAGATGTGTGTACCTTGAGTATTTGTACAAGATGTAACTATGACACTCTACCATGGACTGTGCTGGGAATTAGAGGAGTGGTTTTATGTTCAGGATTTCTTTATGGTTATGAAGAAGGTGCATTACCACCATGAAGGGAACTAACTTCTCCATTTTGTCTGACCTCTATTACTAGTCTAATTCCTTCATAGCTTTAGCTTCTAAAGAATGATTCATATCACATCTTGCCACTTGCATTAAATTACATTTTAATCTTTTATTTATTATACTCAATAACTGGGAGACAAAAGGTATTTATCTATTTCACCTTTGATTTCCTGCTTTTGTATGGGGTCAGCAGTAGCTGAGTACTTAATATTTGAACCGACTAATTCTATCAAATAATAGATGTGGCACCACTTACTTTCTAATTCCAGGGAGTGTTCTCATATTAATATTATTTTTTCACTTTTATGCTGACAACAGCATTAAATATCTGAGTTCTGCAAAAATGGAAGAATGTTATTACCATAATTCCAAGGTCCTTTTGAACAGTTTAATCTCTATAATTTTTCAGTATTGGGATAATAAATGCCTTGGTCAGAAAGAAGAGAATTCCTGCTAAATCCAAGGATTTGGCTTGTACTGTAAATGGATGCAAGAATATCAAAGACAGTAGGAATCTCTTGTTAAGACTATTTTACTTGAACTTTAAAGTAATAGCCCACCAGCTATGCAGAGTAGAAAGACTAACCACAACTTTCTTTTTGAGTGTAACAGAGATGGATCAGAATGGCCTTGATGGTGAACTTTCTTATTGCTAATTAAGATCAATAGAAGATAACCTTCCCTTTCTTTCTGCAAGCCAAAAGAAATGGAAGAGTAATTATGACTTAAAGACTCTAGGATTACGCTGAGACTTGGGCAATTTAGGAGTGTGCAAAAGGCTTCAGAATCTCTGTGGTTCACCTGTAAAACTTAGACAAGATTTTGAGGACTTTTTTATATATTAAAATTTCACAAAATTTTTCATTGTAACTATTTGTTCTTTTAAACTGTAATTCACAATCCAAGGTCTGTTCTTATTTCCCTTATGTTTGTAATAGCATGTAAAGAGACCAAAGAAGATATTAAAGATTTTTTACATAATGCAGTAGTGAAAAGCTTTTTATAAGAAAATATTAGGGCTTTAAAAATGCAGGATATTTTTTGAAATATTATGGAAGAACACCTTTTATGTTATGTGCTTACATTTCTCTACCCAGTTCCAGAAGAGATGAGTTATCTTTTGATGAACATTACCCACGATCATGTTGGTTTAAGGTCCTATCTCTTTGTTCCTGTCCTTTCCATATTCCTCTGGCCCAAAGGTGAAAGAAATCTTTTCTCTGATCTTATTGGGCAAAACTTTTATAGATTCTTGTGTGATGATTTTGAGATTTGGATCAAACATGAATAAATAGAAATATTCAAGACTATGATAGTTTTTCTAGATGCCCTTGCTTTGTTATCGATCTATATCGTCAATAATCATAATTAATTTATTTTAAATATTTCATAGGAGATTTTTCTAACCATAACTAAATATTTGCTCATATTTTAAAATATAAGAGATGGCTAAACAGAATATATATTAGTCTACCCATATTTCAGTAACTTCTTTTTCTTAGTAGTTATAAAATGTTCGGCTTTTAGAATAGGTACAGTTAATTTCTATCTTTACTCCAATTTATTTTTCTCTCTCAAATTTCCAGTTTAAAATTAAAATATAGTCTATAAAAGTCTTCTTTCTTTCTAATGCTTCACTTCTATCTTATAATAGGTTTTAGCTAGAAGAAATATGTATATGAATAAACCTGATGAGCCTCAAATAAAATGTATAATATCTATCTACTCAATGAACTAAGATACATAAAATAGGAACAAACATCAATTATGACATTGTTTCCCACCAAACCTTAATAACACTTGTCACTTTTAAGTGTCTTTTGGAAGATTTAGAGTTTCTATTGAGCATTTAATCTAAGATCAAATTAAAATCTCAGGCAATTATGATACACTAATTTACTCTGAAACAAACACTATTTGTTTTATTCAGCAGAGTGGCCTGAGAGTGCAGAGAGTGGGAAGCATCTCTCACAGTTACTACCTTGAAATATCAGATTCTCAACCTTTTTTTTTTAAAAAAAAAAAAAATAAAATTGGATTTTTCTATGATAAAGAAAGTGATGAAAGGAAGACAGGTTTAGTTTGGCACCCCCTCTAGTTACTCTTGAACTTGTTTATGGCTAATGACTATTTGTACATTTTTTGACCAACTGTACAAAACTATTAGTCAACAGCATAATAATTATAGGTACATTTATAAGATAAAAGTAAGTCTAGGTTTAAGCAGTTACCATAGTTTCTAGAGATTCCAAGTTATTCACATGCTACACTTTAATGTGCATGCTAGTAAATTGTGTATGTAAAAGACTAGTACACTTGTAATACACCTCATAGAGATGCTAAGATTACTCAATGTAAAAAAAAAAAAAAAAATAGTGACAATATAAGCCCCTGGCTAAATGTCCTGCATGAACTTAACTGTACTTGGACATTCCTTCGTACTTTTCTCTTAGCAACCAGAAAACTGGTCTGGTTTTCCCATATATTCTGAGTACAGTTTACAGTTCTGCCTGTCAGAGTGATTCAGCACTACACTGTGCACTTTGTTTTCAGGTTTCACAGAGGACTGTGGTACCATTTAACGTACTATAGTACTAATGCTGGGACCCCAAATTAATTTTTCAAAAATGGGAGAATCAGTTTAGCAACTGATGTCATCTACCTGGACTTTTGCAAGGCATTTGACACTGTCCCACATGACATCCTTGTCTCTAAGTTGGAGAGACTTGGGCTAGATGGATGGACTACTCAGTGGATAAGGAATTGGCTGGATGGTCGCACTCAAAGAGTTGCGGTCAATGGCTCAATGTCCAATGGAGACCAGTGACAAGTGATTTTCCTCAGAGGTTGGTATTGGGACTGGTGTTTTTTAACATCTTTGTCAGCAACATATACAGCAGGATTGAGTTCACCCTCAGCAACTGTGCCGATGACACCAAGCTGTGTGATTCCATCAACGTGCTGGATGGATGGGGTGCCATCCAGAGGGACTTTGACAGGCTTGAGAGGTGGGCCTGTGCAAACTTCATGAAGTTCGACAGGGCCAAATGCAAGGTCCTGTATCTGGGTTGTGGCAATCCCAAACACAAACACAGTCTGGGCAGGGAATGGATCTACAGCAGCCCTGAGGAGAAGGACTTGTGGGTGTTGGGTTATAAGAAGCTCAACATGAGCTGGCAATGAGGGCTTACAGCCCAGAAGGCCAACCATATCCTGGGCTGCATCAAGCAAAGTGTGGCCAGCAGGTTGAGGGAGGTGATTCTCCCCCTCTATGCTGTTGTTGTGAGACCCCACCTGGAGTGCTGCATCCTGTTCTGGGCCCCACAACATAAGAAGGACATGGACCTACTGTAGCAAGTCCAGAGGAGGCCACAAGGATGATCAGAGGGCTGGAGCACCTCTCCTATGAGGATAAGCTGAGAGTGTTGGGGCTGTTCAGCCTGGAAAAGAGAGGCTGTTCAGCCTGTTCAGCCTGGTTCTGAGAAGATCTTATGGCAGCCTTCCAGCACCTGAAGGGAGCTGGGGAGGGACTTTTTACAAGGGTAGGTAGTGATAGAACAAGGGGTAATGGCTTTAAACTGGAAGAGGGTAAATTTATATTAGACATTAGGAAGAAATTCTTTCATAGAATCACAGAATGGTTGAGGTTATAAGGGACCTCTGAAAGTCATCTAGTCCAACCACCCTGCTCAGGCAGGGACTCCTAGAGCCCATGAACCAGGATTTTGTCCAGATGGTTTTTTAATATCTCCAGGGAGGGAGATTCCACAGCTTCTCTGGGCAACCTGTTCCAGTGCTCAGTCACCCTCACAGTAAAGAAGTTCTTCCTTGTATTCAGGTGGAACTTCCTATGCTGCAGCTTATGTCCATTTATGCCTGTGAGGGTGGTGAGACACTGGAACAGGTTGCCCAGAGAAGCTGTGGATGTCCCCTCCCTGGAAATTTTCAAGGTCAAGTTGGATGAAGCTTTGAGCAAACTAGTCTAGTAGAAGGTGCATCTGCTCATGGCACGGTGGTTGGAACTAGATGATCTTTAAGGTCCTTTCCAACTCATTCTATAATTCTATGAATAAATGTGTGAGAATTGGCTTATTTTACCTTTGTAAGAAATGATAAGTTTCAAAGCTGGACTGACTCTATTTTGAAAACTGGTTGAGTCTGTCAGTGGGGAGATATAATTGTCATTGATCTTAGGTGCCCCTAATTTGATCCTTCCTGTATTCAGCAGATGTGAGATGTGGCACTCTTGACTGTGAGGGATGTTTAAGAATAAGTACTGTGTTGCCATGCATGGTGGGTTGACCTTTGTTAATTGCCAGTTGCCCACCAAGTTGCTTTATCACTCCTCCATCAACAAGATGGGGAAAAAATACTGTAGAAAAGCTCATGGCTTGAGATAAGGATAAAGAGATTACTTACCTCTGCTTCTCCTACCTCCTCAGGAAAGCTCTTCCATTGCTCCAGTGTGGAGTACCTCCCACGGGATAGTCCTTCATGAGCTGCTCCAACATGGGTCCTTCCCACAGGCTGCAGTTCTTCAAGAACTATTCCAGCATGGGTCCTTTCCAGAGGATGCAATCCTCCAGGAACAAACTTCTTAAGCATAGGTTCCCCATGGGTCACATGTTCTGCCAGAAAACCTGCTCCTGCATGAGCTCCTCTCCTTGAGCCACAGGTCCTATCAGGAGCCTGCTTCTGTATGGGGCCTCCAGAGGCTGCAGCTTCCTGTAGCTTCCTTCAAGGTATATCTACCTGCTCTGGTATAAGGTCTTTCATGGGCTGCAGGGTAGATATCTGCTCCACTCTGGTCCTCTGTGGGCTACAGGAGAACAGCCTGCATCACCATGATCTTTACCTCAGGCTGCAGGGGAATCTCTGCTCCGGAGCCCTGAGTACCTCCTCCCTCTCCTTCTTCACTGACCTTGTTGTCTGCGGAGTTGTTTCTCTCACATCTTCTCATTCCTTCTTCCATAGCTGCTGTGTAACTTTAAAAAAAAATATTCTTAAATCTCATTGTTGGTGAATCAGCTTTTGCCAGTAGCAGGTCGATTTTGGAGTTGTCTGGAACTCTCTCTGTCTGACATGGGGGCAGCTTCTGGTGTCTTCTAATAGAAGCGTACTGGCAACCCCAACGCTAACAAAACTTTGCCACACAATTCATGTGCCATCAAGATTAAGGTGCTGTAAAAAAGACACAAATGTCTAAGGAATATGTTAGCAAGTATTTGTGGTTAGGCAACAAATGGGGATGATTTTTCAGGATCTCAAGGCTGAGTTTATGTACCTGAAGTTCATCTAACTTACACTGCAGACATGAAGACACATTTAAACACTCTGTTAATGTTAAATAATGTTACTCTCTGTAAGTGCTACCATCTAAGTCTAAGAGGAAATAATTAATTGACTGTAACTTTCTTTGTAAACCCCTTTAGGTTATACACAGATAAATTTCCTTCAGATTTGTGATTCAGAAAAAGTACTCATCAAAAAGAGTATATAATTTAGTCTCTTTCAAGAGTCTCTATACTTCTGTTCTTTCTTGAAGTAACTCTTTACAACTATTAAGTTCAGCCATGCACTTCAGATATGTGCTGACTTGTTTGTCTGAAAGAAACTTTCTTAGGACCCTTTAATTATCAACAGTTTAAACAATCTGAGAATCAATGACTCCTTACTTGTCTTCTATCATTCATGACAAAAGAATTCTACAAAGGAATGACTTCACCCTAACAGTCATACAGACAGAATAGCAATAGGTAACATAAGCAACCTAAAATGCTACAGCAATGTTAAAACCATTTAGTACATATCATGCAGACAACACATAATTGAAACAACAGCAAGAGAACTACCTTGATAGAAGAACAAAATCTGATAGGTAGGAGAGAAGCTAGAAAGAAGACATTAAAAACAGTAGAATTTGAAGAGTTCTTCTTAATACTTCATAGTCTTATCATTCAAGAAGTATCTTACAGGAGTGAAAACTCCTTATGCAAACATAAGTTCAGACAAAATAGGAAACACTCATTGCAAAATAACTTAAGATATGGTAATCAAACCTCCTATAGTTCAGAGACGGGAGTAAGGAGGAAATAAAACAAACCAAAATACTCTCAAAGGCACAATGGAGACTCTATAAATTGTTAAAACAATAGCAACGTTTTGGAAGTGGGGTTGTACAGAAACAAAGGAGTAAACAAAGAGGCTGTAAAAATGGGAAGTTCAGAATTAGTATGAAAAATAAGCCCATTCTCACATACAGATATCAGTCTTAAAATTTAGGGGAAATTGTGTCCAAATCCACATTCAAAATGCATCACTTAGGCTCATCTCTCACAGAAATTACTGTAGATTAAAAGTTTGCTGACGAAATTTATTAAAATTTACAACATAGAGGTACTGAACTCTATCTGATTTATATATGCCCAAATTGTGCCATTCTTCATGTTCTTCATATTTGGCTGAATGGTGTGCTTTAAATCACATCTCTGGCAAAAATAACTCATGGTCTTATGATAGTTTCAATTTTTTCTAAATGTATTTTGCCATACTTAAACCACATTCATTCTCTTGTTTCAAGTTTATAACACTAAATAACCTAAAACCAATTTTATTGTAGTGCAATTATGGGGTAGCATAGAACTCCATTGGGTTTTTTTTGCCTTTTTGTCATCCTTGAGCTAAACATAATGAGTTGAAATACCAAAATGAGCCTGTGGCTATGTCATTCGCTACTTACACATCTTACCTATTGTAACACATATTTCAGTGTAATACAGTGGTTAAAGTCATGTCAGTATCGGAAACTAATAGCAAAACTCCTGTTCCTCTCACTAAGGCTGAAATGTTGCCCACTAAATGTAATTTAAATTCAAACTTTCTGTTTAAATATTTGCATTATCTTTAATTTCTCTTCAGTAGCACAATACACTTATTAATAAACCTCTTGATTATCAGAGTTTGAATTCTGATCTACATATTAGTTTATTTAATAATCTGTACAGAGCGCTGCAATAATAATTGAAGAAACATCAAAATTTTAAAAAATTGAAAAAACTCACACTATTTGGACATCTGCATAGAATCAAATAGTTTTCCTCTTTTGAGTTCTGTAATATTCTCCATAGATTCTTACATCACTTTAGTCACTTTAACATCGATATGTGAGCTGATAATTAAAGTCTTTTGTGTTCTTTGTTATTTCATCATGTCATCAGAGGGAGAAAATATATGCAGTGAAACACTGGTATACATACAGTTTAACATAAACACCACCCCCACCCCTCAAAAAAAAAAAAAAAAAAGAAAAAAGAAAAAAAACAACCCTGTATATTTTGTTGCCTATTTACATTGGAGAATAAAAAATTATAACAGTTTCTACTAGGGGATAGTAATGGTCTTCAGTTTCTGGAAAAGATGATTTGTACTCAGCCTTGTAGTAATGAGGGCAAGACAAGCTGTTGCTTCTTTTTATTTAAGAGAGAAAAATTTGGTTTCTGCAAAATCATTATTAAAAATTAGTCCACAAGATGTGATAGTTGGAAAAGAGATGTACTGTTTACTGGGATGGGAAAATGCAGTAGCTGTGCTTCAGGCGAAGAGCTGACAGGAGATCTGTCAGTCCATATCACTGACATGCACAGATAAGTAAAATATACATATCTATATGTTACATGACATATATATAAATACCATCACTGCCAAAATTATGGTATACTTATCACTAACAGTCCAGTTTTGTACCTCTGCTTTAATACCCAGTATTCACCACTCTCCAGCACCTCACTGAAAAGTGACAGACTAGTGAGTTGCTATATTTCTGACAGAATTAATCCTAATTTCATATGAAGCCACAACACAGTAATAATTAGATATCCATGAAGATAAAAAAATAAATTATTTAATTTTTTTTTCACTGACATCTTGCTTCTGCTTCATTTCTTTCCCTCATAATAGCAGTTTTGAGTAGTATCACATGGTTAGCATATAGTTTGAGATATGATCTCGCAGGAAAAGTTAAAGAAAATGCCTTTCCAGAAACCACCTGAATGGTCAGGAAATGTTTAAAATAACTTATTTATCTTTCTTGAGGTCTAGGAAGTGGAGCAGCTGGAGATGTGAAGGACTCCCTACTCTTCACCTGCTTGGGTCAAGCAATACACCTTGCCCCTTTTATCCTCTGGCAAGAGTACAACCAAACGAGGTTGTACTCTTAATTTAAAGATATTCAGTATTATCCAACATTTCTGTATAAGGTCAGTATGGCCAAACACTGTTATATTATGAAATAATGAACTAGTTATTCCCCTTGTTTTGTCCCTCATATCACTAAAATATAGACTAAATGACATTGTGAAGAAGAAAGGCAGCATTGCCCCTTCCCTGTCTGATGAAACCAGGAAAAATCAAATGACATCCCAAGAGTTGTGGGATTGTTCTTCAGGCAGGAATGAAATTACTACCAGGTCTACCTGGGTTCTGCCCCTCACAGAGATGGGGTAAGGTGTTCAAAAGTGATCTGAAATCACGTGGAGAAGCTGCTGAGACCTGGACCCCATGTCCTTTCCCTGAGAAGTCTCTATATGTTGAGGTGGCAGGCAAGGAATGCCTCTCTGTCTAGAGCAGCCAAGTCACTCCTGGCCGGGAAGTGTTGTGTTCCCACATCTAAAGCATGCACCTTGTCTCAGCGAGACTCAGTGGATCAGATATAACCTTTGACTAACAAATTTAGCAGCCAGATCTGCAATGTGCACTGTCAGCTTGGAGAATGGGCACAACTAGCCTGCATCTGACTCTGTGTATTTCTAGAGTCCTTTTGGCAAATTATTCTCCTCCTGTCTGCCCACATTTGCCAGGGAGCAGATGTAATTTGGAGTTATGGCTTTACCTGATTTCTACCTTATCACTTTTCCTGAACTCAGCAGGCAGACTGCAGTGCTTCACAATAATGAAAAGGAACTAATCACTTGTGGAAAGCTAGGTAACAGTTTGCAAACGTTACTATTTCTGTGGGGAACATAGAGTGTTTACATAAATGCTGACCTACCTTGCCACATCCTTACCAGATATGTTGATTGTTTCTCAGCTCACAAAATGCTTCATATGGTTTCAGGTCTGTCTTTATGTTTTTATGCCTTTATGAGTGATACCTATACCATGCAAAGCTGAAGAGAGAGTTTTATTATTTAAAAAAAAAAAAAAAAAAAATTGAAGATCCTCCTGTCACAAACTTTTGCACATATAATTGAACACCCTTGGTTGTGTATTGTTTTATATTTTACCATGATTGCACATGGGCTTAAAGATTTGCAGGTGGATAATTAGTGGAATCATGTTCTTCCATTAAGAGTTTAAGATAAGGAATCCAAATCAGAGTGTCACAATATAAGTCTTAGAAAAGTAAGAATATAATATGGAAATGCAAGTTTTCACTACTGCAAAATAGCTTAGTATGATATTGTTTTTCTTTTTAGATAAAAGTATCTTCAGATGCCAAAGATTTCTTGTTGCTGAAATAATTTAATAAAGTCAACTGGTACTGATTCTCTAAACATAAAATCTACTGCCTTCATTCCTAACAAATCTTATTTAATGCATACTAAAGCATGGTGCCCATACTTAATGCCGATGGCTCAATATGTAGACTCAAAAAGTCAATCACTGAATTATTTAAGTAAAAGGTTTAAAAAAAGAAAGTATGCTTGTATTTTTGTACATACAATGCTAAAAAGTTTTTAAAAACTTGAGGGGATTTGCACCTCTAGTTATGAATTTCTTTATAGCCCTCTGAGGATGAGAACACCTGACCAAAAATTTTCAAGAGACTTCAAAGTATGATATGTCAAAAGAGAAACAATAACCACAGGAAGGCCATAAATGATCTGATATTAAAGGTGGACTGAAGTGGGCTACTTGAGATTTTAGACATGATGTATACAGAAATTATAGTATCTGTGTTACTGTGTAATGCATTTGCAGGTGAAGCTATGAAAGATCTATGCTTGAGCCCCTCCGAGTAGATTGTATTAAACAATCCACAAGCAGCACACTTAGGCATTGACTGAAGAATAAGCAGATGACAAAGATTAGATGACCTATAGGTTTATTTCACGTCCAGCTGTTGAAAATCAAAGTGAGCAGCCCTTAGCACCTATTTGGTGCTTGAAATTGATATATGTCATATCTCAGTGTAGTAAGCAAATATAGTTTGATAGATAGATTAAAAATATTCTTACTGTCTTTTCTGAAATATTATTTCAGAGCGAAAATCATATACTGGACTGTAACTCATGATGATATTTACCTATCAAATACATATAATTTTTAAATTCTTTGAGTAATAGACATGAATTATTGCATAAATATCTATATAGACATGGTTGAGTTTTTCTTGGAACAGAAAACATATGAACATTGCTGAAAATATTTTGTTATTATTCTAGATTTATTCCCAATTAAGTCATGTAGTTTAGCAATCCTCATTTAATTCAGAATTTAGTGTCCTCTCTAAAAGGAAATTGACTTTTAGCCACAGAGATTCAAAACAGAGACTAGAACAACATTGACATGAGGTTTTACATTTTTTAGTGTAGTTCCTGACGAAAATGAGTATAACATTCAGTATGTTAATCTGTCTTACTTTACCCTCACTCTTTTTAATTTACTAGGTACATCAATCATTAAGCAATCATTTAGGGAGCTAGCTTTAAGTGAAGCTAAAGGAAAGCAAGAAAAACTGAAATTAAAACTGAACTGGACAAAATCACAGAATCACAGAATCACAGAATATTAGGGATTGGAAGGGACCTCGAAAGATCATCTAGTCCAATCCCCCTGCCGGAGCAGGAACACCTAGATGAGTTCGCACAGGAAGACGTCCAGGCGGGTCTTGAATGTCTCCAGAGAAGGAGACTCCACAACCTCCCTGGGCAGCCTGTTCCAGTGCTCTGTCACCCTTACTGTAAAGAAGTTCTTCCTCAAATTTAAGCGGAACCTCCTGTGTTCCAGCTTACACCCATTGCCCCTTGTCCTATCATTGGTCATCACTGCAAAGAGCCTGGCCCCATCCTCCTGACACTCACCATTCAAATATTTATAAACATTAATCAGGTCCCCCCTCAGCCTCCTCTTCTCCAAGCTAAAGAGCCCCAGCTCCCTCAGCCTTTCCTCATAAGGGAGATGTTCCACTTCCTTAATCATTTTGGTGGCTCTTCGCTGGACTCTCTCAAGCAGCTCCCTGTCCTTCTTGAACTGTGGGGCCCAGAACTGGACACAATATTCCAGATGTGGCCTCACCAGGGCAGAGTAAAGGGGAAGAAGAACCTCTCTTGACCTACTGACTACACCCCTTCTAATGCACCCCAGGATGCCATTGGCCTTCCTGGCCACAAGGGCACAGTGCTGGCTCATGGTCATCCTGCTGTCCACCAGGACTCCCAGATCCCTTTCCCCTTCACTGCTCTCTAGGAGATCATTTCCTAACCTATACTGGAACCTGGGATTGTTCCTGCCCAGGTGCAACACCCTACACTTGCCCTTATTATATTTCATCAAGTTTTTCCCTGCCCAGCTCTCCAGCCTGTCCAGGTCTCTCTGGATGGCAGCACAGCCTTCTGGAGTGTCAGCCACTCCTCCCAGCTTGGTATCATCAGCAAACTTGCTGACAGTGCACTCAATTCCCTCATCCAGGTCATTTATGAATATATTGAATAATACTGGTCCTAGTACTGACCCCTGAGGGACTCCACTAGACACAGGTCTCCAACTCGACTCCGCCCCATTGACCACTACTCTCTGGCTTCTTCCCACCAGCCAGTTAATAATCCATCTCACTACCTGCTCATCTAATCCGCACTTCCTCAATTTATCAGCGAGGATGCTGTGGGAGACCGTGTCAAATGCTTTGCTGAAATCAAGATAGACCACATCCACTGCTCTACCATCATCCAGCCACCTGGTCGTGTTTTCATAAAAGTCTAGAAGGTTGGTCAAGCACGACTTCCCCTTGGTGAAGCCGTGCTGACTGCCCCTAATGACCCTCTTATCCTTGATATGCCTAGAGATGGCACCTAGGATAAGTCGTTCCATCACCTTTCCAGGGATGGAGGTGAGGCTGACCGGTCTGTAGTTACTTCCAAAATATGGAAGTTCTTAATGGAAAAAGATCATAACTGTATTTTTGATATTTTCTAGAAGTGTTTTTTTTTATTATTATTATTTTTCCCCTCCATATTCTTTATGTATTTCTGTTCCTCTTTAATATCTCTAAGAAAAGGAAATGCAAGGAAAAAAAAAAAAAAAGAATGTCAAAGGATGCAAGAGAGTACAAATTTGCTGTTTATTTATCTTGAAAGTTACAGATTAGTATGTCTGATGACTTTTTAGAGTAGCAGCCCATTTGCTTATTATGTACTCATAAAAAAGAAATCACCTCCAGTTAGCATGTCTGGTATTTGAGTGACTAGAAGACTTTAGCGTATTAAAGATGACCAGGTATACTGGTTTTGTCTGGGATAGAGTTAATTTTCTTCATAATAGCTCATATGGGCCTATGTTTTGCATTTGTGACCAAAACAGTGTTGGTAACAGAGGGATGTTTTCATTAGTGCTGAGCAGTGCTTATAAAGAGTCAAGGACTTTTCTGCTTCTCAGCCCACCCCACCAGAAAGGCAGCTGGGGCTGCACAAGAATTTCAGAGGGGACACAGCTGGGACAGCTGACCCGAACTGACCAAAGGCATATCCCAGACCATATGTTGTCATGCTCAGCAATAAGAGCTGGGGGAAGAATGAGGTGGGATGTTCAGAGTTATGGCATTTGTCTTCCCAGGTAATTGTTACACATAATGGAGCCCTGCTTTCCTGGAAGTGGCTGAACATCTGCCTGCTAATGGGATGTAGTGAATGGATTCCTTGTTTTGCTTTGTTTACATGTATATACACATATAGTCTTACCTGTTAAACTGTCTTTGTTTCAACCCATGAGTTTTCTCCCTTTTGTGCTTGATTTTCTTCACTGTGTCACCGGGGCTCAGCTGCTAGCCAGGGTTAACCCACACCACCAAGACTAATACACTTTTAAATTCTGTGTGGCACTGAGGAACAGGGAAAACATTTCTTTCCTCTCAAGACTCTTTGTGTGTGAGGTCCACTTCACCAAATACACTGATCTACAGAGTAGTTGTCTGCCTTTGAGCTAGTCACCCTAAATTCTCATTACAGTCGAAGGAGAGAAATAGGCTTTTTGAGAACAATTGTGCACTAGCAAGACCTATTCTTTTTTCTTGACCAGAAAAATAACTTGAAGTGATTTGTTAAAGTGCAGATGTCTACTTTTAATCAGATGAACTGCACTCTTGCCAGGTACATTGGTAAATGGAAACACCAAATGGATGTACATCCTTCAATGTGTAAATGGAAAGAAAAAGAGTACTGAATGATGAAAAAAAGAAAGGAAGGGACAGAAAGAGGAAAGCTGCTTGACTTAATATAGCTCTCCAAAGGACAACTGCCTATATAATGAGTTATAACTTGTGCTGGAAATGAGTGTATACATTTTGTCAAGGAATTTTTTGAGGAACATAGTCCTGGAGGATATAGTTTTAATAATATACTTTAAAAGTTGTTAAATCAGATATTCTGTTGCTGATATACTGGGATAGGTTTTTCAATTTTTTTGATTTTATTTATTTATTTTTTTTTTTAATCTAAAGCTACAGCAAAGAAGTTTAAAGATAAGACACTAAATGAAAAATACCAGTGAATTTGTCTGGCTTTCAACATTTCAGAGGGGAAGAATCTTGCTGGAATCCTCAATGAAATTGAAATGGAGCTATGCACACCAAAATGTAAGAAATGCAGCACAACCAGCATGCATTTGAATATGGCTTGTTAGCTGTAAAAAATATTGTTCGAGATTTAGCTTTCTTACCTTAGAAACATTCTTAGGTGCCAAATGAAGCAGTTGCCCTCATACAATAGATCTCATTCCCTGTATTAAAAAAAAAAAAAAAAAAAGGAGAGAAGTAGGTGATTCCCAAAAGAGGTCCTATCTGACCAAGTTTAGGCACATAACATGTTACCTATCTCAAGTGTTTATACCATTTAAGGTTAAACTAATAATCTGGGCTGTATTATATAGACATTGGAGAGAAACAGCTTATTTCAGGGAATAATTAATGTTAAACAGATACAGGTGGTATTTAATCTATGGAGGGCAAGCTGCCTACCTCTCTCCATTGACAGCAGATGAACCATAACATGTTGACATAGGCAAGTCTCCTCACTACTGAATAGCTAAAGGTGAGAGGTCCCAGCCCTGATGAAGGCAGACATAGTCTTCTAAAGAGCTTAAAAGTTACCTCTCTTCATTGACTGTGATTTAAGTACTTATTTTGAAGAACTATCTCATGAAGTGCCTAAAATTTCATCACAAAATTGTCTGTGCAGATTAAGCAGACTAGAATCCCCTTATCTCTCTTTTTTTAAATTCAGTTGTTTTAATTAGCATTTGTTTTACAAGCCAACATCAATAATATTTATACACAGCAAGAAGTACAGATGAGTTCTCAAAACAAGCTCTGTCTCTCACAGATGTATTCATGGCAAAAGTCAGTTATAATGAGTGATACCAGCTGTCTTTTCATTCTGTCATACTTTTTGATGTTGGATTTTTTTTTAGTCTTCAGGCTTGAAGATCATGTGCTTGCATTGCACATGTGATAGTGCATATTTTTAAGGAAGCTGAGAGATACATTTTAAGAATAGAAGTTATTATGAAGATGTGATTCAAATGACGTTCACACTTGTATAACAGATAGTACAATACAGTAGAGGTTTAATAAATGAAACAATATTAATAAATTACAGTTAATTAAAATTTAACTAATCTATTTCACATTTTTAATAATTTATTCTCTAGAAATTGTCATCTGTTAACAACACTTACACTGTTTTCCTTCCTGCTAATAAATAGCTCAGTAGAGTCATGGCTCAGTATCTTCTTTTTATATCTAAACCTCGATAACTGAGAGATGATTGTAAAAACTGTAAAGTGTTGCTTATAATGTTAGAAGCCAACACAAAATTTGGATAAGGTGTTCAGAATCAAAACTAGAGTCACTGATTTTAGTTTTTCTCAGCAGCTAAACATAGACAATATGGTGAAGGAGTGATTAGAGGCAATGGCACTTAAAAGAAGAGAAGCAAATTTGTATCATTACTGCCTTGAAGTAATCGGACAGGAAGGGCTGAAACCATCTCAGAGTACTCTTGAAAATGATTGTGAGATCACTAGCAGCATTCATGATAAAAATAGATGCATGATGGAAACTCTGGAGAGACTTAATTCATACATTCATACATAGTATTTGTCCCTTGCCTATAAGTTTGGCCTTGATATTTAGCCCTGTCTATATTTTCTCTAAAGCTCACTAGAGCATTTTTGTACACTCCTCCTCCACTCAGATTTTGTTACAGAAGCCAGAGTTCTGGGTTAGCACAAATATAAATAATAAAATTACAAGATGAATTTTAATCTTGCAGGTATTAAAGTAAACTCACATTGACAGAACCCACCTTCTTGAATCAAAAACCAGAAGCAGATATCTGTAAATGTCATTCAATGTGTTATGTAACAAGTGCTGTATACTTTACACATTAACATTAAAAATCACTCATAAACATTGGAGTTATAATTTGATGAGTAATGAGTAAAATCAACTCCAGTTTCTCCCCAAGAAGCAATGTCATTTACATTTATAGGATATTATTTGTACATATTATACACAGAGGCTTTCAAATGTTACTGGTTGTCTTATTAATTTTAGAGACTATTTTTCTACTTATAAAAAGGATTATTACAGCAGAGCTGTTCACAGCTGGTTTGGTTGCCTTTGCAAACAGTCAATGTTTTCTTTCAATCCTGGCCAAATCAGCTAGTAGGTGAAGCTCACAACTGGGAAGGCAAAGGAGCCTCCTTCAGGGCTGGCACACTACATATGGTGGCCCAGCCAAGCAGTGAGTGCCTCTCTCTGCTAAAATTAAATCCATGTTGATTGACCACCTGATAGCCTGGGAATGTGTGAGGTCTACTTGGCTGCACCTGAAGCAGTTTAAATTGCCTTTGAAAATGAGGTGGTTGTGTTATGTTAATCTATTTCTGGAGCAATCTTCTCTCAGACTTTGGGTTAGTCCTAAAAGGGAGATGACAGGAAAGTGGATATATAGTTCATTGCATTGACGAGGAATGTAGCATGTGTAGCCATAAGAAACTGGAGAAAAAAAAAAAAAAAAAAGGAAAAAAGGAAAAAAAAAAGGTAGAAGTTATACCCTGATATTTCTATGTTTGAGTATTTAGTGGCCCACTCACAATTCTGAACTGTGCAGTCCATTCTGCTTATTCTTCCATTGATCTTGTGTTTTCTACTTTTATTTCTTTTAATTTTCTTGCTTTTTATATAAAGAAATCTTTGGCTATGGGAGAAGGAGAACTAGGATCAGCTTATCTAGATCTACCTCAATGCAGGGGGAGTGCAAAAGTCACCTGGATCTGCTCTGCTTGTCAGTTCCTGTGGCAGAGTGCAAACATGGTTACTACATCTCACTGCCTGCAGCACTGCCATATTTAGCAGTGCAGGAAGCTCATTCCAGCTATTCTCTACATACATTCTTACTCCCTCCCTTATTTAGCTTCCTTTTGAAAGGACAATTTCAGTCTGAACTTCCCTGTAGACTTTCATCTTTCAGGGAAACACTGTACACTGTTACAGTGTTTATATATAAGTGAAAGCAATACAAGTATAGTTTTCTCATAATACAACCTCCTTTCCTCCCAACCTCTATGCATTAATTGTAGTTAAACGAACTCATACTTCAAAAGATCATGACTATTGAAAAGTTTGCAAAGAGAATTTCTAGAAGCTGAAATTCTGCATGCTTTTCAAGTGCACTAAAAACTGTCTGCAGAGTATCTGTTAGAATTTATTAATAAACAATAAGACATGCTCAGGCCATTACTTCTTCATATTTAAAGCAAGTGCTACTCATAAGTCAGCTTTGCTTTTGTAACTCAGCCTTACTCAATAACTTCCTACACAGATTACAAAAAGCTAAATTGCATGCTATGGTAAAATTAGTTTGGTGTTTTGCTAAGTGAGGATTGGAGAGGTCTGTTCTGCGTGGACCTAACCTTTTGTGGGTAGTATACTGACATTTAAATCAGAATTTGATTGAAAAATTTTGATGGGCTTCTGTCTGTTTTATGCTCTAATGACAATACTGAGGGTGTGTTGTAGGCGGTTTTTTTGTTGTTTGTTTTTTTGGGGGTTTTTTGTCTGCTAGAGCTGAAGTTGGTCCATTTCTCAGTGTTGAATGGCTGCTTTCTTCAACAGACCATCAATGTATAGTCTATGTAACTCATGTGATACAGTTGTAGGCTCAGCACTTATCTGAGCAGTGTTCTCCTGCTGCTGCTTTCTGCCTGCTGCCTTCTGCAAATTTGCAGTGTGCCTGCTCATGGGTGTTAACATTTTATGTTTGTGAAGTTTTGATACCTTCTGTGCCATGTTTTCTTCAATGTAGATTTTGACTGAACTCCTACAACCTCTCGGGTAATAACAGGTTCTGCTACTAAATCAAGTTTAGCTCACAAGGTTATTGGTTCTTTCTTGGCTTGGGGAAGAATGTGTCCAGACAAAATCATGTTCTCAATCATTTTCTCTGCAAAGAAAGTTACGGCCAATAAAAAAGCATTAGCAGATGTGTGTAAATAACTTCAACATCAAGTTCAACCTGAAGTTCAACTTGCACCTACAGTAATTTGTTGGCTGACAGTAAAACCTCTGAGAAACACTGCTTCATAAGTGAGTTATAAATCCATGCATCATTAATTTCTTATTAGTCTTATGATTCCTAATGCATTTTAAGAATTGCATTAGTTCACAAGTAAAATTTAAAATTTGTTACTTAATATCACAAACAATTTTCTTAAATGACAGAGTTAAGGTTAGGTTAGTGTACAGTTTATCCTTGGTGACTCTTTGCATTTGATATTTTAAATAGTTGTTCTGTGTGAAACACAGCTATAGTAAATTAAATATTTTTTCATAAAAATCTGGTTTTATGTACCTTATGTACCTTTTACGTACCTTTAAAAGCCACAAGTATAAGTTCAGTTTAATCATGAAGGTACTCCTAACTTTTCCCCAGGTGTTTCCTCCTAAAAATCTGCATATAATTTTTCACACAGAATCTTAAAGTCAGCAATTACTTTGGGAGCAGTTCCCAAACTGAATCAAGATGTCATTTTCCTAGAATGATTTTGAATTGATATATAGTCTACTTAAAACTCATAATCTCTGACCTTGGTAGATGAACCAGAATTTGCAGACTATATGTTTCTACGTATTAGAAGAACTTCTCAAAGAGTTGGGTGAGAATCTTTGAAAGTTGGTTGGGTTTTGTTTTGTGTTTTCCCTATTTAAATAAATGGGTAATATGTAGTTAGCATGCTTGTTTAGAAGACCATCAGTCTTGAGATCGAGGGACAATAAAAACAGAGACTTCCTCACTTACCTCTTCTAAGACAATGTAGGAGCTCTTCCTTAATGACTCCATTGATATTTACTGTTCACAGTTCATGCGTTTCTAATAATCTCCATACAAATTCAGCATGTTCTCTAATGGGCATTTCTGGAAAACTACTTCAGCCTCCACTGTCTGTGTACCCAATGTCATTTCTCCATATTAGGCTGTTGGGCTTTGTAAAAAGGCTAACCTCATTCCTCTGCATAAGAGCAGATAAGGATGACTGGCTTGAGTAGGCTGCATCTATTTTTAGAGCAATTCTGTTACTGTATCTTGTCTTTACCTGTTTCTCCCAACCATTTCTCTTGGCTCATGTCTGTGAAGAGGATAGTAGCATTTCTTCAGAATTGCAAAGTACAAGGGCAACCACAATGTTTGTGAGGACAATGTAGATAGATGCTGGAATTTTGTTATTTTGATTGTAGTTGAAGCAAATATTTGCAGAACTGGTCAAGCTCTATTTCTTTGCTAATAGGCCATATTTTTTAATGCCTAAGTTTGAAATTAAAACAGTTAGGGAAGGTGGATTTCTCTAACTAGGAAAGTAAGCTCTGTATCTTTGTAACACTGCATGCTGTCTACGGGACTCACAAAGTGCTTTGTCACTGATTTTACTAGTAAAATCTGTCATTGTGCTGCTGTTGCATTTACATCACATTTTTGACTTAAAATTGTGTGTTTAGTATAAGCAACACAGTGCTTTTCCAACAGTATGGACAGGCATTAGCATGTATACACTATTTCACATCTATTTCAGAAGTGCTGCCCTCCTTTGAGTAATTTGTAGTATTCATATTCTCTTATTAACATTCCCTGCCTGCTGTCTACATTAGAATACACAGCAAAGATGTAGTTTACCTTCAGATAAGATGGATCTGTTTATGTGATATTGATATTAATGTCTTGTAAAAGAGACAGGTATTATATATTTCACTCATTTCAGGGAAGCTAAGGCAAAAATTCTCACCACACACCTCCAAAAATAAAAATTGCTATTACTTTCTTTGTTATAGTTTCTATAGCTTCTGTGGATAGTGAATCTGCTGTGTGAAAAAGGCACTAGAGATCAACAGTGCACACATAGACAATATTGCAACCAAATACAGGCTATTTAATTATTGACATTTGCAGTCACTCCTTATTGTGACTCTGTTCTATACTTATTGCATTCCTATAGGTATCTGATCCTCCTGGAAACCTGTAATTTTATTGACATGCCCATGGACAATATATACAGCTATAATAACAATGTTCCTGTAAAAAAAAAAAAAATCTAATATATTGGCTATATGTTATAGTAACTACTACGAGAAAAGCTGTTTGAATTTTACAACCTCTAATCATTCCAAAGGCTGATGGGATTGCAAATCCATAAAAATACATGGGGTAAACAGGCAAGGGTTTAGGTAAAGGTAAACACTTTTTCTCACAACAGGTGCATTGCTGTGTTGTAAAGACATTGTGCTCTGTGACTTCACCTTGATTTGAGCAGCAGACAAACATGCTGCTTTGTACCCTCTTGAACTACTCTGGGAAGCATAAACCAAGCTTTAAATATATGAGTTGGGTCACTAAAATCTACTGGTCAATGATTCTTCCATTACACAAAATTGTACTTAAATCTAGCATTTGAAACTTTCCATACATGCATACTTAGAAGTTATTTATGCTTTTAGTCCACAGAAGTCCCAGTGTACAAAAGTGCTCTGGGCTGAAGGTGACTTTGCTGGGGATAGGCATTTAAAGAGACATTAGGTTTTACATTCCTTTTTTAGGGCTGGGGTTTATGGATATTTGTATTAGGGGTTTGTGATCATAACTCAGATCCAGTCAAGCCATTGAAATATCTCCAATTTAACTTAATCTGGAAGTGTGCTGTGCTAGCAAAGGGTGGTGAGAATAATTTCCTTAACTTTAGGCATCAGAAAGCCCAGATGTGGACTACCACCTCCAGAGAGTGAAACATCTTCTAAACAGAGCTTCAATAGATCAGATTAGATTAGTTTTAACCCGGAGATCCCTTTTACCCTCTGTTGACTACAAAAGGAATTTATGGCCAAGGCACAAATTCAATGAAATTAATCCCACTGTGAGCCCCTGATGCTGATCTGGGGGAAAGGGAAAAGGAGGGAAAAATAAGTTCCAGCACTACCCTAACATTAAAAAAAAATGCTTACCACTAATGTGTTAAACATTGTTAATGACAATAAGAAAAATAATAAAATACGAGTGTCCATAATGTTGATAAGTTACTTCTGCTGCCTGGTTTGCTTATATACATGCTTTCAAATTTGCCCTGCAGTGATCAGTGCATGGGCTTGAATGGGAGCCCGTGGATGTGTTGACTTAAACTGTTAAAACTTTCTGCAGTATTTCACAACATCCTTAAGGGATTCCATCTTCTTACATTAAGTTTTTAATTTAATGTAAATGAAATATTTTATGGTATGTAGGTGAATGTACATCTCCTGCTGTAGTCTGACATGAAATCTTTTGGGCATGGCATGAGGTCTGACCTTCTATGCTAAATACTAGTTTAAATAAGCAGCAATGAAAGGCGACTTTGGAAATTAAGAAAAAAAAGTTACAGAAAATGCCAATTTCGTCATCTCAAATTGTTATTTTAAGGTTAGCACAGCGTGAAACAGAATAGAATGTAACTAATCATACAATGTAAGAATAAAAAAAACACCCATGCCCATTCCCTTCCCTCCCTCCAATCCACATTAAACTGACTTTAAAGGCAAACCACCATGGTTTCTCTTTACTCACACAAATATTCAGCTGTGTAAAAAATAAGTGCTATTTCTTGACAGGTATTCCTCAGTTTTGAGCCACAGCTATTGTATAAAATAATTAAAACTACATTAACTGTAGAATACGTAATAAAGGGAAACAGAATAGCTCTCATCAGCCAATAACTAGAAAAACTACAACAATCTATCTATTTTTTACATACCTGACCAATAAATATTTTGTTCAGGATATAATCTTGATTCAAAGTACAATATTTAATGAGCTGTCTGATATGTTAGATTTTATTTTGAACTGGAACCACGAAAATTATATGTTAGACCTTCTTGATTTAAACTTACAACATCTTAAAAAGTGTCTGCAGATGTGTTTTCACTTTATGACACCTCTTTCAGTGTCCCAATAGACTTGTGGGTACTGAGAGTGGAACTATCACTTCCTCACTTTCTAAATTTTGAATTCCTAGTTGGATCATGATCTCTAGTTTCAGAACCTCAGAAATAGCATTTAACTGGATTTTCAGAGGAAGGTTTGGTTTAAGCTGAATAGGTGTGATTATTTCACACTAGGAAAAACTGGTAAGTTTCATAAGTTTCACACATAGTAAAAAACAGGACAGTAGGCTACTGAAAATGTCTCTTACCTTATTTTTTCTATCATCAGGGAACAGTTTCTGGAGGGACTACAGACGATATGGGACTGTGCAGCTGCAGATGGAAACATCACACAACACACTCAACAGGTATGGCCTGATAGAGACATTAATCCTACAGCTAGCTGTCACCAGAAGAAACCTGTTATTCCTTTTTGTAGGATTGGTTTTGGCTGGGTGTGACTTTTTGAACTGTGTTACATTGAGGGCAGATGAATGACCTAGCAGAGGGAAAGAAGCACTACAGTTGCTTATTTGTCAACAGACAGATATAAAATCTGATTAAATGCAGCATTAAACTTTACACTAATTCTCTGGTACCATGATGGTCTAAGGAAACAAACTTTTATCCATCTTCATCCATTCTGGAACCTTTATTAATATGGAACATCTAGAGCTTCAAGAGAAGATTTATTTATAAGACAAAAAAACACAGTGAGATCTAGGAATTTGGGAAGATATGAATGCAATGATCTGGTATGGTAAAAATGGAATGGTATAAATGCTCTTGGATATCTACATTGCATTTTTCAGAAGCCTGTTTTTTCAGAACCAATTTAATCTGACACTTGTGAGCATAATAAATGAGCCAAGATCATTTTAACCACAAAAAAAAAAAAAAAAAAAAAAAAAAAAAGAGAGAGAGAGAGAAACGAAAAAGGTACATGTAAAGGAGTTTGACTAGTGGTAAACTGTTTAAGTAGAATTTAACTGGTTGTTAAAAAGATAAGAATTTTTTTGGTTTTCTTTCTTAATTCTGATCTTTATTATAGAGATTAAATGAAGAAATAAAGACAAGAGTTGAAATTGATCCCTGGAGTTATTAGATTCCACTGAAGTCAATGAAGTTGTGCCTGCAATGAATTTGGTTTGGACTTCAGCTATTTTCATTTAGTACAGTGTAGGTTTTGGGGTTTTTTTTTTTTTGGTTGGTTTGGGTTTTTTTTTTTTGTAATTTACTCTTTAGCCATTACTGATCTTCTTAAATAAACTCTTCATAGGGTTATCTACTTATTCTAGTTGGCAAAGTGTCCAAATAATGATTATTTTACTTTACGAATTTAGAGTTCTGGAATGGAATATTAATATTAGCAAATGACAGCATGCATATGAGACATAATAATGAAGAGAGATGGTATGAGGAAAAGCAGTACATTGTAATAAGTCCTAAGCATAAAAAATATATACTATCACTATAATATGAGATAGTATATATATGGCTGATTCAAGATGATACGACCAATTAGTAAGTCTTCCTAATAACAGAGTTCACAAAAATGGGAAATCTAGCAAGGCTCTTGGGCCTACTTTCAGAAAGTCATTCTGCAGAAAATAAAATACTATATTATATTTTCCCTGCTTATGTAGCTCAGAAAATGTCATTAATCTCCAGTTGGTGGGGAGCACATATGTGTGTGTGTATATATATATATGTATATATATATATAAATGCTATGCACACTGTAGTGATTATAATAAAATTATTAGTATTAATTATGACCATCCACATAGTACACCAATAATCAAATAGCATTTTGACTCCTTCAGCTCCCAAAATATATTGTGCAGTAATGTATAATTTCATTTCAATAAAGTGGTAGTGAAGTTTCTTGTCATGCATAGGAAATGAGCAGTGAGCTGCTTCAGACTTCAGCCATACCTGCTCCTTCCATGGGGAATGGGCAATGTGTTTTTTATGTAATGCAATGGTAGAGGACTTCAGGGGCCGCATAAAGGGGCAGTGTTAATGAGCAGATGTTTTTAAATTATTAGCTCTCTAAATCAGACTTGAAAACTACTATAAAGAAGACATAGGGAAAATTACAAGGAAAATGTTTAACTTACTGAGCTTTATTTTCTGTTTACCAGAAAACACCATGCTTTGCAGGATCAAAATTAAACCTGTGACTAGCATGACCTTAAGTTGCTTTATTTGTACCAATAAATTGTTGAACCATGTCACTCCATTGCTGGGGAGGGGGTTATTTTTTGTTAGTATTTTTAATTTGCAACCTGTCTTTGCCCTGCAAGTAATAAGGACAGATTTAGAGAGCTGAAGAGTTATAAGCAAACCTGGTTGCATGCAGTATATCTGCTGCAGAAAATCCCTATTTGTTAACACTTGCCACAGAGCATATGCCATGGGGTTTTTTGTTTTTTTTTTTTTTTTTCCTACTCTGACATTTGGAATAAATAATATATTTATTAACTAGTATAACATTCAGAGCTATGGATGATTTCTTGTCTTCCCTTGTTGAAGGCTTTAGTCCGCTTTGTATGTGACATGAATTTGTAGCTCTGTTTCAGAATCCAGTCTTATGTTACTGGTGTTGTAAAGAGATGAAATATTATCATAATTATTCTACCTGTAGATATGTCTCAATTAGCTTTAAAACCTTTGGAAGCGTCCTGCTGATTTTAAGATAGAATCCACTTTTGGCCACAAAGCTGTTTGATTTAGAGCTTTCTATTCTGTCACTATCAATGAATGACTGCCTAGGGAAGGAATCTAGAAGAGATTCTGATTTTTTATGTATATTTAAAGAGTAACAAGGGAAGAAATCTAATCAAGACAAAAAATATTTGGATTCTTCTGCATTTCCAAGTACAGGACTCTCACTGAAGTCAGCTGGAGTTTGGCATCTATATGTACTCTCTAATGAATCAGTGAGTTGAAGCAGAACACCTTTTATGGCTTTCACAGCTCATTGAACTGACATTTATTTTTCTGTACTTCTTTCTACTTTGTTTCAGGGAGCACTTCAAATGGTAATTTATAATTTTAAGTTCTTTATGTGGTTTGAGCTCTGTAAGAGAAATAAGAGAAATCAGCCAAAAAGCATTGTGTAAATTTGAAAGTCTGCAAGAATAAGGTTCTTGGGATGAACGGTTAGATTCTGATATCTCCTTTGGCATTGTAGGCTTTCTCCCTCCCTTTCTCCTTTGTCCCAGACTTGTTCATCAGGTGAAGGTCAAACAGACCCTTCTTATAAGGGCAGGAATACATGAATATGGCAAGATAAAACGAAGACAAAAAAATCTCTTGAAATTTGGTATGCAAATTGAGCAAGTAATAAGGTACTTGATTCCTGTTATGCTACATTCCTTGTCTGCTTCTCTAATTTGGAATAAAGATCAAATGATTGATAAATACTTTCTACCCTTAGTGAATTTTATAGAAAATACATTTTATTTCAGAAAAAACATGTCTGTACATACTGAAATCAAATAACAAACAGTAATTTTTCTGTTCTTTTTTTCCTCTATATTTCAAAGTGCCCAAGCTAATCTTAATAGATATGAGACTATGATTATCAGATATTATCAGTAAAATACACACATATAAAATAGTCTTTTCCCTTAAATGAATTTAGCAAGCTGCCTCTATTTCTTTAAAATGATACCTAGTACCCTGCAGGCTATAATGGTGTTAGTTACATTTGAATCTGTTTGAGCCATGCTTCTGACACACTGCAATCAGAACTGACTTTTTTTTTTTTTTAAATTGTTTTATATTTGTGGCCTTCTGTGTTGGGTTGACCCTGGCTGGATGCCAGATACCCACCAAAACCCACTCTCTCACTCCTCCTTCTCAAATGGAGAGGGGGGAGAAAAATATAAAGAAAGGCTCGTGGGTCGAGGTAAGGACAGAGAGAGATCACTCACCAATTACTGGCACAGGCAAAAAAGACTCAACTGGAAGGCGGGGGGCGGGGGAAGAATTTATTACCAATCAGACAAGAGGATAATGAGAAATAAAACCAAATCTTAAAAAAACCTTCCCCCCACTTCCTCCCCACTTCCTGGGCTTAACTTCTCTCACAATTTCCACCTCCTCCCCCATAGTGGCACAGGGGGACAGGCAATGGGGTTTGGGATCAGTTCATCACAGGTTGTTTCTCCTGCTCCTTCCTCCTCAGGGGGAAGACTCCTTCCCCCTCACCAGCATGGGGTCCCTCTCGTGGTAGACAGTTCTCCACAAACTTCTCCAACGTGAGTCCTTCCCATGACTGACAGTTCTTCACGAACTGCTTTAGCATGGGTCCATTCCATGGGGTGCAGTCCTCCAGAAAAGGCTGCTCCAGTGTGGGTCCCCCATGGGGTCACAAGTCCTGCCAGCAAACCTGCTCCGGCGTGGGCTCCTCTCTCCACAGGCTACAGGTCCTGACAGGAACCTGCTCCAGCGCAGGCTTCCCACAGGGTCACAGCCTCCTTCAGGCATCCACCTGCTCCAGTGTGGGGTCCCCCATGGGCTACAGGTGATCATCTGCTCCACCATGGACCTCCATGGGCTGCAGGGGTACAGCCTGCCTCACCATGGTCTTCGCCACAGGCTGCAGGGGAATCTCTGCTCCTGCACCTGGAGCACCTCCTCCCCCTCCTTCTTCACTGACTTTGATGTCTACAAGGATTGTTTCTCTCACATCTTCTCACTCCTCTCTCAGTAGCTGAGAAGTGTGCCCTTTTTTTTCCTCTTTTCCCCCCTTTTTTTTTTATTCTTAATTATGTTATCACAGAGGCATTACTGATGGTCTCAGCCTTGGCTAGTGATGGGTCCATCTTGGAGCAGCTAGCATTGGCTGTGTCAGACATGGGGGAAGCTTCTGGAAGCTTCCCATAGAAGCCACCCTGTATGCCCCCACCGCTACCAAAACCTGGCCACGCAAACCCAATACATCTTCTCTTCTTTAAGGGCATTTTTTGATTGACTTAGTTCCATTGTGTTTTTGTTTGTTTGTTTGTTTGTTTTCCAACTGTACTGTTTGTTAGGCTCACCTTAGTATATTTTTTGTGCTCGTGGAACTATTTCAATCACATTTAACAAAGTATAACATGATCTTAAAGAGAGAAGTTCCTTTGTGGCCAGAGAAAAGAGACCCAAATGAGTGCTGCTATTACGCAGAGGTTGCTGCTTTCACTAAGCAGAATCCTGGACATTAGAATCCATAGTTGTGGTGGGTTTAGCTTGGCTGGCAGCCAATCCCCAAACAGCTGCTTGCTTACTCTCCCTTAGTGGGATGGGGGAGAGAATCAGAAGGATAAAAGTGAGAAAGCTCATGTGTTTGGATTAAATAGAGAGAGAGAGAGAGAGAGAGAGAGAGTAACAATAGGATATACAAATGAGTGACACACAGTGCAATTGCTCATCACCTGCTGACGGATGCCCAGCCTATTCCCAGATAGTGATCCTGGAGCAGAGACAATCCCAAAACTGAAACCACAGAGCGAGCCTGAGCAATCCCTGAGAGCTTTCTGGTCAACGCTCATTAATATACGGAACATGGCATTATATGATATAGAATATCACATTGGCATATCTAATTACCACCCCCCACACCCCCCTCCTCCCCGCCCCAAATCCTTTGCACCTGCAGGTTAGCAAAACATGGGGAGGTTGGAAAGACACAGTTAGGCTGGAAAGTCCTTCATTTTCCAGAGACAATTGAAAACATTAATGTTATCAGCATTCTTCTCATAACAAATCCCATATTGAAACCAAAACAGCTATTCTAGCTACTAAGGAGAAAATTAGCTCCTAATGAAACCAGGACAATAGGACAGAGAGTCACAGGAGATGAGGTTTCTCAGTTTTGTATTAATCCTCATCTTTAGTCACATTAAATTAGTTTACGTGCCTGTGCTAAAAATTCCTCACCTTGAACAATGGAATATGTGAGTTTTAAGGAAATTTTCCTCATTCTGTTTTGAGAATTTAACCAAAAACAACGTCTTACTGAAATTGCTGTCTTAATGGTAATATAATTTAAGTAAGGTTTCTGAAATACTAACTGTATCCTTAAGTGTCTGCAGAAACTGAAAACAACAACACACCTTCTCCTTTGATAGAATTGTTAAGGAATTAAGTAATGTGAGATGAGTGAACTCATGCTAGAACTGTAGAGTCAGGTCTACACTAGATGGCACTTGAGGCTCCATTTATTCAGAATATGTTAAACTGAAGTTACTGGAGTTTTGTTTCTTAGCATTTTTTGGTTTCGTTTGATGTGAATCATTAGTAACTCTAAAATAAGATTTAATAATTCTCACACAAGTAGTAACATAGTAGGGAATAAATATTTAGTATTGTAAGTAACACATATTAAAAACATTTTGGCCTCCTACATATGCCTCTGGAATAGCTCCGTGACATCCTTATGGAAGTACTTTGGTGTATTCTAGAAAAACTGTTGCTTAAGTAACATTCACAAATTGCCCTCAGGCAATTTTCACACACTTCCTAGTTTATTCTCATATCACTTTGTGCTAGCTGGAGGTGATTTAAACAAATGGCCTTGGAGGGTGTGCACACAACTCATCTGGGGCAGTGGTAACATCTATCAGAATGAAAACTTGGCTTGTGCTAACGTCATCTTGGAAATAAACCTTTAAGCAAGATAGGTTGCTTTGCTGGCATCCGAAATATTCTCACTTTTTTTTTTTTTTTTTTTTTTTTTTTTTTGTGGCACAGATGCTTTTTTCCAGTATTTCTATTGTTTCTATTGCTATATTTTCTATTCTGATACTGCCCAAAGTGTGGCAACTGTGTATACTGCAGTGAAGGGACAGGGTTT